>OY743190.1:16444090-17886217 GCA_963555705.1 Ligustrum vulgare
AAGGAGCTCCAAAGTTTGTAGCCAACGGTCCAAACTCATATTCAAGATGCAGAAGAACGACAATTTACCGATAAAGCATTTAGAATTTGGCTTTGTCAACTCAAACATGCAGCCGACAAAGTGAAGGACTTGTTTAGAACACTGCGCATTGAAGGAATCCAGAACATTTAGTTTATTGGTGGCTATCAGTTCTGTGCCTTGCTTCCACCATCGGGTAGAATTATGCACATTGACATCCGCATACGGATTAATCTCTCACCCTTGATTTCATAATTCTTTGGGATTACCGTGCAAAATACAAAGCAGTGTTTGAGATACAGCGTCATATGAATGTAACTTACAAGTAGGGCAGGTAAAATTTTATTTTTATAAGCCTCCAAATTCCAAAGATTACTATTATGAACGTATAACCACTCTTTATCATCTGTCTTGGAGCACATGTGACCACCGAGAATTTTGAAGCCAAAGGAATACCTTCACATTTCCACATTAGTTGTTCGACAGTTGCTTGAAAATTAGGAAATTACTCTTCTTTTGTTTGATCAAAAGAAAGGCGCCCTTCCAATATTTTCCAGCGGTCATCATTTGTCATATCCTTCAAGGAATGTGCAGAATTAGAATTGCCTGGAGCCATTGCAACTTTTTGACAAGTATCTTGCTTCCATCAAGTCCACACTTGAACAGTGGCCTTAGTGCATCAAAACCATCACCGAGTACAAGAAGATATTTCTCTTTGTTTTAATGATTTCCACATCATCGTACAGAATGTTCAAGTTCATTGAATAACATTTATTTCCTGTTGATGACTAAATTACTGCTTTAATTGTTCTTTTAACATTGAAATCACGTGATACAAAAAGTCATATTCTTAAATTTTGGAAATGTTCCATTTCCTTGTCGTCATTATTGATGAATTGGCAAAGACCTGTTTTCCCAATTCCTGAAGTACCAACATTTGATATAACAGATGCGGTTGCTCCGTCGGCTACTCCTGATGTTGTTTTCAAGAGGTAGTTTCATTTCCTGCTTTTCAAATTGGTTTTCGCCAATATTTCTTTTTGCCAACTGTAAGTTGAATTATTCTGTTGCTGCCTTTGTCAAATCATCACGGATTCTTAGGTTGCTGAAGTTTGTAGAATAATACATTTCCTACTTACGCAAATATTTGATGTCGTCAAGCAAGTCTTCAAAAGTTTATTGGGAGCTACATGATAGGCTCAAGGAGCTCCAAAGTTTGTAGCCAATGGTCCAAACTCATATTCAAGATGCAGAAGAACGACAATTTACCGATAAAGCATTTAGAATTTGGCTTTGTCAACTCAAACATGCAGCCGACAAAGTGAAGGACTTGTTTAGAACACTGCGCATTGAAGGAATCCAGAACATTTAGTTTATTGGTGGCTATCAGTTCTGTGCCTTGCTTCCACCATCGGGTAGAATTATGCACATTGACATCCGCATACGGATTAATCTCTCACCCTTGATTTCATAATTCTTTGGGATTACCGTGCAAAATACAAAGCAGTGTTTGAGATACAGCGTCATATGCATGTAACTTACAAGTAGGGCAGGTAAAATTTTATTTTTATAAGCCTCCAAATTCCAAAGATTACTATTCTGAAGGTATAACCACTCTTTATCATCTGTCTTGGAGCACATGTGACCACCGAGAATTTTGAAGCCAAAGGAATACCTTCACATTTCCACATTAGTTGTTCGACAGTTGCTTGAAAATTAGGAAATTACTCTTCTTTTGTTTGATCAAAAGAAAGGCGCCCTTCCAATATTTTCCAGCGGTCATCATTTGTCATATCCTTCAAGGAATGTGCAGAATTAGAATTGCCTGGAGCCATTGCAACTTTTTGACAAGTATCTTGCTTCCATCAAGTCCACACTTGAACAGTGGCCTTAGTGCATCAAAACCATCACCGAGTACAAGAAGATATTTCTTTTGTTTTAATGATTTCCACATCATTGTACAGAATGTTCAAGTTCATTGAATAACATTTATTTCCTGTTGATGACTAAATTACTGCTTTAATTGTTCTTTTAACATTGAAATCACGTGATACAAAAAGTCATATTCTTAAATTTTGGAAATGTTCCATTTCCTTGTCGTCATTATTGATGAATTGGCAAAGACCTGTTTTCCCAATTCCTGAAGTACCAACATTTGATATAACAGATGCGGTTGCTCCGTCGGCTACTCCTGATGTTGTTTTCAAGAGGTAGTTTCATTTCCTGCTTTTCAAATTGGTTTTCGCCAATATTTCTTTTTGCCAACTGTAAGTTGAATTATTCTGTTGCTGCCTTTGTCAAATCATCACGGATTCTTAGGTTGCTGAAGTTTGTAGAATAATACATTTCCTACTTACGCAAATATTTGATGTCGTCAAGCAAGTCTTCAAAAGTTTATTGGGAGCTACATGATAGGTTCAAGGAGCTCCAAAGTTTGTAGCCAATGGTCCAAACTCATATTCAAGATGCAGAAGAACGACAATTTACCGATAAAGCATTTAGAATTTGGCTTTGTCAACTCAAACATGCAGCCGACAAAGTGAAGGACTTGTTTAGAACACTGCGCATTGAAGGAATCCAGAACATTTAGTTTATTGGTGGCTATCAGTTCTGGTGCCTTGCTTCCACCATCGGGTAGAATTAACATTGACATCCGCAAACGAATTAATCTTTCCCCCTTGATTTCATAATTCTTTGGGATTACCGAGCAAAATACAAAAAATTGTTTGAGATACAGCGTCATATGCATGTAACTTACAAGTAGGGCAGGTAAAATTTTATTTTTATAAGCCTCCAAATTCCAAAGATTACTATTCTGAACGTATAACCACTCTATATCATCTGTCTTGGAGCACATGTGACCACCGAGAATTTTGAAGCCAAAGGAATACCTTCACATTTCCACATTACTTGTTCGACAGTTGCTTGAAGATTTGGAAATTACTCTTCTTTTGTTTGAACAAAAGAAAGGCGCCCTTCCAATATTTTCCAGCGGTCATCATTTGTCATATCCTTCAAGGAATGTGCAGAATTGGAATTGCCTGGATCCGTCGCAACTTTTTGACAAGTATCTTGCTTCCATCAAGTCCACACTTGAACAGTGGCCTTAGTGCATCAAAACCATCACCGAGTACAAGAAGATATTTCTTTTATTTTAATGATTTCCACATCATTGTACAGAATGTTCAAGTTCATTGAATAACATTTATTTCCTGTTGTTGACTAAATTACTGCTTTAATTGTTCTTTTAGCATTGAAATCACGTGATACAAAAAGTCATATTCTTAAATTTTGGAAATGTTCCATTTCCTTGTCGTCATTATTGATGAATTGGCAAAGACCTGTTTTCCCAATTCCTGAAGTACCAACATTTGATATAACAGATGCGGTTGCTCCGTCGGATACTCCTGATGTTGTTTTCAAGAGGTAGATTCATTTCCATCTTTTCAAATTGGTTTTCGCAAATATTTCTTTTTGCCAACTGTAAGTTGAATTCTTCTGTTGCGGCCTTTGTCAAATCATCAAGGATTCTTAGGTTGCTGAAGTTTGTAGAATAATACATTTCCTACTTACGCAAATATTTGATGTCGTCAAGCAAATCTTCAAAACTTTATTGGGAGCTACATGACAGGTTCAAGGAGCTCCAAAGTTTATAGCCAACGGTCCAAACTCATATTCAAGATGCAGAAGAACGACAATTTACCGATAAAGCATTTAGAATTTGGCTTTGTCAACTCAAACATGCAGCCGACAAAGTGAAGGACTTGTTTAGAACACTGCGCATTGAAGGAATCCAGAACATTTAGTTTATTGGTGGCTATCAGTTCTGGTGCCTTGCTTCCACCATCGGGTAGAATTAACATTGACATCCGCATACGGATTAATCTCTCACCCTTGATTTCATAATATTTTTGGATTACCGAGCAAAATACAAAGCAGTGTTTGAGATACAGCGTCATATGCATGTAACTTACGAGTAGGGCAGGTAAAATTTTATTTTTATAAGCCTCCAAATTCCAAAGATTACTATTCTGAACGTATAACCACTCTTTATCATCTGTCTTGGAGCACATGTGACCACCGAGAATTTTGAAGCCAAAGGAATACCTTCACATTTCCACATTAGTTGTTCGACAGTTGCTTGAAGATTTGGAAATTACTCTTCTTTTGTTTGAACAAAAGAAAGGCGCCCTTCCAATATTTTCCAGCGGTCATCATTTGTCATATCCTTCAAGGAATGTGCAGAATTAGAATTGCCTGGATCCATTGCAACTTTTTGAAAAGTATCTATCTTCCATCAAGTCCACACTTGAATAGTGTCCTTAGTGCATCAAAAACATCACCGAGTACAAGAAGATATTTCTTTTGTTTTAATGATTTCCACATCATTGTACAGAATGTTCAAGTTCATTGAATAACATTTATTTCCTGTTGTTGACTAAATTACTGCTTTAATTGTTCTTTTAGCATTGAAATCACGTGATACAAAAAGTCATATTCTTAAATTGCGGAAATGTTCCAATTTCTTGTCGTCATTATTGATGAATTGGTAAAGACCTGTTTTCCCAATTCCTGAAGTACCAACATTTGATATAACAGATGCGGTTGCTCCGTCGGATACTCCTGATGTTGTTTTCAAGAGGTAGATTCATTTCCATCTTTTCAAATTTGTTTTCGCAAATATTTCTTTTTGCCAACTGTAAGTTGAATTCTTCTGTTGCGGCCTTTGTCAAATCATCAAGGATTCTTAGGTTGCTGAAGTTTGTAGAATAATACATTTCCTACTTACGCAAATATTTGATGTCGTCAAGCAAGTCATCAAAAGTTTATTGGGAGCTACATGATAGGTTCAAGGAGCTCCAAATTTTGTAGCCAATGGTCCAAACTCATATTCAAGATGCAGAAGAACGACAATTTACCGATAAAGCATTTAGAATTTGGCTTTGTCAACTCAAACATGCCGCCGACAAAGTGAATGACTTGTTTAGAACACTGCGCATTGAAGGAATCCAGAACATTTAGTTTATTGGTGGCTATCAGTTCTGGTGCCTGCTTCCACCATCGGGTAGAATTAACATTGACATCCGCATACGGATTAAAATCTCCCCATTGATTTCATAATTCTTTGGGATTACCGAGCAAAATACAAAGCAGTGTTTGAGATACAGCGTCATATGATGTAACTTACAAGTAGGGCAGGTAAAATTGTATTTTTATAAGCCTCCAAATTCCAAAGATTACTATTCTGAACGTATAACCACTCTATATCATCTGTCTTGGAGCACATGTGACCACCGAGAATTTTGAAGCCAAAGGAATACCTTCACATTTCCACATTACTTGTTCGACAGTTGCTTGAAGATTTGGAAATTACTCTTCTTTTGTTTGAACAAAAGAAAGGCTGATGAGTTCCGGAGTGGCTCGAAGAACGTTGACCCGTTGCACGTGCCCGTAGGACCAATAACGAGACAAAGAGCCAAAAGAATCAAGCAGGCAATGCAAGGATTCATGCAACCATGGATGGACGAGTGCTCGAGTGCAAAGACTTCATTTACGTTGCATAGCAAAGTGGAAGAGGAACCAAAGTTGTTATTATGCATTTGGATCAAGGAAGAGCAAGAAATTGGGCAGCAATTGAATCACGACCGTAAAGCCTGATATCACGGCCGTAACGTATTCACGGCCGTAAAGCCAAAATTACGGCCGTAACACTGCAATGGCGAAATTATGCAGAAGAAGACTTACGGCCGTAACCCACATCTTCACGGCCGTAAAGAGTTTGGTAGTTTTTAATTCAGAATGTTGATTACGGTCGTAAAGGGTATTGTCCAAATATATTCAATTTTTAATCCGTCGCTTGATTACGGCCGTAAACTCATAAGTCACGGCCGTAACCTAGGTTCCGAATTTTTAGTTAATGTTTGGCGTTTTTAGCTTTTTAGTTTAGGTTGAATTCTAGTTTATTTTTAGTTGCTTTATTTTCTTTGCCTATATATATGGCTTTATTCAGCATTGTAAAATACAACTTTATTTCTTGAGATTAATGATATTGAAGGTGAGATATTCCCTTATATTTTCTTCGTGTTCTCGTCGAACAAATTAAACTTATCAAAGGATTTGACAACCTTTGTGGCGTTCCCCCTTTGTGGTTCTTATCTCCTCATCGTAACGGGTTTTGGGTTTAATATACCCATAGTTCTTGCGTCGTGAGGTCGGGGTTGCATTGTTACCGTCTACTATCTTGGATTTTAGAGCTTTCCGGCATTTAATTCCGCGTGTTCTTGGTGATCCCCATAACGGATCACATCATCTGGTATCAGAGCCTGTCTCTAAATCCAATTATTTAGTATTCCAGTTCTTTTCTTTTATTTCCAGTTATTAATCATTCAAAAAAAAAAAAAAATTTATTCCAATTCGTGTTTCTTGAAATTTCTCCAGAAAATTCAAGATTTGTCAATTTCTGTTTTTCTTGTTCTTGATTATTCTTGTTGAATAGGATATTATTAAAAAAAAAAAATCCGAAAATTACAAAAAAAAAAAGAAGAAAAAAAGATAGTTGTTGATTTGGACAAGAAATCAAGAAAATAATCTTGGGCAAATCTTTCCAACAAATCCTTGTTTCCATAAAATTCTTTATTCTTGTTTCCATAAAACTTCTTCTTGCAATAGAATTCTTGTTTCCATAATTTCTTTCTTAAATTTCCTAATTCCAATATTTTCCATCAACTTTCCTTATTTACACTTTGGGGTTTATTCCACAAGGACCAAATCCGTGACTAGTTTGGTGGGTTCTTTGAGAACGTGGGAAAAAAAGGGAATAGAGAGGAAAAAGGCAGAGTGGTGAGAATAATAGAGGGAAAAAGCCAAATCGAGTGATACACGAGCGATAAAACACGTGAGGATCTTTATTAAATATTTTTTTCTCTTTTCTTTATTACTAACCATGTCACAGAAGGAAGTTTCGTCAACGGAAAAGGATCTTCAAGATTTCAAAATGCTTGCAATAGTGGAGGAACGTTTTGCAAATTTTGAGGCGAGGTTGGATGCCAAGTTGGAAGAAAAATTTGGTCCACAATCCGGCGTGAATGTGGAAGGGGCTAATAATCCGGGGGAGACACGAGGTGCGGGAAATGTTCAACCACGTCAGGAACAACTGCTCAATTTTCCTAATTTACAGAGACCACTAAGGTATGACTTCAACCCACAATATAGAGCTAGGACTGAACGTGTTGAGGTTGTTGATAGTGATGAGGATAGTGGTGATTTATCTATTACTAGTGTTGGTAGGAGACGAGATCGGGGAGAAAGACGTGATAGGGGATATAGGCGTAATCGTAGGGATGATGTCGATGGACATGTTGGTAACATTAAAATGTCCATTCCCTCGTTTCAAGGTAAAAGTAATCTGGACGTTTATTTTGAATGGGAAAAGAGGGTAGAATTGATTTTCGATTGTCATAATTATTCTGAATCTAAAAAGGTTAAGTTGGCAGTCGTAGAATTTACTGATTATGCTATAGTATGGTGGGATCAATTGGTAACTAGTAAAAGGAGAAATGGGGAGAGGCCTATTGAAACTTGGGATGAGTTGAAGGCCCTTATGAGAAAACGGTTTGTGCCTGGACATTACTATAGGGATCTCTACCAAAAACTACAAACCCTTTCCCAAGGTAGTAAGAGTGTGGAGGATTACCATAGGGAGATGGAGGTTGCCATGATTAGGGCTAATATAGAGGAAGACCCGGAGGCAACCATGGCTAGGTTTTAAATGGTTTAAATCGAGATATTGCTAATGTTATTGAATTGCAGCATTATATCGATTTGGAGGAGATGCTTCACATGGCCATGAAAGTGGAGCGACAATTAAAAAGGAAGGAAACTTCCAAATTCTCTACCAGTTCTAATTCTTTTGGAAGGTCTACATGGAGTGGGACTTCTAAAAATGAAGGGATTGTGCAGAAAAATAAATTTGAGGCACCAAAGGGAAAAATAGAGCCACCCAACAAAGGTAAAATTGCTTCTGATTCTCAAACTCCTAGGACTAGGGATATTCGTTGTTTTAAATGTTCGGGTTTAGGACATATTTCTTCACAATGTCCAAATAAACGAATATTAGTTTTGCGTGATGGGGTATTAAGTTCGGAGGATGAGAAAGGGGGAGAAGTGGAGGATGAGTATAAGGATATGCCAGCTCTAGAGGATGTTAGTGAAAATGATGATGCGGACTATGCAGTAGCTAAATCACTTGTCACTAGGAGAGCCCTTAGTACTCAAGTTAAGGTGGAAGAGTCGGGTGAGCAGCGAGAAAATATATTTCATACTAGGTACTTTGTGAATAACAAGGTGTGTAGTTTGATAATAGATGGGGGTAGTTGTGCGAACGTTGCTAGTAGAGAAATTGTGCCTACCTATGCTAAAACACCCTAGGCCATATAAGCTACAGTGGTTAAATGAATCGGGCGAGATTAAGGTAAATAAACAGGTGGTAGTTGATTTGGCGATTGGGAAGTATGAAGATAGCGTGGTTTGTGATGTGGTACCCATGCATGCGGGGCACATCTTGTTGGGCAGGCCATGGCAATTCGATAGGAAGGTTATTCATGATGGATTTAAAAATAGGTATACCTTCACTAAGGATGGGAAAAATGTCAAACTAATGCCTTTGTCACCTCAACAGGTCTATGAAGACCAACTGAAATTAAAAAGTGAGGAAGAGAGAAAGAGGGTCGGGACCACGAACCCGAAAAAAGGAGAGTTGTGTGAAAAACCGAGAGTTGGGACCATTATCCCAGAAAAAGGAGAGGGTGTGAAGAGTGCCAGTAAAAGAGAGAAAACAAAGGTAAGCTTCTACGCAAAACAGAGTGATATCACCAAAGCTATTTCTACAAATAAACCTGTGATTTTACTAATGTACAAGGAATCTCTCCTTGTACTCGATGAAGCTAACCACTCCCTCCCCAGTTTAGCTGTGTCTCTTTTGCAAGAATTTGCAGATTTATTTCCCGAGGAGATTCCGAGTGGCCTGCCGCCAATTCGAGGGATTGAACACCAGATTGACTTCGTGCCAGGAGCGGTCATTCCAAACAGGCCAGCTTATAGGAGTAATCCAGAAGAGACCAAGGAGTTACAAAAGCAGGTTGAAGAGCTGCTGAAAAAGGGCTATGTTCGGGAAAGCATGAGCCCATGTGCAGTACCAATTCTGTTGGTACCCAAAAAGGATGGGACTTGGAGGATGTGCGTGGACTGTAGGGCAGTCAACAATATTACGGTAAAGCCATCCCATACCTAGACTTGATGACATGCTTGATGAACTTTATGGTGCTAGTATTTTTAGTAAAATAGACCTTAAGAGTGGTTATCACCAAATTCGTATGAAAGAAGGTGATGAATGGAAAATCGCCTTCAAAACCGAATATGGTTTATATGAATGGATGGTTATGCCGTTCGGCCTCTCAAATGCACCGAGCACTTTTATGAGATTAATGAATCATGTCTTTCGTACTTACATTGGTAAATTTTTCGTGGTATACTTTTATGACATTCTGGTATATAGTAAGAACTTAGGTGATCACATTGAACATTTAAGATCTGTTTTGGAAGTTTTGAAAAGTGTTAAACTATATGCTAATTTTAAAAAGTGTACTTTTTGCATGGAAAAGGTAATTTTTCTTGGTTTTGTCGTTAGTTCTAATGGTGTTGAGGTAGATGAGAAGAAAATTCGTGCTATTAAAGAATGGCCAACTCCCAAAAGTATTACGGAGGTTAGGAGCTTCCACGGGTTGGGTGGGTTTTATAGGAGGTTTGTTAAAGATTTTAGCACACTTGCAGCACCACTAACTGAAATAGTCAAGAAGAGTGTAGGATTCCATTGGGGGAAGCACAAGAAAATGCTTTTAAAATGCTTAAGGATAGGTTATGTTCTGCACCGGTTTTGGCTTTACCTAACTTTAACCAAACCTTTGAGATTGAATGTGATGCATCAGGAATAGGTATTGGAGCCGTTCTTATGCAGGAAAAAAGGCTGCTTGCATTTTTCAGTGAAAAGCTGAGTGGGGCAGTTTTGAATTATCCTACCTACGACAAGGAGCTTTATGCTCTTGTTCGTGCCTTGGAAACATGGCAGCACTATCTGTGGCCAAAGGAATTCGTTATACACACTGACCACGAGTCACTGAAACACCTCAAGGGACAAGGTAAGCTAAACAAAAGACACGCCCGTTGGATGGAATTCATTGAGACCTTTCCATATGTCATTCGCTATAAGCAAGGTAAGGAGAATGTGGTAGCAGATGCCCTTTCTCGCAGGTATGTTCTCTTAACTTCTTTAAATGCGAAGTTGCTTGGGTTCGAATATATTAAAGGTATGTATGCTAATGACCCTAATTTTTCTACCATTTATGCTTCATGTGAAAAAGGTGCAATTGATAAATTTTATAGGCATGATGGCTATTTGTTTAGGGAAAGTAAACTTTGTGTGCCTAATTGTTCTATGCGTGAATTGCTTGTGCGTGAGGCTCATGGTGGGGGGTTAATGGGGCACTTTGGTGTTTTTAAGACATTAGAAACTTTACAAGAGCACTTTTATTGGCCTAAAATGAAAAGGGATGTTCACCATATTTGTGAAAGATGCATAACTTGTAAACAATCTAAGTCTAGAGTCTTACCACAAGGTTTGTATACACCTTTGCCCGTACCTAATGAACCTTGGGTAGATATATCTTTGGATTTTGTGTTAGATCTGCCTAGGACAAAAAAAGGTAAAGACTCGATATTTGTGGTGGTAGACAGGTTTAGCAAAATGGCGCATTTTATTCCTTGTAATAAAACTGATGACGCAACAAACATAGCTGATCTATTCTTTAGGGAGGTTGTGAGGCTCCATGGGGTACCTAGAAGTATTGTGTCTGATAGGGATGTTAAGTTCCTAAGCTACTTTTGGAAAGTCTTGTGGGAAAGATGGGTACTAAATTATTGTTTTCTACTACATGTCACCCGCAAACTGATGGCCAAACGGAGGTAGTTAATAGGACATTAATCCAACTTTTGCGCACTATAATAAATAAGAATTTAAAAAGTTGGGAGGAATGTTTGCCATTTGTGGAATTTGCTTATAATCGATCTGTGCATTCTACTACTTCATGTTCGCCTTTTGAAGTTGTTTATGGTTTCAACCCGCTAACTCCTCTTGATTTAATTCCTTTACCTGCAGATGAACAGAGCAGTTTGGACGGGGCGAAAAAGGCTAAGTTTGTGAAAGAACTTCATGAGAAGGTGAAAGGGCAAATTGAAAAGAAAAATGAGCGTTATGCGACTCATGCCAACAAAGGTAGGAGGCAAGTGACGTTCGAGCCAGGTGATTGGGTGTGGGTGCACTTGCGAAAGGAGCGATTCCCAACCCTAAGAAAGTCTAAGTTGCAGCCAAGAGGCGATGGACCTTTTCAAATCCTTGAAAAGATAAATGAGAATGCATATAAACTCGATCTTCCAGGTGAGTATAACGTGTCTGCTTCTTTTAATTTTGCTGATCTTTCTCTGTTTGATGCAGGTGATGATTCGAGGACGAATCCTTTTCAACAGGGAGGGGATGATGAGTTCCAGAGTGGCTCGAAGAACGTTGACCCGTTGCACGTGCCCGTAGGACCAATAACGAGACAAAGAGCCAAAAGAATCAAGCAGGTAATGCAAGGATTCATGCAAGCATGGATGGACGAGTGCTCGAGTGCAAAGACTTCATTTACGTTGCATAGCAAAGTAGAAGAGGAACCAAAGTTGTTATTATGCATTTGGATCAAGGAATAGCAAGAAATTGGGCAGCAATTGAATCACGGCCGTAAAGCCAAAATTACGGATGCGGTTGCTCCGTCGGATACTCCTGATGTTGTTTTCAAGAGGTAGTTTCATTTCTTGCTTTTCAAATTGGTTTTCGCAAATATTTCTTTTTGCCAACTGTAAGTTGAATTCTTCTGTTGCTGGCTACAAACTTTGGAGCTCCTTGAACCTGTCATGTAGCTCCCAATAAACTTTTAAAGACTTACTCGAAGACATCAAATATTTGCGCAAGAAGGAAATGTATTATTCTACAAACATCATCAACCTAAGAATCCTTGATGATTTGACAAAGGCAGCAACAGAAGGATTCAACTTACAGTTGGCAAAAAGAAATATTGGCGAAAACCAATTTGAAAAGCAGGAAATGAAACTACCTCTTGAAAACAACATCTGGAGTAGTCGACGGAAGAACTGCATTTGTTATATCAATAGTTCGTACTTCAGGAATTGGGAAAAACAACACTTGCCAATTCATACATAATGACGACAAGGTAATGGAACATTTCAACAATTTAAGAATTTGGGTTTTTGTATCACGTGATTTCAATGCTAAAAGAACAATTAAAGCAGTAATTTAGTCATCAACAGGAAATAAATGTGATTCAATGAACTTGAACATTCTGTGCAATGAAATGTGGAAATAATTAAAATAAAAGAAATATCTTCTTGTACTCGGTGATGCTTTTGATGCTCTAAGGCCACTGTTCAAGCGTGAAACTTATGGAAGCAAGATACTTGTCAAAAAGTTGCAATGGCTCTAGGCAATTCTAATTCTGCATATTCCTTGAGGATATGACAAATAATGACCGCTGCAAAATATTGAAAGGGCGCCTTTCTTTTGTTCAATGAAAAGAAGAGTAATTTCCAAACCTTCAAACATCTGTCAAACAACTAATGTGGAAATGTGAAGGTATTCCTTTGGCTTCAAAATTCTCGGTGGTCACATGTGCCCCAACACAGATGATATAGAGTGGTTATACGTTCAGAATAGTAATCTTTGGAATTTGGAAGCTTATAAAAATAAAATTTTACCTGACCTACCGTTAAGTTACATGCATATGCCGCTGTATCTCAAACACCGTTTTGTGTTCTGCTCGGTAAACGCAAAGAATTATGAAATCAAGGGGGAGAGATTAATCCATATGTGGATGTCAATATGCATAATTCTACTCGATGGTTGAAACAAGGCACCAGAACTGATGGCCACCAATACACTAAATGTTGTGCATTCCTTCAATGCGCCGTGTTCTAAACAAGTCTTTCGCTTTGTTGGCTGCATGTTTGAGTTGACAAAGCCAAATTCAAAATGCTTTATCGGTAAATTGTCGTTCTTCTGCATCTTGAATATGAGTTTGGACCATTGGCTACAAACTTTGGAGCTCCTTGAACCTGTCATGTAGTCCCAATAAAATTTTAAAGACTTGCTCGAAGACATCAAATATTTGCGTAAGAAGGAAATGTATTATTCTACAAACGTCAGCAACCTAAGAATCCTTGATGATTTGACAAAGGCAGCAACAGAAGGATTCACCTTACAGTTGGCAAAAAGAAATATTGGCGAAAACAAATTTGAAAAGCAGGAAATGAACCTACCTCTTGAAAACAACATCTGGAGTAGCCGACGGAGGAACTGCATCTGTTATATCAATAGTTCGTACTTCAGGAATTGGGAAAACAACACTTGCCAATTCATACATAATGATGACAAGGTAATGGAACATTTCAACAATTTAAGAATTTGGGTTTTTGTATCACGTGATTTCAATGCTAAAAGAACAATTAAAACAGTAATTTAGTCATCAACAGGAAATAAATGTGATTCAATGAACTTGAACATTCTATGCAATGAAATGTGGAAATCATTAAAATAAAAGAAATATCTTCTTGTACTCGGTGATGCTTTTGATGCTCTAAGGCCACTGTTCAAGTGTGAAACTTATGGAAGCAAGATACTTGTCAAAAAGTGGCAATGGCTCTAGACAATTCTAATTCTGCATATTCCTTGAGGATATGACAAATGATGACCGCTGGAAAATATTGAAAGGGCGCCTTTCTTTTGTTCATACAAAAGAAGAGTAATTTCCAAATCTTCAAGCAACTGTGAAACAACTAATTTGGAAATGTGAAGGTATTCCTTTGGCTTCAAAATTCTCGGTGGTCACGTGCTCCAACACAGATGATATGGAGTGGTTATACGTTCAGAATAGTAATCTTTGGAATTTATAGGCTTATAAAAATAAAATTTTACCTGACCTACCTTTAAGTTACATGCATATGCCGCTGTATCTCAAACACTGTTTTGTATTCTGCTCGGTAAACGCAAAGAATTATGAAATCAAGGGGGAGAGATTAATCCATATGTAGATGTCAATATGCATAATTCTACTCGATGGTTGAAACAAGGCACCAGAACTGATGGCCACAATACACTAAATGTTGTGAATTCCTTCAATGCGCCGTGTTCTAAACAAGTCTTTCGCTTTGTTGGCTGCATGTTTGAGTTGACAAAGCCAAATTCAAAATGCTTTATCGGTAAATTGTCGTTCTTCTGCATCTTGAATATTAGTTTGGACCATTGGCTACAAACTTTGGAGCTCCTTGAACCTGTCATGTAGCTCCCAATAAACTTTTAAAGACTTGCTCGAAGACATCAAATATTTGCGTAAGAAGGAAATGTATTATTCTACAAACGTCAGCAACCTAAGAATCCTTGATGATTTGACAAAGGCAGCAACAGAAGGATTCAACTTACAGTTGGCAAAAAGAAATATTGGCGAAAACAAATTTGAAAAGCAGGAAATGAACCTACCTCTTGAAAACAACATCTGGAGTAGCCGACGGAGGAACTGCATCTGTTATATCAATAGTTCGTACTTCAGGAATTGGGAAAACAACACTTGCCAATTCATACATAATGATGACAAGGTAATGGAACATTTCAACAATTTAAGAATTTGGGTTTTTGTATCACGTGATTTCAATGCTAAAAGAACAACTAAAGCAGTAATTTAGTCATACCAGGAAATAAATGTGATTCAATGAACTTGAACATTCTGAGCAATGAAATGTGGAAATCATTAAAATAAAAGAAATATCTTCTTGTACTCGGTGATGCTTTTGATGCACTAAGGCCACTGTTCAAGCGTGAAACTTATGGAAGCAAGATACTTGTCAAAAAGTTGCAATGGCTCTAGGCAATTCTAATTCTGCATATTCCTTGAGGATATGACAAATGATGACCGCTGGAAAATATTGAAAGGGCGCCTTTCTTTTGTTCAATGAAAAGAAGAGTAATTTCCAAACCTTCAAACATCTGTCAAACAACTAATGTGGAAATGTGAAGGTATTCCTTTGGCTTCAAAATTCTCGGTGGTCACACGTGCTCCAACACAGATGATATAGAGTGGTTATACGTTCAGAATAGTAATCTTTGGAATTTGGAGGCTTATAAAAATAAAATTTTACCTGACCTACTTGTAAGTTACATGCATATGCCACTGTATCTCAAACACTGTTTTGTATTCTGCTCGGTAAACGCAAAGAATTATGAAATCAAGGGGGAGAGATTAATCCATATGTGGATGTCAATATGCATAATTCTACTCGATGGTTGAAACAAGGCACCAGAACTGATGGCCACAATACACTAAATGTTGTGAATTCCTTCAATGCGCCGTGTTCTAAACAAGTCTTTCGCTTTGTTGGCTGCATGTTTGAGTTGACAAAGCCAAATTCAAAATGCTTTATCGGTAAATTGTCGTTCTTCTGCATCTTGAATATTAGTTTGGACCATTGGCTACAAACTTTGGAGCTCCTTGAACCTGTCATGTAGCTCCCAATAAACTTTTAAAGATTTGCTCGAAGACATCAAATATTTGCGTAAGAAGGAAATGTATTATTCTACAAACGTCAGCAACCTAAGAATCCTTTATGATTTGACAAAGGCAGCAACAGAAGGATTCAACTTACAGTTGGCAAAAAGAAATATTGGCGAAAACAAATTTGAAAAGCAGGAAATGAAACTACCTCTTGAAAACAACATCTGGAGTAGCCGACGGAGGAACTGCATCTGTTATATAATTAGTTCGTACTTCAGGAATTGGGAAAACAACACTTGCCAATTCATACATAATGATGACAAGGTAATGGAACATTTCAACAATTTAAGAATTTGGGTTTTTGTATCACGTGATTTCAATGCTAAAAGAACAATTAAAGCAGTAATTTAGTCATCAACAGGAAATAAATGTGATTCAATGAACTTGAACATTCTGTGCAATGAAATGTGGAAATAATTAAAATAAAAGAAATATCTTCTTGTACTCGGTGATGCTTTTGATGCTCTAAGGCCACTGTTCAAGCGTGAAACTTATGGAAGCAAGATACTTGTCAAAAAGTTGCAATGGCTCTAGGCAATTCTAATTCTGCATATTCCTTGAGGATATGACAAATAATGACCGCTGCAAAATATTGAAAGGGCGCCTTTCTTTTGTTCAATGAAAAGAAGAGTAATTTCCAAACCTTCAAACATCTGTCAAACAACTAATGTGGAAATGTGAAGGTATTCCTTTGGCTTCAAAATTCTCGGTGGTCACATGTGCCCCAACACAGATGATATAGAGTGGTTATACGTTCAGAATAGTAATCTTTGGAATTTGGAAGCTTATAAAAATAAAATTTTACCTGACCTACCGTTAAGTTACATGCATATGCCGCTGTATCTCAAACACCGTTTTGTGTTCTGCTCGGTAAACGCAAAGAATTATGAAATCAAGGGGGAGAGATTAATCCATATGTGGATGTCAATATGCATAATTCTACTCGATGGTTGAAACAAGGCACCAGAACTGATGGCCACCAATACACTAAATGTTGTGCATTCCTTCAATGCGCCGTGTTCTAAACAAGTCTTTCGCTTTGTTGGCTGCATGTTTGAGTTGACAAAGCCAAATTCAAAATGCTTTATCGGTAAATTGTCGTTCTTCTGCATCTTGAATATGAGTTTGGACCATTGGCTACAAACTTTGGAGCTCCTTGAACCTGTCATGTAGCTCCCAATAAAATTTTAAAGACTTGCTCGAAGACATCAAATATTTGCGTAAGAAGGAAATGTATTATTCTACAAACGTCAGCAACCTAAGAATCCTTGATGATTTGACAAAGGCAGCAACAGAAGGATTCAACTTACAGTTGGCAAAAAGAAATATTGGCGAAAACAAATTTGAAAAGCAGGAAATGAACCTACCTCTTGAAAACAACATCTGGAGTAGCCGACGGAGGAACTGCATCTGTTATATCAATAGTTCGTACTTCAGGAATTGGGAAAACAACACTTGCCAATTCATACATAATGATGACAAGGTAATGGAACATTTCAACAATTTAAGAATTTGGGTTTTTGTATCACGTGATTTCAATGCTAAAAGAACAATTAAAACAGTAATTTAGTCATCAACAGGAAATAAATGTGATTCAATGAACTTGAACATTCTATGCAATGAAATGTGGAAATCATTAAAATAAAAGAAATATCTTCTTGTACTCGGTGATGCTTTTGATGCTCTAAGGCCACTGTTCAAGTGTGAAACTTATGGAAGCAAGATACTTGTCAAAAAGTGGCAATGGCTCTAGACAATTCTAATTCTGCATATTCCTTGAGGATATGACAAATGATGACCGCTGGAAAATATTGAAAGGGCGCCTTTCTTTTGTTCATACAAAAGAAGAGTAATTTCCAAATCTTCAAGCAACTGTGAAACAACTAATTTGGAAATGTGAAGGTATTCCTTTGGCTTCAAAATTCTCGGTGGTCACGTGCTCCAACACAGATGATATGGAGTGGTTATACGTTCAGAATAGTAATCTTTGGAATTTATAGGCTTATAAAAATAAAATTTTACCTGACCTACCTTTAAGTTACATGCATATGCCGCTGTATCTCAAACACTGTTTTGTATTCTGCTCGGTAAACGCAAAGAATTATGAAATCAAGGGGGAGAGATTAATCCATATGTGGATGTCAATATGCATAATTCTACTCGATGGTTGAAACAAGGCACCAGAACTGATGGCCACAATACACTAAATGTTGTGAATTCCTTCAATGCGCCGTGTTCTAAACAAGTCTTTCGCTTTGTTGGCTGCATGTTTGAGTTGACAAAGCCAAATTCAAAATGCTTTATCGGTAAATTGTCGTTCTTCTGCATCTTGAATATTAGTTTGGACCATTGGCTACAAACTTTGGAGCTCCTTGAACCTGTCATGTAGCTCCCAATAAACTTTTAAAGATTTGCTCGAAGACATCAAATATTTGCGTAAGAAGGAAATGTATTATTCTACAAACGTCAGCAACCTAAGAATCCTTTATGATTTGACAAAGGCAGCAACAGAAGGATTCAACTTACAGTTGGCAAAAAGAAATATTGGCGAAAACAAATTTGAAAAGCAGGAAATGAAACTACCTCTTGAAAACAACATCTGGAGTAGCCGACGGAGGAACTGCATCTGTTATATAATTAGTTCGTACTTCAGGAATTGGGAAAACAACACTTGCCAATTCATACATAATGATGACAAGGTAATGGAACATTTCAACAATTTAAGAATTTGGGTTTTTGTATCACGTGATTTCAATGCTAAAAGAACAACTAAAGCAGTAATTTAGTCATACCAGGAAATAAATGTGATTCAATGAACTTGAACATTCTGAGCAATGAAATGTGGAAATCATTAAAATAAAAGAAATATCTTCTTGTACTCGGTGATGCTTTTGATGCACTAAGGCCACTGTTCAAGCGTGAAACTTATGGAAGCAAGATACTTGTCAAAAAGTTGCAATGGCTCTAGGCAATTCTAATTCTGCATATTCCTTGAGGATATGACAAATGATGACCGCTGGAAAATATTGAAAGGGCGCCTTTCTTTTGTTCAATGAAAAGAAGAGTAATTTCCAAACCTTCAAACATCTGTCAAACAACTAATGTGGAAATGTGAAGGTATTCCTTTGGCTTCAAAATTCTCGGTGGTCACACGTGCTCCAACACAGATGATATAGAGTGGTTATACGTTCAGAATAGTAATCTTTGGAATTTGGAGGCTTATAAAAATAAAATTTTACCTGACCTACTTGTAAGTTACATGCATATGCCGCTGTATCTCAAACACTGTTTTGTATTCTGCTCGGTAAACGCAAAGAATTATGAAATCAAGGGGGAGAGATTAATCCATATGTGGATGTCAATATGCATAATTCTACTCGTTGGTTGAAACAAGGCACCAGAACTGATGGCCACCAATAAACTAAATGTTGTGCATTCCTTCAATGCGCCGTGTTCTAAACATGTCTTTCACTTTGTTGGCGGCATGTTTGAGTTGACAAAACCAAATTCTAAATGCTTTATCGGTAAATTGTCGTTCTTCTGCATCTTGAATATGACTTTGGACCATTGGCTGCAAACTTTGGAGCTCCTTGAACCTGTCATGTAGCTCCCAATAAACTTTTAAAGACTTGCTCGAAGACATCAAATATTTGCGTAAGAAGGATATGTATAATTCTACAAACGTCAGCAACCTAAGAATCCTTGATGATTTGACAAAAGCAGCAACAGAAGGATTCAACTTACAGTTGGCAAAAAGAAATATTGGCGAAAACCAATTTGAAAAGCAGGAAATGAAACTACCTCTTGAAAACAACATCTGGAGTAGCCGACGGAGGAACTGCATCTGTTATATCAATAGTCTGTAATTCAGGAATTGGGAAAACAACACTTGCCAATTCATACATAATGACGACAAGGTAATGGAACATTTCAACAATTTAAGAATTTGGGTTTTTGTATCACGTGATTTCAATGTTAAAAGAACAATTAAAGCAGTAATTTAGTCATCAACAGGAAATAAATGTGATTCAATGAACTTGAACATTCTGTGCAATGAAATGTGAAAATCATTAAAATAAAAGAAATATCTTCTTGTACTCGGTGATGCTTTTGATGCAGTAAAGCCACGGTTCAAGTGTGGACTTGATGGAAGCAAGATACTTGTCAAAAAGTTGCAATGGCTCTAGGCAATTCTAATTCTGCATATTCCTTGAAGGATATGACAAATGATGACCGCTGGAAAATATTGAAAGGGCGGCTTTCTTTTGTTCAAACAAAAGAAGAGTAAGTTCCAAATCTTCAAGCATCTGTCAAACAACTAATGTGGAAATGTGAAGGTATTCCTTTGGCTTCAGAATTCTAGGTGGTCACATGTGCTCCAAGACAGATGATATAGAGTGGTTATACGTTCAGAATAGTAATCTTTGAAATTTGGAGGCTTATAAAAATAAAATTTGACCTGACCTACTTGTAAGTTACATGCATATGCCGCTGTATCTCAAACACTGCTTTGTATTCTACTCGGTAAACTTAAAGAATTATGAAATCAACGGGGAGAGATTAATCTATATTTGGATGTCAAATATGCATAACTCTACTCGATGGTGGAAGCAAGGCACCAGAACTTATATCCACCAATTAACTAAATGTTGTGCATTCCCTCAATGCACCGTGTTCTAAACAAGTCTTTCACTTTGTTGGGTTCATGTTTGAGTTGACAAAGCCAAATTCAAAATGCTTTATCGGTAAATTGTCGTTCTTCTGCATCTTGAATATGAGTTTGTACCATTGGCTACAAACTTTGGAGCTCCTTGAACCTGTCATGTAGCCCCAATAAACTTTTAAAGAGTTGCTCGAAGACATCAAATATTTGCGTAAGAAGGAAATGTATTATTCTACAAACGTCAGCAACCTAAGAATTCTTGATGATTTTACAAAGGCAGCAACAGAAGGATTCAACTTACAGTTGGCAAAAAGAAATATTGGCGAAAACCAATTTGAAAAGCAGGAAATGAAACTACCTCTTGAAAACAACATCTGGAGTAGCCGACGAAGGAACTGCATCTGTTATATCAATAGTTCGTACTTCAGGAATTGGGAAAACAACACTTGCCAATTAATACATAATGATGACAAGGTAATGGAACATTTCAACAATTTAAGAATTTGTGTTTTTGTATCACGTGATTTCAATGCTAAAAGAACTATTAAAGCAGTAATTTAGTCATCAACAGGAAATAAATGTGATTCAATGAACTTGAACATTCTGTGCAATGAAATGTGGAAATCATTAAAAAAAAAAAAAATATCTTCTTGTACTCGGTAATGCTTTTGATGCACTAAGGCCACGGTTCAAGCGTGAAACTTATGGAAGAAAGATACTTGTCAAAAAGTTGCAATGGCTCTAGGCAACTCTAATTCTGCATATTCCTTGAAGGATATGACAAATGATGACCGCTGGAAAATATTGAAAGGGCGCCTTTCTTTTGTTCATACAAAAGAAGAGTAATTTCCAAATCTTCAAGCAACTGTCAAACAACTAATGTGGAAATGTGAAGGTATTCCTTTGGCTTCAAAATTCTCGGTGGTCACACGTGCTCCAACACAGATGATATGGAGTGGTTATACGTTCAGAATAGTAATCTTTGGAATTTATAGGCTTATAAAAATAAAATTTTACCTGACCTACTTGTAAGTTACATGCATATGCCGATGTATCTAAAACGTTGCTTTGTATTCTGCTCGGTAAACACAAAGAATTATGAAATCAAGGGGGAGAGATCAATCCATATGTGGATGTCAATATCCATAATTCTACTCGATGGTTGAAACAAGGCACCAGAACTGATGGCCACCAATAAACTAAATGTTGTGCATTCCTTCAATGCGCCGTGTTCTAAACAAGTCTTTCACTTTGTTGGCGGCATGTTTGAGTTGACAAAGCCAAATTCAAAATGCTTTATCGGTAAATTGTCGTTCTTCTGCATCTTGAATATGAGTTTGGACCACTGGCTACAAACTTTGGAGCTCCTTGAACCTGTCATGTAGCTCCCAATAAACCTTTAAAGACTTGCTCGAAGACATCAAATATTTGCGTAAGAAGGAAATGTATTATTCTACAAACGTCAGCAACCTAAGAATCCTTGATGATTTGACAAAAGCAGCAACAGAAGGATTCAACTTACAGTTGGCAAAAAGAAATATTGGCGAAAACCAATTTGAAAAGCAGGAAATGAAACTACCTCTTGAAAACAACATCTGGAGTAGCCGACGGAGGAACTGCATCTGTTATATCAATAGTCTGTAATTCAGGAATTGGGAAAACAACACTTGCCAATTCATACATAATGACGACAAGGTAATGGAACATTTCAACAATTTAAGAATTTGGGTTTTTGTATCACGTGATTTCAATGTTAAAAGAACAATTAAAGCAGTAATTTAGTCATCAACAGGAAATAAATGTGATTCAATGAACTTGAACATTCTGTGCAATGAAATGTGAAAATCATTAAAATAAAAGAAATATCTTCTTGTACTCGGTGATGCTTTTGATGCAGTAAAGCCACGGTTCAAGTGTGGACTTGATGGAAGCAAGATACTTGTCAAAAAGTTGCAATGGCTCTAGGCAATTCTAATTCTGCATATTCCTTGAAGGATATGACAAATGATGACCGCTGGAAAATATTGAAAGGGCGGCTTTCTTTTGTTCAAACAAAAGAAGAGTAAGTTCCAAATCTTCAAGCATCTGTCAAACAACTAATGTGGAAATGTGAAGGTATTCATTTGGCTTCATAATTCTAGGTGGTCACATGTGCTCCAAGACAGATGATATAGAGTGGTTATACGTTCAGAATTGTAATCTTTGAAATTTGGAGGCTTATAAAAATAAAATTTGACCTGACCTACTTGTAAGTTACATGCATATGCCGCTGTATCTCAAACACTGCTTTGTATTCTACTCGGTAAACTTAAAGAATTATGAAATCAACGGGGAGAGATTAATCCATATTTGGATGTCAAATATGCATAACTCTACTCGATGGTGGAAGCAAGGCACCAGAACTTATAGCCACCAATTAACTAAATGTTGTGCATTCCCTCAATGCACCGTGTTCTAAACAAGTCTTTCACTTTGTTGGGTTCATGTTTGAGTTGACAAAGCCAAATTCAAAATGCTTTATCGGTAAATTGTCGTTCTTCTGCATCTTGAATATGAGTTTGTACCATTGGCTACAAACTTTGGAGCTCCTTGAACCTGTCATGTAGCCCCAATAAACTTTTAAAGAGTTGCTCGAAGACATCAAATATTTGCGTAAGAAGGAAATGTATTATTCTACAAACGTCAGCAACCTAAGAATCCTTGATGATTTTACAAAGGCAGCAACAGAAGGATTCAACTTACAGTTGGCAAAAAGAAATATTGGCGAAAACCAATTTGAAAAGCAGGAAATGAAACTACCTCTTGAAAACAACATCTGGAGTAGCCGACGAAGGAACTGCATCTGTTATATCAATAGTTCGTACTTCAGGAATTGGGAAAACAACACTTGCCAATTAATACATAATGATGACAAGGTAATGGAACATTTCAACAATTTAAGAATTTGTGTTTTTGTATCACGTGATTTCAATGCTAAAAGAACTATTAAAGCAGTAATTTAGTCATCAACAGGAAATAAATGTGATTCAATGAACTTGAACATTCTGTGCAATGAAATGTGGAAATCATTAAAAAAAAAAAACATCTTCTTGTACTCGGTGATGCTTTTGATGCACTAAGGCCACGGTTCAAGTGTGGACTTGATGGAAGAAAGATACTTGTCAAAAAGTTGCAATGGCTCTAGGCAACTCTAATTCTGCATATTCCTTGAAGGATATGACAAATGATGACCGCTGGAAAATATTGAAAGGGCGCCTTTCTTTTGTTCATACAAAAGAAGAGTAATTTCCAAATCTTCAAGCAACTGTCAAACAACTAATGTGGAAATGTGAAGGTATTCCTTTGGCTTCAAAATTCTCGGTGGTCACACGTGCTCCAACACAGATGATATGGAGTGGTTATACGTTCAGAATAGTAATCTTTGGAATTTATAGGCTTATAAAAATAAAATTTTACCTGACCTACTTGCAAGTTACATGCATATGCCGATGTATCTAAAACGTTGCTTTGTATTCTGCTCGGTAAACACAAAGAATTATGAAATCAAGGGGGAGAGATCAATCCATATGTGGATGTCAATATGCATAATTCTACTCGATGGTTGAAACAAGGCACCAGAACTGATGGCCACCAATAAATTAATTGTTGTGCATTCCTTAAATGCGCCGTGTTCTAAACAAGTCTTTCACTTTGTTGGCGGCATGTTTGAGTTGACAAAGCCAAATTCAAAATGCTTTATCGGTAAATTGTCGTTCTTCTGCATCTTGAATATGAGTTTGGACCATTGGCTACAAACTTTGGAGCTCCTTGAACCTGTCATGTAGCTCCCACTAAAACTTTAAAGACTTGCTCGAAGACATCAAATATTTGCGTAAGAAGGAAATGTATTATTCTACAAACGTCAGCAACCTAAGAATCCTTGATGATTTGACAAAGGCAGCAACAGAAGGATTCAACTTACAGTTGGCAAAAAGAAATATTGGCGAAAACCAATTTGAAAAGCAGGAAATGAAACTACCTCTTGAAAACAACATCTGGAGTAGCCGACGGAGGAACTGCATCTGTTATATCAATAGTCTGTAATTCAGGAATTGGGAAAACAACACTTGCCAATTCATACATAATGACGACAAGGTAATGGAACATTTCAACAATTTAAGAATTTAGGTTTTTGTATCACGTGATTTCAATGTTAAAAGAACAATTAAAGCAGTAATTTAGTCATCAACAGGAAATAAATGTGATTCAGTGAACTTGAACATTCTGTGCAATGAAATGTGAAAATCATTAAAATAAAAGAAATATCTTCTGGTACTCGGTGATGCTTTTGATGCAGTAAAGCCACGGTTCAAGTGTGGACTTGATGGAAGCAAGATACTTGTCAAAAAGTTGCAATGGCTCTAGGCAATTCTAATTCTGCATATTCCTTGAAGGATATGACAAATGATGACCGCTGGAAAATATTGAAAGGGCGGCTTTCTTTTGTTCAAACAAAAGAAGAGTAAGTTCCAAATCTTCAAGCAACTGTCAAACAACTAATGTGGAAATGTGAAGGTATTCCTTTGGCTTCAGAATTCTAGGTGGTCACATGTGCTCCAAGACAGATGATATAGAGTGGTTATACGTTCAGAATAGTAATCTTTGAAATTTGGAGGCTTATAAAAATAAAATTTGACCTGACCTACTTGTAAGTTACATGCATATGCCGCTGTATCTCAAACACTGCTTTGTATTCTGCTCGGTAAACGCAAAGAATTATGAAATCAACGGGGAGAGATTAATCCATATTTGGATGTCAAATATGCATAACTCTACACGATGGTGGAAGCAAGGCACCAGAACTTATGGCCACCAATTAACTAAATGTTGTGCATTCCCTCAATGCACCGTGTTCTAAACAAGTCTTTCACTTTGTTGGGTGCATGTTTGAGTTGACAAAGCCAAATTCAAAATGCTTTATCGGTAAATTGTCGTTCTTCTGCATCTTGAATATGAGTTTGTACCATTGGCTACAAACTTTGGAGCTCCTTGAACCTGTCATGTAGCTCCCAATAAACTTTTAAAGATTTGCTCGAAGACATCAAATATTTACGTAAGAAGGAAATGTATTATTCTACAAACGTCAGCAACCTAAGAATCCTTGATGATTTGACAAAGGCAGCAACAGAAGGATTCAACTTACAGTTGGCAAAAAGAAATATTGGCGAAAACCAATTTGAAAAGCAGGAAATGAAACTACCTCTTGAAAACAACATCTGGAGTAGCCGACGAAGGAACTGCATCTGTTATATCAATAGTTCGTACTTCAGGAATTGGGAAAACAAAACTTGTCAATTCATACATAATGACGACAAGGTAATGGAACATTTCAACAATTTAAGAATTTGGGTTTTTGTATCACGTGATTTCAATGCTAAAAGAACAATTAAAGCAGTAATTTAGTCATCAACAGGAAATAAATGTGATTCAATGAACTTGAACATTCTGTGTAATGAAATGTGGAAATCATTAAAAAAAAAAAAAAAATCTTCTTGTACTCGGTGATGCTTTTGATTCACTAAGGCCACGGTTCAAGTGTGGACTTGATGGAAGAAAGATACTTGTCAAAAAGTTGCAATGGCTCTAGGCAACTCTAATTCTGCATATTCCTTGAAGGATATGACAAATGATGACCGCTGGAAAATATTGAAATGGCGCCTTTCTTTTGTTCATACAAAAGAAGAGTAATTTCCAAATCTTCAAGCAACTGTCAAACAACTAATGTGGAAATGTGAAGGTATTCCTTTGGCTTCAAAATTCTCGGTGGTCACACGTGCTCCAACACAGATGATATGGAGTGGTTATACGTTCAGAATAGTAATCTTTGGAATTTATAGGCTTATAAAAATAAAATTTTACCTGACCTACTTGTAAGTTACATGCATATGCCGATGTATCTAAAACGTTGCTTTGTATTCTGCTCGGTAAACACAAAGAATTATGAAATCAAGGGGGAGAGATCAATCCATATGTGGATGTCAATATGCATAATTCTACTCGATGGTTGAAACAAGGCACCATAACTGATGGCCACCAATAAATTAATTGTTGTGCATTCCTTAAATGCGCCGTGTTCTAAACAAGTCTTTCACTTTGTTGGCGGCATGTTTGAGTTGACAAAGCCAAATTCAAAATGCTTTATCGGTAAATTGTCGTTCTTCTGCATCTTGAATATGAGTTTGGACCATTGGCTACAAACTTTGGAGCTCCTTGAACCTGTCATGTAGCTCCCACTAAAACTTTAAAGACTTGCTCGAAGACATCAAATATTTGCGTAAGAAGGAAATGTATTATTCTACAAACGTCAGCAACCTAAGAATCCTTGATGATTTGACAAAGGCAGCAACAGAAGGATTCAACTTACAGTTGGCAAAAAGAAATATTGGCGAAAACCAATTTGAAAAGCAGGAAATGAAACTACCTCTTGAAAACAACATCTGGAGTAGCCGACGGAGGAACTGCATCTGTTATATCAATAGTCTGTAATTCAGGAATTGGGAAAACAACACTTGCCAATTCATACATAATGACGACAAGGTAATGGAACATTTCAACAATTTAAGAATTTGGGTTTTTGTATCACGTGATTTCAATGTTAAAAGAACAATTAAAGCAGTAATTTAGTCATCAACAGGAAATAAATGTGATTCAATGAACTTGAACATTCTGTGCAATGAAATGTGAAAATCATTAAAATAAAAGAAATATCTTCTTGTACTCGGTGATGCTTTTGATGCAGTAAAGCCACGGTTCAAGTGTGGACTTGATGGAAGCAAGATACTTGTCAAAAAGTTGCAATGGCTCTAGGCAATTCTAATTCTGCATATTCCTTGAAGGATATGACAAATGATGACCGCTGGAAAATATGGAAAGGGCGGCTTTCTTTTGTTCAAACAAAAGAAGAGTAAGTTCCAAATCTTCAAGCAACTGTCAAACAACTAATGTGGAAATGTGAAGTTATTCCTTTGGCTTCAGAATTCTAGGTGGTCACACGTGCTCCAAGACAGATGATATAGAGTGGTTATACGTCCAGAATAGTAATCTTTGAAATTTGGAGGCTTATAAAAATAAAATTTGACCTGACCTACTTGTAAGTTACATGCATATGCCGCTGTATCTCAAACACTGCTTTGTATTCTGCTCAGTAAACGCAAAGAATTATGAAATCAACGGGGAGAGATTAATCCATATTTGGATGTCAAATATGCATAACTCTACACGATGGTGGAAGCAAGGCACCAGAACTTATGGCCACCAATTAACTAAATGTTGTGCATTCCCTCAATGCACCGTGTTCTAAACAAGTCTTTCACTTTGTTGGGTGCATGTTTGAGTTGACAAAGCCAAATTCAAAATGCTTTATCGGTAAATTGTCATTCTTCTGCATCTTGAATATGAGTTTGTACCATTGGCTACAAACTTTGGAGCTCCTTGAACCTGTCATGTAGCTCCCAATAAACTTTTAAAGATTTTGCTCGAAGACATCAAATATTTGCGTAAGAAGGAAATGTATTATTCTACAAACGTCAGCAACCTAAGAATCCTTGATGATTTGACAAAGGCAGCAACAGAAGGATTCAACTTACAGTTGGCAAAAAGAAATATTGGCGAAAACCAATTTGAAAAGCAGGAAATGAAACTACCTCTTGAAAACAACATCTGGAGTAGCCGACGAAGGGACTGCATCTGTTATATCAATAGTTCGTACTTCAGGAATTGGGAAAACAACACTTGCCAATTCATACATAATGACGACAAGGTAATGGAACATTTCAACAATTTAAGAATTTGGGTTTTTGTATCACGTGATTTCAATGCTAAAAGAACAATTAAAGCAGTAATTTAGTCATCAACAGGAAATAAATGTGATTCAATGAACTTGAACATTCTGTGCAATGAAATGTGGAAATCATTAAAAAAAAAAAAAAAAATCTTCTTGTACTCGGTGATGCTTTTGATTCACTAAGGCCACGGTTCAAGTGTGGACTTGATGGAAGAAAGATACTTGTCAAAAAGTTGCAATGGCTCTAGGCAACTCTAATTCTGCATATTCCTTGAAGGATATGACAAATGATGACCGCTGGAAAATATTGAAAGGGCGCCTTTCTTTTGTTCATACAAAAGAAGAGTAATTTCCAAATCTTCAAGCAACTGTCAAACAACTAATGTGGAAATGTGAAGGTATTCCTTTGGCTTCAAAATTCTCGGTGGTCACACGTGCTCCAACACAGATGATATGGAGTGGTTATACGTTCAGAATAGTAATCTTTGGAATTTATAGGCTTATAAAAATAAAATTTTACCTGACCTACTTGTAAGTTACATGCATATGCCGATGTATCTAAAACGTTGCTTTGTATTCTGCTCGGTAAACACAAAGAATTATGAAATCAAGGGGGAGAGATCAATCCATATGTGGATGTCAATATGCATAATTCTACTCGATGGTTGAAACAAGGCACCAGAACTGATGGCCACCAATAAACTAAATGTTGTGCATTCCTTCAATGCGCCGTGTTCTAAACAAGTCTTTCACTTTGTTGACGGCATGTTTGAGTTGACAAAGCCAAATTCAAAATGCTTTACCGGTAAATTGTTGTTCTTCTGCATCTTGAATATGAGTTTGGACCATTGGCTACAAACTTTGGAGCTCCTTGAACCTGTCATGTAGCTCCCAATAAACCTTTAAAGACTTGCTCGAAGATATCAAATATTTGCGTAAGAAGGAAATGTATTATTCTACAAACGTCAGCAACCTAAGAATCCTTGATGATTTGACAAACGCAGCAACAGAAGGATTCAACTTACAGTTGGCAAAAAGAAATATTGGCGAAAACCAATTTGAAAAGCAGGAAATGAAACTACCTCTTGAAAACAACATCTGGAGTAGCCGACGGAGGAACTGCATCTGTTATATCAATAGTCTGTAATTCAGGAATTGGGAAAACAACACTTGCCAATTCATACATAATGACGACAAGGTAATGGAACATTTCAACAATTTAAGAATTTGGGTTTTTGTATCACGTGATTTCAATGTTAAAAGAACAATTAAAGCAGTAATTTAGTCATCAACAGGAAATAAATGTGATTCAATGAATTTGAACATTCTGTGCAATGAAATTTGGAAATCATTAAAAAAAAAAAAAATATCTTCTTGTACTCGGTGATGCTTTTGATGCACTAAGGCCACGGTTCAAGTGTGGACTTGATGGAAGAAAGATACTTGTCAAAAAGTTGCAATGGCTCTAGGCAACTCTAATTCTGCATATTCCTTGAAGGATATGACAAATGATGACCGCTGGAAAATATTGAAAGGGCGCCTTTCTTTTGTTCATACAAAAGAAGAGTAATTTCCAAATCTTCAAGCAACTGTCAAACAACTAATGTGGAAATGTGAAGGTATTCCTTTGGCTTCAGAATTCTAGGTGGTCACATGTGCTCCAAGACAGATGATATAGAGTGGTTATACGTTCAGAATAGTAATCTTTGAAATTTGGAGGCTTATAAAAATAAAATTTTACTTGCCCTACTTGTAAGTTACATGCATATGCCGTTACATCTCAAACACTGCTTTGTATTCTGCTCGGTAATCCCAAAGAATTATGAAATCAAGGGGGAGAGATTAATCCATATGCGGATGTCAATATGCATAATTCTACCCGATGGTGGAGGCAAGGCACCAGAACTGATAGCCACCAATAAACTAAATGTTGTGCATTCCTTCCATGCGCAGAGTTCTAAACAAGTCTTTCACTTTGTCGGCTGCATGTTTGAGCTGATTCGGGATGTTTTTTACTCCGGACACTTGAACCGTCTACGACCTAGCTTCCTATAAGGGTTGTACTTCCTTTAGTTAAATCTTTATGATCAGTTCGATTTAGTTTTAAGTTTAGAATTTATTATTATTGTATGTTCGGTGTAGATTACTTGAGTTAATAGAAGTCAGAGTAGGAGTTGAAGTGAGTAATAACTTTTAATAGAGTAGGGGTAGTACTAGGAATAGGTAAGTCACGGTCCGAGTTAGAGTTTAAGTAGGAGTTGAAGAGAGTAATAATTTTTATAAGAATAGATGTAGGACTAGGAGTAGGTAAGTCACGGTAGGGGTAAGAGTCACAGTAGGCACAAACGTTTCATGAATTGGGTAAGGGTAACAATAGGTGGGAGCAGCTCCAAAAATTTCTTGAGTAGAAGAATGTGTAGTGTATGAAATTTCATGTTTTTGTATTGCTATATATTTATTATTGTATAGTTTACTACTGTTTTCTTTAAAATATTTGTAAAGATTTGCTTGAGAATGATTGTTGTTAATGATTGCAGAGACATTGTTCGTGGAATTCTTGTTTTTTGGGAATGCTTTTGAATATATACACTTTGACCGTCTACAATCCAGTTGCTCATAAGGGAAGTAGTTAATTTATTTAAATTCTTTTGGTTCGTTAGATTTTGTTTTCAATTTTGAACTCGTTAATAATGTATGCTTGATGTAGATAGCAAGAGTTAATATGAGTCGAAGTGGGGACTACAGTTCACGAATAGGGGTAAAGATTTGCTATATATTTATTATTCTATAATTTACTTCTGTTTATTATTCTATAATTTACTATTGTTTTCTTTAAAATATTTGTAAAGATTTGCTTGAGAATGATTGTTGTTAATGATTGCAGAAGCTATGTTCGTGGAATTCTGGTCTTTTGGGGTTGCTTTGGATTATATACACTTGGACCTTCCGCAATCGAGCTGCTCGTAGGGGAAGTTGTTTGTTTATTTAAATTCTTAAGGCTTATTCGATTTAGTTTTCAATTTTTAATTCATTATTATTTTTTTATGTTTGATATAGATTGCAAGAGTTAATAGGAGTCGGAGTCGAAGTCGAAGTAGGGACTAGGATCACGAATTAGGGTAAGAGTTACAATAGATAGAAGCAGTTAATGAAATTTTATGATTCGAATTAAGAGTACTCTGCGAAATTTTATGATCACGAATTAGGTAAGTCACGGTAGGAGTTGAAGAGAGTAATAATTTTTATAAAAGTAGGGGTGAGTCTAGAAGTAGGTAAGTCATTGTAGGAGTAAGAGTCGAAGTATGCACTAAAGTTTTACGAATAGGGTCAGGGTAACAATAGATTGGAGCAGCTCCTAAAATTTCATGAGTAGAAGCAGGAGTAGTGTATGAAATTTCATGTTTTTGTATTGCTATATATTTATTTATTATTGTATAGTTTACTACTGTTTTCTTTAAAATATTTGTAAAGATTTGTTTGTTGTTAATGATTGCAGAAGCATTGTTTGTGAAATTCTGGTCTTTTGGGGATTCTTTTGAATATATATACTTGGATCGTTTGCAGTCCAACTGCTCATAAGGGAAGTAGTTTATTTATTTAAATTCATATGGCTCGTTTGATTTTGTTTTCAATTTTGAACTTGTTAATATTGTATGTTTGATGTAGATTGCAAGAGTTAATAGGAATTGAAGTACGGACTACAGTTTCACCAATATGGGTAAGAGCAACAATAGGTAGGAACAGTTAATAAAATTTTATGATTCGGAGTAAAAGTAGTTCATGAAATTTAATGATTTGGTATTGCGATAAATTAATTAATATATAGTTTATTTTTGTTTTCTTTAAAATATTTTTTAAGATTCGGTTAACAATGATTGTTTGTATGATTGCAGAAGCTGAATTTGTAAAATACTGGTCTTTTAGGATACTTTTGACTCTGGACACTTGGACCGTCGACAACCTAACTGCCTATAAGGGAATTACTTCGTTTAGTTAAATGTTTATAACCAGTTCGATTTAGTTTTAAGTTTAAAATTTATTATTATATGTTTGATGTAGATTACTTGAGTTAATAGGAGGTGGAGTAGGAGTTGAAGTGAGTAATAACTTTTAATAAGAGTAGGGGTAGTACTGGGTGTAGGTAAGTCACGTTAGGAGTTAGAGTCGATGTAAGAGTTGAAGAGAGTAATAATTTTTGTAAAAGTAGGTGTAGGTCTACGAGTAGAGAAGTCATTGTAGGAGTAAGAGTCGAAGTAGACATTAAAGTTTCACGAATAGGGTAAGGGTAACGATGGGTAGGAGGAGCTCCTAAAATTTCATGAGTAGAAGTAAGAGTAGTGTATGATGTTTTTGTATCGCTATATATTTATTATTATTGTATAGTTTACTACTATTTTCTTTAAAATATTTATAAAGATTTGTTTGAGAATGATTATTGTTAATGATTGCAGAAGCTATGTTCGTGGAATTCTTGTCGTTTGGGAATGCTTTTGAATATATACATTTGGACCGTCTGCAATCCAGCTGCTCGTAAGGGAAGTAGTTTATTTATTTAAATTCTTATGACTCATTCGATTTAGGTTTCAGTTTTGAACTCATTAATATTGTATGTTTGATGTAGATTGCAAGAGTTAATTGCTGTCGGAGCAGGACTCGAAGTAGGGACTAAAGTTTCACGAATAGGGGTAAGAGTAACAAAAGGTAGGAGCAGTTAATGAAATTTTATGATTGGAGTAAATGTAGTTCATGAAATTTAATGTTTTGGTATTGCGATAAATTAATTAAATTATAATTTATTTTTGTTTTCTTTAAAATATTTTTTATGATTTGGTTGACAATGAATTGATTGCAGAAGCTGAATTCGTAAATTATTGGTCTTTTGGGATTCTTTTGACTCTGGACGCTTGGATCGTCGACAACCTGGATGCCTATAAGGGAAGTACTTCGTTTAGTTAAATGTTTATGTCCAGTTCGATTTTGTTTTAGGTTTAGAATTTATTATTATTGTATGTTGGATGTAGATGTTAACAGGAGTTAGAGTAGGAGTTGAAGTGAGTAATAACTTTTAATAGAGCAGGGGTAGTACTAGGAGTAGGTAAGTCACGGTAGTCGATGTAAGAGTTGAAGGGAGTAATAATTTTTATTAGTGCAGGTGTAGGTCTATGGGTAGGGAAGTCACGGTAGGAGTAAGAGTCGAAGTGGGCATTAAAGTTTCACGAATAGGGTAAGGGTAACGATAGGTAGGAGCAACTCCTAAAATTTCATGAGTAGAAGTAAGAGTAGTGTATGATGTTTTTGTATTGCTGTAAATTTATTATTATTGTATAGTTTACTACTGTTTTCTTTAAAATATTTATAAAGATTTTTTTGAGAATGATTATTGTTAATGATTGCAGAAGCTATGTTCGTGGAATTCTTGTCGTTTGGGGAAGTAGTTTATTTATTTAAATTTTTATGGCTCGTTCAATTTAGTTTTCAGTTTTGAACTAATTAATATTGTATGTTTGATATAGATTGTAAGAGTTAGTAGGAGTCAAAGCAGGAATCGAAGTAGGGACTACAGTTTCACGAATAGGTGTAAGAGTAATAATAGGTAGGAGCAGTTAATGAAATTTTATGATTCGGAGTAAAAGTAGTTCATGAAATTTAAAGATTTGGTATTGTGATAAATTAATTAATCTACAATTTATTTTTGTTTTCTTTAAAATATTTTTTAAGATTTGGTTGACAATGATTGTTTGTATTGATTGCAGAAGCTGAATTCGTAAAATACTGGTTTTTATGGTTTTTTGGGATGTTTTTGACTCTGGACGCTTGGACCTTCGACAACCTAGATGCTTATAAGGGAAGTACTTCGTTTAGTTAAATGCTTATGTCTAGTAGGATTTAGTTTTAGGTTTAGAATTTATTATTATTGTATGTTAGATGTAGATGTTAACAGGAGTTAGAGTAGGAGTAGGAGTTGAAGTTGAAGTGACTATAACTTTTAATAGAGTAGGGGTTGTACTAGGAGAAGTTAAGTCACGGTAGGAGTTATAGTCGATGTAAGAGTTGAAGGGAGTAATAATTTTTATAAGTGCAGGTGTAGGTCTAGGGGTAGGGAAGTCATCGTAGGATTAAGATTCGAAGTAGGCATTAAAGTTTCACGAATAGGGTAAGGGCAACGATGGGTAGGAGCGACTCCTAAAATTTCAGGAGTTGAAGTAAGAGTAGTGTATGATGTTTTTGTATTGTTATATATTTATTATTATTGTATAGTTTACTACTGTTTTCTTTAAAATATTTATAAAGATTTGTTTGAGAATGATTATAGAAGCTATGTTCGTTGAATTCTTGTCGTTTGGGGATGCTTTTGATTATATACACTTGGACCGTCTGCAATTCAGCAATTCGTAAGGGAAGTAGTTTATTTATTTAAATTCTTATGGCTCGTTCGATTTAGTTTTCAGTTTCGAACTCCTTAATGTTGTATGTTTGAAGTAGATTGCAAGAGTTAATAGCAATCGGAGCAGGTATCGAAGTAGGGACTACAATTTCACGTATAGGGGTAAGAGTAACAATAGGTTGAGCAGTTAATGAAATTTTATGATTTGGAGTGAAAGTAGTTCATGAAATTTAATGACAAAGTATTGCGATAAATTAATTAATCTATAGTTTATTTTTGTTTTCTTTAAAATATTTTTTAAGATTTGGTTGACAATGATTGTTTGTGTTGATTGCAGAAGCTGAATTTGTAAAATATTGGTCTATTGGGATGCTTTTGACTCTGGACACTTGGACCGTCGACAACCTAGATGCCTATAAGAGAAGTACTTCGTTTAGTTAAACGATTATGTCCAGTTCGATTTAGTTTTAAGTTTTGAATTTTTTTTTTTTTTTTTTTTGATAGATGTTAACAGGAGTTAGAGTAGGAGTTGAAGTTGAAGTGAGTAAGAACTTTTAATAGAGTAGGGGTAGTACTAGGAGTAGGTAAGTTAGGTAGGAGTTAGAGTCGATGTAAGAGTTGAAGGGAGTAATAATTTTTGTAAGTGCAGGTGTAGGTCTAAGGGTTGGGAAGTCACGGTAGGAGTAAGAGTCGAAGTAGGCATTAATTTTTTACGAATAGGGTAAGGGTAACGATGGGTAGGAGCAGATCCTAAAATTTCATGAGTAGAAGTAAGAGTAGTGTATGATTATTTTGTATTGCTATACATTTATTATTATTGTATTGTTTACTATTGTTTTCTTTAAAATATTTATAAAGATTTGTTTGAGAATGATTATTGTGAATAATTGCAGAAGCTATGTTCGTGGAATTCTTGTCGTTTGGGATGCTTTTGAATATATACACTTGGACCGTCTGCAATCCAGCTGCTCGTAGGGAAAGTAGTTTGTGAAATTTAATGATAGGGGTAGGACTAGGAGTAAGTAAGTCATGGTAGGAGTAATTGTTGAAGTAGGCACTAAAATTTCACGAATAGGGTGAGAGGGTAACAATAGGTAGGAGCAACTCATAAAATTTCATGAGTAGAAGTAGGAGTAGTATAAGAAATTTCATATTTTTGTATTGCTATATAAATATAATTCTATAGTTTACTACTGGTTTTTTTAAAATATTTGTAAAGATTTACTTGATAAAGATTGTTGTAGATTGCAAGAGTTAGTAGGAGTCGGAGTGGGAGTTGAAGTAGGGACTACAGTTTCACGAATTTGGGGCAAGAGTAACAATAGGTAGAAGCAGTTAATGAAATTTTATAATTCAAAGTAAGAGTACTTTATGAAATTTAATGATTTGGTATTGCGATGTATTAATTAATCTATAGTTTATTTCTGTTTTCTTTCAAATATTTTTTAAGATTTGGTTGACAATGATTGTTTGTATTGATTGCAGAAGTTGCGCTCTTAAAATACCGATATTTTGGGATGCTTTTGATTGTGAACACTTGGACCGTCGAAAACTTAGCTGCCTATAGGGGAAGTACTTCTTTTAGTTAAATGTTTATGGTCAGTTCGATTTAATTTTATGTTTAGAATTTATTATTATTGTATGTTTGATGTTGATTACATGAGCTAATATGACTTAGAATAGGAGTTGAAGTGAATAATAACTTTTAATAGAGTAGGGGTTGAACTAGTTGTAGGTAAGTCACGATAGGAGCTAGAGTCGAAGTAGGAGTTGAAGAGAGTAATAATTTTTATAAGAGTAGGGGTGGTTCTAGGTGTCGGTAAGTCATGGTAGGAGTAAAAGTCGAAGTAGGCACTAAAGTTTCACGAATAAGGTAAGGGTAACAAATAGGTAGGACCAGCTCCTAAAATTTCATGAGTTGAAGTAAGAGTAGTGTATGAAATTTCTTGTTTTTGTATGTACATTTGTTATGATGATACTTTAAGTTAGTACCTTAGTCCTCAACTAGAATGGGTAGGTAATATCAAGTACTTGATGCATGATTTAAAAGTATGAACTAAAGGATTTAAGTTTGAATTTCTTCAATTTTGAAAAGGAAATTTCAGTCGAGTTTAGAAATGATTGCCTTTGTATATCTTTTCAGAAAGATTCTGCCAAGTTTGGGTTTTGTATTCAATATTTTGGAATTGATACCGTGTTTCTATATTTTGGATAATAAGGTTTTATTCTTGATCAATCTTCTTGATTTTTAGTTTAAGCATTGGAATGATTGATATTTATGTCGTGGATTCGATATTAGTATAGATCCTTGAAAGGTTGGAAATAGAAGGTTAATGAATGAGTTTATAAGTTGGATAATGTCAGATGATTGATTGAGTTCTACACAATAGCTATCAAGCGTCTTTTCCATAGCTTTGTGTGAGGTACAGATATATGTTAGAGAGGTTGTCCGATTTCAGGTATTGCTACCGTCTAAATGTTTTTGGATAGAGATTTGAGATTTACTTGAGATTTGGAAGAATTTGCATGTGGCAATGGGTACTAAATTAAATTTTAGTACTGCCTACCATCCCCTGACAGACGGGCAGTCCTAACGCACTATTCAGACGCTGGATGATATACTTAGAGCCTGTGTACTAGACTTGAGTGGTAGTTGGGAGATTCATCTACCATTGGTGGAATTTGCCTACAATGACAGTTTTCCGGGCTACCGTTGATATGTCACCATACGTGTAATACCGCATTTCGATTTACATGCTTTCTTGATTGTCACGTAAAGTTTATATTAATATCATTATAAATGATTTAACTAATATTATGGTTATTATGGTTTTATTTGAATTATTTTGCAGTGGAAGGACTGGATGCCGTCTCGATCAATGTACCAATTAAAAGTTTATAAATTGTTATTTTAACAGTTTACGTGCAATTTTATGTGATTAATTAAATTTATTGCCTAGCCATGCTAAATTCTATTTTTATTGTGTTAAATTGAAGTTGGGAAAAGTTTGGTGACACTTTGGAATTTCATTTGAAAGTTTTGGAAAGTAAAGTAAATGGGGATACATATATGAAATTTTTAAAGCATTCATGTCATAAGCATGCATTCATGCATACAGTTTACTTACTGAGCTTCAGCTCACCCCAATCCCTCCCCATTTTTCAGGTGATGAAAGTTAGATGATCAGAGGAGAACACTTGGCGGCTGACTCCGACAGTACCCGTTGTCGCCTTAATTAATAAAGTTTAAATTCATTTGAGTTATCATTTAAATTTATTTCTTCATTCATTATTATTGATAATGGTTTGGTTGAAGTTATTTTGATTAAGTATGGAACGTATTAGAGGTTAAATTACCTTTATTTCAATGGTCAATGTTTGATGATGTTTTGAAAAAAATCTTATGATTGAGGAGTTTGGTAAATGTATGAATTGGTTTTGGAGATGATGAATGTGATTGAAATGTGATGGATGTTTTAAATTTTAAAATGGTTTTTGATGTCCCTCTACAGGTTGGCTATGTCCAATTTATAGAGGAGACTCTGCCGAAATTTTTCTAAAATTTTATAATAGATAAATGAATATTTTAATTGTGCAAACGTTTTAAATTCCGCATTTTAACGTTTAAACGATTTATTTCCGCATTAAAAGAAAAAGGGAAGTTAACACCTAGGTTTAAGATTCTTGAACTTGGGGTGTTACATTTTTGGTATCAGAGCTAAGAGTTTTAAAAGCGATTCTGTAGACTTTTAAATTTTATTTGAAATTGGTTCGGGTACTAAGTCACGCCTCAAGTGCTTCTCCCTCGATCATCTGGTAAGTTAATTTTGCTTAAATTATTGAATGTCATGTAATGCTACTAGATTGAAATTCGTACACATTGATATGTAGTACTATATATTGAACTAGATGTTTTATCCTCTCCTATTTAGAAATGGCTCCCACTAGACGTAGCAACACTCAAGGAAGAACGTCTCAAACTCAGGATGAAGGGACAGGCAATAACAATGCCCCTTCCGGCACTCCGACGGTCGTGGAGGCCTTAGTCCAAGCGTTAACTACGTTGGGACAGGCAAGTCAGCCTAGGACTAACGAGACCCGTGGACATGGGAGGATATCAGAATTTAAGAGGCTGTCTCCACCACCCTTTGTTGGAACCACTGACCCCCCCCCCCCCCCCCGAGGCTGAAAAGTGGTTAACTGAAATGCAGAAAGCCTTTAAGGTTATGGGATGCACCGATGAGGAAAAGGTTAACTTTGCCGCATACATGCTTCAGGGCGGTGCCTACGATTGGTGGTTGATGGTTCAGCGGCAACATGAAAATGACGCTGAACCTTTTACTTGGGAAATGTTTACCACAGCCTTCAATGAAAAGTACTTCCCTAAGAGTCTCCGCCAGCAGAAGGAGGGAGAATTTCTGAAACTAGTGCAAGGGAACAGATCAGTTACGGAATATGAGGCGGAGTTTGCTAGACTGGCTAAGTTCGCTCCAAACTTAGTGGATACTGAAGAGAGAAGGTCTAGGCGCTTTGAAGAAGGACTTAAACCACAAATCAAACAGGCCGTGATCCCTTTTGAACTCACTACTTATAGAGAGGTGATCAACAAATCTCTGTTGGTGGAAAGAGCTTTAGCCATAGATAGCGAAGAAAATAGAACTCCATCCTTTAACCAGAAATTTAAGAGTGGAAATTCAAAGGGGTGGAATAACAAGGGACATAAAAGGAGGAGTGATCAAGGAAGTAAGCAGTATCACCAATCAAACAAGCAACAAATAGTAACTTGCTCGAAGTGTGGCAAGGGACATCGTGGTGAGTGCCTTCATGGCAAAGGAGTATGCTTTAGGTGTGGGAAGTCGGGACATTTTGCAAGCGATTGCCAGAGTTGTTTTAACTGCGAGAAACCGGGACATCTAGCTAAGGATTGTAGAGAGAAGAAGAAGACTACCCAAGCAAGGGTTTATACAATGTCTAAGAAGGAAGCTAATGACTCATCCACCGTGGTATCAGGTATTGTAAATTTTATTTATTACATTTCCCTTCTGTCTGTACATCTCGTACCATTCTAGACAAATTATGAACATGCATATATCTATAGAAGTATACTTTATTGTGGTAGGTACTGTGTACGTATGTGACAAACTTGCAACTATTCTTTTCGATTCCGGGGCTACTCATTCTTTTGTCAGTCCTGTTTTTGCTGAGAAATTAAATCATTCATCCCCACAACTGTGTACTCCGTTTGTTGTGTCAACACCATCCGGAGACTTATTGAGTTCAAGTACTGTATTGAGAGACTGTCCAATAGTGGTGAATGGGAATGACTGGGTGGCAGATCTTATAGTACTGGATATTCACGATTTTGACATCATACTGGGCATGGATTGGCTATCGCGGTATTATGCTTCAATAGACTGTCATGAGAAGAAGGTGATGTTCGAGCCTCCAAATGAAACTCCTTTTTACTTTGTCGGGGTTGAGGTGAAACCTTCTATTCCAATAGTGTCAGCGATGAAAGCCCATCAATTGATGAATAAGGGCTGTAAGGCGTACTTGGCTGCGATAGTCGAAGTACCAAAAACAGACCCCTCACTTGAACAAATTGCAATCGTTCGAGAATATCCGGATGTTTTTCCAGAGGACCTTTTTGATCTACCGCCTGAAAGAGAGATTGACTTCGTTATCGATTTGGTACCTGGAACAGCCCCAATATCTAAAGCACCGTATCGGATGGCTCCTGCAGAACTTAAAGAGCTCAAGGAGCAATTGCAGGATCTCATGGATAAGGGCTTTGTTCGACCTAGTTTCTCTCCATGGGGTGCTCCTGTACTATTCGTGAAGAAGAAGGACGGTTCTATGAGACTTTGCATAGATTACAGAGAATTGAATAAAGTAACAATAAAGAATAAATATCCGTTGCCGAGAATTGAAGACCTATTCGACCAACTTCAGGGTGCAGGGTATTTTTCCAAGATCGATCTACGATCTGGTTATCATCAGTTGAGGATTAAAGAAGAGGATATCCCAAAGACAGCTTTCCGTACCAGATATGGACATTATGAATTTTTGGTGATGCCGTTTGGGTTAACCAATGCTCCTGCAGCATTTATGGATCTGATGCATCGAGTTTTTAAAGAATACTTGGATCAATTTGTTATAGTCTTCATTGACGATATATTGATCTATTCTAGGTCTGAAGAGGAACACGAAAGGCATCTGAGAATAGTGCTTCAGAAACTTAGAGAAGAGAAATTATTTGCGAAATTCAAGAAGTGTGAATTCTGGCTGGAACGAGTGCCGTTCTTGGGGCATGTTGTATCAAAAGAAGGCATTGAGGTTGACCCGAGTAAAATTGAGGCAGTTCGTAATTGGCCGACACCAACAAATGTGAAAGAGGTCCGCAGCTTTCTTGGATTAGCTGGTTACTATCGAAGATTTGTGGAAGGATTTTCCAAGATTGCCTCGCCTTTGACTAAGCTGACCAGAAAGGATACAAAATTTCAGTGGGATGCTAATTGCGAACAGAGTTTCGAGGAGTTAAAGACGCGGTTGACAACTGCGCCAATCTTAACTATTCCACAGGGAAATGAAGGATTAGTCATTTACAGTGATGCCTCATTGAAAGGGCTTGGTTGTGTTCTTATGCAACACGGCAAGGTAATTGCCTACGCTTCAAGGCAACTGAAAGAGTACGAGAAGAATTACCCAACTCACGATCTCGAGTTGGCAGCTGTCGTATTTGCATTGAAAATATGGAGGCACTATCTCTACGGGGTCAGATGTGAGATCTACACCGATCATAAAAGTCTCAAATACTTCTTCACACAGAAAGAACTAAACATGCGACAGCGCAGGTGGTTGGAGCTTGTCAAGGATTACGATTGTGTTATTAATTATCATCCTGGCAAGGCTAATGCTGTAGCTGATGCACTTAGCAGAAAAAGTCATAGAACAATGAATGCCTTGCAAGTTGTCCAGAAACAGTTACAGAGGGATATCCAATGGTTAGAGTTGGAGGTCGTTCCAAAAGGCAAGACAGGTTATCTTGCTAACATAACATTGGAATCGACATTGTTTGAGAAAATAAAGGCCCTACAGTTAGAAGACCCCAATACTTCAAGGGTCCGCACTGAAGTAATTAATGGGAAACGCACTGATTTTATTATCTCCGCAGATGGTGCCCTTCGGCAGGGAAATAGACTGGTAGTCCCCAATAATAAGGAATTGAAGCGAGAAATTATGAGGGAAGCTCATAACACTCCTTACTCAATCCACCCCGGAAGTACTAAGATGGCTCGGGATTTGAGGCAGCATTTTTGGTGGATTGGCATGAGTAGGGATGTGGCGGAGTATGTTCAACGTTGTCTCACTTGTCAGCAAGTTAAGGCCGAACATCAACGACCTTCTGGCCTATAAGATTTGTTGGGCCCTTTGAAATACTTGAAAGGGTGGGTGACCTAGCTTATCGGGTTGCATTGCCACCGGCACTATCTGGAGTTCATAACGTATTTCACGTGTCGATGTTGAGAAAATATATTTCGGATCCTTCTCATATTCTCAGTTATGAGTCGTTAGATCTTCGTGAGGATCTAACGTACGAGGAATCACCTGTGAGGATCCTACTGAAGGCAGATAAGGAACTTAGGAGGAAGAAGATACCTCTAGTTAAAGTCCTTTGGAGGAATCATGCAGTAGAAGAGGCTACTTGGGAACGCGAGGACGAAATGCGTGCCAAGTATCCACACCTTTTTGGTAAGTTTTAATTTCGAGGACGAAATTTTCTTTTAGGGGGTAAGGAATTGTAATACCGCATTTCGATTTACATGCTTTCTTGATTGTCACGTAAAGTTTATATTAATATCATTATAAATGATTTAACTAATATTATGGTTATTATGGTTTTATTTGAATTATTTTGCAGTGGAAGGACTGGATGCCGTCTCGATCAATGTACCAATTAAAAGTTTATAAATTGTTATTTTAACAGTTTACGTGCAATTTTATGTGATTAATTAAATTTATTGCCTGGGCATGCTAAATTCTATTTTTATTGTGTTAAATTGAAGTTGGGAAAAGTTTGGTGACACTTTGGAATTTCATTTGAAAGTTTTGAGCCTAAATTACTAATTTATGAGAGTAGAAGGACTAAATTGCAATTTATCAAAAGTTACACACTAAACCTAACCTAATGACCTCACACTCTCATAACCCTCTCTCTCACGCCGCGTCTCTCTCTCTCTCGCGATTTCTCACTCTCTGTCTCGGACTCTCCGTGTCTCTCGGCTTCTCCCTCCCTTCGATCGCCGACCGCCACTCTCACCGGCGGTAAGTCCCCTCCCCTCTTCCCCCTTCTCCCTTTTCTCCTCACGCACGCACACACACCCATGAACCGCACACACGCACTCGGTTTCACACGAGATTTCACACACACACGCCCATAATTCGATACACACATGTATATATGTATAAATTCTATGTAAATAATGTATGTATACACTTTATATGCATAAATTCAGATATTTCAGTTAATTTCAGATTTTGATTTTGTGTAATTTCGAGTTAACCATGAATTTGGGGAATTAATGATGTTAGGTATATGAATGTATATATTATTATGTATGTATTCATATTATGTATGTGAGAATTCCAGATTTTTAAATTTGCCAGCTGAAAATGCAATCCTTATGTATTAATTTTAAATCTGGGAATTTTATGATGATGATTGATACCTATAAATATAGATATCGAATGTATGTAAATTTCAGACGGTAAATGATAATGGAAATTAATTGACTTTCTATGGTTCACTGTTGATTTTAATGGAAGTTTTCAAATTTGGGGATTTCAAATTATCAGGTTGTTTAAACTGAATTTTATGTACATTCTTATTATAATTGTCATTTTCAGATTTATGAGTAAGTAGCACGGCAATTGAAATTGTTCATGTGACAATTAAGTTTTGATAATATTGAGTAATTTTGATGTTTGAATGATTTGATAAGTAAGATTTCAAATTTTGTCCTTTAACTGAATGTACTACTTCGAATATGATATTATACGTGGCGTTAAATGTGTTTGTTATATTATGAGTCACACGAAAGTCTCGACCTTATTTAAGAGTGTTAAACGTGGTTTTTCATTTAAAATCATATTTTTGTTAATGAATGGAAATTAATTAGGAGAAACGGTACATTGACATCGCGGGCAACCAAGACTTCCACTTGCATATTAAGCAAAGTAACTACTGAGAATTGCAGGTAAGTAAACTTCCCCCTATTTTCATCAAAGTCGAATGTAAATGTGAAAGTTATGTGTAAATGACTGTCGTGCAACTTACTTGCTTTGATGAATTGCACTTACTTTATGAAAGCATATGTTATTGAGAAGAATGTTAAAGCATGCACGTTATTATGTCATTGCATCATTAAGCATGCACTGACATCGAAATGGGAAAGTCAAATGTTTTAATGAAAGGAATGTGTCAAATTGAAATTTTTGTCAAAAGTTATGTATCCCAAGTTTTTTTTGAATGAATGGGTGTACTTCTAGTTCATGAAAGTTGCGAGTGGGAAATGGGGCGCGGGGGACCGGCGTACCCGAATTAAGTCGCTATGCGACGGAATGTTAAACCGCTTTGCGGTGGGAAAGTGAATGTTAAACCGCTTTGCGGTGGAAATGCGCATGTTAATCTGGTTCCAAATAAATAATAGCCCACTGTATTCTGATTGACTAGAAGTTACACCAAGTGAGCTCACGATGGAAAGGAAGTGAAAGTTTGGAAATGAAGTGAAAGTTTTGAATTGAAATGAAAGTTTGAAAATTTTGGAAAGTAAAGTAAATGGGGATACATATATGAAATTTTTAAAGCATTCATGTCATAAGCATGCATTCATGCATACAGTTTACTTACTGAGCTTCAGCTCACCCCAATCCCTCCCCATTTTTCAGGTGATGAAAGTTAGATGATCAGAGGAGAACACTTGGCGGCTGACTCCGACAGTACCCGTTGTCGCCTTAATTAATAAAGTTTAAATTCATTTGAGTTATCATTTAAATTTATTTCTTCATTCATTATTATTGATAATGGTTTGGTTGAAGTTATTTTGATTAAGTATGGAACGTATTAGAGGTTAAATTACCTTTATTTCAATGGTCAATGTTTGATGATGTTTTGAAAAAAATCTTATGATTGAGGAGTTTGGTAAATGTATGAATTGGTTTTGGAGATGATGAATGTGATTGAGATGTGATGGATGTTTTAAATTTTAAAATGGTTTTTGATGTCCCTCTACAGGTTGGCTATGTCCAATTTATAGAGGAGACTATGCCGAAATTTTTCTAAAATTTTATAATAGATAAATGAATATTTTAATTATGCAAAAGTTTTAAATTCCGCATTTTAACGTTTAAACGATTTATTTCCGCATTAAAAGAAAAAGGGAAGTTAACACCTAGGTTTAAGATTCTTGAACTTGGGGTGTTACAATACGAAGCACTGTATGGGTGAAGATGTTGATCGCCAATCTAGTGGGATGAAGTTGGCGAGAGGAAATTATTGAGTTCAGAATTAATTGAGAAACAGTGTAGGCTATCGAGAAGATCAGATTACGGATTAAAACTGCCCAAGACAGACAGAAAAGTTATGCCGATCAAAGAAAATACTTAATGTTTGAGATTAGAGAGAAAGTGTTCTTGAAAGTAATTCCTATGAAGGGTACTTTTCGTTTCGGCAAGAAAGGAAATTAAGGTCTTGTTTCATCGGACCATTTGAAATATTAGAGAAGTGGATAATGTGGCTTATTGTTGGCTTTGCCACCAGAACTTGCAATTGTTCACAATATTTTTCATGTTTTTCTGTTGAGAAAGTATGTTCATGATCCTAGTCATGTGGTGAATTATCATTCTATTTCAGTTTAGAAAGAGTTGACTTATGAAGAGGCACCTATGTGCATAGTAGAGAGAAAAGTCTATGTCTTAAGAAGTAAAGAGATTCCTTTAGTCAAAGTCCAGTGGGGTAGACACAATAATGATGAAGTTATTTGGGAAATGAAGAGGAGATCCTAACCAAGTATTCAGAAAGAATAGATCAAGTAAGTTTAATTTCGAGGACGAAATTATTTTAAGGGGGTAAGGTTATAGCGACCGAGAATTTTTACGCAATTTAATAATTATTTCAAAGTTTCGAAAAGCGTGCCGCTGCGATCTCACCCATTTTTAAGTTAACGTCACGACGCGTTCGTCTAGCCAAGTTGAGAAATATCGAGTTAATTCAATTTTAAATTAAATTCCAAATTTCCAAAATTTTATTTTTTTAATTATTTATTTAAATTATTATTTTCAAAATCATTTTAAATTCCAAATTTCGTCAAGCTCGTTTTTATCAGATTCATTTCCGACCCCGTTGATTCACGCGTATTATTTTTCTCGAATTCCGTACTTTGCTTGTCAAGTCTTCCAAACTATCCAATCAACTCATACCTCCCACCAATCACATCAATCCCATCCATCTCATACTTCAACCCATACTTCACCAACTCCATTATTCACCCTCACACTCCTTATACATCCTCCCTCAACATAACCAATTCACCATCACCAAATCACAACTCCATTTCCACCTTCACCACCCTCTGCAAATAGTGGCTTCAAGCCACAACAAACTCACCTCTGCACACCCTCACCACACTGCACCAACCGTTCCACCCAGCATCATCATCACCCACCCGAGACCACAACCAACCTACAGCAACCTTCCACCATCACCACCGGTATCACCATCGTCAAACATCGTACCACCAGTCTACTGCCAAGCCGCCACCTCCATCTCCATAGCCCAAGCACCGTCACCACCCCAGCAGCCACCACCAATTTCCCGTTCGTGTACTACCACCGCAAGCAGTAACCCTTCACCACCTATCCTGCAAACAACCACCCACTCCACCGCCACCTCCAAATGCAGCCGGCCAACCAACCTCAAGCTGGCCATTTCACCATTACCACCACCACCTCCACACAATGTCGCTGCAGCCAGAATCATCACCACCTCAACCCACCATCGCAAACCACCAACTCCAAACCTACCACTGCCATTCACCAAATCGCGGCCAACCCCAACCCAAATCAAAACCCAAAACCCCACGAAGATCAAGAAATAGATCAGTACCTACCTCAGCCGTCGATTCACCATCGGAAAATATAATTTTCAACCTAGTTTTAGCCTTGGTCTCGCCCTCATTTTCGCACCCTTTTCTCGCACCCAGGTCTACCTTTTTCCTACCGTTTCTTTTCCTTTTGATCACCGCCATAAGGCGGCGGTGATACCGCCGTGGAATCACCGGCGAATTTGCGCACACCACCGGATTTCGTTTTGTTCTTCGCACTCCATCTCTCTTTCTCTTTGAATCTCGAAATGAATGGGAAAGAGAGTAGAGTTAATTTAATTATATTTTTATTTTCAGAAATTGCAATGTTGGTCCCCAAGTTTCAAAGTCTTTCAAATCAGTCCCTATGTTTTTAAAATGATCATTTCAGCCCTAAATTTCAAAATTTATTATTTTAACCCCTAAGTGTCAAACCCATTTTATTTCAGTCCCTGCTGATTTACTTTATTTGATTTTAAGCCCAAGTTTTAAAAGATTTACATTTTAGTCCCCAAATGTTTATAAGCAATCATTTAAGCCCTATATTTTTAAAATCTTCTGATTTTGTTCATATTGATTTATATATATATATATATATCTCTCAACTTTTGAAAGTATTCATTTTAGTCCCTCAACTTTCAAAACATCGATTTCAGTCCTCAAATTGTAATTTATAATTTTTAAACTATAAATTTCAAAAGTCTAATTCGACTTAACCTTCTAATTGGCTAGACGAAGCGTACGGAGAATTTAAAGAATTGAAGTCGTTTCCCGCTCAACTTTGCACTCGTCAAGTTTAAGGTAGACTCGCCCATATTAATTGATTTAAATTATGATTGCATGTGAATGTGTATGTTATGTGACTTATGTGAAAGTCATTTTTATGAAAAGAGACGATAATGTATTTCTTCGGAAATAATTATGTTGTTATGCTTGTCATAACTTACTTGCTTAAATGCATGAGAAAGAAAGAAGAGAATATCTTGCAAGATAAATGATGATGTTATGCATAACTTATGTGACTTATGTGCACGAGAAGAAAGAGCAACCCACACCCAATGATTTTAAAGAGACTATGATTTTTCAAAGAGAAGCCACGTGCTTTAATGCACAAGAAGAGCAACCAACACCCTATGATTTTAAAGAGCCTATGATTTTCAAAAGGAAGTCTTGTGCTTTAATGCACGAGAAGAGTAACCCACACCCTATGATTTCTAAAAAGCCTGCATTTATGTGATCAATTATATTGCAGATTAATTAATGGGCGATGAGTCTACTGAGTATTTCTATGAAATGCTCATATCTATTTTAACAACATTTGCAGATCTCAGAGAGGGTGGCAAGTGATGGATGATTGTGGCAATAGACGTTAAATGGTTGAAAACCTTATTGTAATGATTTCCGCATTTCCAAACATTGGATAATTTTGAGAATTTCACTTATTTGATAAATTATGACATTGTCAATTGCTTTACAATATTAGTGGCTCGATTTAATATTTCGAATTGTTTCATAAATGTTTTCAATTTTATTGACCATTACCGTTTATCTAATGTTGCCAAAAAAAAATGAATTTCAGTTATTTCTTCCGCAAAAAAAAAAAAAAAAAAAAAAAATTGAAAAGTTAGATCAGACGATGACGTGGTGAACCGAGTATTTAGAACTCGGGGCGCTACAACGACATTGAGGGTTGGAAGGTTTAGGGTAGGATTTTAATTTTAATCTTTCAAAAATTGCACATAAGTCCCTCAATTCTCCTCCTTAGTACAATTAAGTGGATAACTTCCAAATAAGGCCTAAAGTGTCACTAAGCTTTCCCCCAACTTTCCATTTAACACAATAAATAAAAAAAAATAGCATGTTTAGGTAATAAAACAATTAATCACATTAAATTGCACGTAAACTATTAAAATGTACAATTTATAAACTTTTAATTGGTACATTGATCGATACGGCATCCAAGTCCTTCCACTGCAAAATAATTCAAATTATCGACATTAAAAAATATCATTAAATTTAGAATTTTTAATAACATTAACATAAATATTACATGAAATTTAAAGTTGCACGTAACAATGAAAAGCGATCTTACAACTTATTATTTTCCATCTAAAAACTATACATTCGTTTCTCGTTATTTAAACTATGAACTTCTTCAAATTATTTCTCTCATGCGACTGTTTTTTTATCCATTTACAATATAATGATGTACTTTTCTTATCTAATTCTTATACGAATGTTGCGGATTACTTGGATTTTGGTGATCCTACATTTAATTGTGAAAATTGTGGGACATTTTTTTGGTATGCAGAGCGTATGGGAAAACAATATGACATTTTTTATGATTCATTTTTGACATTCATTTAACAAAATAAGTATCTACAATTCTAAGGTCAAAATGAAATGTTTAATAAATGAGCACATGATACATCATAAGAAAGATGGTTGAATTTGGAGTTCAACGCAAAAAACGAAGTGCAATTCGGAGTTGTAGATCAGAAGTTATGCACGTTTGAAGACAATGACATGTAAATCAAATACAGAATGATTAAATCGAAAGAAAAGTAAAATTTGGGGACTAATCTGCAAGAAAATCTAAAGGTAGGGACGTTATTCGCAAAAAAAATGAACGTTAGGCTATTTTTCCACAATGAGTGTCAAATGTATGGATGTTTTGTGCCAATTATCTTTATTGAAAGAAATAAATGGATTAAAACTGGAATTTGACAAAAATGCCCCTCATGTGTTACTATTCAATTTCAATTTAATGGTGAAATATGGTTAAATATAAAGGAAATGACGTCTCCAATAAGAAAATGTAAAGGTTAGGACGTTCAGCGTAAAAAACTACAACGTTGTGATATTTTGCACAATACATATCAAAGGTAGGGACGTTTTGTGCTATTTACCATTTTCTAAATATATATTGTTAGTAAATATTACAATAAATTAAGCCTCTGTTCAGCAACTACTTCGAGGTAAAATGTGTGGTTGAAAAATAATTTTGAAAAAATATTTGATTAAAAAGTGGGTTAAAAAATGTGCTGCTTATAAATAATTTATAGAAAAAGTTATTGAACGAATGTTAATATTGAAGAGTTAAATCTTTGATTTTTTTTAGTTAATAATATTAATAGAATGATTATTATTTTTTAATCATTCTTAATTTTAATAAATTTTTAAAGATTATAGGGTATAATTTTCGGTATAATTTCGTAATCTTCAACTTTACTGGATTGTTGTATCATGATAATCGAGAGATTTTCAAAATTATTATTTTGACTACTTATTTTTTTAAATAAAGTTTTATTGGTTAAATTAAAATATTTTGATTATTTCCTTTTTAATTATTGTGATTGATGTCTTTGAAAGAAAATTAAAAAGTGCGTTAAATACAAGTTGCAAATGTAGAAGTTGTGAGAAATATCCTAAAACCTTTCACATGCATCAATATTCGTGCACATAATATTACATCAAATATGATATACCATTAAAAAATTACTAAATTTACATTTTTATTGAAGTATTAATAATTTATAAAAATTATTGAAATCAATAATAATTTATTATTTAAATATATAAATTGAAGTTTACCATTTACAGAAATTTTTAATAATTTGAATTATTTATGTTATTTTTTAAATTATAATAATTATTGTACTAGAGAATTCTTTTTTATGCATTTATATATGTGTTGATTATGTATAAGCACTAAAATTTTACAAATACTTATTGAAATCGATATGGATAATAACTTTGTACATCGAAAGGGTGAAATATTATTACACAAATTATATATTATTACGAATATATAAAGTTTTTCTCATCCCTTTAATATATAAAGAAAAAACAATCCGGGAGAAATTATGTGTATATTCTTGACAATTTTTTAAGTTATATTTTTTATCCCAACTTAAAATTAACAAAGATTTTAGCTAAATATCTATTAAATAATATTAATTTATTTTTTTATTGGAAAAATATATTAATTAGCATATAATAAATAGGAATTTATCTCTCTCTTCTTAACGTTGAAAGAGAAATGATTTTTTTCTAAAGTGACTTATTGGCTTAAGACGAAGCGTACGGAGAATTTAAAGAAATTGAAGTCATTCCCGCTCAACTTTGCACTCGTCGGATTTAAGGTAGACTCGCACTTATTAATTGATTTAAATTATGATTTCATATAAATGTCATGTGACTTGTGAAAGTCAATTTTTAAGAAAAACAAGTATGTTTTTATGAAAGGTAAATATACCTTATGTTTTTATGAAAAGTAAGTATACCCTATGTTTTTACGATAATGTTTTATATGTTTTGGATCATTGCTACGCATAAGAATTCTTACCACCTAAGTTCGGTAGAATTCTGTGTCTCCATAAGTTTATGAGGATTTACCACCTAAGTTCGGTAAAATTCCTGCCTTTCCATATGTTTATGAGGATTTACCACCTAAGTTCGGTAAAATTCCTGTCGCGTATGTTTATGAGGATTTCGATCCTATCTTATGTTATGATGGAAATGATCCCTATGAATTTCATGAATTATGTTTTGGTATACTTACTGTTATTATGATCTTACTGTTATTATGATCTTACTGTTATTATGACTTACTACATAAGAATTCTTGCCACCTAAGTTCGGTAAAATTCTTATATTTATGAGGATTTCGATCTTATCCTATGTTATGATGAAAACTTACTGTTATTATGATTTTACTGCATAAGAATTCTTGCCACCTAAGTTCGGTAAAGTTCTTGTGTCTATTTATGTTTATGAGGATTTCAATCATATCTTATGTTATGCTTTCAAAAGAAATTATGCTTGGCATAATTAAAATATTTTTATAAGTATATGGTTTTCAAAGAGCTGTTTTCAAAGAGCCTATGATTTGCAAAATATGTCCCGTGCTGTAATGCACAATATGAGTTTTATCAAGAGCAGTTTTATAAAGAAGCTCTATCAATGCCCGTTTTATAAAGAGCCGGGATTTATGTGTTTAATCATCTTATAAATTAAATTAATATGCGATGAGTCTACTGAGTATTTTCCCCATGAAATACTCACCCTACTTTTAACAGTTTTGCAGATTTCGGAGACGGTGGCGAGCGATGAATGATGGTGGCAATAATCGTTGAACGGTTGAAAGTTTGACGTTAATGATTTCCGTATTTTCCAAACAATCGAATAATTTAGAGAAGTTCATTTATTTGAGAAATTATGATATTGGCAATTTCTTTACAATATTAATGGTTCGATTTTCTATTTCAAATGGTTTCATAAATGTTTTCAATTTTAGCGGCCATTACAGTTTATTTAATGTTGCCAAAAATGAATTTCAATTATTTCTTCCGCAAAAATATTATTCGAAAAAATTTAGACAGAAAATGACGTAGTGAATCGGGTATACGGAACTCGGGGCGCTACAAGTTGGTATCAGAGCTAGTCTGCGTTTCTGTAGACTGGTAAAATTTTCAAAAAGAATTTTAAGAAATATTTTCCATTATAAGATTTTTATTGATGAAGATTGCCACTGCCATCATTCGTTCCACCAACTCCGAGGTAAAGAAGTTTATGATGTTTAAAGTTATTTCAGTATTTCGAATACTCATTTTATTGATTTATGAGAAAGAATGAAGAGTATTTCGGATACTTATGATTTATGAGAAATAAGAATGTATTTCTTCGAAAATAATGATGTTGTTATGCTTTGTCATAACTTATATGCTTTAATGTATGAGTATGAGAAATTTTTTTAAAAGAAAACGAGTGTTGAGCATAATGGGAATAATATGATTTTATTGAGAATTAAGTAATGGATATTATGTTGAGTTAATTTATTATGCCTCTATGTTGAAGAGAAATTTATTATGAAGTTTGGCTTTGTGAATAAATTTTGGGAATATGATTTATGGCATATATTTATAAGTATGAGTAACTTTTGAGCCAATTAAGGTATGAAAGGAAGTAATATTGTGATATTGAAAAATATGATTTGAAATTTCTATGTTGAGGAATTATGAATTGAATTATGGGATATTTTGATGATATTGAAGTGTTGGAATCGTTTTCAATATTTTTAGATCGTTGTGATCAAATGTGGAGTTATTTATTATTGTGAGTTATGAAGTATGCTTATGGTTTGGATAAGTCCAAATTACAAGGGAGACTCTATCCAGAATTTTATCATTTGGAATTAAGAGCATAATATGATAAGCATCCACTAAAGGAATTAAGGTTAGACATGCAAGATTATTTACATCACAAACGAGATTTAGTAGATGATAGCAGAGATTTTATTATTTTCTCATAAGGAGAACACACAAGAGTCACACTGGAAAGGAATACATGAAACACACGAAAGCATAAGAGAAAAACATGGAAAGATCCTCAGAATGAGAGATGTGTTTCCGGAGTAGCCGTATCCTACCACCTCTGATCTTTTGAGGAAATAAAGAAACCTTCAAAGAGGTGTGTTTCGAGAGTAAGAATACTCCGTAATCTACCACCTGGAATCTTTGAAGTACACACAAGATTTAAACATTAAGGAAATCCTAGTAAATGGAGGGGTGTCTCGAGAGTGAGAATACTCCGTACTCTACCCCCACCTATTCTAAGATTCAAAGAGTTAAATTTACATTAACCGGACTCCATTTTCGCTTGATTCCCCTTCCTTGCGACCAATCTATCTTAACTCCTGCTGGATCTTGTATTGAGATATATGACTGCAGCTTATCCAGTAGTTCATCAATAGTAGGAGCAGAAATAAGAAGCCTTCTGGAAAATGGAGAGATGAATCCCTGTTCCACAGCATAATCAAGAAAGGTTAACAAACCATCAAAGAAATTGTTAACATTCAGAAGCCCAATAGGCTTAGTATGGAGATCTAGTTGAGCCCACGAGGTAATGTTAAAAATTTCTTCTAAGGTACCAAAACCTCCGGGCAGGGCTATAAAGGCATCAGAACCATATAACATACAAGTTATGCGTTCATGGATGGATAAGGTTTGAACTTCATGCCCTCGTGTTTTGCCTGCAACATCTACCAAAGGGACAGGTATAACACCGATTACTTTTGATTTCACTGCAAGAGCAGATTGGGAAACACAACCCATTAGACCACTGCTACCACCCCCATATACAAGAGTGATACCTTTTTCCCCCAGTTTCTTTCCAAGATCTACAGCCGCTTCTAGATAACCGAAGCCTTTCCCTACTTTTGATCCACAAAATACACAAATAGTTTTGATCTGTCGAAGTTTTGGTGCTTCCATCTTTGATAGTAAAGAAGGGAAAACTTACGAATAAGATGTGATTTTGGGATGCCTGAACTATGAAATATGTTTGGCTATTTAAAGCCGGAAAAATTTACTGTTTTTGATTGATTCTGAAAAAGTAAAGATTTACTTTTGACAAAATCAGCCCACTTTTGAATATTTTTATCGTATCGAGGCTGTCACCTTTCGGCGATTTAATATTTTATTTCCAGCTTTATCAAAACTCGAGAAAAGGAAAATATATTTTATTTTCAAAACGCGTGAAAGTAAGCAGCAAAATATTTTAAAAGATTTACCTTATAACATTGCTGAACTGCCAGAAGCCTCATTTTGTAAAACAGACTGGCAAACAGGATCTTTTGCTATTATATTTTGGAGACTATAACGATTTTTGTCCTCGTTAAACTGAGCGTATAAGGAGAGAAGTTCACGTTGTACATAACCACTTGGGTGCGTCTCAAGAGTCAGTCGAATATCATCCAAAGACTCCTTACTCAGTCCACCCTTTATGAATTCGATTTTATCATCCCGATTAGTAGAAGAATATCCTACTGATTTGCAACGTGTATTACAGTTCCAACGAGCACATTTGTAGCAACCACCCAGTCTTTTTGCTCTTCGTTTCTTTGCGAACGTGCTTTTGCCTAAACCAGGCATATGTTTTGGAAATGTTGATGGTAATTCACCAGATAGTCGAACCTTTGCTTCTATCAACCAGCGAACATCTTCTGGAATATCATGAGCCATTAGCAACCTCAATCTTTCGAGCCTTATTTTATAGATCTTTCTCAGATCATTCATAGGAAGACTGGAATAATACTTGCGAATGTTAGAAAAAATGATATCCATTGTTTGATGATTCAACCTCTTCTCAGCATGAACTATTTAAAAGCGTAAAGGATCTGAGTGAATCCGCGTGATGTTGTGACCAGCAAGAAAGCGCAGGATTATTTTAATGAAAAGAGGAGACAAGAAGTAATGCGCTGTTAAATTTTATCGATAAAGGAGATTTGATTGGAGATTTGGAATATTTTCTTGGATTATGGGTACTGATATTTTGTTTTAATAATGATAATCTTGGTATAGTGTGATGATACGTGGAAAGTAAAATGAGTACCGTATTGAATCAGAATTCATACGTATATACAAGTGAAAGAAATACTTTGCAGGAAATGTGGTGACATTTAAGTATAGAATCTTAGTTTTGGGAGATATTTGTTTACTGAATTTTGGGTTACAAATATTGGAAAGATAAGTTGATGATATTATGTTGATATGTTTGGGTATATTACGTAGAGAAGATATTCAGGTAATTCTTTGATTATTTTTGGAATTTTCGATGATAAGAAGAAGAGATTCTGATTAAGTATTCAGAAATTTTAAGATTAAGTAAGTTTAATTTCGAGGACGAAATTATTTTAAGGAGGTAAGATTATAGCGACCCAGAATTTTTATGCAATAAATAATTATTTTAATATTTAGAAAATTGTGTCGCTACTATTTCATTTATTATTTTGAAATTAATGCCGCGACGGATTCGTCTAGCCAAGTCAAGAAATATCGAATTTGTTCGATTTTAAATTAAAATCCGAAGCGTACGGAGAATTTAAAGAAATTGAAGTCATTCCCGCTCAACTTTGCACTCGTCGGATTTAAGGTAGACTCGCACTTATTAATTGATTTAAATTATGATTTCATATAAATGTCATGTGACTTGTGAAAGTCAATTTTTAAGAAAAACAAGTATGTTTTTATGAAAGGTAAATATACCTTATGTTTTTATGAAAAGTAAGTATACCCTATGTTTTTACGATAATGTTTTATATGTTTTGGATCATTGCTACGCATAAGAATTCTTACCACCTAAGTTCGGTAGAATTCTGTGTCTCCATAAGTTTATGAGGATTTACCACCTAAGTTCGGTAAAATTCCTGCCTTTCCATATGTTTATGAGGATTTACCACCTAAGTTCGGTAAAATTCCTGTCGCGTATGTTTATGAGGATTTCGATCCTATCTTATGTTATGATGGAAATGATCCCTATGAATTTCATGAATTATGTTTTGGTATACTTACTGTTATTATGATCTTACTGTTATTATGATCTTACTGTTATTATGACTTACTACATAAGAATTCTTGCCACCTAAGTTCGGTAAAATTCTTATATTTATGAGGATTTCGATCTTATCCTATGTTATGATGAAAACTTACTGTTATTATGATTTTACTGCATAAGAATTCTTGCCACCTAAGTTCGGTAAAGTTCTTGTGTCTATTTATGTTTATGAGGATTTCAATCATATCTTATGTTATGCTTTCAAAAGAAATTATGCTTGGCATAATTAAAATATTTTTATAAGTATATGGTTTTCAAAGAGCTGTTTTCAAAGAGCCTATGATTTGCAAAATATGTCCCGTGCTGTAATGCACAATATGAGTTTTATCAAGAGCAGTTTTATAAAGAAGCTCTATCAATGCCCGTTTTATAAAGAGCCGGGATTTATGTGTTTAATCATCTTATAAATTAAATTAATATGCGATGAGTCTACTGAGTATTTTCCCCATGAAATACTCACCCCACTTTTAACAGTTTTGCAGATTTCGGAGACGGTGGCGAGCGATGAATGATGGTGGCAATAATCGTTGAACGGTTGAAAGTTTGACGTTAATGATTTCCGTATTTTCCAAACAATCGAATAATTTAGAGAAGTTCATTTATTTGAGAAATTATGATATTGGCAATTTCTTTACAATATTAATGGTTCGATTTTCTATTTCAAATGGTTTCATAAATGTTTTCAATTTTAGCGGCCATTACAGTTTATTTAATGTTGCCAAAAATGAATTTCAATTATTTCTTCCGCAAAAATATTATTCGAAAAAATTTAGACAGAAAATGACGTAGTGAATCGGGTATACGGAACTCGGGGCGCTACAGAATCAGCCCTTATTTTTTTTGTAAAAGTCTACTGCAGTCCCTAAATTTTATTTTCAAATTTCATTTAGATCATTTTATTTTATTTTTAGTTACTTTAAATTCAAGTTTTGAAAATACTAATTTAATTAATTTTCTTGGCTAGACGAATCATTTGGAGAATTTAGAGATTGACGTACTTCCCGCTCCGATTTTTGAGAACTCGTAACGTTAAAGGTAGACTCGCCCCCACTAATTGATTTAGATTATAATTGCACGTGATTATGTGGATTTGTGTGATCTTGTATGCTTAATTGCATGAGAAAAGAAAAGAATATCTCGTATGGGATAAGTTTGAGAATTTGTGTTATGCACGTCATAACTTATCTGGTAGCATGGTTTAAGAAAAGAATGGTTCATCTGCGTTCACTATGTGATGCCTATGAATAAGAAAAGAATGTCACTACATTATTTGCATGATTACTTGTCCAATTATCTTATAGATTAATTATTGGAGTTGAGTCTACTGAGTATTTCATTTTGAAATGCTCACCCCGTTGTTTTAACAAATTTGCAGATTTCGGTGACGGAGGCGAGTGATGGGCAATGGCGAAGAATATAATTTGGATATTATTTTTAAGTCGTGGATTTTCGAAATAAACATTTCATTTTATCAAGATTTTTCGTTTTAATAAGTAGTAAGAATTATTTTATTAAATCTGAATTAGCGCTAAACTTTTATTCATTTAATGTGATATTAAATAATTTGGTCAATCTCCGCAATAAGTTTACTTTGAGAATTTAGAAAAGCGACGTTCCGGGCGCCACGGAACTCGGGGCGTCACAGCGTGGTATCAGAGCGGGTCTACGTTTCTGTAGACTTGCAAATTTTATTAAAACAAGAAAATAAAAATTTTTCTAAAAATAATAGAAAATAATGTTTTGACGACTTTTTGCCATTGCCATCATTTTCCGCCGACTCCGAAGGTAACGAAGTTTAGCATGGTTGTTTTATTTATTTATTTCGGATACTTGGGAATAAATGTTTTGAGAAATTGACGAGAAAAGAAAGAAAAGAAAAGACGAGAAATAATTAGAAAAATAGCATCCGAAATAATGAGAAAGAAAGAAAGAAAGAAACGAGTTTTGGAGCATAATGGGAATTAGTACGATTGAAGAAAATTTTTCATAAAATATTTCGTCCCTAGATTTAAATAAATAATAAAACCCTAACTGGACTTTGCATAATGGGTTCTAGGCCCATACCAATTGATGGGATATCAAACCATATCCTCCGTTTTTGCGCCATACGTCATGACGCTATAGCTAGTGGACTTAGGCTGACTGATGCTCAATCTATTAGCCGCCTGTTGTCAACATTCCCAGAATGTCAGCGTGAATTAGCGATCGAGTTTTATAATGACGTGAAGAGACGTCTAGGGGAGGATGTGAATTTCCAGACTGTCTGTGACGAATTCGTAATGCGGTGGGACCGCTACCTAGCCCGTGCTCCAGCACTAGAAATAATTATTCTATCAGATGACGAGGAAGAACCAGTTGAGATACCTGACGCCGAGTCAGGCATATGTGACTATACTCCTAGCTCACCGGGTCATATTTTTGACTCTCCAAGTATGACACCGGGTGCACTCGACTATACTCCTGGCTCACCAGGGTATACCGTTGACTCACCAACTATGACCCCGGGAGCACCAGATTATACCCCCGGCACACCAAGATCGATATCTACTATGTCACCACCAAAGATGTAGCGACCAAGAATTTTTACGCAATTAATAATTATTTTAATATTTAGAAAATCGTGTCGCTGCTATCTCACCCATTATTTTGAAGTTAACGCCGCGACGGATTCGTTTAGCCAAGTCGAGAAATGTAAAGTCAATTCGATTTTTAAAAAAAAAAAAAAATCCGAATTTCTAAATTTATATTATTTTAATTATTTATTTAAAGTATTATTTTTAAAATCATTTTAAATTCCAAATTCAGTAAAAATATCTCAATTTTTCCTTATTAAATTGTGTTAAGCCCAAATCTGAAAATATTTTAAAGTATCAAATTCCATATTATTTTTAAATCCAAATTTTAACAATTCTGAGTCCAAATTAATTATTTTCAAATTTTATTACTTTAGGTCCAAAAAGTTATGTTGGTCCAAATCCTAATTATTTTAGTCCAATTTATTTCAGTCCAAATAAGAATATTCTTCTAACCCAATTGGCCCATTTAGCACTAGGGATATTGTGCCCTAAAGTTACTCTTCTTATACCATCAATTACCTCTCCTCACAACTCACGCAGCCATAACCATCATCAGTCACGGCCAACGCACGATTTCATTCAAAACTCCACCTCCATCTTCAATAATGCAGCAACTGCCTTCAGCCCTGGCCCAAGAATTTCGAGCCACCAATCTGTCAATCAAGCATCACCTGCAACTCCTCAATCCAGCCACCACCCCTGCCCAGGTTGAACTCCAAACCAGCACGCCACCACTGTTTCATCACTTCCAAACCAACCTGACTGCAACCACCGTCTGCATCAAACAAGAGCCACCACCCAACCAACCTAGCAGCTGCCAGCGCCACCACCACGCTGCCAAGTCACCACCTAAATCACAATTACTACCAAACCAACATCACCACCATTATCAACACTACATCGAACACCACCACTGCCCTATTCTAATCAAACTTAGACATCAATTTAATCATCATCATCATCACCACCCCCACCTCCATCTCCGGCCACCAACCTCATACAGTCACTGCACCACCATATCAATCCACACTGCCCATCTCCAAGAAAATACAAAACAAACTCAGAAGTAAATCAAGAAGCCCAATTATTTACCTTTATCGCCGGAATCGTAACCTCCCTAAAACACCTGAACCCAGCCTCGGGTTACTCTCGGCTTCGCATCCAATCTCGACCAAAAACCCCTCAAAACCAAAGAACTAAGTTAGCCCAGAAACTTACCTCTATCGTAGACCCATTTCTGGCCGGATGTTCGCCGGTGAAAACTCCAAAATCACGACCTCACAGCCCATAAACCGCGATCTTGCAGCCCAAAATCAGACTCCAAACTTCATTATTTTTACACACACACTCACCTTTACACCACCGCCCTTCGAGGCGGTATCACCGCCGGGTCGACCGCCTGACGACGTGAATCGCGGGTCAACCGCTGCGTCGCCTAGGTTGAGAGAGAGAGAGAGAAATTGAAGATCTGATGATATATTATAGGTATTATATGTTGATTTTATAAATTTACATTTTAGTCCCCTAAGTATTAAACTCTTTTAAATCAGTCCCTGTGTTTTTAAAAATTAATCATGTCAGCCCTTAAATGGTTTTCAATCAACCACTTCATTTTTAAAATATATTATTTCAACCCTATAGTTTAACATTCGTTTTGAGTTTCAACTCCACTTTCAAAAATATTTATCTTAGTCCCTCAACTTTCAAAAAGTACTCAATTTAGTCCCTCAGCTTTCAAAAGTACTCAATTTAGTCCCTCAACTTTCAAAGTACTCAATTTAGTCCATCAACTTTCAAATCATCAATTTCAATCCTCAAATTGTAATTTATCACTTTTAAACTATAAATTTCTAAAGACTAATTTAACTTATTGGCTAGATGAGGCGTACGGAGATTTGAAAGATTGAAGTAATTCCCGCTCAACCACACTCGTTAAGTTTAAGGTAGACTCGCCCCCACTAATTGATTTATATTATAATTGCATGTGTTATGTGGATTTGTGTGATTTTATGCTTAATTGCATGAGAAAAGAATATCTCTTTTGAGATAAATAATTATGTTATGCTGGGCATAATTTATCTGCTAGCCAAGAAAAGAAAAGAATGTCTTCATTTGCGTTCACTATGTGATGCCTATGAATAAGAAAAGAATGTCACTACATTATTTGCATAATTTCTTGTTCAATTATCTTGTAGATTAATTATTGGCGATGAGTCTACTGAGTATTTCATTTTTGAAATGCTCAACCCGTTATTTTAACAATTTTTGCAGATTTCGGAGACGATCACGAGTGATGGGCAATGACGGCAAATTACAAATTGATTGTTTTTAAAAAAAGTCGTGAACTTTGAAATGATTATTTCATTTTATCAAGAATTATCATTTTTACAAATTTGTACGAAAATACTTATTCCATTTGAATTATCGCTAAACTTTTATTCGATAAATGCGATATTTAATATTTAATCATTTTTTCGCAACAAAGTTTATTCAAAAATTTAGAAAAGTGACGTTCCCGCGCTCCTCGGAACTCGGGGCATTACAGGATGGTATCAGAGCAGGTCTACATTTCTGTAGACTTACAAATTTTTTTTTTACAAAATAAGAAAATAATTTTTTCTAAAAATAATAGAAATAATGTTTTGACGACTTTTTGCCATTGCCATCATTTTCCGCCGACTCCGAAAGTAACGAGTTTAGTATGTTTACTTTATTGATTTATTTCGGATACTTGAGAATAAATGTTTTGAGAATTTGACGAGAAAAGAAAAGAAAAGACGAGAAAGAATAAGAAAACTAGTATCCGAAATAATGAGAAAGAAATAAAGAAAGAAATGAGTTTTGGAGTATAACGAGAAATTTTTCAGAAAGAAAGAAAAGAAAGAGAACGAGTGTTGAGCATAATGGGAATAATATGATTTTATAATAATTTTTGTCCTCGAATTTAGAAATGATGAACCCTACCTGGACTTTGCATAATTGATTTTAGACATAGCACTATTTACGAGAAGTCAACAGAAAGGATTAGACAATATTTTCGGAATATCTATCGTTTAGACTAAACGAGAAATAGCAAGCCAGTTTTAAGAAGTTGTGATGAGATGTTGAGATTATAAGTGATGTGATTTTATTGAGACCTTTATTAAAAGAATTATGAAATTAGAAGTTTAAAGATTTGGTTCTTAATTATTGGGAATTAAGTAATGGATATTATGTTGAGTAAGTGAATTATTCCTCAATTTTGAGAGAAATTTATTATGAAGTTTGGCCTTGTGAATAAATTTTGGGATTATGATTTGTGATATATATTTATAAGTATGAGTGGTCTTTTGAACCAATTAAGATATTGAAGGAAGTGATACTGTGACATTGGAAAATATGATTTGAAATTGTTATGTTGAGGAATGATGAATTGATTTTTGGGATATTTTTGATGATATTGAAGTGTTGGAATTGTTGTCAATATTTAAATAGTTATGGACAAATATGGAGTTATTTGTTATTGTTGGATATGAAGTATACTTACGGGTTGGATAGGTCCAAATTACAAGGGAGACTCTGCCTAGAATTTTATCATTTGGAATTAAGAGCATAATATGATAAGCATCCGCTAAAGGAATTGAGGTTAGAATTGCAAGTTCATTTACACCATAAGCGAGATTTAGTACATGATAAGTTATAATTTGAAAGATAAGTGAAGACGAGTATTATGACGTTATTGGGAAGAATTTAAATTATTCTTGGGAATGAATTTGTCACTTGTAAGGAATGATCACTTGTATTGGAGAATATTATAAATTATGAGGATATGAGATAATACCGTTGATTTTATTTTGGAATTTGATCGGGAAGATATGCTAAAGATAAGCTAATGATATTATGTTGATTTGTGAATAATATGTTATTGGGTATAATATATAGAGAGAATATTCAAGTAATTGTTTTTAATTATTTTGGTGATATTTGATGATAAGAAGTTTTAGAGATGACAAATTATTAAGGTTTGATATGTTTTTAAAGGAATAGTAAAGATTTGGAGAGAATTTTTCATGGATTTTTGTAACGGGTTTACAGAGATTAGTGAAGAGACATGATGTCATTTTGGGTTATTGAATAATGACTTAAGTAGTCAGCAAATATTTCTTTATACAGAGTTTAGAAGCTATGTTGAGAGCTTGCATTTTAGACCTTTGTGATGGTTAGGAAAACCATTTACCGTTTGTTGAATTTACATGTAATATGATTATTGGGAATAGTCAGTTATCATGAATGAGATGTATTGGAAGTATTTTATAGTGAGGTGCCCTTAAAGGAGTAACCATTTATTCAAAGTGAGAAATTGGGGACAGGTGATTGAATGTTTGGGATTATGATTATCATAAGGTCATTTGTATATAAAAGGTACAATAGATGATTGTAAGGAATAATGTGATGATGAGAACTGAAGGTAATGATGTGTTGAGACTATGGAATAAGTTGATTTTTCATGAATAAGTTAATGCTGTATTTGGTTCTAAGTGGAATTAAAAGAATGATAAATCTCAGTCGTGGAAAATAAATCAGTTTTCCTCGTAATTTGAATGATTCACTGATGTACGTTAAGTTTTCAGTTATGATACTAGAGAATCATGAGAGAAATTTTTTTGGATGAAATTGATGAAAGAAGTTTTATCAAGTCCTAAAGTTTGTACAAGTATTGATGAAGTAATGCATTTGATCAGAGAAAGGCTTATGATTTATCATATATTGAAATTTTGGAGATTGTTAATGATGGTATCTTGTTTAGAAAATAAGAAATGAAATTTTATGTAATTGTTCTTGTGGAAAGAATTTGTGGAAAATAGAGATGAGACTTCACAGTGATGACTTATTTTGAAATGGTGTGCAGCGAAGTGACAACGGTAGAATCCAAGATTTATTAGTCTGAGAGATTGATATATAATCTTAGTGAGCGGATTGATGTATAAAGTTCACGTGATAGGTATGATGGTTATTATATTGAAATCTTAGAGAGATTGATATGAATATTTGAGGTCATATGATACGATGATAAGTGACAGGTTACATGATTACTACAAGATATGATGACTAGACAGTTAAGGGATGTTATGGTTATCCCGTGAAGAATTGTGTGAATATATATTGAGTCAATTGATCTCATTTTGATGGTTTATTGCATTATGGTGAAAAATATTACATACGATTGGGAATTTTTGTTTTGAGTCATAATATATGGGTTTATTTAAAGTTTTGATGATGCAGTTTTGATTATTTATTGTCGATTGCACTTTTGATGTGAATAAAGTATTGTGGCTACAGTAATGGAAAACCTGAGAAGATCATTTGTGTGATTTTTACTTATAATGAGATGGTATCTTTAGGTTAAGCAAACATGATGAGGAATACTATATGATTCACAAGAGTCTTATTCAATGGTGATAGGCTTAATCAGAGTATTGTTCATAGTGTGACATGAATTGAAGTTTTGGGAGAACAGGAAAAGTTGAATCTTGAACTTCAGATTGGGAAATTAGTGAGGTTTCTTAAGTTTGAGAATAACATATCTGATCCGTGTGATGCTTTAAGTCCTCAGTTAGAATGAGCATGTGATACCGAGTACTGGATGCATGATTTAAAAGTATGGATTTAAGGATTTAAGTTTGAATTCTCCGATTTTGAAAAGGAAGTTTCAGTCGAACTTATAAATGATTTCGTTGGTACATCTTTTCAGAAAGATTCTACCAAGTTTGGGTTTTGTACTCAATATTTTGGAATTGATATCGCGCTTATATATTTTGGATCATAAGGATTTATTCTTGATCAATCTTCTTGATTTTTAGGTTAAGCTTTTGGATCAATGAATATTTTGTGGTTTCGATATTAGTATAGATCCTATAAAAGGTACCTTTCGTTTTGACAAGAGAGGGAATTTAAGTTCTCATTTTATCGGATCATTTGAAATATTAGAGAAAGTAGGTAATGTGACTTATTGTTTGACTTCGCCACCAGAACTTGCAACTGTTCACAAAGTCTTTCATGTTTACCTACTGAGAAAGTATGTTCATGATTCAAATCACATGGTGAATTATTAGTTTATTTTAGTCCAGAAATATTTGACTTATGAAGAGGCACATATGTGCATATTAGAGAGAAAAGTCCATGTCTTAAGAAACAAAGAGATGCCTTTAGTCAAAGTCCAGTGGGGGTAGAGATAATAGTAATGAGATTACTGAGAGAAAGAAGAAAAGAAATTCAGGTTAAATATCCAGATATCATAGATCGAGTAAGTTTAATTTCGAGGACGAAATTATTTTAAGGGGGTAAGGTTGTGGCGACCAAGAATTTTTACGCAATTAATAATTATTTTAATATTTAGAAAATCGTGTCGCTGCTATCTCACCCATTATTTTGAAGTTAACGCCGCGACGGATTCGTTTAGCCAAGTCGAGAAATGTAAAGTCAATTCGATTTTAAAAAAAAAAAAAAAAATTCCGAATTTCTAAATTTATATTATTTTAATTATTTATTTAAAGTATTATTTTTAAAATCATTTTAAATTCCAAATTCAGTAAAAATATCTCAATTTTTCCTTATTAAATTGTGTTAAGCCCAAATCTGAAAATATTTTAAAGTATCAAATTCCATATTATTTTTAAATCCAAATTTTAACAATTCTGAGTCCAAATTAATTATTTTCAAATTTTATTACTTTAGGTCCAAAAAGTTATGTTGGTCCAAATCCTAATTATTTTAGTCCAATTTATTTCAGTCCAAATAAGAATATTCTTCTAACCCAATTGGCCCATTTAGCACTAGGGATATTGTGCCCTAAAGTTACTCTTCTTATACCATCAATTACCTCTCCTCACAACTCACGCAGCCATAACCATCATCAGTCACGGCCAACGCACGATTTCATTCAAAACTCCACCTCCATCTTCAATAATGCAGCAACTGCCTTCAGCCCTGGCCCAAGAATTTCAAGCCACCAATCTGTCAATCAAGCATCACCTGCAACTCCTCAATCCAGCCACCACCCCTGCCCAGGTTGAACTCCAAACCAGCACGCCACCACTGTTTCATCACTTCCAAACCAACCTGACTGCAACCACCGTCTGCATCAAACAAGAGCCACCACCCAACCAACCTAGCAGCTGCCAGCGCCACCACCACGCTGCCAAGTCACCACCTAAATCACAATTACTACCAAACCAACATCACCACCGTTATCAACACTACATCGAACACCACCACTGCCCTATTCTAATCAAACTTAGACATCAATTTAATCATCATCATCATCACCACCCCCACCTCCATCTCCGGCCACCAACCTCATACAGTCACTGCACCACCATATCAATCCACACTGCCCATCTCCAAGAAAATACAAAACAAACTCAGAAGTAAATCAAGAAGCCCAATTATTTACCTTTATCGCCGGAATCGTAACCTCCCTAAAACACCTGAACCCAGCCTCGGGTTACTCTCGGCTTCGCATCCAATCTCGACCAAAAACCCCTCAAAACCAAAGAACTAAGTTAGCCCAGAAACTTACCTCTATCGTAGACCCATTTCTGGCCGGATGTTCGCCGGTGAAAACTCCAAAATCACGACCTCACAGCCCATAAACCGCGATCTTGCAGCCCAAAATCAGACTCCAAACTTCATTATTTTTACACACACACTCACCTTTACACCACCGCCCTTCGAGGCGGTATCACCGCCGGGTCGACCGCCTGACGACGTGAATCGCGGGTCAACCGCTGCGTCGCCTAGGTTGAGAGAGAGAGAGAGAAATTGAAGATCTGATCATATTTTATAGGTATTATATGTTGATTTTATAAATTTACATTTTAGTCCCCTAAGTATTAAACTCTTTTAAATCAGTCCCTGTGTTTTTAAAAATTAATCATGTCAGCCCTTAAATGGTTTTCAATCAACCACTTCATTTTTAAAATATATTATTTCAACCCTATAGTTTAACATTCGTTTTGAGTTTCAACTCCACTTTCAAAAATATTTATCTTAGTCCCTCAACTTTCAAAAAGTACTCAATTTAGTCCCTCAGCTTTCAAAAGTACTCAATTTAGTCCCTCAACTTTCAAAGTACTCAATTTAGTCCATCAACTTTCAAATCATCAATTTCAATCCTCAAATTGTAATTTATCACTTTTAAACTATAAATTTCTAAAGACTAATTTAACTTATTGGCTAGATGAGGCGTACGGAGATTTGAAAGATTGAAGTAATTCCCGCTCAACCACACTCGTTAAGTTTAAGGTAGACTCGCCCCCACTAATTGATTTATATTATAATTGCATGTGTTATGTGGATTTGTGTGATTTTATGCTTAATTGCATGAGAAAAGAATATCTCTTTTGAGATAAATAATTATGTTATGCTGGGCATAATTTATCTGCTAGCCAAGAAAAGAAAAGAATGTCTTCATTTGCGTTCACTATGTGATGCCTATGAATAAGAAAAGAATGTCACTACATTATTTGCATAATTTCTTGTTCAATTATCTTGTAGATTAATTATTGGCAATGAGTCTAGTGAGTATTTCAATTTTGAAATGCTCAACCCGTTATTTTAACAACTTTTGCAGATTTCGGAGACGATGGCGAGTGATGGGCAATGACGGCAAATTACAAATTGATTTTTTTTTAAAAAATTCGTGAACTTTGAAATGATTATTTCATTTTATCAAGAATTGTCATTTTTACAAATTTGTACGAAAATACTTATTCCATTTGAATTATCGCTAAACTTTTATTCGATAAATGCGATATTTAATATTTAATCATTTTTCTGCAACAAAGTTTATTCAAGAATTTAGAAAAGTGACGTTCCCGCGCTCCTCGAAACTCGGGGCGTTACAAAAGATGTAGAATATATGGTGGTTATCTAAAAACTTAGTCTAGCATTATTCCCAGTAGTGACAGTTCTATGTTTTGTATCCTCAATCGAAGGAATTTTAAAATATTAATGAGAATATTTCCATTTTCGTTCATATTGGAGTTGAATTAATTACAATATTTGGTACAAATTTTTATCAGAAGTTACCAACACGTTCCTTGTTTCTCATTTTAAAGGGAATGGCTAGACGCATTAACAAGAGTTTAACGGATCGTGCTACATCTGAACAAGAGAACCCAGGACAGGGCCCCACGGCCCAATCCAGTATCATCAAGGACTTACTTCTGGCCGTGCAAGATTTGAGGCAGGCCCCAATAGGTTCCTCAGTGCCAATTATCGAACAATTCAGGAGGTATCGTCCGTCCACTTTTGATGGCGGGGACAATCCGTTGGCCGTGGAGGAGTGGTTACAGGGAATCGAGAGGATTTTCAAGCATATCTCTTGCCCTGAGGACAAGAAGGTTACTTGCGCAGAGTTCATGCTTATCGGTAGGGCCGGCTTTTGGTGGGAGTCCCCATCACGGACTAGGACCGTAGAGGAACAGGCAGCGTTGACCTGGGGAGAGTTTAAGGAAGAGATCAAAGACAAGTTCTTCCCACAAGCCCTCCGAGACCATAAGGAGACCAAATTTTTACAGCTAGTTCAGGGTGAGATGGACATCACTGACTATGAACGGAAGTTCGAGGAACTGTCACGATATGCCCCACATCTAGTGGAAATCGAAGTTAAGAAGGCACGCCGATTTGAGAAAGGTCTGCATTCGGATATCAGGCAGATTGTTGGCTCACACGAACTGCCCACTTACAGAGAAGTTGTGAAGAAAGCTCAGGCTGTAGCTTTTGCTGGTGCAAAGATTGGCACTCAAGGCAACCGGAACAATCAAGGGCATCAGGGTAAACGAAAATGGCATGGTCATCATCAGAACAGGAACCAAAATTTCAATAAGAGACAGAATACAGGACCTAGCAGAGGTCAGGGGACCAGTTTCCTCCCACCATGTCCGAAGTGCCAGAAGACACACAAAGGAGAATGCCTCTTTGGCAACAAGGTTGTTTGTTACCTGATGAGAACCCGGGAGGGGGTCCTCGTCGTAGCTCGCGGAATAACGCTTGGAAAGTTCCGAATCCAGGTTGGAACGGACGATAACACTACAACCCGAGCCTCACGACGTAAGAACCATGGGTATATTAAACCCAAGACCCGTTACGATGCGGAAACAAGAACCGTAATGGTTTGAACGCCACAAAGGATGCCCACGCCTTTGATAAGTTCGATTTGTTGAACACCACAAATATCCCACAATATTTGATAAGTTCGCAGTTTGTTCAATTCCAGAACAATGTTGAGAAAATACTCAATATAATTTTCATTCATCAAAAGTATTCTGTTTTTACATTGAATGGAAAAGCATATAAATAGGCAAAATAAAACCTAATCGCTAACTGACTCTGAATAGAATTCTAATTAAATTAGAATACTAAATTATGAAAATAACCTAAAAACCAAAAGGAAACAAAATAATTAAAAATCCTATAATTATGGAAATATAGCAAATTTCCGTCTGCATAATTGATTTGCCAATTTGAAGCCCCAAACGATGGAATTTGGCCCTAAAATCAATGGGCTCAAGGGCGTTAGCCCATGAGTCTTGCTCAGTGACCTATTTCTACTCGAAAAACATATATTATCCATCCAATTCTGACATAGTTGACTGGATCTCGATTTCTCATTTTTGACGCCTTTTCCGGATCACATCATCCCCTCTTCCTTTAAGATGATTCGTCCCGAATCATAACATTGTTCTTAGCTTCTTTTCCGGATCACATCATCCCCTCTTCCTTTAAGATGATTCGTCCCGAATCATAAAACTGTTCTTGGCTTGCTCCCTTGGTTTAGCCTCGAACCTTCTTCGTACAAGCAATGTTTGATCTGATGTTCTCCGAACCTGCTTGACTTCTTGTTTTGGCTTGAATTATAGATTTCCCCGTCAAGCCCACCCTGATTCGTACCATTCCCTCCTTCTTTAGGATGATTCGTCCCGAATCATGGTGTTGTTCTTGAAAAATCAAACTGTACCTCCTGGATCAAACGGAAAATTATGGACTCCATGACATGAATTCAATAGATGATGCTCCTCCAATTTGTAGACAAGAAGGTATTGAAAGACGAGGGGAATTGACCAAAGTTGATGTAAATCAAAATTCCATTCACAATAAACCTGCAAGAAAGATTTAAAAAAAATGGGGAGGGAAATGTTAGCGTCTCCATGCACAATGTATGGATCCTTGTACTCATGATACAAAACCTCCACAACTTTTTTTCCCACCACGAGGCCCTTCTCGTCGCCTCCAAAAGTCAATATACTTTCTTGCTCATTCTCTTCTTTTTTCTCAACCACTTCTTCTAATTTTTCACATTCAACCACATCTTCAATATTTTTATTGAAAAATTCAATATTCAAATGTTGGACTTCTACCCCAACTTCCAATTCATTCCTATCATTGTCAACAATGTTATTTTCAATCTCCTCTTCCACAATTTTATTTTGTACTTCAAGACTCGGAGTTTGATCAACTACTTCAATTTCTTTTTTCGCACACTCAACCTCCACTTCTAAATTTATGGGCTCAATCACCTCTCCTAATTTCTCATGCTTTTGCTCATGCACCTCCTCATAAATAATTTTATCTTCTAACTCGTTCCTCAAGTCTCCCTCCTTCTTAACAATCATATCCAAAGGCTTTTCTTGTAATTTAACTACTTCCTCTCTTCCCCTTTCTCTCTCTTGCAACTCGGCTAACTTTTTCCTAGCCTCTCGTTCCTTCATCTCTTTATTTAACTGTATTAACTCCTTGGCCATCTCCATGAATTCATACTCCATTTATCATCTCCGAATTTTCTTTGCTCATCTCTCCTTTCTCGCAATACTTTCTCTTCAAGTATTTCTTCCGGGGTTAATGGCATAAGTTTAATACTTTTCCCATCCTTAACAAATTTATATATATTCCTATGCTTATCGTAGGCTGCTTTCCTCTTACACTTCCACGATCTACTCAACAAGATGTCACAAGATTCTAGAGGCACCACATCACACCAAAATTCATCGCTATATCTTCCAAGTGCCAATTTCACAATAACCCCATGGGTTACATTTACCTGCCCACACTCCTTTAACCACGTCAGCCTATAAGGATTGGGATGTGGTAGTAAAGGTAAGCCCAACTCCTCAACCATGGTGGTACTGGCCAGATCACAATAATACTCCTTATCAATAATAATATTGCACACTTTACTGCCCACATGACACCTAGTCTGGAAGGTAGGATCGAACTCATAATTCATCCCTTTATGTAGCTTTTAAAAATTTGAGAGACTCAAAATAAGAGGGTCTAGATATTGACAAATATCAAGAAGGAATTTAATGTTGACTCGAAAAGGAAACCAATATCAAGAATTTTAAAGAAATTCAAGAAAGTGGTTCTTGAATTTGACTCGAAAGGAAAGAATATCAAGAATATTGTAGAAATTCAAGAAAGTGGTTCTTGAATTTTGATTAGAAAGAAAAGAATATCAAGAATTTTAATTTGACTTGCAAGGCAAGGAATTATCAAGAATTTAAGGAAATTCAAGAAAGTGGTTCTTGAATTTCGAAGTGACTTTTTTTTTTTTTTTGAATTATGATGAATTTTCGGAATTAATAAAAATAAAAATTTTTTTTTTTTTTTAATAAAATCCGAAAATTCGACACGAACGCGACAAAACAAACGGAACTGAATTTGGATAAAAAAAGAACAAGAAAAACACTTTTGATTTTTTTGGGACTGACTCTTATGGATCAAACTGGAAAAAAAATTTACTGGTAAGAAGAACAAGAAAAATTGAAAACAAAGACTCAAATAACAAAAATAGGATATGGATGATTTTTATGGGACTCGATGATAAACATAAAAATCAAACTGGATAGAAAAAACAAAACCTGAATTCAGAGTCCAGCTCTGATACCATATGATGAGAACCCGGGAGGGGGTCCTCGTCGTAGCTCGCGGAATAACGCTTGGAAAGTTCCGAATCCAGGTTGGAACGGACGATAACACTACAACCCGAGCCTCACGACGTAAGAACCATGGGTATATTAAACCCAAGACCCGTTACGATGCGGAAACAAGAACCGTAATGGTTTGAACGCCACAAAGGATGCCCACGCCTTTGATAAGTTCGATTTGTTGAACACCACAAATATCCCACAATATTTGATAAGTTCGCAGTTTGTTCAATTCCAGAACAATGTTGAGAAAACACTCAATATAATTTTCATTCATCAAAAGTATTCTGTTTTTACATTGAATGGAAAAGCATATAAATAGGCAAAATAAAACATAATCGCTAACTGACTCTGAATAGAATTCTAATTAAATTAGAATACTAAATTATGAAAATAACCTAAAAACCAAAAGGAAACAAAATAATTAAAAATCCTATAATTATGGAAATATAGCAAATTTCCGTCTGCATAATTGATTTGCCAATTTGAAGCCCCAAACGATGGAATTTGGCCCTAAAATCAATGGGCTCAAGGGCGTTAGCCCATGAGTCTTGCTCAGTGACCTATTTCTACTCGAAAAACATATATTATCCATCCAATTCTGACATAGTTGACTGGATCTCGATTTCTCATTTTTGACGCCTTTTCCGGATCACATCATCCCCTCTTCCTTTAAGATGATTCGTCCCGAATCATAACATTGTTCTTAGCTTCTTTTCCGGATCACATCATTACCGATGTGGCCAACCGGGCCACTTTGCTCGAGATTGCAACACAGCACCTGCTCAAGGCTCAGACCAGAAGAAGAACATTGACCAGAACAGGAAAGGGAAGGCTAGGGTATTTGCCATGGACGCCGTTGAGAACTCCGACGTGATTGCAGGTATACCATTATGTTAGCATTTTATACCTGTATTACTTAATTTCATGTATCATGCTTTGCTCATATTAATAATGTGAACGACGATAACAGGAATTTTATCTGTTTCTGGTATTCCCGTATACGTCCTAATAGATTCGGGTTCCACACATTCCTTTATTTCCGACTTATGCTTAACTAGATTGAATTTAGTGGGTGAAACGACTGGTAGCATGCTTGAAGTGAGCTTACCGTCAGGAGAAATCCTTAATACTAATAAGATAGTCAAGTCCGTAAGAATAGATTTCGATGGGATAGTGCTTGAGGCAGACCTAAATGTTATTCCGATGAAGGACTTCGACATTATCCTAGGAATGGACTGGCTGAGTTCTAACCGTGCCGCGATCATGTGCCATGAGAAAGAAGTAGTATTTCGGAAGAATGGGGATGAGGTGTTCAGATTTTATGGTTCGAAGGTTAAAGCACTCCCTCGCCTTATCTCGGCTATGCAAGTCGAAAAGCTGATTGCCAAGGGAAACTGTCAGAGTTATTTGGTTAACCTCCAAGGAAAGCCTACCGAGGAAATCAAATTGGAGTCAGTGCCAGTTGTGTGTGACTTTCAAGATGTATTTCCAGAAGACCTATCCGGTACTCCGCCTGATAGGCAAGTGGAATTTGCTATTGACTTGGTGTCAGGAGCCGCCCCTGTTTCGAAAGCCCCGTATCATATGGCACCGAAAGAATTGCAAGAATTGAAGGTCCAACTGGAAGAATTACTAGAGAAGGGCTTTATTAGGCCAAGTGTGTCCCCGTGGGGAGCACCTGTGCTATTTGTGAAGAAGAAGGATTGCAGTATGAGAATGTGCATTGACTATCGGGAATTGAACAAATTGACGATAAAGAACAAGTACCCCCTGCCCAGAATCGAAGATTTGTTCGATCAACTGAAAGGAGCTGCAGTATTTTCAAAGATGGACTTAAGGTCCGGTTACCATCAATTGAAGATCAAGTCTACTGATATACAAAAGACAGCGTTTAGGACTCGATATGGACACTATGAGTTCACGGTGATGCCATTCGGTCTTACGAACGCACCTGCAGTATTTATGGACTTGATGAACCGGGTTTTCCATCAGTACCTGGACAAGTTCGTTATTGTCTTCATTGACGATATTCTGGTCTATTCTAAAGATTCACAACAACATGTGGAACATTTGAGAATGGTGTTGGAGACACTACGAGCAGAAAAGCTATACGCCAAATTTAAGAAATGCGAATTTTGGCTTGAGAAGATAGGCTTTTTGGGTCATATTGTCACAATCAATGGCATCGAAGTTGATCCGTCAAAGGTAGAGACAGTGAGCAATTGGACTACACCAGCGAATGCCGGTGATGTAAGAAGCTTTTTGGGATTAGCGGGATATTACCGACGATTCATAGAAGGTTTCTCTAAGATAGCGGGTCCCATGACTCAGTTGACACGGAAGGGTGTAAAATTTAATTGGACAGATCAGTGTGAACGAAGCTTCCAGGAATTGAAGAATAGACTAATTTCAACACCAGTGTTAACAGTGTCGGATGGATCGGAAGGTTTTGTAATTTACAGTGATGCCTCGAAACATGGTTTAGGATGTGTGCTAATGCAGAAAGGTAAAGTGATTGCCTATGCTTCGAGACAGTTGAAGCCATACGAGAAAAACTATCCGACGCATGATTTAGAACTGGCAGCCGTTGTACATGCTCTTAAGATTTGGCGACATTATCTATATGGGAGTAAATGTGAGATTTACACCGACCATAAAAGTCTTAAATATTTCTTCACTTAGAAGGAATTGAACATGAGACAGCGTCGATGGTTGGAACTGGTGAAGGATTATGATTGTACTATTCTTTACCACCCGGGTAAGGCTAATAAGGTTGCAGATGCACTAAGCAGGAAGGACGTGGGTCAATTATCAGTTTTGGGAACAGTACAAGAACAGTTGATTCGGGATTTTCAGAATTTGAGAATTGAAGTGAGAAACTCAGGGATCCAAGGTTCTAGCAGATTGACAAATTTGACAGTTAAACCAGATTTGAGAAGCAGAATCGTGATGGCTCAGGAAAGTGACAAGTTTTTGGAAAAGATCAAAGCTGAAGTTGGAACTGGCAAGAGAACAGATTTTGAAATCGGAATTGATAATGCGCTATTATTCAAGGGGTCGCCTGTGTGTACCGAAAGATGATCAGATCAGGGATGAAATATTGAGGGAAGCCCACTCAGCTCCATATGCAGCTCATCCAGGAGGAACAAAGATGTATCGAGATTTGCGTACTACATTCTGGTGGAGGAATATGAAATGGTGTATTGCCAAGTTTGTCTCACGATGCATGACCTGCCAGCAGGTCAAGGCTGAACATCAGAGACCGTTGGGACTACTAAATCCTTTAGACATTCCGGAATGGAAATGGGAGAAAATCTCCATGGATTTCGTAACAGGCTTACCAAGAACAGTGAGGGGACATGACGCCGTCTGGGTTATTGTAGACCGACTTACAAAGTCAGCCCATTTTCTTTCAGTGCGGATGACTCTCAGTATAGATCACTTGGCCCAGATTTATATAAGGGAGATCGTTCGACTTCACGGGGTTCCAGCATCTATTGTTTCAGATAGGGATCCGAGATTCACTTTGAGATTCTGGAAGAGCTTACACACGGCTATGGGGACCAAATTAAATTTTAGTACCACTTACCACCCGCAGACAGACGGACAGTCTGAACGCACCATTCAGACTTTAGAGGATATGCTTAGAGCCTGTGTTCTGGACTTAAGCGGCAATTGGGAAGCTCACCTGCCATTGGTGGAGTTTGCTTACAATAACAGTTTTCAGGCTACCATTGGTATGGCACCGTATGAAGCACTGTATGGGCGAAGATGTCGATCGCCAGTATATTGGGATGAGGTTGGCGAGAGGAAGTTATTGGGTCCCGAATTAATTGAAAAGACCGTAGAGGCTGTCGAGAAAATCAGATTGCGAATTAAAGCTGCCCAAGACAGACAGAAAAGCTATGTCGATCAGAGGAGAAAAGACTTGGGGTTCGAGATTGGAGAGAAAGTGTTTTTGAAAATCTCTCCTATGAAGGGCACTATTCGTTTTGGAAAGAAAGGGAAATTAAGGCCTCGATTTATCGGACCTTTTGAAATATTGGAGAAAGTAGGTAACGTGGCTTACCGTCTAGCATTGCCACCCGAACTCTCGGCTATACACAATGTTTTTCACATCTCTCTATTGAGAAAATATGTTCACGATCCCAGTCACGTGGTGAACTTTCAGTCAATCCCGATTCAAAAGAATCTATATTATGAAGAGGCACCCATGTGCATCATCGATAGAAAAGTCCATGTCCTAAGAAATAAAGAAATTTCACTAGTCAAAGTCCAGTGGGGTAGACATAGTAGCGATGAGGCTACATGGGAGAAAGAAGAAGAAATTCTGGTCAAGTATCCAAATATTTTAGACCAAGTAAGTTTTAAATTTCGAGGACGAAATTATTTTAAGGTGGTAGGGTTGTAGCGACCCGGAATTTTCAATTCTTTCTAAAATATTTTTAGAACTTTAAATGCACGTCGCTACGACTTTTTCCAATTAAATTTAAAGGAGTATTCGTCTAGCCAAATTATAAATGAAATTAAATGAATCTTCATCGTAATTAAATTTCCGAAGTTTATTTAAAATATACCAATGTCGCTATTTTAAAATCTGAATTCAAAATTTAATGATTTTAAAGTCCAAGTCTTAAATATTTTAAATCCAAAATTCTTAATAGAAATTTTATTTATTTTTGATCATAGCCCAATTTCCAAATTTTATTTAAATTAGTTTAATATCAATATTTTTGCTTTAGTCCAAATTTAATCATTTGCACTTAAGCCCAAACTTAAGCTTTAAGCCCAAATTCACAATCCTTTCATGCTTCTCCCTCACACGTTGCTTAATTTCAGCATTCAGCAAGATTACACCAAATCACAGATTTCCTTCCAATTCTACCTCCTCATTCCATACAGCATGGGTATCAAAATCTTTCCATAAACCACAAACGTTGCCCTAAACTACCAAAAATAAGCCAGCAGACTATGTTTTTTAACACAACTCCTCACACAGCCGAGGAACCACGCAAAGCATCCACTTCTGGGTAAGCTCTCGACCCTGTGCAAACAAATTTCCACAATTTCAAAATCCAATCACCACGTTGCCTCAGCATCACCACCAGCCACTGCACTAAACCGACCACACCTCCACTGCACACCCATTTTCATCATCACTGCCAAACCAACCCAATCGAATCACCATTCACCATCATACAACCGTAACCCAATGCAGGTAATTCAAATTCACAGCGCCGCCACCACCTCGACTCGAAGCCGCCCCTGCCCTACTCTCAAATCCAAGCCCAAAATCCCCAAAATCAAACCCAAACCGAATTTTAAACAGTGCCCATAACGTACCTCGACCCTCACCGGAGTTTCTTCGCCGGAAAAGCCACAAACACCGAACTTCTTAGCCTCGGCCCGGTCTCGATTTCGCACCCACAATCGAACCATAATCACCCCCAACCGCATCAGTGCCGCCACGCGAAGGTGGCGCTACCGCCGCCTCCGGTCGGCGGTGGAAACCGGAGGGCGGAGTCCCTCCCTTTCCGTCGCTCGCTCGCTCGCCCGCAACTCCCTGCACCTCTCTCTCTCTTTTCTGAATTGAGAAAGAGAGAGAAATAAAACGTTTTTATAAAAATTAAGTTTTCAAATATCCGTTTCAGTCCCCCAGTTTGATAAATATCTGTTTCAGCCCCACAGTTTTATAAATAACGAATCAGCCCTTATTTTTTTTGTAAAAGTCTACTGCAGTCCCTAAATTTTATTTTCAAATTTCATTTAGATCATTTTATTTTATTTTTAGTTACTTTAAATTCAAGTTTTGAAAATACTAATTTAATTAATTTTCTTGGCTAGACGAATCATTTGGAGAATTTAGAGATTGACGTACTTCCCGCTCCGATTTTTGAGAACTCGTAACGTTAAAGGTAGACTCGCCCCCACTAATTGATTTAGATTATAATTGCACGTGATTATGTGGATTTGTGTGATCTTGTATGCTTAATTGCATGAGAAAAGAAAAGAATATCTCGTATGGGATAAATTTGAGAATTTGTGTTATGCACGTCATAACTTATCTGCTAGCATGGTTTAAGAAAAGAATGGTTCATCTGCGTTCACTATGTGATGCCTATGAATAAGAAAAGAATGTCACTACATTATTTGCATGATTACTTGTCCAATTATCTTATAGATTAATTATTGGAGTTGAGTCTACTGAGTATTTCATTTTGAAATGCTCACCCCGTTGTTTTAACAAATTTGCAGATTTCGGTGACGGAGGCGAGTGATGGGCAATGGCGAAGAATATAATTTGGATATTATTTTTAAGTCGTGGATTTTCGAAATAAACATTTCATTTTATCAAGATTTTTCGTTTTAATAAGTTGTAAGAATTATTTTATTAAATCTGAATTAACGCTAAACTTTTATTCATTTAATGTGATATTAAATAATTTGGTCAATCTCCGCAATAAGTTTACTTTGAGAATTTAGAAAAGCGACGTTCCGGGCGCCACGGAACTCGGGGCGTCACAACTTGAGACACCCCTTACCAGATAGAATACTTGAGTTCGAGTCTATAGGTGAGTTGGATTGAGATTTGGATCTTTTTGTATATATGTTCAAAAAATAATTAAAAGTAATAATAATTACGTAATTTTCAATGATATTATGAATGACATGTTTTGCCTCCAAAATTCCTATTAAAAAAGTGTTTACGTTTATTATTGTTAATTTTCAACTATATTATGAATGACGTCATTTTTTTTTCCGGTCAAAATATGACATTTATTTGTTTGACTTAAGATCATTAAATATCAATTATATCAGCACCATTGCATTGACACTCATTCCCCACTACACGAGAATCAGTGTATTGGTACTAACAAATTGTTTAATCAATTTTATAATACATTGATTCATTAGTTGGATCATTTTTATATGGATTTCAAGAAAAAATTATGTAACATTCAAGAATGTAAAAAAAATAAAAAATAATTTCCTTTCGTGAAATATAATTTTTTTTATCTTTATTATATTTTGACATTACTAAAAATATCTACAAAAATATTATTTGTAACGTTGAGCAACATTAACGCAAGAAATAAAAAAATATTGCTATTTTCCATAAATAAATTTAATACACGTGCAATTCCTTTTCATGTATTGATTGATGTTCTGCACGATCTAATTGAAAATTTTTAATATCCTAAATTTTAAGGATTGATATAAAAAAGTCCAGTAAAGAAATTATGTCCATTCATTCTTTGGGAAAAACATTTTTTTTTCATGTGATCAATCTTTGAATTATGTTTAACATTCATTAATTCACATCTCATTTTTTAAAATTCGTTTTTAACTATATTTTATTAATGAGGTATTCTATACATGATATAAAAAAAATCTCTACTTTTTAACCATATATTGTCCTATAATATACATTTCTATACCACATTTCTTTTTAATTGTATTGTATGCAACGACCATGAATCATAATTATTTAAAAATTATAAACCACAATTATTATTTTTAAAGAAGTTATTTTAATTTACATTGAATTTTGCTATTGAATACTTTTTTGTTTCTTCATATTCTTTCCCATAATATATGAATTTAATTGTTTTTGTTATATATTTCTAACATTTTCATTAATTATTTAATATATTTAGTTAGTTATTCATTAATTAATAATTAGAATTTTTTTTTGTTCCGTGCAACGCACGAGTGCGAATACTAGTTATTTTAATATAATATTATTTTTTATACATTTTGTATAATAGAAAAAATTATATATAACTTTTAAAATTTTACAAATACTTATCAAAATCGATATTGTTAAATAGCAACTTCCATGTATCGCAACAGAGAAATACTAGTTAAAATGAAAGGGGTTGACGGTGGGGGCTGAAGTAAAATGGTTTTTAAAATTTGGAGATAAAATAACCACTTTCAAAATTTGGGGTTAAAAGGAGGTGGCGTTCTGTTTGTATTTTATTTTGTATTTTCATTTTGGAAAATGTTTTGTATTTCCTGTTTTTATTTTTATTTTCAATGTTGCTGAAAACGTGTTCTGTTTGTCATTTCTGAAAACTGTTTTTGAAAATGAAAAGCTGGAAAACACGTTCTGTTTGAAATTTTGCAGAATACAACTTATACTATTTTCAATGAATTTGCTTCTGAATTATATTAAACAATCTATATTGTTTAACTTTTTTTTGGACCAAATAATAATGTCATTAATGTTCAACTCCAAAAAAATATTATAAGAAATTAATAACATAATATTCAAGTCCAAATTACTTCCATAATACATGTAACTCTAATTACTCATACAGAGTTTGATTAAACAAAATAAATTTAAAAGTCATCTTGACCTTGTGGAGTAATCAGTCCACATTTGATTCAGGCACATTTCTAAGATTAATCATAGGTCTTGCCTGCTACAATTCTCATGTGGTACATTTCTAGAATTTTAGTAAATTTTTGTGCATTTTGATAAATTTCATTTAACTTGGTTTGTTTTCTTGTATTTTGGTACATTCGCACACTGGTACGATTTGCGCATTTTGGTCGATATCATGCATTTTGTATATTTTTGTGAATTCTGGTATATATAGTGTATTTTAGTACATTTTGAAGCATTTTTTAACATTTCACACATCTTGGTTAGCACAGTACAATTGGCATTGTTTTCGTAAATTTTAGAGCTATTTGCGCATTTTGGTAAATTTCTTGGGCACAATTTGAAACATCTCACAATTTGGTACATATCGCGCTTTTGGTATTAGATTAGGCATCTTGGTGAAATTTTGCTCTTTTTTGGTAGATTTAGCTTTGTTTAGTAGAGTTTTGCGTGTTTGGTACATTTCGATTCCATGCAGTTTGGTGCATTTTTTGAAATATAATAATAAGAATTCTCACTTAATTTTTTTTTGTAATGTTGATATTGAATTTAATAAAACTTTATTTAAGCTTAGTTCCAAGTTAGAATAATTCTCAAAAAAAAAAAAAAAAAATCTTTATTTAGGCTTAGTTCCAAATTAGGATAATTCTAAAAAAATAATAAAAAAATAAAAACTTTATATTAAGCTTAGTTCTAAGTTAAGATAATTCTATAAAAAAAAAAAAAAAAAAAAAAAAATCCCAAAACGCGTTTTCCGCGTTTTGGACATTTTTTGTCGAAATACACACAAAACGCCCAAAACGATGTTTCGGGCGTTTTCCGTTTTGTGTACAATTTTTTTTTTTTGTTTTCCAAAATGCGTTTTCGAAAATGGTAAAGAGAACGCATTTTTAGCGTTTTCGAAAATAAAAACAGAAAACGACCTCAAAACAGCAAACAGAACAGGGGCTAATTTTTAAATTAAAAATTATAGTTAAATAATTAAATATAAACAAAGTTATAACACTTTCTCTCAAAATTCAAAAACTCGGGCGAGAGCAAGGAGAGAGTCGACCGTTCACTGGCGAATGGGCTCCTCCCTCTGCTCCGATTCAAACGCCGGTCGAGAGGTCGGCGATGGAGCCACCGTCGTGGGGGCGACGCCGGTGCTTGGGTGAAGGTGGATTGGGCGAACTCGGGCAACACGGAGAGCAAGGAGAGAGTCGACCGTTCGGGAGAGAGAGCGACTGGCAAATGGGCTCCTCCCCTCTGCTCCGATTCAAACGCCGGTCGAGAGGTCGGCGATGGAGCCACCGTCGAGGGGCGACGCCGGTGCTTGGGTGAAGGTGGATTGGGCGAACTCGGGCAACACGGAGAGCAAGGAGAGAGTCGACCGTTCGGGAGAGAGAGCTACTGGCGAATGGGCTCCGCCCCTCTGCTCCGATTCAAACGCCGGTCGAGAGGTTGGCGATGGAGCCACCGTCGAGGGGCGACGCCGGTGCTTGGGTGAAGGTGGATTAGGCGATTTTGGTGCAAAAACCGAAATGTAACCGCGCCGTGAGGTTGCGGTTCACCGGCAGTACTCCGGTCAAAATGAATCGGTGATTGAGGTAAGGGTTTTGGTTTATTTTATCTCTTGGTTTTGTGGCTTTTTTGTGATGTTGGGGTGAAGCAGTCCGTGTGGGGGCTTATGGTGTCGGTGGTGATACTCAGTAATGGTGGTGAAAACAGTGTGTGCACGACCTATACGACTCTTTCCAACCACCCAACCATTTCCGACACAACCTCTCTCAGATAAATGCAGACTACAAGATCTTGGGTATGTTCGAGTTTGCTTATGTTTCATTTATAGGTTGTGTTGAAAACAGTGTTTTGTTGGTAAAGATTTACGAGTTTTGGGATTTGCACGTGTTTAAGGATTTTTTCGGGTTTTTCCTATAATGAAATCTGGGTTTTTTTAGATTGTTCTAAATGGGTTCTTGGTCTTTTAAATGGTAATAATGAATTCTCAAATTAGAATTGTCTTAATCTTAATTCTTCTGATTGTTTTTGAAGAAGTAATGTTTACTTTCTGCTTTAATTCTTTAACAGTTTGTATGAATTTGAAGGTATGTGTAATTTTTTTAATTTTTTGCCTTCAAGCAGCATATTGAATCTATGTTACTATGTTTCTTGTGATTGAGATCTACATGGGATATGTAATTGAATTTGTTCTTTCGTGTTTGTTTTTGTTTTTTTTCTGAACTGTCTATTTTTTACTGTTTTGAGTTATTAGAAGTAAAATGGATTCTTTTGGGGCTGCAAAGATTGTGCATGACAGAATTTCAAAATTGGAACCTGAACATGTTTCTAGGATGATTATTGGGTACATATATATTTGCAAGACATTCCAGACCAGGAGATGACCAGATTAGCTTTAGGGCCTGTGACCTTAATCCACAACTTGATAAAAAAGATAAAATCCACAACTTGAGTATCACCACCGACACCGCCTCTCTCAAATAAATGCACAGACTGCAAGCATCGAAATCGAACATACCCAAGATCATATGTCCATCCTACAACAACTCCCCCTCATAGTACCGCAAGAGAATTGGAAATTTAACTGTACTTGGTCTCAAATTCAAATTTTTTTTATGAAACATTTTCAAGTGTTGTGTTTTTATTTGGTAAATTTGACATTTTTTGACATGTTTTTTTTTTTCCTTTTCCTTTCCTTTTCCTTTCCCTTTCCCTTTCCCTTTTTCTTTTTTATGTTTAAAAAGGGTTATTTGGACGATCAGTATGTGCAGGCTACAGCTGCAGAAATTGAAAGATGACAGCAACCTAGAATTTGTAGTTGAAGATGTTTCAATTTTCTTTGAGGATTCTGAAAAACTTCTAAATTATTTGGCTTCTTCTCTGTCAATTTCTATTGCTCTATTTTGGGTTTCTATGTTATGGTTATGTTTTATCGATGGATTTGTTTTCCCTTTTTTGGTTTCAATAGTCGACGACTGGTTATAGATTTTAAGAAGGTTGATGACCATGTTCAAGGACAGCATCTCTGGTTATCATTTTTTTATTCTGCATATGTAGTGGAAGAATAAGCTATTTCTTTGGTAGTCTTAGCTTGATATTTTTCACTGTTTCTTAATTAAATTCCAGAATTTTGATACTTTGTGGTTTAATTTGCTCTTTTTAAGTTATTTATATATGTATTAATGTCAAGTAGCCAATAAGATAAGCTATTGCTTTGTAAAGAGGGATTATATTAAGGTCTGGCTGACTTTTATTTATTAATTTTTTTGACAGAACAATGTAGGTGCATAATTAAAGAGTAAAGAATGCATGTGTTTCCTTCAGAATTTTTGTGGGGTTAAGAATCTTGACAGGTGAGTCGACTGCATTCATAATCGTATTCCATACTTTCACTTCTTATATGTCTATCTTAGTGTTATTTGGAATACATGTTCTTGTCAGTTCAAGAATCTTCTAAGGACTTCTTGTTTGACTTTAAAGTTAAATTAATGAAAAAAATTTTGAGTTATGGTGATATAGTACTAGAAAGTTCGTTATTGAATCGAGAAATTTTATTTTTATCCTTCTACGCCAATTTAAAGTTTATTATGCTGAGAATAAATTTGATTATGTTAACTTTTCTTTCAATCGAGATGTTTTATCTATGTAAATTTTAATGTTATTGAGTAACGCTGTTAGGTTTTATAAAATTGGAAGATCCATTATGTTTATTAGTTAAGAAAGATATTGATTTTTTTGCTCATCCTAAATAATTTGTAAATGTAGAATTTATAATAGAGTTTTGAAAAAATAGAATTCTTTGAGATTTTAAAAAGGATGAAGGCATTATAAGTAAATATTTCCTTGGGGCATTTTTCCCTATGCGATTTTATAGATACTTTATAAAATAAACATTCAAAAAGTTAAAAAGGATTTTTATTCCATCATTTCGATCATGAAGCTACAAGTGGTAGTTTTTATGGAGAAGTTGGTTTGTCCTATTTTTTGTTGTCTATCATGTAGGAGAGAAAAATTAAAGGGTTCTCCTCTTTTTTGTTGTCTATTATTTAGGAGAGATTAACAAATGCAAAACTTGATGCTTTGTTACCTAAATCCTTTTGGAAATATTTTTGTAACATTTGTAGTTGGAGTCTAAGTGAATCAAATAGGTTTCCCTTGATGTTACAATACTCAGTTCATCACATCTTTTGAGAAACATTCAGGATTGACAAATGTAAACTTAATGATTAAAATGGCTTACCTGCATATGAAGCACACTATCTTCTATTGGAGAAATTTTGTTGAAGAAGCAATTCTATTTTCTAAAGCTATTGAAGGGTGTAACCTGAAGATGCTGTAACTAATTTTCAAGCTTGTATGTCAGGAGGTGGCCAGTCAATATAATTTAAAAAATATTTACTAATGGTTATGTCCTGTGTAACCACAAAACTTCATTTTAACTAAAGAAATATTTCTCAACTGTTATGCCCTATTTAACCACAAATTGTTAGTACTGCTAAATTAGATTCATGGTTGTGAATGAAATGAAGCAAATGAGTGAAGATGGTCATTTTATTTCCATCTTTCCATACATAAATGAATCATGATAAGGACTTGTATGCAATCAATTTTCCAGTGAACACACAACCCGCAACCAGAAACCGCCACTGCCCGCTTCATTTTCCCCCAACACATCAAATCCCAAACTACAAAACCGAAAATCAAACATAACCCATAACTCACCTCAATAATGGCCGGAGTCTCTTCGCCGGAAAGCCCATGAATCCGAGCATTCAAGCCTCGGTTTGGTCTCGATTTCACACAAAATCGAGCCCCAGTTCAGATTCTTTGCGCAAACCTACACCCAGACTCGTCGCCACCATGTGACGGCGGCACCATCACCGGCTTTCGTCGACGGTCGGACCCCGCAGATGGGCGAACCGTCGCACCTCTTGTCTCTCCTCTCTGTATCCGAAAAATGAGAGAGGGAGAGGGTTATATCTATAAATTATATTTTGATGTTTTTGAAAAGTTAAATCTTTAAGCCCCAACTTTTGAAATACATTCAATTCAGTCCTTTCGTTTTTAAAAGTTGTTATTTCAGCCCTTTTTAATTTAAAATGTTTTAATTCAGCTTTAAAGATTTAGATGCTTAACAAATTAGTCCCTGCAGTCCTTAACTCCCACAATCAAAAGTATTTGGTTCAGCCCTTATTTTGAAAGAGTTTTTATTAATTAGCCCTCATATTTTCAAAGCCTTTTAATTCAGTTTCAAGTTTTAAAATATTTTAATTCAGCCCCTTTAGTTTTTAAAAGTATTATTTCGATCCTTTAATTTTTTTTGTAATATTTTATTCAGCTCTTAAGCTTTGCAAATAATTTATCTTAACCCCAACTATTTCGAAAATGAAAATAATTAGTCCCCAATATATTTAAAATACATGAGTTAGATAAGGGTAACAATAGGTAGGAGCAGCTCCAAAAATTTCTTGAGTAGAAGAATGAGTAGTGTATGAAATTTCATGTTTTTGTATTGCTATATATTTATTATTGTATAGTTTACTACTGTTTTCTTTAAAATATTTGTAAAGATTTGCTTGAGAATGATTGTTGTTAATGATTGCAGAGACATTGTTCGTGGAATTCTTGTTTTTTGGGAATTCTTTTGAATATATACACTTTGACCGTCTACAATCCAGTTGCTCGTAAGGGAAGTAGTTTATTTATTTAAATTCTTTTGGTTCGTTAGATTTAATTTTCAATTTTGAACTCGTTAATAATGTATGCTTGATGTAGATAGCGAGAGTTAATATGAGTCGAAGTGGGGACTACAGTTCGTTAATAATGTAAGGGTTGTTTATGAAATTTAATGATTTGTTATTGCAATAAATTAATTAATCAATAGTTTATTTTTGTTTTCTTTAAAATATTTTTTATGATATGGTCGACAATGATTGTTTGTATTGATTGCAGAAGCTAAGCTCGTAAAATACTGGTCTTTTGGGAAGCTTTTGACTCGGGACACTTGGACCGTCTACAACCTAGCTTCCTATAATGGAAGTACTTCGTTGAGTTAAATGTTAATGGCCAGTTCGATTTATTTATAAGTTTAGAATTTATTATTACTGTATGTTTGATGTAAATTACCTGAGTTAGTAGGTGTTAGTGTAGGAGTTGAAGTGAGTAATAATTTTCAATATAGTAGGGGTAGTACTAGGAGTAGGCAAGTCACGGTAGGAGTGAGTAGAAGTAGGAGTTGAAGAGAGTAATAATTTTTTTAAGAGTAAGGGTAGGTCTAGGAGTAGGTCAGTCAAGGTAGGAGTAAGAGTCAAAGTAGGCACTAAAGTTTCACGATTAGGTTAATGGTAACAATAGGTAGGAGCAGCTCCGTAAATTTCATGAGTAGATGTAGGAGTCGTGTATGAAATTTCATGTTTTTGTATTACTATATATTTATTATTCTATAATTTACTACTGTTTTCTTTAAAATATTTGTAAAGATTTGCTTGAGAATGATTGTTGTTAATGATTGCAGAAGCTATGTTCGTGGAATTCTGGTCTTTTGGGGATGCTTTTGATTATATACACTTGGACCTTCCGCAATCCAACTGCTCGCAGGGGAAGTTGTTTGTTTATTTAAATTCTTATGGCTTGTTCGATTTAGTTTTCAATTTTTAATTCATTATTATTTTATGTTTGATATAGATTGCAAGAGTTAATAGGAGTCGAAGTAGGGACTACGGTTCACGAATTAGGGTAAGAGTTACAATAGATAGAAGCAGTTAATGAAATTTTATGATTCGAATTAAGAGTACTCTGCGAAATTTAATGATTTGGTAGTGCGATAAATTTTTTGTGTCGCTGTGTATATATGATTATTGTATAATTTACTACTGTTTTCTTTAAAATATTTATAAAGATTTGGTTGAGAATAATTATTTTTATTGATTGCTGAAGCTATGTTCGTGGAATTTTGGTCGTTCGGGGATGCTTTTGAATATATAAACTAGGGCCGTCTGTAATCCAGCTGCTCGTAAGGGAAGTAGTTCATTTATTTAAATTCTTATGGCTCGTTCGATTTAGTTTTCAAATTTGAACTCACTAATATTGTTTGTTTGATGTAGATTGCAAGAGTTAATAGGAGTCGGAGCATGAGTTGAAGCAGGATCTACAGTTTCACGAATAGGGGTAAAGGTAACAATAGGTTGGAGCAGTTAATGAACATTTATGATTCAGAGTAAGTAGTTCATAAAATTTAATGATTTGGTATTGCGACAAATTAATTAATCTATAGTTCATTTTTGTTTTCTTTAAAATATTTTTTTAGATTTGGTTGACAATGATTGTATGTATTGATTGCAGATGCCGAGCTCGTAAAATACCGGTCTTTTGGGATATTTTTTGCTCTGGACACTTGAACCGTAAACAACTTAGCTTCCTATAAGGGAAGTACTACATTTAGTTAAATGTTTTTGACTAGATCGATTTAGTTTTAAGTTTAGAATTTTATTACTATTGTATGTTTGATTTAGATTACTTGAGTTAATAGGAGTTAGAGTAGGAGTTGAAGTGAGTGATAACTCTTAATAGAGTAAGGTTAGTGCTAGTACCAGGCAAGTCACGGTAGGAGCTAGAGTCGAATTTGGAGTTGAAGAGAGTAATAATTTGTTTAAGAGTAGGTCTAGGAGTAGGTAAGTCATGGTAGGAGTAAGAGTCGAAGTAGGCACTAAAGTTTAACGAATAGGTTAAAGGTAACAATAGGTAGGAGCAGCTCCTAAAATTTTATGAGTAGAAGTAGGAATAGTGTATGAAATTTCATGTTTTTGTATTGCTATGTATTTGTTATTCTCTAATTTACTACTGTTTTCTTTAAAATATTTGTAAAGATTTGCTTGATAATGATGGCAAAAGCTATGTTCGTGGAATTCTAGTCTTTTGGGGATGCTTTTGATTATACACACTTGGATCGTCCGCAATCTAGCTGCTCGTAGGGGAAGTTGTTTATTTATTTAAATTCCTATGGCTTGTTCGATTCAGTTTTCAGTTTTGAATTCATTATTATTTTATGTTTGATGTAAATTGCAAGAGTTAATAGGAGTCGGAGTAGGAGTCGAAGTAGGGACTACAATTCACGAATTAGGGTAAGCGTAACAACAGGTAGAAGCTGTTAATGAAATTTTATGATTCGAAGTAAGAGTAGTTTTCAAAATTTAATGATTTGGCATTGCGATAAATTAATTAATTTATAGTTTATTTTTGTTTTCTTTAAAATATATTTTTTAAGATTTGGTTGGCAATGATTGTTTATATAGATTGCAGAAGCTGAGGTCGCAAAATACTGGCCTTTTGGGGATAGTTTTGACTCTGGACACTTGGACCGTTGACAACCTAGCTGTCTATAAGGGAAGTACTTTGTTTAGTTAAATGTTTGTGGCCAGTTCGATTTTGTTTTAGGTTTATATTTTATTATTATTGTATGGTTGATGTATATTACCTATGTTAATAGGTGTTAGGGTAGGAGTTGAATTGAGTAATAACTTTTAATAGAGTAGGGGTAGTACTTGGTGAAGGAAAGTCACGGTAGTAGTGTAAGTTATAGTCGAAGTAAGAGTCGAAGTTGGAGTTGAAGAGAGTAATAATTTTTATAAGAGTAGGTGTAGGTCTAGGAGTAGGTAAGTTATAGTCGAAGTAAGAGTCGAAGTAGGCACTAAGTTTCACGAATAGGGTAAGGGTAACAATAGGTAGGAGCAGCTCCTAAAATTTCATAAGTAGAAGTAAGAATAGTGTATGAAATTTCATGTTTTTGTGTTGCTATATATTTATTATTATTGTAGAGTTTACCACAGTTTTCTTTAAAATATTTACAAAGATTTGTTTGGGAATGATTGCAGAAGCTATGTTCGTGGAATTCTGGTCGTTAGGGGATAATATATAAACTAGGGTCGTCTGCCATCCAGCTGCATGTAAGTAGTTCATTTATTTAAATTCTTATGGCTTGTTCGATTTAGTTTTCAAATTTGAACTCACTAATATTGTATGTTTGATGTAGATTGCAAGAGTTCATAGGAGTCGGAGCATGAGTCGAAGCAGGATCTACAGTTTCACGACTAGGGGTAAAGGTAACAATAGGTTGGAGCAGTTAATGAACTTTTATGATTCAGAGTAAAAGTAGTTCATAAAATTTAATGATTTGGTGTTGCGATAAATAAATTAATCTATAGTTTATTTTTGTTTTCTTTAAAATATTTTTTTAGATTTGGTTGACAATGATTGTATGTATTGATTGCAGATGCCGAGCTCGTAAAATACCAGTCTTTTGGGATATTTTTTGGCCTGGACACTTGAACCGTCAACAACATAGCTTCTTATAAGGGAAGTACTTCATTTACTTAAATGTTTATGACCAGTTCGATTTAGTTTTAAGTTTAGAATTTTATTGCTATTGTATGTTTGATGTAGATTACGTGAGTTAATAGGAGTTAGAGTAGGAGTTGAAGTGAGTGATAACTTTTAATAGAGTAGGGTTAGTGCTAGTAGCAGGCAAGTCACGGTAGGAGTTAGAGTTGGAGTTGGAGTTGAAGAGAGTAATAATTTTTTTAAGAGTAGGTCTAGGAGTAGGTAAGTCATTGGAGGAGTAAGAGTCGAAGTAGGCACTAAAGTTTCACGAATTGGTTAACGGTAACAATAGGAAGGAGCAGCTCCTAAAATTTTATGAGTAGAAGTAGAAGTAGTGTATGAAATTTCATGTTTTTGTATTGCTATATATTTATTATTCACTAATTTACTACTGTTTTCTTTAAAATATTTGTAAAGATTTGCTTGATAATGATTTCAAAAGCTATGTCCGTGGAATTCTGGTCTTTTGGGGATGCTTTTGATTATATGCACTTGGACCGTCCGCAATCTAGCTGCTCGTAGGGGAAGTTTATTTATTTAAATTCCTACGGCTTGTTCGATTCAGTTTTAAGTTTTGAATTCATTATTATTTTATGTTTGATGTAGATTGCAAGAGTTAATAGGAGTCGAAGTAGGGACTACAAGTCACGAATTAGGGTAAGCGTAACAACAGGTAGAAGCTGTTAATGAAATTTTATGATTCGAAGTAAGAGTAGTTTTCGAAATTTAATGATTTGGCATTGCGATAAATTAATTAATCTATAGTTTATTTTCATTTTCTTTAAAATATTTTTTAAGATTTGGTTGACAATGATTGTTTATATAGATTGCAGAAGCTGAGATCGCAAAATACTGGCCTTTTGGGATAGTTTTGACTCTGGACACTTGGACCGTTGACAACCTAGCTGTCTATAAGGGAAGTACTTCGTTTAGTTAAATGTTTGTGGCCAGTTCGATTTTGTTTTAGGTTTATATTTTATTATTATTGTATGTTTGATGTATATTACCTGTTAATAGGTGTTAGTGTAGGAGTTGAATTGAGTAATAACTTTTAATAGAGTAGGGGTAGTACTAGGTGAAGGAAAGTCACGGTAGTATTTAGAGTCTATGTAGGAGTTGAAGAGAGTAATAATTTTTATAAGAGTAGGTGTAGGTCTAGGATTAGGTAAGTTATAGTCGAAGTAGGCACTAAAGTTTCACGAATAGGGTAAGGGTAACAATAGGTAGGAGCAGCTCCTAAAATTTCATAAGTAGAAGTAAGAATAGTGTAGGAAATTTCATGTTTTTGTGTTGCTATATATTTATTATTATTGTATAGTTTACCACAGTTTTCTTTAAAATATTTACAAAGATTTGTTTGGGAATGATTGCAGAAGCTATGTTCGTGGAATTCTGGTCGTTAGGGGATAATATATAAACGAGGGCCGTCTGCAATCTAGCTGCTCGTAAGTAGTTCATTTATTTAAATTCTTATGGTTCGTTCGATTTAGTTTTCAGATTTGAACTCATTAATATTGTATGTTTGATGTAGATTGCAAGAGTTAATTGGAGTCGGAGCTTGAGTCGAAGTAGGGTCTACAGTTTCACGAGTAGGTGTAAAGAGTAACAATAGGTTTGAGGAGTTAATGAACTTTTATGATTCAGAGTAAAAGTAGTTTATAAAATTTAATGATTTGGTATTGCGAGAAATCAATTAATCTATAGTTTATTTTTGTTTTCTTTAATATATTTTTTAAGATTTGGTTGACAATGATTGTTTGTATTGATTGCAGAAGTCGAGCTCGTAAAATACTGGTCCTTTGGGATGCTTTTGACTCTGGACACTTGGACCGTCGACAACCTAGCTGCCTATAAGGGACGTACTTCGTTTAGTTATATGTTTATGGCCAGTTCGATTTAGTTTTATGTTTAGAATTTTATTATTACTATACGTTTGACGTAGATTACTTGAGTTAATAGGAGTTAGAGTAGGAGTTGAAGTGAGTAATCAAGCTTTTAATAGAGTAGGGTTAGTACTAGGAGTAGGCAAGTCACGTTGGAAGTTAGAGTCGAAGTTGGAGTTGAAGAGAGTAATAATTTTTTTAAGACTAAGGGCAGGTCTAGGAGTAGGTCAGTCATGGTAGGAGTAAGAGTCGAAGTAGGCACTAAAGTTTCACGATTAGCTTAATGGTAACAATAGGTAGGAGCAGCTCCGGAAATTTCATGAGTAGATGTAGGAGTCGTGTATGAAATTTCATGTTTTTGTATTATTATATATTTATTATTCTATAATTGACTACTGTTTTCTTTAAAATATTTGTAAATATTTGCTTGAGAATGATTGTTGTTAATGATTGCAGAAGCTATGTTCGTGGAATTCTTGTCGTTCGGGGATGCTTTTGAATATATAAACTGTGGTCGTCTGCAATCCAGCTGCTCGTAAGGGAAGTAGTTCATTTATTTAAATTCTTATGGCTCGTTCGATTTAGTTTTCAAATTTGAACTCACTAATATTGTATGTTTGATGTAGATTGCAAGAGTTGATGGGAGTCGGAGCATGAGTCGGAGCAGGATCTACAGTTTCACGAGTAGGGGTAAAGGTAACAATATGTTGGAGCCGTTAATGAACTTTTATGATTCAAAGTAAAAGTAGTTCATAAAATTTAATGATTTGGTGTTGCGATAAATCAATTAATTTATAGTTCATTTTTGTTTTCTTTAAAATATTTATTTAGATTTGGTTGACAATGATTGTATGTATTAATTGCAGATGCCGAGCTCGTAAAATACCGGTCTTTTGGGATATTTTTTGCTCTGGACACTTGAACCATCATCAACCTAGCTTCCTATAAGGGAAGTACTTCATTTAGTTAAATGTTTACGACCAGTTCGATTTAGTTTTAAGTTTAGAATTTTATTACTATTGTATGTTTGATGTAGATTACTTGAGTTAAAAGGAGTTAGAGTAGGAGTTGAAGTGAGTGATAACTTTTAATAGAGTAGGGTTAGTGCTTGTAGCAGGCAAGTCACGGTAGGAGCTAGAGTCGGAGTCGGAGTCGGAGTTGGAGTTGAAGAGAGTAATAATTTTTTTAAGAGTAGGTCTAGGAGTAGGTAAGTCATGGCAGGAGTAAGAGTCGAAGTAGGCACTAAAGTTTCACGAATAGGTTAACGGTAACAATAGGTAGGAGCAGCTCCTAAAATTTTATGAGTAGAAGTAGGAGTAGTGTATGAAATTTCATGTTTTTGTATTGCTATGTATTTGTTATTCTCTAATTTACTACTGTTTTATTTAAAATATTTGTAAAGATTTGCTTGATAATGATGGCAAAAGCTATGTTCGTGGAATTCTAGTCTTTTGGGGATGCTTTTGATTATACACACTTGGATCGTCCGCAATCCAGCTGCTCGTAGGGGAAGTTGTTTATTTATTTAAATTCCTATGGCTTGTTCGATTTAGTTTTCAGTTTTGAATTCATTATTATTTTATGTTTGATGTAGATTGCAAGAATTAATTGGAGTCGGGGTAGGAGTCGTAGTAGGGACTACAATTCACGAATTAGGGTAAGCGTAACAATATGTAGAAGCTGTTAATGAAATTTTATGATTCGAAGTAAGAGTAGTTTTCGAAATTTAATGATTTGGCATTGCGATAAATTAATTAATCTATAGTTTATATAGATTGCAGAAGCTGAGCTCGCAAAATACTGACCTTTTGGGATAGTTTTGACTCTGGAAACTTGGACCGTTGACAACCTAGCTGTCTATAAGGGAAGTACTTCGTTTAGTTAAATGTTTGTGGCCAGTTAGATTTTGTTTTAGGTTTATATTTTATTATAATTGTATGTTTCATGTATATTACCTGTTAATAGGTGTTAGTGTAGGAGTTGAATTGAGTAATAACTTTTAATAGAGTAGGGGTAGTACTAGGTGAAGGAAAGTCACGGTAGTATTTAGAGTCGATGTAGGAGTTGAAGAGAGTAATAATTTTTATAAGAGTAGGTGTAGGTCTAGGAGTAGGTAAGTTATAGTCGAAGTAAGAGTCGAAGTAGGCACTAAAGTTTCACGAATAGGGTAAGGGTAACAATAGGTTGGAGCAGCTCCTAAAATTTCATAAGTAGAAGTAAGAATAGTGTATGAAATTTCATGTTTTTGTGTTGCTATATATTTATTATTATTGTATAGTTTACCACAGTTTTCTTTAAAATATTTACAGAGATTTGTTTGGGAATGATTGCAGAAGCTATGTTCGTGGAACTCTGGTCGTTAGGGGATAATATATAAACCAGGGCCGTCTGCAATCCAGCTGCATGTAAGTAGTTCATTTATTTAAATTCTTATGGTTCGTTCGATTTAGTTTTCAGATTTGAACTCATTAATATTGTATGTTTGATGTAGATTGCAAGAGTTAATTGGAGTCGGAGCATGAGTCGAAGTAGGGTCTACAGTTTCACGGATCGGGGTAAGAGTAACAATAGGTTTGAGCAGTTAATGAACTTTTATGATTCAGAGTAAAAGTAGTTTATAAAATTTAATGATTTGGTATTGCGATAAATCAATTAATCTATAGTTTATTTTTGTTTTCTTTAATATATTTTTTAAGATTTGGTTGACAATGATTGTTTGTATTGATTGCAGAAGCCGAGCTCGTAAAATACTGGTCTTTTGGGATGCTTTTGACTCTGGACACTTGGACCGTCGACAACCTAGCTGCGGACGTACTTCGTTTGGTTAAATGTTTATTTCGAATTCGATTTAGTTTTAAGTTTAGAATTTTATTATTACTGTATGTTTGATGTAGATTATTTGAGTTAATAGGAGTTTGAGTAGGAGTTGAAGTGAGTGATAGCTTTTAATAGAGTAGGGTTAGTACTAGGAGTAGGCAAGTCACGTTGGAAGTTAGAGTGGAAGTTGGAGTTGAAGAGAGTAATAATTTTTTTAAGAGTATGGGTAGGTCTAGGAGTAGGTGAGTCATGGTAGGAGTAAGAGTCGAAGTAGGCACTAAAGTTTCACGATTAGGTTAATGGTAACAATGGGTAGGAGCAGCTCCGAAAATTTCATGAGTAGATGTAGGGGTCGTGTATGAAATTTCATGTTTTTGTATTACTATATATTTATTATTCTATAATTTACTACAGTTTTCTTTAAAATATTTGTAAAGATTTGCTTGAGAATGATTGGTGTTAATGATTGCAGAAGCTATGTTCGTGGAATTCTGCTCTTTTGGGGATGCTTATGATTATATACCCTTGGACCTTTCGGAATCCAGCTGCTCGCAGGGGAAGTCGTTTGTTTATTTAAATTCTTATGGCTTGTTCGATTTAGTTTTCAATTTTTAATTCATTATTATTTTATGTTTGATATAGATTGCAAGAGTTAATAGGAGTAGGAGTCGAAGTAGGGACTACGGTTCACGAATTAGGGTAAGAGTTACAATAGATAGAAGCAGTTAATGAAATTTTGTGATTCGAATTAAGAGTACTCTGCGAAATTTAATGATTTGGTAGTGCGATAAATTTTTTGTGTCGCCGTGTATTTATTATCATTGTATAATTTACTACTGTTTTCTTTAAAATATTTACAAATAGTTGTTTGACAATAATTATTTTTATTGATTGCTGAAGCTATGTTCGTGGAATTCTGGTCGTTCGGGGATGCTTTTGAATATATAAACTAGGGCCGTCTGCAGTCCAGCTGCTCGTAAGGGAAGTAGTTCATTTATTTGAATTCTTATGGCTCGTTCGATTTAGTTTTCAAATTTGAACTCACTAATATTGTATGTTTGATGTAGATTGCAAGAGTTAATAGGAGTCGGAGCATGAGTCGAAGCAGGATCTACAGTTTCACGAATAGGGGTAAAGGTAACAATAGGTTGGAGCAGTTAATGAACTTTTATGATTCAGAGTAAAAGTAGTTCGTAAAATTTAATGATTTGGTATTGCGATAAATTAATTAATCTATAGTTAATTTTTGTTTTCTTTAAAATATTTTCATAGATTTGGTTGACAATGATTGTATGTATTGATTGCAGATGCCGAGCTCGTAAAATACCGGTCTTTCGGGATATTTTTGCTGTGGACACTTGAACCGTCAACAACCTAGCTTCCTATAGGGGAAGTACTTCGTTTAGTTAAATGTTTATGACCAGTTCGATTTAGTTTTAAGTTTAGAATTTTATTACTATTGTATGTTTGATGTAGATTACTTGAGTTAATAGGAGTTAGAGTAGGAGTTGAAGTGAGTGATAACTTTTAATAGAGTAGGGTTAGGGATTGTAGCAGGCAAGTCACGGTAGTAGTTAGAGTCGAAGTTGGAGTTGAAGAGAGTAATAATTTTTTTAAGAGCAGGTGTAGGTCTAGGAGTAGGTAAGTCATAGTCGAAGTAGGCACTGAGTTTCACGAATGGGGGTAAGGGTGACAATAGGTAGGAGCAGCTCCTAAAATTTCATAAGTAGAAGTAAGAATAGTGTATGAAATTTCATATTTTTGTGTTGCTATATATTTATTATTATTGTATAGTTTGCCACAGTTTTCTTTAAAATATTTACAAAGATTTATTTGAGAATGATAATTTATAGTTTAGAAATGATAATTTCGAATTTAGAATGAATACTTTGAAAGTTGAGGAACTAAAATGAGTACTTTTGAAAGTTCAGGGACTAAAATGAATACTTTGAAAATTGGGGGACTGAAATAAACTTCTTTGAAAACAAAGGGCCTGATTTAGTGTAATTAGAACATGTGGGAACAGCCCAAATATATATTTGAACTAGCAGGGACTTATGAAGGCGTTTTAAAAACTACAAGGATTGATTTTGAAATAATTTTGGAACCCAGGGACTAAAGGGTAAATTCTGAAATTAAAATAAATCAGATTTTATATATATCAAATCCTTTATTTTTCTCCTTCAGTGTCGAGAGAAAACGAGGACGCAGCGATGCCGGCCGCGAGCAGGGGAGATCTGCCGGAGTTAAACGCCGGCGATCCACGGCGGTATTACCGCCGCCTTGTGGCGGTGATCAAAAGGAAAAGAAACGGTAACAAAAGGCAGAGCTTGGTGCGAGAAATTGGGTTAAAACAGCGGCTGAGTTCGCGATTTAGATCGTGATTTCTCCGGGTATAAATCCGGCTGTCGAGGTAGGTAGATATCTGGGTTTCGATTCTTTTCAGTTTTGGGTTTTTATTTGGGATTCAATTAGATATCAAACGAAATGGGCAGTGGCGATTTGACTGGTTGCCGATTATGGAGGTGGTGATGTGTGGGATTGTAGGCGAATTGGTTAGTGGTGGTGTCCGTTTGGTTTCTGGTATTACAGTTTGTGATTGATGGTGGTTCTTGGCCGACTGTGGTTGATGATGGCTTCGGTACTGGCAGGGGTTGGTCGATGATTGGGAGTTGCAGGTTTAGCTTGGTTGACACGGGGTTCTTGGGTGATTGGTGGTGGTTGCGTAATCGATCTTGGAGGTTGGTGGTGATGGTTGATGATGAGGACGTGAATGGTGCTGTGGCTGAATGGTGGTTCGAGGTGGTTGTGGGTTGGTCTTGCAGACGGTGGTTGGGTGATAAAACTCGCTGTGGTTGGTGTATTGCAGCGGGGGTGATGATGAAGGTGGAAATGGAGTTGTGATTTGGCGATGACACTGGCAGCTTGAAGTGGTTGGAAATCAGTGTTGTGTAGAGGTTCGGTTGATGAGGAATGGAATTGCAGATGGAAAAATTGGTGTAGAATTAGGGATGAAATAGTGTTGAAATGATGGAGGAAAAGGAAAAAATGAAATTGATTGGAAAACATCATAATTGGTTTGGTATGGAAGTAATGATGGGATTTGTGTAAAGTAGGATGATTGTGCGTGACAAAATGATGAAAAATTTTAGGTAGAATTAATTAAGTATAATTAACTAAAATTAGACTAACCTCGATTAGGAAATGTATTAGAACTGATATATATATATATATATGACTGAAAATAAATTTGAGAATAAATAAATTTTGAGATATATATATAAAACATCGAATGGATTTAATATTTCTCGACTTTGGCTAGACGATCGCGTCACGACTTTAACGTAAAAATAAAAATAAATGGGTGAGATAGTAACGACACGATTTTCTAAATTTTAAAATAATTATTAATTGCGTAAAAATTTCTTGGTCGCTACATTCCGACTGGCGGCCGGCTCTGATATCATTTGTAACGACCCGGGTCCCACTTAACGGGCTGCCCCGGCCGTTAAATGACGGCGTACTGTCCCCACCGTACCAACACGAGTCTTTTTAGCATGCTTTATCCTCACTCGCACGCTCCCCGAAAAAACTTCCCAGGAGTTCATCCATCACAGAATTGCTCCAAGCAAAGCACGCTTAACTATGTAGTTTCTAACGATGGACTTCCGGAAAAGAAGATGCACCTTGTTGGTATGAGTAGTACCTATCATTTCTTTTAAACTTTCCTGGCCTGGGTGTTACAATTCAGTGAATTGTAATACCATTTTTTCGTTTTACGCGCATTCTTGAATTTCACGTAATTTTATATTGGTACCATTATAAATTATGTAACTGATTATTAATATTTTCATATTTGACTTAATTTGCAGTGGAAGGACTTGGACGCCGTCACGATCAATGTGTTAATTAAAATGTTGATAAATTGTTTATGTACAATTCTATGTCTAAGTGAAATGAAGTGAAAGTTTGAAAAGTTTGAAAGTTCTGGAAAGTAAAGTAAATGGGGATACATACATGGAATTTTTAAAGCATTCATGTCATAAGCATGCATCACTTGCACGAAGTTTGCTTACTGAGCTTTAGCTCACCCCAATCCCTCCCCAATATTTTAGGTGATGAATGCTAGATGAGACGAGGAAAGCACTTGGTGACAGACTCAGGCTATACCTATCTTCAATCTTTGAAAATAAAGTTAAATTAGAATTTATTTAAGTTTCTCATTAATTATTTCTTAATTCATTTTGTTAATTGTTTGGTTGAAATTTGCTTTGAATAAGTATGGGTAGTATTAGAGGTTAAATTACCTCTTATTTCATTTGCTAAAATTTATTTACTTGGAATTATTTTGTTAAGGAGTTTAGGACTTATTGTAATGGTTTGGATGATGTTTGGGATTGAATGAGTTGAGATGTGTACTTTAAAATGGTTTTGATGTCCCTCTACAGGTTGGCTATGTCCAATTTACAGAGGAGACTTTGTCGAGATTTCTGTAAAATTTCATACTAGAAAAAATAAACGTTTAAATGTTTTAAACGATTTCTTTTCCGCATTTAAGTAAAGAAAAGTTAATACGCCGAGGTTTAAGATTTTGAACTTGGGGTGTTACATTTTTTGTATCAGATTTAAGAGTTTTAAAAGCGATTCTGTAGACTTTTAAAATTTATTTGAAAATGGTTCGGGTAACTGAGTCACGCCTCAAGTGCTTCTCCCTCGATCATCTGGTAAGTTAAATTTATGTTCAAGTTAGTAAATGCGTGGTAATGTTTCCAATATTGTAAATTTTTGCATGTTAATATGTAATGTTGTAAAGTTAAAGGTTAAGGATGTTGTTAATGAATATGACGTGTATACCTTGATTATGTAAATGAGAAAATGAGATGGTATATATAAGATTTTAGTAATTTATTGATGTAGAAATGTTCATGTGATATATATATGATGATTATTATACTGTGAACTTAAGGAGATTGATATGATTAAATGTTGAGGTCATATGGTATGATGATAAGTGGCATGTTACATGATTACCACAAGTTATGGTGAATAGATAGTTAATGAATGTTATGATTGTCCTATGGAAGAATAGTGTGAAGATATGTTTGAATTAATTAATCTTATCTTGATCAATGGTTTGTTCATTGCTAAATATGACCTATGGTCGGGAGACTTCATTTGTTTTTGACAAGATAGATGAATTTATTTAAAATTTTGGTGATGTAGTTGTGGTTACTCATTGTTGGTTGTGCATTAAATGCGAGTAGAGCATATTATCCATTTTGAGATCTCTATGGAATATACATAAATTTGGATTGTTTAAATCTAGGATGATCATTAGTGTAACTTTTACTTATTGTGGAGTTGTATCTTTGGGTTAAGTAAACTCGATGAGGGATTATGAATAACAAAAGTCTTATTCATTGGTGATAGGTCAATGATTTATTTATAAAATTCTTGGTTAGAGTATTGTTGTTATGATGATTTTGAAACCATGGATTTTTAAATTAGTACCTTGGCTTTAGTTTTAAGATAAGTGTATGATGCTGAATACTTGATTACAATATATAAGTATGGGTTACAGAATTTAAGTTTGATTCTCCGATTTTAAAAGAAATGTCAGCATGTTCAGAAAGGATTTCGTTTGTAAATCTTTCTAGAAAGATTCTTTTAAAGTTTTAGTATTTCTACTGTATACTTTGGTATGGACGTCAAGTTTCACTAATTCTGGATTATAAAGTCTTCTTTTGGTCAATCTTCTTGATTTTAGTTTTAAGAATGTGATCAATCAATATATATATATGTAATACCACTTTTCGTTTTACGTACTTTCTTGAATACCACCCAATTTTTTTATGATGAATAATTTATTTGACAATTATTATTGATAATAAGTTGAATTATTTTGCAGTGGAAAGACTTGGACGTCGTCTCGATCAATGTGCCAATTAAAATATTTATAAATTGTTTACGTACAATTCCATGTCTAATTGTTTATTTTAATTGTTACTTACCATTTCTATTTTAATTGAGTAGTAAGTTGCCTAAATTGCATTAAATTGAAGTTGAAAAAAGTTTGGTGACACTTTGGAAATTTATTTGAGGGTCGTGGACTTAAATTACCAATTTATGAGAGCTGAGGGACTAAATTGCAAATTACCAAAACTTAAACAATTAAAACCTAAACCCTCAATTTTTACCTCACTCACGATCGCTCTCTCTCACGACCTCGCTCCCTCAGTCTCTCTACCGCTGGTCTCTCTCTTGCGACTCACTCCCTCTCACTCGCACACCTCACCCTCAGCTTCTCTCTCCCTCCGCCCTTGCGGCGCACCACCGGCGGCCACGACCACGACCCAACCACCATAAGGAGCTCCCTCTCGCACGCAGACACACACCTTCACGCACGCACACATACCCACTTCGATACACACATATATATTTATTGATTTTTTGTGTATATATGTATGTATATATTGGTATGTATATGCATTTACATATGAAAATTACAGATTTTGATATGTATGCATATATGATTTTCGATTCAGAACTTTTAAATTGAATTTCACCTGTTTAATTCTTTGAATCTGGAATTTGATATATGTATACATATGGGTGTATAATTTTCACAATGGAGTTTTTAGATTTTGAAAAAATTTATATTAGTTTGGTTAATTGATATTTTTAGCTTGATTTCGAATTTTAAATTGTTAAACTTCAATTTTGGGGTAATATGTGTATACATATTTGTGTATGTATGTATGTATACATTTCAAACTTGTCAATGTATGTGAATTTCCAGATTTTGATAAAGTACGAATTTAAGTTTGTTAATTTATTTTTCGTGCTTAATTATGAGTTGAGAATTGTGAATTTCTAAATTGGGAAAAATTCCATGAATGGTTAGAGTTATTATTTGTGTATTTTGTACATTTTGGCTTAAGTTAGATATATTTATTTGAGTTAAAATTTAAACGGCGAAAAAGTCTTCTAACTCGCAATGAAATTGGATTTTTGTGTTTAAAATATGGCATGCTAGGTGTTTGAAATAATTTTAAACCTCATTTGGATTAAATTGAAGTTTTAACTTTGGTTAGGGGTATGGTTAGTTCAAAACGGATAATGATTGTGTTTTGAATTAAAAGTTTTGCCTAATTTGATAAGTGAGATTTCAATTTTTTCTTTTTGCCTTTGAGTTTATCTCTTATTTCGAGTATGGTATTATATGTGTTGGACTTAGCGTAAGGTCACGTTTGGGATTAAATTGTGAATGAAATAGAAGTTTTAAACCTTGCTTAGAGTTTAAAATGTGATTTTGAACTAAAAGTATATTTTAGTAAATGAATGTGTACAACTAGGAATTTGGTACATTGACGTCACGGGCAGCCGATGCTCCTCCACTTGCAAATTCAGAAACGGTAAATTATTAAGGACTGCAGGTAAGTAAACTTCCCCTATTTTCATAGAAGTTACATGTAAATGTGAAACGTGTAAATGGCTATTTGCAACTTACTTGCTTTGATGAATTACATTTACTTTATGAAAGTATATGTTATTAAGAAGAATGTTCAAGCATGCACATTATCATGTCATTGCATCATCAAGCATGCATTGGCATTGACATCGAAGTTGGAAAGTCAAATGATTTTTAATGAAGAATGTGGTAAGTTTAAGTTTTATCAAAATGCATGTATCCCAAGTTTTAAGTAAGAATGGGTGTACTTCTATGCCATGAAAGGTGTGAGTGGGAAATGGGGCGCGGGAGACCGGCCTACCCAAATTAAATCGCTTTGCGGTGACGATTGCTGAACCGCTTGGCGGTGGTAAATATTAAACCGCTTTGCGGTGACGATCGCTAAATCGCTTGGCGGTTGCAAATTTTGAAAAGTATGAATGTCTTAAAAAGTAAAGAAACGGGGGTAATTACTTTGAATGGTCTAAGGAGTTTCATGTCATGAGCATGCATCACGTGCATAAAGTTTACTTACTGAGCTATAGCTCACCCCAATCCCTCCCCAATATTTCAGGTGATGAAACCAAGATGAGACAAGGAGAGCACTTGGTGACAGACTCAGGCTATATCTACCTTCAATTTTTGAAAATAAAGTTAAATTAGAATTCATTTAAGTTTCTCATTAATTATTCCTTCATTTATTATTGTTAAGGGTTTGATTGCAATTAGCTTTGAATAAGTATTAGTGTAGTATTAGAGGTTAAATGACCTCTTATTTCATTTGCTAAAGTTTATTTACTTGGAAATATATCTTTGAGGAGTTTGGAACTTATTGAATGGTTTTGATGATGTATGGGATTGAATGAGTTGAAATGTATGCTTTAAAATGGTTTTGAAGTCCCTCTGCAGGTTGGTTAAGTACAATTTATAGAGGAGAATATGCCGAAATTTTTGTAAAATTTTATAATAGAAAATGAAAGGTTTAAATGTTTTAAACGATTCATTTCCGCATATAATGTGAATGAGAGTTAACACACCTAGGTTTTAGAATTTAAACTTGGGGTGTTACAATATATATATATATATATATATATATATATATATATATATATATATTAAGGTTTAGACGTTAGAATAGATCTTATGAAAGGCTGAAAATAGAAAGTTAGTGAATGGATTCATAAGTGGGATAATGTCGGTTAATGGTCTCCTACAACAATAGCTATCAAACTTCGATCCGTATTGAGTTCTATACGATATGAAGTGTAGATCATCAGTTCGCGAGAATGAGTTAGAAGAAAGAAAGTTATTGGGTCCAGAAATAGTACAACAAACAGAAAAAGTTGTTGAAAAGATTCGTCAACAAATGAAAATTGCACAGAGTAGACAGAAAAGCTACGTGGACAGAAGAAGGAAACCTTGGAATTCGTTGAAGGAGATATGATCTTTTTGAAGGTAACTCCTATGAAAAGGAGGTATGAGATTCGGGAAGAAAGAAAAGTTAAGTCTATGTTTTGTCGGCCCCTTTGGAATTCTTGAAATGGTGGGTGACCTAGCTTATCGGGTTGCGTCGTCACCAGCGCTATTGGGTGTGCACAATGTTTTTCATGCATCGATGTTGAGGAAATATATTTCGGATTCCTCCCGTAGTCTCAATTATGAGTCATTAGATCTTTGTGAGGATCTGACTTATGAGGAGTCACTTGTGAAAACCCTAATAATGAAAGTAAATAAGGAACTTAGAAGAAAGAAGATTTCGTTAGTTAAGGTTCTTTAGAGGAATCATGTAGTAGAAGAGGCTACTTGGGAATGCGAAGACGAAATGCGTGCCAAGTATTCACAACTTTTTGGTAAGTTTCAATTTCGAGGACGAAATTTTTTTTAGGGGGTAAGAAATTATAATACCACTTTTTCGTTTTACGCGCATTCTTGAATTTCACGTAATTTTATATTGGTATCATTATAAATTATGTATCTGATTATTAATATTTTCATATTTGACTTAATTTGCAGTGGAAGGACTTGGACGCTGTCACGATCAATGTGCCAATTAAAATGTTGATAAATTGCTTATGTACAATCTCTTCATTCTGAACAACATTTCTTACTTGGGGAAAAAAATTGTAATTGATCGATCCATTTTTACGTACTTGATAGTGCATTTTATACTATTCAAATGCAGTGTAATCTTGAAGTAGATGTCAATGGCCACCAGAACTTCTTCGTGAAAGAGGTAACTTTGTTTAAACCGTGCTTTCTACATGCTTTTGCTATATTTTTGCTGATAATGAGTCCCTGTTTGATTTTGCTATAGAAAGTTGTTGTGACTTTCTCTTTTAGATTTAGAAAGTTATTTGGAAAATTCACAGGCAATACAAAAGGTCTCAAAGTTTTCTCCATGAATTCATCGGTGGAGTTGAGGGTTTCGAACTCATTGTTAGATTCTGCTACAATGGAGGCAGAATTGGCATAACTCCTTATAATGCATTGGTATCATGCACAAAATGCTTGCAGGTGTATTAAAGAATTTCAATTACTCTGTGCAATTAGGCAAGTGTATTAAAGAATATCAATATTAGTGCACAATTTTCATATAGATTTTTAGCTATTTTCATAAAGATGTTTAGATTAATATTTATTTTGTTATTCAAAATTTTTGCAAGCAAGCACAAGAATCATAACCCTATTACCATCACTTCGGTGGTGGTTATATTATGCAAAACTGCCTTAGAGGCAAACTTTGTCCCTGTTTGGTTTGGATAAAAATTAGGCTTTATTTGGCAACACTATTAATTTGTTTTATTTATGTGTTTGAGGTAAATGTGTGGTAAAAATTGAAGAGAGAAAATGTGTGTGGTTAAAAAATGATTTGAGAAATTTTATCGTTTATAAATTTGTTAATAAATTGTAATTATTGCGTCAAGGAATAGATGCTTATATTTTTAATAGATTTTGCTAGAAAATTGGCGAAATATATGATTTCAAAGTTGTGGATCTCATGCAGCGTGTGATTGAAAATGAGTTATAAGAAATAGGTGCCAAAAGCGTGACCTGGATTTTGCTTAATTTCAAAATCAAAGTCTTTGACCCTGGTTTTCATTTTCTTTATGCTATTGCAATCAAGTATGTATCTTAAGTCAGACTCTAGCATTCCTTCTAGGAGAGATCATTTCGATTGCAACGTGGTGTCATCTGATATTGATTATTCTAGTAGGTGAGCGTCGTCAGATTGAGCTATAACCTACTCTTGTGGCATCGATACAATAATATATAATGCTAAAAGTTGTTCTACTAATGTATTAGTTGCTGTTTTTTATTGATTTTATTCCCTTTGTGTCAGTACATTATAATTTTTCAATAGAATATATCCGTGCATCGCACGGGTGTGAAACTAGTGTGGGTTAATATTAATTGTTGGCTTTGAGTTCAATTTTAGTCAAAGTATTAGAGTTATCAAACATGGGAACTATAACTAATTCAAATTATTAAAAACTTATTTGGACAATAAATGCTAATTTATATATTTAAACAATAAAATGTCAATTTATATAGTTAAATAATAAATGATCGTAGGTTTGAATAGCTTTTATGAGTTATTGTTAACTTCATTGAAAATGCAAATTTTCATGATTTCTGCATTTATATCTTGTATTTAATTTTTTTTCAACATTCATTCAAAAAATTATCAATCAAAAAGATTATAAATATGTGTTTATTCTCAACATAGTTAATATTTATAAATATATTTAACCAATAAAATTATACTTTTATTTACAAAATAAAGAAGTTAAATTAATAATTACGAAAAATCTGCAATTAATATGAAACAACAATCGGACAATATGGGAGATCAAGAAATTATATCGCAAATCTTACACTATATAATCTCTACACAATTATTAAAATTAATAAGAATGATTAAAAATATTAGCATCCATTCGATAACTTTGTTTATGAATTTATTTACAGACAATACATTTTTTACCAACTTTTTAATTATACACATTTTTTGAAATCTTTTTTCAACTACGCATTTTATCTCGAAAACGACAATATTTTTATTTATAAACAAAAAAAAAGCATTTGAACGGATGTTTTAATTTATTAAATTGTTAATAATAATAATAATAATTGTTGACGTCACTTTTTGTCACAAAACTGGTCAACAAATAAAATGGATTGATCTTTGACTCATCATGTTGAGATAACTTGATTTTGAGATTTTTGGCTAAACAACCAGGTCATATAACTGAATTCTAGATAGTATGTGAATTTATACGATGTTGAACTTCTTATCACCAACTCAAGTCTGCATCGTGTATGACCTGACATTCAGGTCTACAAGCGTTTGGACCTGAGCGTCACATCTGCAAGTCATTTGAAGTTAAATGTTTCTCTTTGAATCAATAAATTTCTCTCTCTCTAATGAACATAAAATTCCCCTATTTATAGGTAAAATGGGGGTAGACATATTTACATATTTGATCCCTCATCTAATAATTACATAATGGGGCAATTTCTAATAGTTATAGACAATTTCACTCATATCTTCATACAAGTATCACATTGACCCTTTGAGTTCATCTTGAGTGGTCTTGATCCTTAGTTTGACGTGGAACTTGACCAATAAGCTCGTTGACCACTGAATAGGTGACTCTTAACCTTGACCCAAATTTATGGGGTGCAACAAATGTCCCCCAAGGTCTGGACTTATGATCACCTTAAGTTCGGACCTTGTTCAAATACCAACCCTTGCTTCGAGCCCACTCTGCTTCTTTTTCTTGAGTCGTTTTGGTCATTCATATGTAGAACTGATGTCCAAGTCCGCTTGGTTGACCAGAAACACAATTTAGGTCGATTGGAAGATGAAGGTGAAGGATTGAAGTTCACATAGAAGCCATTGTGCGTGACAGGCGTTCACCTCGAACCCATAATTAGTAAATTTTGATTGGGTCATACTGTTCTATATTTGATCCAGGTAGTCGAAGTCTTCATTTCATTTAAGGACTTGATTTGAGGAGACAGCTGAAGAGTCAAGGAGTTGAAATAATTACTAGTTGAAGAGCCGCTGAGGACCTGAAATAACATCCAGCTGAAGAGTTGAAATAGTGGCCAACTCAAGATGTGGCCTAGTTGAAAAATTATCACTACAAACTTTAACCTAGTTAACTAAGCCGCAACATTATCATTACATATATATATATACATACAAACACACACACACATTGTCCAACATCTCAAATTAGCAACTTAAAATTCAAAAATCTGAACAAACCCATAATCTAAAATTAATACCTAAGAATGATATTTACATCAATACATATATAAACATTACCCAATTCTCCAAATTTAACAATTATAATTCGAAAAATGCAACTAACTTAAATATGAAAATATGAAAAAATCTTTACATATTTACACACACTCAACATATATACACACATTGACATCAACATAGGCTTGTGTGTGTTTTCGTGAGTGTAAATCGTGTGCGCTCGCGTGAGTGGGTGTTTTGTGTGTGCTGTGGGCGTGCGGTTATGGGTGGAACCCGAATAGGTGTGTGTGCGTGAGAGGGGAAGGGGAAGGGAGTCTTACCGCCGGTGGGGTGGTGGTCGGCGTCGCCTGGAGAGGTTCGGTGAGGGCGAGAGACAGAGAGAGCCGAGAGAGAGAGAGAGAGAGAGACGAAGAGGCTGAGTGAGAGGAGTGAACGAGAGAGAGAGAGAGAGAGAAAAAAAAAATGAGAGTGAGGGTGTGAAGGTTTAGGGTAGGATTTTAATTTTAATCTTTCAAAAATTGCACATAAGTCCCTCAATTCTCCTCTTTAGTACAATTAAGTGGATAACTTCCGGATAAGGCCTAAAGTGTCACTAAGCTTTCCCCCAACTTTCCATTTAACACAATAAATAAAAAAAATAGCATGTTTAGGTAATAAAACAATTAATCACATAAAATTGCACGTAAACTATTAAAATGTACAATTTATAAACTTTTAATTGGTACATTGATCGAGACGGCATCCAAGTCCTTCCACTGCAAAATAATTCAAATTATCGACATTAAAAAATATCATTAAATTTAAATTTTTTAATAACATTAACATAAATATTACATGAAATTTAAAATTGCACGTAAAAATGAAAAGCGGTCTTACAACTTATTATTTTCCATCTAAAAACTATGCATTCGTTTATCGTTATTTAAACTATGAACTTCTTCAAATTATTTCTCTCATGCGACAGTTTTTTTATCCATTTACGATATAATGATGTACTTTTCTTATCTAATTCTTATACGAATGTTGCGGATTACTTGGATTTTGGTGATCCTACATTTAATTGTGAAAATTGCGGGACCTTTTTTTGGTATGCGCTCTATGGGAAAATAATATGACCTTTTTTATGATTCATGTTTGACGTTCTTTTGATATTTTATTTGTCATTTTTTTTTACTATTCAAATATTACTATACAATAATTTTTAATATTTATAGTTTACAATTTTTTTTTAAACCATATGGATTAAATTCCATATATAAATGATTTTCCTATATATGACTTATTATTTTCCATGTAAAAACTATGCATTCGTTTATCATTATTTAAACTATGAAATTCTTCAAATTATTTCTCTCATACGACAGTATTGTTTATCCATTTACAATATAATGATGTACTTTTCTTATCTAATTCTTATACGAATATTGCAGATTACTTGAATTTTGGTGATCCTACATTTAATTGTGAAAATTGCGGGGCCTTTTTTTGGTATGCGAATCGTATGGGCAAACAATATAACACAAATAAGCAGAAATATTCAATCTATTGTATTCACTCTATTTATATCATTATACATATATTTGTTCTTATAAAAAATAGAAAAATATTGTAATCGTAATTATACGAGAAGACATGATAATCGTGCAACGCACGGGTGAAAATACTAGTATACTTACTATATATATATAAAGGGAGAATATTAGATTAATGTGAATGCAAAGTGGCTTAGAATGAATGCAAAATTTGAATAGACGTGAATGCATTTATTGTCTTTTGTGTGTGTGTGTGTGTGTCGGGGGGGGGGGGGGGTAAATATTAAACAATGGTTAATATTTTTTTAATAATTGTACAAAGATTATATGATATAATAATTTCTTGAACTTCAATATTGTTCAATTGTCGTATATTTGATGAGTTAAGATTAGACATATATTTATAGTTTGTTGTAATTTTTGAACGAAAATTGAGAAAAAGTTCTACATGCGAGGCAAATGCAAAAATTATAATAAATATATTTATATCAACAAGCATCAATATTTGTACTCATAATATTACACCTAACATGATATACAATTAAAAAACTACAGAATTTGTATTTATCATTCAATGAAATTTTCGATAATTTAGATTATTTATGTTGTTTTTAAATTTTAATAATTGATGTAATAAAAAAATATTTTGTATCTTTTGTATTTGTTTTTATTATATATAATCATTAAACTTTATGAATCTTTATCTATATTGCGAATGGTAATTTCAATTCATCACATTGGTCGCCGAACAAATACTAAAATTAAAATTCAATGTTTCAATAAAATTTACAGAAATCGATTTACGTTAATCAATGATGCCCTAACAAAATAAGTATCTACAATACCAAAGTCAAAACGAAATGTTTAATAAATGAGCACATGATACATCATAAGAAAGATGGTTGAATTTGGAGTTCAACGCAAAAAATCAAGTGCAATTCGGAGTTGTAGATCAAAAGTTATGTACGTTTGAAGACAATGACATGTAAATCAAATACGGAATGACTAAATCGAAAGAAAAGTAAAATTTGAGGACTGATCTGCAAGAAAATCTAAAGGTAGGGATGTTATTCCCAAAAAAATGAACGTTAGACTGTTTTTCCACAATTAGTGTCAAACGTAGGGACGTTTTGTGTCAATTATTTTTATTGAAAAAAGAAATGGATTAAAAATGGAATTGGACAAAAATGCCCTCATGTGTTACTATTCAATTTTAATTTAATGGTGAAATATAATAAGAAATGTAAAGGTTAGGACGTTCAGCGTAAAAAATCACAACGTTGTGATGTTTTACACAATACATATCAAAGGTAGGGACGTTTTGTGCTATTTACCATTTTCTAAATATATATTGTTAGTAAATATTACAATAAATTAAGCCTATGTTCAGCAACTACTTCGAGGTAAAATGTGTGGTTGAAAAATAATTTTGAAAAAATATGTGATTAAAAAGTGGGTTAAAAAATGTGCTGCGTATAAATAATTTATAGAAAAAGTTATTAAACGAATGTTAATATTGAAGAGTTAAATCTTTGATTTTTTTAGTTAATAATATTAATAGAATGATTAATATTTTTTAATCATTCTTAATTTTAATAATTTTTTAAAGATTACATGGTTTAATTTCGGTATAATTTCGTAATCTTCAACTTTACTGGATTGCTGTATCATGATAATCGCGAGATTTTCAAAATTATTATTTTGACTACTTATTTTTGTAAATAAAGTTTTATTGGTTGAATTCAAATATTTTGATTATTTCCTTTTTAATTATTGTGATTGATGTCTTTGAAAGAAAATTAAAAAATGCGTTAAATACAAGTGGCAAATGTAGAAGTTATGAGAAATATCCTAAAACCTTTCACATGCATCAATATTCGTGCACATAATATTACATCAAATATGATATACCATTAAAAAACTACTAAATTTACATTTTTATTGAAGTATTAATAGTTCATAAAAATTATTAAAATCAATAATAATTTATTATTTAAATATATAAATTGAAGTTTACCATTTACAGAAATTTTTAATAATTTGAATTATTTATGTTATTTTTTAAATTATAATAATTATTGTACTAGAGAATTCTTTTTTATGCATTTATATATGTGTTGATTATGTATAAGCACTAAAATTTTACAAATACTTATTGAAATCGATATGGATAATAACTTTGTGCATCGCACGGGTGAAATATTATTACACAAATTATATATTATTACGAATATATAAAGTTTTTCTCATCCCTTTAATATATAAAGAGAAACAATCCGGGAGAAATTATGTGTATATTCTTGACAATTTTTTAAGTTATATTTTTTATCCCAACTTAAAATTAACAAAGATTTTAGCTAAATATCTATTAAATAATATTAATTTATTTATTTTATTGGAAAAATATATTAATTAGCATATAATAAATATGAATTTATCTCTCTCTTTTTAACGTTGAAAGAGAAATGATTTTTTTTCTATATTTTCTAATACATTCTTAATTTATTAAATTAAAATGCATGTTTTAAGATTTTAAGAAAATAACATAATATATTTTATAAATCTCATACAAAATATTTAATTACATTAATGTTATTGATGATGCGTTGAATGCATTTGTTGACGTGTTTAGTGCACTGGGAAGTGAAATTGAAATTATTAAGGATGATTAATTTTAATACTTAACAATTATCTGTTTAACTAAATTTTGAATTTTTTGAAAAAAAATGAATGATAATTAATGATTGAAAGTAAGGTCAATATAAGTTAGCTCGAGACACCCCTTACCAGATAGAACACTTGAGTTCGAGTCTATAGGTAAGTTGAATTGAGATTTGGATCTTTTTATATATATGTTAAAAAAATAATTAAAAGTAATAATAATTACGTAATTTTCAATGATATTATGAATGACATGTTTTGCCTCCAAAATTTCTATTAAAAAAGTGTTTACATTTATTGTTGTTAATTTTCAATTATATTATGAATGACATCATTTTTTTTTCCGGTCAAAATATGACATTTATTTGTTTGACTTAAGATCATTAAATATCAATTATATCAGCACCATTGCATTGACACTCATTCCCCACTACACGAGAATCAGTGCATTGATACTAACAAATTGTTTAATCAATTTTATAATACATTGATTCATTAGTTGGATCATTTTTATATGGATTTCAAGAACAAATTATGTAACATTCAATAATGTAAAAAAAAAAAAATATATATAATTTCCTTTTGTGAAATATAATTTTTTTTATCGTTATTATATTTTGACATTACTAAAAATATCTACAAAAATATTATTTTTAACATTGAGCAACATTAATGCAAGAAATAAAAAATATTGCTATTTTCCATAAATAAACTTAATACACGTGCAATTCATTTTCATGTATTGATTGACGTTTTGCACGATCTAATTGAAAAATTTTAATATCCTAAATTTTAAGGATTGACATAAAAAAGTCCAGTAAAAAAATTATGTTTATTCATTCTTTGGGAAAAACATTTTTTTTCTTATGATCGATCTTTGAATTATGTTTGACATTCATTAATTCACATCTCATTTTTTAAAATTCGTTTTTAACTATATTTTATTAATGAGATATTCTATACATGATATAAAAAAAATCTATACTTTTTAACCATATATTGTCCTATAATATACATTTCTATACCACATTTCTTTTTAATTTTATTGTATGCAACGACAATGAATCGTAATTATTTAAAAATTATAAACCACAATTATTATTTTTAAAGAAGTTCTTTTAATTTACATTGAATTTTGCTATTGAATACTTTTTTGTTTCTTCATATTCTTTCCCATAATATATGAATTTAATTGTTTTTGTTATATATTTCTCACATTTTCATTAATTATTGAATATATTTAGTTAGTTATTCATTAATTAATAATTATAATTTTTTTTTTCCGTGCAACGCACGGGTGGGAATACTAGTTATTTTAATATAATATTATTTTTTATACATTTTGTATAATAGAAAAAATTATATATAAGCTTTAAAATTTTACAGATACTTATCAAAATCGATATTGTTAAATAGCAACTTCCATGTATCGCAACGGAGAAATACTAGTTAAAATAAAAGGGGTTGACTGTGGGGGCTGAAGTAAAATGGTTTTTAAAATTTGGAGAATAAAATAACCACTTTCAAAACTTGGGGTTAAAAGGTAAATTTTTAAATTAAAAATTATAGTTAAATAACCAAATATAAACAAAGTTATAACACGCTCTCTCAAAATTCAAAAAGTCGGGCGAGAGCAAGGAGAGACTCGACCGTTCGGGAGAGAGAGCGACTGGCGAATGGGCTCCTCCCTCTGCTCCGATTCAAACGCCGGTCGAGAGGTCGGCGATGGAGCCACCGTCGTGGGGCGACGCCGGTGCTTGGGTGAAGGTGGATTGGGCGAACTCGGGCAACACGGAGAGCAAGGAGAGAGTCGACCGTTCGGGAGAGAGAGCGACTGGCGAATGGGCTCCGCCCCTCTGCTCCGATTCAAACGCCGGTCGAGAGGTCGGCGATGGAGCCACCGTCGAGGGGCGACGCCGGTGCTTGGGTGAAGGTGGATTAGGCGATTTTGGTGCAAAAACCAAAATGTAACCGAGGCCGTGAGGTTGCGGTTCACCGGCAGTACTCCGGTCAAAATGAATCGGTGATTGAGGTAAGGGTTTTGGTTTATTTTATCTCTTGGTTTTGTGGCTTTTTTGTGTTGATGTTGGGGTCAAGCAGTCCGTGTGGGGGCTTTCGGTGTCCGTGGTGATACTCAGTAATGGTGGTGAAAACAGTGTGTGCACAACCTATACGACTCTTTCCAACCACCCAACCATTTCCGACACCGCCTCTCTCAGATAAATGCAGACTACAAGATCTTGGGTGTGTTCGATTTTGCTTGTGTTTCATTTATAGGTTGGGTTGAAAACAGTGTTTTGTTGGCAAAGATTTTCGAGTTTTGGGATTTGCATATGTTTAAGGATTTTTTCGGGTTTTTCCTATAATGAAATCTGGGTTTTTTTAGATTGTTCTAAATGGGTTCTTGGTCTTTTAAATGGTAATAATGAATTCTCAAATTAGAATTGTCTTAATCTTAATTCTTCTGATTGTTTTTGAAGTAATGTTTACTTTCTGCTTTAATTCTTTAACAGTTTGTATGAATTTGAAGATATGTGTAATTTTTTAAATTTTTTGCATGTTTTTGCCTTCAAGCAGCATATTGAATCTATGTTACTATGTTTCTTGTGATTGATATCTACATGGGATATGTAATTGAATTTGTTCTTCCATGTTTGTTTTTGTTTTTTTTTTCTGAACCGTCTATTTTTTACTGTTTTGAGTTATTAGAAGTAAAATGGATTCTTTTGGGGCTGCAAAGATTGTGCATGACAGAATTTCAAAATTGGAACCTGAACATGTTTCTAGGATGATTATTGGGTACATATATATTTGCAAGACATTCCAGACCAGGAGATGACCAGATTAGCTTTAGGGCCTGTGACCTTAATCCACAACTTGATAAAAAAGATAAAATCCACAACTTGAGTATCACCACCGACACTGCCTCTCTCAAATAAATGCATAGACTGCAAGCATCGAAAGCGAACATACCCAAGATCATATGTCCATCCTACAACAACTCCCCCTCATAGTACCGCAAGAGAATTGGAAATTTAACTGTACTTGGGCTCAAATTCAAATTTTTTTTATGAAACATTTTCAAGTCTTGTGTTTTTATTTGGTAAATTTGACATTTTTTGACATTTTTTTTTCCTTTTCCTTTTCCTTTCCTTTCCCTTTTTTTTTTTAATGTTTAAAAAGGGGTATTTGGACGATCAGTATGTGCAGGCTACAGCTGCAGAAATTGAAAGATGACAGCAACCTATAATTTGTAGTTGAAGAAGTTTCAATTTTCTTTGAGGATTCTGAAAAACTTCTAAATTATTTGGCTTCTTCTCTGTCAATTTCTATTGCTCTATTTTGGGTTTCTATGTTGTGGTTATGTTTTATTGATGGATTTGTTTTCCCTTTTTTGGTTTCAATAGTCGACGACTGGTTGTAGATTTTAAGAAGGTTGATGACCATGTTCAAGGACAGCATCTCCGGTTATCATTTTTTTATTCTGCATATGTAGTGGAAGAATAAGCTATTTCTTTGGCAGTCTTAGTTTGATATTTTTCACTGTTTCTTAATTAAATTCCAGAATTTTGATACTTTGTGGTTTAATTTGCTCTTTTTAAGTTATTTATATATGTATTAATGTCAAGTAGCCAATAAGATAAGCTATTGCTTTGTAAAGAGGGATTATATTAAGGTCTGGCTGACTTTTATTTATTTATTTGACAGAACAATGTAGGTGCATAATTAAAGAGTAAAGAATGCATGTGTTTCCTTCAGAATTTTTGTGGGGTTAAGAATCTTGACAGGTGAGTCGACTGCATTCATAATCGTATTCCATACTTTCACTTCTTATATGTCTATCTTAGTGTTATTTGGAATACATGTTCTTTTCAGTTCAAGAATCTTCTAAGGACTTCTTGTTTGACTTTAAAGTTAAATTAATGAAAAAAAATTTGAGTTATGGTGATATAGTACTAGAAAGTTCGTTATTGAATCGAGAAATTTTATTTTTATCCTTCTACGCCAATTTAAAGTTTATTATGCTGAGAATAAATTTGATTATGTTAACTTTTCTTTCAATCGAGATGTTTTATCTATGTAAATTTTAATGTTATTGAGTAACGCTGTTAGGTTTTATAAAATTGGAAGATCCATTATGTTTATTAGTTAAGAAAGATATTGAATTTTTTGCTCATCCTAAATAATTTGTAAATGTAGAATTTACAATAGAGTTTTGAAAAAATAGAATTCTTTGAGATTTTAAAAAGGATGAAGGCATTATAAGTAAATATTTCCTTGGGACATTTTTCCCTATGCGATTTTATAGATACTTTATAAAATAAACATTCAAAAAGTTAAAAAGGATTTTTATTCCATCATTTCGATCATGAAGCTACAAGTGGTAGTTTTTATGGAGAAGTTGGTTTGTCCTATTTTTTGTTGTCTATCATGTAGGAGAGAAAAATTAAAGGGTTCTCCTCTTTTTTGTTGTCTATTATTTAGGAGAGATTAACAAATGCAAAACTTGATGCTTTGTTACCTAAATCCTTTTGGAAATATTTTTGTAACATTTGTAGTTGGAGTCTAAGTGAATCAAATAGGTTTCCCTTGATGTTACAATACTCAGTTCATCACATCTTTTGAGAAACATTCAGGATTGACAAATGTAAACTTAATGATTAAAATGGCTTACCTGCATATGAAGCACACTATCTTCTATTGGAGAAATTTTGTTGAAGAAGCAATTCTATTTTCTAAAGCTATTGAAGGGTGTAACCTGAAGATGCTGTAACTAATTTTCAAGCTTGTATGTCAGGAGGTGCCAATCAATATAATTTAAAAAATATTTACTAATAGTTATGCCCTGTGCAACCACAAAACTTCATTTTAACTAAAGAAATATTTCTCAACTGTTATGCCCTATTTAACCACAAATTGTTAGTACTGCTAAATTAGATTCATGGTTGACTGATTATTATGTATGTATTCAAGTTTGCTGTCTTTTCAAGGATCCTCCCTGCTACTTCCTTGCCAATATTCTCTTTTTTTCTAGCTCATTGCAAAAGCTTTGCTCCTGTAAGTAAATCACTGGCCCATAATCCAATAATTGGTGAATGATCTATTGTAAAATCTCTCTCTGTGTGTGTGTGTGTGTGTGTGTGTTTTGTAGACTTATCAAAAGCTAGCAACTGCATTCAAGATGGAAGATGGTGTAATCATTGCTAATGTGAAAACTGCTTAGGAAAATCCAAGCTGAAGTATGAAATGAAATCCTATCAAGAAATGGTTGTGAATGAAATGAAGCAAATGAGTGAAGATGGTCATTTTATTTCCATCTTTCCATACATAAATGAATCATGATAAGGACTTGTATGCAATCAATTTAGCTCATCAATTTTCCAGTGAACACACAACCCGCAACCAGAAACCGCCACTGCCCGCTTCATTTTCCCCTAACACATCAAATCCCAAACTACAAAACCGAAAATCAAACATAACCCATAACTCACCTCAATAATGGCCGGAGTCTCTTCGCCGGAAAGCCCATGAATCCGAGCATTCAAGCCTCGGTTTGGTCTCGATTTCACACAAAATCGAGCCCCAGTTCAGATTCTTTGTGCAAACCCACACCCAGACTCGTCGCCGCCATGTGACGGCGGCACCATCACCGGCTTCCGTCGACGGTCGGACCCCGCAGGTGGGCGAACCGTCGCACCTCTTGTCTCTCCTCTCTGTATCCGAAAAATGAGAGAGGGAGAGAGGGTTATATCTATAAATTATATTTTGATGTTTTTGAAAAGTTAAATCTTTAAGCCCCAACTTTTGAAATACATTCAATTCAGTCCTTTCGTTTTTAAAAGTTGTTATTTCAGCCCTTTTTAATTTAAAATGTTTTAATTCAGCTTTAAAGATTTAGATGCTTAACAAATTAGTCCCTCCAGTCCTTAACTCCAACAATCAGCCCTATTATTTTCGAAAAGTCTATTTCAACCCCTTAGTTTCAAAGTATTTGGTTCAGCCCTTATTTTAAAAGAGTTTTTATTAATTAGCCCTCATGTTTTCAAAGCCTTTTAATTCAGTCTCAAGTTTTAAAATATTTTAATTCATCCCCTTTAGTTTTTAAAAGTATTATTTCGATCCTCTAATTTTTTTTGTAATATTTTATTCAGCTCTTAAGCTTTGCAAATAATTTATCTTAACTCCAACTATTTCGAAAATGAAAATAATTAGTCCCCAATATATTTAAAATACATGAGTTAGGTAAGGGTAACAATAGGTAGGAGCAGCTCCAAAAATTTCTTTAGTAGAAGCATGAGTAGTGTATGAAATTTCATGTTTTTGTATTGCTATATATTTATTATTGTATAGTTTACTACTGTTTTCTTTAAAATATTTACAAATAGTTGTTTGAGAATAATTATTTTTATTGATTGCTGAAGCTATGTCCGTGGAATTCTGGTCGTTCGGGGATGCTTTTGAATATATAAACTAGGGCCGTTTGCAGTCCAGCTGCTCGTAAGGGAAGTAGTTCATTTATTTGAATTCTTATGGCTCGTTCGATTTAGTTTTCAAATTTGAACTCACTAATATTGTATGTTTGATGTAGATTGCAAGAGTTAATAGGAGTCGGAGCATGAGTCGAAGCAGAATCTACAGTTTCACGAAAAGGGGTAAAGGTAACAACAGGTTGGAGCAGTTAATGAACTTTTATGATTCAGAGTAAAAGTAGTTCGTAAAATTTAATGATTTGGTATTGCGATAAATTAATTAATCTATAGTTCATTTTTGTTTTCTTTAAAATAGTTTCTTAGATTTGGTTGACAATGATTGTATGTATTGATTGCAGATGCCGAGCTCGTAAAATACCGGTCTTTCGGGATATTTTTGCTGTGGACACTTGAACCGTCAACAACCTAGCTTCCTATAAGGGAAGTACTTCATTTAGTTAAATGTTTATGACCAGTTCGATTTAGTTTTAAGTTTAGAATTTTATTACTATTGTATGTTTGATGTAGATTACTTGAGTTAATAGGAGTTAGAGTAGGAGTTGAAGTGAGTGATAACTTTTAATAGAGTAGGGTTAGTGCTAGTAGCAGGCAAGTCACGGTAGGAGTTAGAGTCGAAGTTGGAGTTGAAGAGAGTAATAATTTTTTTAAGATAAGAGTAGGTGTAGGTCTAGGAGTAGGTAAGTTATAGTCGAAGTAAGAGTCGAAGTAGGCACTAAGTTTCATGAATGGGGTAAGGGTAACAATAGGTAGGAGCAGCTCCTAAAATTTCATAGGTAGAAGTAAGAATAGTGTATGAAATTTCATGTTTTTGTGTTGCTATATATTTATTATTATTGTATAGTTTACCACAGTTTTCTTTAAAATATTTACAAAGATTTGTTTGGGAATGATTGCAGAAGCTATGTTCGTTGAATTCTGGTCGTTAGGGGATAATATATAAACCAGGGCCGTCTGCAATCCAGCTGCATGTAAGTAGTTCATTTATTTAAATTCTTATGGTTCGTTCGATTTATTTTTCACATTTGAACTCATTAATATTGTATGTTTGATGTAGATTGCAAGAGTTAATTGGAGTCGGAGCATGAGTCGAAGTAGGGTCTACAGTTTCACGAATAGGGGTAAGAGTAACAATAGGTTTGAGCAGTTAATGAACTTTTATGACTCCGGGTAAAAGATGTTTATAAAATTTAATGATTTGGTATTGTGATAAATCAATTAATCTATAGTTTATTTTTGTTTTCTTTAATATATTTTTTAAGATTTGGTTGACAATGATTGTTTGTATTGATTGCAGAAGCCGAGCTCGTAACATATTGGTCTTTTGGGATGCTTTTGACTCTGGACACTGGGACCGTCGACAACCTAGCTCCCTATAAGGGACGTACTTCGTTTGGTTAAATGTTTATTTCGAGTTCGATTTAGGTTTAAGTTTAGAATTTTATTATTACTGTATGTTTGATGTTTGAGTTAATAGGAGTTAGAGTAGGAGTTGAAGTGAGTGATAGCTTTTAATAGAGTAGGGTTAGTACTAGGAGTAGGCAAATCACGTTGGAACTTAGAGTCGAAGTCGGAGTTGAAGAGAGTAATAATTTTTTTAAGAGTAAGGGTAGGTCTAGGAGTAGGTGAGTCATGGTAGGAGTAAGAGTTGAAGTAGGCACTAAAATTTCACGATTAGGTTAATGGTAACAATAGGTAGGAGCAGCTCCGAAAATTTCATGAGTAGATGTAGGGGTCGTGTATGAAATTTCAAGTTTTTGTATTACAATATATTTATTATTCAATAATTTACTACAGTTTTCCTTAAAATATTTGTAAAGATTTGCTTGGGAATGATTGTTGTTAATGATTGCAGAAGCTATGTTCGTGGAATTCTGCTTTTTTGGGGATGCTTATGATTATATACGCTTGGAACTTCCGCAATCCAGCTGCTCGTAGGGGAAGTTGTTTGTTTATTTAAATTCTTATGGCTTGTTCGATTTAGTTTTCAATTTTTAATTCATTATTATTTTATGTTTGATATAGATTGCAAGATTTAATAGGAGTAGGAGTCGAAGTAGGGACTACGGTTCACGAATTAGGGTAAGAGTTACAATAGATAGACGCAGTTAATGGAATTTTATGATTCGAATTAAAAGTACTCTGCGAAATTTAATGATTTGGTAGTGCGATAAATTTTGTGTGTCGCTGTGTATTTATTATCATTGTATAATTTACTACTGTTTTCTTTAAAATATTTACAAATAGTTGTTTGAGAATAATTGTTTTTATTGATTGCTGAAGCTATGTTCGTGGAATTCTGGTCGTTCGGGGATGCTTTTGAATATATAAACTAGGGCCGTCTGCAGTCCAGCTGCTCGTAAGGGAAGTAGTTCATTTATTTGAATTCTTATGGATCGTTCGATTTAGTTTTCAAATTTGAACTCACTAATATTGTATGTTTGATGTAGATTGCAAGAGTTAATAGGAGTCGGAGCATGAGTCGAAGCAGGATCTATAGTTTCACGAATAGTGGTAAAGGTAACAACAGGTTGGAGCAGTTAATGAACTTTTATGATTCAGAGTAAAAGTAGCTCGTAAAATTTAATGATCTGGTATTGCGATAAATTAATTAATCTATAGTTCATTTTTGTTTTCTTTAAAATATTTTCTTAGATTTGGTTGACAATGATTGTATGTATTGGTTGCAGATGCCGAGCTCGTAAAATACCGGTCTCTTGGGATATTTTTGCTGTGGACACTTGAACCGTCAACAACCTAGCTTCCTATAAGGGAAGTACTTCGTTTAGTTAAATGTTTATGACCAGTTCGATTTAGTTTTAAGTTTAGAATTTTATTACTATTGTATGTTTGATGTAGATTACCTGAGTTAATAGGAGTTAGAGTAGGAGTTGAAGGGAGTGATAACTTTTAATAGAGTAGGGTTAGTGCTAGTAGCAGGCAAGTCACGGTAGTAGTTAGAGCCGAAGTTGGAGTTGAAGAGAGTAATAATTTTTTTAAGAGTAGGTGTAGGTCTAGGAGTAGGTAAGTTATAGTCGAAGTAAGAGTCGAAGCAGGCACTAAGTTTCACGAATGGGGTAAGGGTAACAATAGGTAGGAGCATCTCCTAAAATTTCATAAGTAGAAGTAAGAATAGTGTATGAAATTTCATGTTTTTGTGTTGCTATATATTTATTATTATTGTACAGTTTACCACAGTTTTCTTTAAAATATTTACAAAGATTTGTTTGGGAATGATTGCAGAAGCTATGTTCGTTGAATTCTGGTCGTTAGGGGATAATATATATACCAGGGCCGTCTGCAATCCAGCTCCATGTAAGTAGTTCGTTTATTTAAATTCTTATGGTTCGTTCGATTTAGTTTTCAAATTTGAACTCATTAATATTGTATGTTTGATGTAGATTGCAAGAGTTAATTGGAGTCGGAGCATGAGTCGAAGTAGGGTCTACAGTTTCACGAATAGGTGTAACAGTAACAATAGGTTTGAGCAGTTAATGAACTTTTATGATTCAGAGTAAAAGATGTTTATAAAATTTAATGATTTGGTATTGCGATAAATCAATTAATCTATAGTTTATTTTTGTTTTCTTTAATATATTTTTTAAGATTTGGTTGACAATGATTGTTTGTATTGATTGCAGAAGCCGAGCTCGTAAAATACTGGTCTTTTGGGATGCTTTTGACTCTGGACACTTGGACCGTCGACAACCTAGCTGCCTATAAGGGACGTACTTCGTTTGGTTAAATGTTTATTTCGAGTTCGATTTAGTTTTAAGTTTAGAATTTTATTATTACTGTATGTTTGATGTTCGAGTTAATAGGAGTTAGAGTAGGTGTTGAAGTGAGTGATAGCTTTTAATAGAGTAGGGTTAGTACTAGGAGTAGGCAAGTCACGTTGGAAGCTAGAGTCGAAGTCGGAGTTGAAGAGAGTAATAATTTTTTTAAGAGTAAGGGTAGGTCTAGGAGTAGGTGAGTCATGGTAGGAGTAAGAGTCGAAGTAGGCACTAAAGTTTCACGATTAGGTTAATGGTAACAATAGGTAGGAGCAGCTCCGAAAATTTCTTGAGTAGATGTAGGAGTCGTGTATGAAATTTCATGTTTTTTTGTATTACTATATATTTATTATTCTATAATTTACTACAGTTTTCTTTAAAATATTTGTAAAGATTTGCTTGAGAATGATTGTTGTTAATGATTGCAGAAGCTATGTTCGTGGAATTCTGCTCTTTTGGGGATGCTTATGATTATATACACTTGGACCTTCCGCAATCCATCTGCTCGCGGGGGAAGCTGTTTGTTTATTTAAATTCTTATGGCTTGTTCGATTTAGTTTTCAATTTTTAATTCATTATTATTTTATGTTTGATATAGATTGCAAGAGTTAATAGGAGTAGGAGTCGAAGTAGGGACTACGGTTCACGAATTAGGGTAAGAGTTACACTAGATAGAAGCAGTTAATGGAATTTTATGATTCGAATTAAGAGTACTCTGCGAAATTTAATGATTTGGTAGTGCGATAAATTTTTTGTGTCGCTGTGTATTTATTATCATTGTATAATTTACTACTGTTTTCTTTAAAATATTTACAAATAGTTGTTTGAGAATAATTATTTTTATTGATTGCTGAAGCTATGTTCGTGGAATTCTGGTCGTTCGGGGATGCTTTTGAATATATAAACTAGGGCCGTCTGCAGTCCAGCTGCTCGTAAGGGAAGTAGTTCATTTATTTGAATTCTTATGGCTCGTTCGATTTAGTTTTCAAATTTGAACTCACTAATATTGTATGTTTGATGTAGATTGCAAGAGTTAATAGGAGTCGGAGCATGAGTAGAAGCAGGATCTACAGTTTCACGAATAGGGGTAAAGGTAACAAAAGGTTGGAGCAGTTACTGAACATTTATGATTCAGAGTAAAAGTAGTTCGTAAAATTTAATGATTTGGTATTGCGATAAATTAATTAATCTATAGTTCATTTTTGTTTTCTTTAAAATATTTTCTTAGATTTGGTTGACAATGATTGTATGTATTGATTGCAGATGCCGAGCTCGTAAAATACCGGTCTTTCGTGATATTTTTGCTGTGGACACTTGAACCGTCAACAACCTAGCTTCCTATAAGGGAAGTACTTGGTTTAGTTAAATGTTTATGACCAGTTCGATTTAGTTTTAAGTTTAGAATTTTATTACTATTGTATGTTTGATGTAGATTACCCGAGTTAATAGGAGTTAGAGTAGGAGTTGAAGTGAGTGATAACTTTTAATAGAGTAGGGTTAGTGCTAGTAGCAGGCAAGTCACGGTAGTAGTTAGAGTCGAAGTTGGAGTTGAAGAGAGTAATAATTTTTTTAAGAGTAGGTGTAGGTCTAGGAGTAGGTAAGTTATAGTCGAAGTAAGAGTCGAAGTAGGCGGCACTAAGTTTCACGAATGGGGTAAGGGTAACAACAATAGGTAGGAGCAGCTCCTAAAATTTCATAAGTAGAAGTAAGAATAGTGTATGAAATTTCATGTTTTTGTGTTGCTATATATTTATTATTATTGTACAGTTTACCACAGTTTTCTTTAAAATATTTACAAAGATTTGTTTGGGAATGATTGCAGAAGCTATGTTCGTTGAATTCTGGTCGTTAGGGGATAATATATAAACCAGGGCCGTCTGCAATCCAGCTCCATGTAAGTAGTTCATTTATTTAAATTCTTATGGTTCGTTCGATTTAGTTTTCAAATTTGAACTCATTAATATTGTATGTTTGATGTAGATTGCAAGAGTTAATTGGAGTCGGAGCATGAGTCGAAGTAGGGTCTACAGTTTCACGAATAGGGGTAACAGTAACAATAGGTTTGAGCAGTTAATGAACTTTTATGATTCAGAGTAAAAGATGTTTATAAAATTTAATGATTTGGTATTGCGATAAATCAATTAATCTATAGTTTATTTTTGTTTTCTTTAATATATTTTTTAAGATTTGGTTGACAATGATTGTTTGTATTGATTGCGGAAGCCGAGCTCGTAAAATACTGGTCTTTTGGGATGCTTTTGACTCTGGACACTTGGACCGTCGACAACCTAGCTGCCTATAAGGAACGTACTTCGTTTTGTTAAATGTTTATTTCGAGTTAGATTTAGTTTTAAGTTTAGAATTTTATTATTACTGTATGTTTGATGTTCGAGTTAATAGGAGTTAGAGTAGGAGTTGAAGTGAGTGATAGCTTTTAATAGAGTAGGGTTAGTACTCGGAGTAGGCAAGTCACGTTGGAAGCTAGAGTCGAAGTCGGAGTTGAAGAGAGTAACAATTTTTTTTAAGAGTAAGGGTAGGTCTAGGGGTAGGTGAGTCATGGTAGGAGTAAGAGTCGAAGTAGGCACTAAAGTTTCACGATTAGGTTAATGGTAACAATAGGTAGGAGCAGCTCCGAAAATTTCATGAGTAGATGTAGGGGTCGTGTATGAAATTTCATGTTTTTGTATTACTATGTTTACTACAATTTTCTTTAAAATATTTGTAAAGATTTGCTTGTGATTGATTGTTGTTAATGATTGCAGAAGCTATGTTCGTGGAATTCTGCTCTTTTGGGGATGCTTATGATTATATACACTTGGACCTTCCGCAATCCAGCTGCTTGTAGGGAAAGTTGTTTGTTTATTTAAATTCTTATGGGTTTTTCGATTTAGTTTTCAATTTTTAATTAATTATTATTTTATGTTTGATATAGATTGCAAAAGTTAATAGGAGTAGGAGTCGAAGTAGGGACTACGGTTCATGAATTAGGGTAAGAGTTACAATAGATAGAAGCAGTTAATCTAATTTTATGATTCGAATTAAGAGTACTCTGCGAAATTTAATGATTTGGTAGTGCGATAAATTTTTTGGGTCGCTGTGTATTTATTATCATTGTATATTTTACTACTGTTTTCTTTAAAATATTTACAAATAGTTGTTTGAGAATAATTATTTTTATTGATTGCTGAAGCTATGTTCGTGGAATTCTGGTCGTTCGGGGATGCTTTTGAATATATAAACTAGGGCCGTCTGCAGTCCAGCTGCTAGTAAGGGAAGTAGTTCATTTATTTGAATTCTTATGGCTCGTTCGATTTAGTTTTCAAATTTGAACTCACTAATATTGTATGTTTGATGTAGATTGCAAGAGTTAATAGGAGTCGGAGCATGAGTCGAAGCAGGATCTACAGTTTCACGAATAGGGGTAAAGGTAACAATATGTTGGAGCAGTTAATGTACTTTTATGATTCAGAGTAAAAGTAGTTCGTAAAATTTAATGATTTGGTATTGCGATAAATTAATTAATCTATAGTTCATTTTTGTTTTCTTTAAAATATTTTCTTAGATTTGGTTGACAATGATTGTATGTATTGATTGCAGATGCCGAGCTCGTAAAATACCGGTCTTTCAGGATATTTTTGCTGTGGACACTTGAACCGTCAACAACCTAGCTTCCTATAAGAGAAGTACTTCATTTAGTTAAATGTTTATGACCAGTTCGATTTAGTTTTAAGTTTAGAATTTTATTAATATTGTATGTTTGATGTAGATTACTTGAGTTAATAGGAGTTAGAGTAGGAGTTGAAGTGAGTGATAACTTTAAATTGAGTAGGGTTAGTGCTCGTAGCAGGCAAGTCACGGTAGGAGTTAGAGTCGAAGTTGGAGTTGAAGAGAGTAATAATTTTTTTAAGAGTAGGTGTAGGTCTAGGAGTAGGTAAGTCATAGTCGAAGTAGGCACTGAGTTTCACGAATGGGGGTAAGGGTGACATTAGGTAGGAGCAGCTCCTAAAATTTCATAAGTAGAAGTAAGAATAGTGTATGAAATTTCATATTTTTGTGTTGCTATATATTTATTATTATTGTATAGTTTACCACAGTTTTCTTTAAAATATTTACAAAGATTTGTTTGAGATTGATAATTTATAGTTTAGAAATGATAATTTCCAATTTAGAATGAATACTTTGAAAGTTGAGGAACTAAAATGAGTACTTTTGAAAGTTCAGGGACTAAAATGAATAATTTGAAAATTGAGGGACTGAAATAAACTTCTTTGAAAACAAAGGGGCTTATATAGTGTAATTAGAACATGTGGGAACAGCCCAAATATATATTTGAACTAGCAGGGACTTATGAAGGCGTTTTAAAAACTACAAGGACTGATTTTGAAATAATTTTGGAACCCAGGGACTAAAGGGTAAATTCTGAAATTAAAATAAATCAGATTTTATATATATCAAATCCTTTATTTTTCTCCTTCAGTGTCGAGAGAAAACGAGGACGCAGCGATGCCGGCCTCGAGCAGGGGAGATCTGCCGGAGTTAAACGCCGGCGATCCACGGCGGTATTACCGCCGCCTTGTGGCGGTGATCAAAAGGAAAAGAAACGGTAACAAAAGGTAGAGCTTGGTGCGAGAAATTGGGTTAAAACAGCGGCTGAGTTCGCGATTTAGATCGTGATTTCTCCGGGTATAAATTCGGCTGTCGAGGTAGGTAGATATCTGGGTTTCGATTCTTTTCAGTTTTGGGTTTTTATTTGGGATTCGATTGGATATCAAACGAAATGGGCAGTGGCGATTTGACTGGTTACCGATTATGGAGGTGGTGATGTGTGGGATTGTAGGCGAATTGGTTAGTGGTGGTGTCCGTTTGGTTTCTGGTATTAATGTGAAATTAATGTGCGTAAGTAAACTTCCCCTATTTTCATGAAAGTAGAAAGTTAATGTGAAATTAATGTGCGTAAGTAAATTTTTCCCTATTTTTTTCAAAGTTGAATGTAAATGTGGAATTAATGTGTAAACGACTGTCTTGCAACTTAATTTCTTTGATGAATTTCGTTTACTTTATGTAAGTATATGTTATTAAGAAATTTGTTCAAGCATGCACATTATCATATCATTGCATTATCAAGCATGCATTGGCATCGAAATTGGGAAGTCAAATGTTTTTAAATGAAAGAAATGTGTCAAGGTGCAAGTTTGTTCAAAAGTTATGTGTCCCAAGTTTTTAAGAAAGAATTGGGTGTACTTCTAGTTCATGAAAGATGCGAGTGAGAAATGGGGCGCGGGGGACCGGTTGCGACGGAATGTCCAACCGTTTTACAGTAGACTGTTAAACCGCTTTGCGGTGGGAAAGTGAATGTTAAACCGCTTTGCTGTGGAAATGTGAATGTTAATCTGGTTCCAAATAAGAATTGCCCACTGTTGTCTGATTGACTAGAAGATGCACCAAGTGAGCTCACGATGGAAATGAAGTGAAAGTTTTGAAATGAAGTGAAAGTTTGAAAAGTTTGAAAGTTCTGGAAAGTAAAGTAAATGGGGATACATACATGGAATTTTTAAAGCATTCATGTCATAAGCATGCATCACTTGCACGAAGTTTGCTTACTGAGCTTTAGCTCACCCCAATCCCTCCCCAATATTTTAGGTGATGAATGCTATGAGACGAGGAAAGCACTTGGTGACAGACTCAGGCTATACCTACCTTCAATCTTTGAAAATAAAGTTAAATTAGAATTTATTTAAGTTTCTCATTAATTATTCCTTAATTCATTTTGTTAATTGTTTGGTTGAAATTTGCTTTGAATAAGTATGGGTAGTATTAGAGGTTAAATTACCTCTTATTTCATTTGCTAAAATTTATTTACTTGGAATTATATTGTTAAGGAGTTTAGGACTTATTGTAATGGTTTGGATGATGTTTGGGATTGAATGAGTTGAGATGTGTACTTTAAAATGGTTTTGATGTCCCTCTACAGGTTGGCTATTTCCAATTTACAGAGGAGACTTTGTCGAAATTTCTGTAAAATTTCATACTAGAAAAAATAAACGTTTAAATGTTTTAAACGATTTCTTTTCAGCATTTAAGTAAAGAAAAGTTAGCACGCCGAGATTTAAGATTTTGAACTTGGGGTGTTACATTTTTTGTATCAGAGCTAAGAGTTTTAAAAGCGATTCTGTAGACTTTTAAAATTTATTTGAAAATGGTTCGGGTAACTGAGTCACGCCTCAAGTGCTTCTCCCTCGATCATCTGGTAAGTTAAATTTATGTTCAAGTTAGTAAATGCGTGGTAATGTTTCCAATATTGTAAATTTTTGCATGTTAATATGTAATGTTGTAAAGTTAAAGGTTAAGGATGTTGTTAATGAATATGACGTGTATACCTTGATTATGTAAATGTGAAAATGAGATGGTATATATAATATTTTAATAATTTATTGATGTAGAAATGTTCATGTGATATATATATGATGATTATTATACTGTGAACTTAAGGAGATTGATATGATTAAATGTTGAGGTCATATGGTATGGAGATAAGTGGCATGTCACATGATTACCACAAGTTATGGTGAATAGATAGTTAATGCATGTTATGATTGTCCTATAGAAGAATAGTGTGAAGATATGTTTGAACTAATTAATCTTATCTTGATCAATGGTTTGTTCATTGCTAAATATGACCTATGGTCGGGAGACTTCATTTGTTTTTGACAAGATAGATGAATTTATTTAAAATTTTGGTGATGTAGTTGTGGTTACTCATTGTTGGTTGTGCATTAGATGTGAGTAGAGCATATTATCCATTTTGAGATCTCTATGGAATATACATAAATTTGGATTGTTTAAATCTAGGATGATCATTAGTGTAACTTTTACTTATTGTGGAGTTATATCTTTGGGTTAAGTAAACTCGATAAGGGATTATGAATAACAAAAGTCTTATTCATTGGTGATAGGTCAATGATTTATTTATAAAATTCTTGGTTAGAGTATTGTTGTTATGATGATTTTGAAACCATGGATTTTTAAATTAGTACCTTGGCTTCAGTTTTAAGATGAGTGTATGATACTGAATACTTGATTACAATATATAAGTATGGGTTACAGGATTTAAGTTTGATTCTCCGATTTTAAAAGAAATGTCAGCATGTTCAGAAAGGATTTCGTTTGTAAATCTTTCCAGAAAGATTCTTTTAAAGTTTTAGTATTTCTACTGTATACTTTGGTATGGACGTCAAGTTTCACTAATTCTGGATTATAAAGTCTTCTTTTGGTCAATCTTCTTGATTTTAGTTTTAAGAATGTGATCAATCAATATATATATATGTAATACCACTTTTCGTTTTACGTGCTTTCTTGAATACCACCCAATTTTTTTATGATGAATAATTTATTTGACAATTATTATTGATAATAAGTTGAATTATTTTGCAGTGGAAAGACTTGGACGTCGTCTCGATCAATGTGCCAATTAAAATATTTATAAATTGTTTACGTACAATTCCATGTCTAATTGTTTATTTTAATTGTTACTTACCATTTCTATTTTAATTGAGTAGTAAGTTGCCTAAATTGCATTAAATTGAAGTTGAAAAAAAGTTTGGTGACACTTTGGAAATTTATTTGAGGGTCGTGGACTTAAATTACCAATTTATGAGAGCTAAGGGACTAAATTGCAAATTACCAAAACTTAAACAATTAAAACCTAAACCCTCAATTTTTACCTAACTCACGATCGCTCTCTCTCACGACCTCGCTCCCTCAGTCTCTCTCTACCGCTGGTCTCTCTCTCGCGACTCACTCCCTCTCACTCGCACACCTCACCCTCAGCTTCTCTCTCCCTCCGCCCTTGCGGCGCACCACCGGCAGCCACGACCACGACCCAACCACCATAAGGAGCTCCCTCTCGCGCGCACACACACAACGCAGACACACCTTCACGCACGCACACATACCCACTTCGATACACACATATATATTTATTGATTTTTGTGTATATATGTATGTATATATTGGTATGTATATGCATTTACATATGAAAATTACAGATTTTGATATGTATGCATATATGATTTTCGATTCAGAACTTTTAAATTGAATTCCACCTGTTTAATTCTTTGAATCTGGAATTTGATATATGTATACATATGGGTGTATACATATGGGTGTATAATTTTCACAATGGAGTTTTTAGATTTTGAAAAATTTTATATTAGTTTGGTTAATTGATATTTTTAGCTTGATTTCGAATTTTAAATTGTTAAACTTCAATTTTGGGGTAATATGTGTATACATATTTGTGTATGTATGTATACATTTCAAACTTGTCAATGTATGTGAATTTCCAGATTTTGATAAAGTACGAATTTAAGTTTGTTAATATATTTTTCGTGCTTAATTATGAGTTGAGAATTGTGAGTTTCTAAATTGGGAAAAATTCCATGAATGGTTAGAGTTATTATTTGTGTATTTTGTACATTTTGGCTTAAGTTAGATATATTTATTTGAGTTAAAATTTAAACGGCGAAAAAGTCTTCTAACTCGTAATGAAATTGGATTTTTGTGTTTAAAATATGGCATGCTAGGTGTTTGAAATAATTTTAAACCTCATTTGGATTAAATTGAAGTTTTAACTTTGGTTAGGGGTATGGTTAGTTCAAAACGGATAATGATTGTGTTTTGAACTAAAAGTTTTGCCTAATTTGATAAGTGAGATTTCAATTTTTTCTTTTTGCCTTTGAGTTTATCTCTTATTTCGAGTATGGTATTATATGTGTTGGACTTAGCGTAAGGTCACGTTTGGGATTAAATTGTGAATGAAATAGAAGTTTTAAACCTTGCTTAGAGTTTAAAATGTGATTTTGAACTAAAAGTATATTTTAGTAAATATTCGGGTACAACTAGGATTTTGGTACATTGATGTCACGGGCAGCCGATGTTCCTCCACTTGCAAATTTAGAAACGGTAAATTATTAAGGACTGCAGGTAAGTAAACTTCCCCTATTTTCATAGAAGTTACATGTAAATGTGAAACGTGTAAATGGCTGTTTGCAACTTACTTGCTTTGATGAATTACATTTACTTTATGAAAGTATATGTTATTAAGAATGCTCAAGCATGCACATTATCTGTAGCGACCAAGAATTTTTACGCATTTAATAATCGTGTCGCTACTATCTCACCCATTTATTTTTATTTTTACGTTAAAGTCGTGACGCGATCGTTTAGCCAAGTTATAAATTTGGAGCTGAAATATGTAAATTTCAGTCCAATTTGATTTTACGTCCAATAAATTCAAAAATCTATTTTTAAAATCCAAATTTCATTTATTTATTTATTCAAATAAAATCTCCAGATAATCTTATTTCAAATTTGAGTCTATCATCCTAATTACAATTCAAATTTTAAATTCATCACTTATCTCTACAAATCATGATCACCATCCTAGCCAACTTTCAACCACTCCTATCACGAAAATCTATCTGCAGTTACAATTCGAAACCAAAACCAAAGATTTTCTATCCAACCATTTTAATTCCCATTTCACGTTCAGACTCTTCTTCACGGCTGAACCTCTCAATTCAGGTAGGATAATGAAGAATCCTTTTTTTTTCAACCTCACCATCATCACCACCGTGACCAGCACCACAATCTCACCAAACTCCCATCACCTATATCATTATCATCGCCACACCCAAACCACAACCAAGCACCAACCTCTGTTTAAGCTCCATTCATCACCAACCTCATCACCACCAAGAATCCCCACCCAATGCAGGCCACAAATCATCATCATCACCACCCTATTCGTCCCCTGCATCCAAATCAAACAACCAGCATCATCATCATCAATCAAAACCAACGCAGCCACCACCCATTTCCACCATCATCACCTGCACCAATCAACAAACCACCTGCAGCACCACCATTCACGGCCAAAACCACCTCAATCGAGAACCCAAACCACCATCATCATTCGCACACGGCCACAACCTCCTCCAACTCACCTCCATCTTCAACACCAATCATCACCATCACCATCATCACCACCGAACAACAGCCAGTCGCAAGCCATAGTCGACTGTAACTCGCCAAACCCAAGCCTCCACCTCCAAGAAACCACCGCTGCCAATCGAAAACTCAATAGCAAACCTCAAACTTCACAACTCAACATCACCACTGCCCAAACAATTCTTTAACCAAATCAAACCCCAAACCAAGAACAAAACAAGAAGAACTAGGTACTTACCTTCATCACCAGCCATCTGGACGGATTTTGGCCGAAAATCACAACTCCGATTTCGATTTCAAGCTTTGATTTGGTCTCGGTTTCACATTATAAACCACCCAAATATCTTCCTCCATCCACCCCCCCCACTGCTACCCTGACCACCGCCGCCGCTCGACCGCGGCGTTTCACCGGCAAATCGCCGGCAGTACCTCCGCCGGACTCAACCCCTGCGCGCACTCTCTCGCCATTCTCTCTCTCGGTCTGATTTTCAGATCGTGAATGAGAGAGAGAGTAAATATTTTGATTTTAATATTTTAACTTCCAGAATTTGCACTTTAGTCCCTGGGTTCCAAAATTATTTCAAAATCAGTCACTGTAGTTTTAAAACTTATATTTCAGTCCTTAAGTTCTTGAATGATCTTATAAGCTTTTCATTTTTAAAAATTTCTTATCTCAATCCCCACAATTTAATATTCGTTTTGAGTTCCGACCCAACTTTTGAAAATTTACATTTTAGTCCCTCAAGTTTGAAAAGTATTCATTTTAGTCCCTCAACTTTCATAGTATTCATTTTAGTCCCTCAACTTTCAAAAAACATCAATTTCAGTTCTCAAATTGTAATTTATCATTTTTAAACTATAAATTTCTAAAGACTAATTTAACTTATGGGCTAGACGAAGCGTACGGAGATTTGAAAGATTGAAGTCATATCCCGCTCAACTTTGCACTCGTCGGATTTAAGGTAGACTCGCCCCCACTAATTGATTTATATTATAATTGCATGTGTTATGTGGATTTGTGTGATTTTATGCTTAATCGCATGAGAAAAGAATATCTCTTTTGAGATAAAAGAATTATGTTATGCTGGGCATAACTTATCTGCTAGCATGATACAAGAAAAGAATGGTTCATTTGTGTTCACTATGTGATGCCTATGAATAAGAAAAGAATGTCACTACATGATTTGCATAATTACTGGTCCAATTATCTTGTAGATTAATTATTGGCGATGAGTCTACTGAGTATTTCATTTCGAAATGCTCAACCCGTTATTTTAAACAATTTTGCAGATTTTGGAGACGGTGGCGAGTGATGGGCAATGACGGCAAATTACAAATTGATATTTTTTTAAAGTCGTGAACTTTGAAATGATTATTTCATTTTATCAAGAATTGTCATTTTTGCAAATTTGTACGAAAATACTTATTCCATTAATCATTTTTTTTTCCGCAACAAAGTTTATTCAAGAATTTAGAAAAGTGACGTTCCCGCGCTTCTCGGAACTCGGGGCGTTACATTATCATGTCATGGCATCATCAAGCATGCATTGGCATTGACATCGAAATTGGAAAGTCAAATGATTTTAAATGAATAATGTGGTAAGTTTAAGTTTTATCAAAATGCATGTATCCCAAGTTTTAAGTAAGAATGGGTGTACTTCTATGCCATGAAAGGTGTGAGTGGGAAATGGGGCGCGGGAGACCGGCCTACCCAAATAAATCGCTTTGCGGTGACGATTGCTGAACCGCTTGGCGGTGGTAAATATTAAACCGCTTTGCGGTGACGATTGCTAAACCGCTTGGCGGTGACAAATATTAAACCGCTTTGCGGTGACGATTGCTAAACCGGTTGAAGGTGGCAAATATTATACCGCTTTGCGGTGACGATCGCTAAACCGCTTGGCGGTTGCAAATTTTGAAAAGTATGAATGTCTTAAAAAATAAAGTAACGGGGGTAATTACTTTGAATGGTCTAAGGAGTTTCATGTCATGAGCATGCATCACGTGCATAAATTTTACTTACTGAGCTTTAGCTCACCCCAATCCCTCCCCAATATTTCAGGTGATGAAAGCAAGATGAGACGAGGAGAGCACTTGGTGACAGACTTAGGCTATATCTACCTTCAATTTTTGAAAATAAAGTTAAATTAGAATTCATTTAAGTTTCTCATTAATTATTCCTTCATTTATTATTGTTAAGGGTTTGATTGCAATTAGCTTTGAATAAGTATTAGTGTAGTATTAGAGGTTAAATGACCTCTTATTTCATTTGCTAAAGTTTATTTACTTGGAAATATATCTTTGAGGAGTTTGGAACTTATTGAATGGTTTTGATGATGTATGGGATTGAATGAGTTGAAATGTATGCTTTAAAATGGTTTTGAAGTCCCTCTGCAGGTTGGTTAAGTACAATTTATAAAGGAGATTATGCCGAAATTTTTGTAAAATTTTATAATAGAAAATGAAAGGTTTAAATGTTTTAAACGATTCATTTCCGCATATAATGTGAATGAGAGTTAACACACCTAGGTTTTAGAATTTAAACTTGGGGTGTTACAATATATATATATATATATATATTAAGGTTTAGACGTTAGAATAGATCTTATGAAAGGCTGAAAATAGAAAGTTAGTGAATGGATTCATAAGTGGGATAATGTCGGTTAATGGTCTCCTACAACAATAGCTATCAAACTTCGATCCGTATTGAGTTCTATACGATATGAAGTGTAGATCATCAGTTCGCGAGAATGAGCTAGAAGAAAGAAAGTTATTTGGTCCAGAAATAGTACAACAAACAGCAAAAGTTGTTGAAAAGATTCGTCAACAAATGAAAATTGCACAGAGTAGACAGAAAAGCTACGTGGACAGAAGAAGGAAACCTTGGAATTCGTTGAAGGAGATATGATCTTTTTGAAGGTAACTCCTATGAAAAGGAGGTATGAGATTCGGGAAGAAAGAAAAGTTAAGCCTATGTTTTGTCGGCCCCTTTGGAATTCTTGAAATGGTGGGTGACCTAACTTATCGGGTTGCGTCGTCACCAGCGCTATTGGGTGTGCACAATGTTTTTCATGCATCGATGTTGAGGAAATATATTTCGGATTCCTCCCGTAGTCTCAATTATGAGTCATTAGATCTTTGTGAGGATCTGACTTACGAGGAGTCACTTGTGAAAACCCTAATAATGAAAGTAAATAAGGAACTTAGAAGAAAGAAGATTTCGTTAGTTAAGGTTCTTTGGAGGAATCATGTAGTAGAAGAGGCTACTTGGGAATGCGAAGACGAAATGCGTGCCAAGTATTCACAACTTTTTGGTAAGTTTCAATTTCGAGGATGAAATTTTTTTTAGGGGGTAAGAAATTGTAATATCACTTTTTCGTTTTACGCGCATTCTTGAATTTCACGTAATTTTATATTGGTATCATTATAAATTATGTAACTGATTATTAATATTTTCATATTTGACTTAATTTGCGGTGGAAGGACTTGGACGCCGTCACGATCAATGTGCCAATTAAAATGTTGATAAATTGCTTATGTACAATCTCTTCATTCTGAACAACATTTCTTACTTGGGGAAAAAATTGTAATTGATCGATCCATTTTTACGTACTTGATAGTGCATTTTATACTATTCAAATGCAGTGTAATCTTGAAGTAGATGTCAATGGCCACCAGAACTTCTTCGTGAAAGAGGTAACTTTCTTTAAACCGTGCTTTCTACATGCTTTTGCTATATTTTTGCTGATAATGAGTCCCTATTTGATTTTGCTATAGAAAGTTGTTGTGACTTTCTCTTTTAGATTTAGAAAGTTATTTGGAAAATTCACAGGCAATACAAAAGGTCTCAAAGTTTTCTCCATGAATTAATCGGTGGAGTTGAGGGTTTCGAACTCATTGTTAGATTCTGCTACAATGGAGGCAGAATTGGCATAACTCCTTATAATGCATTGGTATCATGCACAAAATGCTTGCAGGTGTATTAAAGAATTTCAATTACTCTGTGCAATTAGGCAAGTGTATTAAAGAATATCAATATTAGTGCACAATTTTCATATAGATTTTTAGCTATTTTCATAAAGATGTTTAGATTAATATTTATTTTGTTATTCAAAATTTTTGCAAGCACAAGAATCATAACCCTATTACCATCACTTCGGTGGTGGTTATATTATGCAAAACTGCCTTAGAGGCAAACTTTGTCCCTGTTTGGTTTGGATAAAAATTAGGCTTTATTTGGCAACACTATTAATTTGTTTTATTTATGTGTTTGAGGTAAATGTGTGGTAAAAATTGAAGAGAGAAAATGTGTGTGGTTAAAAAATGATTTGATAAATTTTATCGTTTATAAATTTGTTAATAAATTGTAATTATTGCGTCAAGGAATAGATGCTTATATTTTTAATAGATTTTGCTAGAAAATTGGCGAAATATATGATTTCAAAGTTGTGGATCTCATGCAGCGTGTGATTGAAAATGAGTTATAAGAAATAGGTGCCAAAAGCGTGACCCGGATTTTGCTTAATTTCAAAATCAAAGTCTTTGACCCTGGTTTTCATTTTCTTTATGCTATTGCATTCAAGTATGTATCTTAAGTCAGAACAATCCTCTAGCATTCCTTCTAGGAGAGATCATTTCGATTGCAACGTGGTGTCATCTGATATTGATTATTCTAGTAGGGGAGCGTCGTCAGATTGAGCTATAACCTACTCTTGTGGCATCGATACAATAATATATAATGCTAAAAGTTGTTCTACTAATGTATTAGTTGCTGTTTTTTATTGATTTTATTCCCTTTGTGTCAGTACATTATAATTTTTCAATAGAATATATCCGTGCATCGCACGGGTGTGAAACTAGTGTGGGTTAATATTAATTGTTGGCTTTGAGTTCAATTTTAGTCAAAGTATTAGAGTTATCAAACATGGGAACTATAACTAATTCAAATTATTAAAAACTTATTTGGACAATAAATGCTAATTTATATATTTAAACAATAAAATGTCAATTTATATAGTTAAATAATAAATGATCGTAGGTTTGAATAGCTTTTATGAGTTATTGTTAACTTCATTGAAAATGCAAATTTTCATGATTTCTGCATTTATCTCTTGTATTTAATTTTTTTTCAACATTCATTCAAAAAATTATCAATCAAAAAGATTATAAATATGTGTTTATTCTCAACATAGTTAATATTTATAAATATATTTAACCAATAAAATTATACTTTTATTTACAAAATAAAGAAGTTAAATTAATAATTACGAAAAATCTGCAATTAATATGAAACAACAATCGGACAATATGGGAGATCAAGAAATTATATCGCAAATCTTACACTATATAATCTCTACACAATTATTAAAATTAATAAGAATGATTAAAAATATTAGCATCCATTCAATAAATTTGTTTATGAATTTATTTACAGACAATACATTTTTCACCAACTTTTTAATTATACACATTTTTTGAAATCCTTTTTCAACTACGCATTTTATCTCGAAAACGACAATATTTTTATTTATAAACAAAAAAAAAGCATTTGAACGGATGTTTTAATTTATTAAATTGTTAATAATAATAATAATAATTGTTGACGTCACTTTTTGTCACAAAACTGGTCAACAAATAAAATGGATTGATCTTTGACTCATCATGTTGAGATAACTTGATTTTGAGATTTTTGGCTAAACAACCAGGTCATATAACTGAATTCTAGATAGTATGTGAATTTATACGATGTTGAACTTCTTATCACCAACTCAACTCTGCATCGTGTATGACCTGACATTCAGGTCTACAAGCGTTTGGACCTGAGCGTCACCTCTGCAAGTCATTTGAAGTTAAAGGTTTCTCTTTGAATCAATAAATTTCTCTCTCTCTAATGAACATAAAATTCCCCTATTTATAGGTAAAATGGAGGTAGACATATTTACATATTTGATCCCTCATCTAATAATTACATAATGGGGCAATTTCTAATAGTTATAGACAATTTCACTCATATCTTCATACAAGTATCACATTGACCCTTTGAGTTCATCTTGAGTAGTCTTGATCCTTAGTTTGACGTGGAACTTGACCAATAAGCTCGTTGACCACTGAATAGGTGACTCTTAACCTTGACCCAAATTTATGGGGTGCAACAAATGTCCCCCAAGGTCTGGACTTATGATCACCTTAAGTTCGGACCTTGTTCAAATACCAACCCTTGCTTCGAGCCCACTCTGCTTCTTTTTCTTGAGTCGTTTTGGTCATTCATATGTAGAACTGATGTCCAAGTCCGCTTGTCAGACCAGAAACACAATTTAGGTCGATTGGAAGATGAAGGTGAAGGATTGAAGTTCACATAGAAGCCATTGTGCGTGACAGGCGTTCACCTCGAACCCATAATTAGTAAATTTTGATTGGGTCATACTGTTCTATATTTGATCCAGGTAGTCGAAGTCTTCATTTCATTTAAGGACTTGATTTGAGGAGACAGCTGAAGAGTCAAGGAGTTGAAATAATTACTAGTTGAAGAGCCGCTGAGGACCTGAAATAACATCCAGCTGAAGAGTTGAAATAGTGGCCAACTGAAGATGTGGCCTAGTTGAAGAGCTGATTGCTTCAATTTTTATTTTTAAAGAGTGAATCTGATTCTTTTGACTACTTGAAAAAAAAAATTCTAGATATTCAGGCCAGTCCATTTAATGAGATCATTCCATAAAGTCAAATTCTGACGAAGCACACTTGCATAGATCAAAATATCAAATCTGAAGGTAACTCGGTGCACTGAATTAGTTGATAAGAATATAATCAAGATGACCTCAGGGATTGGACCAGACCTTATGGGAGTTGTTATGTCCTATCTCAAGGGTAACGGTAATAAAAACCTGATGGACTTGATTCTGTCGTATCCCTCGGGTAATGGCAGTAAAGATCTCAAAGACTTGGTTCTCTCGTGTCCCTCGTGTAATAGTAATGAAGACCTCAAGGGCTTGGTTCTCTCGTGTCTCCAAAGGTTTTACTTCGTCATGGGGATTTCACATAGTAATGAGGGTGTACCTCGTCATTAAGGTCAACTTCATCATGGAGTTTTCACCTCATCATAGTTACCTCGTCATGGTAGTTGCACCTTATCATGGTCACCTCGTCTTCATGGAGGTTTCACCTTACCACGGAGTTCTCACCTTATCATTGAGGTTCACTTCACCAGGTGGTTTTACCTCTTCATGATCACCTCCTTGTCAATGAGGTTTCACCTCATCAATGAGGATCACATCGCCATGGAGATTTTACCTCATCATGGTCACCTCCTCGTCATGGAGGTTTCACCTCACCAACAAGGACCCCTTCACCATGGAGGCCTTACCTCATCATGGTCACCTCCTTATTATGAAGGTTTCACCTTATCACTGAGGTTGACTTCATCACGGAGGTCTTACCTCATCATGGTCACCTCCTCATCATGGAGGTTTCACCTCATCAATGAGGTTGATTTCACCATGGAGATCTTACCTCATCATGAACACCTCCTCATCATGAAGGTTTCACCTCATCACTGAGGGTGACTTCACCATGGAGGTCTTACCTTATCATGGTTACCTCCTTATCATGGAGGTTTACCTCATCATTGATGTTTATTCACCATAGAGGTTTTACCTCATCATGGTCACCTCCTCATCATGGAGGTTTCACCTCATCACTGAGGTTCCACTTCACCGTGGAGGTCTTACCTCGTCATGGTCACCTCCTCATCATGGTGGTTTCACCTCATCAGTGAGGTTCACTTCACCATGGAGGTCTTACCTCGTCATGGTCACCTCCTCATCATGGAGGTTTCACCTCATCACTGAGGTTCACTTCACCATGGAAGTCTTACCTCGCCATGGTCACCTCCTCATCATGGAGGTTTCACCTCATCACCGAGGTTTCACTTCACTATGGAGGTCTTACCTCGTCATGGTCACCTCCTCATCATGGAGGTTTCACCTCAACATTGAGGTTCCACTTCACCATGGAGGTCTTACCTCGTCATGGTTACCTCCTTCTCACGGAGGTTTCACCTCATCATTGAGGTTCAACTTCACCGAAACCTCATCATTGAGGTTCCACTTCACCATGGAGGTCTTACCTCGTCATGGTCACCTCCTTCTCACGGAGGTTTCACCTCATCATTGAGGTTCAACTTCACCATGGAGGTCTTGCCTCATCATGGTCACCTCCTTATCATGGAGGTTTCACCTCATCATTGAGGTTTCATTCACCGCGGAGGTCTTACCTCGTCATGGTCACCTCCTCATCATGGAGGTTTCACCTCATCACTGAGGTTCCCTTCACCATGGAGGTCTTACCTTGTCCTGATCACCTCCTCATCATGGAGGTTTCACCTCATCACTGAGGTTCCACTTCACCATGGAGGTCTTACCTCGTCGTGGTAACCTCCTCATCTTGGAGGTTTCACCTCATCACTGAGGTTCCACTTCACTATGGAGGTCTTACCTCGTCGTGGTCACCTCCTCATCATGGAGGTTTCACCTCATCACTGAGGTTCCCTTCATCATGGAGGTTACACCTCATCACTGAGGTTCCACTTCACCGTGGAGGTCTTACCTCGTCGTGGTCACCTCCTCATCATGGAAGTTTCACCTCATCACTGAGGTTGACTTCACCATTGAGGTCTTACCTCGTCATGGTCACCTCCTCATCATGGAAGTTTCACCTCATCACTGAGGTTGACTTCACCATTGAGGTCTTACCTCGTCATGGTCACCTCCTCATCATGGAGGTTCCACCTCATCACTGAGGTTCCACTTCACCATGGAGGTCTTACCTCGTCATGGTCACCTCCTCATCTTGGAGGTTTCACCTCATCACTGAGATTCCAGTTCACCAAGGAGGTCTTACCTTGTCATGGTCACCTCCTTGTCATGGAGGTTTACCTCATCATTGAGGTTTCATTCACCATGGAGGTTTTACCTCATCATGGTCACCTCCTCATCATGGAGGTTTCACCTCATCACTGAGGTTGACTTCACCATGGAGGTCTTACCTCTTCACGGTTACCTCCTCATCATGGAGGTTTCACCTCATCATTAAGGTTCTATGTCACCATGGAGGTCTTAGCTCATCATGGTCACTTCCTTATCATGGAGGTTCCAATTCACCATGGAGGTCTGACCTCATAATGGTCAGCTCCTTATCATGGAGGTTTCACCTCATTATTGAGGTGCATATATCAACGAAATGAACACTTAGACGGAGTGATTATTAAATAATGGATGAGGCTTGATGTCATCTCAATATTTCAGCTCGATTTTCACCAGTCATCTCGTTTGCGAAGTTGAGGTCGGAGCACTTTCACCTCGATTTGTGTTTACCAAAACACCTCGTCTGCAAAGTTGAGGTCGGAACTCTTTCACCTCGGTTTGTATTTACCAAATCACCTCGTTTGGAAATTTGAGGTCGGAACATTTTCGCCTCAGTTTGTTTTTACCAAAACACCTCGCCTGCAAAGTTGAGGTCGGAACTCTTTCACCTCGATTTGTTTTTACCGAATCACCTAGTTTGGAAAGTTGAGGTCGGAACATTTTCACCTCAGTTTGTTTTTACCAAAACACCTCATCTGCAAAGTTGAGGTCGGAACTCTTTCACCTCGGTTTGTTTTTACCGAATCACCTAGTTTGGAAAGTTAAGGTCAGAACATTTTCACCTCGGTTTGTTTTTACCACAACACCTCGTCTGCAAAGTTGAGGTCGGAACTCTTTCACCTCGGTTTGTTTTTACCAAATCACCTCGTTTGCAAAGTTGAGGTCGGAACATTTTCACCTCGGTTTTTTCTTTTACAGAAACACCTCGTTTGCAAAGTTGAATCGGAACTCTTTCACCTCGGTTTGTTTTTACCAAAACACCTCGTTTGCAAAGTTGAGGTCGGAACTCTTTCACCTCGGTTTGTTTTTACCAAAACACCTCGTTTGCAAAGTTGAGGTCGGAACTCTTTCACCTCGGTTTGTTTTTACCAAAACACCTCGTTTGCAAAGTTGAGGACGGGAAACTTTCACCTCGATTTAATGACGATTCCTTTTCATCCATGAGGTCTTTCTCGTCTTTGAGACGGATTGCCTTGTGATGTTGATGGTATCCTGCCTTATAAGTACTTATGGATCATCAACTAAGGTCTTGATTTGCCTCTCAATGAGATCTTTCTCGTCTTTGAGATGGATTTCCTTGTGATGTTGATGGTATCCTGCCTTATAGGTACTTATGGATCATCGACTAAGGTCTTGATTTTCCTCTCAAGGAGGTTTTTCTCGTCTTTGAGATGGATTTCCTTGTGATGTTGATGGTATCCTGCCTTATAGGTACTTATGGATCATCAACTAAGGTCTTGATTTGCCTCTCAAGGAGGTCTTTGTCGTCTTTGAGACGGATTGCCTTGTGATGTTGATGGTATCCTGCCTTATAAGTACTTATGGATCATCAACTAAGGTCTTGGTTTGCCTCTCAATGAGGTATTTCTCGTCTTTGATATGGATTTCCTTGTGATGTTGATGGTATCTTGCCTTATAAGTACTTATGGATCATCGACTAAGGTCTTGATTTTCCTCTTAAGGAGGTCTTTCTCGTCTTTGAGATGGATTTTCTTGTGATATTGATGGTATCCTGCCTTATAGGTACTTATGGATCATCAACTAAGGTCTTGATTTGCCTCTCAAGAAGGTCTTTGTCGTCTTTGAGACGGATTGCCTTGTGATGTTGATGGTATCCTGCCTTATAAGTACTTATGGATCATCAACTAAAGTCTTGATTTGCCTCTCAATGAGGTCTTTCTCGTCTTTGAGATGGATTTCTTTGTGATGTTGATGGTATCCTGCCTTATAAGTACTTATGGATCATCGACTAAGGTCTTGATTTTCCTCTCAAGGAGGTCTTTCTCGTCTTTGAGATGGATTTCCTTGTGATGTTGATGGTATCCTTCCTTATAGGTACTTATGGATCATCAACTAAGGTCTTGATTTGCCTCTCAATGAGGTCTTTGTCGTCTTTGAGACGGATTGCCTTGTGATGTTGATGGTATCCTGTCTTATAAGTACATATGGATCATCAACTGAGGTCTTGATTTGCCTCTCAAGGAGGTCTTTCTCGCCTTTGAGACGGATTGCCTTGTGATTTTAATGGTATCCTGCCTTATAGGTACTTATGGATCATCAACTCAGGTCTTGGTTTGCCTCTCAAGGAGGTCTTTCTCGCCTTTGAGACGGATTGCCTTGTGATGTTGATGGTATCCTGCCTTATAAGTACTTATGGATCATCAACTAAGGTCTTGATTTGCCTCTCAATGAGGTCTTTCTCGTCTTTGAGATGGATTTCTTTGTGATGTTGATGGTATCCTGCCGTATAAGTACTTATGGATCATCGACTAAGGTCTTGATTTTCCTCTCAAGGAGGTCTTTCTCGTCTTTGAGATGGATTTCCTTGTGATGTTGATGGTATCCTGCCTTATAGGTACTTATGGATCATCAACTAAGGTCTTGATTTGCCTCTCAATGAGGTCTTTGTCGTCTTTGAGACGGATTGCCTTGTGATGTTGATGGTATCCTGCCTTATAAGTACATATGGATCATCAACTGAGGTCTTGATTTGCCTCTCAAGGAGGTCTTTCTCGTCTTTGAGACGGATTGCCTTGTGATTTTAATGGTATCCTGCCTTATAGGTACTTATGGATCATCAACTCAGGTCTTGGTTTGCCTCTCAAGGAGGTCTTTCTCGCCTTTGAGACGGATTACCTTGTGATGTTGATGGTATCCTGCCTTATAGGTACTTATGGATCATCAACTAAGGTCTTGGTTTGCCTCTCAAGGAGGTCTTTCTCGCATTTGAGACGGATTGCCTTGTGATGTTGATGGTGTCCTGCCTTATAGGTACTTATGGATCATCAACTAAGGTCTTGATTTGCCTCTCAAGGAGGTCTTTCTCGTCTTTGAGACGGATTTCCTTGTGAAGTTGATGGTATCCTGCCTTATAGGTACTTATGGATCATCAACTAAGGTCTTGGTTTGCCTCTCAAGGAGGTCTTTCTCGCCTTTGAGACGGATTGCCTTGTGATGTTGATGGTGTTCTGCCTTATAGGTACTTATGGATCATCAACTAAGGTCTTTGATTGTGATTGGTTTGTTTGATGTCCCCACTTCATTCTAAATGAACAATTCTTCAGGTTGAATTTCTCTTCATTCATAATCACATGGAGGAACTGATACAAAATATTTACTTGAAACCCAATCAATCCAAGTTCAGCTTTGAAAGTCTCCTTTATTCTTCATGTATAGCTCTTTTATCATAGGCTGAGAGCGGGCGGTTTTTTTATCTTCCATGTCAATGGTAGAATTCACTCATTGAAACGAATGATCGGACTGAGGAAACAAACTTGAATGAATGGCCTCTAGTTTAATAGTCGAACTGGAGTTGTTCCGAACTGAACCATGTTGAACTGATCTTGACCGCGTTTACTCGAGTGTGACTTGAATATGTGACTCCAGCTTTCATGGCCAATTCGATTTGAATATGTGATATTTGAATGGGGCGAGTTGCATGGCTACTTCAGAAAATTGAGTTGCTACTAGACTGGCGATTAAGGGCGGAATTTTCTCGAGTTGAACTGCTAGCCTACGCGGGAGTTTGGCCAATCTAAATTGAAATCATTGATTTTTGCTTGATAAATGAAGGCCGGTTGCACAAGAACGGGCCCTCCTTCTAGCGCCAATTTGTTGACGTCACTTTTTGTCACAAAGCTGGTCAACAAATAAAATGGATTGATCTTTGACTCATCATGTTGAGATAACTTGATTTTGAGATTTTTGGCTAAACAACCAGGTCATATAACGGAATTCTAGATAGTATGTGAATTTATACGATTTTGAATTTCTTATCACCAACTCAAGTCTGCATCGTGTATGACCTGACATTCAGGTCTACAAGCGTTTGGACCTGAGCGTCACCTCTACAAGTCATTTGAAGTTTATAGTTTCTCTTTGAATCAATAAATTTCTCTTTCTCTAATGAACATAAAATTCCCATATTTATAGGTAAAATGGAGGTAGACATATTTACATATTTGATCCCTCATCGAATAATTACATAATGGGGCAATTTCTAATAGTTATAGACAATTTCACTCATATCTTCATATAAGTATCACATTGACACTTTGAGTTCATCTTGAGTAGTCTTGATCCTTAGTTTAACGTGGAACTTGACCAATAAGCTCGTTGACCACTGAATAGGTGACTCTTAACCTTGACCCAAATTTATGGGGTGCAACAACAACAACAACAACAACAACAATAATAATAATAATAATAATAATAATAATAATAATAATAATATTTTAGAAAATATGATTTATTATTTAAAGTTTAATAAATATTACTTTTAATAATTTTTATTTTTTTCTATTTTCCCCAAAATTTGTAAGTGCGTTTTGAAGGGAAAATGACATTAATGATTCTCTCTCCTCTCTCCTCACTTCTACTTTTATAGATGTATAGAAGATATAGATATATGTATAGATTTGAAAATCAACAACGAGAACTTAAATCAAACACATTTATTTAAATCAATTCATAAAACTCTAAATTTCGATTATTCAGTATTGTAACGACGTAATAAATTATCAAAACTTATAAATGTGACAAAAAAATAGTTTCATTCATTTATTTATTTGCCACAACTGACCTTTATTCCCCACCATCTCCAAAGTCTGCAAATTGTTGTTAAATAATGGAATAAGTAGACTCATCGCCAATAATGAATTTATAAAATAATTAAACACATACTTATGCAATTAATACAATTAGTACAGTGATCACATCATTAAAATCATAGGCTTTCGTATCATAGGGTGTGAGTAGTCTAGTCTCATGTATTAAAGCATTTAAGTTATGCACAATTACGTCATTTTCATTTTATCTCATATAAGAGAGATATTCTTGTCTTGTCTCATTCATCAAAGCATTTAAATCATGTAAATTCATATAAGTACATGCAATTATAATTTAAATTAATTAGCGAGAGCGAGTTTGAAAATAGAACGAGACTATTATGTCAATCTTCGGATCACCAAATGTAAGGACATCTAGAAATATTTTAAAACTACGGGGACTAAAATAATAGATTTTGAAACTTGGATAGTAATTGTTGCAGACTATTATTCATTTAATACTTTATTTGTCATTTTTTTTTACTATTCAAATATTAAAATACAATAATTTTTATAGTTTACAATTTTTTTTTTAAATCATATGGATTAAATTCCATATATAAATGATTTTCTTTTATATGACTTATTATTTTTTATCTAAAAACTATGCATTCGTTTATCGTTTACACTATGAACTTCTTCAAATTATTTCTCTCATGCGGCAGTATTTTTTATCCATTTACAATATAATGATGTGTTTTCTTATCTAATTCTTATACGAATGTTGTAGAGTATTAGGATTTTGGTGATCCAACAGTATAAGTTATAATTCTCGAATAAATTTTTTTGGAGAAATTGGGGAGTAATTGTTATAGACTATTATTCATTTGATATTTTATTTGGCATTTTTTTTATTATTCAAATATTACTATACAATAATTTTTAATATTTATAGTTTACAAATTTTTTTTTAAACCATATGGATTAAATTTCATATATAAATGATTTTCCTATATATGACTTATTATTTTCCATGTAAAAACTATGCATTCGTTTATCATTATTTAAACTATGAATTTCTTCAAATTATTTCTCTCATGCGACAGTATTTTTTATCCATTTACAATATAATGATGTATTTTTCTTATCTAATTCTTATACGAATATTGCAGATTACTTGAATTTTGGTGATCCTACATTTAATTGTGAAAATTGCGGGGCCTTTTTTTGGTATGCGAATCGTACGGGCAAACAATATAATACAAATAAGCATAAATATTCAATTTATTGTATTCACTCTATTTATATCATTATACATATATTTGTTCTTACAAAAAATAGAAAAATATTGTAATCGTAATTATACGAGAAGACATGATAATCGTGCAACGCAAGGGTGAAAATACTAGTATACTTAGTATACATATAAATGGAGAATAGTAGATTAGTGTGAATGCAAAGTGGCTTAGAGTGAATGCAAAATTTGGATAGATGTGAATGCATTTATTGTCTTTTGTGTGTGTGTGTGGGGGGGGGGGTATGGGGGAGGGTAAATATTAAACAATGGTTAATATTTTTTTTAATATTGTGCAAAGATTATATGATATAATAATTTATTGAACTTTAATATTGTTCAATTGTCGTTTATTTGATGAGTTAAGATTAGACATATATTTATAGTTTATTGTGATTTTTGAACAAAAAGTTGAGAAAAAGTTATACATGCGAGGCAAATGCAAAAATTATAATAAACTATAAAACCTTTGTCCATAAGATCGTATACCTGCTCTTTGAGCTCTTAAAGCTCTGCAGGAGCCATCCGATATGATGTCTTGGATACTAGAGCTATTACAAACACTAATTCGATGGTGAATTCAATATCTCTATCAGGTGGTAGATCATAAAGATCGTTTGGTAACATAATTAGACATTCTCGAACAATTGAAATTTGTTCAAAAGAGAAGGGCCTATCTTAATCAGCTCAATTACTGTAGCTAATTAGGCCTTACAACTTGTATTCACCAACTGACGAGCATTGATCACCTACACTATCGAAATAGAAAGCTTCACCTCAACCCCAACAAATGAAAAAGGGATTTGTTTGGAGTTTCAGACACCACCTTATTGTGACAGACGATTGAAGCATTATATCGTAATAAATATTCCATTCCTAGTTTGACATCAAGATCGTGGATATCCGGTGTTATGAGATCTATCATCTACTCCTTCCCATTTACCACGATCGAGAAATTGTTTAACGCATATCTTGAGTTCAAAAGTTCTCTGAAATGTGTTGGCAAGCAAAAACTCGGTCTCCAGTTACCGAGATTGGTAAATGAATTTTCCTATGATTGTAGGACTACCAAATGAGTGCGCAATTGTTCGCTACAAACACACCGCAAGTGCATGAGTCGCATACAAGTGATAGTGGACTAATTGAGTCCGGTTTATCGATCCCACAAGGATTTTTTATTTCAACTACACTCTAGTATAATTAATTTTAACAAGAAACACACACAATAAATGTTTGTTTTGGGAAAGTTTTCGTACTAGAATTAAAGTTGCAATTATAAATAAATAACTAGAAAAATGGTGATGAATAAATGATAAATGAGTGTTGGGATTCTTGATTCCACTTGACCATTACCTAATTGAATTATCAACAAGCAAATAGAAATGCAATTCATTAATCATGTTAGACCCGATTTTCCAAGCTTAGCCAATTACCTCTCTCGAGTGAAATCAACCCTAATTAGTGGCATTAACCTACTATATCTCTATGTCGATTAAAAACACACCAATTGCATTAAATCTTTGTGAAAATAGCTTAATGGGTCATCTAGGGTTTTAGGTATATCTCTATCCTAAACAAGAACCTAGAGCAAATATTGTATTGATTTAAAATACACAACAATTTCTCAATAATTGCACATCCCACGAAACCTAAGCATAAATGTGGCCACAATAAATGCTAGTCAATAAATACAACAATAAATGCACAAGATAATAAAAAGCTTAAATTCTTAATACAAGCATTAAAATCAACTAAGCTATGTCGCTTTATCAATAATCCCAACACAAAATAGTTTAGCCCATAGTGAAATAACAATAAAATGCAAGAATTAAATACATCATTTCAACTATGAAGTAAAATAAATAGAGAAATATGAAGATTAAGCAAAAACACTTCCCTTCACCAATGGTTCTTGCTTCAAAATATCACTATTCTTCCACAATAATGTTGGTATTCCTCCCCTTAATCAATATTCATCAACTATACTATACAAAATCAAGAGAAATTACAAGATAAAAGGATAAAATAAAAGAGAAAGAGAGAGAGCTAGGGTTTTCTTGAGTTGAAAAGAGGAAAAGTGATTCAAAATTTGGCCAAAACCACCTCAAAAACCCCAAAAAATCGCTAGATCCGCGTCCTTCAGCATCTGGGCAGAATCGGGTCGCACCGGAATTCACTTCAAAATTTTGACCACGCGATCGCGTGGTTGAGGTGAAAACTCTAGGGTTGAGTTTATGCCTGAACTCGCGAGCGCGACAGACTCATAACCACGCGATCACGTGGTTGACCTGAGTGATGATTTTGCAGCTTGATCGTCTTTTGGTGATTTGCAATTAGGTCCTCCATCTTTCAATGTAGATCAATTTGGTCCTCATACTTCGGCTCTTTGATGGATTTGACTCTTTTCTCCTCAATTTCTTCAAGTATTCATCCATTTAGCTTCTTTCTTGTGCTTTCTCCATGAAGTTGATTGTTAAACCTATTTAACCACAAAATATGCACAATTAAGTAGGTATTTGTCCAAATTGCTCAAAAAATATTACTAAAAATATATGAAATATGCATGTAAAATGCACTTAACAGCAATCCCGGAATCAAATATGATACGTGTTTGACACTAAGTTCGATCCCTTTTCAGCTTCATGTTTAGATATTATATACATTCGTGCCGATGTAGTCTCCATGACTCAAAGCACTATTCGCATTCACTTCATATCTTTCACATAAGGAACTTCTAAACATTTCCCAATTTTATAATAATCATTACCGTCTCATTTTCTCATTCACATAATCAAGGTATACACGCCATATTCATTAACGACATCCTTAACCTTTAACTTTACAACATTATATATTAACATGCAAAAATTTACAATACTGGAAACATTACCACGCATTTACTAACTTGAACAGAAATTTAACTTACCAGATGATCGAGGGAGAAGCACCTGAGGCGTGACTCAGTACCCGAACCATTTTCAAATAAATTTTTAAAAGTCTACAGAATAGCTTTTAAAACTCTTAACTCTGATACAAAAAATGTAACACCCCAAGTTTAAAATCTAAAACCTATGCGTGTTAGCTCCCATTCACATTATATGCGGAAATAAATCGTTTAAAACATTTAAACTTTTCATTTTCTATTATAAGATTTTACAAAAATTTCGGCAGAGTCTCCTCTATAACTTGGACATAACCAACCTGTAGAGAGGGACATCATACCTACAATACATATACAATTCTTAACCCATTTAAATCCAACATTCAACATCCAACCAAAATTCAACTCCAACATTAATTCCTAAACTCCTCAACGATAATACCTTGAAGTAAAAATTTATAAATTCCAGAAACATAGTATAAACTAATCACCGAGAAATACCCTACTTATTTTAACTGAGAACCGACAAACCAATTCAAAATGATTTATCAATTTAAAAGAATAACCAATAAAACTTAAATTAAATCATTAAATACAAAATTTTTCCTTATCTAAATTATTTCAAATCACAGCAGCAGCCACCATCATCTCCAATCTGCAAACCACAGTCCAACCTCACAATACTGCACCAACCGTTCCATCCAGCATCATCACCACCATCGGAATTTCCATCACTGCCAATCAGATTACTGCCAATCTGATTTCTGCCAATCAGATCACCACCGGAAATTCACTGCCAACCGTCTGCAATCACAATCCAAACCTCACTGCAGAATCTCCATCATCCAATTTAACACTGCACCATAAGAAAATCGAATTTCATACACCATAGCCATCTCAATTTTTCAACCGAAGTCACCACCCAAAACCACTCTGTACAATTTCAGTTTAGCATCGCCACCTCAACCTGCACAAATCGTCACCACCACCACCACTTTCGCCCACTGCCCAGCCACGAACCGAATCACCTCCAAACCATCATCAGCCACCACCGTGGCCACAACCTCCCCTACCACAATACTCGACAACCAACCACCCAAGATCAATCCAAACCAAACAAACCCAAAACCCAGAATAGACAGCCCAGTAACTTACCTCGATCGCCGCCACCTACTCGCCGGAAAATCGCGATTCAAGCCTCGGTTTTACACCCATCTCGCACCCAAACCCCACAAGAACCCAGCCTACCCCACCTTCGCCGTCGGCCGCACCCTGCGCCGGCGTTGCGCCGGCGAACCACCGGCTGGAAGGCGCCATTCCTCGGCCGCGCCCTCCGTCTCTCGCCGCCTCGTCTCCCTCTTCTCTGATGGTAGGTAAGTGATGAAGAGAGAGAAAGATTTGATATTATATAAATTTTTAAGATTTACCTTTTAGTCCTCTAAGTATCGAACTTATTCATTTCAGTCCCCAAGTTTTTAAAACAATCAATTCAGTCCCTTTAAGTTTTAAATCTATTATTTCAGCCCTATATTTTAATATGCGTTTTGAGTTTCAACTCAACTTTCAAAAGTATTCATTTTAGTCCCTCAACTTTCAAACGTCGATTTCAGTCCCTAAATTGTAATTTATCATAAATTTCAAAAGACTAATTCGACTAAATCTTCTAATTGGCTAGACGAAACATACGGAGAATAAAGAATGGAAGTCGTTTCCCGCTCAACCACACTCGTCAAGTTTAAGGTAGACTCGCCCCTATTAATTGATTTAAATTATGATTGCATGTGAATGTCATGTGACCTGTGAAGGTCATTTTTATGAAAAGAAATGAGAATGTATTTCTTCGGAAATAATGGTTGAATGTTATGTGACTTATGAAAAGTCATTTTCATGAAAATGAGCCTATATTCCCTCGTCAGGAATAATGATGATATGAGTAAGATATGAGTATGCGGGCAAGATTGGGAAAATCCCCCTTGAGGGAGCCCAATCCGCTACAAGAAATGATGATGTTATGCATAACATACGTGCCTCATGAGCACGAGACGAGACTACCAACACCTGATTTTCTAAAGAGCCTATGATTTTCAAAATAAGCCCCGTGCTTTAATGCACAAGAAGAGCAACCCACACCCTATGATTTCTAAAGAGCCTGCATTTATGTGTTCAATTATATTGTAGATTAATTAATTGGCGATGAGTCTACTGAGTATTTCTATGAAATGCTCATGTCTATTTTCAACAACATTTGCAGATTTCGGAGGCGGTGGCAAGTGATGGATGATGGTGGCAATAATCGTTAAATGGTTGAAAGTTTGACTTTAATGATTTCCGTATTTTCCAAATCTTGAATAATGTCGAGAACTTCAGTTATTGAGAAATTATGACATTGTCAATTTCTGTACAATATTAATGGTTCGATTTACTATTTTAAATTGTTTCATAAATGTTTTCAATTTTATCGACCATTACGATTTATTTAATGTTGCCAAAATGAATTTCAATTATTTTTTCCGCTAAAATATTATTCGAAGAAAAAAAAATTAAATCAGAAAATGACGTGGTGAACCGGGTATACGGAACTCGGGGCGTCACAGAATGGTATCAGAGCCAGTCTGCGTTTCTGTAGACTGGTAAGTTTTCAAAAAGAGAATTTTCAAGAAACATGTTCCGTTATTAAATTATTATTAATGAAGATTGCCACTGCCATCATTCGTTCCACCAACTTCAAGGTAAAGAAGTTTATGATGTTTAAAGTTATTTCAGTATTTCGTATACTTATTTTAATGATTTATGAGAAAGAGAAAGAAGATTTATGATGTCGTTATGCTTGTCAAAACTTACTTGCTTAAATGCATGAGACTTGAACTTTTATGTTCATGAGAATTACTTGCTTAAATGCATGAGAAAGAAAGAAAGAAATGAGTTTTGAAGTATAGCGAGAAATTTTTCAGAAAAGAAAAGAAAGAGAACGAGTGTTGAGCATAATGGGAATAATATGATTTAAGAATGATTTTATAATAATTTTGTCCTCGAACTTAGAAATGATGAACCCTAGCTGGACTTTGCATAATTGATTTTAGACATGGCACCATTTACGAAGAGTCAACAGAAATGATTAGACAATATTTATGAAATACCTATTGTTTAGACTGACACCTCATGTAAAGTTATATGACCACACTATCGAATATTGTGCCGCGCATTATGAGGCCATGACTAGTGGTTTTAGAGCAACTGTTGCGAAGATTCATTAATCACTTGTTGTCAACATTTTCATTAAATCGCCGAGAAATAGCAAGCCAGTTTTATGACGTTCTGATGAGATGTTGAGATTATGATTGATGTGATTTTATTGAGACTTTTATGAGAAGAATTATGAAATTTGAGGTTTAAAGATTTGATATTATGTTTGAGTAGGTGGATTATTCCTCTATTTTGAGAGAAATTTATAATGTTGTTTGGGTCTTGTAATTAAGAAATTTTGGAATTATGATTTGTGGCATATATGTTATAAGTATGACAATGAGTTGGCATTTGAGCCAATTAATGTATTGAAGGAAGTGATATTGTGATATTGGAAATTATGATTTGAAATTGTTATGTTGAGGAATGATGAATTAATTTTTGGGATATTTTGTGGTATTGAAGTTTGTTGGAATTTTTGTCTATATTTGAATCGTGGTGGACAGATGTGGAGTATACCTACGGGTTGGATAAGTCCAAATTACAAGGGAGACTCTGCCTAGAATTTTATCATTTTGAGTTAAGAGCTTAGTGTGGTGAGCAACCCACTAAGGGAATTAAGTTTAGACTTGCAAGTTCATTTACACCGCAAGCAAGATTTAGTAAGTGATATAAAGGGATAATGAATCTTGAGACATTTTGGCTTATTCGAAATATAATCATTTTGGTAATGGGTATAGTTACATTGAAATGCTCTCCTTGTTTCACAATTTCAAGAAAAACAAGATGATGTATACAACTACTGGGATATCAAGGTATACATGAAGTGATGTGATGAATTGATGCATACATTGGGAAATGTCAAGTTATATTTTGAAAGATAGTGAAGACAAGTATTATGACGTGATTGGGAAGAATCTTAATTATTCTTGGGAACGAATTGATTGTTAGTTGGAAATGATCACTTGTATTGAAGAATATTATAAACTATGAAGGTATGCGATAATACTGTTGAATTATTTTGGAAGTTGATTTGGTAGATGATGTGTTAAAGATTTGGTTATTTACAAGTAATATGATTATTTGGAAAGTCAATTGTCATGAATGAGAGATATTGGAAATATTTTATAGTGAGATGCCTTAAAGGAATAACCATTTATTCGAAGTGAGATTTTGGGGACATATGATTGAATGTTTGAGATTATGTGAGACAATGATGATGGTCATAAGGTCGTTTGAATATTAAAGGTACAAGAGATAATTATAAGGAATAATGCTATTGCTCTTATGGTGAGAACTGAAGGTGACGATGTACTGAGATTATGAAGTAAGTTGACTTTTCATGAATCAGTTATGTTATATTTTGTTCAAAGTAGAATTCGAAGAAAGGTGAGTATCAGCCATGTAAATGAATCAGGGTTTCCTCGTAATGTGAATGATTCACCGATGTACTTTTAGATTTCATTTATGATATTAGAAGATCACGAGATAAATTGTTGGATGAAATTGATGAAAGAAATTTTTATCAGGTCCTAGATTGGTACAAGTATTGCAGCGGTAATGCATTTGATCGGGGAAAAGTTTATGATGAGATCATACATTGAAATTTTGGAAATTGTTACCAATCGTATCTTGGTTCGAAAATAAGAAATGAACTTTTATGTATTTGTCCTTGTGGATAGAATTTGTGGAAATGAGGATAAGACTTCACAGTGATGACTTATTATGGTGTAGTGTGCAGAAAGAGTGACATATGGCAGAATCCAAGATTTATTTAGTTTGAGAGATTGATATAAAATCTTAACGAGCAGATTGACGTATAAGGTTCACGTGATAGATATGATGGTTATTATATTGTAGTCTTAGAGAGATTGGTATGTTTTAATTGAGGTCATATGATACGATGATAAGTGACATGTTACATGATTACTCAAACAAAAAAAAAATGGTAACTAGACGGTTAATGGATTTTATGACTATCCCGTGAATGAATTATGTGAATATGTTGAGTAAATTGATCTTAATTTGATGGTTATTGAATTTACGGTAAAATGTTACCTACGATTGGGAATTTTCATTTTGAGACATAAAATATGAGTTTATTTGAAGTTTTGGTGATGCAGTTTCGATTAATTATTATCGGTTGTGCTTTTGATGTGAGTAAATTATTTTGCTACAATAATGGAAAATCTGAGATGATCAGTTGTGTGACTTTTACTTATAATGAGATTGAATCTTTGGGTTAAGTAAACTTGATGAGGAATCTTATATGATTCACAGAAGTCTTGTTCAATGGTGATAGACTTAATCAGAGTATTGTTCAAATTGGGACAGGAATTGAAGTTTTGGGAGAACAAGGAAATTGTATCATGAACTTCAGATTGGGAAGATAGTGAGATTTCTTAAGTTTGAGAGTATCATATTTGATTCTTATGATGATACTTTAAGTTAGTACCTTAGTCCTCAGCTAGAATGAGTATGTGATATCAAGTACTTGATGCATGATTTAAAGTATGGACTAAAGGATTTAAGTTTGAATTTCTTCAACTTGAAAATGAAGTTTCAGTCGAGTTTAGAAATGATTACGTTTGCGAATCCATTCAGAAAGATTCCGCCAAGTTTGAGTTGTACACAATATTTTGGAATTGATACTTCATTGCTATATTTTGGGTAATATAGCAATGAATCTTCTTGATTTTTAGTTTAAGCATTTGAATGATTGATATTTGTATCGAGGATTCGATATCAGTATAGATCCTTGAAAGGTTTGTAATAGAAGGCCAATGAATGAGTATTAAAGTTGGATAATGTCGGATGATTAATCGAGTTCTACACAATAGCTATCAAGCGTCTTGTCGATAGCTTTGTATGAGGTACAGATATATATTAGAGAAGTTGTTCGATTTCATGGATTGCTAGTGTCCATTTTTCAGATAGAGATTCGAGAATTTTCCCTTGAAATTTGGAAGAGTTTACATGTGGCAATGGGTACTAAATTAAATTTTAGTACTGCCTACCATCCCCTGACAGACGGGCAGTCCGAACGCACTATTCAGACACTGGATGATATACTTAGAGCCTGTGTACTAGACTTGAGTGGTAGTTGGGAGAATCATCCATCATTGGTGGAAATTGCCTACAATAGTAATTTTCGAGCTACCATCGGTACGATACCCTATGAAGCTTTGTATGGACGGCGATGTCGATCGCCAATCGAATGGGATGAAGTTAATGAGAAGAAATTATTGGGTTCAGAATTAATTGAGAAAACAGTTGATGTTATCAAGAAGATCAGATTACAGATTAAAGTTGCCCAAGACAGACAGAATAGTTATGCCGATCAAAGAATAAAAGACTAAATGTTTGAGATTAGAGAGAGAGTGTTCTTGAAAGTAGCTCCTATGAAGGGTACTTTTTGTTTCGGCAAGAAAAGAGAAATTAAGGCCTCGTTTCATCGGACCTTTTGAAATACTAGAGAAGTGGATAATGTGGCTTATTGTTGACTTTGCCACCAGAACTTGCAGCTGTTCACAATGTTTTTCATGTTTCTTATTTGAGAAAGTATGTTCATGATCATAGTCATGTGGTGAATTATCAGTCTATTTCATTTTAGAAAGATTTGACTTATAAAGTGGCACCTATGTGCATAGTAGGGAGAAAAGTTCATGTCTTAAGAAACAAAGAGATTCCGTTAGTCAAAGTCCAGTGGGTTAGACATGGTAGCGATGATGCTACCTGAGAGAAAGAAAGAAGAAGAGATTCTGGTTAAATATCCAGATATCAAAGAACAAGTAAGTTTAAATTTCGAGGACGAAATTATTTTAAGGGGGTAAGGTTGTAGCGACCAAGAATTTTTACGCAATTAATAATTATTTTAATATTTAGAAAATCGTGTCTCTACTATTTCACCCATTATTTTGAAGTTAACGCCGCGACGTGTTCGTCTAGCCAAGTCGAGAAATGTTAAATTCATTCGATTTTAAATTAAATGTCCAAATTTCTAAAATTATGTTATTTTAATTATTTATTCAAAGTATTATTTTCAAAATCATTTTAAATTCAAATTTTTCCTTATCTAAATTATTTCAAGTTCAAATACAAAATTTAATTTTTATCCCAATATTTATTTATTCTCAAATTTATTTTTTAGTCCAATATTTATCATAATGAAATTAATCCTACCAAAATTTTTCCACATTTCGCTTTCTCTTTATTATCCTTTCCACCCACCATTATTATCATTCCAACACCCAAACAAATTCCAGCCGTTACAAATCCCATCAGATTCCCATCATTATTATGTCTCCACTATCCTCTTTAATTGCCAAACATCAACTTCATCATCACAAATCCTCAAATTTTCTGCAACTGAGTTCCCAAATCACAGCAGCAGCCACCATCATCTCCAATCTGCAAACCACAGTCCAACCTCACAATACTGCACCAACCGTTCCATCCAGCATCATCACCACCATCGGAATTTCCATCACTGCCAATCAGATTACTGCCAATCTGATTTCTGCCAATCAGATCACCACCGGAAATTCACTGCCAACCGTCTGCAATCACAATCCAAACCTCACTGCAGAATCTCCATCATCCAATTTAACACTGCACCATAAGAAAATCGAATTTCATACACCATAGCCATCTCAATTTTTCAACCGAAGTCACCACCCAAAACCACTCTGTACAATTTCAGTTTAGCATCGCCACCTCAACCTGCACAAATCGTCACCACCACCACCACTTTCGCCCACTGCCCAGCCACGAACCGAATCACCTCCAAACCATCATCAGCCACCACCGTGGCCACAACCTCCCCTACCACAATACTCGACAACCAACCACCCAAGATCAATCCAAACCAAACAAACCCAAAACCCAGAATAGACAGCCCAGTAACTTACCTCGATCGCCGCCACCTACTCGCCGGAAAATCGCGATTCAAGCCTCGGTTTTACACCCATCTCGCACCCAAACCCCACAAGAACCCAGCCTACCCCACCTTCGCCGTCGGCCGCACCCTGCGCCGGCGTTGCGCCGGCGAACCACCGGCTGGAAGGCGCCATTCCTCGGCCGCGCCCTCCGTCTCTCGCCGCCTCGTCTCCCTCTTCTCTGATGGTAGGTAAGTGATGAGGAGAGAGAAAGATTTGATATTATATAAATTTTTAAGATTTACCTTTTAGTCCTCTAAGTATCGAACTTATTCATTTCAGTCCCCAAGTTTTTAAAACAATCAATTCAGTCCCTTTAAGTTTTAAATCTATTATTTCAGCCCTATATTTTAATATGCGTTTTGAGTTTCAACTCAACTTTCAAAAGTATTCATTTTAGTCCCTCAACTTTCAAACGTCGATTTCAGTCCCTAAATTGTAATTTATCATAAATTTCAAAAGACTAATTCGACTAAATCTTCTAATTGGCTAGACGAAACGTACGGAGAATAAAGAATGGAAGTCGTTTCCCGCTCAACCACACTCGTCAAGTTTAAGGTAGACTCGCCCCTATTAATTGATTTAAATTATGATTGCATGTGAATGTCATGTGACCTGTGAAGGTCATTTTTATGAAAAGAAATGAGAATGTATTTCTTCGGAAATAATGGTTGAATGTTATGTGACTTATGAAAAGTCATTTTCATGAAAATGAGCCTATATTCCCTCGTCAGGAATAATGATGATATGAGTAAGATATGAGTATGCGGGCAAGATTGGGAAAAGGCCCCTTGAGGGAGCCCAATCCGCTACAAGAAATGATGATGTTATGCATAACATACGTGCCTCATGAGCACGAGACGAGACTACCAACACCCGATTTTCTAAAGAGCCTATGATTTTCAAAATAAGCCCCGTGCTTTAATGCACAAGAAGAGCAACCCACACCCTATGATTTCTAAAGAGCCTGCATTTATGTGTTCAATTATATTGTAGATTAATTAATTGGCGATGAGTCTACTGAGTATTTCTATGAAATGCCCATGTCTATTTTCAACAACATTTGCAGAGTTCGGAGGCGGTGGCAAGTGATGGATGATGGTGGCAATAATCGTTAAATGGTTGAAAGTTTGACTTTAATGATTTCCGTATTTTCCAAATCTTGAATAATGTCGAGAATTTCAGTTATTGAGAAATTATGACATTGTCAATTTCTGTACAATATTAATGGTTCGATTTACTATTTTAAATTGTTTCATAAATGTTTTCAATTTTATCGACCATTACGATTTATTTAATGTTGCCAAAATGAATTTCAATTATTTTTTCCGCTAAAATATTATTCGAAGAAAAAAAATTAAATCAGAAAATGACGTGGTGAACCGGGTATACGGAACTCGGGGCGTCACATGGATCTTTTTATATATATGTTAAAAAAATAATTAAAAGTAATAATAATTACGTAATTTTCAATGATATTATGAATGACATGTTTTGCCTCCAAAATTTCTATTAAAAAAGTGTTTACATTTATTGTTGTTAATTTTCAATTATATTATGAATGACATCATTTTTTTTTCCGGTCAAAATATGACATTTATTTGTTTGACTTAAGATCATTAAATATCAATTATATCAGCACCATTGCATTGACACTCATTCCCCACTACACAAGAATCAGTGCATTGGTACTAACAAATTGTTTAATCAATTTTATAATACATTGATTCATTAGTTGGATCATTTTTATATGGATTTCAAGAACAAATTATGTAACATTCAATAATGTAAAAAAAAAAATATATATAATTTCCTTTTGTGAAATATAATTTTTTTTATCGTTATTATATTTTGACATTATTAAAAATATCTACAAAAATATTATTTTTAACGTTGAGCAACATTAATGCAAGAAATAAAAAATATTGCTATTTTCCATAAATAAACTTAATACACGTGCAATTCCTTTTCATGTATTGATTGACGTTCTGCACGATCTAATTGAAAATTTTTTAATATCCTAAATTTTAAGGACTGATATAAAAAAGTCCAGTAAAAAAATTATGTCTATTCATTATTTGGGAAAAACATTTTTTTTTCCTATGATCGATATTTGAATTATGTTTGACATTCATTAATTCACATCTCATTTTTTAAAATTCGTTTTTAACTATATTTTATTAATGAGGTATTCTATACATGATATAAAAAAAATCTATACTTTTTAACCATATATTGTCCTATAATATACATTTCTATACCACATTTCTTTTTAATTTTATTGTATGCAACGACAATGAATCGTAATTATTTAAAAATTATAAACCACAATTATTATTTTTAAAGAAGTTCTTTTAATTTACATTGAATTTTGCTATTGAATACTTTTTTGTTTCTTCATATTCTTTCCCATAATATATGAATTTAATTGTTTTTGTTATATATTTCTCACATTTTCATTAATTATTGAATATATTTAGTTAGTTATTCATTAATTAATAATTATAATTTTTTTTGTTCCGTGCAACGCACGGGTGGGAATACTAGTTATTTTAATATAATATTATTTTTTATACATTTTGTATAGTAGAAAAAATTATATATAAGCTTTAAAATTTTACAGATACTTATCAAAATCGATATTGTTAAATAACAACTTTCATGTATCGCAACGGAGAAATACTAGTTAAAATAAAAGGGGTTGACTGTGGGGGCTGAAGTAAAATGGTTTTTAAAATTTGGAGAATAAAATAACCACTTTCAAAATTTGGGGTTAAAAGGTAAATTTTTAAATTAAAAATTATAGTTAAATAATTAAATATAAACAAAGTTATAACACGCTCTCTCAAAATTCAAAAAGTCGGGCGAGAGCAAGGAGAGACTCGACCGTTCGGGAGAGAGAGCGACTGGCGAATGGGCTCCTCCCTCTGCTCCGATTCAAACGCCGGTCGAGAGGTCGGCGATGGAGCCACCGTCGTGGGGCGACGCCGGTGCTTGGGTGAAGGTGGATTGGGCGAACTCGGGCAACACGGAGAGCAAGGAGAGAGTCGACCGTTCGGGAGAGAGAGCGACTGGCGAATGGGCTCCGCCCCTCTGCTCCGATTCAAACGCCGGTCGAGAGGTCGGCGATGGAGCCACCGTCGAGGGGCGACGCCGGTGCTTGGGTGAAGGTGGATTAGGCGATTTTGGTGCAAAAACCAAAATGTAACCGAGGCCGTGAGGTTGCGGTTCACCGGCAGTACTCCGGTCAAAATGAATCGGTGATTGAGGTAAGGGTTTTGGTTTATTTTATCTCTTGGTTTTGTGGCTTTTTTGTGTTGATGTTGGGGTCAAGCAGTCCATGTGGGGGCTTTCGGTGTCGGTGGTGATACTCAGTAATGGTGGTGAAAACAGTGTGTGCACAACCTATACGACTCTTTCCAACCACCCAACCATTTCCGACACCGCCTCTCTCCGATAAATGCAGACTACAAGATCTTGGGTGTGTTCGATTTTGCTTGTGTTTCATTTATAGGTTGGGTTGAAAACAGTGTTTTGTTGGTAAAGATTTTCGAGTTTTGGGATTTGCACGTGTTTAAGGATTTTTTCCGGTTTTTCCTATAATGAAATCTGGGTTTTTTTAGATTGTTCTAAATGGGTTCTTGGTCTTTTAAATGGTAATAATGAATTCTCAAATTAGAATTGTCTTAATCTTAATTCTTCTGATTGTTTTTGAAGAAGTAATGTTTACTTTCTGCTTTAATTCTTTAACAGTTTGTATGAATTTGAAGATATGTGTAATTTTTTTAATTTTTTGCATGTTTTTGCCTTCAAGCAGCATATTGAATCTATGTTACTATGTTTCTTGTGATTGATATCTACATGGGATATGTAATTGAATTTGTTCTTCCATGTTTGTTTTTGTTTTTTTTTTCTGAACTGTCTATTTTTTACTGTTTTGAGTTATTAGAAGTAAAATGGATTCTTTTGGGGCTGCAAAGATTGTGCATGACAGAATTTCAAAATTGGAACCTGAACATGTTTCTAGGATGATTATTGGGTACATATATATTTGCAAGACATTCCAGACCAGGAGATGACCAGATTAGCTTTAGGGCCTGTGACCTTAATCCACAACTTGATAAAAAAGATAAAATCCACAACTTGAGTATCACCACCGACACTGCCTCTCTCAAATAAATGCATAGACTGCAAGCATCGAAATCGAACATACCCAAGATCATATGTCCATCCTACAACAACTCCCCCTCATAGTACCGCAAGAGAATTGGAAATTTAACTGTACTTGGGCTCAAATTCAAATTTTTTTTATGAAACATTTTCAAGTCTTGTGTTTTTATTTGGTAAATTTGACATTTTTTGACATTTTTTTTTTCCTTTTCCTTTTCCTTTCCTTTCCTTTCCCTTTTTTTTTTTAATGTTTAAAAAGGGGTATTTGGACTATCAGCATGTGCAGGCTACAGCTGCAGAAATTGAAAGATGACAGCAACCTATAATTTGTAGTTGAAGAAGTTTCAATTTTCTTTGAGGATTCTAAAAAACTTCTAAATTATTTGGCTTCTTCTCTGTCAATTTCTATTGCTCTATTTTGGGTTTCTATGTTGTGGTTATGTTTTATTGATGGATTTGTTTTCCCTTTTTTGGTTGCAATAGTCGACGACTGGTTGTAGATTTTAAGAAGGTTGATGACCATGTTCAAGGACAGCATCTCCGGTTATCATTTTTTTATTCTGCATATGTAGTGGAAGAATAAGCTATTTCTTTGGCAGTCTTAGTTTGATATTTTTCACTGTTTCTTAATTAAATTCCAGAATTTTGATACTTTGTGGTTTAATTTGCTCTTTTTAAGTTATTTATATATGTATTAATGTCAAGTAGCCAATAAGATAAGCTATTGCTTTGTAAAGAGGGATTATATTAAGGTCTGGCTGACTTTTATTTATTTATTTGACAGAACAATGTAGGTGCATAATTAAAGAGTAAAGAATGCATGTGTTTCCTTCAGAATTTTTGTGGGGTTAAGAATCTTGACAGGTGAGTCGACTGCATTCATAATCGTATTCCATACTTTCACTTCTTATATGTCTATCTTAGTGTTATTTGGAATACATGTTCTTTTCAGTTCAAGAATCTTCTAAGGACTTCTTGTTTGACTTTAAAGTTAAATTAATGAAAAAAAATTTGAGTTATGGTGATATAGTACTAGAAAGTTCGTTATTGAATCGAGAAATTTTATTTTTATCCTTCTACGCCAATTTAAAGTTTATTATGCTGAGAATAAATTTGATTATGTTAACTTTTCTTTCAATCGAGATGTTTTATCTATGTAAATTTTAATGTTATTGAGTAACGCTGTTAGGTTTTATAAAATTGGAAGATCCATTATGTTTATTAGTTAAGAAAGATATTGAATTTTTTGCTCATCCTAAATAATTTGTAAATGTAGAATTTATAATAGAGTTTTGAAAAAATAGAATTCTTTGAGATTTTAAAAAGGATGAAGGCATTATAAGTAAATATTTCCTTGGGGCATTTTTCCCTATGCGATTTTATAGATACTTTATAAAATAAACATTCAAAAAGTTAAAAAATATTTTTATTCCATCATTTCGATCATGAAGCTACAAGTGGTAGTTTTTATGGAGAAGTTCCATTGAACATTGTTTGTCCTATTTTTTGTTGTCTATCATGTAGGAGAGAAAAATTAAAGGGTTCTCCTCTTTTTTGTTGTCTATTATTTAGGAGAGATTAACAAATGCAGAACTTGATGCTTTGTTACCTAAATCCTTTTGGAAATATTTTTGTAACATTTTTAGTTGGAGTCTAAGTGAATCAAATAGGTTTCCTTTGATGTTACAATACTCAGTTCATCACATCTTTTGAGAAACATTCAGGATTGACAAATGTAAACTTAATGATTAAAATGGCTTACCTGCATATGAAGCACACTATCTTCTATTGGAGAAATTTTGTTGAAGAAGCAATTCTATTTTCTAAAGCTATTGAAGGGTGTAACCTGAAGATGCTGTAACTAATTTTCAAGCTTGTATGTCAAGAGGTGCCAATCAATATAATTTAAAAAATATTTACTAATAGTTATGCCCTGTGCAACCACAAAACTTCATTTTAACTAAAGAAATATTTCTCAACTGTTATGCCCTATTTAACCACAAATTGTTAGTACTGCTAAATTAGATTCATGGTTGACTGATTATTATGTATGTATTCAAGTTTGCTGTCTTTTCAAGGATCCTCCCTGCTACTTCCTTGCCAATATTCTCTTTTTTTCTAGCTCATTGCAAAAGCCTTGCTCCTGTAAGTAAATCACTGGCCCATAATCCAATAATTGGTGAATAATCTATTGTAAAATCTCTCTCTCTCTCTCTCTCTCTCTCTCTGTGTGTGTGTGTGTGTGTGTGTGTGTGTTTTGTAGACTTATCAAAAGCTAGCAACAGCATTCAAGATGGAAGATGGTGTAATCATTGCTAATGTGAAAAATGCTTAGGAAAATCCAAGCTGAAGTATGAAATGAAATCCTATCAAGAAATGGTTGTGAATGAAATGAAGCAAATGAGTGAAGATGGTCATTTTATTTCCATCTTTCCATACATAAATGAATCATGATAAGGACTTGTATGCAATCAATTTAGCTCATCAATTTTCCAGTGAACACACAACCCGCAACCAGAAACCGCCACTGCCCGCTTCATTTTCCCGTAACACATCAAATCCCAAACTACAAAACCGAAAATCAAACATAACCCATAACTCACCTCAATAATGGCCGGAGTCTCTTCGCCGGAAAGCCCATGAATCCGAGCATTCAAGCCTCGGTTTGGTCTCGATTTCACACAAAATCGAGCCCCAGTTCAGATTCTTTGTGCAAACCCACACCCAGACTCGTCGCCGCCATGTGACGGCGGCACCATCACCGGCTTCCGTCGACGGTCGGACCCCGCAGATGGGCGAACCGTCGCACCTCTTGTCTTTCCTCTCTGTATCCGAAAAATGAGAGAGGGAGAGAGGGTTATATCTATAAATTATATTTTGATGTTTTTGAAAAGTTAAATCTTTAAGCCCCAACTTTTGAAATACATTCAATTCAGTCCTTTCGTTTTTAAAAGTTGTTATTTCAGCCCTTTTTAATTTAAAATGTTTTAATTCAGCTTTAAAGATTTAGATGCTTAACAAATTAGTCCCTCCAGTCCTTAACTCCCACAATCAGCCCTATTATTTTCGAAAAGTCTATTTCAACCCCTTAGTTTCAAAGTATTTGGTTCAGCCCTTATTTTAAAAGAGTTTTTATTAATTAGCCCTCATGTTTTCAAAGCCTTTTAATTCAGTCTCAAGTTTTAAAATATTTTAATTCAGCCCCTTTAGTTTTTAAAAGTATTATTTCGATCCTCTAATTTTTTTTGTAATATTTTATTCAGCTCTTAAGCTTTGCAAATAATTTATCTTAACCCCAACTATTTCGAAAATGAAAATAATTAGTCCCCAATATATTTAAAATACATGAGTTAGGTAAGGGTAACAATAGGTAGGAGCAGCTCCAAAAATTTCTTTAGTAGAAGAATGAGTAGTGTATGAAATTTCATGTTTTTGTATTGCTATATATTTATTATTGTATAGTTTACTACTGTTTTCTTTAAAATATTTGTAAAGATTTGCTTGAGAATGATTGTTGTTAATGATTGCAGAGACATTGTTCGTGGAATTCTTGTTTTTTGGGAATGCTTTTGAATATATACACTTTGACCGTCTACAATCCAGTTGCTCGTAAGGGAAGTAGTTTATTTATTTAAATTCTTTTGGTTCGTTAGATTTAATTTTCAATTTTGAACTCGTTAATAATGTATGCTTGATGTAGATAGCAAGAGTTAATATGAGTCGAAGTGGGGACTACAGTTCACGAATAGGGGTAAGAGTATCAATAGGTAGGAGCAGCTAATGAAATTTTATGATTCGGGGTAAGGGTTGTTTATGAAATTTAATGATTTGTTATTGCAATGAATTAATTAATCAATAGTTTATTTTTGTTTTCTTTAAAATATTTTTTATGATATGGTCGACAATGATTGTTTGTTTGTATTGATTGCAGAAGCTGGGCTCGTAAAATACTGGTCTTTTGGGAAGCTTTTGACTTGGGACACTTGGACCGTCTACAACCTAGCTTCCTATAATGGAAGTACTTCGTTTAGTTAAATGTTTATGGCCAGTTCGATTTAGTTATAAGTTTAGAATTTATTATTACTGTATGTTTGATGTAAATTACCTGAGTTAGTAGGTGTTAGTGTAGGAGTTGAAGTGAGTAATAACTTTCCATATAGTAGGGGTAGTACTAGGAGTAGGCAAGTCACGGTAGGAGTGAGTAGAAGTAGGAGTTGAAGAGAGTAATAATTTTTTTAAGAGTAAGGGTAGGTCTAGGAGTAGGTCAGTCAAGGTAGGAGTAAGAGTCAAAGTAGGCACTAAAGTTTCACGATTAGGTTAATGGTAACAATAGGTAGGAGCAGCTCCATAAATTTCATGAGTAGATGTAGGAGTCGTGTATGAAATTTCATGTTTTTTTATTACTATATATTTATTATTCTATAATTTACTACAGTTTTCTTTAAAATATTTGTAAAGATTTGCTTGAGAATGATTGTTGTTAATGATTGCAGAAGCTATGTTCGTGGAATTCTGCTCTTTTGGGGATGCTTATGATTATATACGCTTGGACCTTCCGCAATCCAGCCGCTCGTAGGGGAAGTTGTTTGTTTATTTAAATTCTTATGGCTTGTTCGATTTAGTTTTCAATTTTTAATTCATTATTATTTTATGTTTGATATAGATTGCAAGAGTTAATAGGAGTAGGAGTCGAAGTAGGGACTACGGTTCAGGAATTAGGGTAAGAGTTACAATAGATAGAAGCAGTTAATGAAATTTTATGATTCGAATTAAGAGTACTCTGCGAAATTTAATGATTTGGTAGTGCGATAAATTTTTTGTGTCGCTGTGTATTTATTATCATTGTATAATTTACTACTGTTTTCTTTAAAATATTTACAAATAGTTGTTTGAGAAAAATTATTTTTTATTGATTGCTGAAGCTATGTTCGTGGAATTCTGGTCGTTCGGGGATGCTTTTGAATATATAAACTAGGGCCGTCTGCAGTCCAGCTGCTCGTGAGGGAAGTAGTTCATTTATTTGAATTCTTATGGCTCGTTCGATTTAGTTTTCAAATTTGAACTCACTAATATTGTATGTTTGATGTAGATTGCAAGAGTTAATAGGAGTCGGAGCATGAGTCGAAGCAGGATCTACAGTTTCACGAATAGGGGTAAAGGTAACAAAAGGTTGGAGCAGTTAATGAACTTTTATGATTCAGAGTAAAAGTAGTTCGTAAAATGTAATGATTTGGTATTGCGATAAATTAGTTAATCTATAGTTCATTTTTGTTTTCTTTAAAATATTTTCTTAGATTTGGTTGACAATGATTGTATGTATTGATTGCAGATGCCGAGCTCGTAAAATACCGGTCTTTCGGGATATTTTTGCCGTGGACACTTGAACCGTCAACAACCTAGCTTCCTATAAGGGAAGTGCTTCATTTAGTTAAATGTTTATGAGCAGTTCGATTTAGTTTTAAGTTTAGAATTTTATTACTATTGTATGTTTGATGTAGATTACTTGAGTTAATAGGAGTTAGAGTAGGAGTTGAAGTGAGTGATAACTTTTAATAGAGTAGGGTTAGTGCTAGTACCAGGCAAGTCACGGTAGGAGTTAGAGTCGAAGTTGGAGTTGAAGAGAGTAATAATTTTTTTAAGAGTAGGTGTAGGTCTAGGAGTAGGTAAGTTATAGTCGAAGTAAGAGTCGAAGTAGGCACTAAGTTTCAAGAATGGGGTAAGGGTAACAATAGGTAGGAGCAGCTCCTAAAATTTCATACGTAGAAGTAAGAATAGTGTATGAAATTTCATGTTTTTGTGTTGCTATATATTTATTATTATTGTATAGTTTACCACAGTTTTCTTTAAAATATTTACAAAGATTTGTTTGGGAATGATTGCAGAAGCTATGTTCGTGGGATTCTGGTCGTTAGGGGATAATATATAAACCAGGGCCGTCTGCAATCCAACTGCATGTAAGTAGTTCATTTATTTAAATTCTTATGGTTCGTTCGATTTAGTTTTCAGATTTGAACTCATTAATATTGTATGTTTGATGTAGATTGCAAGAGTTAATTGGAGTCGGAGCATGAGTCGAAGTAGGGTCTACAGTTTCACGAATAGGGGTAAGAGTAACAATAGGTTTGAGCAGTTAATGAACTTTTATGATTCAGAGTAAAAGTAGTTTATAAAATTTAATGATTTGGTATTGCGATAAATCAATTAATCTATAGTTTATTTTTGTTTTCTTTAATATATTTTTTAAGATTTGGTTGACAATGATTGTTTGTATTGATTGCAGAAGCCGAGCTCGTAAAATACTGGTCTTTTAGGATGCTTTTGACTCTTGACACTTGGACCGTCGACAACCTAGCTGCCTATAAGGGACGTACTTCGTTTGGTTAAATGTTTATTTCGAGTTCGATTTAGTTTTAAGTTTAGAATTTTTTTATTACTGTATGTTTGATGTTCGAGTTAATAGGAGTTAGAGTAGGAGTTGAAGTGAGTGATAGCTTTTAATAGAGTAGGGTTAGTACTAGGAGTTGGCAAGTCACGTTGGAAGCTAGAGTCGAAGTCGGAGTTGAAGAGAGTAATAATTTTTTTAAGAGTAAGGGTAGGTCTAGGAGTAGGTGAGTCATGGTAGGAGTAAGAGTCGAAGTAGGCACTAAAGTTTCACGATTAGGTTAATGGTAACAATAGGTAGGAGCAGCTTCGAAAATTTCATGAGTAGATGTAGGGGTCGTGTATGAAATTTCATATTTTTGTATTACTATATATTTATTATTCTATAATTTACTACAGTTTTCTTTAAAAACTTGTAAAGATTTGCTTGAGAATGATTGTTGTTAATGATTGCAGAAGCTATGTTCGTGGAATTCTGCTCTTTTGGGGATGCTTATGATTATATACGCTTGGACCTTCCGCAATCCAGCCGCTCGTAGGGGAAGTTGTTTGTTTATTTAAATTCTTATGGCTTGTTCGATTTAGTTTTCAATTTTTAATTCATTATTATTTTATGTTTGATATAGATTGCAAGAGTTAATAGGAGTAGGAGTCGAAGTAGGGACTACGGTTCAGGAATTAGGGTAAGAGTTACAATAGATAGAAGCAGTTAATGAAATTTTATGATTCGAATTAAGAGTACTCTGCGAAATTTAATGATTTGGTAGTGCGATAAATTTTTTGTGTCGCTGTGTATTTATTATCATTGTATAATTTACTACTGTTTTCTTTAAAATATTTACAAATAGTTGTTTGAGAAAAATTATTTTTTATTGATTGCTGAAGCTATGTTCGTGGAATTCTGGTCGTTCGGGGATGCTTTTGAATATATAAACTAGGGCCGTCTGCAGTCCAGCTGCTCGTGAGGGAAGTAGTTCATTTATTTGAATTCTTATGGCTCGTTCGATTTAGTTTTCAAATTTGAACTCACTAATATTGTATGTTTGATGTAGATTGCAAGAGTTAATAGGAGTCGGAGCATGAGTCGAAGCAGGATCTACAGTTTCACGAATAGGGGTAAAGGTAACAAAAGGTTGGAGCAGTTAATGAACTTTTATGATTCAGAGTAAAAGTAGTTCGTAAAATGTAATGATTTGGTATTGCGATAAATTAGTTAATCTATAGTTCATTTTTGTTTTCTTTAAAATATTTTCTTAGATTTGGTTGACAATGATTGTATGTATTGATTGCAGATGCCGAGCTCGTAAAATACCGGTCTTTCGGGATATTTTTGCCGTGGACACTTGAACCGTCAACAACCTAGCTTCCTATAAGGGAAGTGCTTCATTTAGTTAAATGTTTATGAGCAGTTCGATTTAGTTTTAAGTTTAGAATTTTATTACTATTGTATGTTTGATGTAGATTACTTGAGTTAATAGGAGTTAGAGTAGGAGTTGAAGTGAGTGATAACTTTTAATAGAGTAGGGTTAGTGCTAGTACCAGGCAAGTCACGGTAGGAGTTAGAGTCGAAGTTGGAGTTGAAGAGAGTAATAATTTTTTTAAGAGTAGGTGTAGGTCTAGGAGTAGGTAAGTTATAGTCGAAGTAAGAGTCGAAGTAGGCACTAAGTTTCAAGAATGGGGTAAGGGTAACAATAGGTAGGAGCAGCTCCTAAAATTTCATACGTAGAAGTAAGAATAGTGTATGAAATTTCATGTTTTTGTGTTGCTATATATTTATTATTATTGTATAGTTTACCACAGTTTTCTTTAAAATATTTACAAAGATTTGTTTGGGAATGATTGCAGAAGCTATGTTCGTGGGATTCTGGTCGTTAGGGGATAATATATAAACCAGGGCCGTCTGCAATCCAACTGCATGTAAGTAGTTCATTTATTTAAATTCTTAAGGTTCGTTCGATTTAGTTTTCAGATTTGAACTCATTAATATTGTATGTTTGATGTAGATTGCAAGAGTTAATTGGAGTCGGAGCATGAGTCGAAGTAGGGTCTACAGTTTCACGAATAGGGGTAAGAGTAACAATAGGTTTGAGCAGTTAATGAACTTTTATGATTCAGAGTAAAAGTAGTTTATAAAATTTAATGATTTGGTATTGCGATAAATCAATTAATCTATAGTTTATTTTTGTTTTCTTTAATATATTTTTTAAGATTTGGTTGACAATGATTGTTTGTATTGATTGCAGAAGCCGAGCTCGTAAAATACTGGTCTTTTAGGATGCTTTTGACTCTTGACACTTGGACCGTCGACAACCTAGCTGCCTATAAGGGACGTACTTCGTTTGGTTAAATGTTTATTTCGAGTTCGATTTAGTTTTAAGTTTAGAATTTTTTTATTACTGTATGTTTGATGTTCGAGTTAATAGGAGTTAGAGTAGGAGTTGAAGTGAGTGATAGCTTTTAATAGAGTAGGGTTAGTACTAGGAGTTGGCAAGTCACGTTGGAAGCTAGAGTCGAAGTCGGAGTTGAAGAGAGTAATAATTTTTTTAAGAGTAAGGGTAGGTCTAGGAGTAGGTGAGTCATGGTAGGAGTAAGAGTCGAAGTAGGCACTAAAGTTTCACGATTAGGTTAATGGTAACAATAGGTAGGAGCAGCTCCGAAAATTTCATGAGTAGATGTAGGGGTCGTGTATGAAATTTCATATTTTTGTATTACTATATATTTATTATTCTATAATTTACTACAGTTTTCTTTAAAAACTTGTAAAGATTTGCTTGAGAATGATTGTTGTTAATGATTGCAGAAGCTATGTTCGTGGAATTCTGCTCTTTTGGGGATGCTTATGATTATATACGCTTGGACCTTCCGCAATCCAGCCGCTCGTAGGGGAAGTTGTTTGTTTATTTAAATTCTTATGGCTTGTTCGATTTAGTTTTCAATTTTTAATTCATTATTATTTTATGTTTGATATAGATTGCAAGAGTTAATAGGAGTAGGAGTCGAAGTAGGGACTACGGTTCAGGAATTAGGGTAAGAGTTACAATAGATAGAAGCAGTTAATGAAATTTTATGATTCGAATTAAGAGTACTCTGCGAAATTTAATGATTTGGTAGTGCGATAAATTTTTTGTGTCGCTGTGTATTTATTATCATTGTATAATTTACTACTGTTTTCTTTAAAATATTTACAAATAGTTGTTTGAGAAAAATTATTTTTTATTGATTGCTGAAGCTATGTTCGTGGAATTCTGGTCGTTCGGGGATGCTTTTGAATATATAAACTAGGGCCGTCTGCAGTCCAGCTGCTCGTGAGGGAAGTAGTTCATTTATTTGAATTCTTATGGCTCGTTCGATTTAGTTTTCAAATTTGAACTCACTAATATTGTATGTTTGATGTAGATTGCAAGAGTTAATAGGAGTCGGAGCATGAGTCGAAGCAGGATCTACAGTTTCACGAATAGGGGTAAAGGTAACAAAAGGTTGGAGCAGTTAATGAACTTTTATGATTCAGAGTAAAAGTAGTTCGTAAAATGTAATGATTTGGTATTGCGATAAATTAGTTAATCTATAGTTCATTTTTGTTTTCTTTAAAATATTTTCTTAGATTTGGTTGACAATGATTGTATGTATTGATTGCAGATGCCGAGCTCGTAAAATACCGGTCTTTCGGGATATTTTTGCCGTGGACACTTGAACCGTCAACAACCTAGCTTCCTATAAGGGAAGTGCTTCATTTAGTTAAATGTTTATGACCAGTTCGATTTAGTTTTAAGTTTAGAATTTTATTACTATTGTATGTTTGATGTAGATTACTTGAGTTAATAGGAGTTAGAGTAGGAGTTGAAGTGAGTGATAACTTTTAATAGAGTAGGGTTAGTGCTAGTACCAGGCAAGTCACGGTAGGAGTTAGAGTCGAAGTTGGAGTTGAAGAGAGTAATAATTTTTTTAAGAGTAGGTGTAGGTCTAGGAGTAGGTAAGTTATAGTCGAAGTAAGAGTCGAAGTAGGCACTAAGTTTCAAGAATGGGGTAAGGGTAACAATAGGTAGGAGCAGCTCCTAAAATTTCATACGTAGAAGTAAGAATAGTGTATGAAATTTCATGTTTTTGTGTTGCTATATATTTATTATTATTGTATAGTTTACCACAGTTTTCTTTAAAATATTTACAAAGATTTGTTTGGGAATGATTGCAGAAGCTATGTTCGTGGGATTCTGGTCGTTAGGGGATAATATATAAACCAGGGCCGTCTGCAATCCAACTGCATGTAAGTAGTTCATTTATTTAAATTCTTATGGTTCGTTCGATTTAGTTTTCAGATTTGAACTCATTAATATTGTATGTTTGATGTAGATTGCAAGAGTTAATTGGAGTCGGAGCATGAGTCGAAGTAGGGTCTACAGTTTCACGAATAGGGGTAAGAGTAACAATAGGTTTGAGCAGTTAATGAACTTTTATGATTCAGAGTAAAAGTAGTTTATAAAATTTAATGATTTGGTATTGCGATAAATCAATTAATCTATAGTTTATTTTTGTTTTCTTTAATATATTTTTTAAGATTTGGTTGACAATGATTGTTTGTATTGATTGCAGAAGCCGAGCTCGTAAAATACTGGTCTTTTAGGATGCTTTTGACTCTTGACACTTGGACCGTCGACAACCTAGCTGCCTATAAGGGACGTACTTCGTTTGGTTAAATGTTTATTTCGAGTTCGATTTAGTTTTAAGTTTAGAATTTTTTTATTACTGTATGTTTGATGTTCGAGTTAATAGGAGTTAGAGTAGGAGTTGAAGTGAGTGATAGCTTTTAATAGAGTAGGGTTAGTACTAGGAGTTGGCAAGTCACGTTGGAAGCTAGAGTCGAAGTCGGAGTTGAAGAGAGTAATAATTTTTTTAAGAGTAAGGGTAGGTCTAGGAGTAGGTGAGTCATGGTAGGAGTAAGAGTCGAAGTAGGCACTAAAGTTTCACGATTAGGTTAATGGTAACAATAGGTAGGAGCAGCTCCGAAAATTTCATGAGTAGATGTAGGGGTCGTGTATGAAATTTCATATTTTTGTATTACTATATATTTATTATTCTATAATTTACTACAGTTTTCTTTAAAAACTTGTAAAGATTTGCTTGAGAATGATTGTTGTTAATGATTGCAGAAGCTATGTTCGTGGAATTCTGCTCTTTTGGGGATGCTTATGATTATATACGCTTGGACCTTCCGCAATCCAGCCGCTCGTAGGGGAAGTTGTTTGTTTATTTAAATTCTTATGGCTTGTTCGATTTAGTTTTCAATTTTTAATTCATTATTATTTTATGTTTGATATAGATTGCAAGAGTTAATAGGAGTAGGAGTCGAAGTAGGGACTACGGTTCAGGAATTAGGGTAAGAGTTACAATAGATAGAAGCAGTTAATGAAATTTTATGATTCGAATTAAGAGTACTCTGCGAAATTTAATGATTTGGTAGTGCGATAAATTTTTTGTGTCGCTGTGTATTTATTATCATTGTATAATTTACTACTGTTTTCTTTAAAATATTTACAAATAGTTGTTTGAGAAAAATTATTTTTTATTGATTGCTGAAGCTATGTTCGTGGAATTCTGGTCGTTCGGGGATGCTTTTGAATATATAAACTAGGGCCGTCTGCAGTCCAGCTGCTCGTGAGGGAAGTAGTTCATTTATTTGAATTCTTATGGCTCGTTCGATTTAGTTTTCAAATTTGAACTCACTAATATTGTATGTTTGATGTAGATTGCAAGAGTTAATAGGAGTCGGAGCATGAGTCGAAGCAGGATCTACAGTTTCACGAATAGGGGTAAAGGTAACAAAAGGTTGGAGCAGTTAATGAACTTTTATGATTCAGAGTAAAAGTAGTTCGTAAAATGTAATGATTTGGTATTGCGATAAATTAGTTAATCTATAGTTCATTTTTGTTTTCTTTAAAATATTTTCTTAGATTTGGTTGACAATGATTGTATGTATTGATTGCAGATGCCGAGCTCGTAAAATACCGGTCTTTCGGGATATTTTTGCCGTGGACACTTGAACCGTCAACAACCTAGCTTCCTATAAGGGAAGTGCTTCATTTAGTTAAATGTTTATGACCAGTTCGATTTAGTTTTAAGTTTAGAATTTTATTACTATTGTATGTTTGATGTAGATTACTTGAGTTAATAGGAGTTAGAGTAGGAGTTGAAGTGAGTGATAACTTTTAATAGAGTAGGGTTAGTGCTAGTACCAGGCAAGTCACGGTAGGAGTTAGAGTCGAAGTTGGAGTTGAAGAGAGTAATAATTTTTTTAAGAGTAGGTGTAGGTCTAGGAGTAGGTAAGTTATAGTCGAAGTAAGAGTCGAAGTAGGCACTAAGTTTCAAGAATGGGGTAAGGGTAACAATAGGTAGGAGCAGCTCCTAAAATTTCATACGTAGAAGTAAGAATAGTGTATGAAATTTCATGTTTTTGTGTTGCTATATATTTATTATTATTGTATAGTTTACCACAGTTTTCTTTAAAATATTTACAAAGATTTGTTTGGGAATGATTGCAGAAGCTATGTTCGTGGGATTCTGGTCGTTAGGGGATAATATATAAACCAGGGCCGTCTGCAATCCAACTGCATGTAAGTAGTTCATTTATTTAAATTCTTATGGTTCGTTCGATTTAGTTTTCAGATTTGAACTCATTAATATTGTATGTTTGATGTAGATTGCAAGAGTTAATTGGAGTCGGAGCATGAGTCGAAGTAGGGTCTACAGTTTCACGAATAGGGGTAAGAGTAACAATAGGTTTGAGCAGTTAATGAACTTTTATGATTCAGAGTAAAAGTAGTTTATAAAATTTAATGATTTGGTATTGCGATAAATCAATTAATCTATAGTTTATTTTTGTTTTCTTTAATATATTTTTTAAGATTTGGTTGACAATGATTGTTTGTATTGATTGCAGAAGCCGAGCTCGTAAAATACTGGTCTTTTAGGATGCTTTTGACTCTTGACACTTGGACCGTCGACAACCTAGCTGCCTATAAGGGACGTACTTCGTTTGGTTAAATGTTTATTTCGAGTTCGATTTAGTTTTAAGTTTAGAATTTTTTTATTACTGTATGTTTGATGTTCGAGTTAATAGGAGTTAGAGTAGGAGTTGAAGTGAGTGATAGCTTTTAATAGAGTAGGGTTAGTACTAGGAGTTGGCAAGTCACGTTGGAAGCTAGAGTCGAAGTCGGAGTTGAAGAGAGTAATAATTTTTTTAAGAGTAAGGGTAGGTCTAGGAGTAGGTGAGTCATGGTAGGAGTAAGAGTCGAAGTAGGCACTAAAGTTTCACGATTAGGTTAATGGTAACAATAGGTAGGAGCAGCTCCGAAAATTTCATGAGTAGATGTAGGGGTCGTGTATGAAATTTCATATTTTTGTATTACTATATATTTATTATTCTATAATTTACTACAGTTTTCTTTAAAAACTTGTAAAGATTTGCTTGAGAATGATTGTTGTTAATGATTGCAGAAGCTATGTTCGTGGAATTCTGCTCTTTTGGGGATGCTTATGATGATATACGCTTGGACCTTCCGCAATCCAGCCGCTCGTAGGGGAAGTTGTTTGTTTATTTAAATTCTTATGGCTTGTTCGATTTAGTTTTCAATTTTTAATTCATTATTATTTTATGTTTGATATAGATTGCAAGAGTTAATAGGAGTAGGAGTCGAAGTAGGGACTACGGTTCAGGAATTAGGGTAAGAGTTACAATAGATAGAAGCAGTTAATGAAATTTTATGATTCGAATTAAGAGTACTCTGCGAAATTTAATGATTTGGTAGTGCGATAAATTTTTTGTGTCGCTGTGTATTTATTATCATTGTATAATTTACTACTGTTTTCTTTAAAATATTTACAAATAGTTGTTTGAGAAAAATTATTTTTTATTGATTGCTGAAGCTATGTTCGTGGAATTCTGGTCGTTCGGGGATGCTTTTGAATATATAAACTAGGGCCGTCTGCAGTCCAGCTGCTCGTGAGGGAAGTAGTTCATTTATTTGAATTCTTATGGCTCGTTCGATTTAGTTTTCAAATTTGAACTCACTAATATTGTATGTTTGATGTAGATTGCAAGAGTTAATAGGAGTCGGAGCATGAGTCGAAGCAGGATCTACAGTTTCACGAATAGGGGTAAAGGTAACAAAAGGTTGGAGCAGTTAATGAACTTTTATGATTCAGAGTAAAAGTAGTTCGTAAAATGTAATGATTTGGTATTGCGATAAATTAGTTAATCTATAGTTCATTTTTGTTTTCTTTAAAATATTTTCTTAGATTTGGTTGACAATGATTGTATGTATTGATTGCAGATGCCGAGCTCGTAAAATACCGGTCTTTCGGGATATTTTTGCCGTGGACACTTGAACCGTCAACAACCTAGCTTCCTATAAGGGAAGTGCTTCATTTAGTTAAATGTTTATGACCAGTTCGATTTAGTTTTAAGTTTAGAATTTTATTACTATTGTATGTTTGATGTAGATTACTTGAGTTAATAGGAGTTAGAGTAGGAGTTGAAGTGAGTGATAACTTTTAATAGAGTAGGGTTAGTGCTAGTACCAGGCAAGTCACGGTAGGAGTTAGAGTCGAAGTTGGAGTTGAAGAGAGTAATAATTTTTTTAAGAGTAGGTGTAGGTCTAGGAGTAGGTAAGTTATAGTCGAAGTAAGAGTCGAAGTAGGCACTAAGTTTCAAGAATGGGGTAAGGGTAACAATAGGTAGGAGCAGCTCCTAAAATTTCATACGTAGAAGTAAGAATAGTGTATGAAATTTCATGTTTTTGTGTTGCTATATATTTATTATTATTGTATAGTTTACCACAGTTTTCTTTAAAATATTTACAAAGATTTGTTTGGGAATGATTGCAGAAGCTATGTTCGTGGGATTCTGGTCGTTAGGGGATAATATATAAACCAGGGCCGTCTGCAATCCAACTGCATGTAAGTAGTTCATTTATTTAAATTCTTATGGTTCGTTCGATTTAGTTTTCAGATTTGAACTCATTAATATTGTATGTTTGATGTAGATTGCAAGAGTTAATTGGAGTCGGAGCATGAGTCGAAGTAGGGTCTACAGTTTCACGAATAGGGGTAAGAGTAACAATAGGTTTGAGCAGTTAATGAACTTTTATGATTCAGAGTAAAAGTAGTTTATAAAATTTAATGATTTGGTATTGCGATAAATCAATTAATCTATAGTTTATTTTTGTTTTCTTTAATATATTTTTTAAGATTTGGTTGACAATGATTGTTTGTATTGATTGCAGAAGCCGAGCTCGTAAAATACTGGTCTTTTAGGATGCTTTTGACTCTTGACACTTGGACCGTCGACAACCTAGCTGCCTATAAGGGACGTACTTCGTTTGGTTAAATGTTTATTTCGAGTTCGATTTAGTTTTAAGTTTAGAATTTTTTTATTACTGTATGTTTGATGTTCGAGTTAATAGGAGTTAGAGTAGGAGTTGAAGTGAGTGATAGCTTTTAATAGAGTAGGGTTAGTACTAGGAGTTGGCAAGTCACGTTGGAAGCTAGAGTCGAAGTCGGAGTTGAAGAGAGTAATAATTTTTTTAAGAGTAAGGGTAGGTCTAGGAGTAGGTGAGTCATGGTAGGAGTAAGAGTCGAAGTAGGCACTAAAGTTTCACGATTAGGTTAATGGTAACAATAGGTAGGAGCAGCTCCGAAAATTTCATGAGTAGATGTAGGGGTCGTGTATGAAATTTCATATTTTTGTATTACTATATATTTATTATTCTATAATTTACTACAGTTTTCTTTAAAAACTTGTAAAGATTTGCTTGAGAATGATTGTTGTTAATGATTGCAGAAGCTATGTTCGTGGAATTCTGCTCTTTTGGGGATGCTTATGATTATATACGCTTGGACCTTCCGCAATCCAGCCGCTCGTAGGGGAAGTTGTTTGTTTATTTAAATTCTTATGGCTTGTTCGATTTAGTTTTCAATTTTTAATTCATTATTATTTTATGTTTGATATAGATTGCAAGAGTTAATAGGAGTAGGAGTCGAAGTAGGGACTACGGTTCAGGAATTAGGGTAAGAGTTACAATAGATAGAAGCAGTTAATGAAATTTTATGATTCGAATTAAGAGTACTCTGCGAAATTTAATGATTTGGTAGTGCGATAAATTTTTTGTGTCGCTGTGTATTTATTATCATTGTATAATTTACTACTGTTTTCTTTAAAATATTTACAAATAGTTGTTTGAGAAAAATTATTTTTTATTGATTGCTGAAGCTATGTTCGTGGAATTCTGGTCGTTCGGGGATGCTTTTGAATATATAAACTAGGGCCGTCTGCAGTCCAGCTGCTCGTGAGGGAAGTAGTTCATTTATTTGAATTCTTATGGCTCGTTCGATTTAGTTTTCAAATTTGAACTCACTAATATTGTATGTTTGATGTAGATTGCAAGAGTTAATAGGAGTCGGAGCATGAGTCGAAGCAGGATCTACAGTTTCACGAATAGGGGTAAAGGTAACAAAAGGTTGGAGCAGTTAATGAACTTTTATGATTCAGAGTAAAAGTAGTTCGTAAAATGTAATGATTTGGTATTGCGATAAATTAGTTAATCTATAGTTCATTTTTGTTTTCTTTAAAATATTTTCTTAGATTTGGTTGACAATGATTGTATGTATTGATTGCAGATGCCGAGCTCGTAAAATACCGGTCTTTCGGGATATTTTTGCCGTGGACACTTGAACCGTCAACAACCTAGCTTCCTATAAGGGAAGTGCTTCATTTAGTTAAATGTTTATGAGCAGTTCGATTTAGTTTTAAGTTTAGAATTTTATTACTATTGTATGTTTGATGTAGATTACTTGAGTTAATAGGAGTTAGAGTAGGAGTTGAAGTGAGTGATAACTTTTAATAGAGTAGGGTTAGTGCTAGTACCAGGCAAGTCACGGTAGGAGTTAGAGTCGAAGTTGGAGTTGAAGAGAGTAATAATTTTTTTAAGAGTAGGTGTAGGTCTAGGAGTAGGTAAGTTATAGTCGAAGTAAGAGTCGAAGTAGGCACTAAGTTTCAAGAATGGGGTAAGGGTAACAATAGGTAGGAGCAGCTCCTAAAATTTCATACGTAGAAGTAAGAATAGTGTATGAAATTTCATGTTTTTGTGTTGCTATATATTTATTATTATTGTATAGTTTACCACAGTTTTCTTTAAAATATTTACAAAGATTTGTTTGGGAATGATTGCAGAAGCTATGTTCGTGGGATTCTGGTCGTTAGGGGATAATATATAAACCAGGGCCGTCTGCAATCCAACTGCATGTAAGTAGTTCATTTATTTAAATTCTTATGGTTCGTTCGATTTAGTTTTCAGATTTGAACTCATTAATATTGTATGTTTGATGTAGATTGCAAGAGTTAATTGGAGTCGGAGCATGAGTCGAAGTAGGGTCTACAGTTTCACGAATAGGGGTAAGAGTAACAATAGGTTTGAGCAGTTAATGAACTTTTATGATTCAGAGTAAAAGTAGTTTATAAAATTTAATGATTTGGTATTGCGATAAATCAATTAATCTATAGTTTATTTTTGTTTTCTTTAATATATTTTTTAAGATTTGGTTGACAATGATTGTTTGTATTGATTGCAGAAGCCGAGCTCGTAAAATACTGGTCTTTTAGGATGCTTTTGACTCTTGACACTTGGACCGTCGACAACCTAGCTGCCTATAAGGGACGTACTTCGTTTGGTTAAATGTTTATTTCGAGTTCGATTTAGTTTTAAGTTTAGAATTTTTTTATTACTGTATGTTTGATGTTCGAGTTAATAGGAGTTAGAGTAGGAGTTGAAGTGAGTGATAGCTTTTAATAGAGTAGGGTTAGTACTAGGAGTTGGCAAGTCACGTTGGAAGCTAGAGTCGAAGTCGGAGTTGAAGAGAGTAATAATTTTTTTAAGAGTAAGGGTAGGTCTAGGAGTAGGTGAGTCATGGTAGGAGTAAGAGTCGAAGTAGGCACTAAAGTTTCACGATTAGGTTAATGGTAACAATAGGTAGGAGCAGCTCCGAAAATTTCATGAGTAGATGTAGGGGTCGTGTATGAAATTTCATATTTTTGTATTACTATATATTTATTATTCTATAATTTACTACAGTTTTCTTTAAAAACTTGTAAAGATTTGCTTGAGAATGATTGTTGTTAATGATTGCAGAAGCTATGTTCGTGGAATTCTGCTCTTTTGGGGATGCTTATGATTATATACGCTTGGACCTTCCGCAATCCAGCCGCTCGTAGGGGAAGTTGTTTGTTTATTTAAATTCTTATGGCTTGTTCGATTTAGTTTTCAATTTTTAATTCATTATTATTTTATGTTTGATATAGATTGCAAGAGTTAATAGGAGTAGGAGTCGAAGTAGGGACTACGGTTCAGGAATTAGGGTAAGAGTTACAATAGATAGAAGCAGTTAATGAAATTTTATGATTCGAATTAAGAGTACTCTGCGAAATTTAATGATTTGGTAGTGCGATAAATTTTTTGTGTCGCTGTGTATTTATTATCATTGTATAATTTACTACTGTTTTCTTTAAAATATTTACAAATAGTTGTTTGAGAAAAATTATTTTTTATTGATTGCTGAAGCTATGTTCGTGGAATTCTGGTCGTTCGGGGATGCTTTTGAATATATAAACTAGGGCCGTCTGCAGTCCAGCTGCTCGTGAGGGAAGTAGTTCATTTATTTGAATTCTTATGGCTCGTTCGATTTAGTTTTCAAATTTGAACCCACTAATATTGTATGTTTGATGTAGATTGCAAGAGTTAATAGGAGTCGGAGCATGAGTCGAAGCAGGATCTACAGTTTCACGAATAGGGGTAAAGGTAACAAAAGGTTGGAGCAGTTAATGAACTTTTATGATTCAGAGTAAAAGTAGTTCGTAAAATGTAATGATTTGGTATTGCGATAAATTAGTTAATCTATAGTTCATTTTTGTTTTCTTTAAAATATTTTCTTAGATTTGGTTGACAATGATTGTATGTATTGATTGCAGATGCCGAGCTCGTAAAATACCGGTCTTTCGGGATATTTTTGCCGTGGACACTTGAACCGTCAACAACCTAGCTTCCTATAAGGGAAGTGCTTCATTTAGTTAAATGTTTATGACCAGTTCGATTTAGTTTTAAGTTTAGAATTTTATTACTATTGTATGTTTGATGTAGATTACTTGAGTTAATAGGAGTTAGAGTAGGAGTTGAAGTGAGTGATAACTTTTAATAGAGTAGGGTTAGTGCTAGTACCAGGCAAGTCACGGTAGGAGTTAGAGTCGAAGTTGGAGTTGAAGAGAGTAATAATTTTTTTAAGAGTAGGTGTAGGTCTAGGAGTAGGTAAGTTATAGTCGAAGTAAGAGTCGAAGTAGGCACTAAGTTTCAAGAATGGGGTAAGGGTAACAATAGGTAGGAGCAGCTCCTAAAATTTCATACGTAGAAGTAAGAATAGTGTATGAAATTTCATGTTTTTGTGTTGCTATATATTTATTATTATTGTATAGTTTACCACAGTTTTCTTTAAAATATTTACAAAGATTTGTTTGGGAATGATTGCAGAAGCTATGTTCGTGGGATTCTGGTCGTTAGGGGATAATATATAAACCAGGGCCGTCTGCAATCCAACTGCATGTAAGTAGTTCATTTATTTAAATTCTTATGGTTCGTTCGATTTAGTTTTCAGATTTGAACTCATTAATATTGTATGTTTGATGTAGATTGCAAGAGTTAATTGGAGTCGGAGCATGAGTCGAAGTAGGGTCTACAGTTTCACGAATAGGGGTAAGAGTAACAATAGGTTTGAGCAGTTAATGAACTTTTATGATTCAGAGTAAAAGTAGTTTATAAAATTTAATGATTTGGTATTGCGATAAATCAATTAATCTATAGTTTATTTTTGTTTTCTTTAATATATTTTTTAAGATTTGGTTGACAATGATTGTTTGTATTGATTGCAGAAGCCGAGCTCGTAAAATACTGGTCTTTTAGGATGCTTTTGACTCTTGACACTTGGACCGTCGACAACCTAGCTGCCTATAAGGGACGTACTTCGTTTGGTTAAATGTTTATTTCGAGTTCGATTTAGTTTTAAGTTTAGAATTTTTTTATTACTGTATGTTTGATGTTCGAGTTAATAGGAGTTAGAGTAGGAGTTGAAGTGAGTGATAGCTTTTAATAGAGTAGGGTTAGTACTAGGAGTTGGCAAGTCACGTTGGAAGCTAGAGTCGAAGTCGGAGTTGAAGAGAGTAATAATTTTTTTAAGAGTAAGGGTAGGTCTAGGAGTAGGTGAGTCATGGTAGGAGTAAGAGTCGAAGTAGGCACTAAAGTTTCACGATTAGGTTAATGGTAACAATAGGTAGGAGCAGCTCCGAAAATTTCATGAGTAGATGTAGGGGTCGTGTATGAAATTTCATATTTTTGTATTACTATATATTTATTATTCTATAATTTACTACAGTTTTCTTTAAAAACTTGTAAAGATTTGCTTGAGAATGATTGTTGTTAATGATTGCAGAAGCTATGTTCGTGGAATTCTGCTCTTTTGGGGATGCTTATGATTATATACGCTTGGACCTTCCGCAATCCAGCCGCTCGTAGGGGAAGTTGTTTGTTTATTTAAATTCTTATGGCTTGTTCGATTTAGTTTTCAATTTTTAATTCATTATTATTTTATGTTTGATATAGATTGCAAGAGTTAATAGGAGTAGGAGTCGAAGTAGGGACTACGGTTCAGGAATTAGGGTAAGAGTTACAATAGATAGAAGCAGTTAATGAAATTTTATGATTCGAATTAAGAGTACTCTGCGAAATTTAATGATTTGGTAGTGCGATAAATTTTTTGTGTCGCTGTGTATTTATTATCATTGTATAATTTACTACTGTTTTCTTTAAAATATTTACAAATAGTTGTTTGAGAAAAATTATTTTTTATTGATTGCTGAAGCTATGTTCGTGGAATTCTGGTCGTTCGGGGATGCTTTTGAATATATAAACTAGGGCCGTCTGCAGTCCAGCTGCTCGTGAGGGAAGTAGTTCATTTATTTGAATTCTTATGGCTCGTTCGATTTAGTTTTCAAATTTGAACCCACTAATATTGTATGTTTGATGTAGATTGCAAGAGTTAATAGGAGTCGGAGCATGAGTCGAAGCAGGATCTACAGTTTCACGAATAGGGGTAAAGGTAACAAAAGGTTGGAGCAGTTAATGAACTTTTATGATTCAGAGTAAAAGTAGTTCGTAAAATGTAATGATTTGGTATTGCGATAAATTAGTTAATCTATAGTTCATTTTTGTTTTCTTTAAAATATTTTCTTAGATTTGGTTGACAATGATTGTATGTATTGATTGCAGATGCCGAGCTCGTAAAATACCGGTCTTTCGGGATATTTTTGCCGTGGACACTTGAACCGTCAACAACCTAGCTTCCTATAAGGGAAGTGCTTCATTTAGTTAAATGTTTATGACCAGTTCGATTTAGTTTTAAGTTTAGAATTTTATTACTATTGTATGTTTGATGTAGATTACTTGAGTTAATAGGAGTTAGAGTAGGAGTTGAAGTGAGTGATAACTTTTAATAGAGTAGGGTTAGTGCTAGTACCAGGCAAGTCACGGTAGGAGTTAGAGTCGAAGTTGGAGTTGAAGAGAGTAATAATTTTTTTAAGAGTAGGTGTAGGTCTAGGAGTAGGTAAGTTATAGTCGAAGTAAGAGTCGAAGTAGGCACTAAGTTTCAAGAATGGGGTAAGGGTAACAATAGGTAGGAGCAGCTCCTAAAATTTCATACGTAGAAGTAAGAATAGTGTATGAAATTTCATGTTTTTGTGTTGCTATATATTTATTATTATTGTACAGTTTACCACAGTTTTCTTTAAAATATTTACAAAGATTTGTTTGGGAATGATTGCAGAAGCTATGTTCGTTGAATTCTGGTCGTTAGGGGATAATATATAAACCAGGGCCGTCTGCAATCCAGCTCCATGTAAGTAGTTCATTTATTTAAATTCTTATGGTTCGTTCGATTTAGTTTTCAAATTTGAACTCATTAATATTGTATGTTTGATGTAGATTGCAAGAGTTAATTGGAGTCGGAGCATGAGTCGAAGTAGGGTCTACAGTTTCACGAATAGGGGTAAGAGTAACAATAGGTTTGAGCAGTTAATGAACTTTTATGATTCAGAGTAAAAGATGTTTATAAAATTTAATGATTTGGTATTGCGATAAATCAATTAATCTATAGTTTATTTTTGTTTTCTTTAATATATTTTTTAAGATTTGGTTGACAATGATTGTTTGTATTGATTGCAGAAGCCGAGCTCGTAAAATACTGGTCTTTTGGGATGCTTTTGACTCTGGACACTTGGACCGTCGACAACCTAGCTGCCTATAAGGGACGTACTTCGTTTGGTTAAATGTTTATTTCGAGTTCGATTTAGTTTTAAGTTTAGAATTTTATTATTACTGTATGTTTGATGTTCGAGTTAATAGGAGTTAGAGTAGGAGTTGAAGTGAGTGATAGCTTTTAATAGAGTAGGGTTAGTACTAGGAGTTGGCAAGTCACGTTGGAAGCTAGAGTCGAAGTCGGAGTTGAAGAGAGTAATAATTTTTTTAAGAGTAAGGGTAGGTCTAGGAGTAGGTGAGTCATGGTAGGAGTAAGAGTCGAAGTAGGCACTAAAGTTTCACGATTAGGTTAATGGTAACAATAGGTAGGAGCAGCTCCGAAAATTTCATGAGTAGATGTAGGGGTCGTGTATGAAATTTCATATTTTTGTATTACTATATATTTATTATTCTATAATTTACTACAGTTTTCTTTAAAAACTTGTAAAGATTTGCTTGAGAATGATTGTTGTTAATGATTGCAGAAGCTATGTTCGTGGAATTCTGCTCTTTTGGGGATGCTTATGATTATATACGCTTGGACCTTCCGCAATCCAGCCGCTCGTAGGGGAAGTTGTTTGTTTATTTAAATTCTTATGGCTTGTTCGATTTAGTTTTCAATTTTTAATTCATTATTATTTTATGTTTGATATAGATTGCAAGAGTTAATAGGAGTAGGAGTCGAAGTAGGGACTACGGTTCAGGAATTAGGGTAAGAGTTACAATAGATAGAAGCAGTTAATGAAATTTTATGATTCGAATTAAGAGTACTCTGCGAAATTTAATGATTTGGTAGTGCGATAAATTTTTTGTGTCGCTGTGTATTTATTATCATTGTATAATTTACTACTGTTTTCTTTAAAATATTTACAAATAGTTGTTTGAGAAAAATTATTTTTTATTGATTGCTGAAGCTATGTTCGTGGAATTCTGGTCGTTCGGGGATGCTTTTGAATATATAAACTAGGGCCGTCTGCAGTCCAGCTGCTCGTGAGGGAAGTAGTTCATTTATTTGAATTCTTATGGCTCGTTCGATTTAGTTTTCAAATTTGAACTCACTAATATTGTATGTTTGATGTAGATTGCAAGAGTTAATAGGAGTCGGAGCATGAGTCGAAGCAGGATCTACAGTTTCACGAATAGGGGTAAAGGTAACAAAAGGTTGGAGCAGTTAATGAACTTTTATGATTCAGAGTAAAAGTAGTTCGTAAAATGTAATGATTTGGTATTGCGATAAATTAGTTAATCTATAGTTCATTTTTGTTTTCTTTAAAATATTTTCTTAGATTTGGTTGACAATGATTGTATGTATTGATTGCAGATGCCGAGCTCGTAAAATACCGGTCTTTCGGGATATTTTTGCCGTGGACACTTGAACCGTCAACAACCTAGCTTCCTATAAGGGAAGTGCTTCATTTAGTTAAATGTTTATGACCAGTTCGATTTAGTTTTAAGTTTAGAATTTTATTACTATTGTATGTTTGATGTAGATTACTTGAGTTAATAGGAGTTAGAGTAGGAGTTGAAGTGAGTGATAACTTTTAATAGAGTAGGGTTAGTGCTAGTACCAGGCAAGTCACGGTAGGAGTTAGAGTCGAAGTTGGAGTTGAAGAGAGTAATAATTTTTTTAAGAGTAGGTGTAGGTCTAGGAGTAGGTAAGTTATAGTCGAAGTAAGAGTCGAAGTAGGCACTAAGTTTCAAGAATGGGGTAAGGGTAACAATAGGTAGGAGCAGCTCCTAAAATTTCATACGTAGAAGTAAGAATAGTGTATGAAATTTCATGTTTTTGTGTTGCTATATATTTATTATTATTGTATAGTTTACCACAGTTTTCTTTAAAATATTTACAAAGATTTGTTTGGGAATGATTGCAGAAGCTATGTTCGTGGGATTCTGGTCGTTAGGGGATAATATATAAATCAGGGCCGTCTGCAATCCAACTGCATGTAAGTAGTTCATTTATTTAAATTCTTATGGTTCGTTCGATTTAGTTTTCAGATTTGAACTCATTAATATTGTATGTTTGATGTAGATTGCAAGAGTTAATTGGAGTCGGAGCATGAGTCGAAGTAGGGTCTACAGTTTCACGAATAGGGGTAAGAGTAACAATAGGTTTGAGCAGTTAATGAACTTTTATGATTCAGAGTAAAAGTAGTTTATAAAATTTAGTGATTTGGTATTGCGATAAATCAATTAATCTATAGTTTATTTTTGTTTTCTTTAATATATTTTTTAAGATTTGGTTGACAATGATTGTTTGTATTGATTGCAGAAGCCGAGCTCGTAAAATACTGGTCTTTTAGGATGCTTTTGACTCTTGACACTTGGACCGTCGACAACCTAGCTGCCTATAAGGGACGTACTTCGTTTGGTTAAATGTTTATTTCGAGTTCGATTTAGTTTTAAGTTTAGAATTTTTTTATTACTGTATGTTTGATGTTCGAGTTAATAGGAGTTAGAGTAGGAGTTGAAGTGAGTGATAGCTTTTAATAGAGTAGGGTTAGTACTAGGAGTTGGCAAGTCACGTTGGAAGCTAGAGTCGAAGTCGGAGTTGAAGAGAGTAATAATTTTTTTAAGAGTAAGGGTAGGTCTAGGAGTAGGTGAGTCATGGTAGGAGTAAGAGTCGAAGTAGGCACTAAAGTTTCACGATTAGGTTAATGGTAACAATAGGTAGGAGCAGCTCCGAAAATTTCATGAGTAGATGTAGGGGTCGTGTATGAAATTTCATATTTTTGTATTACTATATATTTATTATTCTATAATTTACTACAGTTTTCTTTAAAAACTTGTAAAGATTTGCTTGAGAATGATTGTTGTTAATGATTGCAGAAGCTATGTTCGTGGAATTCTGCTCTTTTGGGGATGCTTATGATTATATACGCTTGGACCTTCCGCAATCCAGCCGCTCGTAGGGGAAGTTGTTTGTTTATTTAAATTCTTATGGCTTGTTCGATTTAGTTTTCAATTTTTAATTCATTATTATTTTATGTTTGATATAGATTGCAAGAGTTAATAGGAGTAGGAGTCGAAGTAGGGACTACGGTTCAGGAATTAGGGTAAGAGTTACAATAGATAGAAGCAGTTAATGAAATTTTATGATTCGAATTAAGAGTACTCTGCGAAATTTAATGATTTGGTAGTGCGATAAATTTTTTGTGTCGCTGTGTATTTATTATCATTGTATAATTTACTACTGTTTTCTTTAAAATATTTACAAATAGTTGTTTGAGAAAAATTATTTTTTATTGATTGCTGAAGCTATGTTCGTGGAATTCTGGTCGTTCGGGGATGCTTTTGAATATATAAACTAGGGCCGTCTGCAGTCCAGCTGCTCGTGAGGGAAGTAGTTCATTTATTTGAATTCTTATGGCTCGTTCGATTTAGTTTTCAAATTTGAACTCACTAATATTGTATGTTTGATGTAGATTGCAAGAGTTAATAGGAGTCGGAGCATGAGTCGAAGCAGGATCTACAGTTTCACGAATAGGGGTAAAGGTAACAAAAGGTTGGAGCAGTTAATGAACTTTTATGATTCAGAGTAAAAGTAGTTCGTAAAATGTAATGATTTGGTATTGCGATAAATTAGTTAATCTATAGTTCATTTTTGTTTTCTTTAAAATATTTTCTTAGATTTGGTTGACAATGATTGTATGTATTGATTGCAGATGCCGAGCTCGTAAAATACCGGTCTTTCGGGATATTTTTGCCGTGGACACTTGAACCGTCAACAACCTAGCTTCCTATAAGGGAAGTGCTTCATTTAGTTAAATGTTTATGACCAGTTCGATTTAGTTTTAAGTTTAGAATTTTATTACTATTGTATGTTTGATGTAGATTACTTGAGTTAATAGGAGTTAGAGTAGGAGTTGAAGTGAGTGATAACTTTTAATAGAGTAGGGTTAGTGCTAGTACCAGGCAAGTCACGGTAGGAGTTAGAGTCGAAGTTGGAGTTGAAGAGAGTAATAATTTTTTTAAGAGTAGGTGTAGGTCTAGGAGTAGGTAAGTTATAGTCGAAGTAAGAGTCGAAGTAGGCACTAAGTTTCAAGAATGGGGTAAGGGTAACAATAGGTAGGAGCAGCTCCTAAAATTTCATACGTAGAAGTAAGAATAGTGTATGAAATTTCATGTTTTTGTGTTGCTATATATTTATTATTATTGTATAGTTTACCACAGTTTTCTTTAAAATATTTACAAAGATTTGTTTGGGAATGATTGCAGAAGCTATGTTCGTGGGATTCTGGTCGTTAGGGGATAATATATAAATCAGGGCCGTCTGCAATCCAACTGCATGTAAGTAGTTCATTTATTTAAATTCTTATGGTTCGTTCGATTTAGTTTTCAGATTTGAACTCATTAATATTGTATGTTTGATGTAGATTGCAAGAGTTAATTGGAGTCGGAGCATGAGTCGAAGTAGGGTCTACAGTTTCACGAATAGGGGTAAGAGTAACAATAGGTTTGAGCAGTTAATGAACTTTTATGATTCAGAGTAAAAGTAGTTTATAAAATTTAGTGATTTGGTATTGCGATAAATCAATTAATCTATAGTTTATTTTTGTTTTCTTTAATATATTTTTTAAGATTTGGTTGACAATGATTGTTTGTATTGATTGCAGAAGCCGAGCTCGTAAAATACTGGTCTTTTAGGATGCTTTTGACTCTTGACACTTGGACCGTCGACAACCTAGCTGCCTATAAGGGACGTACTTCGTTTGGTTAAATGTTTATTTCGAGTTCGATTTAGTTTTAAGTTTAGAATTTTTTTATTACTGTATGTTTGATGTTCGAGTTAATAGGAGTTAGAGTAGGAGTTGAAGTGAGTGATAGCTTTTAATAGAGTAGGGTTAGTACTAGGAGTTGGCAAGTCACGTTGGAAGCTAGAGTCGAAGTCGGAGTTGAAGAGAGTAATAATTTTTTTAAGAGTAAGGGTAGGTCTAGGAGTAGGTGAGTCATGGTAGGAGTAAGAGTCGAAGTAGGCACTAAAGTTTCACGATTAGGTTAATGGTAACAATAGGTAGGAGCAGCTCCGAAAATTTCATGAGTAGATGTAGGGGTCGTGTATGAAATTTCATATTTTTGTATTACTATATATTTATTATTCTATAATTTACTACAGTTTTCTTTAAAAACTTGTAAAGATTTGCTTGAGAATGATTGTTGTTAATGATTGCAGAAGCTATGTTCGTGGAATTCTGCTCTTTTGGGGATGCTTATGATTATATACGCTTGGACCTTCCGCAATCCAGCCGCTCGTAGGGGAAGTTGTTTGTTTATTTAAATTCTTATGGCTTGTTCGATTTAGTTTTCAATTTTTAATTCATTATTATTTTATGTTTGATATAGATTGCAAGAGTTAATAGGAGTAGGAGTCGAAGTAGGGACTACGGTTCAGGAATTAGGGTAAGAGTTACAATAGATAGAAGCAGTTAATGAAATTTTATGATTCGAATTAAGAGTACTCTGCGAAATTTAATGATTTGGTAGTGCGATAAATTTTTTGTGTCGCTGTGTATTTATTATCATTGTATAATTTACTACTGTTTTCTTTAAAATATTTACAAATAGTTGTTTGAGAAAAATTATTTTTTATTGATTGCTGAAGCTATGTTCGTGGAATTCTGGTCGTTCGGGGATGCTTTTGAATATATAAACTAGGGCCGTCTGCAGTCCAGCTGCTCGTGAGGGAAGTAGTTCATTTATTTGAATTCTTATGGCTCGTTCGATTTAGTTTTCAAATTTGAACTCACTAATATTGTATGTTTGATGTAGATTGCAAGAGTTAATAGGAGTCGGAGCATGAGTCGAAGCAGGATCTACAGTTTCACGAATAGGGGTAAAGGTAACAAAAGGTTGGAGCAGTTAATGAACTTTTATGATTCAGAGTAAAAGTAGTTCGTAAAATGTAATGATTTGGTATTGCGATAAATTAGTTAATCTATAGTTCATTTTTGTTTTCTTTAAAATATTTTCTTAGATTTGGTTGACAATGATTGTATGTATTGATTGCAGATGCCGAGCTCGTAAAATACCGGTCTTTCGGGATATTTTTGCCGTGGACACTTGAACCGTCAACAACCTAGCTTCCTATAAGGGAAGTGCTTCATTTAGTTAAATGTTTATGAGCAGTTCGATTTAGTTTTAAGTTTAGAATTTTATTACTATTGTATGTTTGATGTAGATTACTTGAGTTAATAGGAGTTAGAGTAGGAGTTGAAGTGAGTGATAACTTTTAATAGAGTAGGGTTAGTGCTAGTACCAGGCAAGTCACGGTAGGAGTTAGAGTCGAAGTTGGAGTTGAAGAGAGTAATAATTTTTTTAAGAGTAGGTGTAGGTCTAGGAGTAGGTAAGTTATAGTCGAAGTAAGAGTCGAAGTAGGCACTAAGTTTCAAGAATGGGGTAAGGGTAACAATAGGTAGGAGCAGCTCCTAAAATTTCATACGTAGAAGTAAGAATAGTGTATGAAATTTCATGTTTTTGTGTTGCTATATATTTATTATTATTGTATAGTTTACCACAGTTTTCTTTAAAATATTTACAAAGATTTGTTTGGGAATGATTGCAGAAGCTATGTTCGTGGGATTCTGGTCGTTAGGGGATAATATATAAACCAGGGCCGTCTGCAATCCAACTGCATGTAAGTAGTTCATTTATTTAAATTCTTATGGTTCGTTCGATTTAGTTTTCAGATTTGAACTCATTAATATTGTATGTTTGATGTAGATTGCAAGAGTTAATTGGAGTCGGAGCATGAGTCGAAGTAGGGTCTACAGTTTCACGAATAGGGGTAAGAGTAACAATAGGTTTGAGCAGTTAATGAACTTTTATGATTCAGAGTAAAAGTAGTTTATAAAATTTAATGATTTGGTATTGCGATAAATCAATTAATCTATAGTTTATTTTTGTTTTCTTTAATATATTTTTTAAGATTTGGTTGACAATGATTGTTTGTATTGATTGCAGAAGCCGAGCTCGTAAAATACTGGTCTTTTAGGATGCTTTTGACTCTTGACACTTGGACCGTCGACAACCTAGCTGCCTATAAGGGACGTACTTCGTTTGGTTAAATGTTTATTTCGAGTTCGATTTAGTTTTAAGTTTAGAATTTTTTTATTACTGTATGTTTGATGTTCGAGTTAATAGGAGTTAGAGTAGGAGTTGAAGTGAGTGATAGCTTTTAATAGAGTAGGGTTAGTACTAGGAGTTGGCAAGTCACGTTGGAAGCTAGAGTCGAAGTCGGAGTTGAAGAGAGTAATAATTTTTTTAAGAGTAAGGGTAGGTCTAGGAGTAGGTGAGTCATGGTAGGAGTAAGAGTCGAAGTAGGCACTAAAGTTTCACGATTAGGTTAATGGTAACAATAGGTAGGAGCAGCTCCGAAAATTTCATGAGTAGATGTAGGGGTCGTGTATGAAATTTCATATTTTTGTATTACTATATATTTATTATTCTATAATTTACTACAGTTTTCTTTAAAAACTTGTAAAGATTTGCTTGAGAATGATTGTTGTTAATGATTGCAGAAGCTATGTTCGTGGAATTCTGCTCTTTTGGGGATGCTTATGATTATATACGCTTGGACCTTCCGCAATCCAGCCGCTCGTAGGGGAAGTTGTTTGTTTATTTAAATTCTTATGGCTTGTTCGATTTAGTTTTCAATTTTTAATTCATTATTATTTTATGTTTGATATAGATTGCAAGAGTTAATAGGAGTAGGAGTCGAAGTAGGGACTACGGTTCAGGAATTAGGGTAAGAGTTACAATAGATAGAAGCAGTTAATGAAATTTTATGATTCGAATTAAGAGTACTCTGCGAAATTTAATGATTTGGTAGTGCGATAAATTTTTTGTGTCGCTGTGTATTTATTATCATTGTATAATTTACTACTGTTTTCTTTAAAATATTTACAAATAGTTGTTTGAGAAAAATTATTTTTTATTGATTGCTGAAGCTATGTTCGTGGAATTCTGGTCGTTCGGGGATGCTTTTGAATATATAAACTAGGGCCGTCTGCAGTCCAGCTGCTCGTGAGGGAAGTAGTTCATTTATTTGAATTCTTATGGCTCGTTCGATTTAGTTTTCAAATTTGAACTCACTAATATTGTATGTTTGATGTAGATTGCAAGAGTTAATAGGAGTCGGAGCATGAGTCGAAGCAGGATCTACAGTTTCACGAATAGGGGTAAAGGTAACAAAAGGTTGGAGCAGTTAATGAACTTTTATGATTCAGAGTAAAAGTAGTTCGTAAAATGTAATGATTTGGTATTGCGATAAATTAGTTAATCTATAGTTCATTTTTGTTTTCTTTAAAATATTTTCTTAGATTTGGTTGACAATGATTGTATGTATTGATTGCAGATGCCGAGCTCGTAAAATACCGGTCTTTCGGGATATTTTTGCCGTGGACACTTGAACCGTCAACAACCTAGCTTCCTATAAGGGAAGTGCTTCATTTAGTTAAATGTTTATGACCAGTTCGATTTAGTTTTAAGTTTAGAATTTTATTACTATTGTATGTTTGATGTAGATTACTTGAGTTAATAGGAGTTAGAGTAGGAGTTGAAGTGAGTGATAACTTTTAATAGAGTAGGGTTAGTGCTAGTACCAGGCAAGTCACGGTAGGAGTTAGAGGCGAAGTTGGAGTTGAATAGAGTAATAATTTTTTTAAGAGTAGGTGTAGGTCTAGGAGTAGGTAAGTTATAGTCGAAGTAAGAGTCGAAGTAGGCACTAAGTTTCAAGAATGGGGTAAGGGTAACAATAGGTAGGAGCAGCTCCTAAAATTTCATACGTAGAAGTAAGAATAGTGTATGAAATTTCATGTTTTTGTGTTGCTATATATTTATTATTATTGTATAGTTTACCACAGTTTTCTTTAAAATATTTACAAAGATTTGTTTGGGAATGATTGCAGAAGCTATGTTCGTGGGATTCTGGTCGTTAGGGGATAATATATAAACCAGGGCCGTCTGCAATCCAACTGCATGTAAGTAGTTCATTTATTTAAATTCTTATGGTTCGTTCGATTTAGTTTTCAGATTTGAACTCATTAATATTGTATGTTTGATGTAGATTGCAAGAGTTAATTGGAGTCGGAGCATGAGTCGAAGTAGGGTCTACAGTTTCACGAATAGGGGTAAGAGTAACAATAGGTTTGAGCAGTTAATGAACTTTTATGATTCAGAGTAAAAGTAGTTTATAAAATTTAATGATTTGGTATTGCGATAAATCAATTAATCTATAGTTTATTTTTGTTTTCTTTAATATATTTTTTAAGATTTGGTTGACAATGATTGTTTGTATTGATTGCAGAAGCCGAGCTCGTAAAATACTGGTCTTTTAGGATGCTTTTGACTCTTGACACTTGGACCGTCGACAACCTAGCTGCCTATAAGGGACGTACTTCGTTTGGTTAAATGTTTATTTCGAGTTCGATTTAGTTTTAAGTTTAGAATTTTTTTATTACTGTATGTTTGATGTTCGAGTTAATAGGAGTTAGAGTAGGAGTTGAAGTGAGTGATAGCTTTTAATAGAGTAGGGTTAGTACTAGGAGTTGGCAAGTCACGTTGGAAGCTAGAGTCGAAGTCGGAGTTGAAGAGAGTAATAATTTTTTTAAGAGTAAGGGTAGGTCTAGGAGTAGGTGAGTCATGGTAGGAGTAAGAGTCGAAGTAGGCACTAAAGTTTCACGATTAGGTTAATGGTAACAATAGGTAGGAGCAGCTCCGAAAATTTCATGAGTAGATGTAGGGGTCGTGTATGAAATTTCATATTTTTGTATTACTATATATTTATTATTCTATAATTTACTACAGTTTTCTTTAAAAACTTGTAAAGATTTGCTTGAGAATGATTGTTGTTAATGATTGCAGAAGCTATGTTCGTGGAATTCTGCTCTTTTGGGGATGCTTATGATGATATACGCTTGGACCTTCCGCAATCCAGCCGCTCGTAGGGGAAGTTGTTTGTTTATTTAAATTCTTATGGCTTGTTCGATTTAGTTTTCAATTTTTAATTCATTATTATTTTATGTTTGATATAGATTGCAAGAGTTAATAGGAGTAGGAGTCGAAGTAGGGACTACGGTTCAGGAATTAGGGTAAGAGTTACAATAGATAGAAGCAGTTAATGAAATTTTATGATTCGAATTAAGAGTACTCTGCGAAATTTAATGATTTGGTAGTGCGATAAATTTTTTGTGTCGCTGTGTATTTATTATCATTGTATAATTTACTACTGTTTTCTTTAAAATATTTACAAATAGTTGTTTGAGAAAAATTATTTTTTATTGATTGCTGAAGCTATGTTCGTGGAATTCTGGTCGTTCGGGGATGCTTTTGAATATATAAACTAGGGCCGTCTGCAGTCCAGCTGCTCGTGAGGGAAGTAGTTCATTTATTTGAATTCTTATGGCTCGTTCGATTTAGTTTTCAAATTTGAACTCACTAATATTGTATGTTTGATGTAGATTGCAAGAGTTAATAGGAGTCGGAGCATGAGTCGAAGCAGGATCTACAGTTTCACGAATAGGGGTAAAGGTAACAAAAGGTTGGAGCAGTTAATGAACTTTTATGATTCAGAGTAAAAGTAGTTCGTAAAATGTAATGATTTGGTATTGCGATAAATTAGTTAATCTATAGTTCATTTTTGTTTTCTTTAAAATATTTTCTTAGATTTGGTTGACAATGATTGTATGTATTGATTGCAGATGCCGAGCTCGTAAAATACCGGTCTTTCGGGATATTTTTGCCGTGGACACTTGAACCGTCAACAACCTAGCTTCCTATAAGGGAAGTGCTTCATTTAGTTAAATGTTTATGACCAGTTCGATTTAGTTTTAAGTTTAGAATTTTATTACTATTGTATGTTTGATGTAGATTACTTGAGTTAATAGGAGTTAGAGTAGGAGTTGAAGTGAGTGATAACTTTTAATAGAGTAGGGTTAGTGCTAGTACCAGGCAAGTCACGGTAGGAGTTAGAGTCGAAGTTGGAGTTGAAGAGAGTAATAATTTTTTTAAGAGTAGGTGTAGGTCTAGGAGTAGGTAAGTTATAGTCGAAGTAAGAGTCGAAGTAGGCACTAAGTTTCAAGAATGGGGTAAGGGTAACAATAGGTAGGAGCAGCTCCTAAAATTTCATACGTAGAAGTAAGAATAGTGTATGAAATTTCATGTTTTTGTGTTGCTATATATTTATTATTATTGTATAGTTTACCACAGTTTTCTTTAAAATATTTACAAAGATTTGTTTGGGAATGATTGCAGAAGCTATGTTCGTGGGATTCTGGTCGTTAGGGGATAATATATAAACCAGGGCCGTCTGCAATCCAACTGCATGTAAGTAGTTCATTTATTTAAATTCTTATGGTTCGTTCGATTTAGTTTTCAGATTTGAACTCATTAATATTGTATGTTTGATGTAGATTGCAAGAGTTAATTGGAGTCGGAGCATGAGTCGAAGTAGGGTCTACAGTTTCACGAATAGGGGTAAGAGTAACAATAGGTTTGAGCAGTTAATGAACTTTTATGATTCAGAGTAAAAGTAGTTTATAAAATTTAATGATTTGGTATTGCGATAAATCAATTAATCTATAGTTTATTTTTGTTTTCTTTAATATATTTTTTAAGATTTGGTTGACAATGATTGTTTGTATTGATTGCAGAAGCCGAGCTCGTAAAATACTGGTCTTTTAGGATGCTTTTGACTCTTGACACTTGGACCGTCGACAACCTAGCTGCCTATAAGGGACGTACTTCGTTTGGTTAAATGTTTATTTCGAGTTCGATTTAGTTTTAAGTTTAGAATTTTTTTATTACTGTATGTTTGATGTTCGAGTTAATAGGAGTTAGAGTAGGAGTTGAAGTGAGTGATAGCTTTTAATAGAGTAGGGTTAGTACTAGGAGTTGGCAAGTCACGTTGGAAGCTAGAGTCGAAGTCGGAGTTGAAGAGAGTAATAATTTTTTTAAGAGTAAGGGTAGGTCTAGGAGTAGGTGAGTCATGGTAGGAGTAAGAGTCGAAGTAGGCACTAAAGTTTCACGATTAGGTTAATGGTAACAATAGGTAGGAGCAGCTCCGAAAATTTCATGAGTAGATGTAGGGGTCGTGTATGAAATTTCATATTTTTGTATTACTATATATTTATTATTCTATAATTTACTACAGTTTTCTTTAAAAATTTGTAAAGATTTGCTTGAGAATGATTGTTGTTAATGATTGCAGAAGCTATGTTCGTGGAATTCTGCTCTTTTGGGGATGCTTATGATGATATACGCTTGGACCTTCCGCAATCCAGCCGCTCGTAGGGGAAGTTGTTTGTTTATTTAAATTCTTATGGCTTGTTCGATTTAGTTTTCAATTTTTAATTCATTATTATTTTATGTTTGATATAGATTGCAAGAGTTAATAGGAGTAGGAGTCGAAGTAGGGACTACGGTTCAGGAATTAGGGTAAGAGTTACAATAGATAGAAGCAGTTAATGAAATTTTATGATTCGAATTAAGAGTACTCTGCGAAATTTAATGATTTGGTAGTGCGATAAATTTTTTGTGTCGCTGTGTATTTATTATCATTGTATAATTTACTACTGTTTTCTTTAAAATATTTACAAATAGTTGTTTGAGAAAAATTATTTTTTATTGATTGCTGAAGCTATGTTCGTGGAATTCTGGTCGTTCGGGGATGCTTTTGAATATATAAACTAGGGCCGTCTGCAGTCCAGCTGCTCGTGAGGGAAGTAGTTCATTTATTTGAATTCTTATGGCTCGTTCGATTTAGTTTTCAAATTTGAACTCACTAATATTGTATGTTTGATGTAGATTGCAAGAGTTAATAGGAGTCGGAGCATGAGTCGAAGCAGGATCTACAGTTTCACGAATAGGGGTAAAGGTAACAAAAGGTTGGAGCAGTTAATGAACTTTTATGATTCAGAGTAAAAGTAGTTCGTAAAATGTAATGATTTGGTATTGCGATAAATTAGTTAATCTATAGTTCATTTTTGTTTTCTTTAAAATATTTTCTTAGATTTGGTTGACAATGATTGTATGTATTGATTGCAGATGCCGAGCTCGTAAAATACCGGTCTTTCGGGATATTTTTGCCGTGGACACTTGAACCGTCAACAACCTAGCTTCCTATAAGGGAAGTGCTTCATTTAGTTAAATGTTTATGACCAGTTCGATTTAGTTTTAAGTTTAGAATTTTATTACTATTGTATGTTTGATGTAGATTACTTGAGTTAATAGGAGTTAGAGTAGGAGTTGAAGTGAGTGATAACTTTTAATAGAGTAGGGTTAGTGCTAGTACCAGGCAAGTCACGGTAGGAGTTAGAGTCGAAGTTGGAGTTGAAGAGAGTAATAATTTTTTTAAGAGTAGGTGTAGGTCTAGGAGTAGGTAAGTTATAGTCGAAGTAAGAGTCGAAGTAGGCACTAAGTTTCAAGAATGGGGTAAGGGTAACAATAGGTAGGAGCAGCTCCTAAAATTTCATAAGTAGAAGTAAGAATAGCGTATGAAATTTCATGTTTTTGTGTTGCTATATATTTATTATTATTGTATAGTTTACCACAGTTTTCTTTAAAATATTTACAAAGATTTGTTTGGGAATGATTGCAGAAGCTATGTTCGTGGGATTCTGGTCGTTAGGGGATAATATATAAACCAGGGCCGTCTGCAATCCAACTGCATGTAAGTAGTTCATTTATTTAAATTCTTATGGTTCGTTCGATTTAGTTTTCAGATTTGAACTCATTAATATTGTATGTTTGATGTAGATTGCAAGAGTTAATTGGAGTCGGAGCATGAGTCGAAGTAGGGTCTACAGTTTCACGAATAGGGGTAAGAGTAACAATAGGTTTGAGCAGTTAATGAACTTTTATGATTCAGAGTAAAAGTAGTTTATAAAATTTAATGATTTGGTATTGCGATAAATCAATTAATCTATAGTTTATTTTTGTTTTCTTTAATATATTTTTTAAGATTTGGTTGACAATGATTGTTTGTATTGATTGCAGAAGCCGAGCTCGTAAAATACTGGTCTTTTAGGATGCTTTTGACTCTTGACACTTGGACCGTCGACAACCTAGCTGCCTATAAGGGACGTACTTCGTTTGGTTAAATGTTTATTTCGAGTTCGATTTAGTTTTAAGTTTAGAATTTTTTTATTACTGTATGTTTGATGTTCGAGTTAATAGGAGTTAGAGTAGGAGTTGAAGTGAGTGATAGCTTTTAATAGAGTAGGGTTAGTACTAGGAGTTGGCAAGTCACGTTGGAAGCTAGAGTCGAAGTCGGAGTTGAAGAGAGTAATAATTTTTTTAAGAGTAAGGGTAGGTCTAGGAGTAGGTGAGTCATGGTAGGAGTAAGAGTCGAAGTAGGCACTAAAGTTTCACGATTAGGTTAATGGTAACAATAGGTAGGAGCAGCTCCGAAAATTTCATGAGTAGATGTAGGGGTCGTGTATGAAATTTCATATTTTTGTATTACTATATATTTATTATTCTATAATTTACTACAGTTTTCTTTAAAAACTTGTAAAGATTTGCTTGAGAATGATTGTTGTTAATGATTGCAGAAGCTATGTTCGTGGAATTCTGCTCTTTTGGGGATGCTTATGATTATATACGCTTGGACCTTCCGCAATCCAGCCGCTCGTAGGGGAAGTTGTTTGTTTATTTAAATTCTTATGGCTTGTTCGATTTAGTTTTCAATTTTTAATTCATTATTATTTTATGTTTGATATAGATTGCAAGAGTTAATAGGAGTAGGAGTCGAAGTAGGGACTACGGTTCAGGAATTAGGGTAAGAGTTACAATAGATAGAAGCAGTTAATGAAATTTTATGATTCGAATTAAGAGTACTCTGCGAAATTTAATGATTTGGTAGTGCGATAAATTTTTTGTGTCGCTGTGTATTTATTATCATTGTATAATTTACTACTGTTTTCTTTAAAATATTTACAAATAGTTGTTTGAGAAAAATTATTTTTTATTGATTGCTGAAGCTATGTTCGTGGAATTCTGGTCGTTCGGGGATGCTTTTGAATATATAAACTAGGGCCGTCTGCAGTCCAGCTGCTCGTGAGGGAAGTAGTTCATTTATTTGAATTCTTATGGCTCGTTCGATTTAGTTTTCAAATTTGAACTCACTAATATTGTATGTTTGATGTAGATTGCAAGAGTTAATAGGAGTCGGAGCATGAGTCGAAGCAGGATCTACAGTTTCACGAATAGGGGTAAAGGTAACAAAAGGTTGGAGCAGTTAATGAACTTTTATGATTCAGAGTAAAAGTAGTTCGTAAAATGTAATGATTTGGTATTGCGATAAATTAGTTAATCTATAGTTCATTTTTGTTTTCTTTAAAATATTTTCTTAGATTTGGTTGACAATGATTGTATGTATTGATTGCAGATGCCGAGCTCGTAAAATACCGGTCTTTCGGGATATTTTTGCCGTGGACACTTGAACCGTCAACAACCTAGCTTCCTATAAGGGAAGTGCTTCATTTAGTTAAATGTTTATGACCAGTTCGATTTAGTTTTAAGTTTAGAATTTTATTACTATTGTATGTTTGATGTAGATTACTTGAGTTAATAGGAGTTAGAGTAGGAGTTGAAGTGAGTGATAACTTTTAATAGAGTAGGGTTAGTGCTAGTACCAGGCAAGTCACGGTAGGAGTTAGAGTCGAAGTTGGAGTTGAAGAGAGTAATAATTTTTTTAAGAGTAGGTGTAGGTCTAGGAGTAGGTAAGTTATAGTCGAAGTAAGAGTCGAAGTAGGCACTAAGTTTCAAGAATGGGGTAAGGGTAACAATAGGTAGGAGCAGCTCCTAAAATTTCATACGTAGAAGTAAGAATAGTGTATGAAATTTCATGTTTTTGTGTTGCTATATATTTATTATTATTGTATAGTTTACCACAGTTTTCTTTAAAATATTTACAAAGATTTGTTTGGGAATGATTGCAGAAGCTATGTTCGTGGGATTCTGGTCGTTAGGGGATAATATATAAACCAGGGCCGTCTGCAATCCAACTGCATGTAAGTAGTTCATTTATTTAAATTCTTATGGTTCGTTCGATTTAGTTTTCAGATTTGAACTCATTAATATTGTATGTTTGATGTAGATTGCAAGAGTTAATTGGAGTCGGAGCATGAGTCGAAGTAGGGTCTACAGTTTCACGAATAGGGGTAAGAGTAACAATAGGTTTGAGCAGTTAATGAACTTTTATGATTCAGAGTAAAAGTAGTTTATAAAATTTAATGATTTGGTATTGCGATAAATCAATTAATCTATAGTTTATTTTTGTTTTCTTTAATATATTTTTTAAGATTTGGTTGACAATGATTGTTTGTATTGATTGCAGAAGCCGAGCTCGTAAAATACTGGTCTTTTAGGATGCTTTTGACTCTTGACACTTGGACCGTCGACAACCTAGCTGCCTATAAGGGACGTACTTCGTTTGGTTAAATGTTTATTTCGAGTTCGATTTAGTTTTAAGTTTAGAATTTTTTTATTACTGTATGTTTGATGTTCGAGTTAATAGGAGTTAGAGTAGGAGTTGAAGTGAGTGATAGCTTTTAATAGAGTAGGGTTAGTACTAGGAGTTGGCAAGTCACGTTGGAAGCTAGAGTCGAAGTCGGAGTTGAAGAGAGTAATAATTTTTTTAAGAGTAAGGGTAGGTCTAGGAGTAGGTGAGTCATGGTAGGAGTAAGAGTCGAAGTAGGCACTAAAGTTTCACGATTAGGTTAATGGTAACAATAGGTAGGAGCAGCTCCGAAAATTTCATGAGTAGATGTAGGGGTCGTGTATGAAATTTCATATTTTTGTATTACTATATATTTATTATTCTATAATTTACTACAGTTTTCTTTAAAAACTTGTAAAGATTTGCTTGAGAATGATTGTTGTTAATGATTGCAGAAGCTATGTTCGTGGAATTCTGCTCTTTTGGGGATGCTTATGATGATATACGCTTGGACCTTCCGCAATCCAGCCGCTCGTAGGGGAAGTTGTTTGTTTATTTAAATTCTTATGGCTTGTTCGATTTAGTTTTCAATTTTTAATTCATTATTATTTTATGTTTGATATAGATTGCAAGAGTTAATAGGAGTAGGAGTCGAAGTAGGGACTACGGTTCAGGAATTAGGGTAAGAGTTACAATAGATAGAAGCAGTTAATGAAATTTTATGATTCGAATTAAGAGTACTCTGCGAAATTTAATGATTTGGTAGTGCGATAAATTTTTTGTGTCGCTGTGTATTTATTATCATTGTATAATTTACTACTGTTTTCTTTAAAATATTTACAAATAGTTGTTTGAGAAAAATTATTTTTTATTGATTGCTGAAGCTATGTTCGTGGAATTCTGTTCGTTCGGGGATGCTTTTGAATATATAAACTAGGGCCGTCTGCAGTCCAGCTGCTCGTGAGGGAAGTAGTTCATTTATTTGAATTCTTATGGCTCGTTCGATTTAGTTTTCAAATTTGAACTCACTAATATTGTATGTTTGATGTAGATTGCAAGAGTTAATAGGAGTCGGAGCATGAGTCGAAGCAGGATCTACAGTTTCACGAATAGTGGTAAAGGTAACAACAGGTTGGAGCAGTTAATGAACTTTTATGATTCAGAGTAAAAGTAGTTCGTAAAATGTAATGATTTGGTATTGCGATAAATTAGTTAATCTATAGTTCATTTTTGTTTTCTTTAAAATATTTTCTTAGATTTGGTTGACAATGATTGTATGTATTGATTGCAGATGCCGAGCTCGTAAAATACCGGTCTTTCGGGATATTTTTGCCGTGGACACTTGAACCGTCAACAACCTAGCTTCTTATAAGGGAAGTACTTCATTTAGTTAAATATTTATGACCAGTTCGATTTAGTTTTAAGTTTAGAATTTTATTACTATTGTATGTTTGATGTAGATTACTTGAGTTAATAGGAGCTAGAGTAGGAGTTGAAGTGAGTGATAACTTTTAATAGAGTAGGGTTAGTGCTAGTAGCAGGCAAGTCACGGTAGGAGTTAGAGTCGAAGTTGGAGTTGAAGAGAGTAATAATTTTTTTTAAGAGTAGGTGTAGGTCTAGGAGTAGGTAAGTTATAGTCGAAGTAAGAGTCGAAGTAGGCACTAAGTTTCACGAATGGGGTAAGGGTAACAATAGGTAGGAGCAGCTCCTAAAATTTCATAAGTAGAAGTAAGAATAGCGTATGAAATTTCATGTTTTTGTGTTGCTATATATTTATTATTATTGTATAGTTTACCACAGTTTTCTTTAAAATATTTACAAAGATTTGTTTGGGAATGATTGCAGAAGCTATGTTCGTGGAATTCTGGTCGTTAGGGGATAATATATAAACCAGGGCCGTCTGCAATCCAACTGCATGTTAGTAGTTCATTTATTTAAATTCTTATGGTTCGTTCGATTAATTTTCAAATTTGAACTCATTAATATTGTATGTTTGATGTAGATTGCAAGAGTTAATTGGAGTCGGAGCATGAGTCGAAGTAGGGTCTACAGTTTCACGAATAGGGGTAAGAGTAATAATAGGTTTGAGCAGTTAATGAACTTTTATGACTCAGAGTAAAAGATGTTTATAAAATTTAATGATTTGGTAATGCGATAAATCAATTAATCTATAGTTTATTTTTTTTTTCTTTAATATATTTTTTAAGATTTGGTTGACAATGATTGTTTGTATTGATTGCAGAAGCCGAGCTCGTAACATATTGGTCTTTTGGGATGCTTTTGACTCCGGACACTTGGACCGTCGACAACCTAGCTGCATATAAGGGAAGTACTTCGTTTGGTTAAATGTTTATTTCGAGTTCGATTTAGTTTTAAGTTTAGAATTTTATTATTACTGTATGTTTGATGTTCGAGTTAATAGGAGTTAGAGTAGGAGTTGAAGTGAGTGATAGCTTTTAATAGAGTAGGGTTAGTACGAGGAGTAGGCAAGTCACGTTGGAAGTTAGAGTGGAAGTTTGAGAATAATTATTTTTATTGATTGCCGAAGCTATGTTCGTGGAATTCTGGTCGTTCGGGGATGCTTTTGAATATATAAACTAGGGCCGTCTGCAGTCCAGCTGCTCGTAAGGGATGTAGTTCATTTATTTGAATTCTTATGGCTCGTTCGATTTAGTTTTCAAATTTGAACTCACTAATATTGTATGTTTGATGTAGATTGCAAGAGTCAATAGGAGTCGGAGCATGAGTCGAAGCAGGATCTACAGTTTCACGAATAGTGGTAAAGGTAACAACAGGTTGGAGCAGTTAATGAACTTTTATGATTCAGAGTAAAAGTAGTTCGTAAAATTTAATGATCTGGTATTGCGATAAATTAATTAATCTATAGTTCATTTTTATTTTCTTTAAAATATTTTCTTAGATTTGGTTGACAATGATTGTATGTATTGATTGCAGATGTCGAGCTCGTAAAATACCGGTCTTTCGGGATATTTTTGCTGTGGACACTTGAACCGTCAACAACCTAGCTTCCTATAAGGGAAGTACTTCGTTTAGTTAAATGTTTATGACCAGTTCGATTTAGTTTTAAGTTTAGAATTTTATTACTATTGTATGTTTGATGTAGATTACCTGAGTTAATAGGAGTTAGAGTAGGAGTTGAAGTGAGTGATAACTTTTAATAGAGTAGGGTTAGTGCTAGTAGCAGGCAAGTCACGGTAGTAGTTAGAGCCGAAGTTGGAGTTGAAGAGAGTAATAATTTTTTTAAGAGTAGGTGTAGGTGTAGGTCTAGGAGTAGGTAAGTTATAGTCGAAGTAAGAGTCGAAGTAGGCGGCACTAAGTTTCACGAATGGGGTAAGGGTAACAACAATAGGTAGGAGCAGCTCCTAAAATTTCATAAGTAGAAGTAAGAATAGTGTATGAAATTTCATATTTTTGTGTTGCTATATATTTATTATTATTGTACAGTTTACCACAGTTTTCTTTAAAATATTTACAAAGATTTGTTTGGGAATGATTGCAGAAGCTATGTTCGTTGAATTCTGGTCGTTAGGGGATAATATATAAACCAGGGCCGTCTGCAATCCAGCTCCATGTAAGTAGTTCATTTATTTAAATTCTTATGGTTCGTTCGATTTAGTTTTCAAATTTGAACTCATTAATATTGTATGTTTGATGTAGATTGCAAGAGTTAATTGGAGTCGGAGCATGAGTCGAAGTAGGGTCTACAGTTTCACGAATAGGGGTAAGAGTAACAATAGGTTTGAGCAGTTAATGAACTTTTATGATTCAGAGTAAAAGATGTTTATAAAATTTAATGATTTGGTATTGCGATAAATCAATTAATCTATAGTTTATTTTTGTTTTCTTTAATATATTTTTTAAGATTTGGTTGACAATGATTGTTTGTATTAATTGCAGAAGCCGAGCTCGTAAAATACTGGTCTTTTGGGATGCTTTTGACTCTGGACACTTGGACCGTCGACAACCTAGCTGCCTATAAGTGACGTACTTCGTTTGGTTAAATGTTTATTTCGAGTTCGATTTAGTTTTAAGTTTAGAATTTTATTATTACTGTATGTTTGATGTTTGAGTTGATAGGAGTTAGAGTAGGAGTTGAAGTGAGTGATAGCTTTTAATAGAGTAGGGTTAGTACTCGGAGTAGGCAAGTCACGTTGGAAGCTAGAGTCGAAGTCGGAGTTGAAGAGAGTAATAATTTTTTTAAGAGTAAGGATAGGTCTAGGAGTAGGTGAGTCATGGTAGGAGTAAGAGGCGAAGTAGGCACTAAAATTTCACGATTAGGTTAATGGTAACAATAGGTAGGAGCAGCTCCGAAAATTTCATGAGTAGATGTAGGGGTCGTGTATGAAATTTCATGTTTTTGTATTGCTATATATTTATTATTCTATAATTTACTACAGTTTTCTTTAAAATATTTGTCAAGATTTGCTTGGGAATGATTGTTGTTAATGATTGCAGAAGCTATGTTCGTGGAATTCTGCTCTTTTGGGGATGCTTATGATTATATTCGCTTGGAACTTCCGCAATCCAGCTGCTCGGAGGGGAAGTTGTTTGTTTAGTTAAATTCTTATGGCTTGTTCGATTTAGTTTCAATTTTTAATTCATTATTATTTTATGTTTGATATAGATTGCAAGAGTTAATAGGAGTAGGAGTCGAAGTAGGGACTACGGTTCACGAATTAGGGTAAGAGTTACAATAGATAGAAGCAGTTAATGGAATTTTATGATTCGAATTAAGAGTACTCTGCGAAATTTAATGATTTGGTAGTGCGATAAATTTTTTGTGTCGCTGTGTATTTATTATCATTGTATAATTTACTACTGTTTTCTTTAAAATATTTACAAATAGTTGTTTGAGAATAATTATTTTTATTGATTGCCGAAGCTATGTTCGTGGAATTCTGGTCGTTCGGGAATGCTTTTGAATATATAAACTAGGGCCGTCTGCAGTCCAGCTGCTCGTAAGGGATGTAGTTCATTTATTTGAATTCTTATGGCTCGTTCGATTTAGTTTTCAAATTTGAACTCACTAATATTGTATGTTTGATGTAGATTGCAAGAGTCAATAGGAGTCGGAGCATGAGTCGAAGCAGGATCTACAGTTTCACGAATAGTGGTAAAGGTAACAACAGGTTGGAGCAGTTAATGAACTTTTATGATTCAGAGTAAAAGTAGTTCGTAAAATTTAATGATCTGGTATTGCGATAAATTAATTAATCTATAGTTCATTTTTATTTTCTTTAAAATATTTTCTTAGATTTGGTTGACAATGATTGTATGTATTGATTGCAGATGCCGAGCTCGTAAAATACCGGTCTTTCGGGATATTTTTGCTGTGGACACTTGAACCGTCAACAACCTAGCTTCCTATAAGGGAAGTACTTCGTTTAGTTAAATGTTTATGACCAGTTCGATTCAGTTTTAAGTTTAGAATTTTATTACTATTGTATGTTTGATGTAGATTACCTGAGTTAATAGGAGTTAGAGTAGGAGTTGAAGTGAGTGGTAACTTTTAATAGAGTAGGGTTAGTGCTAGTAGCAGGCAAGTCACGGTAGTAGTTAGAGCCGAAGTTGGAGTTGAAGAGAGTAATAATTTTTTTAAGAGTAGGTGTAGGTGTAGGTCTAGGAGTAGGTAAGTTATAGTCGAAGTAAGAGTCGAAGTAGGCGGCACTAAGTTTCACGAATGGGGTAAGGGTAACAACAATAGGTAGGAGCAGCTCCTAAAATTTCATAAGTAGAAGTAAGAATAGTGTATGAAATTTCATGTTTTTGTGTTGCTATATATTTATTATTATTGTACAGTTTACCACAGTTTTCTTTAAAATATTTACAAAGATTTGTTTGGGAATGATTGCAGAAGCTATGTTCGTTGAATTCTGGTCGTTAGGGGATAATATATAAACCAGGGCCGTCTGCAATCCAGCTCCATGTAAGTAGTTCATTTATTTAAATTCTTATGGTTCGTTCGATTTAGTTTTCAAATTTGAACTCATTAATATTGTATGTTTGATGTAGATTGCAAGAGTTAATTGGAGTCGGAGCATGAGTCGAAGTAGGGTCTACAGTTTCACGAATAGGGGTAAGAGTAACAATAGGTTTGAGCAGTTAATGAACTTTTATGATTCAGAGTAAAAGATGTTTATAAAATCTAATGATTTGGTATTGCGATAAATCAATTAATCTATAGTTTATTTTTGTTTTCTTTGATATATTTTTTAAGATTTGGTTGACAATGATTGTTTGTATTGATTGCAGAAGCCGAGCTCGTAAAATACTGGTCTTTTGGGATGCTTTTGACTCTGGACACTTGGACCGTCGACAACCTAGCTGCCTATAAGGGACGTACTTCGTTTGGTTAAATGTTTATTTCGAGTTCGATTTAGTTTTAAGTTTAGAATTTTATTATTACTGTATGTTTGATGTTTGAGTTGATAGGAGTTAGAGTAGGAGTTGAAGTGAGTGATAGCTTTTAATAGAGTAGGGTTAGTACTCGGAGTAGGCAAGTCACGTTGGAAGCTAGAGTCGAAGTCGGAGTTGAAGAGAGTAATAATTTTTTTAAGAGTAAGGGTAGGTCTAGGAGTAGGTGAGTCATGGTAGGAGTAAGAGGCGAAGTAGGCACTAAAATTTCACGATTAGGTTAATGGTAACAATAGGTAGGAGCAGCTCCGAAAATTTCATGAGTAGATGTAGGGGTCGTGTATGAAATTTCATGTTTTTGTATTGCTATATATTTATTATTCTATAATTTACTACAGTTTTCTTTAAAATATTTGTCAAGATTTGCTTGGGAATGATTGTTGTTAATGATTGCAGAAGCTATGTTCGTGGAATTCTGCTCTTTTGGGGATGCTTATGATTATATTCGCTTGGACCTTCCGCAATCCAGCCGCTCGGAGGGGAAGTTGTTTGTTTATTTAAATTCTTATGGCTTGTTCGATTTAGTTTCAATTTTTAATTCATTATTATTTTATGTTTGATATAGATTGCAAGAGTTAATAGGAGTAGGAGTCGAAGTAGGGACTACGGTTCACGAATTAGGGTAAGAGTTACAATAGATAGAAGCAGTTAATGGAATTTTATGATTCGAATTAAGAGTACTCTGCGAAATTTAATGATTTGGTAGTGCGATAAATTTTTTGTGTCGCTGTGTATTTATTATCATTGTATAATTTACTACTGTTTTCTTTAAAATATTTACAAATAGTTGTTTGAGAATAATTATTTTTATTGATTGCCGAAGCTATGTTCGTGGAATTCTGGTCGTTCGGGGATGCTTTTGAATATATAAACTAGGGCCGTCTGCAGTCCAGCTGCTCGTAAGGGATGTAGTTCATTTATTTGAATTCTTATGGCTCGTTCGATTTAGTTTTCAAATTTGAACTCACTAATATTGTATGTTTGATGTAGATTGCAAGAGTCAATAGGAGTCGGAGCATGATCTACAGTTTCACGAATAGTGGTAAAGGTAACAACAGGTTGGAGCAGTTAATGAACTTTTATGATTCAGAGTAAAAGTAGTTCGTAAAATTTAATGATCTGGTATTGCGATAAATTAATTAATCTATAGTTCATTTTTATTTTCTTTAAAATATTTTCTTAGATTTGGTTGACAATGATTGTATGTATTGATTGCAGATGCCGAGCTCGTAAAATACCGGTCTTTCGGGATATTTTTGCTGTGGACACTTGAACCGTCAACAACCTAGCTGTAAGAGTTACAATAGATAGAAGCAGTTAATGGAATTTTATGATTCGAATTAAGAGTACTCTGCGAAATTTAATGATTTGGTAGTGCGATAAATTTTTTGTGTCGCTGTGTATTTATTATCATTGTATAATTTACTACTGTTTTCTTTAAAATATTTACAAATAGTTGTTTGAGAATAATTATTTTTATTGATTGCCGAAGCTATGTTCGTGGAATTCTGGTCGTTCGGGGATGCTTTTGAATATATAAACTAGGGCCGTCTGCAGTCCAGCTGCTCGTAAGGGATGTAGTTCATTTATTTGAATTCTTATGGCTCGTTCGATTTAGTTTTCAAATTTGAACTCACTAATATTGTATGTTTGATGTAGATTGCAAGAGTCAATAGGAGTCGGAGCATGAGTCGAAGCAGAATCTACAGTTTCACGAATAGTGGTAAAGGTAACAACAGGTTGGAGCAGTTAATGAACTTTTATGATTCAGAGTAAAAGTAGTTCGTAAAATTTAATGATCTGGTATTGCGATAAATTAATTAATCTATAGTTCATTTTTATTTTCTTTAAAATATTTTCTTAGATTTGGTTGACAATGATTGTATGTATTGATTGCAGATGCCGAGCTCGTAAAATACCGGTCTTTCGGGATATTTTTGCTGTGGACACTTGAACCGTCAACAACCTAGCTTCCTATAAGGGAAGTACTTCGTTTAGTTAAATGTTTATGACCAGTTCGATTTAGTTTTAAGTTTAGAATTTTATTACTATTGTATGTTTGATGTAGATTACCTGAGTTAATAGGAGTTAGAGTAGGAGTTGAAGTGAGTGATAACTTTTAATAGAGTAGGGTTAGTGCTAGTAGCAGGCAAGTCACGGTAGTAGTTAGAGCCGAAGTTGGAGTTGAAGAGAGTAATAATTTTTTTAAGAGTAGGTGTAGGTGTAGGTCTAGGAGTAGGTAAGTTATAGTCGAAGTAAGAGTCGAAGTAGGCGGCACTAAGTTTCACGAATGGGGTAAGGGTAACAACAATAGGTAGGAGCAGCTCCTAAAATTTCATAAGTAGAAGTAAGAATAGTGTATGAAATTTCATGTTTTTGTGTTGCTATATATTTATTATTATTGTACAGTTTACCACAGTTTTCTTTAAAATATTTACAAAGATTTGTTTGGGAATGATTGCAGAAGCTATGTTCGTTGAATTCTGGTCGTTAGGGGATAATATATAAACCAGGGCCGTCTGCAATCCAGCTCCATGTAAGTAGTTCATTTATTTAAATTCTTATGGTTCGTTCGATTTAGTTTTCAAATTTGAACTCATTAATATTGTATGTTTGATGTAGATTGCAAGAGTTAATTGGAGTCGGAGCATGAGTCGAAGTAGGGTCTACAGTTTCACGAATAGGGGTAAGAGTAACAATAGGTTTGAGCAGTTAATGAACTTTTATGATTCAGAGTAAAAGATGTTTATAAAATTTAATGATTTGGTATTGCGATAAATCAATTAATCTATAGTTTATTTTTGTTTTCTTTAATATATTTTTTAAGATTTGGTTGACAATGATTGTTTGTATTGATTGCAGAAGCCGAGCTCGTAAAATACTGGTCTTTTGGGATGCTTTTGACTCTGGACACTTGGACCGTCGACAACCTAGCTGCCTATAAGGGACGTACTTCGTTTGGTTAAATGTTTATTTCGAGTTCGATTTAGTTTTAAGTTTAGAATTTTATTATTACTGTATGTTTGATGTTTGAGTTGATAGGAGTTAGAGTAGGAGTTGAAGTGAGTGATAGCTTTTAATAGAGTAGGTTTAGTACTCGGAGTAGGCAAGTCACGTTGGAAGCTAGAGTCGAAGTCGGAGTTGAAGAGAGTAATAATTTTTTTAAGAGTAAGGGTAGGTCTAGGAGTAGGTGAGTCATGGTAGGAGTAAGAGGCGAAGTAGGCACTAAAATTTCACGATTAGGTTAATGGTAACAATAGGTAGGAGCAGCTCCGAAAATTTCATGAGTAGATGTAGGGGTCGTGTATGAAATTTCATGTTTTTGTATTGCTATATATTTATTATTCTATAATTTACTACAGTTTTCTTTAAAATATTTGTCAAGATTTGCTTGGGAATGATTGTTGTTAATGATTGCAGAAGCTATGTTCGTGGAATTCTGCTCTTTTGGGGATGCTTATGATTATATTCGCTTGGAACTTCCGCAATCCAGCTGCTCGGAGGGGAAGTTGTTTGTTTATTTAAATTCTTATGGCTTGTTCGATTTAGTTTCAATTTTTAATTCATTATTATTTTATGTTTGATATAGATTGCAAGAGTTAATAGGAGTAGGAGTCGAAGTAGGGACTACGGTTCACGAATTAGGGTAAGAGTTACAATAGATAGAAGCAGTTAATGGAATTTTATGATTCGAATTAAGAGTACTCTGCGAAATTTAATGATTTGGTAGTGCGATAAATTTTTTGTGTCGCTGTGTATTTATTATCATTGTATAATTTACTACTGTTTTCTTTAAAATATTTACAAATAGTTGTTTGAGAATAATTATTTTTATTGATTGCCGAAGCTATGTTCGTGGAATTCTGGTCGTTCGGGGATGCTTTTGAATATATAAACTAGGGCCGTCTGCAGTCCAGCTGCTCGTAAGGGATGTAGTTCATTTATTTGAATTCTTATGGCTCGTTCGATTTAGTTTTCAAATTTGAACTCACTAATATTGTATGTTTGATGTAGATTGCAAGAGTCAATAGGAGTCGGAGCATGAGTCGAAGCAGAATCTACAGTTTCACGAATAGTGGTAAAGGTAACAACAGGTTGGAGCAGTTAATGAACTTTTATGATTCAGAGTAAAAGTAGTTCGTAAAATTTAATGATCTGGTATTGCGATAAATTAATTAATCTATAGTTCATTTTTATTTTCTTTAAAATATTTTCTTAGATTTGGTTGACAATGATTGTATGTATTGATTGCAGATGCCGAGCTCGTAAAATACCGGTCTTTCGGGATATTTTTGCTGTGGACACTTGAACCGTCAACAACCTAGCTTCCTATAAGGGAAGTACTTCGTTTAGTTAAATGTTTATGACCAGTTCGATTTAGTTTTAAGTTTAGAATTTTATTACTATTGTATGTTTGATGTAGATTACCTGAGTTAATAGGAGTTAGAGTAGGAGTTGAAGTGAGTGATAACTTTTAATAGAGTAGGGTTAGTGCTAGTAGCAGGCAAGTCACGGTAGTAGTTAGAGCCGAAGTTGGAGTTGAAGAGAGTAATAATTTTTTTAAGAGTAGGTGTAGGTGTAGGTCTAGGAGTAGGTAAGTTATAGTCGAAGTAAGAGTCGAAGTAGGCGGCACTAAGTTTCACGAATGGGGTAAGGGTAACAACAATAGGTAGGAGCAGCTCCTAAAATTTCATAAGTAGAAGTAAGAATAGTGTATGAAATTTCATGTTTTTGTGTTGCTATATATTTATTATTATTGTACAGTTTACCACAGTTTTCTTTAAAATATTTACAAAGATTTGTTTGGGAATGATTGCAGAAGCTATGTTCGTTGAATTCTGGTCGTTAGGGGATAATATATAAACCAGGGCCGTCTGCAATCCAGCTCCATGTAAGTAGTTCATTTATTTAAATTCTTATGGTTCGTTCGATTTAGTTTTCAAATTTGAACTCATTAATATTGTATGTTTGATGTAGATTGCAAGAGTTAATTGGAGTCGGAGCATGAGTCGAAGTAGGGTCTACAGTTTCACGAATAGGGGTAAGAGTAACAATAGGTTTGAGCAGTTAATGAACTTTTATGATTCAGAGTAAAAGATGTTTATAAAATTTAATGATTTGGTATTGCGATAAATCAATTAATCTATAGTTTATTTTTGTTTTCTTTAATATATTTTTTAAGATTTGGTTGACAATGATTGTTTGTATTGATTGCAGAAGCCGAGCTCGTAAAATACTGGTCTTTTGGGATGCTTTTGACTCTGGACACTTGGACCGTCGACAACCTAGCTGCCTATAAGGGACGTACTTCGTTTGGTTAAATGTTTATTTCGAGTTCGATTTAGTTTTAAGTTTAGAATTTTATTATTACTGTATGTTTGATGTTTGAGTTGATAGGAGTTAGAGTAGGAGTTGAAGTGAGTGATAGCTTTTAATAGAGTAGGGTTAGTACTCGGAGTAGGCAAGTCACGTTGGAAGCTAGAGTCGAAGTCGGAGTTGAAGAGAGTAATAATTTTTTTAAGAGTAAGGGTAGGTCTAGGAGTAGGTGAGTCATGGTAGGAGTAAGAGGCGAAGTAGGCACTAAAATTTCACGATTAGGTTAATGGTAACAATAGGTAGGAGCAGCTCCGAAAATTTCATGAGTAGATGTAGGGGTCGTGTATGAAATTTCATGTTTTTGTATTGCTATATATTTATTATTCTATAATTTACTACAGTTTTCTTTAAAATATTTGTCAAGATTTGCTTGGGAATGATTGTTGTTAATGATTGCAGAAGCTATGTTCGTGGAATTCTGCTCTTTTGGGGATGCTTATGATTATATTCGCTTGGACCTTCCGCAATCCAGCCGCTCGGAGGGGAAGTTGTTTGTTTATTTAAATTCTTATGGCTTGTTCGATTTAGTTTCAATTTTTAATTCATTATTATTTTATGTTTGATATAGATTGCAAGAGTTAATAGGAGTAGGAGTCGAAGTAGGGACTACGGTTCACGAATTAGGGTAAGAGTTACAATAGATAGAAGCAGTTAATGGAATTTTATGATTCGAATTAAGAGTACTCTGCGAAATTTAATGATTTGGTAGTGCGATAAATTTTTTGTGTCGCTGTGTATTTATTATCATTGTATAATTTACTACTGTTTTCTTTAAAATATTTACAAATAGTTGTTTGAGAATAATTATTTTTATTGATTGCCGAAGCTATGTTCGTGGAATTCTGGTCGTTCGGGGATGCTTTTGAATATATAAACTAGGGCCGTCTGCAGTCCAGCTGCTCGTAAGGGATGTAGTTCATTTATTTGAATTCTTATGGCTCGTTCGATTTAGTTTTCAAATTTGAACTCACTAATATTGTATGTTTGATGTAGATTGCAAGAGTCAATAGGAGTCGGAGCATGAGTCGAAGCAGGATCTACAGTTTCACGAATAGTGGTAAAGGTAACAACAGGTTGGAGCAGTTAATGAACTTTTATGATTCAGAGTAAAAGTAGTTCGTAAAATTTAATGATCTGGTATTGCGATAAATTAATTAATCTATAGTTCATTTTTATTTTCTTTAAAATATTTTCTTAGATTTGGTTGACAATGATTGTATGTATTGATTGCAGATGCCGAGCTCGTAAAATATCGGTCTTTCGGGATATTTTTGCTGTGGACACTTGAACCGTCAACAACCTAGCTTCCTATAAGGGAAGTACTTCGTTTAGTTAAATGTTTATGACCAGTTCGATTTAGTTTTAAGTTTAGAATTTTATTACTATTGTATGTTTGATGTAGATTACCTGAGTTAATAGGAGTTAGAGTAGGAGTTGAAGTGAGTGGTAACTTTTAATAGAGTAGGGTTAGTGCTAGTAGCAGGCAAGTCACGGTAGTAGTTAGAGCCGAAGTTGGAGTTGAAGAGAGTAATAATTTTTTTAAGAGTAGGTGTAGGTGTAGGTCTAGGAGTAGGTAAGTTATAGTCGAAGTAGGCGGCACTAAGTTTCACGAATGGGGTAAGGGTAACAACAATAGGTAGGAGCAGCTCCTAAAATTTCATAAGTAGAAGTAAGAATAGTGTATGAAATTTCATGTTTTTGTGTTGCTATATATTTATTATTATTGTACAGTTTACCACAGTTTTCTTTAAAATATTTACAAAGATTTGTTTGGGAATGATTGCAGAAGCTATGTTCGTTGAATTCTGGTCGTTAGGGGATAATATATAAACCAGGGCCGTCTGCAATCCAGCTCCATGTAAGTAGTTCATTTATTTAAATTCTTATGGTTCGTTCGATTTAGTTTTCAAATTTGAACTCATTAATATTGTATGTTTGATGTAGATTGCAAGAGTTAATTGGAGTCGGAGCATGAGTCGAAGTAGGGTCTACAGTTTCACGAATAGGGGTAAGAGTAACAATAGGTTTGAGCAGTTAATGAACTTTTATGATTCAGAGTAAAAGATGTTTATAAAATTTAATGATTTGGTATTGCGATAAATCAATTAATCTATAGTTTATTTTTGTTTTCTTTAATATATTTTTTAAGATTTGGTTGACAATGATTGTTTGTATTGATTGCAGAAGCCGAGCTCGTAAAATACTGGTCTTTTGGGATGCTTTTGACTCTGGACACTTGGACCGTCGACAACCTAGCTGCCTATAAGGGACGTACTTCGTTTGGTTAAATGTTTATTTCGAGTTCGATTTAGTTTTAAGTTTAGAATTTTATTATTACTGTATGTTTGATGTTTGAGTTGATAGGAGTTAGAGTAGGAGTTGAAGTGAGTGATAGCTTTTAATAGAGTAGGGTTAGTACTCGGAGTAGGCAAGTCACGTTGGAAGCTAGAGTCGAAGTCGGAGTTGAAGAGAGTAATAATTTTTTTAAGAGTAAGGGTAGGTCTAGGAGTAGGTGAGTCATGGTAGGAGTAAGAGGCGAAGTAGGCACTAAAATTTCACGATTAGGTTAATGGTAACAATAGGTAGGAGCAGCTCCGAAAATTTCATGAGTAGATGTAGGGGTCGTGTATGAAATTTCATGTTTTTGTATTGCTATATATTTATTATTCTATAATTTACTACAGTTTTCTTTAAAATATTTGTCAAGATTTGCTTGGGAATGATTGTTGTTAATGATTGCAGAAGCTATGTTCGTGGAATTCTGCTCTTTTGGGGATGCTTATGATTATATTCGCTTGGACCTTCCGCAATCCAGCCGCTCGGAGGGGAAGTTGTTTGTTTATTTAAATTCTTATGGCTTGTTCGATTTAGTTTCAATTTTTAATTCATTATTATTTTATGTTTGATATAGATTGCAAGAGTTAATAGGAGTAGGAGTCGAAGTAGGGACTACGGTTCACGAATTAGGGTAAGAGTTACAATAGATAGAAGCAGTTAATGGAATTTTATGATTCGAATTAAGAGTACTCTGCGAAATTTAATGATTTGGTAGTGCGATAAATTTTTTGTGTCGCTGTGTATTTATTATCATTGTATAATTTACTACTGTTTTCTTTAAAATATTTACAAATAGTTGTTTGAGAATAATTATTTTTATTGATTGCCGAAGCTATGTTCGTGGAATTCTGGTCGTTCGGGGATGCTTTTGAATATATAAACTAGGGCCGTCTGCAGTCCAGCTGCTCGTAAGGGATGTAGTTCATTTATTTGAATTCTTATGGCTCGTTCGATTTAGTTTTCAAATTTGAACTCACTAATATTGTATGTTTGATGTAGATTGCAAGAGTCAATAGGAGTCGAAGCAGGATCTACAGTTTCACGAATAGTGGTAAAGGTAACAACAGGTTGGAGCAGTTAATGAACTTTTATGATTCAGAGTAAAAGTAGTTCGTAAAATTTAATGATCTGGTATTGCGATAAATTAATTAATCTATAGTTCATTTTTATTTTCTTTAAAATATTTTCTTAGATTTGGTTGACAATGATTGTATGTATTGATTGCAGATGCCGAGCTCGTAAAATACCGGTCTTTCGGGATATTTTTGCTGTGGACACTTGAACCGTCAACAACCTAGCTTCCTATAAGGGAAGTACTTCGTTTAGTTAAATGTTTATGACCAGTTCGATTTAGTTTTAAGTTTAGAATTTTATTACTATTGTATGTTTGATGTAGATTACCTGAGTTAATAGGAGTTAGAGTAGGAGTTGAAGTGAGTGGTAACTTTTAATAGAGTAGGGTTAGTGCTAGTAGCAGGCAAGTCACGGTAGTAGTTAGAGCCGAAGTTGGAGTTGAAGAGAGTAATAATTTTTTTAAGAGTAGGTGTAGGTGTAGGTCTAGGAGTAGGTAAGTTATAGTCGAAGTAGGCGGCACTAAGTTTCACGAATGGGGTAAGGGTAACAACAATAGGTAGGAGCAGCTCCTAAAATTTCATAAGTAGAAGTAAGAATAGTGTATGAAATTTCATGTTTTTGTGTTGCTATATATTTATTATTATTGTACAGTTTACCACAGTTTTCTTTAAAATATTTACAAAGATTTGTTTGGGAATGATTGCAGAAGCTATGTTCGTTGAATTCTGGTCGTTAGGGGATAATATATAAACCAGGGCCGTCTGCAATCCAGCTCCATGTAAGTAGTTCATTTATTTAAATTCTTATGGTTCGTTCGATTTAGTTTTCAAATTTGAACTCATTAATATTGTATGTTTGATGTAGATTGCAAGAGTTAATTGGAGTCGGAGCATGAGTCGAAGTAGGGTCTACAGTTTCACGAATAGGGGTAAGAGTAACAATAGGTTTGAGCAGTTAATGAACTTTTATGATTCAGAGTAAAAGATGTTTATAAAATTTAATGATTTGGTATTGCGATAAATCAATTAATCTATAGTTTATTTTTGTTTTCTTTAATATATTTTTTAAGATTTGGTTGACAATGATTGTTTGTATTGATTGCAGAAGCCGAGCTCGTAAAATACTGGTCTTTTGGGATGCTTTTGACTCTGGACACTTGGACCGTCGACAACCTAGCTGCCTATAAGGGACGTACTTCGTTTGGTTAAATGTTTATTTCGAGTTCGATTTAGTTTTAAGTTTAGAATTTTATTATTACTGTATGTTTGATGTTTGAGTTGATAGGAGTTAGAGTAGGAGTTGAAGTGAGTGATAGCTTTTAATAGAGTAGGGTTAGTACTCGGAGTAGGCAAGTCACGTTGGAAGCTAGAGTCGAAGTCGGAGTTGAAGAGAGTAATAATTTTTTTAAGAGTAAGGGTAGGTCTAGGAGTAGGTGAGTCATGGTAGGAGTAAGAGGCGAAGTAGGCACTAAAATTTCACGATTAGGTTAATGGTAACAATAGGTAGGAGCAGCTCCGAAAATTTCATGAGTAGATGTAGGGGTCGTGTATGAAATTTCATGTTTTTGTATTGCTATATATTTATTATTCTATAATTTACTACAGTTTTCTTTAAAATATTTGTCAAGATTTGCTTGGGAATGATTGTTGTTAATGATTGCAGAAGCTATGTTCGTGGAATTCTGCTCTTTTGGGGATGCTTATGATTATATTCGCTTGGACCTTCCGCAATCCAGCCGCTCGGAGGGGAAGTTGTTTGTTTATTTAAATTCTTATGGCTTGTTCGATTTAGTTTCAATTTTTAATTCATTATTATTTTATGTTTGATATAGATTGCAAGAGTTAATAGGAGTAGGAGTCGAAGTAGGGACTACGGTTCACGAATTAGGGTAAGAGTTACAATAGATAGAAGCAGTTAATGGAATTTTATGATTCGAATTAAGAGTACTCTGCGAAATTTAATGATTTGGTAGTGCGATAAATTTTTTGTGTCGCTGTGTATTTATTATCATTGTATAATTTACTACTGTTTTCTTTAAAATATTTACAAATAGTTGTTTGAGAATAATTATTTTTATTGATTGCCGAAGCTATGTTCGTGGAATTCTGGTCGTTCGGGGATGCTTTTGAATATATAAACTAGGGCCGTCTGCAGTCCAGCTGCTCGTAAGGGATGTAGTTCATTTATTTGAATTCTTATGGCTCGTTCGATTTAGTTTTCAAATTTGAACTCACTAATATTGTATGTTTGATGTAGATTGCAAGAGTCAATAGGAGTCGAAGCAGGATCTACAGTTTCACGAATAGTGGTAAAGGTAACAACAGGTTGGAGCAGTTAATGAACTTTTATGATTCAGAGTAAAAGTAGTTCGTAAAATTTAATGATCTGGTATTGCGATAAATTAATTAATCTATAGTTCATTTTTATTTTCTTTAAAATATTTTCTTAGATTTGGTTGACAATGATTGTATGTATTGATTGCAGATGCCGAGCTCGTAAAATACCGGTCTTTCGGGATATTTTTGCTGTGGACACTTGAACCGTCAACAACCTAGCTTCCTATAAGGGAAGTACTTCGTTTAGTTAAATGTTTATGACCAGTTCGATTTAGTTTTAAGTTTAGAATTTTATTACTATTGTATGTTTGATGTAGATTACCTGAGTTAATAGGAGTTAGAGTAGGAGTTGAAGTGAGTGGTAACTTTTAATAGAGTAGGGTTAGTGCTAGTAGCAGGCAAGTCACGGTAGTAGTTAGAGCCGAAGTTGGAGTTGAAGAGAGTAATAATTTTTTTAAGAGTAGGTGTAGGTGTAGGTCTAGGAGTAGGTAAGTTATAGTCGAAGTAAGAGTCGAAGTAGGCGGCACTAAGTTTCACGAATGGGGTAAGGGTAACAACAATAGGTAGGAGCAGCTCCTAAAATTTCATAAGTAGAAGTAAGAATAGTGTATGAAATTTCATGTTTTTGTGTTGCTATATATTTATTATTATTGTACAGTTTACCACAGTTTTCTTTAAAATATTTACAAAGATTTGTTTGGGAATGATTGCAGAAGCTATGTTCGTTGAATTCTGGTCGTTAGGGGATAATATATAAACCAGGGCCGTCTGCAATCCAGCTCCATGTAAGTAGTTCATTTATTTAAATTCTTATGGTTCGTTCGATTTAGTTTTCAAATTTGAACTCATTAATATTGTATGTTTGATGTAGATTGCAAGAGTTAATTGGAGTCGGAGCATGAGTCGAAGTAGGGTCTACAGTTTCACGAATAGGGGTAAGAGTAACAATAGGTTTGAGCAGTTAATGAACTTTTATGATTCAGAGTAAAAGATGTTTATAAAATTTAATGATTTGGTATTGCGATAAATCAATTAATCTATAGTTTATTTTTGTTTTCTTTAATATATTTTTTAAGATTTGGTTGACAATGATTGTTTGTATTGATTGCAGAAGCCGAGCTCGTAAAATACTGGTCTTTTGGGATGCTTTTGACTCTGGACACTTGGACCGTCGACAACCTAGCTGCCTATAAGGGACGTACTTCGTTTGGTTAAATGTTTATTTCGAGTTCGATTTAGTTTTCAGTTTAGAATTTTATTATTACTGTATGTTTGATGTTTGAGTTGATAGGAGTTAGAGTAGGAGTTGAAGTGAGTGATAGCTTTTAATAGAGTAGGTTTAGTACTCGGAGTAGGCAAGTCACGTTGGAAGCTAGAGTCGAAGTCGGAGTTGAAGAGAGTAATAATTTTTTTAAGAGTAAGGGTAGGTCTAGGAGTAGGTGAGTCATGGTAGGAGTAAGAGGCGAAGTAGGCACTAAAATTTCACGATTAGGTTAATGGTAACAATAGGTAGGAGCAGCTCCGAAAATTTCATGAGTAGATGTAGGGGTCGTGTATGAAATTTCATGTTTTTGTATTGCTATATATTTATTATTCTATAATTTACTACAGTTTTCTTTAAAATATTTGTCAAGATTTGCTTGGGAATGATTGTTGTTAATGATTGCAGAAGCTATGTTCGTGGAATTCTGCTCTTTTGGGGATGCTTATGATTATATTCGCTTGGAACTTCCGCAATCCAGCTGCTCGGAGGGGAAGTTGTTTGTTTATTTAAATTCTTATGGCTTGTTCGATTTAGTTTCAATTTTTAATTCATTATTATTTTATGTTTGATATAGATTGCAAGAGTTAATAGGAGTAGGAGTCGAAGTAGGGACTACGGTTCACGAATTAGGGTAAGAGTTACAATAGATAGAAGCAGTTAATGGAATTTTATGATTCGAATTAAGAGTACTCTGCGAAATTTAATGATTTGGTAGTGCGATAAATTTTTTGTGTCGCTGTGTATTTATTATCATTGTATAATTTACTACTGTTTTCTTTAAAATATTTACAAATAGTTGTTTGAGAATAATTATTTTTATTGATTGCCGAAGCTATGTTCGTGGAATTCTGGTCGTTCGGGGATGCTTTTGAATATATAAACTAGGGCCGTCTGCAGTCCAGCTGCTCGTAAGGGATGTAGTTCATTTATTTGAATTCTTATGGCTCGTTCGATTTAGTTTTCAAATTTGAACTCACTAATATTGTATGTTTGATGTAGATTGCAAGAGTCAATAGGAGTCGAAGCAGGATCTACAGTTTCACGAATAGTGGTAAAGGTAACAACAGGTTGGAGCAGTTAATGAATTTTTATGATTCAGAGTAAAAGTAGTTCGTAAAATTTAATGATCTGGTATTGCGATAAATTAATTAATCTATAGTTCATTTTTATTTTCTTTAAAATATTTTCTTAGATTTGGTTGACAATGATTGTATGTATTGATTGCAGATGCCGAGCTCGTAAAATACCGGTCTTTCGGGATATTTTTGCTGTGGACACTTGAACCGTCAACAACCTAGCTTCCTATAAGGGAAGTACTTCGTTTAGTTAAATGTTTATGACCAGTTCGATTTAGTTTTAAGTTTAGAATTTTATTACTATTGTATGTTTGATGTAGATTACCTGAGTTAATAGGAGTTAGAGTAGGAGTTGAAGTGAGTGGTAACTTTTAATAGAGTAGGGTTAGTGCTAGTAGCAGGCAAGTCACGGTAGTAGTTAGAGCCGAAGTTGGAGTTGAAGAGAGTAATAATTTTTTTAAGAGTAGGTGTAGGTGTAGGTCTAGGAGTAGGTAAGTTATAGTCGAAGTAAGAGTCGAAGTAGGCGGCACTAAGTTTCACGAATGGGGTAAGGGTAACAACAATAGGTAGGAGCAGCTCCTAAAATTTCATAAGTAGAAGTAAGAATAGTGTATGAAATTTCATGTTTTTGTGTTGCTATATATTTATTATTATTGTACAGTTTACCACAGTTTTCTTTAAAATATTTACAAAGATTTGTTTGGGAATGATTGCAGAAGCTATGTTCGTTGAATTCTGGTCGTTAGGGGATAATATATAAACCAGGGCCGTCTGCAATCCAGCTCCATGTAAGTAGTTCATTTATTTAAATTCTTATGGTTCGTTCGATTTAGTCTTCAAATTTGAACTCATTAATATTGTATGTTTGATGTAGATTGCAAGAGTTAATTGGAGTCGGAGCATGAGTCGAAGTAGGGTCTACAGTTTCACGAATAGGGGTAAGAGTAACAATAGGTTTGAGCAGTTAATGAACTTTTATGATTCAGAGTAAAAGATGTTTATAAAATTTAATGATTTGGTATTGCGATAAATCAATTAATCTATAGTTTATTTTTGTTTTCTTTAATATATTTTTTAAGATTTGGTTGACAATGATTGTTTGTATTGATTGCAGAAGCCGAGCTCGTAAAATACTGGTCTTTTGGGATGCTTTTGACTCTGGACACTTGGACCGTCGACAACCTAGCTGCCTATAAGGGACGTACTTCGTTTGGTTAAATGTTTATTTCGAGTTCGATTTAGTTTTAAGTTTAGAATTTTATTATTACTGTATGTTTGATGTTTGAGTTGATAGGAGTTAGAGTAGGAGTTGAAGTGAGTGATAGCTTTTAATAGAGTAGGGTTAGTACTCGGAGTAGGCAAGTCACGTTGGAAGCTAGAGTCGAAGTCGGAGTTGAAGAGAGTAATAATTTTTTTAAGAGTAAGGGTAGGTCTAGGAGTAGGTGAGTCATGGTAGGAGTAAGAGGCGAAGTAGGCACTAAAATTTCACGATTAGGTTAATGGTAACAATAGGTAGGAGCAGCTCCGAAAATTTCATGAGTAGATGTAGGGGTCGTGTATGAAATTTCATGTTTTTGTATTGCTATATATTTATTATTCTATAATTTACTACAGTTTTCTTTAAAATATTTGTCAAGATTTGCTTGGGAATGATTGTTGTTAATGATTGCAGAAGCTATGTTCGTGGAATTCTGCTCTTTTGGGGATGCTTATGATTATATTCGCTTGGACCTTCCGCAATCCAGCCGCTCGGAGGGGAAGTTGTTTGTTTATTTAAATTCTTATGGCTTGTTCGATTTAGTTTCAATTTTTAATTCATTATTATTTTATGTTTGATATAGATTGCAAGAGTTAATAGGAGTAGGAGTCGAAGTAGGGACTACGGTTCACGAATTAGGGTAAGAGTTACAATAGATAGAAGCAGTTAATGGAATTTTATGATTCGAATTAGAAATTTAATGATTTGGTAGTGCGATAAATTTTTTGTGTCGCTGTGTATTTATTATCATTGTATAATTTACTACTGTTTTCTTTAAAATATTTACAAATAGTTGTTTGAGAATAATTATTTTTATTGATTGCCGAAGCTATGTTCGTGGAATTCTGGTCGTTCGGGGATGCTTTTGAATATATAAACTAGGGCCGTCTGCAGTCCAGCTGCTCGTAAGGGATGTAGTTCATTTATTTGAATTCTTATGGCTCGTTCGATTTAGTTTTCAAATTTGAACTCACTAATATTGTATGTTTGATGTAGATTGCAAGAGTCAATAGGAGTCGGAGCATGAGTCGAAGCAGGATCTACAGTTTCACGAATAGTGGTAAAGGTAACAACAGGTTGGAGCAGTTAATGAACTTTTATGATTCAGAGTAAAAGTAGTTCGTAAAATTTAATGATCTGGTATTGCGATAAATTAATTAATCTATAGTTCATTTTTATTTTCTTTAAAATATTTTCTTAGATTTGGTTGACAATGATTGTATGTATTGATTGCAGATGCCGAGCTCGTAAAATATCGGTCTTTCGGGATATTTTTGCTGTGGACACTTGAACCGTCAACAACCTAGCTTCCTATAAGGGAAGTACTTCGTTTAGTTAAATGTTTATGACCAGTTCGATTTAGTTTTAAGTTTAGAATTTTATTACTATTGTATGTTTGATGTAGATTACCTGAGTTAATAGGAGTTAGAGTAGGAGTTGAAGTGAGTGGTAACTTTTAATAGAGTAGGGTTAGTGCTAGTAGCAGGCAAGTCACGGTAGTAGTTAGAGCCGAAGTTGGAGTTGAAGAGAGTAATAATTTTTTTAAGAGTAGGTGTAGGTGTAGGTCTAGGAGTAGGTAAGTTATAGTCGAAGTAGGCGGCACTAAGTTTCACGAATGGGGTAAGGGTAACAACAATAGGTAGGAGCAGCTCCTAAAATTTCATAAGTAGAAGTAAGAATAGTGTATGAAATTTCATGTTTTTGTGTTGCTATATATTTATTATTATTGTACAGTTTACCACAGTTTTCTTTAAAATATTTACAAAGATTTGTTTGGGAATGATTGCAGAAGCTATGTTCGTTGAATTCTGGTCGTTAGGGGATAATATATAAACCAGGGCCGTCTGCAATCCAGCTCCATGTAAGTAGTTCATTTATTTAAATTCTTATGGTTCGTTCGATTTAGTTTTCAAATTTGAACTCATTAATATTGTATGTTTGATGTAGATTGCAAGAGTTAATTGGAGTCGGAGCATGAGTCGAAGTAGGGTCTACAGTTTCACGAATAGGGGTAAGAGTAACAATAGGTTTGAGCAGTTAATGAACTTTTATGATTCAGAGTAAAAGATGTTTATAAAATTTAATGATTTGGTATTGCGATAAATCAATTAATCTATAGTTTATTTTTGTTTTCTTTAATATATTTTTTAAGATTTGGTTGACAATGATTGTTTGTATTGATTGCAGAAGCCGAGCTCGTAAAATACTGGTCTTTTGGGATGCTTTTGACTCTGGACACTTGGACCGTCGACAACCTAGCTGCCTATAAGGGACGTACTTCGTTTGGTTAAATGTTTATTTCGAGTTCGATTTAGTTTTAAGTTTAGAATTTTATTATTACTGTATGTTTGATGTTTGAGTTGATAGGAGTTAGAGTAGGAGTTGAAGTGAGTGATAGCTTTTAATAGAGTAGGGTTAGTACTCGGAGTAGGCAAGTCACGTTGGAAGCTAGAGTCGAAGTCGGAGTTGAAGAGAGTAATAATTTTTTTAAGAGTAAGGGTAGGTCTAGGAGTAGGTGAGTCATGGTAGGAGTAAGAGGCGAAGTAGGCACTAAAATTTCACGATTAGGTTAATGGTAACAATAGGTAGGAGCAGCTCCGAAAATTTCATGAGTAGATGTAGGGGTCGTGTATGAAATTTCATGTTTTTGTATTGCTATATATTTATTATTCTATAATTTACTACAGTTTTCTTTAAAATATTTGTCAAGATTTGCTTGGGAATGATTGTTGTTAATGATTGCAGAAGCTATGTTCGTGGAATTCTGCTCTTTTGGGGATGCTTATGATTATATTCGCTTGGACCTTCCGCAATCCAGCCGCTCGGAGGGGAAGTTGTTTGTTTATTTAAATTCTTATGGCTTGTTCGATTTAGTTTCAATTTTTAATTCATTATTATTTTATGTTTGATATAGATTGCAAGAGTTAATAGGAGTAGGAGTCGAAGTAGGGACTACGGTTCACGAATTAGGGTAAGAGTTACAATAGATAGAAGCAGTTAATGGAATTTTATGATTCGAATTAAGAGTACTCTGCGAAATTTAATGATTTGGTAGTGCGATAAATTTTTTGTGTCGCTGTGTATTTATTATCATTGTATAATTTACTACTGTTTTCTTTAAAATATTTACAAATAGTTGTTTGAGAATAATTATTTTTATTGATTGCCGAAGCTATGTTCGTGGAATTCTGGTCGTTCGGGGATGCTTTTGAATATATAAACTAGGGCCGTCTGCAGTCCAGCTGCTCGTAAGGGATGTAGTTCATTTATTTGAATTCTTATGGCTCGTTCGATTTAGTTTTCAAATTTGAACTCACTAATATTGTATGTTTGATGTAGATTGCAAGAGTCAATAGGAGTCGAAGCAGGATCTACAGTTTCACGAATAGTGGTAAAGGTAACAACAGGTTGGAGCAGTTAATGAACTTTTATGATTCAGAGTAAAAGTAGTTCGTAAAATTTAATGATCTGGTATTGCGATAAATTAATTAATCTATAGTTCATTTTTATTTTCTTTAAAATATTTTCTTAGATTTGGTTGACAATGATTGTATGTATTGATTGCAGATGCCGAGCTCGTAAAATACCGGTCTTTCGGGATATTTTTGCTGTGGACACTTGAACCGTCAACAACCTAGCTTCCTATAAGGGAAGTACTTCGTTTAGTTAAATGTTTATGACCAGTTCGATTTAGTTTTAAGTTTAGAATTTTATTACTATTGTATGTTTGATGTAGATTACCTGAGTTAATAGGAGTTAGAGTAGGAGTTGAAGTGAGTGGTAACTTTTAATAGAGTAGGGTTAGTGCTAGTAGCAGGCAAGTCACGGTAGTAGTTAGAGCCGAAGTTGGAGTTGAAGAGAGTAATAATTTTTTTAAGAGTAGGTGTAGGTGTAGGTCTAGGAGTAGGTAAGTTATAGTCGAAGTAGGCGGCACTAAGTTTCACGAATGGGGTAAGGGTAACAACAATAGGTAGGAGCAGCTCCTAAAATTTCATAAGTAGAAGTAAGAATAGTGTATGAAATTTCATGTTTTTGTGTTGCTATATATTTATTATTATTGTACAGTTTACCACAGTTTTCTTTAAAATATTTACAAAGATTTGTTTGGGAATGATTGCAGAAGCTATGTTCGTTGAATTCTGGTCGTTAGGGGATAATATATAAACCAGGGCCGTCTGCAATCCAGCTCCATGTAAGTAGTTCATTTATTTAAATTCTTATGGTTCGTTCGATTTAGTTTTCAAATTTGAACTCATTAATATTGTATGTTTGATGTAGATTGCAAGAGTTAATTGGAGTCGGAGCATGAGTCGAAGTAGGGTCTACAGTTTCACGAATAGGGGTAAGAGTAACAATAGGTTTGAGCAGTTAATGAACTTTTATGATTCAGAGTAAAAGATGTTTATAAAATTTAATGATTTGGTATTGCGATAAATCAATTAATCTATAGTTTATTTTTGTTTTCTTTAATATATTTTTTAAGATTTGGTTGACAATGATTGTTTGTATTGATTGCAGAAGCCGAGCTCGTAAAATACTGGTCTTTTGGGATGCTTTTGACTCTGGACACTTGGACCGTCGACAACCTAGCTGCCTATAAGGGACGTACTTCGTTTGGTTAAATGTTTATTTCGAGTTCGATTTAGTTTTAAGTTTAGAATTTTATTATTACTGTATGTTTGATGTTTGAGTTGATAGGAGTTAGAGTAGGAGTTGAAGTGAGTGATAGCTTTTAATAGAGTAGGGTTAGTACTCGGAGTAGGCAAGTCACGTTGGAAGCTAGAGTCGAAGTCGGAGTTGAAGAGAGTAATAATTTTTTTAAGAGTAAGGGTAGGTCTAGGAGTAGGTGAGTCATGGTAGGAGTAAGAGGCGAAGTAGGCACTAAAATTTCACGATTAGGTTAATGGTAACAATAGGTAGGAGCAGCTCCGAAAATTTCATGAGTAGATGTAGGGGTCGTGTATGAAATTTCATGTTTTTGTATTGCTATATATTTATTATTCTATAATTTACTACAGTTTTCTTTAAAATATTTGTCAAGATTTGCTTGGGAATGATTGTTGTTAATGATTGCAGAAGCTATGTTCGTGGAATTCTGCTCTTTTGGGGATGCTTATGATTATATTCGCTTGGACCTTCCGCAATCCAGCCGCTCGGAGGGGAAGTTGTTTGTTTATTTAAATTCTTATGGCTTGTTCGATTTAGTTTCAATTTTTAATTCATTATTATTTTATGTTTGATATAGATTGCAAGAGTTAATAGGAGTAGGAGTCGAAGTAGGGACTACGGTTCACGAATTAGGGTAAGAGTTACAATAGATAGAAGCAGTTAATGGAATTTTATGATTCGAATTAAGAGTACTCTGCGAAATTTAATGATTTGGTAGTGCGATAAATTTTTTGTGTCGCTGTGTATTTATTATCATTGTATAATTTACTACTGTTTTCTTTAAAATATTTACAAATAGTTGTTTGAGAATAATTATTTTTATTGATTGCCGAAGCTATGTTCGTGGAATTCTGGTCGTTCGGGGATGCTTTTGAATATATAAACTAGGGCCGTCTGCAGTCCAGCTGCTCGTAAGGGATGTAGTTCATTTATTTGAATTCTTATGGCTCGTTCGATTTAGTTTTCAAATTTGAACTCACTAATATTGTATGTTTGATGTAGATTGCAAGAGTCAATAGGAGTCGAAGCAGGATCTACAGTTTCACGAATAGTGGTAAAGGTAACAACAGGTTGGAGCAGTTAATGAACTTTTATGATTCAGAGTAAAAGTAGTTCGTAAAATTTAATGATCTGGTATTGCGATAAATTAATTAATCTATAGTTCATTTTTATTTTCTTTAAAATATTTTCTTAGATTTGGTTGACAATGATTGTATGTATTGATTGCAGATGCCGAGCTCGTAAAATACCGGTCTTTCGGGATATTTTTGCTGTGGACACTTGAACCGTCAACAACCTAGCTTCCTATAAGGGAAGTACTTCGTTTAGTTAAATGTTTATGACCAGTTCGATTTAGTTTTAAGTTTAGAATTTTATTACTATTGTATGTTTGATGTAGATTACCTGAGTTAATAGGAGTTAGAGTAGGAGTTGAAGTGAGTGGTAACTTTTAATAGAGTAGGGTTAGTGCTAGTAGCAGGCAAGTCACGGTAGTAGTTAGAGCCGAAGTTGGAGTTGAAGAGAGTAATAATTTTTTTAAGAGTAGGTGTAGGTGTAGGTCTAGGAGTAGGTAAGTTATAGTCGAAGTAAGAGTCGAAGTAGGCGGCACTAAGTTTCACGAATGGGGTAAGGGTAACAACAATAGGTAGGAGCAGCTCCTAAAATTTCATAAGTAGAAGTAAGAATAGTGTATGAAATTTCATGTTTTTGTGTTGCTATATATTTATTATTATTGTACAGTTTACCACAGTTTTCTTTAAAATATTTACAAAGATTTGTTTGGGAATGATTGCAGAAGCTATGTTCGTTGAATTCTGGTCGTTAGGGGATAATATATAAACCAGGGCCGTCTGCAATCCAGCTCCATGTAAGTAGTTCATTTATTTAAATTCTTATGGTTCGTTCGATTTAGTTTTCAAATTTGAACTCATTAATATTGTATGTTTGATGTAGATTGCAAGAGTTAATTGGAGTCGGAGCATGAGTCGAAGTAGGGTCTACAGTTTCACGAATAGGGGTAAGAGTAACAATAGGTTTGAGCAGTTAATGAACTTTTATGATTCAGAGTAAAAGATGTTTATAAAATTTAATGATTTGGTATTGCGATAAATCAATTAATCTATAGTTTATTTTTGTTTTCTTTAATATATTTTTTAAGATTTGGTTGACAATGATTGTTTGTATTGATTGCAGAAGCCGAGCTCGTAAAATACTGGTCTTTTGGGATGCTTTTGACTCTGGACACTTGGACCGTCGACAACCTAGCTGCCTATAAGGGACGTACTTCGTTTGGTTAAATGTTTATTTCGAGTTCGATTTAGTTTTCAGTTTAGAATTTTATTATTACTGTATGTTTGATGTTTGAGTTGATAGGAGTTAGAGTAGGAGTTGAAGTGAGTGATAGCTTTTAATAGAGTAGGTTTAGTACTCGGAGTAGGCAAGTCACGTTGGAAGCTAGAGTCGAAGTCGGAGTTGAAGAGAGTAATAATTTTTTTAAGAGTAAGGGTAGGTCTAGGAGTAGGTGAGTCATGGTAGGAGTAAGAGGCGAAGTAGGCACTAAAATTTCACGATTAGGTTAATGGTAACAATAGGTAGGAGCAGCTCCGAAAATTTCATGAGTAGATGTAGGGGTCGTGTATGAAATTTCATGTTTTTGTATTGCTATATATTTATTATTCTATAATTTACTACAGTTTTCTTTAAAATATTTGTCAAGATTTGCTTGGGAATGATTGTTGTTAATGATTGCAGAAGCTATGTTCGTGGAATTCTGCTCTTTTGGGGATGCTTATGATTATATTCGCTTGGAACTTCCGCAATCCAGCTGCTCGGAGGGGAAGTTGTTTGTTTATTTAAATTCTTATGGCTTGTTCGATTTAGTTTCAATTTTTAATTCATTATTATTTTATGTTTGATATAGATTGCAAGAGTTAATAGGAGTAGGAGTCGAAGTAGGGACTACGGTTCACGAATTAGGGTAAGAGTTACAATAGATAGAAGCAGTTAATGGAATTTTATGATTCGAATTAAGAGTACTCTGCGAAATTTAATGATTTGGTAGTGCGATAAATTTTTTGTGTCGCTGTGTATTTATTATCATTGTATAATTTACTACTGTTTTCTTTAAAATATTTACAAATAGTTGTTTGAGAATAATTATTTTTATTGATTGCCGAAGCTATGTTCGTGGAATTCTGGTCGTTCGGGGATGCTTTTGAATATATAAACTAGGGCCGTCTGCAGTCCAGCTGCTCGTAAGGGATGTAGTTCATTTATTTGAATTCTTATGGCTCGTTCGATTTAGTTTTCAAATTTGAACTCACTAATATTGTATGTTTGATGTAGATTGCAAGAGTCAATAGGAGTCGAAGCAGGATCTACAGTTTCACGAATAGTGGTAAAGGTAACAACAGGTTGGAGCAGTTAATGAATTTTTATGATTCAGAGTAAAAGTAGTTCGTAAAATTTAATGATCTGGTATTGCGATAAATTAATTAATCTATAGTTCATTTTTATTTTCTTTAAAATATTTTCTTAGATTTGGTTGACAATGATTGTATGTATTGATTGCAGATGCCGAGCTCGTAAAATACCGGTCTTTCGGGATATTTTTGCTGTGGACACTTGAACCGTCAACAACCTAGCTTCCTATAAGGGAAGTACTTCGTTTAGTTAAATGTTTATGACCAGTTCGATTTAGTTTTAAGTTTAGAATTTTATTACTATTGTATGTTTGATGTAGATTACCTGAGTTAATAGGAGTTAGAGTAGGAGTTGAAGTGAGTGGTAACTTTTAATAGAGTAGGGTTAGTGCTAGTAGCAGGCAAGTCACGGTAGTAGTTAGAGCCGAAGTTGGAGTTGAAGAGAGTAATAATTTTTTTAAGAGTAGGTGTAGGTGTAGGTCTAGGAGTAGGTAAGTTATAGTCGAAGTAAGAGTCGAAGTAGGCGGCACTAAGTTTCACGAATGGGGTAAGGGTAACAACAATAGGTAGGAGCAGCTCCTAAAATTTCATAAGTAGAAGTAAGAATAGTGTATGAAATTTCATGTTTTTGTGTTGCTATATATTTATTATTATTGTACAGTTTACCACAGTTTTCTTTAAAATATTTACAAAGATTTGTTTGGGAATGATTGCAGAAGCTATGTTCGTTGAATTCTGGTCGTTAGGGGATAATATATAAACCAGGGCCGTCTGCAATCCAGCTCCATGTAAGTAGTTCATTTATTTAAATTCTTATGGTTCGTTCGATTTAGTCTTCAAATTTGAACTCATTAATATTGTATGTTTGATGTAGATTGCAAGAGTTAATTGGAGTCGGAGCATGAGTCGAAGTAGGGTCTACAGTTTCACGAATAGGGGTAAGAGTAACAATAGGTTTGAGCAGTTAATGAACTTTTATGATTCAGAGTAAAAGATGTTTATAAAATTTAATGATTTGGTATTGCGATAAATCAATTAATCTATAGTTTATTTTTGTTTTCTTTAATATATTTTTTAAGATTTGGTTGACAATGATTGTTTGTATTGATTGCAGAAGCCGAGCTCGTAAAATACTGGTCTTTTGGGATGCTTTTGACTCTGGACACTTGGACCGTCGACAACCTAGCTGCCTATAAGGGACGTACTTCGTTTGGTTAAATGTTTATTTCGAGTTCGATTTAGTTTTAAGTTTAGAATTTTATTATTACTGTATGTTTGATGTTTGAGTTGATAGGAGTTAGAGTAGGAGTTGAAGTGAGTGATAGCTTTTAATAGAGTAGGGTTAGTACTCGGAGTAGGCAAGTCACGTTGGAAGCTAGAGTCGAAGTCGGAGTTGAAGAGAGTAATAATTTTTTTAAGAGTAAGGGTAGGTCTAGGAGTAGGTGAGTCATGGTAGGAGTAAGAGGCGAAGTAGGCACTAAAATTTCACGATTAGGTTAATGGTAACAATAGGTAGGAGCAGCTCCGAAAATTTCATGAGTAGATGTAGGGGTCGTGTATGAAATTTCATGTTTTTGTATTGCTATATATTTATTATTCTATAATTTACTACAGTTTTCTTTAAAATATTTGTCAAGATTTGCTTGGGAATGATTGTTGTTAATGATTGCAGAAGCTATGTTCGTGGAATTCTGCTCTTTTGGGGATGCTTATGATTATATTCGCTTGGACCTTCCGCAATCCAGCCGCTCGGAGGGGAAGTTGTTTGTTTATTTAAATTCTTATGGCTTGTTCGATTTAGTTTCAATTTTTAATTCATTATTATTTTATGTTTGATATAGATTGCAAGAGTTAATAGGAGTAGGAGTCGAAGTAGGGACTACGGTTCACGAATTAGGGTAAGAGTTACAATAGATAGAAGCAGTTAATGGAATTTTATGATTCGAATTAAGAGTACTCTGCGAAATTTAATGATTTGGTAGTGCGATAAATTTTTTGTGTCGCTGTGTATTTATTATCATTGTATAATTTACTACTGTTTTCTTTAAAATATTTACAAATAGTTGTTTGAGAATAATTATTTTTATTGATTGCCGAAGCTATGTTCGTGGAATTCTGGTCGTTCGGGGATGCTTTTGAATATATAAACTAGGGCCGTCTGCAGTCCAGCTGCTCGTAAGGGATGTAGTTCATTTATTTGAATTCTTATGGCTCGTTCGATTTAGTTTTCAAATTTGAACTCACTAATATTGTATGTTTGATGTAGATTGCAAGAGTCAATAGGAGTCGAAGCAGGATCTACAGTTTCACGAATAGTGGTAAAGGTAACAACAGGTTGGAGCAGTTAATGAACTTTTATGATTCAGAGTAAAAGTAGTTCGTAAAATTTAATGATCTGGTATTGCGATAAATTAATTAATCTATAGTTCATTTTTATTTTCTTTAAAATATTTTCTTAGATTTGGTTGACAATGATTGTATGTATTGATTGCAGATGCCGAGCTCGTAAAATACCGGTCTTTCGGGATATTTTTGCTGTGGTGGACACTTGAACCGTCAACAACCTAGCTTCCTATAAGGGAAGTACTTCGTTTAGTTAAATGTTTATGACCAGTTCGATTTAGTTTTAAGTTTAGAATTTTATTACTATTGTATGTTTGATGTAGATTACCTGAGTTAATAGGAGTTAGAGTAGGAGTTGAAGTGAGTGGTAACTTTTAATAGAGTAGGGTTAGTGCTAGTAGCAGGCAAGTCACGGTAGTAGTTAGAGCCGAAGTTGGAGTTGAAGAGAGTAATAATTTTTTTAAGAGTAGGTGTAGGTGTAGGTCTAGGAGTAGGTAAGTTATAGTCGAAGTAAGAGTCGAAGTAGGCGGCACTAAGTTTCACGAATGGGGTAAGGGTAACAACAATAGGTAGGAGCAGCTCCTAAAATTTCATAAGTAGAAGTAAGAATAGTGTATGAAATTTCATGTTTTTGTGTTGCTATATATTTATTATTATTGTACAGTTTACCACAGTTTTCTTTAAAATATTTACAAAGATTTGTTTGGGAATGATTGCAGAAGCTATGTTCGTTGAATTCTGGTCGTTAGGGGATAATATATAAACCAGGGCCGTCTGCAATCCAGCTCCATGTAAGTAGTTCATTTATTTAAATTCTTATGGTTCGTTCGATTTAGTTTTCAAATTTGAACTCATTAATATTGTATGTTTGATGTAGATTGCAAGAGTTAATTGGAGTCGGAGCATGAGTCGAAGTAGGGTCTACAGTTTCACGAATAGGGGTAAGAGTAACAATAGGTTTGAGCAGTTAATGAACTTTTATGATTCAGAGTAAAAGATGTTTATAAAATTTAATGATTTGGTATTGCGATAAATCAATTAATCTATAGTTTATTTTTGTTTTCTTTAATATATTTTTTAAGATTTGGTTGACAATGATTGTTTGTATTGATTGCAGAAGCCGAGCTCGTAAAATACTGGTCTTTTGGGATGCTTTTGACTCTGGACACTTGGACCGTCGACAACCTAGCTGCCTATAAGGGACGTACTTCGTTTGGTTAAATGTTTATTTCGAGTTCGATTTAGTTTTAAGTTTAGAATTTTATTATTACTGTATGTTTGATGTTTGAGTTGATAGGAGTTAGAGTAGGAGTTGAAGTGAGTGATAGCTTTTAATAGAGTAGGGTTAGTACTCGGAGTAGGCAAGTCACGTTGGAAGCTAGAGTCGAAGTCGGAGTTGAAGAGAGTAATAATTTTTTTAAGAGTAAGGGTAGGTCTAGGAGTAGGTGAGTCATGGTAGGAGTAAGAGGCGAAGTAGGCACTAAAATTTCACGATTAGGTTAATGGTAACAATAGGTAGGAGCAGCTCCGAAAATTTCATGAGTAGATGTAGGGGTCGTGTATGAAATTTCATGTTTTTGTATTGCTATATATTTATTATTCTATAATTTACTACAGTTTTCTTTAAAATATTTGTCAAGATTTGCTTGGGAATGATTGTTGTTAATGATTGCAGAAGCTATGTTCGTGGAATTCTGCTCTTTTGGGGATGCTTATGATTATATTCGCTTGGAACTTCCGCAATCCAGCTGCTCGGAGGGGAAGTTGTTTGTTTATTTAAATTCTTATGGCTTGTTCGATTTAGTTTCAATTTTTAATTCATTATTATTTTATGTTTGATATAGATTGCAAGAGTTAATAGGAGTAGGAGTCGAAGTAGGGACTACGGTTCACGAATTAGGGTAAGAGTTACAATAGATAGAAGCAGTTAATGGAATTTTATGATTCGAATTAAGAGTACTCTGCGAAATTTAATGATTTGGTAGTGCGATAAATTTTTTGTGTCGCTGTGTATTTATTATCATTGTATAATTTACTACTGTTTTCTTTAAAATATTTACAAATAGTTGTTTGAGAATAATTATTTTTATTGATTGCCGAAGCTATGTTCGTGGAATTCTGGTCGTTCGGGGATGCTTTTGAATATATAAACTAGGGCCGTCTGCAGTCCAGCTGCTCGTAAGGGATGTAGTTCATTTATTTGAATTCTTATGGCTCGTTCGATTTAGTTTTCAAATTTGAACTCACTAATATTGTATGTTTGATGTAGATTGCAAGAGTCAATAGGAGTCGAAGCAGGATCTACAGTTTCACGAATAGTGGTAAAGGTAACAACAGGTTGGAGCAGTTAATGAATTTTTATGATTCAGAGTAAAAGTAGTTCGTAAAATTTAATGATCTGGTATTGCGATAAATTAATTAATCTATAGTTCATTTTTATTTTCTTTAAAATATTTTCTTAGATTTGGTTGACAATGATTGTATGTATTGATTGCAGATGCCGAGCTCGTAAAATACCGGTCTTTCGGGATATTTTTGCTGTGGACACTTGAACCGTCAACAACCTAGCTTCCTATAAGGGAAGTACTTCGTTTAGTTAAATGTTTATGACCAGTTCGATTTAGTTTTAAGTTTAGAATTTTATTACTATTGTATGTTTGATGTAGATTACCTGAGTTAATAGGAGTTAGAGTAGGAGTTGAAGTGAGTGGTAACTTTTAATAGAGTAGGGTTAGTGCTAGTAGCAGGCAAGTCACGGTAGTAGTTAGAGCCGAAGTTGGAGTTGAAGAGAGTAATAATTTTTTTAAGAGTAGGTGTAGGTGTAGGTCTAGGAGTAGGTAAGTTATAGTCGAAGTAAGAGTCGAAGTAGGCGGCACTAAGTTTCACGAATGGGGTAAGGGTAACAACAATAGGTAGGAGCAGCTCCTAAAATTTCATAAGTAGAAGTAAGAATAGTGTATGAAATTTCATGTTTTTGTGTTGCTATATATTTATTATTATTGTACAGTTTACCACAGTTTTCTTTAAAATATTTACAAAGATTTGTTTGGGAATGATTGCAGAAGCTATGTTCGTTGAATTCTGGTCGTTAGGGGATAATATATAAACCAGGGCCGTCTGCAATCCAGCTCCATGTAAGTAGTTCATTTATTTAAATTCTTATGGTTCGTTCGATTTAGTTTTCAAATTTGAACTCATTAATATTGTATGTTTGATGTAGATTGCAAGAGTTAATTGGAGTCGGAGCATGAGTCGAAGTAGGGTCTACAGTTTCACGAATAGGGGTAAGAGTAACAATAGGTTTGAGCAGTTAATGAACTTTTATGATTCAGAGTAAAAGATGTTTATAAAATTTAATGATTTGGTATTGCGATAAATCAATTAATCTATAGTTTATTTTTGTTTTCTTTAATATATTTTTTAAGATTTGGTTGACAATGATTGTTTGTATTGATTGCAGAAGCCGAGCTCGTAAAATACTGGTCTTTTGGGATGCTTTTGACTCTGGACACTTGGACCGTCGACAACCTAGCTGCCTATAAGGGACGTACTTCGTTTGGTTAAATGTTTATTTCGAGTTCGATTTAGTTTTCAGTTTAGAATTTTATTATTACTGTATGTTTGATGTTTGAGTTGATAGGAGTTAGAGTAGGAGTTGAAGTGAGTGATAGCTTTTAATAGAGTAGGTTTAGTACTCGGAGTAGGCAAGTCACGTTGGAAGCTAGAGTCGAAGTCGGAGTTGAAGAGAGTAATAATTTTTTTAAGAGTAAGGGTAGGTCTAGGAGTAGGTGAGTCATGGTAGGAGTAAGAGGCGAAGTAGGCACTAAAATTTCACGATTAGGTTAATGGTAACAATAGGTAGGAGCAGCTCCGAAAATTTCATGAGTAGATGTAGGGGTCGTGTATGAAATTTCATGTTTTTGTATTGCTATATATTTATTATTCTATAATTTACTACAGTTTTCTTTAAAATATTTGTCAAGATTTGCTTGGGAATGATTGTTGTTAATGATTGCAGAAGCTATGTTCGTGGAATTCTGCTCTTTTGGGGATGCTTATGATTATATTCGCTTGGAACTTCCGCAATCCAGCTGCTCGGAGGGGAAGTTGTTTGTTTATTTAAATTCTTATGGCTTGTTCGATTTAGTTTCAATTTTTAATTCATTATTATTTTATGTTTGATATAGATTGCAAGAGTTAATAGGAGTAGGAGTCGAAGTAGGGACTACGGTTCACGAATTAGGGTAAGAGTTACAATAGATAGAAGCAGTTAATGGAATTTTATGATTCGAATTAAGAGTACTCTGCGAAATTTAATGATTTGGTAGTGCGATAAATTTTTTGTGTCGCTGTGTATTTATTATCATTGTATAATTTACTACTGTTTTCTTTAAAATATTTACAAATAGTTGTTTGAGAATAATTATTTTTATTGATTGCCGAAGCTATGTTCGTGGAATTCTGGTCGTTCGGGGATGCTTTTGAATATATAAACTAGGGCCGTCTGCAGTCCAGCTGCTCGTAAGGGATGTAGTTCATTTATTTGAATTCTTATGGCTCGTTCGATTTAGTTTTCAAATTTGAACTCACTAATATTGTATGTTTGATGTAGATTGCAAGAGTCAATAGGAGTCGAAGCAGGATCTACAGTTTCACGAATAGTGGTAAAGGTAACAACAGGTTGGAGCAGTTAATGAATTTTTATGATTCAGAGTAAAAGTAGTTCGTAAAATTTAATGATCTGGTATTGCGATAAATTAATTAATCTATAGTTCATTTTTATTTTCTTTAAAATATTTTCTTAGATTTGGTTGACAATGATTGTATGTATTGATTGCAGATGCCGAGCTCGTAAAATACCGGTCTTTCGGGATATTTTTGCTGTGGACACTTGAACCGTCAACAACCTAGCTTCCTATAAGGGAAGTACTTCGTTTAGTTAAATGTTTATGACCAGTTCGATTTAGTTTTAAGTTTAGAATTTTATTACTATTGTATGTTTGATGTAGATTACCTGAGTTAATAGGAGTTAGAGTAGGAGTTGAAGTGAGTGGTAACTTTTAATAGAGTAGGGTTAGTGCTAGTAGCAGGCAAGTCACGGTAGTAGTTAGAGCCGAAGTTGGAGTTGAAGAGAGTAATAATTTTTTTAAGAGTAGGTGTAGGTGTAGGTCTAGGAGTAGGTAAGTTATAGTCGAAGTAAGAGTCGAAGTAGGCGGCACTAAGTTTCACGAATGGGGTAAGGGTAACAACAATAGGTAGGAGCAGCTCCTAAAATTTCATAAGTAGAAGTAAGAATAGTGTATGAAATTTCATGTTTTTGTGTTGCTATATATTTATTATTATTGTACAGTTTACCACAGTTTTCTTTAAAATATTTACAAAGATTTGTTTGGGAATGATTGCAGAAGCTATGTTCGTTGAATTCTGGTCGTTAGGGGATAATATATAAACCAGGGCCGTCTGCAATCCAGCTCCATGTAAGTAGTTCATTTATTTAAATTCTTATGGTTCGTTCGATTTAGTCTTCAAATTTGAACTCATTAATATTGTATGTTTGATGTAGATTGCAAGAGTTAATTGGAGTCGGAGCATGAGTCGAAGTAGGGTCTACAGTTTCACGAATAGGGGTAAGAGTAACAATAGGTTTGAGCAGTTAATGAACTTTTATGATTCAGAGTAAAAGATGTTTATAAAATTTAATGATTTGGTATTGCGATAAATCAATTAATCTATAGTTTATTTTTGTTTTCTTTAATATATTTTTTAAGATTTGGTTGACAATGATTGTTTGTATTGATTGCAGAAGCCGAGCTCGTAAAATACTGGTCTTTTGGGATGCTTTTGACTCTGGACACTTGGACCGTCGACAACCTAGCTGCCTATAAGGGACGTACTTCGTTTGGTTAAATGTTTATTTCGAGTTCGATTTAGTTTTAAGTTTAGAATTTTATTATTACTGTATGTTTGATGTTTGAGTTGATAGGAGTTAGAGTAGGAGTTGAAGTGAGTGATAGCTTTTAATAGAGTAGGGTTAGTACTCGGAGTAGGCAAGTCACGTTGGAAGCTAGAGTCGAAGTCGGAGTTGAAGAGAGTAATAATTTTTTTAAGAGTAAGGGTAGGTCTAGGAGTAGGTGAGTCATGGTAGGAGTAAGAGGCGAAGTAGGCACTAAAATTTCACGATTAGGTTAATGGTAACAATAGGTAGGAGCAGCTCCGAAAATTTCATGAGTAGATGTAGGGGTCGTGTATGAAATTTCATGTTTTTGTATTGCTATATATTTATTATTCTATAATTTACTACAGTTTTCTTTAAAATATTTGTCAAGATTTGCTTGGGAATGATTGTTGTTAATGATTGCAGAAGCTATGTTCGTGGAATTCTGCTCTTTTGGGGATGCTTATGATTATATTCGCTTGGACCTTCCGCAATCCAGCCGCTCGGAGGGGAAGTTGTTTGTTTATTTAAATTCTTATGGCTTGTTCGATTTAGTTTCAATTTTTAATTCATTATTATTTTATGTTTGATATAGATTGCAAGAGTTAATAGGAGTAGGAGTCGAAGTAGGGACTACGGTTCACGAATTAGGGTAAGAGTTACAATAGATAGAAGCAGTTAATGGAATTTTATGATTCGAATTAAGAGTACTCTGCGAAATTTAATGATTTGGTAGTGCGATAAATTTTTTGTGTCGCTGTGTATTTATTATCATTGTATAATTTACTACTGTTTTCTTTAAAATATTTACAAATAGTTGTTTGAGAATAATTATTTTTATTGATTGCCGAAGCTATGTTCGTGGAATTCTGGTCGTTCGGGGATGCTTTTGAATATATAAACTAGGGCCGTCTGCAGTCCAGCTGCTCGTAAGGGATGTAGTTCATTTATTTGAATTCTTATGGCTCGTTCGATTTAGTTTTCAAATTTGAACTCACTAATATTGTATGTTTGATGTAGATTGCAAGAGTCAATAGGAGTCGAAGCAGGATCTACAGTTTCACGAATAGTGGTAAAGGTAACAACAGGTTGGAGCAGTTAATGAACTTTTATGATTCAGAGTAAAAGTAGTTCGTAAAATTTAATGATCTGGTATTGCGATAAATTAATTAATCTATAGTTCATTTTTATTTTCTTTAAAATATTTTCTTAGATTTGGTTGACAATGATTGTATGTATTGATTGCAGATGCCGAGCTCGTAAAATACCGGTCTTTCGGGATATTTTTGCTGTGGTGGACACTTGAACCGTCAACAACCTAGCTTCCTATAAGGGAAGTACTTCGTTTAGTTAAATGTTTATGACCAGTTCGATTTAGTTTTAAGTTTAGAATTTTATTACTATTGTATGTTTGATGTAGATTACCTGAGTTAATAGGAGTTAGAGTAGGAGTTGAAGTGAGTGGTAACTTTTAATAGAGTAGGGTTAGTGCTAGTAGCAGGCAAGTCACGGTAGTAGTTAGAGCCGAAGTTGGAGTTGAAGAGAGTAATAATTTTTTTAAGAGTAGGTGTAGGTGTAGGTCTAGGAGTAGGTAAGTTATAGTCGAAGTAAGAGTCGAAGTAGGCGGCACTAAGTTTCACGAATGGGGTAAGGGTAACAACAATAGGTAGGAGCAGCTCCTAAAATTTCATAAGTAGAAGTAAGAATAGTGTATGAAATTTCATGTTTTTGTGTTGCTATATATTTATTATTATTGTACAGTTTACCACAGTTTTCTTTAAAATATTTACAAAGATTTGTTTGGGAATGATTGCAGAAGCTATGTTCGTTGAATTCTGGTCGTTAGGGGATAATATATAAACCAGGGCCGTCTGCAATCCAGCTCCATGTAAGTAGTTCATTTATTTAAATTCTTATGGTTCGTTCGATTTAGTTTTCAAATTTGAACTCATTAATATTGTATGTTTGATGTAGATTGCAAGAGTTAATTGGAGTCGGAGCATGAGTCGAAGTAGGGTCTACAGTTTCACGAATAGGGGTAAGAGTAACAATAGGTTTGAGCAGTTAATGAACTTTTATGATTCAGAGTAAAAGATGTTTATAAAATTTAATGATTTGGTATTGCGATAAATCAATTAATCTATAGTTTATTTTTGTTTTCTTTAATATATTTTTTAAGATTTGGTTGACAATGATTGTTTGTATTGATTGCAGAAGCCGAGCTCGTAAAATACTGGTCTTTTGGGATGCTTTTGACTCTGGACACTTGGACCGTCGACAACCTAGCTGCCTATAAGGGACGTACTTCGTTTGGTTAAATGTTTATTTCGAGTTCGATTTAGTTTTAAGTTTAGAATTTTATTATTACTGTATGTTTGATGTTTGAGTTGATAGGAGTTAGAGTAGGAGTTGAAGTGAGTGATAGCTTTTAATAGAGTAGGTTTAGTACTCGGAGTAGGCAAGTCACGTTGGAAGCTAGAGTCGAAGTCGGAGTTGAAGAGAGTAATAATTTTTTTAAGAGTAAGGGTAGGTCTAGGAGTAGGTGAGTCATGGTAGGAGTAAGAGGCGAAGTAGGCACTAAAATTTCACGATTAGGTTAATGGTAACAATAGGTAGGAGCAGCTCCGAAAATTTCATGAGTAGATGTAGGGGTCGTGTATGAAATTTCATGTTTTTGTATTGCTATATATTTATTATTCTATAATTTACTACAGTTTTCTTTAAAATATTTGTCAAGATTTGCTTGGGAATGATTGTTGTTAATGATTGCAGAAGCTATGTTCGTGGAATTCTGCTCTTTTGGGGATGCTTATGATTATATTCGCTTGGAACTTCCGCAATCCAGCTGCTCGGAGGGGAAGTTGTTTGTTTATTTAAATTCTTATGGCTTGTTCGATTTAGTTTCAATTTTTAATTCATTATTATTTTATGTTTGATATAGATTGCAAGAGTTAATAGGAGTAGGAGTCGAAGTAGGGACTACGGTTCACGAATTAGGGTAAGAGTTACAATAGATAGAAGCAGTTAATGGAATTTTATGATTCGAATTAAGAGTACTCTGCGAAATTTAATGATTTGGTAGTGCGATAAATTTTTTGTGTCGCTGTGTATTTATTATCATTGTATAATTTACTACTGTTTTCTTTAAAATATTTACAAATAGTTGTTTGAGAATAATTATTTTTATTGATTGCCGAAGCTATGTTCGTGGAATTCTGGTCGTTCGGGGATGCTTTTGAATATATAAACTAGGGCCGTCTGCAGTCCAGCTGCTCGTAAGGGATGTAGTTCATTTATTTGAATTCTTATGGCTCGTTCGATTTAGTTTTCAAATTTGAACTCACTAATATTGTATGTTTGATGTAGATTGCAAGAGTCAATAGGAGTCGGAGCATGAGTCGAAGCAGAATCTACAGTTTCACGAATAGTGGTAAAGGTAACAACAGGTTGGAGCAGTTAATGAACTTTTATGATTCAGAGTAAAAGTAGTTCGTAAAATTTAATGATCTGGTATTGCGATAAATTAATTAATCTATAGTTCATTTTTATTTTCTTTAAAATATTATCTTAGATTTGGTTGACAATGATTGTATGTATTGATTGCAGATGCCGAGCTCGTAAAATACCGGTCTTTCGGGATATTTTTGCTGTGGACACTTGAACCGTCAACAACCTAGCTTCCTATAAGGGAAGTACTTCGTTTAGTTAAATGTTTATGACCAGTTCGATTTAGTTTTAAGTTTAGAATTTTATTACTATTGTATGTTTGATGTAGATTACCTGAGTTAATAGGAGTTAGAGTAGGAGTTGAAGTGAGTGATAACTTTTAATAGAGTAGGGTTAGTGCTAGTAGCAGGCAAGTCACGGTAGTAGTTAGAGCCGAAGTTGGAGTTGAAGAGAGTAATAATTTTTTTAAGAGTAGGTGTAGGTGTAGGTCTAGGAGTAGGTAAGTTATAGTCGAAGTAAGAGTCGAAGTAGGCGGCACTAAGTTTCACGAATGGGGTAAGGGTAACAACAATAGGTAGGAGCAGCTCCTAAAATTTCATAAGTAGAAGTAAGAATAGTGTATGAAATTTCATGTTTTTGTGTTGCTATATATTTATTATTATTGTACAGTTTACCACAGTTTTCTTTAAAATATTTACAAAGATTTGTTTGGGAATGATTGCAGAAGCTATGTTCGTTGAATTCTGGTCGTTAGGGGATAATATATAAACCAGGGCCGTCTGCAATCCAGCTCCATGTAAGTAGTTCATTTATTTAAATTCTTATGGTTCGTTCGATTTAGTTTTCAAATTTGAACTCATTAATATTGTATGTTTGATGTAGATTGCAAGAGTTAATTGGAGTCGGAGCATGAGTCGAAGTAGGGTCTACAGTTTCACGAATAGGGGTAAGAGTAACAATAGGTTTGAGCAGTTAATGAACTTTTATGATTCAGAGTAAAAGATGTTTATAAAATTTAATGATTTGGTATTGCGATAAATCAATTAATCTATAGTTTATTTTTGTTTTCTTTAATATATTTTTTAAGATTTGGTTGACAATGATTGTTTGTATTGATTGCAGAAGCCGAGCTCGTAAAATACTGGTCTTTTGGGATGCTTTTGACTCTGGACACTTGGACCGTCGACAACCTAGCTGCCTATAAGGGACGTACTTCGTTTGGTTAAATGTTTATTTCGAGTTCGATTTAGTTTTAAGTTTAGAATTTTATTATTACTGTATGTTTGATGTTTGAGTTGATAGGAGTTAGAGTAGGAGTTGAAGTGAGTGATAGCTTTTAATAGAGTAGGTTTAGTACTCGGAGTAGGCAAGTCACGTTGGAAGCTAGAGTCGAAGTCGGAGTTGAAGAGAGTAATAATTTTTTTAAGAGTAAGGGTAGGTCTAGGAGTAGGTGAGTCATGGTAGGAGTAAGAGGCGAAGTAGGCACTAAAATTTCACGATTAGGTTAATGGTAACAATAGGTAGGAGCAGCTCCGAAAATTTCATGAGTAGATGTAGGGGTCGTGTATGAAATTTCATGTTTTTGTATTGCTATATATTTATTATTCTATAATTTACTACAGTTTTCTTTAAAATATTTGTCAAGATTTGCTTGGGAATGATTGTTGTTAATGATTGCAGAAGCTATGTTCGTGGAATTCTGCTCTTTTGGGGATGCTTATGATTATATTCGCTTGGAACTTCCGCAATCCAGCTGCTCGGAGGGGAAGTTGTTTGTTTATTTAAATTCTTATGGCTTGTTCGATTTAGTTTCAATTTTTAATTCATTATTATTTTATGTTTGATATAGATTGCAAGAGTTAATAGGAGTAGGAGTCGAAGTAGGGACTACGGTTCACGAATTAGGGTAAGAGTTACAATAGATAGAAGCAGTTAATGGAATTTTATGATTCGAATTAAGAGTACTCTGCGAAATTTAATGATTTGGTAGTGCGATAAATTTTTTGTGTCGCTGTGTATTTATTATCATTGTATAATTTACTACTGTTTTCTTTAAAATATTTACAAATAGTTGTTTGAGAATAATTATTTTTATTGATTGCCGAAGCTATGTTCGTGGAATTCTGGTCGTTCGGGGATGCTTTTGAATATATAAACTAGGGCCGTCTGCAGTCCAGTTGCTCGTAAGGGATGTAGTTCATTTATTTGAATTCTTATGGCTCGTTCGATTTAGTTTTCAAATTTGAACTCACTAATATTGTATGTTTGATGTAGATTGCAAGAGTCAATAGGAGTCGGAGCATGAGTCGAAGCAGGATCTACAGTTTCACGAATAGTGGTAAAGGTAACAACAGGTTGGAGCAGTTAATGAACTTTTATGATTCAGAGTAAAAGTAGTTCGTAAAATTTAATGATCTGGTATTGCGATAAATTAATTAATCTATAGTTCATTTTTATTTTCTTTAAAATATTTTCTTAGATTTGGTTGACAATGATTGTATGTATTGATTGCAGATGCCGAGCTCGTAAAATACCGATCTTTCGGGATATTTTTGCTGTGGACACTTGAACCGTCAACAACCTAGCTTCCTATAAGGGAAGTACTTCGTTTAGTTAAATGTTTATGACCAGTTCGATTTAGTTTTAAGTTTAGAATTTTATTACTATTGTATGTTTGATGTAGATTACCTGAGTTAATAGGAGTTAGAGTAGGAGTTGAAGTGAGTGATAACTTTTAATAGAGTAGGGTTAGTGCTAGTAGCAGGCAAGTCACGGTAGTAGTTAGAGCCGAAGTTGGAGTTGAAGAGAGTAATAATTTTTTTAAGAGTAGGTGTAGGTGTAGGTCTAGGAGTAGGTAAGTTATAGTCGAAGTAAGAGTCGAAGTAGGCGGCACTAAGTTTCACGAATGGGGTAAGGGTAACAACAATAGGTAGGAGCAGCTCCTAAAATTTCATAAGTAGAAGTAAGAATAGTGTATGAAATTTCATGTTTTTGTGTTGCTATATATTTATTATTATTGTACAGTTTACCACAGTTTTCTTTAAAATATTTACAAAGATTTGTTTGGGAATGATTGCAGAAGCTATGTTCGTTGAATTCTGGTCGTTAGGGGATAATATATAAACCAGGGCCGTCTGCAATCCAGCTCCATGTAAGTAGTTCATTTATTTAAATTCTTATGGTTCGTTCGATTTAGTTTTCAAATTTGAACTCATTAATATTGTATGTTTGATGTAGATTGCAAGAGTTAATTGGAGTCGGAGCATGAGTCGAAGTAGGGTCTACAGTTTCACGAATAGGGGTAAGAGTAACAATAGGTTTGAGCAGTTAATGAACTTTTATGATTCAGAGTAAAAGATGTTTATAAAATTTAATGATTTGGTATTGCGATAAATCAATTAATCTATAGTTTATTTTTGTTTTCTTTAATATATTTTTTAAGATTTGGTTGACAATGATTGTTTGTATTGATTGCAGAAGCCGAGCTCGTAAAATACTGGTCTTTTGGGATGCTTTTGACTCTGGACACTTGGACCGTCGACAACCTAGCTGCCTATAAGGGACGTACTTCGTTTGGTTAAATGTTTATTTCGAGTTCGATTTAGTTTTAAGTTTAGAATTTTATTATTACTGTATGTTTGATGTTTGAGTTGATAGGAGTTAGAGTAGGAGTTGAAGTGAGTGATAGCTTTTAATAGAGTAGGGTTAGTACTCGGAGTAGGCAAGTCACGTTGGAAGCTAGAGTCGAAGTCGGAGTTGAAGAGAGTAATAATTTTTTTAAGAGTAAGGGTAGGTCTAGGAGTAGGTGAGTCATGGTAGGAGTAAGAGGCGAAGTAGGCACTAAAATTTCACGATTAGGTTAATGGTAACAATAGGTAGGAGCAGCTCCGAAAATTTCATGAGTAGATGTAGGGGTCGTGTATGAAATTTCATGTTTTTGTATTGCTATATATTTATTATTCTATAATTTACTACAGTTTTCTTTAAAATATTTGTCAAGATTTGCTTGGGAATGATTGTTGTTAATGATTGCAGAAGCTATGTTCGTGGAATTCTGCTCTTTTGGGGATGCTTATGATTATATTCGCTTGGACCTTCCGCAATCCAGCCGCTCGGAGGGGAAGTTGTTTGTTTATTTAAATTCTTATGGCTTGTTCGATTTAGTTTCAATTTTTAATTCATTATTATTTTATGTTTGATATAGATTGCAAGAGTTAATAGGAGTAGGAGTCGAAGTAGGGACTACGGTTCACGAATTAGGGTAAGAGTTACAATAGATAGAAGCAGTTAATGGAATTTTATGATTCGAATTAAGAGTACTCTGCGAAATTTAATGATTTGGTAGTGCGATAAATTTTTTGTGTCGCTGTGTATTTATTATCATTGTATAATTTACTACTGTTTTCTTTAAAATATTTACAAATAGTTGTTTGAGAATAATTATTTTTATTGATTGCCGAAGCTATGTTCGTGGAATTCTGGTCGTTCGGGGATGCTTTTGAATATATAAACTAGGGCCGTCTGCAGTCCAGCTGCTCGTAAGGGATGTAGTTCATTTATTTGAATTCTTATGGCTCGTTCGATTTAGTTTTCAAATTTGAACTCACTAATATTGTATGTTTGATGTAGATTGCAAGAGTCAATAGGAGTCGGAGCATGAGTCGAAGCAGTATCTACAGTTTCACGAATAGTGGTAAAGGTAACAACAGGTTGGAGCAGTTAATGAACTTTTATGATTCAGAGTAAAAGTAGTTCGTAAAATTTAATGATCTGGTATTGCGATAAATTAATTAATCTATAGTTCATTTTTATTTTCTTTAAAATATTTTCTTAGATTTGGTTGACAATGATTGTATGTATTGATTGCAGATGCCGAGCTCGTAAAATACCGGTCTTTCGGGATATTTTTGCTGTGGACACTTGAACCGTCAACAACCTAGCTTCCTATAAGGGAAGTACTTCGTTTAGTTAAATGTTTATGACCAGTTCGATTTAGTTTTAAGTTTAGAATTTTATTACTATTGTATGTTTGATGTAGATTACCTGAGTTAATAGGAGTTAGAGTAGGAGTTGAAGTGAGTGGTAACTTTTAATAGAGTAGGGTTAGTGCTAGTAGCAGGCAAGTCACGGTAGTAGTTAGAGCCGAAGTTGGAGTTGAAGAGAGTAATAATTTTTTTAAGAGTAGGTGTAGGTGTAGGTCTAGGAGTAGGTAAGTTATAGTCGAAGTAAGAGTCGAAGTAGGCGGCACTAAGTTTCACGAATGGGGTAAGGGTAACAACAATAGGTAGGAGCAGCTCCTAAAATTTCATAAGTAGAAGTAAGAATAGTGTATGAAATTTCATGTTTTTGTGTTGCTATATATTTATTATTATTGTACAGTTTACCACAGTTTTCTTTAAAATATTTACAAAGATTTGTTTGGGAATGATTGCAGAAGCTATGTTCGTTGAATTCTGGTCGTTAGGGGATAATATATAAACCAGGGCCGTCTGCAATCCAGCTCCATGTAAGTAGTTCATTTATTTAAATTCTTATGGTTCGTTCGATTTAGTTTTCAAATTTGAACTCATTAATATTGTATGTTTGATGTAGATTGCAAGAGTTAATTGGAGTCGGAGCATGAGTCGAAGTAGGGTCTACAGTTTCACGAATAGGGGTAAGAGTAACAATAGGTTTGAGCAGTTAATGAACTTTTATGATTCAGAGTAAAAGATGTTTATAAAATTTAATGATTTGGTATTGCGATAAATCAATTAATCTATAGTTTATTTTTGTTTTCTTTAATATATTTTTTAAGATTTGGTTGACAATGATTGTTTGTATTGATTGCAGAAGCCGAGCTCGTAAAATACTGGTCTTTTGGGATGCTTTTGACTCTGGACACTTGGACCGTCGACAACCTAGCTGCCTATAAGGGACGTACTTCGTTTGGTTAAATGTTTATTTCGAGTTCGATTTAGTTTTAAGTTTAGAATTTTATTATTACTGTATGTTTGATGTTTGAGTTGATAGGAGTTAGAGTAGGAGTTGAAGTGAGTGATAGCTTTTAATAGAGTAGGGTTAGTACTCGGAGTAGGCAAGTCACGTTGGAAGCTAGAGTCGAAGTCGGAGTTGAAGAGAGTAATAATTTTTTTAAGAGTAAGGGTAGGTCTAGGAGTAGGTGAGTCATGGTAGGAGTAAGAGGCGAAGTAGGCACTAAAATTTCACGATTAGGTTAATGGTAACAATAGGTAGGAGCAGCTCCGAAAATTTCATGAGTAGATGTAGGGGTCGTGTATGAAATTTCATGTTTTTGTATTGCTATATATTTATTATTCTATAATTTACTACAGTTTTCTTTAAAATATTTGTCAAGATTTGCTTGGGAATGATTGTTGTTAATGATTGCAGAAGCTATGTTCGTGGAATTCTGCTCTTTTGGGGATGCTTATGATTATATTCGCTTGGACCTTCCGCAATCCAGCCGCTCGGAGGGGAAGTTGTTTGTTTATTTAAATTCTTATGGCTTGTTCGATTTAGTTTCAATTTTTAATTCATTATTATTTTATGTTTGATATAGATTGCAAGAGTTAATAGGAGTAGGAGTCGAAGTAGGGACTACGGTTCACGAATTAGGGTAAGAGTTACAATAGATAGAAGCAGTTAATGGAATTTTATGATTCGAATTAAGAGTACTCTGCGAAATTTAATGATTTGGTAGTGCGATAAATTTTTTGTGTCGCTGTGTATTTATTATCATTGTATAATTTACTACTGTTTTCTTTAAAATATTTACAAATAGTTGTTTGAGAATAATTATTTTTATTGATTGCCGAAGCTATGTTCGTGGAATTCTGGTCGTTCGGGGATGCTTTTGAATATATAAACTAGGGCCGTCTGCAGTCCAGCTGCTCGTAAGGGATGTAGTTCATTTATTTGAATTCTTATGGCTCGTTCGATTTAGTTTTCAAATTTGAACTCACTAATATTGTATGTTTGATGTAGATTGCAAGAGTCAATAGGAGTCGAAGCAGGATCTACAGTTTCACGAATAGTGGTAAAGGTAACAACAGGTTGGAGCAGTTAATGAACTTTTATGATTCAGAGTAAAAGTAGTTCGTAAAATTTAATGATCTGGTATTGCGATAAATTAATTAATCTATAGTTCATTTTTATTTTCTTTAAAATATTTTCTTAGATTTGGTTGACAATGATTGTATGTATTGATTGCAGATGCCGAGCTCGTAAAATACCGGTCTTTCGGGATATTTTTGCTGTGGACACTTGAACCGTCAACAACCTAGCTTCCTATAAGGGAAGTACTTCGTTTAGTTAAATGTTTATGACCAGTTCGATTTAGTTTTAAGTTTAGAATTTTATTACTATTGTATGTTTGATGTAGATTACCTGAGTTAATAGGAGTTAGAGTAGGAGTTGAAGTGAGTGGTAACTTTTAATAGAGTAGGGTTAGTGCTAGTAGCAGGCAAGTCACGGTAGTAGTTAGAGCCGAAGTTGGAGTTGAAGAGAGTAATAATTTTTTTAAGAGTAGGTGTAGGTGTAGGTCTAGGAGTAGGTAAGTTATAGTCGAAGTAAGAGTCGAAGTAGGCGGCACTAAGTTTCACGAATGGGGTAAGGGTAACAACAATAGGTAGGAGCAGCTCCTAAAATTTCATAAGTAGAAGTAAGAATAGTGTATGAAATTTCATGTTTTTGTGTTGCTATATATTTATTATTATTGTACAGTTTACCACAGTTTTCTTTAAAATATTTACAAAGATTTGTTTGGGAATGATTGCAGAAGCTATGTTCGTTGAATTCTGGTCGTTAGGGGATAATATATAAACCAGGGCCGTCTGCAATCCAGCTCCATGTAAGTAGTTCATTTATTTAAATTCTTATGGTTCGTTCGATTTAGTTTTCAAATTTGAACTCATTAATATTGTATGTTTGATGTAGATTGCAAGAGTTAATTGGAGTCGGAGCATGAGTCGAAGTAGGGTCTACAGTTTCACGAATAGGGGTAAGAGTAACAATAGGTTTGAGCAGTTAATGAACTTTTATGATTCAGAGTAAAAGATGTTTATAAAATTTAATGATTTGGTATTGCGATAAATCAATTAATCTATAGTTTATTTTTGTTTTCTTTAATATATTTTTTAAGATTTGGTTGACAATGATTGTTTGTATTGATTGCAGAAGCCGAGCTCGTAAAATACTGGTCTTTTGGGATGCTTTTGACTCTGGACACTTGGACCGTCGACAACCTAGCTGCCTATAAGGGACGTACTTCGTTTGGTTAAATGTTTATTTCGAGTTCGATTTAGTTTTAAGTTTAGAATTTTATTATTACTGTATGTTTGATGTTTGAGTTGATAGGAGTTAGAGTAGGAGTTGAAGTGAGTGATAGCTTTTAATAGAGTAGGGTTAGTACTCGGAGTAGGCAAGTCACGTTGGAAGCTAGAGTCGAAGTCGGAGTTGAAGAGAGTAATAATTTTTTTAAGAGTAAGGGTAGGTCTAGGAGTAGGTGAGTCATGGTAGGAGTAAGAGGCGAAGTAGGCACTAAAATTTCACGATTAGGTTAATGGTAACAATAGGTAGGAGCAGCTCCGAAAATTTCATGAGTAGATGTAGGGGTCGTGTATGAAATTTCATGTTTTTGTATTGCTATATATTTATTATTCTATAATTTACTACAGTTTTCTTTAAAATATTTGTCAAGATTTGCTTGGGAATGATTGTTGTTAATGATTGCAGAAGCTATGTTCGTGGAATTCTGCTCTTTTGGGGATGCTTATGATTATATTCGCTTGGACCTTCCGCAATCCAGCCGCTCGGAGGGGAAGTTGTTTGTTTATTTAAATTCTTATGGCTTGTTCGATTTAGTTTCAATTTTTAATTCATTATTATTTTATGTTTGATATAGATTGCAAGAGTTAATAGGAGTAGGAGTCGAAGTAGGGACTACGGTTCACGAATTAGGGTAAGAGTTACAATAGATAGAAGCAGTTAATGGAATTTTATGATTCGAATTAAGAGTACTCTGCGAAATTTAATGATTTGGTAGTGCGATAAATTTTTTGTGTCGCTGTGTATTTATTATCATTGTATAATTTACTACTGTTTTCTTTAAAATATTTACAAATAGTTGTTTGAGAATAATTATTTTTATTGATTGCCGAAGCTATGTTCGTGGAATTCTGGTCGTTCGGGGATGCTTTTGAATATATAAACTAGGGCCGTCTGCAGTCCAGCTGCTCGTAAGGGATGTAGTTCATTTATTTGAATTCTTATGGCTCGTTCGATTTAGTTTTCAAATTTGAACTCACTAATATTGTATGTTTGATGTAGATTGCAAGAGTCAATAGGAGTCGGAGCATGAGTCGAAGCAGTATCTACAGTTTCACGAATAGTGGTAAAGGTAACAACAGGTTGGAGCAGTTAATGAACTTTTATGATTCAGAGTAAAAGTAGTTCGTAAAATTTAATGATCTGGTATTGCGATAAATTAATTAATCTATAGTTCATTTTTATTTTCTTTAAAATATTTTCTTAGATTTGGTTGACAATGATTGTATGTATTGATTGCAGATGCCGAGCTCGTAAAATACCGGTCTTTCGGGATATTTTTGCTGTGGACACTTGAACCGTCAACAACCTAGCTTCCTATAAGGGAAGTACTTCGTTTAGTTAAATGTTTATGACCAGTTCGATTTAGTTTTAAGTTTAGAATTTTATTACTATTGTATGTTTGATGTAGATTACCTGAGTTAATAGGAGTTAGAGTAGGAGTTGAAGTGAGTGGTAACTTTTAATAGAGTAGGGTTAGTGCTAGTAGCAGGCAAGTCACGGTAGTAGTTAGAGCCGAAGTTGGAGTTGAAGAGAGTAATAATTTTTTTAAGAGTAGGTGTAGGTGTAGGTCTAGGAGTAGGTAAGTTATAGTCGAAGTAAGAGTCGAAGTAGGCGGCACTAAGTTTCACGAATGGGGTAAGGGTAACAACAATAGGTAGGAGCAGCTCCTAAAATTTCATAAGTAGAAGTAAGAATAGTGTATGAAATTTCATGTTTTTGTGTTGCTATATATTTATTATTATTGTACAGTTTACCACAGTTTTCTTTAAAATATTTACAAAGATTTGTTTGGGAATGATTGCAGAAGCTATGTTCGTTGAATTCTGGTCGTTAGGGGATAATATATAAACCAGGGCCGTCTGCAATCCAGCTCCATGTAAGTAGTTCATTTATTTAAATTCTTATGGTTCGTTCGATTTAGTCTTCAAATTTGAACTCATTAATATTGTATGTTTGATGTAGATTGCAAGAGTTAATTGGAGTCGGAGCATGAGTCGAAGTAGGGTCTACAGTTTCACGAATAGGGGTAAGAGTAACAATAGGTTTGAGCAGTTAATGAACTTTTATGATTCAGAGTAAAAGATGTTTATAAAATTTAATGATTTGGTATTGCGATAAATCAATTAATCTATAGTTTATTTTTGTTTTCTTTAATATATTTTTTAAGATTTGGTTGACAATGATTGTTTGTATTGATTGCAGAAGCCGAGCTCGTAAAATACTGGTCTTTTGGGATGCTTTTGACTCTGGACACTTGGACCGTCGACAACCTAGCTGCCTATAAGGGACGTACTTCGTTTGGTTAAATGTTTATTTCGAGTTCGATTTAGTTTTAAGTTTAGAATTTTATTATTACTGTATGTTTGATGTTTGAGTTGATAGGAGTTAGAGTAGGAGTTGAAGTGAGTGATAGCTTTTAATAGAGTAGGGTTAGTACTCGGAGTAGGCAAGTCACGTTGGAAGCTAGAGTCGAAGTCGGAGTTGAAGAGAGTAATAATTTTTTTAAGAGTAAGGGTAGGTCTAGGAGTAGGTGAGTCATGGTAGGAGTAAGAGGCGAAGTAGGCACTAAAATTTCACGATTAGGTTAATGGTAACAATAGGTAGGAGCAGCTCCGAAAATTTCATGAGTAGATGTAGGGGTCGTGTATGAAATTTCATGTTTTTGTATTGCTATATATTTATTATTCTATAATTTACTACAGTTTTCTTTAAAATATTTGTCAAGATTTGCTTGGGAATGATTGTTGTTAATGATTGCAGAAGCTATGTTCGTGGAATTCTGCTCTTTTGGGGATGCTTATGATTATATTCGCTTGGACCTTCCGCAATCCAGCCGCTCGGAGGGGAAGTTGTTTGTTTATTTAAATTCTTATGGCTTGTTCGATTTAGTTTCAATTTTTAATTCATTATTATTTTATGTTTGATATAGATTGCAAGAGTTAATAGGAGTAGGAGTCGAAGTAGGGACTACGGTTCACGAATTAGGGTAAGAGTTACAATAGATAGAAGCAGTTAATGGAATTTTATGATTCGAATTAAGAGTACTCTGCGAAATTTAATGATTTGGTAGTGCGATAAATTTTTTGTGTCGCTGTGTATTTATTATCATTGTATAATTTACTACTGTTTTCTTTAAAATATTTACAAATAGTTGTTTGAGAATAATTATTTTTATTGATTGCCGAAGCTATGTTCGTGGAATTCTGGTCGTTCGGGGATGCTTTTGAATATATAAACTAGGGCCGTCTGCAGTCCAGCTGCTCGTAAGGGATGTAGTTCATTTATTTGAATTCTTATGGCTCGTTCGATTTAGTTTTCAAATTTGAACTCACTAATATTGTATGTTTGATGTAGATTGCAAGAGTCAATAGGAGTCGGAGCATGAGTCGAAGCAGTATCTACAGTTTCACGAATAGTGGTAAAGGTAACAACAGGTTGGAGCAGTTAATGAACTTTTATGATTCAGAGTAAAAGTAGTTCGTAAAATTTAATGATCTGGTATTGCGATAAATTAATTAATCTATAGTTCATTTTTATTTTCTTTAAAATATTTTCTTAGATTTGGTTGACAATGATTGTATGTATTGATTGCAGATGCCGAGCTCGTAAAATACCGGTCTTTCGGGATATTTTTGCTGTGGACACTTGAACCGTCAACAACCTAGCTTCCTATAAGGGAAGTACTTCGTTTAGTTAAATGTTTATGACCAGTTCGATTTAGTTTTAAGTTTAGAATTTTATTACTATTGTATGTTTGATGTAGATTACCTGAGTTAATAGGAGTTAGAGTAGGAGTTGAAGTGAGTGGTAACTTTTAATAGAGTAGGGTTAGTGCTAGTAGCAGGCAAGTCACGGTAGTAGTTAGAGCCGAAGTTGGAGTTGAAGAGAGTAATAATTTTTTTAAGAGTAGGTGTAGGTGTAGGTCTAGGAGTAGGTAAGTTATAGTCGAAGTAAGAGTCGAAGTAGGCGGCACTAAGTTTCACGAATGGGGTAAGGGTAACAACAATAGGTAGGAGCAGCTCCTAAAATTTCATAAGTAGAAGTAAGAATAGTGTATGAAATTTCATGTTTTTGTGTTGCTATATATTTATTATTATTGTACAGTTTACCACAGTTTTCTTTAAAATATTTACAAAGATTTGTTTGGGAATGATTGCAGAAGCTATGTTCGTTGAATTCTGGTCGTTAGGGGATAATATATAAACCAGGGCCGTCTGCAATCCAGCTCCATGTAAGTAGTTCATTTATTTAAATTCTTATGGTTCGTTCGATTTAGTCTTCAAATTTGAACTCATTAATATTGTATGTTTGATGTAGATTGCAAGAGTTAATTGGAGTCGGAGCATGAGTCGAAGTAGGGTCTACAGTTTCACGAATAGGGGTAAGAGTAACAATAGGTTTGAGCAGTTAATGAACTTTTATGATTCAGAGTAAAAGATGTTTATAAAATTTAATGATTTGGTATTGCGATAAATCAATTAATCTATAGTTTATTTTTGTTTTCTTTAATATATTTTTTAAGATTTGGTTGACAATGATTGTTTGTATTGATTGCAGAAGCCGAGCTCGTAAAATACTGGTCTTTTGGGATGCTTTTGACTCTGGACACTTGGACCGTCGACAACCTAGCTGCCTATAAGGGACGTACTTCGTTTGGTTAAATGTTTATTTCGAGTTCGATTTAGTTTTAAGTTTAGAATTTTATTATTACTGTATGTTTGATGTTTGAGTTGATAGGAGTTAGAGTAGGAGTTGAAGTGAGTGATAGCTTTTAATAGAGTAGGGTTAGTACTCGGAGTAGGCAAGTCACGTTGGAAGCTAGAGTCGAAGTCGGAGTTGAAGAGAGTAATAATTTTTTTAAGAGTAAGGGTAGGTCTAGGAGTAGGTGAGTCATGGTAGGAGTAAGAGGCGAAGTAGGCACTAAAATTTCACGATTAGGTTAATGGTAACAATAGGTAGGAGCAGCTCCGAAAATTTCATGAGTAGATGTAGGGGTCGTGTATGAAATTTCATGTTTTTGTATTGCTATATATTTATTATTCTATAATTTACTACAGTTTTCTTTAAAATATTTGTCAAGATTTGCTTGGGAATGATTGTTGTTAATGATTGCAGAAGCTATGTTCGTGGAATTCTGCTCTTTTGGGGATGCTTATGATTATATTCGCTTGGACCTTCCGCAATCCAGCCGCTCGGAGGGGAAGTTGTTTGTTTATTTAAATTCTTATGGCTTGTTCGATTTAGTTTCAATTTTTAATTCATTATTATTTTATGTTTGATATAGATTGCAAGAGTTAATAGGAGTAGGAGTCGAAGTAGGGACTACGGTTCACGAATTAGGGTAAGAGTTACAATAGATAGAAGCAGTTAATGGAATTTTATGATTCGAATTAAGAGTACTCTGCGAAATTTAATGATTTGGTAGTGCGATAAATTTTTTGTGTCGCTGTGTATTTATTATCATTGTATAATTTACTACTGTTTTCTTTAAAATATTTACAAATAGTTGTTTGAGAATAATTATTTTTATTGATTGCCGAAGCTATGTTCGTGGAATTCTGGTCGTTCGGGGATGCTTTTGAATATATAAACTAGGGCCGTCTGCAGTCCAGCTGCTCGTAAGGGATGTAGTTCATTTATTTGAATTCTTATGGCTCGTTCGATTTAGTTTTCAAATTTGAACTCACTAATATTGTATGTTTGATGTAGATTGCAAGAGTCAATAGGAGTCGAAGCAGGATCTACAGTTTCACGAATAGTGGTAAAGGTAACAACAGGTTGGAGCAGTTAATGAACTTTTATGATTCAGAGTAAAAGTAGTTCGTAAAATTTAATGATCTGGTATTGCGATAAATTAATTAATCTATAGTTCATTTTTATTTTCTTTAAAATATTTTCTTAGATTTGGTTGACAATGATTGTATGTATTGATTGCAGATGCCGAGCTCGTAAAATACCGGTCTTTCGGGATATTTTTGCTGTGGACACTTGAACCGTCAACAACCTAGCTTCCTATAAGGGAAGTACTTCGTTTAGTTAAATGTTTATGACCAGTTCGATTTAGTTTTAAGTTTAGAATTTTATTACTATTGTATGTTTGATGTAGATTACCTGAGTTAATAGGAGTTAGAGTAGGAGTTGAAGTGAGTGGTAACTTTTAATAGAGTAGGGTTAGTGCTAGTAGCAGGCAAGTCACGGTAGTAGTTAGAGCCGAAGTTGGAGTTGAAGAGAGTAATAATTTTTTTAAGAGTAGGTGTAGGTGTAGGTCTAGGAGTAGGTAAGTTATAGTCGAAGTAAGAGTCGAAGTAGGCGGCACTAAGTTTCACGAATGGGGTAAGGGTAACAACAATAGGTAGGAGCAGCTCCTAAAATTTCATAAGTAGAAGTAAGAATAGTGTATGAAATTTCATGTTTTTGTGTTGCTATATATTTATTATTATTGTACAGTTTACCACAGTTTTCTTTAAAATATTTACAAAGATTTGTTTGGGAATGATTGCAGAAGCTATGTTCGTTGAATTCTGGTCGTTAGGGGATAATATATAAACCAGGGCCGTCTGCAATCCAGCTCCATGTAAGTAGTTCATTTATTTAAATTCTTATGGTTCGTTCGATTTAGTTTTCAAATTTGAACTCATTAATATTGTATGTTTGATGTAGATTGCAAGAGTTAATTGGAGTCGGAGCATGAGTCGAAGTAGGGTCTACAGTTTCACGAATAGGGGTAAGAGTAACAATAGGTTTGAGCAGTTAATGAACTTTTATGATTCAGAGTAAAAGATGTTTATAAAATTTAATGATTTGGTATTGCGATAAATCAATTAATCTATAGTTTATTTTTGTTTTCTTTAATATATTTTTTAAGATTTGGTTGACAATGATTGTTTGTATTGATTGCAGAAGCCGAGCTCGTAAAATACTGGTCTTTTGGGATGCTTTTGACTCTGGACACTTGGACCGTCGACAACCTAGCTGCCTATAAGGGACGTACTTCGTTTGGTTAAATGTTTATTTCGAGTTCGATTTAGTTTTAAGTTTAGAATTTTATTATTACTGTATGTTTGATGTTTGAGTTGATAGGAGTTAGAGTAGGAGTTGAAGTGAGTGATAGCTTTTAATAGAGTAGGGTTAGTACTCGGAGTAGGCAAGTCACGTTGGAAGCTAGAGTCGAAGTCGGAGTTGAAGAGAGTAATAATTTTTTTAAGAGTAAGGGTAGGTCTAGGAGTAGGTGAGTCATGGTAGGAGTAAGAGGCGAAGTAGGCACTAAAATTTCACGATTAGGTTAATGGTAACAATAGGTAGGAGCAGCTCCGAAAATTTCATGAGTAGATGTAGGGGTCGTGTATGAAATTTCATGTTTTTGTATTGCTATATATTTATTATTCTATAATTTACTACAGTTTTCTTTAAAATATTTGTCAAGATTTGCTTGGGAATGATTGTTGTTAATGATTGCAGAAGCTATGTTCGTGGAATTCTGCTCTTTTGGGGATGCTTATGATTATATTCGCTTGGACCTTCCGCAATCCAGCCGCTCGGAGGGGAAGTTGTTTGTTTATTTAAATTCTTATGGCTTGTTCGATTTAGTTTCAATTTTTAATTCATTATTATTTTATGTTTGATATAGATTGCAAGAGTTAATAGGAGTAGGAGTCGAAGTAGGGACTACGGTTCACGAATTAGGGTAAGAGTTACAATAGATAGAAGCAGTTAATGGAATTTTATGATTCGAATTAAGAGTACTCTGCGAAATTTAATGATTTGGTAGTGCGATAAATTTTTTGTGTCGCTGTGTATTTATTATCATTGTATAATTTACTACTGTTTTCTTTAAAATATTTACAAATAGTTGTTTGAGAATAATTATTTTTATTGATTGCCGAAGCTATGTTCGTGGAATTCTGGTCGTTCGGGGATGCTTTTGAATATATAAACTAGGGCCGTCTGCAGTCCAGCTGCTCGTAAGGGATGTAGTTCATTTATTTGAATTCTTATGGCTCGTTCGATTTAGTTTTCAAATTTGAACTCACTAATATTGTATGTTTGATGTAGATTGCAAGAGTCAATAGGAGTCGAAGCAGGATCTACAGTTTCACGAATAGTGGTAAAGGTAACAACAGGTTGGAGCAGTTAATGAACTTTTATGATTCAGAGTAAAAGTAGTTCGTAAAATTTAATGATCTGGTATTGCGATAAATTAATTAATCTATAGTTCATTTTTATTTTCTTTAAAATATTTTCTTAGATTTGGTTGACAATGATTGTATGTATTGATTGCAGATGCCGAGCTCGTAAAATACCGGTCTTTCGGGATATTTTTGCTGTGGACACTTGAACCGTCAACAACCTAGCTTCCTATAAGGGAAGTACTTCGTTTAGTTAAATGTTTATGACCAGTTCGATTCAGTTTTAAGTTTAGAATTTTATTACTATTGTATGTTTGATGTAGATTACCTGAGTTAATAGGAGTTAGAGTAGGAGTTGAAGTGAGTGGTAACTTTTAATAGAGTAGGGTTAGTGCTAGTAGCAGGCAAGTCACGGTAGTAGTTAGAGCCGAAGTTGGAGTTGAAGAGAGTAATAATTTTTTTAAGAGTAGGTGTAGGTGTAGGTCTAGGAGTAGGTAAGTTATAGTCGAAGTAAGAGTCGAAGTAGGCGGCACTAAGTTTCACGAATGGGGTAAGGGTAACAACAATAGGTAGGAGCAGCTCCTAAAATTTCATAAGTAGAAGTAAGAATAGTGTATGAAATTTCATGTTTTTGTGTTGCTATATATTTATTATTATTGTACAGTTTACCACAGTTTTCTTTAAAATATTTACAAAGATTTGTTTGGGAATGATTGCAGAAGCTATGTTCGTTGAATTCTGGTCGTTAGGGGATAATATATAAACCAGGGCCGTCTGCAATCCAGCTCCATGTAAGTAGTTCATTTATTTAAATTCTTATGGTTCGTTCGATTTAGTTTTCAAATTTGAACTCATTAATATTGTATGTTTGATGTAGATTGCAAGAGTTAATTGGAGTCGGAGCATGAGTCGAAGTAGGGTCTACAGTTTCACGAATAGGGGTAAGAGTAACAATAGGTTTGAGCAGTTAATGAACTTTTATGATTCAGAGTAAAAGATGTTTATAAAATTTAATGATTTGGTATTGCGATAAATCAATTAATCTATAGTTTATTTTTGTTTTCTTTAATATATTTTTTAAGATTTGGTTGACAATGATTGTTTGTATTGATTGCAGAAGCCGAGCTCGTAAAATACTGGTCTTTTGGGATGCTTTTGACTCTGGACACTTGGACCGTCGACAACCTAGCTGCCTATAAGGGACGTACTTCGTTTGGTTAAATGTTTATTTCGAGTTCGATTTAGTTTTAAGTTTAGAATTTTATTATTACTGTATGTTTGATGTTTGAGTTGATAGGAGTTAGAGTAGGAGTTGAAGTGAGTGATAGCTTTTAATAGAGTAGGGTTAGTACTCGGAGTAGGCAAGTCACGTTGGAAGCTAGAGTCGAAGTCGGAGTTGAAGAGAGTAATAATTTTTTTAAGAGTAAGGGTAGGTCTAGGAGTAGGTGAGTCATGGTAGGAGTAAGAGGCGAAGTAGGCACTAAAATTTCACGATTAGGTTAATGGTAACAATAGGTAGGAGCAGCTCCGAAAATTTCATGAGTAGATGTAGGGGTCGTGTATGAAATTTCATGTTTTTGTATTGCTATATATTTATTATTCTATAATTTACTACAGTTTTCTTTAAAATATTTGTCAAGATTTGCTTGGGAATGATTGTTGTTAATGATTGCAGAAGCTATGTTCGTGGAATTCTGCTCTTTTGGGGATGCTTATGATTATATTCGCTTGGACCTTCCGCAATCCAGCCGCTCGGAGGGGAAGTTGTTTGTTTATTTAAATTCTTATGGCTTGTTCGATTTAGTTTCAATTTTTAATTCATTATTATTTTATGTTTGATATAGATTGCAAGAGTTAATAGGAGTAGGAGTCGAAGTAGGGACTACGGTTCACGAATTAGGGTAAGAGTTACAATAGATAGAAGCAGTTAATGGAATTTTATGATTCGAATTAAGAGTACTCTGCGAAATTTAATGATTTGGTAGTGCGATAAATTTTTTGTGTCGCTGTGTATTTATTATCATTGTATAATTTACTACTGTTTTCTTTAAAATATTTACAAATAGTTGTTTGAGAATAATTATTTTTATTGATTGCCGAAGCTATGTTCGTGGAATTCTGGTCGTTCGGGGATGCTTTTGAATATATAAACTAGGGCCGTCTGCAGTCCAGCTGCTCGTAAGGGATGTAGTTCATTTATTTGAATTCTTATGGCTCGTTCGATTTAGTTTTCAAATTTGAACTCACTAATATTGTATGTTTGATGTAGATTGCAAGAGTCAATAGGAGTCGGAGCATGAGTCGAAGCAGGATCTACAGTTTCACGAATAGTGGTAAAGGTAACAACAGGTTGGAGCAGTTAATGAACTTTTATGATTCAGAGTAAAAGTAGTTCGTAAAATTTAATGATCTGGTATTGCGATAAATTAATTAATCTATAGTTCATTTTTATTTTCTTTAAAATATTTTCTTAGATTTGGTTGACAATGATTGTATGTATTGATTGCAGATGCCGAGCTCGTAAAATACCGGTCTTTCGGGATATTTTTGCTGTGGACACTTGAACCGTCAACAACCTAGCTTCCTATAAGGGAAGTACTTCGTTTAGTTAAATGTTTATGACCAGTTCGATTTAGTTTTAAGTTTAGAATTTTATTACTATTGTATGTTTGATGTAGATTACCTGAGTTAATAGGAGTTAGAGTAGGAGTTGAAGTGAGTGGTAACTTTTAATAGAGTAGGGTTAGTGCTAGTAGCAGGCAAGTCACGGTAGTAGTTAGAGCCGAAGTTGGAGTTGAAGAGAGTAATAATTTTTTTAAGAGTAGGTGTAGGTGTAGGTCTAGGAGTAGGTAAGTTATAGTCGAAGTAAGAGTCGAAGTAGGCGGCACTAAGTTTCACGAATGGGGTAAGGGTAACAACAATAGGTAGGAGCAGCTCCTAAAATTTCATAAGTAGAAGTAAGAATAGTGTATGAAATTTCATGTTTTTGTGTTGCTATATATTTATTATTATTGTACAGTTTACCACAGTTTTCTTTAAAATATTTACAAAGATTTGTTTGGGAATGATTGCAGAAGCTATGTTCGTTGAATTCTGGTCGTTAGGGGATAATATATAAACCAGGGCCGTCTGCAATCCAGCTCCATGTAAGTAGTTCATTTATTTAAATTCTTATGGTTCGTTCGATTTAGTTTTCAAATTTGAACTCATTAATATTGTATGTTTGATGTAGATTGCAAGAGTTAATTGGAGTCGGAGCATGAGTCGAAGTAGGGTCTACAGTTTCACGAATAGGGGTAAGAGTAACAATAGGTTTGAGCAGTTAATGAACTTTTATGATTCAGAGTAAAAGATGTTTATAAAATTTAATGATTTGGTATTGCGATAAATCAATTAATCTATAGTTTATTTTTGTTTTCTTTAATATATTTTTTAAGATTTGGTTGACAATGATTGTTTGTATTGATTGCAGAAGCCGAGCTCGTAAAATACTGGTCTTTTGGGATGCTTTTGACTCTGGACACTTGGACCGTCGACAACCTAGCTGCCTATAAGGGACGTACTTCGTTTGGTTAAATGTTTATTTCGAGTTCGATTTAGTTTTAAGTTTAGAATTTTATTATTACTGTATGTTTGATGTTTGAGTTGATAGGAGTTAGAGTAGGAGTTGAAGTGAGTGATAGCTTTTAATAGAGTAGGGTTAGTACTCGGAGTAGGCAAGTCACGTTGGAAGCTAGAGTCGAAGTCGGAGTTGAAGAGAGTAATAATTTTTTTAAGAGTAAGGGTAGGTCTAGGAGTAGGTGAGTCATGGTAGGAGTAAGAGGCGAAGTAGGCACTAAAATTTCACGATTAGGTTAATGGTAACAATAGGTAGGAGCAGCTCCGAAAATTTCATGAGTAGATGTAGGGGTCGTGTATGAAATTTCATGTTTTTGTATTGCTATATATTTATTATTCTATAATTTACTACAGTTTTCTTTAAAATATTTGTCAAGATTTGCTTGGGAATGATTGTTGTTAATGATTGCAGAAGCTATGTTCGTGGAATTCTGCTCTTTTGGGGATGCTTATGATTATATTCGCTTGGACCTTCCGCAATCCAGCCGCTCGGAGGGGAAGTTGTTTGTTTATTTAAATTCTTATGGCTTGTTCGATTTAGTTTCAATTTTTAATTCATTATTATTTTATGTTTGATATAGATTGCAAGAGTTAATAGGAGTAGGAGTCGAAGTAGGGACTACGGTTCACGAATTAGGGTAAGAGTTACAATAGATAGAAGCAGTTAATGGAATTTTATGATTCGAATTAAGAGTACTCTGCGAAATTTAATGATTTGGTAGTGCGATAAATTTTTTGTGTCGCTGTGTATTTATTATCATTGTATAATTTACTACTGTTTTCTTTAAAATATTTACAAATAGTTGTTTGAGAATAATTATTTTTATTGATTGCCGAAGCTATGTTCGTGGAATTCTGGTCGTTCGGGGATGCTTTTGAATATATAAACTAGGGCCGTCTGCAGTCCAGCTGCTCGTAAGGGATGTAGTTCATTTATTTGAATTCTTATGGCTCGTTCGATTTAGTTTTCAAATTTGAACTCACTAATATTGTATGTTTGATGTAGATTGCAAGAGTCAATAGGAGTCGGAGCATGAGTCGAAGCAGGATCTACAGTTTCACGAATAGTGGTAAAGGTAACAACAGGTTGGAGCAGTTAATGAACTTTTATGATTCAGAGTAAAAGTAGTTCGTAAAATTTAATGATCTGGTATTGCGATAAATTAATTAATCTATAGTTCATTTTTATTTTCTTTAAAATATTTTCTTAGATTTGGTTGACAATGATTGTATGTATTGATTGCAGATGCCGAGCTCGTAAAATATCGGTCTTTCGGGATATTTTTGCTGTGGACACTTGAACCGTCAACAACCTAGCTTCCTATAAGGGAAGTACTTCGTTTAGTTAAATGTTTATGACCAGTTCGATTTAGTTTTAAGTTTAGAATTTTATTACTATTGTATGTTTGATGTAGATTACCTGAGTTAATAGGAGTTAGAGTAGGAGTTGAAGTGAGTGGTAACTTTTAATAGAGTAGGGTTAGTGCTAGTAGCAGGCAAGTCACGGTAGTAGTTAGAGCCGAAGTTGGAGTTGAAGAGAGTAATAATTTTTTTAAGAGTAGGTGTAGGTGTAGGTCTAGGAGTAGGTAAGTTATAGTCGAAGTAGGCGGCACTAAGTTTCACGAATGGGGTAAGGGTAACAACAATAGGTAGGAGCAGCTCCTAAAATTTCATAAGTAGAAGTAAGAATAGTGTATGAAATTTCATGTTTTTGTGTTGCTATATATTTATTATTATTGTACAGTTTACCACAGTTTTCTTTAAAATATTTACAAAGATTTGTTTGGGAATGATTGCAGAAGCTATGTTCGTTGAATTCTGGTCGTTAGGGGATAATATATAAACCAGGGCCGTCTGCAATCCAGCTCCATGTAAGTAGTTCATTTATTTAAATTCTTATGGTTCGTTCGATTTAGTTTTCAAATTTGAACTCATTAATATTGTATGTTTGATGTAGATTGCAAGAGTTAATTGGAGTCGGAGCATGAGTCGAAGTAGGGTCTACAGTTTCACGAATAGGGGTAAGAGTAACAATAGGTTTGAGCAGTTAATGAACTTTTATGATTCAGAGTAAAAGATGTTTATAAAATTTAATGATTTGGTATTGCGATAAATCAATTAATCTATAGTTTATTTTTGTTTTCTTTAATATATTTTTTAAGATTTGGTTGACAATGATTGTTTGTATTGATTGCAGAAGCCGAGCTCGTAAAATACTGGTCTTTTGGGATGCTTTTGACTCTGGACACTTGGACCGTCGACAACCTAGCTGCCTATAAGGGACGTACTTCGTTTGGTTAAATGTTTATTTCGAGTTCGATTTAGTTTTAAGTTTAGAATTTTATTATTACTGTATGTTTGATGTTTGAGTTGATAGGAGTTAGAGTAGGAGTTGAAGTGAGTGATAGCTTTTAATAGAGTAGGGTTAGTACTCGGAGTAGGCAAGTCACGTTGGAAGCTAGAGTCGAAGTCGGAGTTGAAGAGAGTAATAATTTTTTTAAGAGTAAGGGTAGGTCTAGGAGTAGGTGAGTCATGGTAGGAGTAAGAGGCGAAGTAGGCACTAAAATTTCACGATTAGGTTAATGGTAACAATAGGTAGGAGCAGCTCCGAAAATTTCATGAGTAGATGTAGGGGTCGTGTATGAAATTTCATGTTTTTGTATTGCTATATATTTATTATTCTATAATTTACTACAGTTTTCTTTAAAATATTTGTCAAGATTTGCTTGGGAATGATTGTTGTTAATGATTGCAGAAGCTATGTTCGTGGAATTCTGCTCTTTTGGGGATGCTTATGATTATATTCGCTTGGACCTTCCGCAATCCAGCCGCTCGGAGGGGAAGTTGTTTGTTTATTTAAATTCTTATGGCTTGTTCGATTTAGTTTCAATTTTTAATTCATTATTATTTTATGTTTGATATAGATTGCAAGAGTTAATAGGAGTAGGAGTCGAAGTAGGGACTACGGTTCACGAATTAGGGTAAGAGTTACAATAGATAGAAGCAGTTAATGGAATTTTATGATTCGAATTAAGAGTACTCTGCGAAATTTAATGATTTGGTAGTGCGATAAATTTTTTGTGTCGCTGTGTATTTATTATCATTGTATAATTTACTACTGTTTTCTTTAAAATATTTACAAATAGTTGTTTGAGAATAATTATTTTTATTGATTGCCGAAGCTATGTTCGTGGAATTCTGGTCGTTCGGGGATGCTTTTGAATATATAAACTAGGGCCGTCTGCAGTCCAGCTGCTCGTAAGGGATGTAGTTCATTTATTTGAATTCTTATGGCTCGTTCGATTTAGTTTTCAAATTTGAACTCACTAATATTGTATGTTTGATGTAGATTGCAAGAGTCAATAGGAGTCGAAGCAGGATCTACAGTTTCACGAATAGTGGTAAAGGTAACAACAGGTTGGAGCAGTTAATGAACTTTTATGATTCAGAGTAAAAGTAGTTCGTAAAATTTAATGATCTGGTATTGCGATAAATTAATTAATCTATAGTTCATTTTTATTTTCTTTAAAATATTTTCTTAGATTTGGTTGACAATGATTGTATGTATTGATTGCAGATGCCGAGCTCGTAAAATACCGGTCTTTCGGGATATTTTTGCTGTGGACACTTGAACCGTCAACAACCTAGCTTCCTATAAGGGAAGTACTTCGTTTAGTTAAATGTTTATGACCAGTTCGATTTAGTTTTAAGTTTAGAATTTTATTACTATTGTATGTTTGATGTAGATTACCTGAGTTAATAGGAGTTAGAGTAGGAGTTGAAGTGAGTGGTAACTTTTAATAGAGTAGGGTTAGTGCTAGTAGCAGGCAAGTCACGGTAGTAGTTAGAGCCGAAGTTGGAGTTGAAGAGAGTAATAATTTTTTTAAGAGTAGGTGTAGGTGTAGGTCTAGGAGTAGGTAAGTTATAGTCGAAGTAAGAGTCGAAGTAGGCGGCACTAAGTTTCACGAATGGGGTAAGGGTAACAACAATAGGTAGGAGCAGCTCCTAAAATTTCATAAGTAGAAGTAAGAATAGTGTATGAAATTTCATGTTTTTGTGTTGCTATATATTTATTATTATTGTACAGTTTACCACAGTTTTCTTTAAAATATTTACAAAGATTTGTTTGGGAATGATTGCAGAAGCTATGTTCGTTGAATTCTGGTCGTTAGGGGATAATATATAAACCAGGGCCGTCTGCAATCCAGCTCCATGTAAGTAGTTCATTTATTTAAATTCTTATGGTTCGTTCGATTTAGTTTTCAAATTTGAACTCATTAATATTGTATGTTTGATGTAGATTGCAAGAGTTAATTGGAGTCGGAGCATGAGTCGAAGTAGGGTCTACAGTTTCACGAATAGGGGTAAGAGTAACAATAGGTTTGAGCAGTTAATGAACTTTTATGATTCAGAGTAAAAGATGTTTATAAAATTTAATGATTTGGTATTGCGATAAATCAATTAATCTATAGTTTATTTTTGTTTTCTTTAATATATTTTTTAAGATTTGGTTGACAATGATTGTTTGTATTGATTGCAGAAGCCGAGCTCGTAAAATACTGGTCTTTTGGGATGCTTTTGACTCTGGACACTTGGACCGTCGACAACCTAGCTGCCTATAAGGGACGTACTTCGTTTGGTTAAATGTTTATTTCGAGTTCGATTTAGTTTTAAGTTTAGAATTTTATTATTACTGTATGTTTGATGTTTGAGTTGATAGGAGTTAGAGTAGGAGTTGAAGTGAGTGATAGCTTTTAATAGAGTAGGGTTAGTACTCGGAGTAGGCAAGTCACGTTGGAAGCTAGAGTCGAAGTCGGAGTTGAAGAGAGTAATAATTTTTTTAAGAGTAAGGGTAGGTCTAGGAGTAGGTGAGTCATGGTAGGAGTAAGAGGCGAAGTAGGCACTAAAATTTCACGATTAGGTTAATGGTAACAATAGGTAGGAGCAGCTCCGAAAATTTCATGAGTAGATGTAGGGGTCGTGTATGAAATTTCATGTTTTTGTATTGCTATATATTTATTATTCTATAATTTACTACAGTTTTCTTTAAAATATTTGTCAAGATTTGCTTGGGAATGATTGTTGTTAATGATTGCAGAAGCTATGTTCGTGGAATTCTGCTCTTTTGGGGATGCTTATGATTATATTCGCTTGGACCTTCCGCAATCCAGCCGCTCGGAGGGGAAGTTGTTTGTTTATTTAAATTCTTATGGCTTGTTCGATTTAGTTTCAATTTTTAATTCATTATTATTTTATGTTTGATATAGATTGCAAGAGTTAATAGGAGTAGGAGTCGAAGTAGGGACTACGGTTCACGAATTAGGGTAAGAGTTACAATAGATAGAAGCAGTTAATGGAATTTTATGATTCGAATTAAGAGTACTCTGCGAAATTTAATGATTTGGTAGTGCGATAAATTTTTTGTGTCGCTGTGTATTTATTATCATTGTATAATTTACTACTGTTTTCTTTAAAATATTTACAAATAGTTGTTTGAGAATAATTATTTTTATTGATTGCCGAAGCTATGTTCGTGGAATTCTGGTCGTTCGGGGATGCTTTTGAATATATAAACTAGGGCCGTCTGCAGTCCAGCTGCTCGTAAGGGATGTAGTTCATTTATTTGAATTCTTATGGCTCGTTCGATTTAGTTTTCAAATTTGAACTCACTAATATTGTATGTTTGATGTAGATTGCAAGAGTCAATAGGAGTCGAAGCAGGATCTACAGTTTCACGAATAGTGGTAAAGGTAACAACAGGTTGGAGCAGTTAATGAACTTTTATGATTCAGAGTAAAAGTAGTTCGTAAAATTTAATGATCTGGTATTGCGATAAATTAATTAATCTATAGTTCATTTTTATTTTCTTTAAAATATTTTCTTAGATTTGGTTGACAATGATTGTATGTATTGATTGCAGATGCCGAGCTCGTAAAATACCGGTCTTTCGGGATATTTTTGCTGTGGACACTTGAACCGTCAACAACCTAGCTTCCTATAAGGGAAGTACTTCGTTTAGTTAAATGTTTATGACCAGTTCGATTCAGTTTTAAGTTTAGAATTTTATTACTATTGTATGTTTGATGTAGATTACCTGAGTTAATAGGAGTTAGAGTAGGAGTTGAAGTGAGTGGTAACTTTTAATAGAGTAGGGTTAGTGCTAGTAGCAGGCAAGTCACGGTAGTAGTTAGAGCCGAAGTTGGAGTTGAAGAGAGTAATAATTTTTTTAAGAGTAGGTGTAGGTGTAGGTCTAGGAGTAGGTAAGTTATAGTCGAAGTAAGAGTCGAAGTAGGCGGCACTAAGTTTCACGAATGGGGTAAGGGTAACAACAATAGGTAGGAGCAGCTCCTAAAATTTCATAAGTAGAAGTAAGAATAGTGTATGAAATTTCATGTTTTTGTGTTGCTATATATTTATTATTATTGTACAGTTTACCACAGTTTTCTTTAAAATATTTACAAAGATTTGTTTGGGAATGATTGCAGAAGCTATGTTCGTTGAATTCTGGTCGTTAGGGGATAATATATAAACCAGGGCCGTCTGCAATCCAGCTCCATGTAAGTAGTTCATTTATTTAAATTCTTATGGTTCGTTCGATTTAGTTTTCAAATTTGAACTCATTAATATTGTATGTTTGATGTAGATTGCAAGAGTTAATTGGAGTCGGAGCATGAGTCGAAGTAGGGTCTACAGTTTCACGAATAGGGGTAAGAGTAACAATAGGTTTGAGCAGTTAATGAACTTTTATGATTCAGAGTAAAAGATGTTTATAAAATCTAATGATTTGGTATTGCGATAAATCAATTAATCTATAGTTTATTTTTGTTTTCTTTGATATATTTTTTAAGATTTGGTTGACAATGATTGTTTGTATTGATTGCAGAAGCCGAGCTCGTAAAATACTGGTCTTTTGGGATGCTTTTGACTCTGGACACTTGGACCGTCGACAACCTAGCTGCCTATAAGGGACGTACTTCGTTTGGTTAAATGTTTATTTCGAGTTCGATTTAGTTTTAAGTTTAGAATTTTATTATTACTGTATGTTTGATGTTTGAGTTGATAGGAGTTAGAGTAGGAGTTGAAGTGAGTGATAGCTTTTAATAGAGTAGGGTTAGTACTCGGAGTAGGCAAGTCACGTTGGAAGCTAGAGTCGAAGTCGGAGTTGAAGAGAGTAATAATTTTTTTAAGAGTAAGGGTAGGTCTAGGAGTAGGTGAGTCATGGTAGGAGTAAGAGGCGAAGTAGGCACTAAAATTTCACGATTAGGTTAATGGTAACAATAGGTAGGAGCAGCTCCGAAAATTTCATGAGTAGATGTAGGGGTCGTGTATGAAATTTCATGTTTTTGTATTGCTATATATTTATTATTCTATAATTTACTACAGTTTTCTTTAAAATATTTGTCAAGATTTGCTTGGGAATGATTGTTGTTAATGATTGCAGAAGCTATGTTCGTGGAATTCTGCTCTTTTGGGGATGCTTATGATTATATTCGCTTGGACCTTCCGCAATCCAGCCGCTCGGAGGGGAAGTTGTTTGTTTATTTAAATTCTTATGGCTTGTTCGATTTAGTTTCAATTTTTAATTCATTATTATTTTATGTTTGATATAGATTGCAAGAGTTAATAGGAGTAGGAGTCGAAGTAGGGACTACGGTTCACGAATTAGGGTAAGAGTTACAATAGATAGAAGCAGTTAATGGAATTTTATGATTCGAATTAAGAGTACTCTGCGAAATTTAATGATTTGGTAGTGCGATAAATTTTTTGTGTCGCTGTGTATTTATTATCATTGTATAATTTACTACTGTTTTCTTTAAAATATTTACAAATAGTTGTTTGAGAATAATTATTTTTATTGATTGCCGAAGCTATGTTCGTGGAATTCTGGTCGTTCGGGGATGCTTTTGAATATATAAACTAGGGCCGTCTGCAGTCCAGCTGCTCGTAAGGGATGTAGTTCATTTATTTGAATTCTTATGGCTCGTTCGATTTAGTTTTCAAATTTGAACTCACTAATATTGTATGTTTGATGTAGATTGCAAGAGTCAATAGGAGTCGGAGCATGATCTACAGTTTCACGAATAGTGGTAAAGGTAACAACAGGTTGGAGCAGTTAATGAACTTTTATGATTCAGAGTAAAAGTAGTTCGTAAAATTTAATGATCTGGTATTGCGATAAATTAATTAATCTATAGTTCATTTTTATTTTCTTTAAAATATTTTCTTAGATTTGGTTGACAATGATTGTATGTATTGATTGCAGATGCCGAGCTCGTAAAATACCGGTCTTTCGGGATATTTTTGCTGTGGACACTTGAACCGTCAACAACCTAGCTGTAAGAGTTACAATAGATAGAAGCAGTTAATGGAATTTTATGATTCGAATTAAGAGTACTCTGCGAAATTTAATGATTTGGTAGTGCGATAAATTTTTTGTGTCGCTGTGTATTTATTATCATTGTATAATTTACTACTGTTTTCTTTAAAATATTTACAAATAGTTGTTTGAGAATAATTATTTTTATTGATTGCCGAAGCTATGTTCGTGGAATTCTGGTCGTTCGGGGATGCTTTTGAATATATAAACTAGGGCCGTCTGCAGTCCAGCTGCTCGTAAGGGATGTAGTTCATTTATTTGAATTCTTATGGCTCGTTCGATTTAGTTTTCAAATTTGAACTCACTAATATTGTATGTTTGATGTAGATTGCAAGAGTCAATAGGAGTCGGAGCATGAGTCGAAGCAGAATCTACAGTTTCACGAATAGTGGTAAAGGTAACAACAGGTTGGAGCAGTTAATGAACTTTTATGATTCAGAGTAAAAGTAGTTCGTAAAATTTAATGATCTGGTATTGCGATAAATTAATTAATCTATAGTTCATTTTTATTTTCTTTAAAATATTTTCTTAGATTTGGTTGACAATGATTGTATGTATTGATTGCAGATGCCGAGCTCGTAAAATACCGGTCTTTCGGGATATTTTTGCTGTGGACACTTGAACCGTCAACAACCTAGCTTCCTATAAGGGAAGTACTTCGTTTAGTTAAATGTTTATGACCAGTTCGATTTAGTTTTAAGTTTAGAATTTTATTACTATTGTATGTTTGATGTAGATTACCTGAGTTAATAGGAGTTAGAGTAGGAGTTGAAGTGAGTGATAACTTTTAATAGAGTAGGGTTAGTGCTAGTAGCAGGCAAGTCACGGTAGTAGTTAGAGCCGAAGTTGGAGTTGAAGAGAGTAATAATTTTTTTAAGAGTAGGTGTAGGTGTAGGTCTAGGAGTAGGTAAGTTATAGTCGAAGTAAGAGTCGAAGTAGGCGGCACTAAGTTTCACGAATGGGGTAAGGGTAACAACAATAGGTAGGAGCAGCTCCTAAAATTTCATAAGTAGAAGTAAGAATAGTGTATGAAATTTCATGTTTTTGTGTTGCTATATATTTATTATTATTGTACAGTTTACCACAGTTTTCTTTAAAATATTTACAAAGATTTGTTTGGGAATGATTGCAGAAGCTATGTTCGTTGAATTCTGGTCGTTAGGGGATAATATATAAACCAGGGCCGTCTGCAATCCAGCTCCATGTAAGTAGTTCATTTATTTAAATTCTTATGGTTCGTTCGATTTAGTTTTCAAATTTGAACTCATTAATATTGTATGTTTGATGTAGATTGCAAGAGTTAATTGGAGTCGGAGCATGAGTCGAAGTAGGGTCTACAGTTTCACGAATAGGGGTAAGAGTAACAATAGGTTTGAGCAGTTAATGAACTTTTATGATTCAGAGTAAAAGATGTTTATAAAATTTAATGATTTGGTATTGCGATAAATCAATTAATCTATAGTTTATTTTTGTTTTCTTTAATATATTTTTTAAGATTTGGTTGACAATGATTGTTTGTATTGATTGCAGAAGCCGAGCTCGTAAAATACTGGTCTTTTGGGATGCTTTTGACTCTGGACACTTGGACCGTCGACAACCTAGCTGCCTATAAGGGACGTACTTCGTTTGGTTAAATGTTTATTTCGAGTTCGATTTAGTTTTAAGTTTAGAATTTTATTATTACTGTATGTTTGATGTTTGAGTTGATAGGAGTTAGAGTAGGAGTTGAAGTGAGTGATAGCTTTTAATAGAGTAGGTTTAGTACTCGGAGTAGGCAAGTCACGTTGGAAGCTAGAGTCGAAGTCGGAGTTGAAGAGAGTAATAATTTTTTTAAGAGTAAGGGTAGGTCTAGGAGTAGGTGAGTCATGGTAGGAGTAAGAGGCGAAGTAGGCACTAAAATTTCACGATTAGGTTAATGGTAACAATAGGTAGGAGCAGCTCCGAAAATTTCATGAGTAGATGTAGGGGTCGTGTATGAAATTTCATGTTTTTGTATTGCTATATATTTATTATTCTATAATTTACTACAGTTTTCTTTAAAATATTTGTCAAGATTTGCTTGGGAATGATTGTTGTTAATGATTGCAGAAGCTATGTTCGTGGAATTCTGCTCTTTTGGGGATGCTTATGATTATATTCGCTTGGAACTTCCGCAATCCAGCTGCTCGGAGGGGAAGTTGTTTGTTTATTTAAATTCTTATGGCTTGTTCGATTTAGTTTCAATTTTTAATTCATTATTATTTTATGTTTGATATAGATTGCAAGAGTTAATAGGAGTAGGAGTCGAAGTAGGGACTACGGTTCACGAATTAGGGTAAGAGTTACAATAGATAGAAGCAGTTAATGGAATTTTATGATTCGAATTAAGAGTACTCTGCGAAATTTAATGATTTGGTAGTGCGATAAATTTTTTGTGTCGCTGTGTATTTATTATCATTGTATAATTTACTACTGTTTTCTTTAAAATATTTACAAATAGTTGTTTGAGAATAATTATTTTTATTGATTGCCGAAGCTATGTTCGTGGAATTCTGGTCGTTCGGGGATGCTTTTGAATATATAAACTAGGGCCGTCTGCAGTCCAGCTGCTCGTAAGGGATGTAGTTCATTTATTTGAATTCTTATGGCTCGTTCGATTTAGTTTTCAAATTTGAACTCACTAATATTGTATGTTTGATGTAGATTGCAAGAGTCAATAGGAGTCGGAGCATGAGTCGAAGCAGAATCTACAGTTTCACGAATAGTGGTAAAGGTAACAACAGGTTGGAGCAGTTAATGAACTTTTATGATTCAGAGTAAAAGTAGTTCGTAAAATTTAATGATCTGGTATTGCGATAAATTAATTAATCTATAGTTCATTTTTATTTTCTTTAAAATATTTTCTTAGATTTGGTTGACAATGATTGTATGTATTGATTGCAGATGCCGAGCTCGTAAAATACCGGTCTTTCGGGATATTTTTGCTGTGGACACTTGAACCGTCAACAACCTAGCTTCCTATAAGGGAAGTACTTCGTTTAGTTAAATGTTTATGACCAGTTCGATTTAGTTTTAAGTTTAGAATTTTATTACTATTGTATGTTTGATGTAGATTACCTGAGTTAATAGGAGTTAGAGTAGGAGTTGAAGTGAGTGATAACTTTTAATAGAGTAGGGTTAGTGCTAGTAGCAGGCAAGTCACGGTAGTAGTTAGAGCCGAAGTTGGAGTTGAAGAGAGTAATAATTTTTTTAAGAGTAGGTGTAGGTGTAGGTCTAGGAGTAGGTAAGTTATAGTCGAAGTAAGAGTCGAAGTAGGCGGCACTAAGTTTCACGAATGGGGTAAGGGTAACAACAATAGGTAGGAGCAGCTCCTAAAATTTCATAAGTAGAAGTAAGAATAGTGTATGAAATTTCATGTTTTTGTGTTGCTATATATTTATTATTATTGTACAGTTTACCACAGTTTTCTTTAAAATATTTACAAAGATTTGTTTGGGAATGATTGCAGAAGCTATGTTCGTTGAATTCTGGTCGTTAGGGGATAATATATAAACCAGGGCCGTCTGCAATCCAGCTCCATGTAAGTAGTTCATTTATTTAAATTCTTATGGTTCGTTCGATTTAGTTTTCAAATTTGAACTCATTAATATTGTATGTTTGATGTAGATTGCAAGAGTTAATTGGAGTCGGAGCATGAGTCGAAGTAGGGTCTACAGTTTCACGAATAGGGGTAAGAGTAACAATAGGTTTGAGCAGTTAATGAACTTTTATGATTCAGAGTAAAAGATGTTTATAAAATTTAATGATTTGGTATTGCGATAAATCAATTAATCTATAGTTTATTTTTGTTTTCTTTAATATATTTTTTAAGATTTGGTTGACAATGATTGTTTGTATTGATTGCAGAAGCCGAGCTCGTAAAATACTGGTCTTTTGGGATGCTTTTGACTCTGGACACTTGGACCGTCGACAACCTAGCTGCCTATAAGGGACGTACTTCGTTTGGTTAAATGTTTATTTCGAGTTCGATTTAGTTTTAAGTTTAGAATTTTATTATTACTGTATGTTTGATGTTTGAGTTGATAGGAGTTAGAGTAGGAGTTGAAGTGAGTGATAGCTTTTAATAGAGTAGGGTTAGTACTCGGAGTAGGCAAGTCACGTTGGAAGCTAGAGTCGAAGTCGGAGTTGAAGAGAGTAATAATTTTTTTAAGAGTAAGGGTAGGTCTAGGAGTAGGTGAGTCATGGTAGGAGTAAGAGGCGAAGTAGGCACTAAAATTTCACGATTAGGTTAATGGTAACAATAGGTAGGAGCAGCTCCGAAAATTTCATGAGTAGATGTAGGGGTCGTGTATGAAATTTCATGTTTTTGTATTGCTATATATTTATTATTCTATAATTTACTACAGTTTTCTTTAAAATATTTGTCAAGATTTGCTTGGGAATGATTGTTGTTAATGATTGCAGAAGCTATGTTCGTGGAATTCTGCTCTTTTGGGGATGCTTATGATTATATTCGCTTGGACCTTCCGCAATCCAGCCGCTCGGAGGGGAAGTTGTTTGTTTATTTAAATTCTTATGGCTTGTTCGATTTAGTTTCAATTTTTAATTCATTATTATTTTATGTTTGATATAGATTGCAAGAGTTAATAGGAGTAGGAGTCGAAGTAGGGACTACGGTTCACGAATTAGGGTAAGAGTTACAATAGATAGAAGCAGTTAATGGAATTTTATGATTCGAATTAAGAGTACTCTGCGAAATTTAATGATTTGGTAGTGCGATAAATTTTTTGTGTCGCTGTGTATTTATTATCATTGTATAATTTACTACTGTTTTCTTTAAAATATTTACAAATAGTTGTTTGAGAATAATTATTTTTATTGATTGCCGAAGCTATGTTCGTGGAATTCTGGTCGTTCGGGGATGCTTTTGAATATATAAACTAGGGCCGTCTGCAGTCCAGCTGCTCGTAAGGGATGTAGTTCATTTATTTGAATTCTTATGGCTCGTTCGATTTAGTTTTCAAATTTGAACTCACTAATATTGTATGTTTGATGTAGATTGCAAGAGTCAATAGGAGTCGGAGCATGAGTCGAAGCAGGATCTACAGTTTCACGAATAGTGGTAAAGGTAACAACAGGTTGGAGCAGTTAATGAACTTTTATGATTCAGAGTAAAAGTAGTTCGTAAAATTTAATGATCTGGTATTGCGATAAATTAATTAATCTATAGTTCATTTTTATTTTCTTTAAAATATTTTCTTAGATTTGGTTGACAATGATTGTATGTATTGATTGCAGATGCCGAGCTCGTAAAATATCGGTCTTTCGGGATATTTTTGCTGTGGACACTTGAACCGTCAACAACCTAGCTTCCTATAAGGGAAGTACTTCGTTTAGTTAAATGTTTATGACCAGTTCGATTTAGTTTTAAGTTTAGAATTTTATTACTATTGTATGTTTGATGTAGATTACCTGAGTTAATAGGAGTTAGAGTAGGAGTTGAAGTGAGTGGTAACTTTTAATAGAGTAGGGTTAGTGCTAGTAGCAGGCAAGTCACGGTAGTAGTTAGAGCCGAAGTTGGAGTTGAAGAGAGTAATAATTTTTTTAAGAGTAGGTGTAGGTGTAGGTCTAGGAGTAGGTAAGTTATAGTCGAAGTAGGCGGCACTAAGTTTCACGAATGGGGTAAGGGTAACAACAATAGGTAGGAGCAGCTCCTAAAATTTCATAAGTAGAAGTAAGAATAGTGTATGAAATTTCATGTTTTTGTGTTGCTATATATTTATTATTATTGTACAGTTTACCACAGTTTTCTTTAAAATATTTACAAAGATTTGTTTGGGAATGATTGCAGAAGCTATGTTCGTTGAATTCTGGTCGTTAGGGGATAATATATAAACCAGGGCCGTCTGCAATCCAGCTCCATGTAAGTAGTTCATTTATTTAAATTCTTATGGTTCGTTCGATTTAGTTTTCAAATTTGAACTCATTAATATTGTATGTTTGATGTAGATTGCAAGAGTTAATTGGAGTCGGAGCATGAGTCGAAGTAGGGTCTACAGTTTCACGAATAGGGGTAAGAGTAACAATAGGTTTGAGCAGTTAATGAACTTTTATGATTCAGAGTAAAAGATGTTTATAAAATTTAATGATTTGGTATTGCGATAAATCAATTAATCTATAGTTTATTTTTGTTTTCTTTAATATATTTTTTAAGATTTGGTTGACAATGATTGTTTGTATTGATTGCAGAAGCCGAGCTCGTAAAATACTGGTCTTTTGGGATGCTTTTGACTCTGGACACTTGGACCGTCGACAACCTAGCTGCCTATAAGGGACGTACTTCGTTTGGTTAAATGTTTATTTCGAGTTCGATTTAGTTTTAAGTTTAGAATTTTATTATTACTGTATGTTTGATGTTTGAGTTGATAGGAGTTAGAGTAGGAGTTGAAGTGAGTGATAGCTTTTAATAGAGTAGGGTTAGTACTCGGAGTAGGCAAGTCACGTTGGAAGCTAGAGTCGAAGTCGGAGTTGAAGAGAGTAATAATTTTTTTAAGAGTAAGGGTAGGTCTAGGAGTAGGTGAGTCATGGTAGGAGTAAGAGGCGAAGTAGGCACTAAAATTTCACGATTAGGTTAATGGTAACAATAGGTAGGAGCAGCTCCGAAAATTTCATGAGTAGATGTAGGGGTCGTGTATGAAATTTCATGTTTTTGTATTGCTATATATTTATTATTCTATAATTTACTACAGTTTTCTTTAAAATATTTGTCAAGATTTGCTTGGGAATGATTGTTGTTAATGATTGCAGAAGCTATGTTCGTGGAATTCTGCTCTTTTGGGGATGCTTATGATTATATTCGCTTGGACCTTCCGCAATCCAGCCGCTCGGAGGGGAAGTTGTTTGTTTATTTAAATTCTTATGGCTTGTTCGATTTAGTTTCAATTTTTAATTCATTATTATTTTATGTTTGATATAGATTGCAAGAGTTAATAGGAGTAGGAGTCGAAGTAGGGACTACGGTTCACGAATTAGGGTAAGAGTTACAATAGATAGAAGCAGTTAATGGAATTTTATGATTCGAATTAAGAGTACTCTGCGAAATTTAATGATTTGGTAGTGCGATAAATTTTTTGTGTCGCTGTGTATTTATTATCATTGTATAATTTACTACTGTTTTCTTTAAAATATTTACAAATAGTTGTTTGAGAATAATTATTTTTATTGATTGCCGAAGCTATGTTCGTGGAATTCTGGTCGTTCGGGGATGCTTTTGAATATATAAACTAGGGCCGTCTGCAGTCCAGCTGCTCGTAAGGGATGTAGTTCATTTATTTGAATTCTTATGGCTCGTTCGATTTAGTTTTCAAATTTGAACTCACTAATATTGTATGTTTGATGTAGATTGCAAGAGTCAATAGGAGTCGAAGCAGGATCTACAGTTTCACGAATAGTGGTAAAGGTAACAACAGGTTGGAGCAGTTAATGAACTTTTATGATTCAGAGTAAAAGTAGTTCGTAAAATTTAATGATCTGGTATTGCGATAAATTAATTAATCTATAGTTCATTTTTATTTTCTTTAAAATATTTTCTTAGATTTGGTTGACAATGATTGTATGTATTGATTGCAGATGCCGAGCTCGTAAAATACCGGTCTTTCGGGATATTTTTGCTGTGGACACTTGAACCGTCAACAACCTAGCTTCCTATAAGGGAAGTACTTCGTTTAGTTAAATGTTTATGACCAGTTCGATTTAGTTTTAAGTTTAGAATTTTATTACTATTGTATGTTTGATGTAGATTACCTGAGTTAATAGGAGTTAGAGTAGGAGTTGAAGTGAGTGGTAACTTTTAATAGAGTAGGGTTAGTGCTAGTAGCAGGCAAGTCACGGTAGTAGTTAGAGCCGAAGTTGGAGTTGAAGAGAGTAATAATTTTTTTAAGAGTAGGTGTAGGTGTAGGTCTAGGAGTAGGTAAGTTATAGTCGAAGTAGGCGGCACTAAGTTTCACGAATGGGGTAAGGGTAACAACAATAGGTAGGAGCAGCTCCTAAAATTTCATAAGTAGAAGTAAGAATAGTGTATGAAATTTCATGTTTTTGTGTTGCTATATATTTATTATTATTGTACAGTTTACCACAGTTTTCTTTAAAATATTTACAAAGATTTGTTTGGGAATGATTGCAGAAGCTATGTTCGTTGAATTCTGGTCGTTAGGGGATAATATATAAACCAGGGCCGTCTGCAATCCAGCTCCATGTAAGTAGTTCATTTATTTAAATTCTTATGGTTCGTTCGATTTAGTTTTCAAATTTGAACTCATTAATATTGTATGTTTGATGTAGATTGCAAGAGTTAATTGGAGTCGGAGCATGAGTCGAAGTAGGGTCTACAGTTTCACGAATAGGGGTAAGAGTAACAATAGGTTTGAGCAGTTAATGAACTTTTATGATTCAGAGTAAAAGATGTTTATAAAATTTAATGATTTGGTATTGCGATAAATCAATTAATCTATAGTTTATTTTTGTTTTCTTTAATATATTTTTTAAGATTTGGTTGACAATGATTGTTTGTATTGATTGCAGAAGCCGAGCTCGTAAAATACTGGTCTTTTGGGATGCTTTTGACTCTGGACACTTGGACCGTCGACAACCTAGCTGCCTATAAGGGACGTACTTCGTTTGGTTAAATGTTTATTTCGAGTTCGATTTAGTTTTAAGTTTAGAATTTTATTATTACTGTATGTTTGATGTTTGAGTTGATAGGAGTTAGAGTAGGAGTTGAAGTGAGTGATAGCTTTTAATAGAGTAGGGTTAGTACTCGGAGTAGGCAAGTCACGTTGGAAGCTAGAGTCGAAGTCGGAGTTGAAGAGAGTAATAATTTTTTTAAGAGTAAGGGTAGGTCTAGGAGTAGGTGAGTCATGGTAGGAGTAAGAGGCGAAGTAGGCACTAAAATTTCACGATTAGGTTAATGGTAACAATAGGTAGGAGCAGCTCCGAAAATTTCATGAGTAGATGTAGGGGTCGTGTATGAAATTTCATGTTTTTGTATTGCTATATATTTATTATTCTATAATTTACTACAGTTTTCTTTAAAATATTTGTCAAGATTTGCTTGGGAATGATTGTTGTTAATGATTGCAGAAGCTATGTTCGTGGAATTCTGCTCTTTTGGGGATGCTTATGATTATATTCGCTTGGACCTTCCGCAATCCAGCCGCTCGGAGGGGAAGTTGTTTGTTTATTTAAATTCTTATGGCTTGTTCGATTTAGTTTCAATTTTTAATTCATTATTATTTTATGTTTGATATAGATTGCAAGAGTTAATAGGAGTAGGAGTCGAAGTAGGGACTACGGTTCACGAATTAGGGTAAGAGTTACAATAGATAGAAGCAGTTAATGGAATTTTATGATTCGAATTAAGAGTACTCTGCGAAATTTAATGATTTGGTAGTGCGATAAATTTTTTGTGTCGCTGTGTATTTATTATCATTGTATAATTTACTACTGTTTTCTTTAAAATATTTACAAATAGTTGTTTGAGAATAATTATTTTTATTGATTGCCGAAGCTATGTTCGTGGAATTCTGGTCGTTCGGGGATGCTTTTGAATATATAAACTAGGGCCGTCTGCAGTCCAGCTGCTCGTAAGGGATGTAGTTCATTTATTTGAATTCTTATGGCTCGTTCGATTTAGTTTTCAAATTTGAACTCACTAATATTGTATGTTTGATGTAGATTGCAAGAGTCAATAGGAGTCGGAGCATGAGTCGAAGCAGGATCTACAGTTTCACGAATAGTGGTAAAGGTAACAACAGGTTGGAGCAGTTAATGAACTTTTATGATTCAGAGTAAAAGTAGTTCGTAAAATTTAATGATCTGGTATTGCGATAAATTAATTAATCTATAGTTCATTTTTATTTTCTTTAAAATATTTTCTTAGATTTGGTTGACAATGATTGTATGTATTGATTGCAGATGCCGAGCTCGTAAAATACCGGTCTTTCGGGATATTTTTGCTGTGGACACTTGAACCGTCAACAACCTAGCTTCCTATAAGGGAAGTACTTCGTTTAGTTAAATGTTTATGACCAGTTCGATTTAGTTTTAAGTTTAGAATTTTATTACTATTGTATGTTTGATGTAGATTACCTGAGTTAATAGGAGTTAGAGTAGGAGTTGAAGTGAGTGGTAACTTTTAATAGAGTAGGGTTAGTGCTAGTAGCAGGCAAGTCACGGTAGTAGTTAGAGCCGAAGTTGGAGTTGAAGAGAGTAATAATTTTTTTAAGAGTAGGTGTAGGTGTAGGTCTAGGAGTAGGTAAGTTATAGTCGAAGTAAGAGTCGAAGTAGGCGGCACTAAGTTTCACGAATGGGGTAAGGGTAACAACAATAGGTAGGAGCAGCTCCTAAAATTTCATAAGTAGAAGTAAGAATAGTGTATGAAATTTCATGTTTTTGTGTTGCTATATATTTATTATTATTGTACAGTTTACCACAGTTTTCTTTAAAATATTTACAAAGATTTGTTTGGGAATGATTGCAGAAGCTATGTTCGTTGAATTCTGGTCGTTAGGGGATAATATATAAACCAGGGCCGTCTGCAATCCAGCTCCATGTAAGTAGTTCATTTATTTAAATTCTTATGGTTCGTTCGATTTAGTTTTCAAATTTGAACTCATTAATATTGTATGTTTGATGTAGATTGCAAGAGTTAATTGGAGTCGGAGCATGAGTCGAAGTAGGGTCTACAGTTTCACGAATAGGGGTAAGAGTAACAATAGGTTTGAGCAGTTAATGAACTTTTATGATTCAGAGTAAAAGATGTTTATAAAATTTAATGATTTGGTATTGCGATAAATCAATTAATCTATAGTTTATTTTTGTTTTCTTTAATATATTTTTTAAGATTTGGTTGACAATGATTGTTTGTATTGATTGCAGAAGCCGAGCTCGTAAAATACTGGTCTTTTGGGATGCTTTTGACTCTGGACACTTGGACCGTCGACAACCTAGCTGCCTATAAGGGACGTACTTCGTTTGGTTAAATGTTTATTTCGAGTTCGATTTAGTTTTAAGTTTAGAATTTTATTATTACTGTATGTTTGATGTTTGAGTTGATAGGAGTTAGAGTAGGAGTTGAAGTGAGTGATAGCTTTTAATAGAGTAGGGTTAGTACTCGGAGTAGGCAAGTCACGTTGGAAGCTAGAGTCGAAGTCGGAGTTGAAGAGAGTAATAATTTTTTTAAGAGTAAGGGTAGGTCTAGGAGTAGGTGAGTCATGGTAGGAGTAAGAGGCGAAGTAGGCACTAAAATTTCACGATTAGGTTAATGGTAACAATAGGTAGGAGCAGCTCCGAAAATTTCATGAGTAGATGTAGGGGTCGTGTATGAAATTTCATGTTTTTGTATTGCTATATATTTATTATTCTATAATTTACTACAGTTTTCTTTAAAATATTTGTCAAGATTTGCTTGGGAATGATTGTTGTTAATGATTGCAGAAGCTATGTTCGTGGAATTCTGCTCTTTTGGGGATGCTTATGATTATATTCGCTTGGACCTTCCGCAATCCAGCCGCTCGGAGGGGAAGTTGTTTGTTTATTTAAATTCTTATGGCTTGTTCGATTTAGTTTCAATTTTTAATTCATTATTATTTTATGTTTGATATAGATTGCAAGAGTTAATAGGAGTAGGAGTCGAAGTAGGGACTACGGTTCACGAATTAGGGTAAGAGTTACAATAGATAGAAGCAGTTAATGGAATTTTATGATTCGAATTAAGAGTACTCTGCGAAATTTAATGATTTGGTAGTGCGATAAATTTTTTGTGTCGCTGTGTATTTATTATCATTGTATAATTTACTACTGTTTTCTTTAAAATATTTACAAATAGTTGTTTGAGAATAATTATTTTTATTGATTGCCGAAGCTATGTTCGTGGAATTCTGGTCGTTCGGGGATGCTTTTGAATATATAAACTAGGGCCGTCTGCAGTCCAGCTGCTCGTAAGGGATGTAGTTCATTTATTTGAATTCTTATGGCTCGTTCGATTTAGTTTTCAAATTTGAACTCACTAATATTGTATGTTTGATGTAGATTGCAAGAGTCAATAGGAGTCGAAGCAGGATCTACAGTTTCACGAATAGTGGTAAAGGTAACAACAGGTTGGAGCAGTTAATGAACTTTTATGATTCAGAGTAAAAGTAGTTCGTAAAATTTAATGATCTGGTATTGCGATAAATTAATTAATCTATAGTTCATTTTTATTTTCTTTAAAATATTTTCTTAGATTTGGTTGACAATGATTGTATGTATTGATTGCAGATGCCGAGCTCGTAAAATACCGGTCTTTCGGGATATTTTTGCTGTGGACACTTGAACCGTCAACAACCTAGCTTCCTATAAGGGAAGTACTTCGTTTAGTTAAATGTTTATGACCAGTTCGATTTAGTTTTAAGTTTAGAATTTTATTACTATTGTATGTTTGATGTAGATTACCTGAGTTAATAGGAGTTAGAGTAGGAGTTGAAGTGAGTGGTAACTTTTAATAGAGTAGGGTTAGTGCTAGTAGCAGGCAAGTCACGGTAGTAGTTAGAGCCGAAGTTGGAGTTGAAGAGAGTAATAATTTTTTTAAGAGTAGGTGTAGGTGTAGGTCTAGGAGTAGGTAAGTTATAGTCGAAGTAAGAGTCGAAGTAGGCGGCACTAAGTTTCACGAATGGGGTAAGGGTAACAACAATAGGTAGGAGCAGCTCCTAAAATTTCATAAGTAGAAGTAAGAATAGTGTATGAAATTTCATGTTTTTGTGTTGCTATATATTTATTATTATTGTACAGTTTACCACAGTTTTCTTTAAAATATTTACAAAGATTTGTTTGGGAATGATTGCAGAAGCTATGTTCGTTGAATTCTGGTCGTTAGGGGATAATATATAAACCAGGGCCGTCTGCAATCCAGCTCCATGTAAGTAGTTCATTTATTTAAATTCTTATGGTTCGTTCGATTTAGTTTTCAAATTTGAACTCATTAATATTGTATGTTTGATGTAGATTGCAAGAGTTAATTGGAGTCGGAGCATGAGTCGAAGTAGGGTCTACAGTTTCACGAATAGGGGTAAGAGTAACAATAGGTTTGAGCAGTTAATGAACTTTTATGATTCAGAGTAAAAGATGTTTATAAAATTTAATGATTTGGTATTGCGATAAATCAATTAATCTATAGTTTATTTTTGTTTTCTTTAATATATTTTTTAAGATTTGGTTGACAATGATTGTTTGTATTGATTGCAGAAGCCGAGCTCGTAAAATACTGGTCTTTTGGGATGCTTTTGACTCTGGACACTTGGACCGTCGACAACCTAGCTGCCTATAAGGGACGTACTTCGTTTGGTTAAATGTTTATTTCGAGTTCGATTTAGTTTTAAGTTTAGAATTTTATTATTACTGTATGTTTGATGTTTGAGTTGATAGGAGTTAGAGTAGGAGTTGAAGTGAGTGATAGCTTTTAATAGAGTAGGGTTAGTACTCGGAGTAGGCAAGTCACGTTGGAAGCTAGAGTCGAAGTCGGAGTTGAAGAGAGTAATAATTTTTTTAAGAGTAAGGGTAGGTCTAGGAGTAGGTGAGTCATGGTAGGAGTAAGAGGCGAAGTAGGCACTAAAATTTCACGATTAGGTTAATGGTAACAATAGGTAGGAGCAGCTCCGAAAATTTCATGAGTAGATGTAGGGGTCGTGTATGAAATTTCATGTTTTTGTATTGCTATATATTTATTATTCTATAATTTACTACAGTTTTCTTTAAAATATTTGTCAAGATTTGCTTGGGAATGATTGTTGTTAATGATTGCAGAAGCTATGTTCGTGGAATTCTGCTCTTTTGGGGATGCTTATGATTATATTCGCTTGGACCTTCCGCAATCCAGCCGCTCGGAGGGGAAGTTGTTTGTTTATTTAAATTCTTATGGCTTGTTCGATTTAGTTTCAATTTTTAATTCATTATTATTTTATGTTTGATATAGATTGCAAGAGTTAATAGGAGTAGGAGTCGAAGTAGGGACTACGGTTCACGAATTAGGGTAAGAGTTACAATAGATAGAAGCAGTTAATGGAATTTTATGATTCGAATTAAGAGTACTCTGCGAAATTTAATGATTTGGTAGTGCGATAAATTTTTTGTGTCGCTGTGTATTTATTATCATTGTATAATTTACTACTGTTTTCTTTAAAATATTTACAAATAGTTGTTTGAGAATAATTATTTTTATTGATTGCCGAAGCTATGTTCGTGGAATTCTGGTCGTTCGGGGATGCTTTTGAATATATAAACTAGGGCCGTCTGCAGTCCAGCTGCTCGTAAGGGATGTAGTTCATTTATTTGAATTCTTATGGCTCGTTCGATTTAGTTTTCAAATTTGAACTCACTAATATTGTATGTTTGATGTAGATTGCAAGAGTCAATAGGAGTCGAAGCAGGATCTACAGTTTCACGAATAGTGGTAAAGGTAACAACAGGTTGGAGCAGTTAATGAACTTTTATGATTCAGAGTAAAAGTAGTTCGTAAAATTTAATGATCTGGTATTGCGATAAATTAATTAATCTATAGTTCATTTTTATTTTCTTTAAAATATTTTCTTAGATTTGGTTGACAATGATTGTATGTATTGATTGCAGATGCCGAGCTCGTAAAATACCGGTCTTTCGGGATATTTTTGCTGTGGTGGACACTTGAACCGTCAACAACCTAGCTTCCTATAAGGGAAGTACTTCGTTTAGTTAAATGTTTATGACCAGTTCGATTTAGTTTTAAGTTTAGAATTTTATTACTATTGTATGTTTGATGTAGATTACCTGAGTTAATAGGAGTTAGAGTAGGAGTTGAAGTGAGTGGTAACTTTTAATAGAGTAGGGTTAGTGCTAGTAGCAGGCAAGTCACGGTAGTAGTTAGAGCCGAAGTTGGAGTTGAAGAGAGTAATAATTTTTTTAAGAGTAGGTGTAGGTGTAGGTCTAGGAGTAGGTAAGTTATAGTCGAAGTAAGAGTCGAAGTAGGCGGCACTAAGTTTCACGAATGGGGTAAGGGTAACAACAATAGGTAGGAGCAGCTCCTAAAATTTCATAAGTAGAAGTAAGAATAGTGTATGAAATTTCATGTTTTTGTGTTGCTATATATTTATTATTATTGTACAGTTTACCACAGTTTTCTTTAAAATATTTACAAAGATTTGTTTGGGAATGATTGCAGAAGCTATGTTCGTTGAATTCTGGTCGTTAGGGGATAATATATAAACCAGGGCCGTCTGCAATCCAGCTCCATGTAAGTAGTTCATTTATTTAAATTCTTATGGTTCGTTCGATTTAGTTTTCAAATTTGAACTCATTAATATTGTATGTTTGATGTAGATTGCAAGAGTTAATTGGAGTCGGAGCATGAGTCGAAGTAGGGTCTACAGTTTCACGAATAGGGGTAAGAGTAACAATAGGTTTGAGCAGTTAATGAACTTTTATGATTCAGAGTAAAAGATGTTTATAAAATTTAATGATTTGGTATTGCGATAAATCAATTAATCTATAGTTTATTTTTGTTTTCTTTAATATATTTTTTAAGATTTGGTTGACAATGATTGTTTGTATTGATTGCAGAAGCCGAGCTCGTAAAATACTGGTCTTTTGGGATGCTTTTGACTCTGGACACTTGGACCGTCGACAACCTAGCTGCCTATAAGGGACGTACTTCGTTTGGTTAAATGTTTATTTCGAGTTCGATTTAGTTTTCAGTTTAGAATTTTATTATTACTGTATGTTTGATGTTTGAGTTGATAGGAGTTAGAGTAGGAGTTGAAGTGAGTGATAGCTTTTAATAGAGTAGGTTTAGTACTCGGAGTAGGCAAGTCACGTTGGAAGCTAGAGTCGAAGTCGGAGTTGAAGAGAGTAATAATTTTTTTAAGAGTAAGGGTAGGTCTAGGAGTAGGTGAGTCATGGTAGGAGTAAGAGGCGAAGTAGGCACTAAAATTTCACGATTAGGTTAATGGTAACAATAGGTAGGAGCAGCTCCGAAAATTTCATGAGTAGATGTAGGGGTCGTGTATGAAATTTCATGTTTTTGTATTGCTATATATTTATTATTCTATAATTTACTACAGTTTTCTTTAAAATATTTGTCAAGATTTGCTTGGGAATGATTGTTGTTAATGATTGCAGAAGCTATGTTCGTGGAATTCTGCTCTTTTGGGGATGCTTATGATTATATTCGCTTGGAACTTCCGCAATCCAGCTGCTCGGAGGGGAAGTTGTTTGTTTATTTAAATTCTTATGGCTTGTTCGATTTAGTTTCAATTTTTAATTCATTATTATTTTATGTTTGATATAGATTGCAAGAGTTAATAGGAGTAGGAGTCGAAGTAGGGACTACGGTTCACGAATTAGGGTAAGAGTTACAATAGATAGAAGCAGTTAATGGAATTTTATGATTCGAATTAAGAGTACTCTGCGAAATTTAATGATTTGGTAGTGCGATAAATTTTTTGTGTCGCTGTGTATTTATTATCATTGTATAATTTACTACTGTTTTCTTTAAAATATTTACAAATAGTTGTTTGAGAATAATTATTTTTATTGATTGCCGAAGCTATGTTCGTGGAATTCTGGTCGTTCGGGGATGCTTTTGAATATATAAACTAGGGCCGTCTGCAGTCCAGCTGCTCGTAAGGGATGTAGTTCATTTATTTGAATTCTTATGGCTCGTTCGATTTAGTTTTCAAATTTGAACTCACTAATATTGTATGTTTGATGTAGATTGCAAGAGTCAATAGGAGTCGAAGCAGGATCTACAGTTTCACGAATAGTGGTAAAGGTAACAACAGGTTGGAGCAGTTAATGAATTTTTATGATTCAGAGTAAAAGTAGTTCGTAAAATTTAATGATCTGGTATTGCGATAAATTAATTAATCTATAGTTCATTTTTATTTTCTTTAAAATATTTTCTTAGATTTGGTTGACAATGATTGTATGTATTGATTGCAGATGCCGAGCTCGTAAAATACCGGTCTTTCGGGATATTTTTGCTGTGGACACTTGAACCGTCAACAACCTAGCTTCCTATAAGGGAAGTACTTCGTTTAGTTAAATGTTTATGACCAGTTCGATTTAGTTTTAAGTTTAGAATTTTATTACTATTGTATGTTTGATGTAGATTACCTGAGTTAATAGGAGTTAGAGTAGGAGTTGAAGTGAGTGGTAACTTTTAATAGAGTAGGGTTAGTGCTAGTAGCAGGCAAGTCACGGTAGTAGTTAGAGCCGAAGTTGGAGTTGAAGAGAGTAATAATTTTTTTAAGAGTAGGTGTAGGTGTAGGTCTAGGAGTAGGTAAGTTATAGTCGAAGTAAGAGTCGAAGTAGGCGGCACTAAGTTTCACGAATGGGGTAAGGGTAACAACAATAGGTAGGAGCAGCTCCTAAAATTTCATAAGTAGAAGTAAGAATAGTGTATGAAATTTCATGTTTTTGTGTTGCTATATATTTATTATTATTGTACAGTTTACCACAGTTTTCTTTAAAATATTTACAAAGATTTGTTTGGGAATGATTGCAGAAGCTATGTTCGTTGAATTCTGGTCGTTAGGGGATAATATATAAACCAGGGCCGTCTGCAATCCAGCTCCATGTAAGTAGTTCATTTATTTAAATTCTTATGGTTCGTTCGATTTAGTTTTCAAATTTGAACTCATTAATATTGTATGTTTGATGTAGATTGCAAGAGTTAATTGGAGTCGGAGCATGAGTCGAAGTAGGGTCTACAGTTTCACGAATAGGGGTAAGAGTAACAATAGGTTTGAGCAGTTAATGAACTTTTATGATTCAGAGTAAAAGATGTTTATAAAATTTAATGATTTGGTATTGCGATAAATCAATTAATCTATAGTTTATTTTTGTTTTCTTTAATATATTTTTTAAGATTTGGTTGACAATGATTGTTTGTATTGATTGCAGAAGCCGAGCTCGTAAAATACTGGTCTTTTGGGATGCTTTTGACTCTGGACACTTGGACCGTCGACAACCTAGCTGCCTATAAGGGACGTACTTCGTTTGGTTAAATGTTTATTTCGAGTTCGATTTAGTTTTCAGTTTAGAATTTTATTATTACTGTATGTTTGATGTTTGAGTTGATAGGAGTTAGAGTAGGAGTTGAAGTGAGTGATAGCTTTTAATAGAGTAGGTTTAGTACTCGGAGTAGGCAAGTCACGTTGGAAGCTAGAGTCGAAGTCGGAGTTGAAGAGAGTAATAATTTTTTTAAGAGTAAGGGTAGGTCTAGGAGTAGGTGAGTCATGGTAGGAGTAAGAGGCGAAGTAGGCACTAAAATTTCACGATTAGGTTAATGGTAACAATAGGTAGGAGCAGCTCCGAAAATTTCATGAGTAGATGTAGGGGTCGTGTATGAAATTTCATGTTTTTGTATTGCTATATATTTATTATTCTATAATTTACTACAGTTTTCTTTAAAATATTTGTCAAGATTTGCTTGGGAATGATTGTTGTTAATGATTGCAGAAGCTATGTTCGTGGAATTCTGCTCTTTTGGGGATGCTTATGATTATATTCGCTTGGAACTTCCGCAATCCAGCTGCTCGGAGGGGAAGTTGTTTGTTTATTTAAATTCTTATGGCTTGTTCGATTTAGTTTCAATTTTTAATTCATTATTATTTTATGTTTGATATAGATTGCAAGAGTTAATAGGAGTAGGAGTCGAAGTAGGGACTACGGTTCACGAATTAGGGTAAGAGTTACAATAGATAGAAGCAGTTAATGGAATTTTATGATTCGAATTAAGAGTACTCTGCGAAATTTAATGATTTGGTAGTGCGATAAATTTTTTGTGTCGCTGTGTATTTATTATCATTGTATAATTTACTACTGTTTTCTTTAAAATATTTACAAATAGTTGTTTGAGAATAATTATTTTTATTGATTGCCGAAGCTATGTTCGTGGAATTCTGGTCGTTCGGGGATGCTTTTGAATATATAAACTAGGGCCGTCTGCAGTCCAGTTGCTCGTAAGGGATGTAGTTCATTTATTTGAATTCTTATGGCTCGTTCGATTTAGTTTTCAAATTTGAACTCACTAATATTGTATGTTTGATGTAGATTGCAAGAGTCAATAGGAGTCGGAGCATGAGTCGAAGCAGGATCTACAGTTTCACGAATAGTGGTAAAGGTAACAACAGGTTGGAGCAGTTAATGAACTTTTATGATTCAGAGTAAAAGTAGTTCGTAAAATTTAATGATCTGGTATTGCGATAAATTAATTAATCTATAGTTCATTTTTATTTTCTTTAAAATATTTTCTTAGATTTGGTTGACAATGATTGTATGTATTGATTGCAGATGCCGAGCTCGTAAAATACCGATCTTTCGGGATATTTTTGCTGTGGACACTTGAACCGTCAACAACCTAGCTTCCTATAAGGGAAGTACTTCGTTTAGTTAAATGTTTATGACCAGTTCGATTTAGTTTTAAGTTTAGAATTTTATTACTATTGTATGTTTGATGTAGATTACCTGAGTTAATAGGAGTTAGAGTAGGAGTTGAAGTGAGTGATAACTTTTAATAGAGTAGGGTTAGTGCTAGTAGCAGGCAAGTCACGGTAGTAGTTAGAGCCGAAGTTGGAGTTGAAGAGAGTAATAATTTTTTTAAGAGTAGGTGTAGGTGTAGGTCTAGGAGTAGGTAAGTTATAGTCGAAGTAAGAGTCGAAGTAGGCGGCACTAAGTTTCACGAATGGGGTAAGGGTAACAACAATAGGTAGGAGCAGCTCCTAAAATTTCATAAGTAGAAGTAAGAATAGTGTATGAAATTTCATGTTTTTGTGTTGCTATATATTTATTATTATTGTACAGTTTACCACAGTTTTCTTTAAAATATTTACAAAGATTTGTTTGGGAATGATTGCAGAAGCTATGTTCGTTGAATTCTGGTCGTTAGGGGATAATATATAAACCAGGGCCGTCTGCAATCCAGCTCCATGTAAGTAGTTCATTTATTTAAATTCTTATGGTTCGTTCGATTTAGTTTTCAAATTTGAACTCATTAATATTGTATGTTTGATGTAGATTGCAAGAGTTAATTGGAGTCGGAGCATGAGTCGAAGTAGGGTCTACAGTTTCACGAATAGGGGTAAGAGTAACAATAGGTTTGAGCAGTTAATGAACTTTTATGATTCAGAGTAAAAGATGTTTATAAAATTTAATGATTTGGTATTGCGATAAATCAATTAATCTATAGTTTATTTTTGTTTTCTTTAATATATTTTTTAAGATTTGGTTGACAATGATTGTTTGTATTGATTGCAGAAGCCGAGCTCGTAAAATACTGGTCTTTTGGGATGCTTTTGACTCTGGACACTTGGACCGTCGACAACCTAGCTGCCTATAAGGGACGTACTTCGTTTGGTTAAATGTTTATTTCGAGTTCGATTTAGTTTTAAGTTTAGAATTTTATTATTACTGTATGTTTGATGTTTGAGTTGATAGGAGTTAGAGTAGGAGTTGAAGTGAGTGATAGCTTTTAATAGAGTAGGGTTAGTACTCGGAGTAGGCAAGTCACGTTGGAAGCTAGAGTCGAAGTCGGAGTTGAAGAGAGTAATAATTTTTTTAAGAGTAAGGGTAGGTCTAGGAGTAGGTGAGTCATGGTAGGAGTAAGAGGCGAAGTAGGCACTAAAATTTCACGATTAGGTTAATGGTAACAATAGGTAGGAGCAGCTCCGAAAATTTCATGAGTAGATGTAGGGGTCGTGTATGAAATTTCATGTTTTTGTATTGCTATATATTTATTATTCTATAATTTACTACAGTTTTCTTTAAAATATTTGTCAAGATTTGCTTGGGAATGATTGTTGTTAATGATTGCAGAAGCTATGTTCGTGGAATTCTGCTCTTTTGGGGATGCTTATGATTATATTCGCTTGGACCTTCCGCAATCCAGCCGCTCGGAGGGGAAGTTGTTTGTTTATTTAAATTCTTATGGCTTGTTCGATTTAGTTTCAATTTTTAATTCATTATTATTTTATGTTTGATATAGATTGCAAGAGTTAATAGGAGTAGGAGTCGAAGTAGGGACTACGGTTCACGAATTAGGGTAAGAGTTACAATAGATAGAAGCAGTTAATGGAATTTTATGATTCGAATTAAGAGTACTCTGCGAAATTTAATGATTTGGTAGTGCGATAAATTTTTTGTGTCGCTGTGTATTTATTATCATTGTATAATTTACTACTGTTTTCTTTAAAATATTTACAAATAGTTGTTTGAGAATAATTATTTTTATTGATTGCCGAAGCTATGTTCGTGGAATTCTGGTCGTTCGGGGATGCTTTTGAATATATAAACTAGGGCCGTCTGCAGTCCAGCTGCTCGTAAGGGATGTAGTTCATTTATTTGAATTCTTATGGCTCGTTCGATTTAGTTTTCAAATTTGAACTCACTAATATTGTATGTTTGATGTAGATTGCAAGAGTCAATAGGAGTCGGAGCATGAGTCGAAGCAGTATCTACAGTTTCACGAATAGTGGTAAAGGTAACAACAGGTTGGAGCAGTTAATGAACTTTTATGATTCAGAGTAAAAGTAGTTCGTAAAATTTAATGATCTGGTATTGCGATAAATTAATTAATCTATAGTTCATTTTTATTTTCTTTAAAATATTTTCTTAGATTTGGTTGACAATGATTGTATGTATTGATTGCAGATGCCGAGCTCGTAAAATACCGGTCTTTCGGGATATTTTTGCTGTGGACACTTGAACCGTCAACAACCTAGCTTCCTATAAGGGAAGTACTTCGTTTAGTTAAATGTTTATGACCAGTTCGATTTAGTTTTAAGTTTAGAATTTTATTACTATTGTATGTTTGATGTAGATTACCTGAGTTAATAGGAGTTAGAGTAGGAGTTGAAGTGAGTGGTAACTTTTAATAGAGTAGGGTTAGTGCTAGTAGCAGGCAAGTCACGGTAGTAGTTAGAGCCGAAGTTGGAGTTGAAGAGAGTAATAATTTTTTTAAGAGTAGGTGTAGGTGTAGGTCTAGGAGTAGGTAAGTTATAGTCGAAGTAAGAGTCGAAGTAGGCGGCACTAAGTTTCACGAATGGGGTAAGGGTAACAACAATAGGTAGGAGCAGCTCCTAAAATTTCATAAGTAGAAGTAAGAATAGTGTATGAAATTTCATGTTTTTGTGTTGCTATATATTTATTATTATTGTACAGTTTACCACAGTTTTCTTTAAAATATTTACAAAGATTTGTTTGGGAATGATTGCAGAAGCTATGTTCGTTGAATTCTGGTCGTTAGGGGATAATATATAAACCAGGGCCGTCTGCAATCCAGCTCCATGTAAGTAGTTCATTTATTTAAATTCTTATGGTTCGTTCGATTTAGTTTTCAAATTTGAACTCATTAATATTGTATGTTTGATGTAGATTGCAAGAGTTAATTGGAGTCGGAGCATGAGTCGAAGTAGGGTCTACAGTTTCACGAATAGGGGTAAGAGTAACAATAGGTTTGAGCAGTTAATGAACTTTTATGATTCAGAGTAAAAGATGTTTATAAAATTTAATGATTTGGTATTGCGATAAATCAATTAATCTATAGTTTATTTTTGTTTTCTTTAATATATTTTTTAAGATTTGGTTGACAATGATTGTTTGTATTGATTGCAGAAGCCGAGCTCGTAAAATACTGGTCTTTTGGGATGCTTTTGACTCTGGACACTTGGACCGTCGACAACCTAGCTGCCTATAAGGGACGTACTTCGTTTGGTTAAATGTTTATTTCGAGTTCGATTTAGTTTTAAGTTTAGAATTTTATTATTACTGTATGTTTGATGTTTGAGTTGATAGGAGTTAGAGTAGGAGTTGAAGTGAGTGATAGCTTTTAATAGAGTAGGGTTAGTACTCGGAGTAGGCAAGTCACGTTGGAAGCTAGAGTCGAAGTCGGAGTTGAAGAGAGTAATAATTTTTTTAAGAGTAAGGGTAGGTCTAGGAGTAGGTGAGTCATGGTAGGAGTAAGAGGCGAAGTAGGCACTAAAATTTCACGATTAGGTTAATGGTAACAATAGGTAGGAGCAGCTCCGAAAATTTCATGAGTAGATGTAGGGGTCGTGTATGAAATTTCATGTTTTTGTATTGCTATATATTTATTATTCTATAATTTACTACAGTTTTCTTTAAAATATTTGTCAAGATTTGCTTGGGAATGATTGTTGTTAATGATTGCAGAAGCTATGTTCGTGGAATTCTGCTCTTTTGGGGATGCTTATGATTATATTCGCTTGGACCTTCCGCAATCCAGCCGCTCGGAGGGGAAGTTGTTTGTTTATTTAAATTCTTATGGCTTGTTCGATTTAGTTTCAATTTTTAATTCATTATTATTTTATGTTTGATATAGATTGCAAGAGTTAATAGGAGTAGGAGTCGAAGTAGGGACTACGGTTCACGAATTAGGGTAAGAGTTACAATAGATAGAAGCAGTTAATGGAATTTTATGATTCGAATTAAGAGTACTCTGCGAAATTTAATGATTTGGTAGTGCGATAAATTTTTTGTGTCGCTGTGTATTTATTATCATTGTATAATTTACTACTGTTTTCTTTAAAATATTTACAAATAGTTGTTTGAGAATAATTATTTTTATTGATTGCCGAAGCTATGTTCGTGGAATTCTGGTCGTTCGGGGATGCTTTTGAATATATAAACTAGGGCCGTCTGCAGTCCAGCTGCTCGTAAGGGATGTAGTTCATTTATTTGAATTCTTATGGCTCGTTCGATTTAGTTTTCAAATTTGAACTCACTAATATTGTATGTTTGATGTAGATTGCAAGAGTCAATAGGAGTCGAAGCAGGATCTACAGTTTCACGAATAGTGGTAAAGGTAACAACAGGTTGGAGCAGTTAATGAACTTTTATGATTCAGAGTAAAAGTAGTTCGTAAAATTTAATGATCTGGTATTGCGATAAATTAATTAATCTATAGTTCATTTTTATTTTCTTTAAAATATTTTCTTAGATTTGGTTGACAATGATTGTATGTATTGATTGCAGATGCCGAGCTCGTAAAATACCGGTCTTTCGGGATATTTTTGCTGTGGACACTTGAACCGTCAACAACCTAGCTTCCTATAAGGGAAGTACTTCGTTTAGTTAAATGTTTATGACCAGTTCGATTTAGTTTTAAGTTTAGAATTTTATTACTATTGTATGTTTGATGTAGATTACCTGAGTTAATAGGAGTTAGAGTAGGAGTTGAAGTGAGTGGTAACTTTTAATAGAGTAGGGTTAGTGCTAGTAGCAGGCAAGTCACGGTAGTAGTTAGAGCCGAAGTTGGAGTTGAAGAGAGTAATAATTTTTTTAAGAGTAGGTGTAGGTGTAGGTCTAGGAGTAGGTAAGTTATAGTCGAAGTAAGAGTCGAAGTAGGCGGCACTAAGTTTCACGAATGGGGTAAGGGTAACAACAATAGGTAGGAGCAGCTCCTAAAATTTCATAAGTAGAAGTAAGAATAGTGTATGAAATTTCATGTTTTTGTGTTGCTATATATTTATTATTATTGTACAGTTTACCACATTTTTCTTTAAAATATTTACAAAGATTTGTTTGGGAATGATTGCAGAAGCTATGTTCGTTGAATTCTGGTCGTTAGGGGATAATATATAAACCAGGGCCGTCTGCAATCCAGCTCCATGTAAGTAGTTCATTTATTTAAATTCTTATGGTTCGTTCGATTTAGTTTTCAAATTTGAACTCATTAATATTGTATGTTTGATGTAGATTGCAAGAGTTAATTGGAGTCGGAGCATGAGTCGAAGTAGGGTCTACAGTTTCACGAATAGGGGTAAGAGTAACAATAGGTTTGAGCAGTTAATGAACTTTTATGATTCAGAGTAAAAGATGTTTATAAAATTTAATGATTTGGTATTGCGATAAATCAATTAATCTATAGTTTATTTTTGTTTTCTTTAATATATTTTTTAAGATTTGGTTGACAATGATTGTTTGTATTGATTGCAGAAGCCGAGCTCGTAAAATACTGGTCTTTTGGGATGCTTTTGACTCTGGACACTTGGACCGTCGACAACCTAGCTGCCTATAAGGGACGTACTTCGTTTGGTTAAATGTTTATTTCGAGTTCGATTTAGTTTTAAGTTTAGAATTTTATTATTACTGTATGTTTGATGTTTGAGTTGATAGGAGTTAGAGTAGGAGTTGAAGTGAGTGATAGCTTTTAATAGAGTAGGGTTAGTACTCGGAGTAGGCAAGTCACGTTGGAAGCTAGAGTCGAAGTCGGAGTTGAAGAGAGTAATAATTTTTTTAAGAGTAAGGGTAGGTCTAGGAGTAGGTGAGTCATGGTAGGAGTAAGAGGCGAAGTAGGCACTAAAATTTCACGATTAGGTTAATGGTAACAATAGGTAGGAGCAGCTCCGAAAATTTCATGAGTAGATGTAGGGGTCGTGTATGAAATTTCATGTTTTTGTATTGCTATATATTTATTATTCTATAATTTACTACAGTTTTCTTTAAAATATTTGTCAAGATTTGCTTGGGAATGATTGTTGTTAATGATTGCAGAAGCTATGTTCGTGGAATTCTGCTCTTTTGGGGATGCTTATGATTATATTCGCTTGGACCTTCCGCAATCCAGCCGCTCGGAGGGGAAGTTGTTTGTTTATTTAAATTCTTATGGCTTGTTCGATTTAGTTTCAATTTTTAATTCATTATTATTTTATGTTTGATATAGATTGCAAGAGTTAATAGGAGTAGGAGTCGAAGTAGGGACTACGGTTCACGAATTAGGGTAAGAGTTACAATAGATAGAAGCAGTTAATGGAATTTTATGATTCGAATTAAGAGTACTCTGCGAAATTTAATGATTTGGTAGTGCGATAAATTTTTTGTGTCGCTGTGTATTTATTATCATTGTATAATTTACTACTGTTTTCTTTAAAATATTTACAAATAGTTGTTTGAGAATAATTATTTTTATTGATTGCCGAAGCTATGTTCGTGGAATTCTGGTCGTTCGGGGATGCTTTTGAATATATAAACTAGGGCCGTCTGCAGTCCAGCTGCTCGTAAGGGATGTAGTTCATTTATTTGAATTCTTATGGCTCGTTCGATTTAGTTTTCAAATTTGAACTCACTAATATTGTATGTTTGATGTAGATTGCAAGAGTCAATAGGAGTCGGAGCATGAGTCGAAGCAGTATCTACAGTTTCACGAATAGTGGTAAAGGTAACAACAGGTTGGAGCAGTTAATGAACTTTTATGATTCAGAGTAAAAGTAGTTCGTAAAATTTAATGATCTGGTATTGCGATAAATTAATTAATCTATAGTTCATTTTTATTTTCTTTAAAATATTTTCTTAGATTTGGTTGACAATGATTGTATGTATTGATTGCAGATGCCGAGCTCGTAAAATACCGGTCTTTCGGGATATTTTTGCTGTGGACACTTGAACCGTCAACAACCTAGCTTCCTATAAGGGAAGTACTTCGTTTAGTTAAATGTTTATGACCAGTTCGATTTAGTTTTAAGTTTAGAATTTTATTACTATTGTATGTTTGATGTAGATTACCTGAGTTAATAGGAGTTAGAGTAGGAGTTGAAGTGAGTGGTAACTTTTAATAGAGTAGGGTTAGTGCTAGTAGCAGGCAAGTCACGGTAGTAGTTAGAGCCGAAGTTGGAGTTGAAGAGAGTAATAATTTTTTTAAGAGTAGGTGTAGGTGTAGGTCTAGGAGTAGGTAAGTTATAGTCGAAGTAAGAGTCGAAGTAGGCGGCACTAAGTTTCACGAATGGGGTAAGGGTAACAACAATAGGTAGGAGCAGCTCCTAAAATTTCATAAGTAGAAGTAAGAATAGTGTATGAAATTTCATGTTTTTGTGTTGCTATATATTTATTATTATTGTACAGTTTACCACAGTTTTCTTTAAAATATTTACAAAGATTTGTTTGGGAATGATTGCAGAAGCTATGTTCGTTGAATTCTGGTCGTTAGGGGATAATATATAAACCAGGGCCGTCTGCAATCCAGCTCCATGTAAGTAGTTCATTTATTTAAATTCTTATGGTTCGTTCGATTTAGTCTTCAAATTTGAACTCATTAATATTGTATGTTTGATGTAGATTGCAAGAGTTAATTGGAGTCGGAGCATGAGTCGAAGTAGGGTCTACAGTTTCACGAATAGGGGTAAGAGTAACAATAGGTTTGAGCAGTTAATGAACTTTTATGATTCAGAGTAAAAGATGTTTATAAAATTTAATGATTTGGTATTGCGATAAATCAATTAATCTATAGTTTATTTTTGTTTTCTTTAATATATTTTTTAAGATTTGGTTGACAATGATTGTTTGTATTGATTGCAGAAGCCGAGCTCGTAAAATACTGGTCTTTTGGGATGCTTTTGACTCTGGACACTTGGACCGTCGACAACCTAGCTGCCTATAAGGGACGTACTTCGTTTGGTTAAATGTTTATTTCGAGTTCGATTTAGTTTTAAGTTTAGAATTTTATTATTACTGTATGTTTGATGTTTGAGTTGATAGGAGTTAGAGTAGGAGTTGAAGTGAGTGATAGCTTTTAATAGAGTAGGGTTAGTACTCGGAGTAGGCAAGTCACGTTGGAAGCTAGAGTCGAAGTCGGAGTTGAAGAGAGTAATAATTTTTTTAAGAGTAAGGGTAGGTCTAGGAGTAGGTGAGTCATGGTAGGAGTAAGAGGCGAAGTAGGCACTAAAATTTCACGATTAGGTTAATGGTAACAATAGGTAGGAGCAGCTCCGAAAATTTCATGAGTAGATGTAGGGGTCGTGTATGAAATTTCATGTTTTTGTATTGCTATATATTTATTATTCTATAATTTACTACAGTTTTCTTTAAAATATTTGTCAAGATTTGCTTGGGAATGATTGTTGTTAATGATTGCAGAAGCTATGTTCGTGGAATTCTGCTCTTTTGGGGATGCTTATGATTATATTCGCTTGGACCTTCCGCAATCCAGCCGCTCGGAGGGGAAGTTGTTTGTTTATTTAAATTCTTATGGCTTGTTCGATTTAGTTTCAATTTTTAATTCATTATTATTTTATGTTTGATATAGATTGCAAGAGTTAATAGGAGTAGGAGTCGAAGTAGGGACTACGGTTCACGAATTAGGGTAAGAGTTACAATAGATAGAAGCAGTTAATGGAATTTTATGATTCGAATTAAGAGTACTCTGCGAAATTTAATGATTTGGTAGTGCGATAAATTTTTTGTGTCGCTGTGTATTTATTATCATTGTATAATTTACTACTGTTTTCTTTAAAATATTTACAAATAGTTGTTTGAGAATAATTATTTTTATTGATTGCCGAAGCTATGTTCGTGGAATTCTGGTCGTTCGGGGATGCTTTTGAATATATAAACTAGGGCCGTCTGCAGTCCAGCTGCTCGTAAGGGATGTAGTTCATTTATTTGAATTCTTATGGCTCGTTCGATTTAGTTTTCAAATTTGAACTCACTAATATTGTATGTTTGATGTAGATTGCAAGAGTCAATAGGAGTCGGAGCATGAGTCGAAGCAGTATCTACAGTTTCACGAATAGTGGTAAAGGTAACAACAGGTTGGAGCAGTTAATGAACTTTTATGATTCAGAGTAAAAGTAGTTCGTAAAATTTAATGATCTGGTATTGCGATAAATTAATTAATCTATAGTTCATTTTTATTTTCTTTAAAATATTTTCTTAGATTTGGTTGACAATGATTGTATGTATTGATTGCAGATGCCGAGCTCGTAAAATACCGGTCTTTCGGGATATTTTTGCTGTGGACACTTGAACCGTCAACAACCTAGCTTCCTATAAGGGAAGTACTTCGTTTAGTTAAATGTTTATGACCAGTTCGATTTAGTTTTAAGTTTAGAATTTTATTACTATTGTATGTTTGATGTAGATTACCTGAGTTAATAGGAGTTAGAGTAGGAGTTGAAGTGAGTGGTAACTTTTAATAGAGTAGGGTTAGTGCTAGTAGCAGGCAAGTCACGGTAGTAGTTAGAGCCGAAGTTGGAGTTGAAGAGAGTAATAATTTTTTTAAGAGTAGGTGTAGGTGTAGGTCTAGGAGTAGGTAAGTTATAGTCGAAGTAAGAGTCGAAGTAGGCGGCACTAAGTTTCACGAATGGGGTAAGGGTAACAACAATAGGTAGGAGCAGCTCCTAAAATTTCATAAGTAGAAGTAAGAATAGTGTATGAAATTTCATGTTTTTGTGTTGCTATATATTTATTATTATTGTACAGTTTACCACAGTTTTCTTTAAAATATTTACAAAGATTTGTTTGGGAATGATTGCAGAAGCTATGTTCGTTGAATTCTGGTCGTTAGGGGATAATATATAAACCAGGGCCGTCTGCAATCCAGCTCCATGTAAGTAGTTCATTTATTTAAATTCTTATGGTTCGTTCGATTTAGTCTTCAAATTTGAACTCATTAATATTGTATGTTTGATGTAGATTGCAAGAGTTAATTGGAGTCGGAGCATGAGTCGAAGTAGGGTCTACAGTTTCACGAATAGGGGTAAGAGTAACAATAGGTTTGAGCAGTTAATGAACTTTTATGATTCAGAGTAAAAGATGTTTATAAAATTTAATGATTTGGTATTGCGATAAATCAATTAATCTATAGTTTATTTTTGTTTTCTTTAATATATTTTTTAAGATTTGGTTGACAATGATTGTTTGTATTGATTGCAGAAGCCGAGCTCGTAAAATACTGGTCTTTTGGGATGCTTTTGACTCTGGACACTTGGACCGTCGACAACCTAGCTGCCTATAAGGGACGTACTTCGTTTGGTTAAATGTTTATTTCGAGTTCGATTTAGTTTTAAGTTTAGAATTTTATTATTACTGTATGTTTGATGTTTGAGTTGATAGGAGTTAGAGTAGGAGTTGAAGTGAGTGATAGCTTTTAATAGAGTAGGGTTAGTACTCGGAGTAGGCAAGTCACGTTGGAAGCTAGAGTCGAAGTCGGAGTTGAAGAGAGTAATAATTTTTTTAAGAGTAAGGGTAGGTCTAGGAGTAGGTGAGTCATGGTAGGAGTAAGAGGCGAAGTAGGCACTAAAATTTCACGATTAGGTTAATGGTAACAATAGGTAGGAGCAGCTCCGAAAATTTCATGAGTAGATGTAGGGGTCGTGTATGAAATTTCATGTTTTTGTATTGCTATATATTTATTATTCTATAATTTACTACAGTTTTCTTTAAAATATTTGTCAAGATTTGCTTGGGAATGATTGTTGTTAATGATTGCAGAAGCTATGTTCGTGGAATTCTGCTCTTTTGGGGATGCTTATGATTATATTCGCTTGGACCTTCCGCAATCCAGCCGCTCGGAGGGGAAGTTGTTTGTTTATTTAAATTCTTATGGCTTGTTCGATTTAGTTTCAATTTTTAATTCATTATTATTTTATGTTTGATATAGATTGCAAGAGTTAATAGGAGTAGGAGTCGAAGTAGGGACTACGGTTCACGAATTAGGGTAAGAGTTACAATAGATAGAAGCAGTTAATGGAATTTTATGATTCGAATTAAGAGTACTCTGCGAAATTTAATGATTTGGTAGTGCGATAAATTTTTTGTGTCGCTGTGTATTTATTATCATTGTATAATTTACTACTGTTTTCTTTAAAATATTTACAAATAGTTGTTTGAGAATAATTATTTTTATTGATTGCCGAAGCTATGTTCGTGGAATTCTGGTCGTTCGGGGATGCTTTTGAATATATAAACTAGGGCCGTCTGCAGTCCAGCTGCTCGTAAGGGATGTAGTTCATTTATTTGAATTCTTATGGCTCGTTCGATTTAGTTTTCAAATTTGAACTCACTAATATTGTATGTTTGATGTAGATTGCAAGAGTCAATAGGAGTCGAAGCAGGATCTACAGTTTCACGAATAGTGGTAAAGGTAACAACAGGTTGGAGCAGTTAATGAACTTTTATGATTCAGAGTAAAAGTAGTTCGTAAAATTTAATGATCTGGTATTGCGATAAATTAATTAATCTATAGTTCATTTTTATTTTCTTTAAAATATTTTCTTAGATTTGGTTGACAATGATTGTATGTATTGATTGCAGATGCCGAGCTCGTAAAATACCGGTCTTTCGGGATATTTTTGCTGTGGACACTTGAACCGTCAACAACCTAGCTTCCTATAAGGGAAGTACTTCGTTTAGTTAAATGTTTATGACCAGTTCGATTTAGTTTTAAGTTTAGAATTTTATTACTATTGTATGTTTGATGTAGATTACCTGAGTTAATAGGAGTTAGAGTAGGAGTTGAAGTGAGTGGTAACTTTTAATAGAGTAGGGTTAGTGCTAGTAGCAGGCAAGTCACGGTAGTAGTTAGAGCCGAAGTTGGAGTTGAAGAGAGTAATAATTTTTTTAAGAGTAGGTGTAGGTGTAGGTCTAGGAGTAGGTAAGTTATAGTCGAAGTAAGAGTCGAAGTAGGCGGCACTAAGTTTCACGAATGGGGTAAGGGTAACAACAATAGGTAGGAGCAGCTCCTAAAATTTCATAAGTAGAAGTAAGAATAGTGTATGAAATTTCATGTTTTTGTGTTGCTATATATTTATTATTATTGTACAGTTTACCACAGTTTTCTTTAAAATATTTACAAAGATTTGTTTGGGAATGATTGCAGAAGCTATGTTCGTTGAATTCTGGTCGTTAGGGGATAATATATAAACCAGGGCCGTCTGCAATCCAGCTCCATGTAAGTAGTTCATTTATTTAAATTCTTATGGTTCGTTCGATTTAGTTTTCAAATTTGAACTCATTAATATTGTATGTTTGATGTAGATTGCAAGAGTTAATTGGAGTCGGAGCATGAGTCGAAGTAGGGTCTACAGTTTCACGAATAGGGGTAAGAGTAACAATAGGTTTGAGCAGTTAATGAACTTTTATGATTCAGAGTAAAAGATGTTTATAAAATTTAATGATTTGGTATTGCGATAAATCAATTAATCTATAGTTTATTTTTGTTTTCTTTAATATATTTTTTAAGATTTGGTTGACAATGATTGTTTGTATTGATTGCAGAAGCCGAGCTCGTAAAATACTGGTCTTTTGGGATGCTTTTGACTCTGGACACTTGGACCGTCGACAACCTAGCTGCCTATAAGGGACGTACTTCGTTTGGTTAAATGTTTATTTCGAGTTCGATTTAGTTTTAAGTTTAGAATTTTATTATTACTGTATGTTTGATGTTTGAGTTGATAGGAGTTAGAGTAGGAGTTGAAGTGAGTGATAGCTTTTAATAGAGTAGGGTTAGTACTCGGAGTAGGCAAGTCACGTTGGAAGCTAGAGTCGAAGTCGGAGTTGAAGAGAGTAATAATTTTTTTAAGAGTAAGGGTAGGTCTAGGAGTAGGTGAGTCATGGTAGGAGTAAGAGGCGAAGTAGGCACTAAAATTTCACGATTAGGTTAATGGTAACAATAGGTAGGAGCAGCTCCGAAAATTTCATGAGTAGATGTAGGGGTCGTGTATGAAATTTCATGTTTTTGTATTGCTATATATTTATTATTCTATAATTTACTACAGTTTTCTTTAAAATATTTGTCAAGATTTGCTTGGGAATGATTGTTGTTAATGATTGCAGAAGCTATGTTCGTGGAATTCTGCTCTTTTGGGGATGCTTATGATTATATTCGCTTGGACCTTCCGCAATCCAGCCGCTCGGAGGGGAAGTTGTTTGTTTATTTAAATTCTTATGGCTTGTTCGATTTAGTTTCAATTTTTAATTCATTATTATTTTATGTTTGATATAGATTGCAAGAGTTAATAGGAGTAGGAGTCGAAGTAGGGACTACGGTTCACGAATTAGGGTAAGAGTTACAATAGATAGAAGCAGTTAATGGAATTTTATGATTCGAATTAAGAGTACTCTGCGAAATTTAATGATTTGGTAGTGCGATAAATTTTTTGTGTCGCTGTGTATTTATTATCATTGTATAATTTACTACTGTTTTCTTTAAAATATTTACAAATAGTTGTTTGAGAATAATTATTTTTATTGATTGCCGAAGCTATGTTCGTGGAATTCTGGTCGTTCGGGGATGCTTTTGAATATATAAACTAGGGCCGTCTGCAGTCCAGCTGCTCGTAAGGGATGTAGTTCATTTATTTGAATTCTTATGGCTCGTTCGATTTAGTTTTCAAATTTGAACTCACTAATATTGTATGTTTGATGTAGATTGCAAGAGTCAATAGGAGTCGAAGCAGGATCTACAGTTTCACGAATAGTGGTAAAGGTAACAACAGGTTGGAGCAGTTAATGAACTTTTATGATTCAGAGTAAAAGTAGTTCGTAAAATTTAATGATCTGGTATTGCGATAAATTAATTAATCTATAGTTCATTTTTATTTTCTTTAAAATATTTTCTTAGATTTGGTTGACAATGATTGTATGTATTGATTGCAGATGCCGAGCTCGTAAAATACCGGTCTTTCGGGATATTTTTGCTGTGGACACTTGAACCGTCAACAACCTAGCTTCCTATAAGGGAAGTACTTCGTTTAGTTAAATGTTTATGACCAGTTCGATTTAGTTTTAAGTTTAGAATTTTATTACTATTGTATGTTTGATGTAGATTACCTGAGTTAATAGGAGTTAGAGTAGGAGTTGAAGTGAGTGGTAACTTTTAATAGAGTAGGGTTAGTGCTAGTAGCAGGCAAGTCACGGTAGTAGTTAGAGCCGAAGTTGGAGTTGAAGAGAGTAATAATTTTTTTAAGAGTAGGTGTAGGTGTAGGTCTAGGAGTAGGTAAGTTATAGTCGAAGTAAGAGTCGAAGTAGGCGGCACTAAGTTTCACGAATGGGGTAAGGGTAACAACAATAGGTAGGAGCAGCTCCTAAAATTTCATAAGTAGAAGTAAGAATAGTGTATGAAATTTCATGTTTTTGTGTTGCTATATATTTATTATTATTGTACAGTTTACCACAGTTTTCTTTAAAATATTTACAAAGATTTGTTTGGGAATGATTGCAGAAGCTATGTTCGTTGAATTCTGGTCGTTAGGGGATAATATATAAACCAGGGCCGTCTGCAATCCAGCTCCATGTAAGTAGTTCATTTATTTAAATTCTTATGGTTCGTTCGATTTAGTTTTCAAATTTGAACTCATTAATAATGTATGTTTGATGTAGATTGCAAGAGTTAATTGGAGTCGGAGCATGAGTCGAAGTAGGGTCTACAGTTTTGGGGATGCTTATGATTATATACGCTTGGAACTTCCGCAATCCAGCTGCTCGGAGGGGAAGTTGTTTGTTTAGTTAAATTCTTATGGCTTGTTCGATTTAGTTTCAATTTTTAATTCATTATTATTTTATGTTTGATATAGATTGCAAGAGTTAATTTTTAATTCATTAATTATTTTATGTTTGATAATTTATAGTTTAGAAATGTTAATTTCCAATTTAGAATGAATACTTTGAAAGTTGAGGAACTAAAATGAGTACTTTTGAAAGTTCAGGGACTAAAATGAATACTTTGAAAATTGAGGGACTGAAATAAACTTCTTTGAAAACAAAGGGGCTTATATATTGTAATTAGAACATGTGGGAACAGCCCAAATATATATTTGAACTAGCAGGGACTTATGAAGGCGTTTTAAAAACTACAAGGACTGATTTTGAAATAATTTTGGAACCCAGGGACTAAAGGGTAAATTCTGAAATTAAAATAAATCAGATTTTATATATATCAAATCCTTTATTTTTCTCCTTCAGTGTCGAGAGAAAACGAGGACGCAGCGATGCCGGCCTCGAGCAGGGGAGATCTGCCGGAGTTAAACGTCGGCGATCCACGGCGGTATTACCGCCGCCTTGTGGCGGTGATCAAAAGGAAAAGAAACGGTAACAAAAGGTAGAGCTTGGTGCGAGAAATTGGGTTAAAACAGCGGCTGAGTTCGCGATTTAGATCGTGATTTCTCCGGGTATAAATTCGGCTGTCGAGGTAGGTAGATATCTGGGTTTCGATTCTTTTCAGTTTTGGGTTTTTATTTGGGATTCGATTGGATATCAAACGAAATGGGCAGTGGCGATTTGACTGGTTACCGATTATGGAGGTGGTGATGTGTGGGATTGTAGGCGAATTGGTTAGTGGTGGTGTCCGTTTGGTTTCTGGTATTAATGTGAAATTAATGTGCGTAAGTAAACTTCCCTTATTTTCATGAAAGTAGAAAGTTAATGTGAAATTAATGTGCGTAAGTAAATTTTCCCCTATTTTTTTCAAAGTTGAATGTAAATGTGGAATTAATGTGTAAACGACTGTCTTGCAACTTAATTGTTTTGATGAATTTCGTTTACTTTATGTAAGTATATGTTATTAAGAAAAATGTTCAAGCGTGCACATTATCATATCATTGCATTATCAAGCATGCATTGGCATCGAAATTGGGAAGTCAAATGTTTTTAAATGAAAGAAATGTGTCAAGGTGCAAGTTTGTTCAAAAGTTATGTGTCCCAAGTTTTTAAGAAAGAATTGGGTGTACTTCTAGTTCATGAAAGATGCGAGTGAGAAATGGGGCGCGGGGGACCGGTTGCGACGGAATGTCCAACCGTTTTACAGTAGACTGTTAAACCGCTTTGCGGTGGGAAAGTGAATGTTAAACCGCTTTGCTGTGGAAATGTGAATGTTAATCTGGTTCCAAATAAGAATTGCCCACTGTTGTCTGGTTGACTAGAAGATGCACCAAGTGAGCTCACGATGGAAATGAAGTGAAAGTTTTGAAATGAAGTGAAAGTTTGAAAAGTTTGAAAGTTCTGGAAAGTAAAGTAAATGGGGATACATACATGGGATTTTTAAAGCATTCATGTCATAAGCATGCATCACTTGCACGAAGTTTGCTTACTGAGCTTTAGCTCACCCCAATCCCTCCCCAATATTTTAGGTGATGAATGCTATGAGACGAGGAAAGCACTTGGTGACAGACTCAGGCTATACCTACCTTCAATCTTTGAAAATAAAGTTAAATTAGAATTTATTTAAGTTTCTCATTAATTATTCCTTAATTCATTTTGTTAATTGTTTGGTTGAAATTTGCTTTGAATAAGTATGGGTAGTATTAGAGGTTAAATTACCTCTTATTTCATTTGCTAAAGTTTATTTACTTGGAATTATATTGTTAAGGAGTTTAGGACTTATTGTAATGGTTTGGATGATGTTTGGGATTGAATGAGTTGAGATGTGTACTTTAAAATGGTTTTGATGTCCCTCTACAGGTTGGCTATTTCCAATTTACAGAGGAGACTTTGTCGAAATTTCTGTAAAATTTCATACTAGAAAAAATAAACGTTTAAATGTTTTAAACGATTTCTTTTCAGCATTTAAGTAAAGAAAAGTTAACACGCCGAGGTTTAAGATTTTGAACTTGGGGTGTTACATTTTTTGTATCAGAGCTAAGAGTTTTAAAAGCGATTCTGTAGACTTTTAAAATTTATTTGAAAATGGTTCGGGTAACTGAGTCACGCCTCAAGTGCTTCTCCCTCGATCATCTGGTAAGTTAAATTTATGTTCAAGTTAGTAAATGCGTGGTAATGTTTCCAATATTGTAAATTTTTGCATGTTAATATGTAATGTTGTAAAGTTAAAGGTTAAGGATGTTGTTAATGAATATGACGTGTATACCTTGATTATGTAAATGTGAAAATGAGATGGTATATATAATATTTTAATAATTTATTGATGTAGAAATGTTCATGTGATATATATATGATGATTATTATACTGTGAACTTAAGGAGATTGATATGATTAAATGTTGAGGTCATATGGTATGGAGATAAGTGGCATGTCACATGATTACCACAAGTTATGGTGAATAGAAAGTTAATGCATGTTATGATTGTCCTATGGAAGAATAGTGTGAAGATATGTTTGAACTAATTAATCTTATCTTGATCAATGGTTTGTTCATTGCTAAATATGACCTATGGTCGGGAGACTTCATTTGTTTTTGACAAGATAGATGAATTTATTTAAAATTTTGGTGATGTAGTTTTGGTTACTCATTGTTGGTTGTGCATTAGATGTGAGTAGAGCATATTATCCATTTTGAGATCTCTATGGAATATACATAAATTTGGATTGTTTAAATCTAGGATGATCATTAGTGTAACTTTTACTTATTGTGGAGTTGTATCTTTGGGTTAAGTAAACTCGATAAGGGATTATGAATAACAAAAGTCTTATTCATTGGTGATAGGTCAATGATTTATTTATAAAATTCTTGGTTAGAGTATTGTTGTTATGATGATTTTGAAACCATGGATTTTTAAATTAGTACCTTGGCTTCAGTTTTAAGATGAGTGTATGATACTGAATACTTGATTACAATATATAAGTATGGGTTACAGGATTTAAGTTTGATCCTCCGATTTTAAAAGAAATGTCAGCATGTTCAGAAAGGATTTCGTTTGTAAATCTTTCCAGAAAGATTCTTTTAAAGTTTTAGTATTTCTACTGTATACTTTGGTATGGACGTCAAGTTTCACTAATTCTGGATTATAAAGTCTTCTTTTGGTCAATCTTCTTGATTTTAGTTTTAAGAATGTGATCAATCAATATATATATATGTAATACCACTTTTCGTTTTACGTGCTTTCTTGAATACCACCCAATTTTTTTATGATGAATAATTTATTTGACAATTATTATTGATAATAAGTTGAATTATTTTGCAGTGGAAAGACTTGGACGTCGTCTCGATCAATGTGCCAATTAAAATATTTATAAATTGTTTACGTACAATTCCATGTCTAATTGTTTATTTTAATTGTTACTTACCATTTCTATTTTAATTGAGTAGTAAGTTGCCTAAATTGCATTAAATTGAAGTTGAAAAAAAGTTTGGTGACACTTTGGAAATTTATTTGAGGGTCGTGGACTTAAATTACCAATTTATGAGAGCTAAGGGACTAAATTGCAAATTACCAAAACTTAAACAATTAAAACCTAAACCCTCAATTTTTACCTAACTCACGATCGCTCTCTCTCACGACCTCGCTCCCTCAGTCTCTCTCTACCGCTGGTCTCTCTCTCGCGACTCACTCCCTCTCACTCGCACACCTCACCCTCAGCTTCTCTCTCCCTCCGCCCTTGCGGCGCACCACCGGCAGCCACGACCACGACCCAACCACCATAAGGAGCTCCCTCTCGCGCGCGCACACACAACGCAGACACACCTTCACGCACGCACACATACCCACTTCGATACACACATATATATTTATTGATTTTTGTGTATATATGTATGTATATATTGGTATGTATATGCATTTACATATGAAAATTACAGATTTTGATATGTATGCATATATGATTTTCGATTCAGAACTTTTAAATTGAATTCCACCTGTTTAATTCTTTGAATCTGGAATTTGATATATGTATACATATGGGTGTATACATATGGGTGTATAATTTTCACAATGGAGTTTTTAGATTTTGAAAAATTTTATATTAGTTTGGTTAATTGATATTTTTAGCTTGATTTCGAATTTTAAATTGTTAAACTTCAATTTTGGGGTAATATGTGTATAGATATTTGTGTATGTATGTATACATTTCAAACTTGTCAATGTATGTGAATTTCCAGATTTTGATAAAGTACGAATTTAAGTTTGTTAATTTATTTTTCGTGCTTAATTATGAGTTGAGAATTGTGAATTTCTAAATTGGGAAAAATTTCATGAATGGTTAGAGTTATTATTTGTGTATTTTGTACATTTTGGCTTAAGTTAGATATATTTATTTGAGTTAAAATTTAAACGGCGAAAAAGTCTTCTAACTCGTAATGAAATTGGATTTTTGTGTTTAAAATATGGCATGCTAGGTGTTTGAAATAATTTTAAACCTCATTTGGATTAAATTGAAGTTTTAACTTTGGTTAGGGGTATGGTTAGTTCAAAACGGATAATGATTGTGTTTTGAACTACAAGTTTTGCCTAATTTGATAAGTGAGATTTCAATTTTTTCTTTTTGCCTTTGAGTTTATCTCTTATTTCGAGTATGGTATTATATGTGTTGGACTTAGCGTAAGGTCACGTTTGGGATTAAATTGTGAATGAAATAGAAGTTTTAAACCTTGCTTAGAGTTTAAAATGTGATTTTGAACTAAAAGTATATTTTAGTAAATATTCGGGTACAACTAGGATTTTGGTACATTGACGTCACGGGCAGCCGATGTTCCTCCACTTGCAAATTCAGAAACGGTAAATTATTAAGGACTGCAGGTAAGTAAACTTCCCCTATTTTCATAGAAGTTACATGTAAATGTGAAACGTGTAAATGGCTGTTTGCAACTTACTTGCTTTGATGAATTACATTTACTTTATGAAAGTATATGTTATTAAGAATGCTCAAGCATGCACATTATCTGTAGCGACCAAGAATTTTTACGCATTTAATAATCGTGTCGCTACTATCTCACCCATTTATTTTTATTTTTACGTTAAAGTCGTGACGCGATCGTTTAGCCAAGTTATAAATTTGGAGCTGAAATATGTAAATTTCAGTCCAATTTGATTTTACGTCCAATAAATTCAAAAATCTATTTTTAAAATCCAAATTTCATTTATTTATTTATTCAAATAAAATCTCCAGATAATCTTATTTCAAATTTGAGTCTATCATCCTAATTACAATTCAAATTTTAAATTCATCACTTATCTCTACAAATCATGATCACCATCCTAGCCAACTTTCAACCACTCCTATCACGAAAATCTATCTGCAGTTACAATTCGAAACCAAAACCAAAGATTTTCTATCCAACCATTTTAATTCCCATTTCACGTTCAGACTCTTCTTCACGGCTGAACCTCTCAATTCAGGTAGGATAATGAAGAATCCTTTTTTTTTCAACCTCACCATCATCACCATCGTGACCAGCACCACAATCTCACCAAACTCCCATCACCTATATCATTATCATCGCCACACCCAAACCACAACCAAGCACCAACCTCTGTTTAAGCTCCATTCATCACCAACCTCATCACCACCAAGAATCCCCACCCAATGCAGGCCACAAATCATCATCATCACCACCCTATTCGTCCCCTGCATCCAAATCAAACAACCAGCATCATCATCATCAATCAAAACCAACGCAGCCACCACCCATTTCCACCATCATCACCTGCACCAATCAACAAACCACCTGCAGCACCACCATTCACGGCCAAAACCACCTCAATCGAGAACCCAAACCACCATCATCATTCGCACACGGCCACAACCTCCTCCAACTCACCTCCATCTTCAACACCAATCATCACCATCACCATCATCACCACCGAACAACAGCCAGTCGCAAGCCATAGTCGACTGTAACTCGCCAAACCCAAGCCTCCACCTCCAAGAAACCACCGCTGCCAATCGAAAACTCAATAGCAAACCTCAAACTTCACAACTCAACATCACCACTGCCCAAACAATTCTTTAACCAAATCAAACCCCAAACCAAGAACAAAACAAGAAGAACTAGGTACTTACCTTCATCACCAGCCATCTGGACGGATTTTGGCCGAAAATCACAACTCCGATTTCGATTTCAAGCTTTGATTTGGTCTCGGTTTCACATTATAAACCACCCAAATATCTTCCTCCATCCACCCCCCCCCACTGCTACCCTGACCACCGCCGCCGCTCGACCGCGGCGTTTCACCGGCAAATCGCCGGCAGTACCTCCGCCGGACTCAACCCCTGCGCGCACTCTCTCGCCATTCTCTCTCTCGGTCTGATTTTCAGATCGTGAATGAGAGAGAGAGTAAATATTTTGATTTTAATATTTTAACTTCCAGAATTTGCACTTTAGTCCCTGGGTTCCAAAATTATTTCAAAATCAGTCACTGTAGTTTTAAAACTTATATTTCAGTCCTTAAGTTCTTGAATGATCTTATAAGCTTTTCATTTTTAAAAATTTCTTATCTCAATCCCCACAATTTAATATTCGTTTTGAGTTCCGACCCAACTTTTGAAAATTTACATTTTAGTCCCTCAAGTTTGAAAAGTATTCATTTTAGTCCCTCAACTTTCATAGTATTCATTTTAGTCCCTCAACTTTCAAAAAACATCAATTTCAGTTCTCAAATTGTAATTTATCATTTTTAAACTATAAATTTCTAAAGACTAATTTAACTTATGGGCTAGACGAAGCGTACGGAGATTTGAAAGATTGAAGTCATATCCCGCTCAACTTTGCACTCGTCGGATTTAAGGTAGACTCGCCCCCACTAATTGATTTATATTATAATTGCATGTGTTATGTGGATTTGTGTGATTTTATGCTTAATCGCATGAGAAAAGAATATCTCTTTTGAGATAAAAGAATTATGTTATGCTGGGCATAACTTATCTGCTAGCATGATACAAGAAAAGAATGGTTCATTTGTGTTCACTATGTGATGCCTATGAATAAGAAAAGAATGTCACTACATGATTTGCATAATTACTGGTCCAATTATCTTGTAGATTAATTATTGGCGATGAGTCTACTGAGTATTTCATTTTTAAATGCTCAACCCGTTATTTTAAACAATTTTGCAGATTTTGGAGACGGTGGCGAGTGATGGGCAATGACGGCAAATTACAAATTGATATTTTTTTAAAGTCGTGAACTTTGAAATGATTATTTCATTTTATCAAGAATTGTCATTTTTGCAAATTTGTACGAAAATACTTATTCCATTTGAATTATCGCTAAACTTTATTCGATAAATGGGATATTTAATATTTAATCATTTTTTTTTCCGCAACAAAGTTTATTCAAGAATTTAGAAAAGTGACGTTCCCGCGCTTCTCGGAACTCGGGGCGTTACATTATCATGTCATGGCATCATCAAGCATGCATTGGCATTGACATCAAAATTGGAAAGTCAAATGATTTTAAATGAATAATGTGGTAAGTTTAAGTTTTATCAAAATGCATGTATCCCAAGTTTTAAGTAAGAATGGGTGTACTTCTATGCCATGAAAGGTGTGAGTGGGAAATGGGGCGCGGGAGACCGGCCTACCCAAATAAATCGCTTTGCGGTGACGATTGCTGAACCGCTTGGCGGTGGTAAATATTAAACCGCTTTGCGGTGACGATTGCTAAACCGCTTGGCGGTGGCAAATATTAAACCGTTTTGCGGTGACGATTGCTAAACCGGTTGAAGGTGGCAAATATTATACCGCTTTGCGGTGACGATCGCTAAACCGCTTGGCGGTTGCAAATTTTGAAAAGTATGAATGTCTTAAAAAATAAAGTAACGGGGGTAATTACTTTGAATGGTCTAAGGAGTTTCATGTCATGAGCATGCATCACGTGCATAAATTTTACTTACTGAGCTTTAGCTCACCCCAATCCCTCCCCAATATTTCAGGTGATGAAAGCAAGATGAGACGAGGAGAGCACTTGGTGACAGACTTAGGCTATATCTACCTTCAATTTTTGAAAATAAAGTTAAATTAGAATTCATTTAAGTTTCTCATTAATTATTCCTTCATTTATTATTGTTAAGGGTTTGATTGCAATTAGCTTTGAATAAGTATTAGTGTAGTATTAGAGGTTAAATGACCTCTTATTTCATTTGCTAAAGTTTATTTACTTGGAAATATATCTTTGAGGAGTTTGGAACTTATTGAATGGTTTTGATGATGTATGGGATTGAATGAGTTGAAATGTATGCTTTAAAATGGTTTTGAAGTCCCTCTGCAGGTTGGTTAAGTACAATTTATAAAGGAGATTATGCCGAAATTTTTGTAAAATTTTATAATAGAAAATGAAAGGTTTAAATGTTTTAAACGATTCATTTCCGCATATAATGTGAATGAGAGTTAACACACCTAGGTTTTAGAATTTAAACTTGGGGTGTTACAATATATATATATATATATATATATTAAGGTTTAGACGTTAGAATAGATCTTATGAAAGGCTGAAAATAGAAAGTTAGTGAATGGATTCATAAGTGGGATAATGTCGGTTAATGGTCTCCTACAACAATAGCTATCAAACTTCGATCCGTATTGAGTTCTATACGATATGAAGTGTAGATCATCAGTTCGCGAGAATGAGCTAGAAGAAAGAAAGTTATTGGGTCCAGAAATAGTACAACAAACAGCAAAAGTTGTTGAAAAGATTCGTCAACAAATGAAAATTGCACAGAGTAGACAGAAAAGCTACGTGGACAGAAGAAGGAAACCTTGGAATTCGTTGAAGGAGATATGATCTTTTTGAAGGTAACTCCTATGAAAAGGAGGTATGAGATTCGGGAAGAAAGAAAAGTTAAGCCTATGTTTTGTCGGCCCCTTTGGAATTCTTGAAATGGTGGGTGACCTAACTTATCGGGTTGCGTCGTCACCAGCGCTATTGGGTGTGCACAATGTTTTTCATGCATCGATGTTGAGGAAATATATTTCGGATTCCTCCCGTAGTCTCAATTATGAGTCATTAGATCTTTGTGAGGATCTGACTTACGAGGAGTCACTTGTGAAAACCCTAATAATGAAAGTAAATAAGGAACTTAGAAGAAAGAAGATTTCGTTAGTTAAGGTTCTTTGGAGGAATCATGTAGTAGAAGAGGCTACTTGGGAATGCGAAGACGAAATGCGTGCCAAGTATTCACAACTTTTTGGTAAGTTTCAATTTCGAGGATGAAATTTTTTTTAGGGGGTAAGAAATTGTAATATCACTTTTTCGTTTTACGCGCATTCTTGAATTTCACGTAATTTTATATTGGTATCATTATAAATTATGTAACTGATTATTAATATTTTCATATTTGACTTAATTTGCGGTGGAAGGACTTGGACGCCGTCACGATCAATGTGCCAATTAAAATGTTGATAAATTGCTTATGTACAATCTCTTCATTCTGAACAACATTTCTTACTTGGGGAAAAAATTGTAATTGATCGATCCATTTTTACGTACTTGATAGTGCATTTTATACTATTCAAATGCAGTGTAATCTTGAAGTAGATGTCAATGGCCACCAGAACTTCTTCGTGAAAGAGGTAACTTTCTTTAAACCGTGCTTTCTACATGCTTTTGCTATATTTTTGCTGATAATGAGTCCCTATTTGATTTTGCTATAGAAAGTTGTTGTGACTTTCTCTTTTAGATTTAGAAAGTTATTTGGAAAATTCACAGGCAATACAAAAGGTCTCAAAGTTTTCTCCATGAATTAATCGGTGGAGTTGAGGGTTTCGAACTCATTGTTAGATTCTGCTACAATGGAGGCAGAATTGGCATAACTCCTTATAATGCATTGGTATCATGCACAAAATGCTTGCAGGTGTATTAAAGAATTTCAATTACTCTGTGCAATTAGGCAAGTGTATTAAAGAATATCAATATTAGTGCACAATTTTCATATAGATTTTTAGCTATTTTCATAAAGATGTTTAGATTAATATTTATTTTGTTATTCAAAATTTTTGCAAGCACAAGAATCATAACCCTATTACCATCACTTCGGTGGTGGTTATATTATGCAAAACTGCCTTAGAGGCAAACTTTGTCCCTGTTTGGTTTGGATAAAAATTAGGCTTTATTTGGCAACACTATTAATTTGTTTTATTTATGTGTTTGAGGTAAATGTGTGGTAAAAATTGAAGAGAGAAAATGTGTGTGGTTAAAAAATGATTTGATAAATTTTATCGTTTATAAATTTGTTAATAAATTGTAATTATTGCGTCAAGGAATAGATGCTTATATTTTTAATAGATTTTGCTAGAAAATTGGCGAAATATATGATTTCAAAGTTGTGGATCTCATGCAGCGTGTGATTGAAAATGAGTTATAAGAAATAGGTGCCAAAAGCGTGACCCGGATTTTGCTTAATTTCAAAATCAAAGTCTTTGACCCTGGTTTTCATTTTCTTTATGCTATTGCATTCAAGTATGTATCTTAAGTCAGAACAATCCTCTAGCATTCCTTCTAGGAGAGATCATTTCGATTGCAACGTGGTGTCATCTGATATTGATTATTCTAGTAGGGGAGCGTCGTCAGATTGAGCTATAACCTACTCTTGTGGCATCGATACAATAATATATAATGCTAAAAGTTGTTCTACTAATGTATTAGTTGCTGTTTTTTATTGATTTTATTCCCTTTGTGTCAGTACATTATAATTTTTCAATAGAATATATCCGTACATCGCACGGGTGTGAAACTAGTGTGGGTTAATATTAATTGTTGGCTTTGAGTTCAATTTTAGTCAAAGTATTAGAGTTATCAAACGTGGGAACTATAACTAATTCAAATTATTAAAAACTTATTTGGACAATAAATGCTAATTTATATATTTAAACAATAAAATGTCAATTTATATAGTTAAATAATAAATGATCGTAGGTTTGAATAGCTTTTATGAGTTATTGTTAACTTCATTGAAAATGCAAATTTTCATGATTTCTGCATTTATCTCTTGTATTTAATTTTTTTTCAACATTCATTCAAAAAATTATCAATCAAAAAGATTATAAATATGTGTTTATTCTCAACATAGTTAATATTTATAAATATATTTAACCAATAAAATTATACTTTTATTTACAAAATAAAGAAGTTAAATTAATAATTACGAAAAATCTGCAATTAATATGAAACAACAATCGGACAATATGGGAGATCAAGAAATTATATCGCAAATCTTACACTATATAATCTCTACACAATTATTAAAATTAATAAGAATGATTAAAAATATTAGCATCCATTCAATAAATTTGTTTATGAATTTATTTACAGACAATACATTTTTCACCAACTTTTTAATTATACACATTTTTTGAAATCCTTTTTCAACTACGCATTTTATCTCGAAAACGACAATATTTTTATTTATAAACAAAAAAAAAAGCATTTGAACGGATGTTTTAATTTATTAAATTGTTAATAATAATAATAATAATTGTTGACGTCACTTTTTGTCACAAAACTGGTCAACAAATAAAATGGATTGATCTTTGACTCATCATGTTGAGATAACTTGATTTTGAGATTTTTGGCTAAACAACCAGGTCATATAACTGAATTCTAGATAGTATGTGAATTTATACGATGTTGAACTTCTTATCACCAACTCAACTCTGCATCGTGTATGACCTGACATTCAGGTCTACAAGCGTTTGGACCTGAGCGTCACCTCTGCAAGTCATTTGAAGTTAAAGGTTTCTCTTTGAATCAATAAATTTCTCTCTCTCTAATGAACATAAAATTCCCCTATTTATAGGTAAAATGGAGGTAGACATATTTACATATTTGATCCCTCATCTAATAATTACATAATGGGGCAATTTCTAATAGTTATAGACAATTTCACTCATATCTTCATACAAGTATCACATTGACCCTTTGAGTTCATCTTGAGTAGTCTTGATCCTTAGTTTGACGTGGAACTTGACCAATAAGCTCGTTGACCACTGAATAGGTGACTCTTAACCTTGACCCAAATTTATGGGGTGCAACAAATGTCCCCCAAGGTCTGGACTTATGATCACCTTAAGTTCGGACCTTGTTCAAATACCAACCCTTGCTTCGAGCCCACTCTGCTTCTTTTTCTTGAGTCGTTTTGGTCATTCATATGTAGAACTGATGTCCAAGTCCGCTTGTCAGACCAGAAACACAATTTAGGTCGATTGGAAGATGAAGGTGAAGGATTGAAGTTCACATAGAAGCCATTGTGCGTGACAGGCGTTCACCTCGAACCCATAATTAGTAAATTTTGATTGGGTCATACTGTTCTATATTTGATCCAGGTAGTCGAAGTCTTCATTTCATTTAAGGACTTGATTTGAGGAGACAGCTGAAGAGTCAAGGAGTTGAAATAATTACTAGTTGAAGAGCCGCTGAGGACCTGAAATAACATCCAGCTGAAGAGTTGAAATAGTGGCCAACTGAAGATGTGGCCTAGTTGAAGAGCTGATTGCTTCAATTTTTATTTTTAAAGAGTGAATCTGATTCTTTTGACTACTTGAAAAAAAAAAATTCTAGATATTCAGGCCAGTCCATTTAATGAGATCATTCCATAAAGTCAAATTCTGACGAAGCACACTTGCATAGATCAAAATATCAAATCTGAAGGTAACTCGGTGCACTGAATTAGTTGATAAGAATATAATCAAGATGACCTCAGGGATTGGACCAGACCTTATGGGAGTTGTTATGTCCTATCTCAAGGGTAACGGTAATAAAAACCTGATGGACTTGATTCTGTCGTATCCCTCGGGTAATGGCAGTAAAGATCTCAAAGACTTGGTTCTCTCGTGTCCCTCGTGTAATAGTAATGAAGACCTCAAGGGCTTGGTTCTCTCGTGTCTCCAAAGGTTTTACTTCGTCATGGGGATTTCACATAGTAATGAGGGTGTACCTCGTCATTAAGGTCAACTTCATCATGGAGTTTTCACCTCATCATAGTTACCTCGTCATGGTAGTTGCACCTTATCATGGTCACCTCGTCTTCATGGAGGTTTCACCTTACCACGGAGTTCTCACCTTATCATTGAGGTTCACTTCACCAGGTGGTTTTACCTCTTCATGATCACCTCCTTGTCAATGAGGTTTCACCTCATCAATGAGGATCACATCGCCATGGAGATTTTACCTCATCATGGTCACCTCCTCGTCATGGAGGTTTCACCTCACCAACAAGGACCCCTTCACCATGGAGGCCTTACCTCATCATGGTCACCTCCTTATTATGAAGGTTTCACCTTATCACTGAGGTTGACTTCATCACGGAGGTCTTACCTCATCATGGTCACCTCCTCATCATGGAGGTTTCACCTCATCAATGAGGTTGATTTCACCATGGAGATCTTACCTCATCATGAACACCTCCTCATCATGAAGGTTTCACCTCATCACTGAGGGTGACTTCACCATGGAGGTCTTACCTTATCATGGTTACCTCCTTATCATGGAGGTTTACCTCATCATTGATGTTTCATTCACCATAGAGGTTTTACCTCATCATGGTCACCTCCTCATCATGGAGGTTTCACCTCATCACTGAGATTCCACTTCACCGTGGAGGTCTTACCTCGTCATGGTCACCTCCTCATCATGGTGGTTTCACCTCATCAGTGAGGTTCACTTCACCATGGAGGTCTTACCTCGTCATGGTCACCTCCTCATCATGGAGGTTTCACCTCATCACTGAGGTTCACTTCACCATGGAAGTCTTACCTCGTCATGATCACCTCCTCATCATGGAGGTTTCACCTCATCACCGAGGTTTCACTTCACTATGGAGGTCTTACCTCGTCATGGTCACCTCCTCATCATGGAGGTTTCACCTCAACATTCAGGTTCCACTTCACCATGGAGGTCTTACCTCGTCATGGTTACCTCCTTCTCACGGAGGTTTCACCTCATCATTGAGGTTCAACTTCACCGAAACCTCATCATTGAGGTTCCACTTCACCATGGAGGTCTTACCTCGTCATGGTCACCTCCTTCTCACGGAGGTTTCACCTCATCATTGAGGTTCAACTTCACCATGGAGGTCTTGCCTCATCATGGTCACCTCCTTATCATGGAGGTTTCACCTCATCATTGAGGTTTCATTCACCACGGAGGTCTTACCTCGTCATGGTCACCTCCTCATCATGGAGGTTTCACCTCATCACTGAGGTTCCCTTCACCATGGAGGTCTTACCTTGTCCTGATCACCTCCTCATCATGGAGGTTTCACCTCATCACTGAGGTTCCACTTCACCATGGAGGTCTTAGCTCGTCGTGGTAACCTCCTCATCTTGGAGGTTTCACCTCATCACTGAGGTTCCACTTCACTATGGAGGTCTTACCTCGTCGTGGTCACCTCCTCATCATGGAGGTTTCACCTCATCACTGAGGTTCCCTTCATCATGGAGGTTACACCTCATCACTGAGGTTCCACTTCACCGTGGAGGTCTTACCTCGTCGTGGTCACCTCCTCATCATGGAAGTTTCACCTCATCACTGAGGTTGACTTCACCATTGAGGTCTTACCTCGTCATGGTCACCTCCTCATCATGGAAGTTTCACCTCATCACTGAGGTTGACTTCACCATTGAGGTCTTACCTCGTCATGGTCACCTCCTCATCATGGAGGTTCCACCTCATCACTGAGGTTCCACTTCACCATGGAGGTCTTACCTCGTCATGGTCACCTCCTCATCTTGGAGGTTTCACCTCATCACTGAGATTCCAGTTCACCAAGGAGGTCTTACCTTGTCATGGTCACCTCCTTGTCATGGAGGTTTACCTCATCATTGAGGTTTCATTCACCATGGAGGTTTTACCTCATCATGGTCACCTCCTCATCATGGAGGTTTCACCTCATCACTGAGGTTGACTTCACCATGGAGGTCTTACCTCTTCACGATTACCTCCTCATCATGGAGGTTTCACCTCATCATTAAGGTTCCATGTCACCATGGAGGTCTTAGCTCATCATGGTCACTTCCTTATCATGGAGGTTCCAATTCACCATGGAGGTCTGACCTCATAATGGTCAGCTCCTTATCATGGAGGTTTCACCTCATTATTGAGGTGCATATATCAACGAAATGAACACTTAGACGGAGTGATTATTAAATAATGGATGAGGCTTGATGTCATCTCAATATTTCAGCTCGAGTTTCACCAGTCATCTCGTTTGCGAAGTTGAGGTCGGACCACTTTCACCTCGATTTGTGTTTACCAAAACACCTCGTCTGCAAAGTTGAGGTCGGAACTCTTTCACCTCGGTTTGTATTTACCAAATCACCTCGTTTGGAAATTTGAGGTCGGAACATTTTCGCCTCAGTTTGTTTTTACCAAAACACCTCGCCTGCAAAGTTGAGGTCGGAACTCTTTCACCTCGATTTGTTTTTACCGAATCACCTAGTTTGGAAAGTTGAGGTCGGAACATTTTCACCTCAGTTTGTTTTTACCAAAACACCTCATATGCAAAGTTGAGGTCGGAACTCTTTCACCTCGGTTTGTTTTTACCGAATCACCTAGTTTGGAAAGTTGAGGTCGGAACATTTTCACCTCGGTTTGTTTTTACCACAACACCTCGTCTGCAAAGTTGAGGTCGGAACTCTTTCACCTCGGTTTGTTTTTACCAAATCACCTCGTTTGCAAAGTTGAGGTCGGAACATTTTCACCTCGGTTTTTTTCTTTTACAGAAACACCTCGTTTGCAAAGTTGAATCGGAACTCTTTCACCTCGGTTTGTTTTTACCAAAACACCTCGTTTGCAAAGTTGAGGTCGGAACTCTTTCACCTCGGTTTGTTTTTACCAAAACACCTCGTTTGCAAAGTTGAGGTCGGAACTCTTTCACCTCGGTTTGTTTTTACCAAAACACCTCGTTTGCAAAGTTGAGGACGGGAAACTTTCACCTCGATTTAATGACGATTCCTTTTCATCCATGAGGTCTTTCTCGTCTTTGAGACGGATTGCCTTGTGATGTTGATGGTATCCTGCCTTATAAGTACTTATGGATCATCAACTAAGGTCTTGATTTGCCTCTCAATGAGGTCTTTCTCGTCTTTGAGATGGATTTCCTTGTGATGTTGATGGTATCCTGCCTTATAGGTACTTATGGATCATCGACTAAGGTCTTGATTTTCCTCTCAAGGAGGTTTTTCTCGTCTTTGAGATGGATTTCCTTGTGATGTTGATGGTATCCTGCCTTATAGGTACTTATGGATCATCAACTAAGGTCTTGATTTGCCTCTCAAGGAGGTCTTTGTCGTCTTTGAGACGGATTGCCTTGTGATGTTGATGGTATCCTGCCTTATAAGTACTTATGGATCATCAACTAAGGTCTTGGTTTGCCTCTCAATGAGGTATTTCTCGTCTTTGATATGGATTTCCTTGTGATGTTGATGGTATCCTGCCTTATAAGTACTTATGGATCATCGACTAAGGTCTTGATTTTCCTCTTAAGGAGGTCTTTCTCGTCTTTGAGATGGATTTCCTTGTGATATTGATGGTATCCTGCCTTATAGGTACTTATGGATCATCAACTAAGGTCTTGATTTGCCTCTCAAGAAGGTCTTTGTCGTCTTTGAGACGGATTGCCTTGTGATGTTGATGGTATCCTGCCTTATAAGTACTTATGGATCATCAACTAAGGTCTTGATTTGCCTCTCAATGAGGTCTTTCTCGTCTTTGAGATGGATTTCTTTGTGATGTTGATGGTATCCTGCCTTATAAGTACTTATGGATCATCGACTAAGGTCTTGATTTTCCTCTCAAGGAGGTCTTTCTCGTCTTTGAGATGGATTTCCTTGTGATGTTGATGGTATCCTTCCTTATAGGTACTTATGGATCATCAACTAAGGTCTTGATTTGCCTCTCAATGAGGTCTTTGTCGTCTTTGAGACGGATTGCCTTGTGATGTTGATGGTATCCTGTCTTATAAGTACATATGGATCATCAACTGAGGTCTTGATTTGCCTCTCAAGGAGGTCTTTCTCGTCTTTGAGACGGATTGCCTTGTGATTTTAATGGTATCCTGCCTTATAGGTACTTATGGATCATCAACTCAGGTCTTGGTTTGCCTCTCAAGGAGGTCTTTCTCGCCTTTGAGACGGATTGCCTTGTGATGTTGATGGTATCCTGCCTTATAAGTACTTATGGATCATCAACTAAGGTCTTGATTTGCCTCTCAATGAGGTCTTTCTCGTCTTTGAGATGGATTTCTTTGTGATGTTGATGGTATCCTGCCGTATAAGTACTTATGGATCATCGACTAAGGTCTTGATTTTCCTCTCAAGGAGGTCTTTCTCGTCTTTGAGATGGATTTCCTTGTGATGTTGATGGTATCCTGCCTTATAGGTACTTATGGATCATCAACTAAGGTCTTGATTTGCCTCTCAATGAGGTCTTTGTCGTCTTTGAGACGGATTGCCTTGTGATGTTGATGGTATCCTGCCTTATAAGTACATATGGATCATCAACTGAGGTCTTGATTTGCCTCTCAAGGAGGTCTTTCTCGTCTTTGAGACGGATTGCCTTGTGATTTTAATGGTATCCTGCCTTATAGGTACTTATGGATCATCAACTCAGGTCTTGGTTTGCCTCTCAAGGAGGTCTTTCTCGCCTTTGAGACGGATTACCTTGTGATGTTGATGGTATCCTGCCTTATAGGTACTTATGGATCATCAACTAAGGTCTTGGTTTGCCTCTCAAGGAGGTCTTTCTCGCCTTTGAGACGGATTGCCTTGTGATGTTGATGGTGTCCTGCCTTATAGGTACTTATGGATCATCAACTAAGGTCTTGATTTGCCTCTCAAGGAGGTCTTTCTCCTCTTTGAGACGGATTTCCTTGTGAAGTTGATGGTATCCTGCCTTATAGGTACTTATGGATCATCAACTAAGGTCTTGGTTTGCCTCTCAAGGAGGTCTTTCTCGCCTTTGAGACGGATTGCCTTGTGATGTTGATGGTGTTCTGCCTTATAGGTACTTATGGATCATCAACTAAGGTCTTTGATTGTGATTGGTTTGTTTGATGTCCCCACTTCATTCTAAATGAACAATTCTTCAGGTTGAATTTCTCTTCATTCATAATCACATGGAGGAACTGATACAAAATATTTACTTGAAACCCAATCAATCCAAGTTCAGCTTTGAAAGTCTCCTTTATTCTTCATGTATAGCTCTTTTATCATAGGCTGAGAGCGGGCGGTTTTTTTATCTTCCATGTCAATGGTAGAATTCACTCATTGAAACGAATGATCGGACTGAGGAAACAAACTTGAATGAATGGCCTCTAGTTTAATAGTCGAACTGGAGTTGTTCCGAACTGAACCATGTTGAACTGATCTTGACCGCGTTTACTCGAGTGTGACTTGAATATGTGACTCCAGCTTTCATGGCCAATTCGATTTGAATATGTGATATTTGAATGGGGCGAGTTGCATGGCTACTTCAGAAAATTGAGTTGCTACTAGACTGGCGATTAAGGGCGGAATTTTCTCGAGTTGAACTGCTAGCCTACGCGGGAGTTTGGCCAATCTAAATTGAAATCATTGATTTTTGCTTGATAAATGAAGGCCGGTTGCACAAGAACGGGCCCTCCTTCTAGCGCCAATTTGTTGACGTCACTTTTTGTCACAAAGCTGGTCAACAAATAAAATGGATTGATCTTTGACTCATCATGTTGAGATAACTTGATTTTGAGATTTTTGGCTAAACAACCAGGTCATATAACGGAATTCTAGATAGTATGTGAATTTATACGATTTTGAATTTCTTATCACCAACTCAAGTCTGCATCGTGTATGACCTGACATTCAGGTCTACAAGCGTTTGGACCTGAGCGTCACCTCTACAAGTCATTTGAAGTTTATAGTTTCTCTTTGAATCAATAAATTTCTCTTTCTCTAATGAACATAAAATTCCCCTATTTATAGGTAAAATGGAGGTAGACATATTTACATATTTGATCCCTCATCGAATAATTACATAATGGGGCAATTTCTAATAGTTATAGACAATTTCACTCATATCTTCATATAAGTATCACATTGACACTTTGAGTTCATCTTGAGTAGTCTTGATCCTTAGTTTAACGTGGAACTTGACCAATAAGCTCGTTGACCATTGAATAGGTGACTCTTAACCTTGACCCAAATTTATGGGGTGCAACAACAACAACAACAACAACAACAATAATAATAATAATAATAATAATAATAATAATAATAATAATAATATTTTAGAAAATATGATTTATTATTTAAAGTTTAATAAATATTACTTTTAATAATTTTTATTTTTTTCTATTTTCCCCAAAATTTGTAAGTGCGTTTTGAAGGGAAAATGACATTAATGATTCTCTCTCCTCTCTCCTCACTTCTACTTTTATAGATGTATAGAAGATATAGATATATGTATAGATTTGAAAATCAACAACGAGAACTTAAATCAAACACATTTATTTAAATCAATTCATAAAACTCTAAATTTCGATTATTCAGTATTGTAACGACGTAATAAATTATCAAAACTTATAAATGTGACAAAAAAATAGTTTCATTCATTTATTTATTTGCCACAACTGACCTTTATTCCCCACCATCTCCAAAGTCTGCAAATTGTTGTTAAATAATGGAATAAGTAGACTCATCGCCAATAATGAATTTATAAAATAATTAAACACATACTTATACAATTAATACAATTAGTACAGTGATCACATCATTAAAATCATAGGCTTTCGTATCATAGGGTGTGAGTAGTCTAGTCTCATGTATTAAAGCATTTAAGTTATGCATAATTACGTCATTTTCATTTTATCTCATATAAGAGAGATATTCTTGTCTTGTCTCATTCATCAAAGCATTTAAATCATGTAAATTCATATAAGTACATGCAATTATAATTTAAATTAATTAGCGAGAGCGAGTTTGTCTCAGTTCACGAGTTTGAAAATAGAACGAGACTATTATGTCAATCTTCGGATCACCAAATGTAAGGACATCTAGAAATATTTTAAAACTACGGGGACTAAAATAATAGATTTTGAAACTTGGATAGTAATTGTTGCAGACTATTATTCATTTAATACTTTATTTGTCATTTTTTTTTACTATTCAAATATTAAAATACAATAATTTTTATAGTTTAATATTTTTTTTTTTAATCATATGGATTAAATTCCATATATAAATGATTTTCTTTTATATGACTTATTATTTTTTATCTAAAAACTATGCATTCGTTTATCGTTTACACTATGAACTTCTTCAAATTATTTCTCTCATGCGGCAGTATTTTTTATCCATTTACAATATAATGATGTGTTTTCTTATCTAATTCTTATACGAATGTTGTAGAGTATTAGGATTTTGGTGATCCAACAGTATAAGTTATAATTCTCGAATAAATTTTTTTGGAGAAATTGGGGAGTAATTGTTATAGACTATTATTCATTTGATATTTTATTTGGCATTTTTTTATTATTCAAATATTACTATACAATAATTTTTAATATTTATAGTTTACAATTTTTTTTTTAAACCATATGGATTAAATTTCATATATAAATGATTTTCCTATATATGACTTATTATTTTCCATGTAAAAACTATGCATTCGTTTATCATTATTTAAACTATGAATTTCTTCAAATTATTTCTCTCATGCGACAGTATTTTTTATCCATTTACAATATAATGATGTATTTTTCTTATCTAATTCTTATACGAATATTGCAGATTACTTGAATTTTGGTGATCCTACATTTAATTGTGAAAATTGCGGGGCCTTTTTTTGGTATGCGAATCGTACGGGCAAACAATATAATACAAATAAGCATAAATATTCAATTTATTGTATTCACTCTATTTATATCATTATACATATATTTGTTCTTACAAAAAATAGAAAAATATTGTAATCGTAATTATACGAGAAGACATGATAATCGTGCAACGCAAGGGTGAAAATACTAGTATACTTAGTATACATATAAATGGAGAATAGTAGATTAGTGTGAATGCAAAGTGGCTTAGAGTGAATGCAAAATTTGGATAGATGTGAATGCATTTATTGTCTTTTGTGTGTGTGTGGGGGGGGGTATGGGGGAGGGTAAATATTAAACAATGGTTAATATTTTTTTTAATATTGTGCAAAGATTATATGATATAATAATTTCTTGAACTTTAATATTGTTCAATTGTCGTTTATTTGATGAGTTAAGATTAGACATATATTTATAGTTTATTGTGATTTTTGAACAAAAAGTTGAGAAAAAGTTATACATGCGAGGCAAATGCAAAAATTATAATAAACTATAAAACCTTTGTCCATAAGATCGTATACCTGCTCTTTGAGCTCTTAAAGCTCTGCAGGAGCCATCCGATATGATGTCTTGGATACTAGAGCTATTACAAACACTAATTCGATGGTGAATTCAATATCTCTATCAGGTGGTAGATCATAAAGATCGTTTGGTAACATAATTAGACATTCTCGAACAATTGAAATTTGTTCAAAAGAGAAGGGCCTATCTTAATCAGCTCAATTACTGTAGCTAATTAGGCCTTACAACTTGTATTCACCAACTGACGAGCATTGATCACCTACACTATCGAAATAGAAAGCTTCACCTCAACCCCAACAAATGAAAAAGGGATTTGTTTGGAGTTTCAGACACCACCTTATTGTGACAGACGATTGAAGCATTATATCGTAATAAATATTCCATTCCTAGTTTGACATCAAGATCGTGGATATCCGGTGTTATGAGATCTATCATCTACTCCTTCCCATTTACCACGATCGAGAAATTGTTTAACGCATATCTTGAGTTCAAAAGTTCTCTGAAATGTGTTGGCAAGCAAAAACTCGGTCTCCAGTTACCGAGATTGGTAAATGAATTTTCCTATGATTGTAGGACTACCAAATGAGTGCGCAATTGTTCGCTACAAACACACCGCAAGTGCATGAGTCGCATACAAGTGATAGTGGACTAATTGAGTCCGGTTTATCGATCCCACAAGGATTTTTTATTTCAACTACACTCTAGTATAATTAATTTTAACAAGAAACACACACAATAAATGTTTGTTTTGGGAAAGTTTTCGTACTAGAATTAAAGTTGCAATTATAAATAAATAACTAGAAAAATGGTGATGAATAAATGATAAATGAGTGTTGGGATTCTTGATTCCACTTGACCATTACCTAATTGAATTATCAACAAGCAAATAGAAATGCAATTCATTAATCATGTTAGACCCGATTTTCCAAGCTTAGCCAATTACCTCTCTCGAGTGAAATCAACCCTAATTAGTGGCATTAACCTACTATATCTCTATGTCGATTAAAAACACACCAATTGCATTAAATCTTTGTGAAAATAGCTTAATGGGTCATCTAGGGTTTTAGGTATATCTCTATCCTAAACAAGAACCTAGAGCAAATATTGTATTGATTTAAAATACACAACAATTTCTCAATAATTGCACATCCCACGAAACCTAAGCATAAATGTGGCCACAATAAATGCTAGTCAATAAATACAACAATAAATGCACAAGATAATAAAAAGCTTAAATTCTTAATACAAGCATTAAAATCAACTAAGCTATGTCGCTTTATCAATAATCCCAACACAAAATAGTTTAGCCCATAGTGAAATAACAATAAAATGCAAGAATTAAATACATCATTTCAACTATGAAGTAAAATAAATAGAGAAATATGAAGATTAAGCAAAAACACTTCCCTTCACCAATGGTTCTTGCTTCAAAATATCACTATTCTTCCACAATAATGTTGGTATTCCTCCCCTTAATCAATATTCATCAACTATACTATACAAAATCAAGAGAAATTACAAGATAAAAGGATAAAATAAAAGAGAAAGAGAGAGAGCTAGGGTTTTCTTGAGTTGAAAAGAGGAAAAGTGATTCAAATTTTGGCCAAAACCACCTCAAAAACCCCAAAAAATCGCTAGATCCGCGTCCTTCAGCATCTGGGCCGAATCGGGTCGCACCGGAATTCACTTCAAAATTTTGACCACGCGATCGCGTGGCATAGCACCTCGCGATCGCGTGGTTGAGGTGAAAACTCTAGGGTTGAGTTTATGCCTGAACTCGCGAGCGCGACAGACTCATAACCACGCGATCACGTGGTTGACCTGAGTGATGATTTTGCAGCTTGATCGTCTTTTGGTGATTTGCAATTAGGTCCTCCATCTTTCAATGTAGATCAATTTGGTCCTCATACTTCGGCTCTTTGATGGATTTGACTCTTTTCTCCTCAATTTCTTCAAGTATTCATCCATTTAGCTTCTTTCTTGTGCTTTCTCCATGAAGTTGATTGTTAAACCTACTTAACCACAAAATATGCACAATTAAGTAGGTATTTGTCCAAATTGCTCAAAAAATATTACTAAAAATATATGAAATATGCATGTAAAATGCACTTAACAGCAATCCCGGAATCAAATATGATACGTGTTTGACACTAAGTTCGATCCCTTTTCAGCTTCATGTTTAGATATTATATACATTCGTGCCGATGTAGTCTCCATGACTCAAAGCACTATTCGCATTCACTTCATATCTTTCACATAAGGAACTTCTAAACATTTCCCAATTTTATAATAATCATTACCGTCTCATTTTCTCATTTACATAATCAAGGTATACACGCCATATTCATTAACGACATCCTTAACCTTTAACTTTACAACATTATATATTAACATGCAAAAATTTACAATACTGGAAACATTACCACGCATTTACTAACTTGAACAGAAATTTAACTTACCAGATGATCGAGGGAGAAGCACCTGAGGCGTGACTCAGTACCCGAACCATTTTCAAATAAATTTTTAAAAGTCTACAGAATAGCTTTTAAAACTCTTAACTCTGATACAAAAAATGTAACACCCCAAGTTTAAAATCTAAAACCTATGCGTGTTAGCTCCCATTCACATTATATGCGGAAATAAATCGTTTAAAACATTTAAACTTTTCATTTTCTATTATAAGATTTTACAAAAATTTCGGCAGAGTCTCCTCTATAACTTGGACATAACCAACCTGTAGAGAGGGACATCATACCTACAATACATATACAATTCTTAACCCATTTAAATCCAACATTCAACATCCAACCAAAATTCAACTCCAACATTAATTCCCAAACTCCTCAACGATAATACCTTGAAGTAAAAATTTATAAATTCCAGAAACATAGTATAAACTAATCACCGAGAAATACCCTACTTATTTTAACTGAGAACCGACAAACCAATTCAAAATGATTTATCAATTTAAAAGAATAACCAATAAAACTTAAATTAAATCATTAAATTAAATTTTAAATAATTCAAGTCGGGTACCGTCTGAGCCTGCCGCCACGTGCTCTCCTCTAATCATCTAACTTTCATCACCTGAAATATAGGGGAGGGATTGGGGTGAGCTAAAGCTCAGTAAGTAAACTTTATGCATGAAATGCATGCTTATGACATGAATGCTTTAAAATTTTAATATATGTATCCCCATTTACTTTACTTTCCAAAACTTTGAATTTTTTCAAACTTTCACTTCATTTCCATCGTGAGCTCACTTGGTGTATCTTCTAGTCAATCAGATAACAGTGGGCAATTCTTATTTGGAACCAGATTAACATTCACATTTCCACCGCAAAGCGGTTTAACATTCATTTTCCCACCGCAAAGCGGTTTAACATCCACTTTCCCACAGCAAAGCGGTTTAACAGTCCACCGTAAAACGGTTGAACATTCCGTCGCAAAGCGACTTAATTAGGGTACGCCGGTCCCCCGCGCCCCATTTCCCACTCGCATCTTTCATGAACTAGAATTACACCCATTCTTTCTTAAAAACTTGGGATACATAACTTTTGAACAAACTTGCACCTTGACACATTTCTTCCATTTAAAAACATTTGACTTCTCAATTTCGATGCCAATGCATGCTTGATGATGCAATGACATGATAATGTGCATGCTTGAACATTTCCTTAAATATACATACTTGCATACGGTAAACCAAAGCATTAGAATTTCGTAATTAACACGAATGTCAATTAAACACATAATTCCACATTGAACATTCAACTATGCTGAGAGGAGGGGAAGTTTACTTACCTGACGTCCTTAGTAGTTACTGTTATCTTGATTTGCAAGTGAAAGAGTCTCAGATGCCCGTGACGTCAATGTACCAATTCTCCTAAATTATTTTCATCCATTCATACAATACAACCTTTAGTTCGAAACCAAAATTTAACTCCTAACCAAGGTTAAAACTTCAATTTAATATATAATTCAGACCAAACGGAACCTTAAGCCATGTCTAACACATTTAACACCATATTCGAAATGAACAATCAATTCAATACACAATATAAAAGTTTTATTCATCTTTTAGTTCAAACTAAAATTCAAAATTACATTACCTAACTTTACAAAATTTCTCAATTAAAATTCTAATTATTCATAGTAAAAATTTCGGAAATATGATTGTAAACTGAAGATTTACCACTATGGATCAATATTAAATTTAACATTGCTAAAATTTGAAATCTGCAAATAATTTATAAACCCAATTTTCATATCATAACTCAACCATTACCAAACAATTAATTAATTCATAATCCCATCAAATATGAAATATTTACATACTTCAATAAATACGACTTTTAAATACTTCTAACTAAAGTTAAAACTTCAATTTAACCTAATGTGACCTTACATTAACACTAAAGCACATAAAACCAGTTAAAACACCTTTCATACTCCCAATTCTAAAAACATTACATTTTAAATCCTTAAAAAGCATAGGAATGTAAGATTATAAATAATGTCTCAATTTAAAATAAAATCAATTAAAATAACCTGCATTAATAAATTCCAAAAATCTGAAATTCTAACTTTAAGTTCCAAATAAACTCTTAAATCTAAAAATTACAAATTCCAATCCAAAAGTTAAGATTTAAACAATTAACTAATCTCATAAATTCGAAATCCTCAAATTTACCCAAAAATAACAGAAGCTTAATTAAATTAACTCAATTTAAACAGGGTAATTTTCACAAATTCTAAATATGAAAAATTATCACTACAAACTTTAACCTAGTTAACTAAGCCGCAACATTATCATTACACACACATATATATATATATACATACAAACACACACATTGTCCAACATCTCAAATTAGCAACTTAAAATTCAAAAATCTGAACAAACCCATAATCTGAAATTAATACCTAAGGATGATATTTACATCAAAAATGAGAGAGAGAGAGAGAGAGAAAAAATGAGAGTGAGGGTGTGAAGGTTTAGGGTAGGATTTTAATTTTAATCTTTCAAAAATTGCACATAAGTCCCTCAATTCTCCTCTTTAGTACAATTAAGTTGATAACTTCCAGATAAGGCCTAAAGTGTCACTAAGCTTTCCCCCAACTTTCTATTTAACACAATAAATAAAAAAAATAGCATATTTAGGTAATAAAACAATTAATCACATAAAATTGCACGTAAACTATTAAAATGTACAATTTATAAACTTTTAATTGGTACATTGATCGAGATGGCATCCAAGTCCTTCCACTGCAAAATAATTCAAATTATCGACATTAAAAAATATCATTAAATTTAAAATTTTTAATAACATTAACATAAATATTACATGAAATTTAAAATTGCAGGTAAAAATGAAAAGCGGTCTTACAACTTATTATTTTCCATCTAAAAACTATGCATTCGTTTATCGTTATTTAAACTATGAACTTCTTCAAATTATTTCTCTCATGCAACAGTTTTTTTATCCATTTACGATATAATGATGTACTTTTCTTATCTAATTCTTATACGAATGTTGCGGATTACTTGGATTTTGGTGATCCTATATTTAATTATGAAAATTGCGGGACCTTTTTTTGGTATGCGGAGCGTATGGGAAAATAATATGACCTTTTTTATGATTCATGTTTGACGTTCTTTTGATATTTTATTTGTCATTTTTTTTTTACTATTCAAATATTACTATACAATAATTTTTAATATTTATAGTTTACAATTTTTTTTTTTAAACTATATGGATTAAATTCCATATATAAATGATTTTCCTATATATGACTTATTATTTTCCATGTAAAAACTATGCATTCGTTTATCATTATTTAAACTATGAATTTCTTCAAATTATTTCTCTCATACGACAGTATTTTTTATCCATTTACAATATAATGATGTACTTTTCTTATCTAATTCTTATACGAATATTGCAGATTACTTGAATTTTGGTGATCCTACATTTAATTGTGAAAATTGCGGGACCTTTTTTTGGTATGCGAATCGTACGAGCAAACAATATAACACAAATAAGCAGAAATATTCAATCTATTGTATTCACTCTATTTATATCATTATACATATATTTGTTCTTATAAAAAATAGAAAAATATTGTAATCGTAATTATACTAGAAGACATGATAATCGTGCAACGCACGGGTGAAAATACTAGTATACTTACTATATATATATATATATATAAAGGGAGAATATTAGATTAATGTGAATGCAAAGTGGCTTAGAATGAATGCAAAATTTGGATAGACGTGAATGCATTTATTGTCTTTTGTGTGTGTGTGTGTGTGTGTGTCGGGGGGGGGGGGGGGGTAAATATTAAACAATGGTTAATATTTTTTTAATAATTGTACAAAGATTATATGATATAATAATTTCTTGAACTTCAATATTGTTCAATTGTCGTATATTTGATGAGTTAAGATTAGACATATATTTATAGTTTGTTGTGATTTTTGAACGAAAATTGAGAAAAAGTTCTACATGTGAGGCAAATGCAAAAATTATAATAAATATATTTATATCAACAAGCATCAATATTTGTACTCATAATATTACACCTAACATGATATACAATTAAAAAACTACAGAATTTGTATTTATCATTCAATGAAATTTTCGATAATTTAGATTATTTATGTTGTTTTTAAATTTTAATAATTGATGTAATAAAAAAATATTTTGTATCTTTTGTATTTGTTTTTATTATATATAATCATTAGATTTTATGAATCTTTATCTATATTGCGAATGGTAATTTCAATTCATCACATTGGTCGCCGAACAAATACTAAAATTAAAATTCAATGTTTCAATAAAATTTACAGAAATCGATTTACGTTAATCAATGATACCCTAACAAAATAAGTATCTACAATACCAAAGTCAAAACGAAATGTTTAATAAATGAGCACATGATACATCATAAGAAAGATGGTTGAATTTGGAGTTCAACGCAAAAAACGAAGTGCAATTCGGAGTTGTAGATCAGAAGTTATGCACGTTTGAAGACAATGACATGTAAATCAAATACGGAATGACTAAATCGAAAGAAAAGTAAAATTTGAGGACTGATCTGCAAGAAAATCTAAAGGTAGGGATGTTATTCCCAAAAAAATGAACGTTAGGCTGTTTTTCCACAATGAGTGTCAAACGTATGGACGTTTTGTGCCAATTATTTTTATTGAAAGAAAGAAATGGATTAAAAATGGAATTGGACAAAAATGCCCTCATGTGTTACTATTCAATTTTAATTTAATGGTGAAATATAATAAGAAATGTAAAGGTTAGGACGTTCAGCGTCAAAAATCACAACGTTGTGATGTTTTACACAATACATATCAAAGGTAGGGACGTTTTGTGCTATTTACCATTTTCTAAATATATATTGTTAGTAAATATTAGAATAAATTAAGCCTCTGTTCAGCAACTACTTCGAGGTAAAATGTGTGGTTGAAAAATAATTTTGAAAAAATATGTGATTAAAAAGTGGGTTAAAAAATGTGCTGCTTATAAATAATTTATAGAAAAAGTTATTAAACGAATGTTAATATTGAAGAGTTAAATCTTTGATTTTTTTAGTTAATAATATTAATAGAATGATTAATATTTTTTAATCATTCTTAATTTTAATAATTTTTTAAAGATTACATGGTATAATTTCGGTATAATTTCGTAATCTTCAACTTTACTGGATTGCTGTATCATGATAATCGCGAGATTTTCAAAATTATTATTTTGACTACTTATTTTTGTAAATAAAGTTTTATTGGTTAAATTCAAATATTTTGATTATTTCCTTTTTAATTATTGTGATTGATGTCTTTGAAAGAAAATTAAAAAGTGCGTTAAATACAAGTGGCAAATGTAGAAGTTATGAGAAATATCCTAAAACCTTTCACATGCATCAATATTCGTGCACATAATATTACATCAAATATGATATACCATTAAAAAACTACTAAATTTACATTTTTATTGAAGTATTAATAATTCATAAAAAATATTAAAATCAATAATAATTTATTATTTAAATATATAAATTGAAGTTTACCATTTACAGAAATTTTTAATAATTTGAATAATTTATGTTATTTTTTAAATTATAATAATTATTGTACTAGAAAATTCTTTTTTATGCATTTATATATGTATTGATTATGTATAAGCACTAAAATTTTACAAATACTTATTGAAATCGATATGGATAATAACTTTGTGCATCGCACGGGTGAAATATTATTACACAAATTATAAATTATTACGAATATATAAAGTTTTTCTCATCCCTTCAATATATAAAGAGAAACAATCCGGGAGAAATTATGTGTATATTCTTGACAATTTTTTAAGTTATATTTTTTATCCCAACTTAAAATTAACAAAGATTTTAGCTAAATATCTATTAAATAATATTAATTTATTTTTTTATTGGAAAAATATATTAATTAGCATATAATAAATATGAATTTATCTCTCTCTTTTTAACGTTGAAAGAGAAATGATTTTTTTTTCTATATTTTCTAATACATTCTTAATTTATTAAATTAATATGAATTTATCTCTCTCTTTTTAACGTTGAAAGAGAAATGATTTTTTTTTCTATATTTTCTAATACATTCTTAATTTATTAAATTAAAATGCATGTTTTAAGATTTTAAGAAAATAAAATAATATATTTTATAAATCTCATACAAAATATTTAATTACATTAATGTTATTGATGATGCGTTGAACGCATTTGTTGACGTGTTTAGTGCACTGGGAAGTGAAATTGAAATTATTAAGGATGATTAATTTTAATACTTAACAATTATGTGTTTAACTAAATTTTGAATTTTTTGAAAAAAAAATGAATGATAATTAATGATTGAAAGTAAGGTCAATGTAAGTTAGCTCGAGACACCCCTTACCAGATAGAACACTTGAGTTCGAGTCTATAGGTAAGTTGAATTGAGATTTGGATTGTAGCGACCAAGAATTTTTACGCAATTAATAATTATTTTAATATTTAGAAAATCGTGTCGCTACTATTTCACCAATTATTTTGAAGTTAACGCCGCGACGTGTTCGTCTAGCCAAGTCGAGAAATGTTAAATTCATTCGATTTTAAATTAAATGTCCAAATTTCTAAAATTATGTTATTTTAATTATTTATTCAAAGTATTATTTTCAAAATCATTTTAAATTCAAATTTTTCCTTATCTAAATTATTTCAAGTTCAATACAAAATTTAATTTTTATCCCAATATTTATTTATTCTCAAATTTATTTTTTAGTCCAATATTTATCATAATGAAATTAATCCTACCAAAATTTTTCCACATTTCGCTTTCTCTTTATTATCCTTTCCACCCACCATTATTATCATTCCAACACCCAAACAAATTCCAGCCGTTACAAATCCCATCAGATTCCCATCATTATTATGTCTCCACTATACTCTTTAATTGCCAAACATCAACTTCATCATCACAAATCCTCAAATTTTCTGCAACTGAGTTCCCAAATCACAGCAGCAGCCACCATCATCTCCAATCTGCAAACCACAGTCCAACCTCACAATACTGCACCAACCGTTCCATCCAGCATCATCACCACCATCGGAATTTCCATCACTGCCAATCAGATTACTGCCAATCTGATTTCTGCCAATCAGATCACCACCGGAAATTCACTGCCAACCGTCTGCAATCACAATCCAAACCTCACTGCAGAATCTCCATCATCCAATTTAACACTGCACCATAAGAAAATCGAATTTCATACACCATAGCCATCTCAATTTTTCAACCGAAGTCACCACCCAAAACCACTCTGTACAATTTCAGTTTAGCATCGCCACCTCAACCTGCACAAATCGTCACCACCACCACCACTTTCGCCCACTGCCCAGCCACGAACCGAATCACCTCCAAACCATCATCAGCCACCACCGTGGCCACAACCTCCCCTACCACAATACTCGACAACCAACCACCCAAGATCAATCCAAACCAAACAAACCCAAAACCCAGAATAGACAGCCCAGTAACTTACCTCGATCGCCGCCACCTACTCGCCGGAAAATCGCGATTCAAGCCTCGGTTTTACACCCATCTCGCACCCAAACCCCACAAGAACCCAGCCTACCCCACCTTCGCCGTCGGCCGCACCCTGCGCCGGCGTTGCGCCGGCGAACCACCGGCTGGAAGGCGCCATTCCTCGGCCGCGCCCTCCGTCTCTCGCCGCCTCGTCTCCCTCTTCTCTGATGGTAGGTAAGTGATGAAGAGAGAGAAAGATTTGATATTATATAAATTTTTAAGATTTACCTTTTAGTCCTCTAAGTATCGAACTTATTCATTTCAGTCCCCAAGTTTTTAAAACAATCAATTCAGTCCCTTTAAGTTTTAAATCTATTATTTCAGCCCTATATTTTAATATGCGTTTTGAGTTTCAACTCAACTTTCAAAAGTATTCATTTTAGTCCCTCAACTTTCAAACGTCGATTTCAGTCCCTAAATTGTAATTTATCATAAATTTCAAAAGACTAATTCGACTAAATCTTCTAATTGGCTAGACGAAACGTACGGAGAATAAAGAATGGAAGTCGTTTCCCGCTCAACCACACTCGTCAAGTTTAAGGTAGACTCGCCCCTATTAATTGATTTAAATTATGATTGCATGTGAATGTCATGTGACCTGTGAAGGTCATTTTTATGAAAAGAAATGAGAATGTATTTCTTCGGAAATAATGGTTGAATGTTATGTGACTTATGAAAAGTCATTTTCATGAAAATGAGCCTATATTCCCTCGTCAGGAATAATGATGATATGAGTAAGATATGAGTATGCGGGCAAGATTGGGAAAATGCCCCTTGAGGGAGCCCAATCCGCTACAAGAAATGATGATGTTATGCATAACATACGTGCCTCATGAGCACGAGACGAGACTACCAACACCCGATTTTCTAAAGAGCCTATGATTTTCAAAATAAGCCCCGTGCTTTAATGCACAAGAAGAGCAACCCACACCCTATGATTTCTAAAGAGCCTGCATTTATGTGTTCAATTATATTGTAGATTAATTAATTGGCGATGAGTCTACTGAGTATTTCTATGAAATGCCCATGTCTATTTTCAACAACATTTGCAGAGTTCGGAGGCGGTGGCAAGTGATGGATGATGGTGACAATAATCGTTAAATGGTTGAAAGTTTGACTTTAATGATTTCCGTATTTTCCAAATCTTGAATAATGTCGAGAATTTCAGTTATTGAGAAATTATGACATTGTCAATTTCTGTACAATATTAATGGTTCGATTTACTATTTTAAATTGTTTCATAAATGTTTTCAATTTTATCGACCATTACGATTTATTTAATGTTGCCAAAATGAATTTCAATTATTTTTTCCGCTAAAATATTATTCGAAGAAAAAAAATTAAATCAGAAAATGACGTGGTGAACCGGGTATACGGAACTCGGGGCGTCACATGGATCTTTTTATATATATGTTAAAAAAATAATTAAAAGTAATAATAATTACGTAATTTTCAATGATATTATGAATGACATGTTTTGCCTTCAAAATTTCTATTAAAAAAGTGTTTACATTTATTGTTGTTAATTTTCAATTATATTATGAATGACATCATTTTTTTTTCCGGTCAAAATATGACATTTATTTGTTTGACTTAAGATCATTAAATATCAATTATATCAACACCATTGCATTGACACTCATTCCCCACTACACAAGAATCAGTGCATTGGTACTAACAAATTGTTTAATCAATTTTATAATATATTGATTCATTAGTTGGATCATTTTTATATAGATTTCAAGAACAAATTATGTAACATTCAATAATGTAAAAAAAATAAATATATAATTTCCTTTTGTGAAATATAATTTTTTTTATCGTTATTATATTTTGACATTATTAAAAATATCTACAAAAATATTATTTTTAACGTTGAGCAACATTAATGCAAGAAATAAAAAATATTGCTATTTTCCATAAATAAACTTAATACACGTGCAATTCCTTTACATGTATTGATTGACGTTCTGCACGATCTAATTGAAAATTTTTTAATATCCTAAATTTTAAGGACTGATATAAAAAAGTCCAGTAAAAAAATTATGTCTATTCATTATTTGGGAAAAACATTTTTTTTCCTATGATCGATATTTGAATTATGTTTGACATTCATTAATTCACATCTCATTTTTTAAAATTCGTTTTTAACTATATTTTATTAATGAGGTATTCTATACATGATATAAAAAAAATCTATACTTTTTAACCATATATTGTCCTATAATATACATTTCTATACCACATTTCTTTTTAATTTTATTGTATGCAACGACAATGAATCGTAATTATTTAAAAATTATAAACCACAATTATTATTTTTAAAGAAGTTCTTTTAATTTACATTGAATTTTGCTATTGAATATTTTTTTGTTTCTTCATATTCTTTCCCATAATATATGAATTTAATTGTTTTTGTTATATATTTCTCACATTTTCATTAATTATTGAATATATTTAGTTAGTTATTCATTAATTAATAATTATAATTTTTTTTGTTCCGTGCAACGCACGGGTGGGAATACTAGTTATTTTAATATAATATTATTTTTTATACATTTTGTATAGTAGAAAAAATTATATATAAGCTTTAAAATTTTACAGATACTTATCAAAATCGATATTGTTAAATAGCAACTTTCATGTATCGCAACGGAGAAATACTAGTTAAAATAAAAGGGGTTGACTGTGGGGGCTGAAGTAAAATGGTTTTTAAAATTTGGAGAATAAAATAACCACTTTCAAAATTTGGGGTTAAAAGGTAAATTTTTAAATTAAAAATTATAGTTAAATAATTAAATATAAACAAAGTTATAACACGCTCTCTCAAAATTCAAAAAGTCGGGCGAGAGCAAGGAGAGACTCGACCGTTCGGGAGAGAGAGCGACTGGCGAATGGGCTCCTCCCTCTGCTCCGATTCAAACGCCGGTCGAGAGGTCGGCGATGGAGCCACCGTCGTGGGGCGACGCCGGTGCTTGGGTGAAGGTGGATTGGGCGAACTCGGGCAACACGGAGAGCAAGGAGAGAGTCGACCGTTCGGGAGAGAGAGCGACTGGCGAATGGGCTCCGCCCCTCTGCTCCGATTCAAACGCCGGTCGAGAGGTCGGCGATGGAGCCACCGTCGAGGGGCGACGCCGGTGCTTGGGTGAAGGTGGATTAGGCGATTTTGGTGCAAAAACCAAAATGTAACCGAGGCCGTGAGGTTGCGGTTCACCGGCAGTACTCCGGTCAAAATGAATCGGTGATTGAGGTAAGGGTTTTGGTTTATTTTATCTCTTGGTTTTGTGGCTTTTTTGTGTTGATGTTGGGGTCAAGCAGTCCATGTGGGGGCTTTCGGTGTCGGTGGTGATACTCAGTAATGGTGGTGAAAACAGTGTGTGCACAACCTATACGACTCTTTCCAACCACCCAACCATTTCCGACACCGCCTCTCTCCGATAAATGCAGACTACAAGATCTTGGGTGTGTTCGATTTTGCTTGTGTTTCATTTATAGGTTGGGTTGAAAACAGTGTTTTGTTGGTAAAGATTTTCGAGTTTTGGGATTTGCACGTGTTTAAGGATTTTTTCCGGTTTTTCCTATAATGAAATCTGGGTTTTTTTAGATTGTTCTAAATGGGTTCTTGGTCTTTTAAATGGTAATAATGAATTCTCAAATTAGAATTGTCTTAATCTTAATTCTTCTGATTGTTTTTGAAGAAGTAATGTTTACTTTCTGCTTTAATTCTTTAACAGTTTGTATGAATTTGAAGATATGTGTAATTTTTTTAATTTTTTGCATGTTTTTGCCTTCAAGCAGCATATTGAATCTATGTTACTATGTTTCTTGTGATTGATATCTACATGGGATATGTAATTGAATTTGTTCTTCCATGTTTGTTTTTGTTTTTTTTTTCTGAACTGTCTATTTTTTACTGTTTTGAGTTATTAGAAGTAAAATGGATTCTTTTGGGGCTGCAAAGATTGTGCATGACAGAATTTCAAAATTGGAACCTGAACATGTTTCTAGGATGATTATTGGGTACATATATATTTGCAAGACATTCCAGACCAGGAGATGACCAGATTAGCTTTAGGGCCTGTGACCTTAATCCACAACTTGATAAAAAAGATAAAATCCACAACTTGAGTATCACCACCGACACTGCCTCTCTCAAATAAATGCATAGACTGCAAGCATCGAAATCGAACATACCCAAGATCATATGTCCATCCTACAACAACTCCCCCTCATAGTACCGCAAGAGAATTGGAAATTTAACTGTACTTGGGCTCAAATTCAAATTTTTTTTATGAAACATTTTCAAGTCTTGTGTTTTTATTTGGTAAATTTGACATTTTTTGACATTTTTTTTTTCCTTTTCCTTTTCCTTTCCTTTCCTTTCCCTTTTTTTTTTTTAATGTTTAAAAAGGGGTATTTGGACTATCAGCATGTGCAGGCTACAGCTGCAGAAATTGAAAGATGACAGCAACCTATAATTTGTAGTTGAAGAAGTTTCAATTTTCTTTGAGGATTCTAAAAAACTTCTAAATTATTTGGCTTCTTCTCTGTCAATTTCTATTGCTCTATTTTGGGTTTCTATGTTGTGGTTATGTTTTATTGATGGATTTGTTTTCCCTTTTTTGGTTTCAATAGTCGACGACTGGTTGTAGATTTTAAGAAGGTTGATGACCATGTTCAAGGACAGCATCTCCGGTTATCATTTTTTTATTCTGCATATGTAGTGGAAGAATAAGCTATTTCTTTGGCAGTCTTAGTTTGATATTTTTCACTGTTTCTTAATTAAATTCCAGAATTTTGATACTTTGTGGTTTAATTTGCTCTTTTTAAGTTATTTATATATGTATTAATGTCAAGTAGCCAATAAGATAAGCTATTGCTTTGTAAAGAGGGATTATATTAAGGTCTGGCTGACTTTTATTTATTTATTTGACAGAACAATGTAGGTGCATAATTAAAGAGTAAAGAATGCATGTGTTTCCTTCAGAATTTTTGTGGGGTTAAGAATCTTGACAGGTGAGTCGACTGCATTCATAATCGTATTCCATACTTTCACTTCTTATATGTCTATCTTAGTGTTATTTGGAATACATGTTCTTTTCAGTTCAAGAATCTTCTAAGGACTTCTTGTTTGACTTTAAAGTTAAATTAATGAAAAAAAATTTGAGTTATGGTGATATAGTACTAGAAAGTTCGTTATTGAATCGAGAAATTTTATTTTTATCCTTCTACGCCAATTTAAAGTTTATTATGCTGAGAATAAATTTGATTATGTTAACTTTTCTTTCAATCGAGATGTTTTATCTATGTAAATTTTAATGTTATTGAGTAACGCTGTTAGGTTTTATAAAATTGGAAGATCCATTATGTTTATTAGTTAAGAAAGATATTGAATTTTTTGCTCATCCTAAATAATTTGTAAATGTAGAATTTATAATAGAGTTTTGAAAAAATAGAATTCTTTGAGATTTTAAAAAGGATGAAGGCATTATAAGTAAATATTTCCTTGGGGCATTTTTCCCTATGCGATTTTATAGATACTTTATAAAATAAACATTCAAAAAGTTAAAAAATATTTTTATTCCATCATTTCGATCATGAAGCTACAAGTGGTAGTTTTTATGGAGAAGTTCCATTGAACATTGTTTGTCCTATTTTTTGTTGTCTATCATGTAGGAGAGAAAAATTAAAGGGTTCTCCTCTTTTTTGTTGTCTATTATTTAGGAGAGATTAACAAATGCAGAACTTGATGCTTTGTTACCTAAATCCTTTTGGAAATATTTTTGTAACATTTTTAGTTGGAGTCTAAGTGAATCAAATAGGTTTCCTTTGATGTTACAATACTCAGTTCATCACATCTTTTGAGAAACATTCAGGATTGACAAATGTAAACTTAATGATTAAAATGGCTTACCTGCATATGAAGCACACTATCTTCTATTGGAGAAATTTTGTTGAAGAAGCAATTCTATTTTCTAAAGCTATTGAAGGGTGTAACCTGAAGATGCTGTAACTAATTTTCAAGCTTGTATGTCAAGAGGTGCCAATCAATATAATTTAAAAAATATTTACTAATAGTTATGCCCTGTGCAACCACAAAACTTCATTTTAACTAAAGAAATATTTCTCAACTGTTATGCCCTATTTAACCACAAATTGTTAGTACTGCTAAATTAGATTCATGGTTGACTGATTATTATGTATGTATTCAAGTTTGCTGTCTTTTCAAGGATCCTCCCTGCTACTTCCTTGCCAATATTCTCTTTTTTTCTAGCTCATTGCAAAAGCCTTGCTCCTGTAAGTAAATCACTGGCCCATAATCCAATAATTGGTGAATAATCTATTGTAAAATCTCTCTCTCTCTCTCTCTCTCTCTCTCTCTCTCTCTGTGTGTGTGTGTGTGTGTGTGTGTGTGTGTGTGTGTGTGTGTGTTTTGTAGACTTATCAAAAGCTAGCAACAGCATTCAAGATGGAAGATGGTGTAATCATTGCTAATGTGAAAAATGCTTAGGAAAATCCAAGCTGAAGTATGAAATGAAATCCTATCAAGAAATGGTTGTGAATGAAATGAAGCAAATGAGTGAAGATGGTCATTTTATTTCCATCTTTCCATACATAAATGAATCATGATAAGGACTTGTATGCAATCAATTTAGCTCATCAATTTTCCAGTGAACACACAACCCGCAACCAGAAACCGCCACTGCCCGCTTCATTTTCCCCTAACACATCAAATCCCAAACTACAAAACCGAAAATCAAACATAACCCATAACTCACCTCAATAATGGCCGGAGTCTCTTCGCCGGAAAGCCCATGAATCCGAGCATTCAAGCCTCGGTTTGGTCTCGATTTCACACAAAATCGAGCCCCAGTCCAGATTCTTTGTGCAAACCCACACCCAGACTCGTCGCCGCCATGTGACGGCGGCACCATCACCGGCTTCCGTCGACGGTCGGACCCCGCAGATGGGCGAACCGTCGCACCTCTTGTCTCTCCTCTCTGTATCCGAAAAATGAGAGAGGGAGAGAGGGTTATATCTATAAATTATATTTTGATGTTTTTGAAAAGTTAAATCTTTAAGCCCCAACTTTTGAAATACATTCAATTCAGTCCTTTCGTTTTTAAAAGTTGTTATTTCAGCCCTTTTTAATTTAAAATGTTTTAATTCAGCTTTAAAGATTTAGATGCTTAACAAATTAGTCCCTCCAGTCCTTAACTCCCACAATCAGCCCTATTATTTTCGAAAAGTCTATTTCAACCCCTTAGTTTCAAAGTATTTGGTTCAGCCCTTATTTTAAAAGAGTTTTTATTAATTAGCCCTCATGTTTTCAAAGCCTTTTAATTCAGTCTCAAGTTTTAAAATATTTTAATTCAGCCCCTTTAGTTTTTAAAAGTATTATTTCGATCCTCTAATTTTTTTTGTAATATTTTATTCAGCTCTTAAGCTTTGCAAATAATTTATCTTAACCCCAACTATTTCGAAAATGAAAATAATTAGTCCCCAATATATTTAAAATACATGAGTTAGGTAAGGGTAACAATAGGTAGGAGCAGCTCCAAAAATTTCTTTAGTAGAAGAATGAGTAGTGTATGAAATTTCATGTTTTTGTATTGCTATATATTTATTATTGTATAGTTTACTACTGTTTTCTTTAAAATATTTGTAAAGATTTGCTTGAGAATGATTGTTGTTAATGATTGCAGAGACATTGTTCGTGGAATTCTTGTTTTTTGGGAATGCTTTTGAATATATACACTTTGACCGTCTACAATCCAGTTGCTCGTAAGGGAAGTAGTTTATTTATTTAAATTCTTTTGGTTCGTTAGATTTAATTTTCAATTTTGAACTCGTTAATAATGTATGCTTGATGTAGATAGCAAGAGTTAATATGAGTCGAAGTGGGGACTACAGTTCACGAATAGGGGTAAGAGTATCAATAGGTAGGAGCAGCTAATGAAATTTTATGATTCGGGGTAAGGGTTGTTTATGAAATTTAATGATTTGTTATTGCAATGAATTAATTAATCAATAGTTTATTTTTGTTTTCTTTAAAATATTTTTTATGATATGGTCGACAATGATTGTTTGTTTGTATTGATTGCAGAAGCTGGGCTCGTAAAATACTGGTCTTTTGGGAAGCTTTTGACTCGGGACACTTGGACCGTCTACAACCTAGCTTCCTATAATGGAAGTACTTCGTTTAGTTAAATGTTTATGGCCAGTTCGATTTAGTTATAAGTTTAGAATTTATTATTACTGTATGTTTGATGTAAATTACCTGAGTTAGTAGGTGTTAGTGTAGGAGTTGAAGTGAGTAATAACTTTCCATATAGTAGGGGTAGTACTAGGAGTAGGCAAGTCACGGTAGGAGTGAGTAGAAGTAGGAGTTCAAGAGAGTAATAATTTTTTTAAGAGTAAGTGTAGGTCTAGGAGTAGGTCAGTCAAGGTAGGAGTAAGAGTCAAAGTAGGCACTAAAGTTTCACGATTAGGTTAATGGTAACAATAGGTAGGAGCAGCTCCGTAAATTTCATGAGTAGATGTAGGAGTCGTGTATGAAATTTCATGTTTTTTTATTACTATATATTTATTATTCTATAATTTACTACAGTTTTCTTTAAAATATTTGTAAAGATTTGCTTGAGAATGATTGTTGTTAATGATTGCAGAAGTTATGTTCGTGGAATTCTGCTCTTTTGGGGAAGCTTATGATTATATACGCTTGGACCTTCCGCAATCCAGCCGCTCGTAGGGGAAGTTGTTTGTTTATTTAAATTCTTATGGCTTGTTCGATTTAGTTTTCAATCTTTAATTCATTATTATTTTATGTTTGATATAAATTGCAAGAGTTAATAGGAGTAGGAGTCGAAGTAGGACTACGGTTCACGAATTAGGGTAAGAGTTACAATAGATAGAAGCAGTTAATGAAATTTTATGATTCGAATTAAGAGTACTCTGCGAAATTTAATGATTTGGTAGTGCGATAAATTTTTTGTGTCGCTGTGTATTTATTATCATTGTATAATTTACTACAATTTTCTTTAAAATATTTACAAATAGTTGTTTGAGAATAATTGTTTTTATTGATTGCTGAAGCTATGTTCGTGGAATTCTGGTCGTTCGGGGATGCTTTTGAATATATAAACTAGGGCCGTCTGCAGTCCAGCTGCTCGTGAGGGAAGTAGTTCATTTATTTGAATTCTTATGGCTCGTTCGATTTAGTTTTCAAATTTGAACTCACTAATATTGTATGTTTGATGTAGATTGCAAGAGTTAATAGGAGTCGGAGCATGAGTCGAAGCAGGATCTACAGTTTCACGAATAGGGGTAAAGGTAACAAAAGGTTGGAGCAGTTAATGAACTTTTATGATTCAGAGTAAAAGTAGTTCGTAAAATGTAATGATTTGGTATTGCGATAAATTAGTTAATCTATAGTTCATTTTTGTTTTCTTTAAAATATTTTCTTAGATTTGGTTGACAATGATTGTATGTATTGATTGCAGATGCCGAGCTCGTAAAATACCGGTCTTTCGGGATATTTTTGCCGTGGACACTTGAACCGTCAACAACCTAGCTTCCTATAAGGGAAGTGCTTCATTTAGTTAAATGTTTATGACCAGTTCGATTTAGTTTTAAGTTTAGAATTTTATTACTATTGTATGTTTGATGTAGATTACTTGAGTTAATAGGAGTTAGAGTAGGAGTTGAAGTGAGTGATAACTTTTAATAGAGTAGGGTTAGTGCTAGTACCAGGCAAGTCACGGTAGGAGTTAGAGTCGAAGTTGGAGTTGAAGAGAGTAATAATTTTTTTAAGAGTAGGTGTAGGTCTAGGAGTAGGTAAGTTATAGTCGAAGTAAGAGTCGAAGTAGGCACTAAGTTTCAAGAATGGGGTAAGGGTAACAATAGGTAGGAGCAGCTCCTAAAATTTCATACGTAGAAGTAAGAATAGTGTATGAAATTTCATGTTTTTGTGTTGCTATATATTTATTATTATTGTATAGTTTACCACAGTTTTCTTTAAAATATTTACAAAGATTTGTTTGGGAATGATTGCAGAAGCTATGTTCGTGGGATTCTGGTCGTTAGGGGATAATATATAAACCAGGGCCGTCTGCAATCCAACTGCATGTAAGTAGTTCATTTATTTAAATTCTTATGGTTCGTTCGATTTAGTTTTCAGATTTGAACTCATTAATATTGTATGTTTGATGTAGATTGCAAGAGTTAATTGGAGTCGGAGCATGAGTCGAAGTAGGGTCTACAGTTTCACGAATAGGGGTAAGAGTAACAATAGGTTTGAGCAGTTAATGAACTTTTATGATTCAGAGTAAAAGTAGTTTATAAAATTTAATGATTTGGTATTGCGATAAATCAATTAATCTATAGTTTATTTTTGTTTTCTTTAATATATTTTTTAAGATTTGGTTGACAATGATTGTTTGTATTGATTGCAGAAGCCGAGCTCGTAAAATACTGGTCTTTTAGGATGCTTTTGACTCTTGACACTTGGACCGTCGACAACCTAGCTGCCTATAAGGGACGTACTTCGTTTGGTTAAATGTTTATTTCGAGTTCGATTTAGTTTTAAGTTTAGAATTTTTTTATTACTGTATGTTTGATGTTCGAGTTAATAGGAGTTAGAGTAGGAGTTGAAGTGAGTGATAGCTTTTAATAGAGTAGGGTTAGTACTAGGAGTTGGCAAGTCACGTTGGAAGCTAGAGTCGAAGTCGGAGTTGAAGAGAGTAATAATTTTTTTAAGAGTAAGGGTAGGTCTAGGAGTAGGTGAGTCATGGTAGGAGTAAGAGTCGAAGTAGGCACTAAAGTTTCACGATTAGGTTAATGGTAACAATAGGTAGGAGCAGCTCCGTAAATTTCATGAGTAGATGTAGGGGTCGTGTATGAAATTTCATATTTTTGTATTACTATATATTTATTATTCTATAATTTACTACAGTTTTCTTTAAAATATTTGTAAAGATTTGCTTGAGAATGATTGTTGTTAATGATTGCAGAAGTTATGTTCGTGGAATTCTGCTCTTTTGGGGAAGCTTATGATTATATACGCTTGGACCTTCCGCAATCCAGCCGCTCGTAGGGGAAGTTGTTTGTTTATTTAAATTCTTATGGCTTGTTCGATTTAGTTTTCAATCTTTAATTCATTATTATTTTATGTTTGATATAGATTGCAAGAGTTAATAGGAGTAGGAGTCGAAGTAGGGACTACGGTTCAGGAATTAGGGTAAGAGTTACAATAGATAGAAGCAGTTAATGAAATTTTATGATTCGAATTAAGAGTACTCTGCGAAATTTAATGATTTGGTAGTGCGATAAATTTTTTGTGTCGCTGTGTATTTATTATCATTGTATAATTTACTACAATTTTCTTTAAAATATTTACAAATAGTTGTTTGAGAATAATTGTTTTTATTGATTGCTGAAGCTATGTTCGTGGAATTCTGGTCGTTCGGGGATGCTTTTGAATATATAAACTAGGGCCGTCTGCAGTCCAGCTGCTCGTGAGGGAAGTAGTTCATTTATTTGAATTCTTATGGCTCGTTCGATTTAGTTTTCAAATTTGAACTCACTAATATTGTATGTTTGATGTAGATTGCAAGAGTTAATAGGAGTCGGAGCATGAGTCGAAGCAGGATCTACAGTTTCACGAATAGGGGTAAAGGTAACAAAAGGTTGGAGCAGTTAATGAACTTTTATGATTCAGAGTAAAAGTAGTTCGTAAAATGTAATGATTTGGTATTGCGATAAATTAGTTAATCTATAGTTCATTTTTGTTTTCTTTAAAATATTTTCTTAGATTTGGTTGACAATGATTGTATGTATTGATTGCAGATGCCGAGCTCGTAAAATACCGGTCTTTCGGGATATTTTTGCCGTGGACACTTGAACCGTCAACAACCTAGCTTCCTATAAGGGAAGTGCTTCATTTAGTTAAATGTTTATGACCAGTTCGATTTAGTTTTAAGTTTAGAATTTTATTACTATTGTATGTTTGATGTAGATTACTTGAGTTAATAGGAGTTAGAGTAGGAGTTGAAGTGAGTGATAACTTTTAATAGAGTAGGGTTAGTGCTAGTACCAGGCAAGTCACGGTAGGAGTTAGAGTCGAAGTTGGAGTTGAAGAGAGTAATAATTTTTTTAAGAGTAGGTGTAGGTCTAGGAGTAGGTAAGTTATAGTCGAAGTAAGAGTCGAAGTAGGCACTAAGTTTCAAGAATGGGGTAAGGGTAACAATAGGTAGGAGCAGCTCCTAAAATTTCATACGTAGAAGTAAGAATAGTGTATGAAATTTCATGTTTTTGTGTTGCTATATATTTATTATTATTGTATAGTTTACCACAGTTTTCTTTAAAATATTTACAAAGATTTGTTTGGGAATGATTGCAGAAGCTATGTTCGTGGGATTCTGGCCGTTAGGGGATAATATATAAACCAGGGCCGTCTGCAATCCAACTGCATGTAAGTAGTTCATTTATTTAAATTCTTATGGTTCGTTCGATTTAGTTTTCAGATTTGAACTCATTAATATTGTATGTTTGATGTAGATTGCAAGAGTTAATTGGAGTCGGAGCATGAGTCGAAGTAGGGTCTACAGTTTCACGAATAGGGGTAAGAGTAACAATAGGTTTGAGCAGTTAATGAACTTTTATGATTCAGAGTAAAAGTAGTTTATAAAATTTAATGATTTGGTATTGCGATAAATCAATTAATCTATAGTTTATTTTTGTTTTCTTTAATATATTTTTTAAGATTTGGTTGACAATGATTGTTTGTATTGATTGCAGAAGCCGAGCTCGTAAAATACTGGTCTTTTAGGATGCTTTTGACTCTTGACACTTGGACCGTCGACAACCTAGCTGCCTATAAGGGACGTACTTCGTTTGGTTAAATGTTTATTTCGAGTTCGATTTAGTTTTAAGTTTAGAATTTTTTTATTACTGTATGTTTGATGTTCGAGTTAATAGGAGTTAGAGTAGGAGTTGAAGTGAGTGATAGCTTTTAATAGAGTAGGGTTAGTACTAGGAGTTGGCAAGTCACGTTGGAAGCTAGAGTCGAAGTCGGAGTTGAAGAGAGTAATAATTTTTTTAAGAGTAAGGGTAGGTCTAGGAGTAGGTGAGTCATGGTAGGAGTAAGAGTCGAAGTAGGCACTAAAGTTTCACGATTAGGTTAATAGTAACAATAGGTAGGAGCAGCTCCGAAAATTTCATGAGTAGATGTAGGGGTCGTGTATGAAATTTCATATTTTTGTATTACTATATATTTATTATTCTATAATTTACTACAGTTTTCTTTAAAAATTTGTAAAGATTTGCTTGAGAATGATTGTTGTTAATGATTGCAGAAGCTATGTTCGTGGAATTCTGCTCTTTTGGGGATGCTTATGATTATATACGCTTGGACCTTCCGCAATCCAGCCGCTCGTAGGGGAAGTTGTTTGTTTATTTAAATTCTTATGGCTTGTTCGATTTAGTTTTCAATTTTTAATTCATTATTATTTTATGTTTGATATAGATTGCAAGAGTTAATAGGAGTAGGAGTCGAAGTAGGGACTACGGTTCAGGAATTAGGGTAAGAGTTACAATAGATAGAAGCAGTTAATGAAATTTTATGATTCGAATTAAGAGTACTCTGCGAAATTTAATGATTTGGTAGTGCGATAAATTTTTTGTGTCGCTGTGTATTTATTATCATTGTATAATTTACTACTGTTTTCTTTAAAATATTTACAAATAGTTGTTTGAGAAAAATTATTTTTTATTGATTGCTGAAGCTATGTTCGTGGAATTCTGGTCGTTCGGGGATGCTTTTGAATATATAAACTAGGGCCGTCTGCAGTCCAGCTGCTCGTGAGGGAAGTAGTTCATTTATTTGAATTCTTATGGCTCGTTCGATTTAGTTTTCAAATTTGAACTCACTAATATTGTATGTTTGATGTAGATTGCAAGAGTTAATAGGAGTCGGAGCATGAGTCGAAGCAGGATCTACAGTTTCACGAATAGGGGTAAAGGTAACAAAAGGTTGGAGCAGTTAATGAACTTTTATGATTCAGAGTAAAAGTAGTTCGTAAAATGTAATGATTTGGTATTGCGATAAATTAGTTAATCTATAGTTCATTTTTGTTTTCTTTAAAATATTTTCTTAGATTTGGTTGACAATGATTGTATGTATTGATTGCAGATGCCGAGCTCGTAAAATACCGGTCTTTCGGGATATTTTTGCCGTGGACACTTGAACCGTCAACAACCTAGCTTCCTATAAGGGAAGTGCTTCATTTAGTTAAATGTTTATGACCAGTTCGATTTAGTTTTAAGTTTAGAATTTTATTACTATTGTATGTTTGATGTAGATTACTTGAGTTAATAGGAGTTAGAGTAGGAGTTGAAGTGAGTGATAACTTTTAATAGAGTAGGGTTAGTGCTAGTACCAGGCAAGTCACGGTAGGAGTTAGAGTCGAAGTTGGAGTTGAAGAGAGTAATAATTTTTTTAAGAGTAGGTGTAGGTCTAGGAGTAGGTAAGTTATAGTCGAAGTAAGAGTCGAAGTAGGCACTAAGTTTCAAGAATGGGGTAAGGGTAACAATAGGTAGGAGCAGCTCCTAAAATTTCATACGTAGAAGTAAGAATAGTGTATGAAATTTCATGTTTTTGTGTTGCTATATATTTATTATTATTGTATAGTTTACCACAGTTTTCTTTAAAATATTTACAAAGATTTGTTTGGGAATGATTGCAGAAGCTATGTTCGTGGGATTCTGGCCGTTAGGGGATAATATATAAACCAGGGCCGTCTGCAATCCAACTGCATGTAAGTAGTTCATTTATTTAAATTCTTATGGTTCGTTCGATTTAGTTTTCAGATTTGAACTCATTAATATTGTATGTTTGATGTAGATTGCAAGAGTTAATTGGAGTCGGAGCATGAGTCGAAGTAGGGTCTACAGTTTCACGAATAGGGGTAAGAGTAACAATAGGTTTGAGCAGTTAATGAACTTTTATGATTCAGAGTAAAAGTAGTTTATAAAATTTAATGATTTGGTATTGCGATAAATCAATTAATCTATAGTTTATTTTTGTTTTCTTTAATATATTTTTTAAGATTTGGTTGACAATGATTGTTTGTATTGATTGCAGAAGCCGAGCTCGTAAAATACTGGTCTTTTAGGATGCTTTTGACTCTTGACACTTGGACCGTCGACAACCTAGCTGCCTATAAGGGACGTACTTCGTTTGGTTAAATGTTTATTTCGAGTTCGATTTAGTTTTAAGTTTAGAATTTTTTTATTACTGTATGTTTGATGTTCGAGTTAATAGGAGTTAGAGTAGGAGTTGAAGTGAGTGATAGCTTTTAATAGAGTAGGGTTAGTACTAGGAGTTGGCAAGTCACGTTGGAAGCTAGAGTCGAAGTCGGAGTTGAAGAGAGTAATAATTTTTTTAAGAGTAAGGGTAGGTCTAGGAGTAGGTGAGTCATGGTAGGAGTAAGAGTCGAAGTAGGCACTAAAGTTTCACGATTAGGTTAATGGTAACAATAGGTAGGAGCAGCTCCGAAAATTTCATGAGTAGATGTAGGGGTCGTGTATGAAATTTCATATTTTTGTATTACTATATATTTATTATTCTATAATTTACTACAGTTTTCTTTAAAAATTTGTAAAGATTTGCTTGAGAATGATTGTTGTTAATGATTGCAGAAGCTATGTTCGTGGAATTCTGCTCTTTTGGGGATGCTTATGATTATATACGCTTGGACCTTCCGCAATCCAGCCGCTCGTAGGGGAAGTTGTTTGTTTATTTAAATTCTTATGGCTTGTTCGATTTAGTTTTCAATTTTTAATTCATTATTATTTTATGTTTGATATAGATTGCAAGAGTTAATAGGAGTAGGAGTCGAAGTAGGGACTACGGTTCAGGAATTAGGGTAAGAGTTACAATAGATAGAAGCAGTTAATGAAATTTTATGATTCGAATTAAGAGTACTCTGCGAAATTTAATGATTTGGTAGTGCGATAAATTTTTTGTGTCGCTGTGTATTTATTATCATTGTATAATTTACTACTGTTTTCTTTAAAATATTTACAAATAGTTGTTTGAGAAAAATTATTTTTTATTGATTGCTGAAGCTATGTTCGTGGAATTCTGGTCGTTCGGGGATGCTTTTGAATATATAAACTAGGGCCGTCTGCAGTCCAGCTGCTCGTGAGGGAAGTAGTTCATTTATTTGAATTCTTATGGCTCGTTCGATTTAGTTTTCAAATTTGAACTCACTAATATTGTATGTTTGATGTAGATTGCAAGAGTTAATAGGAGTCGGAGCATGAGTCGAAGCAGGATCTACAGTTTCACGAATAAGGGTAAAGGTAACAAAAGGTTGGAGCAGTTAATGAACTTTTATGATTCAGAGTAAAAGTAGTTCGTAAAATGTAATGATTTGGTATTGCGATAAATTAGTTAATCTATAGTTCATTTTTGTTTTCTTTAAAATATTTTCTTAGATTTGGTTGACAATGATTGTATGTATTGATTGCAGATGCCGAGCTCGTAAAATACCGGTCTTTCGGGATATTTTTGCCGTGGACACTTGAACCGTCAACAACCTAGCTTCCTATAAGGGAAGTGCTTCATTTAGTTAAATGTTTATGACCAATTCGATTTAGTTTTAAGTTTAGAATTTTATTACTATTGTATGTTTGATGTAGATTACTTGAGTTAATAGGAGTTAGAGTAGGAGTTGAAGTGAGTGATAACTTTTAATAGAGTAGGGTTAGTGCTAGTACCAGGCAAGTCACGGTAGGAGTTAGAGTCGAAGTTGGAGTTGAAGAGAGTAATAATTTTTTTAAGAGTAGGTGTAGGTCTAGGAGTAGGTAAGTTATAGTCGAAGTAAGAGTCGAAGTAGGCACTAAGTTTCAAGAATGGGGTAAGGGTAACAATAGGTAGGAGCAGCTCCTAAAATTTCATACGTAGAAGTAAGAATAGTGTATGAAATTTCATGTTTTTGTGTTGCTATATATTTATTATTATTGTATAGTTTACCACAGTTTTCTTTAAAATATTTACAAAGATTTGTTTGGGAATGATTGCAGAAGCTATGTTCGTGGGATTCTGGTCGTTAGGGGATAATATATAAACCAGGGCCGTCTGCAATCCAACTGCATGTAAGTAGTTCATTTATTTAAATTCTTATGGTTCGTTCGATTTAGTTTTCAGATTTGAACTCATTAATATTGTATGTTTGATGTAGATTGCAAGAGTTAATTGGAGTCGGAGCATGAGTCGAAGTAGGGTCTACAGTTTCACGAATAGGGGTAAGAGTAACAATAGGTTTGAGCAGTTAATGAACTTTTATGATTCAGAGTAAAAGTAGTTTATAAAATTTAATGATTTGGTATTGCGATAAATCAATTAATCTATAGTTTATTTTTGTTTTCTTTAATATATTTTTTAAGATTTGGTTGACAATGATTGTTTGTATTGATTGCAGAAGCCGAGCTCGTAAAATACTGGTCTTTTAGGATGCTTTTGACTCTTGACACTTGGACCGTCGACAACCTAGCTGCCTATAAGGGACGTACTTCGTTTGGTTAAATGTTTATTTCGAGTTCGATTTAGTTTTAAGTTTAGAATTTTTTTATTACTGTATGTTTGATGTTCGAGTTAATAGGAGTTAGAGTAGGAGTTGAAGTGAGTGATAGCTTTTAATAGAGTAGGGTTAGTACTAGGAGTTGGCAAGTCACGTTGGAAGCTAGAGTCGAAGTCGGAGTTGAAGAGAGTAATAATTTTTTTAAGAGTAAGGGTAGGTCTAGGAGTAGGTGAGTCATGGTAGGAGTAAGAGTCGAAGTAGGCACTAAAGTTTCACGATTAGGTTAATGGTAACAATAGGTAGGAGCAGCTCCGAAAATTTCATGAGTAGATGTAGGGGTCGTGTATGAAATTTCATATTTTTGTATTACTATATATTTATTATTCTATAATTTACTACAGTTTTCTTTAAAAATTTGTAAAGATTTGCTTGAGAATGATTGTTGTTAATGATTGCAGAAGCTATGTTCGTGGAATTCTGCTCTTTTGGGGATGCTTATGATTATATACGCTTGGACCTTCCGCAATCCAGCCGCTCGTAGGGGAAGTTGTTTGTTTATTTAAATTCTTATGGCTTGTTCGATTTAGTTTTCAATTTTTAATTCATTATTATTTTATGTTTGATATAGATTGCAAGAGTTAATAGGAGTAGGAGTCGAAGTAGGGACTACGGTTCAGGAATTAGGGTAAGAGTTACAATAGATAGAAGCAGTTAATGAAATTTTATGATTCGAATTAAGAGTACTCTGCGAAATTTAATGATTTGGTAGTGCGATAAATTTTTTGTGTCGCTGTGTATTTATTATCATTGTATAATTTACTACTGTTTTCTTTAAAATATTTACAAATAGTTGTTTGAGAAAAATTATTTTTTATTGATTGCTGAAGCTATGTTCGTGGAATTCTGGTCGTTCGGGGATGCTTTTGAATATATAAACTAGGGCCGTCTGCAGTCCAGCTGCTCGTGAGGGAAGTAGTTCATTTATTTGAATTCTTATGGCTCGTTCGATTTAGTTTTCAAATTTGAACTCACTAATATTGTATGTTTGATGTAGATTGCAAGAGTTAATAGGAGTCGGAGCATGAGTCGAAGCAGGATCTACAGTTTCACGAATAGGGGTAAAGGTAACAAAAGGTTGGAGCAGTTAATGAACTTTTATGATTCAGAGTAAAAGTAGTTCGTAAAATGTAATGATTTGGTATTGCGATAAATTAGTTAATCTATAGTTCATTTTTGTTTTCTTTAAAATATTTTCTTAGATTTGGTTGACAATGATTGTATGTATTGATTGCAGATGCCGAGCTCGTAAAATACCGGTCTTTCGGGATATTTTTGCCGTGGACACTTGAACCGTCAACAACCTAGCTTCCTATAAGGGAAGTGCTTCATTTAGTTAAATGTTTATGACCAGTTCGATTTAGTTTTAAGTTTAGAATTTTATTACTATTGTATGTTTGATGTAGATTACTTGAGTTAATAGGAGTTAGAGTAGGAGTTGAAGTGAGTGATAACTTTTAATAGAGTAGGGTTAGTGCTAGTACCAGGCAAGTCACGGTAGGAGTTAGAGTCGAAGTTGGAGTTGAAGAGAGTAATAATTTTTTTAAGAGTAGGTGTAGGTCTAGGAGTAGGTAAGTTATAGTCGAAGTAAGAGTCGAAGTAGGCACTAAGTTTCAAGAATGGGGTAAGGGTAACAATAGGTAGGAGCAGCTCCTAAAATTTCATACGTAGAAGTAAGAATAGTGTATGAAATTTCATGTTTTTGTGTTGCTATATATTTATTATTATTGTATAGTTTACCACAGTTTTCTTTAAAATATTTACAAAGATTTGTTTGGGAATGATTGCAGAAGCTATGTTCGTGGGATTCTGGCCGTTAGGGGATAATATATAAACCAGGGCCGTCTGCAATCCAACTGCATGTAAGTAGTTCATTTATTTAAATTCTTATGGTTCGTTCGATTTAGTTTTCAGATTTGAACTCATTAATATTGTATGTTTGATGTAGATTGCAAGAGTTAATTGGAGTCGGAGCATGAGTCGAAGTAGGGTCTACAGTTTCACGAATAGGGGTAAGAGTAACAATAGGTTTGAGCAGTTAATGAACTTTTATGATTCAGAGTAAAAGTAGTTTATAAAATTTAATGATTTGGTATTGCGATAAATCAATTAATCTATAGTTTATTTTTGTTTTCTTTAATATATTTTTTAAGATTTGGTTGACAATGATTGTTTGTATTGATTGCAGAAGCCGAGCTCGTAAAATACTGGTCTTTTAGGATGCTTTTGACTCTTGACACTTGGACCGTCGACAACCTAGCTGCCTATAAGGGACGTACTTCGTTTGGTTAAATGTTTATTTCGAGTTCGATTTAGTTTTAAGTTTAGAATTTTTTTATTACTGTATGTTTGATGTTCGAGTTAATAGGAGTTAGAGTAGGAGTTGAAGTGAGTGATAGCTTTTAATAGAGTAGGGTTAGTACTAGGAGTTGGCAAGTCACGTTGGAAGCTAGAGTCGAAGTCGGAGTTGAAGAGAGTAATAATTTTTTTAAGAGTAAGGGTAGGTCTAGGAGTAGGTGAGTCATGGTAGGAGTAAGAGTCGAAGTAGGCACTAAAGTTTCACGATTAGGTTAATGGTAACAATAGGTAGGAGCAGCTCCGAAAATTTCATGAGTAGATGTAGGGGTCGTGTATGAAATTTCATATTTTTGTATTACTATATATTTATTATTCTATAATTTACTACAGTTTTCTTTAAAAATTTGTAAAGATTTGCTTGAGAATGATTGTTGTTAATGATTGCAGAAGCTATGTTCGTGGAATTCTGCTCTTTTGGGGATGCTTATGATTATATACGCTTGGACCTTCCGCAATCCAGCCGCTCGTAGGGGAAGTTGTTTGTTTATTTAAATTCTTATGGCTTGTTCGATTTAGTTTTCAATTTTTAATTCATTATTATTTTATGTTTGATATAGATTGCAAGAGTTAATAGGAGTAGGAGTCGAAGTAGGGACTACGGTTCAGGAATTAGGGTAAGAGTTACAATAGATAGAAGCAGTTAATGAAATTTTATGATTCGAATTAAGAGTACTCTGCGAAATTTAATGATTTGGTAGTGCGATAAATTTTTTGTGTCGCTGTGTATTTATTATCATTGTATAATTTACTACTGTTTTCTTTAAAATATTTACAAATAGTTGTTTGAGAAAAATTATTTTTTATTGATTGCTGAAGCTATGTTCGTGGAATTCTGGTCGTTCGGGGATGCTTTTGAATATATAAACTAGGGCCGTCTGCAGTCCAGCTGCTCGTGAGGGAAGTAGTTCATTTATTTGAATTCTTATGGCTCGTTCGATTTAGTTTTCAAATTTGAACTCACTAATATTGTATGTTTGATGTAGATTGCAAGAGTTAATAGGAGTCGGAGCATGAGTCGAAGCAGGATCTACAGTTTCACGAATAAGGGTAAAGGTAACAAAAGGTTGGAGCAGTTAATGAACTTTTATGATTCAGAGTAAAAGTAGTTCGTAAAATGTAATGATTTGGTATTGCGATAAATTAGTTAATCTATAGTTCATTTTTGTTTTCTTTAAAATATTTTCTTAGATTTGGTTGACAATGATTGTATGTATTGATTGCAGATGCCGAGCTCGTAAAATACCGGTCTTTCGGGATATTTTTGCCGTGGACACTTGAACCGTCAACAACCTAGCTTCCTATAAGGGAAGTGCTTCATTTAGTTAAATGTTTATGACCAGTTCGATTTAGTTTTAAGTTTAGAATTTTATTACTATTGTATGTTTGATGTAGATTACTTGAGTTAATAGGAGTTAGAGTAGGAGTTGAAGTGAGTGATAACTTTTAATAGAGTAGGGTTAGTGCTAGTACCAGGCAAGTCACGGTAGGAGTTAGAGTCGAAGTTGGAGTTGAAGAGAGTAATAATTTTTTTAAGAGTAGGTGTAGGTCTAGGAGTAGGTAAGTTATAGTCGAAGTAAGAGTCGAAGTAGGCACTAAGTTTCAAGAATGGGGTAAGGGTAACAATAGGTAGGAGCAGCTCCTAAAATTTCATACGTAGAAGTAAGAATAGTGTATGAAATTTCATGTTTTTGTGTTGCTATATATTTATTATTATTGTATAGTTTACCACAGTTTTCTTTAAAATATTTACAAAGATTTGTTTGGGAATGATTGCAGAAGCTATGTTCGTGGGATTCTGGTCGTTAGGGGATAATATATAAACCAGGGCCGTCTGCAATCCAACTGCATGTAAGTAGTTCATTTATTTAAATTCTTATGGTTCGTTCGATTTAGTTTTCAGATTTGAACTCATTAATATTGTATGTTTGATGTAGATTGCAAGAGTTAATTGGAGTCGGAGCATGAGTCGAAGTAGGGTCTACAGTTTCACGAATAGGGGTAAGAGTAACAATAGGTTTGAGCAGTTAATGAACTTTTATGATTCAGAGTAAAAGTAGTTTATAAAATTTAATGATTTGGTATTGCGATAAATCAATTAATCTATAGTTTATTTTTGTTTTCTTTAATATATTTTTTAAGATTTGGTTGACAATGATTGTTTGTATTGATTGCAGAAGCCGAGCTCGTAAAATACTGGTCTTTTAGGATGCTTTTGACTCTTGACACTTGGACCGTCGACAACCTAGCTGCCTATAAGGGACGTACTTCGTTTGGTTAAATGTTTATTTCGAGTTCGATTTAGTTTTAAGTTTAGAATTTTTTTATTACTGTATGTTTGATGTTCGAGTTAATAGGAGTTAGAGTAGGAGTTGAAGTGAGTGATAGCTTTTAATAGAGTAGGGTTAGTACTAGGAGTTGGCAAGTCACGTTGGAAGCTAGAGTCGAAGTCGGAGTTGAAGAGAGTAATAATTTTTTTAAGAGTAAGGGTAGGTCTAGGAGTAGGTGAGTCATGGTAGGAGTAAGAGTCGAAGTAGGCACTAAAGTTTCACGATTAGGTTAATGGTAACAATAGGTAGGAGCAGCTCCGAAAATTTCATGAGTAGATGTAGGGGTCGTGTATGAAATTTCATATTTTTGTATTACTATATATTTATTATTCTATAATTTACTACAGTTTTCTTTAAAAATTTGTAAAGATTTGCTTGAGAATGATTGTTGTTAATGATTGCAGAAGCTATGTTCGTGGAATTCTGCTCTTTTGGGGATGCTTATGATTATATACGCTTGGACCTTCCGCAATCCAGCCGCTCGTAGGGGAAGTTGTTTGTTTATTTAAATTCTTATGGCTTGTTCGATTTAGTTTTCAATTTTTAATTCATTATTATTTTATGTTTGATATAGATTGCAAGAGTTAATAGGAGTAGGAGTCGAAGTAGGGACTACGGTTCAGGAATTAGGGTAAGAGTTACAATAGATAGAAGCAGTTAATGAAATTTTATGATTCGAATTAAGAGTACTCTGCGAAATTTAATGATTTGGTAGTGCGATAAATTTTTTGTGTCGCTGTGTATTTATTATCATTGTATAATTTACTACTGTTTTCTTTAAAATATTTACAAATAGTTGTTTGAGAAAAATTATTTTTTATTGATTGCTGAAGCTATGTTCGTGGAATTCTGGTCGTTCGGGGATGCTTTTGAATATATAAACTAGGGCCGTCTGCAGTCCAGCTGCTCGTGAGGGAAGTAGTTCATTTATTTGAATTCTTATGGCTCGTTCGATTTAGTTTTCAAATTTGAACTCACTAATATTGTATGTTTGATGTAGATTGCAAGAGTTAATAGGAGTCGGAGCATGAGTCGAAGCAGGATCTACAGTTTCACGAATAGGGGTAAAGGTAACAAAAGGTTGGAGCAGTTAATGAACTTTTATGATTCAGAGTAAAAGTAGTTCGTAAAATGTAATGATTTGGTATTGCGATAAATTAGTTAATCTATAGTTCATTTTTGTTTTCTTTAAAATATTTTCTTAGATTTGGTTGACAATGATTGTATGTATTGATTGCAGATGCCGAGCTCGTAAAATACCGGTCTTTCGGGATATTTTTGCCGTGGACACTTGAACCGTCAACAACCTAGCTTCCTATAAGGGAAGTGCTTCATTTAGTTAAATGTTTATGACCAGTTCGATTTAGTTTTAAGTTTAGAATTTTATTACTATTGTATGTTTGATGTAGATTACTTGAGTTAATAGGAGTTAGAGTAGGAGTTGAAGTGAGTGATAACTTTTAATAGAGTAGGGTTAGTGCTAGTACCAGGCAAGTCACGGTAGGAGTTAGAGTCGAAGTTGGAGTTGAAGAGAGTAATAATTTTTTTAAGAGTAGGTGTAGGTCTAGGAGTAGGTAAGTTATAGTCGAAGTAAGAGTCGAAGTAGGCACTAAGTTTCAAGAATGGGGTAAGGGTAACAATAGGTAGGAGCAGCTCCTAAAATTTCATACGTAGAAGTAAGAATAGTGTATGAAATTTCATGTTTTTGTGTTGCTATATATTTATTATTATTGTATAGTTTACCACAGTTTTCTTTAAAATATTTACAAAGATTTGTTTGGGAATGATTGCAGAAGCTATGTTCGTGGGATTCTGGCCGTTAGGGGATAATATATAAACCAGGGCCGTCTGCAATCCAACTGCATGTAAGTAGTTCATTTATTTAAATTCTTATGGTTCGTTCGATTTAGTTTTCAGATTTGAACTCATTAATATTGTATGTTTGATGTAGATTGCAAGAGTTAATTGGAGTCGGAGCATGAGTCGAAGTAGGGTCTACAGTTTCACGAATAGGGGTAAGAGTAACAATAGGTTTGAGCAGTTAATGAACTTTTATGATTCAGAGTAAAAGTAGTTTATAAAATTTAATGATTTGGTATTGCGATAAATCAATTAATCTATAGTTTATTTTTGTTTTCTTTAATATATTTTTTAAGATTTGGTTGACAATGATTGTTTGTATTGATTGCAGAAGCCGAGCTCGTAAAATACTGGTCTTTTAGGATGCTTTTGACTCTTGACACTTGGACCGTCGACAACCTAGCTGCCTATAAGGGACGTACTTCGTTTGGTTAAATGTTTATTTCGAGTTCGATTTAGTTTTAAGTTTAGAATTTTTTTATTACTGTATGTTTGATGTTCGAGTTAATAGGAGTTAGAGTAGGAGTTGAAGTGAGTGATAGCTTTTAATAGAGTAGGGTTAGTACTAGGAGTTGGCAAGTCACGTTGGAAGCTAGAGTCGAAGTCGGAGTTGAAGAGAGTAATAATTTTTTTAAGAGTAAGGGTAGGTCTAGGAGTAGGTGAGTCATGGTAGGAGTAAGAGTCGAAGTAGGCACTAAAGTTTCACGATTAGGTTAATGGTAACAATAGGTAGGAGCAGCTCCGAAAATTTCATGAGTAGATGTAGGGGTCGTGTATGAAATTTCATATTTTTGTATTACTATATATTTATTATTCTATAATTTACTACAGTTTTCTTTAAAAATTTGTAAAGATTTGCTTGAGAATGATTGTTGTTAATGATTGCAGAAGCTATGTTCGTGGAATTCTGCTCTTTTGGGGATGCTTATGATTATATACGCTTGGACCTTCCGCAATCCAGCCGCTCGTAGGGGAAGTTGTTTGTTTATTTAAATTCTTATGGCTTGTTCGATTTAGTTTTCAATTTTTAATTCATTATTATTTTATGTTTGATATAGATTGCAAGAGTTAATAGGAGTAGGAGTCGAAGTAGGGACTACGGTTCAGGAATTAGGGTAAGAGTTACAATAGATAGAAGCAGTTAATGAAATTTTATGATTCGAATTAAGAGTACTCTGCGAAATTTAATGATTTGGTAGTGCGATAAATTTTTTGTGTCGCTGTGTATTTATTATCATTGTATAATTTACTACTGTTTTCTTTAAAATATTTACAAATAGTTGTTTGAGAAAAATTATTTTTTATTGATTGCTGAAGCTATGTTCGTGGAATTCTGGTCGTTCGGGGATGCTTTTGAATATATAAACTAGGGCCGTCTGCAGTCCAGCTGCTCGTGAGGGAAGTAGTTCATTTATTTGAATTCTTATGGCTCGTTCGATTTAGTTTTCAAATTTGAACTCACTAATATTGTATGTTTGATGTAGATTGCAAGAGTTAATAGGAGTCGGAGCATGAGTCGAAGCAGGATCTACAGTTTCACGAATAGGGGTAAAGGTAACAAAAGGTTGGAGCAGTTAATGAACTTTTATGATTCAGAGTAAAAGTAGTTCGTAAAATGTAATGATTTGGTATTGCGATAAATTAGTTAATCTATAGTTCATTTTTGTTTTCTTTAAAATATTTTCTTAGATTTGGTTGACAATGATTGTATGTATTGATTGCAGATGCCGAGCTCGTAAAATACCGGTCTTTCGGGATATTTTTGCCGTGGACACTTGAACCGTCAACAACCTAGCTTCCTATAAGGGAAGTGCTTCATTTAGTTAAATGTTTATGACCAGTTCGATTTAGTTTTAAGTTTAGAATTTTATTACTATTGTATGTTTGATGTAGATTACTTGAGTTAATAGGAGTTAGAGTAGGAGTTGAAGTGAGTGATAACTTTTAATAGAGTAGGGTTAGTGCTAGTACCAGGCAAGTCACGGTAGGAGTTAGAGTCGAAGTTGGAGTTGAAGAGAGTAATAATTTTTTTAAGAGTAGGTGTAGGTCTAGGAGTAGGTAAGTTATAGTCGAAGTAAGAGTCGAAGTAGGCACTAAGTTTCAAGAATGGGGTAAGGGTAACAATAGGTAGGAGCAGCTCCTAAAATTTCATACGTAGAAGTAAGAATAGTGTATGAAATTTCATGTTTTTGTGTTGCTATATATTTATTATTATTGTATAGTTTACCACAGTTTTCTTTAAAATATTTACAAAGATTTGTTTGGGAATGATTGCAGAAGCTATGTTCGTGGAATTCTGGCCGTTAGGGGATAATATATAAACCAGGGCCGTCTGCAATCCAGCTGCATGTAAGTAGTTCATTTATTTAAATTCTTATGGTTCGTTCGATTTAGTTTTCAGATTTGAACTCATTAATATTGTATGTTTGATGTAGATTGCAAGAGTTAATTGGAGTCGGAGCATGAGTCGAAGTAGGGTCTACAGTTTCACGAATAGGGGTAAGAGTAACAATAGGTTTGAGCAGTTAATGAACTTTTATGATTCAGAGTAAAAGTAGTTTATAAAATTTAATGATTTGGTATTGCGATAAATCAATTAATCTATAGTTTATTTTTGTTTTCTTTAATATATTTTTTAAGATTTGGTTGACAATGATTGTTTGTATTGATTGCAGAAGCCGAGCTCGTAAAATACTGGTCTTTTAGGATGCTTTTGACTCTTGACACTTGGACCGTCGACAACCTAGCTGCCTATAAGGGACGTACTTCGTTTGGTTAAATGTTTATTTCGAGTTCGATTTAGTTTTAAGTTTAGAATTTTTTTATTACTGTATGTTTGATGTTCGAGTTAATAGGAGTTAGAGTAGGAGTTGAAGTGAGTGATAGCTTTTAATAGAGTAGGGTTAGTACTAGGAGTTGGCAAGTCACGTTGGAAGCTAGAGTCGAAGTCGGAGTTGAAGAGAGTAATAATTTTTTTAAGAGTAAGGGTAGGTCTAGGAGTAGGTGAGTCATGGTAGGAGTAAGAGTCGAAGTAGGCACTAAAGTTTCACGATTAGGTTAATGGTAACAATAGGTAGGAGCAGCTCCGAAAATTTCATGAGTAGATGTAGGGGTCGTGTATGAAATTTCATATTTTTGTATTACTATATATTTATTATTCTATAATTTACTACAGTTTTCTTTAAAAATTTGTAAAGATTTGCTTGAGAATGATTGTTGTTAATGATTGCAGAAGCTATGTTCGTGGAATTCTGCTCTTTTGGGGATGCTTATGATTATATACGCTTGGACCTTCCGCAATCCAGCCGCTCGTAGGGGAAGTTGTTTGTTTATTTAAATTCTTATGGCTTGTTCGATTTAGTTTTCAATTTTTAATTCATTATTATTTTATGTTTGATATAGATTGCAAGAGTTAATAGGAGTAGGAGTCGAAGTAGGGACTACGGTTCAGGAATTAGGGTAAGAGTTACAATAGATAGAAGCAGTTAATGAAATTTTATGATTCGAATTAAGAGTACTCTGCGAAATTTAATGATTTGGTAGTGCGATAAATTTTTTGTGTCGCTGTGTATTTATTATCATTGTATAATTTACTACTGTTTTCTTTAAAATATTTACAAATAGTTGTTTGAGAAAAATTATTTTTTATTGATTGCTGAAGCTATGTTCGTGGAATTCTGGTCGTTCGGGGATGCTTTTGAATATATAAACTAGGGCCGTCTGCAGTCCAGCTGCTCGTGAGGGAAGTAGTTCATTTATTTGAATTCTTATGGCTCGTTCGATTTAGTTTTCAAATTTGAACTCACTAATATTGTATGTTTGATGTAGATTGCAAGAGTTAATAGGAGTCGGAGCATGAGTCGAAGCAGGATCTACAGTTTCACGAATAGGGGTAAAGGTAACAAAAGGTTGGAGCAGTTAATGAACTTTTATGATTCAGAGTAAAAGTAGTTCGTAAAATGTAATGATTTGGTATTGCGATAAATTAGTTAATCTATAGTTCATTTTTGTTTTCTTTAAAATATTTTCTTAGATTTGGTTGACAATGATTGTATGTATTGATTGCAGATGCCGAGCTCGTAAAATACCGGTCTTTCGGGATATTTTTGCCGTGGACACTTGAACCGTCAACAACCTAGCTTCCTATAAGGGAAGTGCTTCATTTAGTTAAATGTTTATGACCAGTTCGATTTAGTTTTAAGTTTAGAATTTTATTACTATTGTATGTTTGATGTAGATTACTTGAGTTAATAGGAGTTAGAGTAGGAGTTGAAGTGAGTGATAACTTTTAATAGAGTAGGGTTAGTGCTAGTACCAGGCAAGTCACGGTAGGAGTTAGAGTCGAAGTTGGAGTTGAAGAGAGTAATAATTTTTTTAAGAGTAGGTGTAGGTCTAGGAGTAGGTAAGTTATAGTCGAAGTAAGAGTCGAAGTAGGCACTAAGTTTCAAGAATGGGGTAAGGGTAACAATAGGTAGGAGCAGCTCCTAAAATTTCATACGTAGAAGTAAGAATAGTGTATGAAATTTCATGTTTTTGTGTTGCTATATATTTATTATTATTGTATAGTTTACCACAGTTTTCTTTAAAATATTTACAAAGATTTGTTTGGGAATGATTGCAGAAGCTATGTTCGTGGGATTCTGGTCGTTAGGGGATAATATATAAACCAGGGCCGTCTGCAATCCAACTGCATGTAAGTAGTTCATTTATTTAAATTCTTATGGTTCGTTCGATTTAGTTTTCAGATTTGAACTCATTAATATTGTATGTTTGATGTAGATTGCAAGAGTTAATTGGAGTCGGAGCATGAGTCGAAGTAGGGTCTACAGTTTCACGAATAGGGGTAAGAGTAACAATAGGTTTGAGCAGTTAATGAACTTTTATGATTCAGAGTAAAAGTAGTTTATAAAATTTAATGATTTGGTATTGCGATAAATCAATTAATCTATAGTTTATTTTTGTTTTCTTTAATATATTTTTTAAGATTTGGTTGACAATGATTGTTTGTATTGATTGCAGAAGCCGAGCTCGTAAAATACTGGTCTTTTAGGATGCTTTTGACTCTTGACACTTGGACCGTCGACAACCTAGCTGCCTATAAGGGACGTACTTCGTTTGGTTAAATGTTTATTTCGAGTTCGATTTAGTTTTAAGTTTAGAATTTTTTTATTACTGTATGTTTGATGTTCGAGTTAATAGGAGTTAGAGTAGGAGTTGAAGTGAGTGATAGCTTTTAATAGAGTAGGGTTAGTACTAGGAGTTGGCAAGTCACGTTGGAAGCTAGAGTCGAAGTCGGAGTTGAAGAGAGTAATAATTTTTTTAAGAGTAAGGGTAGGTCTAGGAGTAGGTGAGTCATGGTAGGAGTAAGAGTCGAAGTAGGCACTAAAGTTTCACGATTAGGTTAATGGTAACAATAGGTAGGAGCAGCTCCGAAAATTTCATGAGTAGATGTAGGGGTCGTGTATGAAATTTCATATTTTTGTATTACTATATATTTATTATTCTATAATTTACTACAGTTTTCTTTAAAAATTTGTAAAGATTTGCTTGAGAATGATTGTTGTTAATGATTGCAGAAGCTATGTTCGTGGAATTCTGCTCTTTTGGGGATGCTTATGATTATATACGCTTGGACCTTCCGCAATCCAGCCGCTCGTAGGGGAAGTTGTTTGTTTATTTAAATTCTTATGGCTTGTTCGATTTAGTTTTCAATTTTTAATTCATTATTATTTTATGTTTGATATAGATTGCAAGAGTTAATAGGAGTAGGAGTCGAAGTAGGGACTACGGTTCAGGAATTAGGGTAAGAGTTACAATAGATAGAAGCAGTTAATGAAATTTTATGATTCGAATTAAGAGTACTCTGCGAAATTTAATGATTTGGTAGTGCGATAAATTTTTTGTGTCGCTGTGTATTTATTATCATTGTATAATTTACTACTGTTTTCTTTAAAATATTTACAAATAGTTGTTTGAGAAAAATTATTTTTTATTGATTGCTGAAGCTATGTTCGTGGAATTCTGGTCGTTCGGGGATGCTTTTGAATATATAAACTAGGGCCGTCTGCAGTCCAGCTGCTCGTGAGGGAAGTAGTTCATTTATTTGAATTCTTATGGCTCGTTCGATTTAGTTTTCAAATTTGAACTCACTAATATTGTATGTTTGATGTAGATTGCAAGAGTTAATAGGAGTCGGAGCATGAGTCGAAGCAGGATCTACAGTTTCACGAATAGGGGTAAAGGTAACAAAAGGTTGGAGCAGTTAATGAACTTTTATGATTCAGAGTAAAAGTAGTTCGTAAAATGTAATGATTTGGTATTGCGATAAATTAGTTAATCTATAGTTCATTTTTGTTTTCTTTAAAATATTTTCTTAGATTTGGTTGACAATGATTGTATGTATTGATTGCAGATGCCGAGCTCGTAAAATACCGGTCTTTCGGGATATTTTTGCCGTGGACACTTGAACCGTCAACAACCTAGCTTCCTATAAGGGAAGTGCTTCATTTAGTTAAATGTTTATGACCAATTCGATTTAGTTTTAAGTTTAGAATTTTATTACTATTGTATGTTTGATGTAGATTACTTGAGTTAATAGGAGTTAGAGTAGGAGTTGAAGTGAGTGATAACTTTTAATAGAGTAGGGTTAGTGCTAGTACCAGGCAAGTCACGGTAGGAGTTAGAGTCGAAGTTGGAGTTGAAGAGAGTAATAATTTTTTTAAGAGTAGGTGTAGGTCTAGGAGTAGGTAAGTTATAGTCGAAGTAAGAGTCGAAGTAGGCACTAAGTTTCAAGAATGGGGTAAGGGTAACAATAGGTAGGAGCAGCTCCTAAAATTTCATACGTAGAAGTAAGAATAGTGTATGAAATTTCATGTTTTTGTGTTGCTATATATTTATTATTATTGTATAGTTTACCACAGTTTTCTTTAAAATATTTACAAAGATTTGTTTGGGAATGATTGCAGAAGCTATGTTCGTGGGATTCTGGTCGTTAGGGGATAATATATAAACCAGGGCCGTCTGCAATCCAACTGCATGTAAGTAGTTCATTTATTTAAATTCTTATGGTTCGTTCGATTTAGTTTTCAGATTTGAACTCATTAATATTGTATGTTTGATGTAGATTGCAAGAGTTAATTGGAGTCGGAGCATGAGTCGAAGTAGGGTCTACAGTTTCACGAATAGGGGTAAGAGTAACAATAGGTTTGAGCAGTTAATGAACTTTTATGATTCAGAGTAAAAGTAGTTTATAAAATTTAATGATTTGGTATTGCGATAAATCAATTAATCTATAGTTTATTTTTGTTTTCTTTAATATATTTTTTAAGATTTGGTTGACAATGATTGTTTGTATTGATTGCAGAAGCCGAGCTCGTAAAATACTGGTCTTTTAGGATGCTTTTGACTCTTGACACTTGGACCGTCGACAACCTAGCTGCCTATAAGGGACGTACTTCGTTTGGTTAAATGTTTATTTCGAGTTCGATTTAGTTTTAAGTTTAGAATTTTTTTATTACTGTATGTTTGATGTTCGAGTTAATAGGAGTTAGAGTAGGAGTTGAAGTGAGTGATAGCTTTTAATAGAGTAGGGTTAGTACTAGGAGTTGGCAAGTCACGTTGGAAGCTAGAGTCGAAGTCGGAGTTGAAGAGAGTAATAATTTTTTTAAGAGTAAGGGTAGGTCTAGGAGTAGGTGAGTCATGGTAGGAGTAAGAGTCGAAGTAGGCACTAAAGTTTCACGATTAGGTTAATGGTAACAATAGGTAGGAGTAGCTCCGAAAATTTCATGAGTAGATGTAGGGGTCGTGTATGAAATTTCATATTTTTGTATTACTATATATTTATTATTCTATAATTTACTACAGTTTTCTTTAAAAATTTGTAAAGATTTGCTTGAGAATGATTGTTGTTAATGATTGCAGAAGCTATGTTCGTGGAATTCTGCTCTTTTGGGGATGCTTATGATTATATACGCTTGGACCTTCCGCAATCCAGCCGCTCGTAGGGGAAGTTGTTTGTTTATTTAAATTCTTATGGCTTGTTCGATTTAGTTTTCAATTTTTAATTCATTATTATTTTATGTTTGATATAGATTGCAAGAGTTAATAGGAGTAGGAGTCGAAGTAGGGACTACGGTTCAGGAATTAGGGTAAGAGTTACAATAGATAGAAGCAGTTAATGAAATTTTATGATTCGAATTAAGAGTACTCTGCGAAATTTAATGATTTGGTAGTGCGATAAATTTTTTGTGTCGCTGTGTATTTATTATCATTGTATAATTTACTACTGTTTTCTTTAAAATATTTACAAATAGTTGTTTGAGAAAAATTATTTTTTATTGATTGCTGAAGCTATGTTCGTGGAATTCTGGTCGTTCGGGGATGCTTTTGAATATATAAACTAGGGCCGTCTGCAGTCCAGCTGCTCGTGAGGGAAGTAGTTCATTTATTTGAATTCTTATGGCTCGTTCGATTTAGTTTTCAAATTTGAACTCACTAATATTGTATGTTTGATGTAGATTGCAAGAGTTAATAGGAGTCGGAGCATGAGTCGAAGCAGGATCTACAGTTTCACGAATAGGGGTAAAGGTAACAAAAGGTTGGAGCAGTTAATGAACTTTTATGATTCAGAGTAAAAGTAGTTCGTAAAATGTAATGATTTGGTATTGCGATAAATTAGTTAATCTATAGTTCATTTTTGTTTTCTTTAAAATATTTTCTTAGATTTGGTTGACAATGATTGTATGTATTGATTGCAGATGCCGAGCTCGTAAAATACCGGTCTTTCGGGATATTTTTGCCGTGGACACTTGAACCGTCAACAACCTAGCTTCCTATAAGGGAAGTGCTTCATTTAGTTAAATGTTTATGACCAGTTCGATTTAGTTTTAAGTTTAGAATTTTATTACTATTGTATGTTTGATGTAGATTACTTGAGTTAATAGGAGTTAGAGTAGGAGTTGAAGTGAGTGATAACTTTTAATAGAGTAGGGTTAGTGCTAGTACCAGGCAAGTCACGGTAGGAGTTAGAGTCGAAGTTGGAGTTGAAGAGAGTAATAATTTTTTTAAGAGTAGGTGTAGGTCTAGGAGTAGGTAAGTTATAGTCGAAGTAAGAGTCGAAGTAGGCACTAAGTTTCAAGAATGGGGTAAGGGTAACAATAGGTAGGAGCAGCTCCTAAAATTTCATACGTAGAAGTAAGAATAGTGTATGAAATTTCATGTTTTTGTGTTGCTATATATTTATTATTATTGTATAGTTTACCACAGTTTTCTTTAAAATATTTACAAAGATTTGTTTGGGAATGATTGCAGAAGCTATGTTCGTGGGATTCTGGTCGTTAGGGGATAATATATAAACCAGGGCCGTCTGCAATCCAACTGCATGTAAGTAGTTCATTTATTTAAATTCTTATGGTTCGTTCGATTTAGTTTTCAGATTTGAACTCATTAATATTGTATGTTTGATGTAGATTGCAAGAGTTAATTGGAGTCGGAGCATGAGTCGAAGTAGGGTCTACAGTTTCACGAATAGGGGTAAGAGTAACAATAGGTTTGAGCAGTTAATGAACTTTTATGATTCAGAGTAAAAGTAGTTTATAAAATTTAATGATTTGGTATTGCGATAAATCAATTAATCTATAGTTTATTTTTGTTTTCTTTAATATATTTTTTAAGATTTGGTTGACAATGATTGTTTGTATTGATTGCAGAAGCCGAGCTCGTAACATATTGGTCTTTTGGGATGCTTTTGACTCCGGACATTTGGACCGTCGACAACCTAGCTGCATATAAGGGAAGTACTTCGTTTGGTTAAATGTTTATTTCGAGTTCGATTTAGTTTTAAGTTTAGAATTTTATTATTACTGTATGTTTGATGTTCGAGTTAATAGGAGTTAGAGTAGGAGTTGAAGTGAGTGATAGCTTTTAATAGAGTAGGGTTAGTACTAGGAGTTGGCAAGTCACGTTGGAAGCTAGAGTCGAAGTCGGAGTTGAAGAGAGTAATAATTTTTTTAAGAGTAAGGGTAGGTCTAGGAGTAGGTGAGTCATGGTAGGAGTAAGAGTCGAAGTAGGCACTAAAGTTTCACGATTAGGTTAATGGTAACAATAGGTAGGAGTAGCTCCGAAAATTTCATGAGTAGATGTAGGGGTCGTGTATGAAATTTCATATTTTTGTATTACTATATATTTATTATTCTATAATTTACTACAGTTTTCTTTAAAAATTTGTAAAGATTTGCTTGAGAATGATTGTTGTTAATGATTGCAGAAGCTATGTTCGTGGAATTCTGCTCTTTTGGGGATGCTTATGATTATATACGCTTGGACCTTCCGCAATCCAGCCGCTCGTAGGGGAAGTTGTTTGTTTATTTAAATTCTTATGGCTTGTTCGATTTAGTTTTCAATTTTTAATTCATTATTATTTTATGTTTGATATAGATTGCAAGAGTTAATAGGAGTAGGAGTCGAAGTAGGGACTACGGTTCAGGAATTAGGGTAAGAGTTACAATAGATAGAAGCAGTTAATGAAATTTTATGATTCGAATTAAGAGTACTCTGCGAAATTTAATGATTTGGTAGTGCGATAAATTTTTTGTGTCCCTGTGTATTTATTATCATTGTATAATTTACTACTGTTTTCTTTAAAATATTTACAAATAGTTGTTTGAGAAAAATTATTTTTTATTGATTGCAGAAGCCGAGCTCGTAACATATTGGTCTTTTGGGATGCTTTTGACTCCGGACATTTGGACCGTCGACAACCTAGCTGCATATAAGGGAAGTACTTCGTTTGGTTAAATGTTTATTTCGAGTTCGATTTAGTTTTAAGTTTAGAATTTTTTTATTACTGTATGTTTGATGTTCGAGTTAATAGGAGTTAGAGTAGGAGTTGAAGTTAGTGATAGCTTTTAATAGAGTAGGGTTAGTACGAGGAGTATGCAAGTCACGTTCGAAGTTAGAGTGGAAGTTGGAGTTGAAGAGAGTAATAATTTTTTTAAGAGTAAGGGTAGGTCTAGGAGTAGGTGAGTCATGGTAGGAGTAAGAGTCGAAGTAGGCACTAAAGTTTCACGATTAGGTTAATGGTAACAATAGGTAGGAGCAGCTCCGAAAATTTCATGAGTAGATGTAGGGGTCGTGTATGAAATTTCATATTTTTGTATTACTATATATTTATTATTCTATAATTTACTACAGTTTTCTTTAAAAATTTGTAAAGATTTGCTTGAGAATGATTGTTCTTAATGATTGCAGAAGCTATGTTCGTGGAATTCTGCTCTTTTGGGGATGCTTATGATTATATACGCTTGGACCTTCCGCAATCCAGCCGCTCGTAGGGGAAGTTTGTTTATTTAAATTCTTATGGCTTGTTCGATTTAGTTTTCAATTTTTAATTCATTATTATTTTATGTTTGATATAGATTGCAAGAGTTAATAGGAGTAGGAGTCGACGTAGGGACTACGGTTCAGGAATTAGGGTAAGAGTTACAATAGATAGAAGCAGTTAATGAAATTTTATGATTCGAATTAAGAGTACTCTGCGAAATTTAATGATTTGGTAGTGCGATAAATTTTTTGTGTCCCTGTGTATTTATTATCATTGTATAATTTACTACTGTTTTCTTTAAAATATTTACAAATAGTTGTTTGAGAATAATTATTTTTATTGATTGCCGAAGCTATGTTCGTGGAATTCTGGTCGTTCGGGGATGCTTTTGAATATATAAACTAGGGCCGTCTGCAGTCCAGCTGCTCGTGAGGGAAGTAGTTCATTTATTTGAATTCTTATGGCTCGTTCGATTTAGTTTTCAAATTTGAACTCACTAATATTGTATGTTTGATGTAGATTGCAAGAGTTAATAGGAGTCGGAGCATGAGTCGAAGCAGGATCTACAGTTTCACGAATAGTGGTAAAGGTAACAACAGGTTGGAGCAGTTAATGAACTTTTATGATTCAGAGTAAAAGTAGTTCGTAAAATTTAATGATCTGGTATTGCGATAAATTAATTAATCTATAGTTCATTTTTATTTTCTTTAAAATATTTTCTTAGATTTGGTTGACAATGATTGTATGTATTGATTGCAGATGCCGAGCTCGTAAAATACCGGTCTTTCGGGATATTTTTGCTGTGGACACTTGAACCGTCAACAACCTAGCTTCCTATAAGGGAAGTACTTCGTTTAGTTAAATGTTTATGACCAGTTCGATTTAGTTTTAAGTTTAGAATTTTATTACTATTGTATGTTTGATGTAGATTACCTGAGTTAATAGGAGTTAGAGTAGGAGTTGAAGTGAGTGATAACTTTTAATAGAGTAGGGTTAGTGCTAGTAGCAGGCAAGTCACGGTAGTAGTTAGAGCCGAAGTTGGAGTTGAGGAGAGTAATAATTTTTTTAAGAGTAGGTGTAGGTGTAGGTCTAGGAGTAGGTAAGTTATAGTCGAAGTAAGAGTCGAAGTAGGCGGCACTAAGTTTCACGAATGGGGTAAGGGTAACAACAATAGGTAGGAGCAGCTCCTAAAATTTCATAAGTAGAAGTAAGAATAGTGTATGAAATTTCATGTTTTTGTGTTGCTATATATTTATTATTATTGTACAGTTTACCACAGTTTTCTTTAAAATATTTACAAAGATTTGTTTGGGAATGATTGCAGAAGCTATGTTCGTTGAATTCTGGTCGTTAGGGGATAATATATAAACCAGGGCCGTCTGCAATCCAGCTCCATGTAAGTAGTTCATTTATTTAAATTCTTATGGTTCGTTCGATTTAGTTTTCAAATTTGAACTCATTAATATTGTATGTTTGATGTAGATTGCAAGAGTTAATTGGAGTCGGAGCATGAGTCGAAGTAGGGTCTACAGTTTCACGAATACGGGTAAGAGTAACAATAGGTTTGAGCAGTTAATGAACTTTTATGATTCAGAGTAAAAGATGTTTATAAAATTTAATGATTTGGTATTGCGATAAATCAATTAATCTATAGTTTATTTTTGTTTTCTTTAATATATTTTTTAAGATTTGGTTGACAATGATTGTTTGTATTGATTGCAGAAGCCGAGCTCGTAAAATACTGGTCTTTTGGGATGCTTTTGACTCTGGACACTTGGACCGTCGACAACCTAGCTGCCTATAAGGGACGTACTTCGTTTGGTTAAATGTTTATTTCGAGTTCGATTTAGTTTTAAGTTTAGAATTTTATTATTACTGTATGTTTGATGTTTGAGTTAATAGGAGTTAGAGTAGGAGTTGAAGTGAGTGATAGCTTTTAATAGAGTAGGGTTAGTACTCGGAGTAGGCAAGTCACGTTGGAAGCTAGAGTCGAAGTCGGAGTTGAAGAGAGTAATAATTTTTTTAAGAGTAAGGGTAGGTCTAGGAGTAGGTGAGTCATGGTAGGAGTAAGAGGCGAAGTAGGCACTAAAATTTCACGATTAGGTTAATGGTAACAATAGGTAGGAGCAGCTCCGAAAATTTCATGAGTAGATGTAGGGGTCGTGTATGAAATTTCATGTTTTTGTATTGCTATATATTTATTATTCTATAATTTACTACAGTTTTCTTTAAAATATTTGTCAAGATTTGCTTGGGAATGATTGTTGTTAACGATTGCAGACGCTATGTTCGTGGAATTCTGCTCTTTTGGGGATGCTTATGATTATATTCGCTTGGAACTTCCGCAATCCAGCTGCTCGGAGGGGAAGTTTGTTTATTTAAATTCTTATGGCTTGTTCGATTTAGTTTCAATTTTTAATTCATTATTATTTTATGTTTGATATAGATTGCAAGAGTTAATAGGAGTAGGAGTCGAAGTAGGGACTACGGTTCACGAATTAGGGTAAGAGTTACAATAGATAGAAGCAGTTAATGGAATTTTATGATTCGAATTAAGAGTACTCTGCGAAATTTAATGATTTGGTAGTGCGATAAATTTTTTGTGTCGCTGTGTATTTATTATCATTGTATAATTCACTACTGTTTCCTTTAAAATATTTACAAATAGTTGTTTGAGAATAATTATTTTTATTGATTGCCGAAGCTATGTTCGTGGAATTCTGGTCGTTCGGGGATGCTTTTGAATATATAAACTAGGGCCGTCTGCAGTCCAGCTGCTCGTAAGGGATGTAGTTCATTTATTTGAATTCTTATGGCTCGTTCGATTTAGTTTTCAAATTTGAACTCACTAATATTGTATGTTTGATGTAGATTGCAAGAGTCAATAGGAGTCGGAGCATGAGTCGAAGCAGGATCTACAGTTTCACGAATAGTGGTAAAGGTAACAACAGGTTGGAGCAGTTAATGAACTTTTATGATTCAGAGTAAAAGTAGTTCGTAAAATTTAATGATCTGGTATTGCGATAAATTAATTAATCTATAGTTCATTTTTATTTTCTTTAAAATATTTTCTTAGATTTGGTTGACAATGATTGTATGTATTGATTGCAGATGCCGAGCTCGTAAAATACCGGTCTTTCGGGATATTTTTGCTGTGGACACTTGAACCGTCAACAACCTAGCTTCCTATAAGGGAAGTACTTCGTTTAGTTAAATGCTTATGACCAGTTCGATTTAGTTTTAAGTTTAGAATTTTATTACTATTGTATGTTTGATGTAGATTACCTGAGTTAATAGGAGTTAGAGTAGGAGTTGAAGTGAGTGATAACTTTTAATAGAGTAGGGTTAGTGCTAGTAGCAGGCAAGTCACGGTAGTAGTTAGAGCCGAAGTTGGAGTTGAAGAGAGTAATAATTTTTTTAAGAGTAGGTGTAGGTGTAGGTCTAGGAGTAGGTAAGTTATAGTCGAAGTAAGAGTCGAAGTAGGCGGCACTAAGTTTCACGAATGGGGTAAGGGTAACAACAATAGGTAGGAGCAGCTCCTAAAATTTCATAAGTAGAAGTAAGAATAGTGTATGAAATTTCATGTTTTTGTGTTGCTATATATTTATTATTATTGTACAGTTTACCACAGTTTTCTTTAAAATATTTACAAAGATTTGTTTGGGAATGATTGCAGAAGCTATGTTCGTTGAATTCTGGTCGTTAGGGGATAATATATAAACCAGGGCCGTCTGCAATCCAGCTCCATGTAAGTAGTTCATTTATTTAAATTCTTATGGTTCGTTCGATTTAGTTTTCAAATTTGAACTCATTAATATTGTATGTTTGATGTAGATTGCAAGAGTTAATTGGAGTCGGAGCATGAGTCGAAGTAGGGTCTACAGTTTCACGAATACGGGTAAGAGTAACAATAGGTTTGAGCAGTTAATGAACTTTTATGATTCAGAGTAAAAGATGTTTATAAAATTTAATGATTTGGTATTGCGATAAATCAATTAATCTATAGTTTATTTTTGTTTTCTTTAATATATTTTTTAAGATTTGGTTGACAATGATTGTTTGTATTGATTGCAGAAGCCGAGCTCGTAAAATACTGGTCTTTTGGGATGCTTTTGACTCTGGACACTTGGACCGTCGACAACCTAGCTGCCTATAAGGGACGTACTTCGTTTGGTTAAATGTTTATTTCGAGTTCGATTTAGTTTTAAGTTTAGAATTTTATTATTACTGTATGTTTGATGTTTGAGTTAATAGGAGTTAGAGTAGGAGTTGAAGTGAGTGATAGCTTTTAATAGAGTAGGGTTAGTACTCGGAGTAGGCAAGTCACGTTGGAAGCTAGAGTCGAAGTCGGAGTTGAAGAGAGTAATAATTTTTTTAAGAGTAAGGGTAGGTCTAGGAGTAGGTGAGTCATGGTAGGAGTAAGAGGCGAAGTAGGCACTAAAATTTCACGATTAGGTTAATGGTAACAATAGGTAGGAGCAGCTCCGAAAATTTCATGAGTAGATGTAGGGGTCGTGTATGAAATTTCATGTTTTTGTATTGCTATATATTTATTATTCTATAATTTACTACAGTTTTCTTTAAAATATTTGTCAAGATTTGCTTGGGAATGATTGTTGTTAACGATTGCAGACGCTATGTTCGTGGAATTCTGCTCTTTTGGGGATGCTTATGATTATATTCGCTTGGAACTTCCGCAATCCAGCTGCTCGGAGGGGAAGTTTGTTTATTTAAATTCTTATGGCTTGTTCGATTTAGTTTCAATTTTTAATTCATTATTATTTTATGTTTGATATAGATTGCAAGAGTTAATAGGAGTAGGAGTCGAAGTAGGGACTACGGTTCACGAATTAGGGTAAGAGTTACAATAGATAGAAGCAGTTAATGGAATTTTATGATTCGAATTAAGAGTACTCTGCGAAATTTAATGATTTGGTAGTGCGATAAATTTTTTGTGTCGCTGTGTATTTATTATCATTGTATAATTCACTACTGTTTTCTTTAAAATATTTACAAATAGTTGTTTGAGAATAATTATTTTTATTGATTGCTGAAGCTATGTTCGTGGAATTCTGGTCGTTCGGGGATGCTTTTGAATATATAAACTAGGGCCGTCTGCAGTCCAGCTGCTCGTGAGGGAAGTAGTTCATTTATTTGAATTCTTATGGCTCGTTCGATTTAGTTTTCAAATTTGAACTCACTAATATTGTATGTTTGATGTAGATTGCAAGAGTTAATAGGAGTCGGAGCATGAGTCGAAGCAGGATCTACAGACAGTTTCACGAATAGGGGTAAAGGTAACAACAGGTTGGAGCAGTTAATGAACTTTTATGATTCAGAGTAAAAGTAGTTCGTAAAATTTAATGATTTGGTATTGCGATAAATTGATTAATCTATAGTTAATTTTTGTTTTCTTTAAAATATTTTCATAGATTTGGTTGACAATGATTGTATGTATTGATTGCAGATGCCGAGCTCGTAAAATACCGGTCTTTCGGGATATTTTTGCTGTGGACACTTGAACCGTCAACAACCTAGCTTCCTATAAGGGAAGTACTTCATTTAGTTAAATGTTTATGACCAGTTCGATTTAGTTTTAAGTTTAGAATTTTATTACTATTGTATGTTTGATGTAGATTACTTGAGTTAATAGGAGTTAGAGTAGCAGTTGAAGTGAGTGATAACTTTTAATAGAGTAGGGTTAGTGCTAGTAGCAGGCAAGTCACGGTAGTAGTTAGGGTCGAAGTTGGAGTTGAAGAGAGTAATAATTTTTTTAAGAGTAGGTGTAGGTCTAGGAGTAGGTAAGTTCTAGTCGATGTAAGAGTCGAAGTAGGCACTAAGTTTCACGAATGGGGTATGGGTAACAACAATAGGTAGGAGCAGCTCCTAAAATTTCATAAGTAGAAGTAAGAATAGTGTATGAAATTTCATGTTTTTGTGTTGCTATATATTTATTATTATTGTACAGTTTACCACAATTTTCTTTAAAATATTTACAAAGATTTGTTTGGGAATGATTGCAGAAGCTATGTTCGTTGAATTCTGGTCGTTAGGGGATAATATATAAACCAGGGCCGTCTGCAATCCAGCTCCATGTAAGTAGTTCATTTATTTAAATTCTTATGGTTCGTTCGATTTAGTTTTCAAATTTGAACTCATTAATATTGTATGTTTGATGTAGATTGCAAGAGTTAATTGGAGTCGGAGCATGAGTCGAAGTAGGGTCTACAGTTTCACGAATAGGGGTAAGAGTAACAATAGGTTTGAGCAGTTAATGAACTTTTATGATTCAGAGTAAAAGATGTTTATAAAATTTAATGATTTGGTATTGCGATAAATCAATTAATCTATAGTTTATTTTTGTTTTCTTTAATATATTTTTTAAGATTTGGTTGACAATGATTGTTTGTATTGATTGCAGAAGCCGAGCTCGTAAAATACTGGTCTTTTGGGATGCTTTTGACTCTGGACACTTGGACCGTCGACAACCTAGCTGCCTGCCTATAAGGGACGTACTTCGTTTGGTTAAATGTTTATTTCGAGTTCGATTTAGTTTTAAGTTTAGAATTTTATTATTACTGTATGTTTGATGTTTGAGTTAATAGGAGTTAGAGTAGGAGTTGAAGTGAGTGATAGCTTTTAATAGAGTAGGGTTAGTACTCGGAGTAGGCAAGTCACGTTGGAAGCTAGAGTCGAAGTCGGAGTTGAAGAGAGTAATAATTTTTTTAAGAGTAAGGGTAGGTCTAGGAGTAGGTGAGTCATGGTAGGAGTAAGAGGCGAAGTAGGCACTAAAATTTCACGATTAGGTTAATGGTAACAATAGGTAGGAGCAGCTCCGAAAATTTCATGAGTAGATGTAGGGGTCGTGTATGAAATTTCATGTTTTTGTAATACTATATTTACTACAATTTTCTTTAAAATATTTGTAAAGATTTGCTTGTGATTGATTGTTGTTAATGATTGCAGAAGCTATGTTCGTGGAATTCTGCTCTTTTGGGGATGCTTATGATTATATTCGCTTGGAACTTCCGCAATCCAGCTTCTCGGTGGGGAAGTTGTTTGTTTATTTAAATTCTTATGGCTTGTTCGATTTAGTTTCAATTTTTAATTCATTATTATTTTATGTTTGATATAGATTGTAAGAGTTAATAGGAGTAGGAGTCGAAGTAGGGACTACGGTTCATGAATTAGGGTAAGAGTTACAATAGATAGAAGCAGTTAATCTAATTTTATGATTCGAATTAAGAGTACTCTGCGAAATTTAATGATTTGGTAGTGCGATAAATTTTTTGGGTCGCTGTGTATTTATTATCATTGTATATTTTACTACTGTTTTCTTTAAAATATTTACAAATAGTTGTTTGAGAATAATTATTTTTATTGATTGCGGAAGCTATGTTCGTGGAATTCTGGTCGTTCGGGGATGCTTTTGAATATATAAACTAGGGCCGTCTGCAGTCCAGCTGCTAGTAAGGGAAGTAGTTCATTTATTTGAATTCTTATGACTCGTTCGATTTAGTTTTCAAATTTGAACTCACTAATATTGTATGTTTGATGTAGATTGCAAGAGTTAATAGGAGTCGGAGCATGAGTCGAAGCAGGATCTACAGTTTCACGAATAGGGGTAAAGGTAACAATATGTTGGAGCAGTTAATGAACTTTTATGATTCAGAGTAAAAGTAGTTCGTAAAATTTAATGATTTGGTATTGCGATAAATTAATTAATCTATAGTTCATTTTTGTTTTCTTTAAAATAAAGTTAAATTAGAATTCATTTAAGTTTCTCATTAATTATTCCTTCATTTATTATTGTTAAGGGTTTGATTGCAATTAGCTTTGAATAAGTATTAGTGTAGTATTAGAGGTTAAATGACCTCTTATTTCATTTGCTAAAGTTTATTTACTTGGAAATATATCTTTGAGGAGTTTGGAACTTATTGAATGGTTTTGATGATGTATGGGATTGAATGAGTTGAAATGTATGCTTTAAAATGGTTTTGAAGTCCCTCTGCAGGTTGGTTAAGTACAATTTATAAAGGAGATTATGCCGAAATTTTTGTAAAATTTTATAATAGAAAATGAAAGGTTTAAATGTTTTAAACGATTCATTTCCGCATATAATGTGAATGAGAGTTAACACACCTAGGTTTTAGAATTTAAACTTGGGGTGTTACAATATATATATATATATATATATATATATATATATATATATATATATATATATATATATTAAGGTTTAGACGTTAGAATAGATCTTATGAAAGGCTGAAAATAGAAAGTTAGTGAATGGATTCATAAGTGGGATAATGTCGGTTAATGGTCTCCTACAACAATAGCTATCAAACTTCGATCCGTATTGAGTTCTATACGATATGAAGTGTAGATCATCAGTTCGCGAGAATGAGCTAGAAGAAAGAAAGTTATTTGGTCCAGAAATAGTACAACAAACAGCAAAAGTTGTTGAAAAGATTCGTCAACAAATGAAAATTGCACAGAGTAGACAGAAAAGCTACGTGGACAGAAGAAGGAAACCTTGGAATTCGTTGAAGGAGATATGATCTTTTTGAAGGTAACTCCTATGAAAAGGAGGTATGAGATTCGGGAAGAAAGAAAAGTTAAGCCTATGTTTTGTCGGCCCCTTTGGAATTCTTGAAATGGTGGGTGACCTAACTTATCGGGTTGCGTCGTCACCAGCGCTATTGGGTGTGCACAATGTTTTTCATGCATCGATGTTGAGGAAATATATTTCGGATTCCTCCCGTAGTCTCAATTATGAGTCATTAGATCTTTGTGAGGATCTGACTTACGAGGAGTCACTTGTGAAAACCCTAATAATGAAAGTAAATAAGGAACTTAGAAGAAAGAAGATTTCGTTAGTTAAGGTTCTTTGGAGGAATCATGTAGTAGAAGAGGCTACTTGGGAATGCGAAGACGAAATGCGTGCCAAGTATTCACAACTTTTTGGTAAGTTTCAATTTCGAGGATGAAATTTTTTTTAGGGGGTAAGAAATTGTAATATCACTTTTTCGTTTTACGCGCATTCTTGAATTTCACGTAATTTTATATTGGTATCATTATAAATTATGTAACTGATTATTAATATTTTCATATTTGACTTAATTTGCGGTGGAAGGACTTGGACGCCGTCACGATCAATGTGCCAATTAAAATGTTGATAAATTGCTTATGTACAATCTCTTCATTCTGAACAACATTTCTTACTTGGGGAAAAAATTGTAATTGATCGATCCATTTTTACGTACTTGATAGTGCATTTTATACTATTCAAATGCAGTGTAATCTTGAAGTAGATGTCAATGGCCACCAGAACTTCTTCGTGAAAGAGGTAACTTTCTTTAAACCGTGCTTTCTACATGCTTTTGCTATATTTTTGCTGATAATGAGTCCCTATTTGATTTTGCTATAGAAAGTTGTTGTGACTTTCTCTTTTAGATTTAGAAAGTTATTTGGAAAATTCACAGGCAATACAAAAGGTCTCAAAGTTTTCTCCATGAATTAATCGGTGGAGTTGAGGGTTTCGAACTCATTGTTAGATTCTGCTACAATGGAGGCAGAATTGGCATAACTCCTTATAATGCATTGGTATCATGCACAAAATGCTTGCAGGTGTATTAAAGAATTTCAATTACTCTGTGCAATTAGGCAAGTGTATTAAAGAATATCAATATTAGTGCACAATTTTCATATAGATTTTTAGCTATTTTCATAAAGATGTTTAGATTAATATTTATTTTGTTATTCAAAATTTTTGCAAGCACAAGAATCATAACCCTATTACCATCACTTCGGTGGTGGTTATATTATGCAAAACTGCCTTAGAGGCAAACTTTGTCCCTGTTTGGTTTGGATAAAAATTAGGCTTTATTTGGCAACACTATTAATTTGTTTTATTTATGTGTTTGAGGTAAATGTGTGGTAAAAATTGAAGAGAGAAAATGTGTGTGGTTAAAAAATGATTTGATAAATTTTATCGTTTATAAATTTGTTAATAAATTGTAATTATTGCGTCAAGGAATAGATGCTTATATTTTTAATAGATTTTGCTAGAAAATTGGCGAAATATATGATTTCAAAGTTGTGGAGCTCATGCAGCGTGTGATTGAAAATGAGTTATAAGAAATAGGTGCCAAAAGCGTGACCCGGATTTTGCTTAATTTCAAAATCAAAGTCTTTGACCCTGGTTTTCATTTTCTTTATGCTATTGCATTCAAGTATGTATCTTAAGTCAGAACAATCCTCTAGCATTCCTTCTAGGAGAGATCATTTCGATTGCAACGTGGTGTCATCTGATATTGATTATTCTAGTAGGGGAGCGTCGTCAGATTGAGCTATAACCTACTCTTGTGGCATCGATACAATAATATATAATGCTAAAAGTTGTTCTACTAATGTATTAGTTGCTGTTTTTTATTGATTTTATTCCCTTTGTGTCAGTACATTATAATTTTTCAATAGAATATATCCGTACATCGCACGGGTGTGAAACTAGTGTGGGTTAATATTAATTGTTGGCTTTGAGTTCAATTTTAGTCAAAGTATTAGAGTTATCAAACATGGGAACTATAACTAATTCAAATTATTAAAAACTTATTTGGACAATAAATGCTAATTTATATATTTAAACAATAAAATGTCAATTTATATAGTTAAATAATAAATGATCGTAGGTTTGAATAGCTTTTATGAGTTATTGTTAACTTCATTGAAAATGCAAATTTTCATGATTTCTGCATTTATCTCTTGTATTTAATTTTTTTTCAACATTCATTCAAAAAATTATCAATCAAAAAGATTATAAATATGTGTTTATTCTCAACATAGTTAATATTTATAAATATATTTAACCAATAAAATTATACTTTTATTTACAAAATAAAGAAGTTAAATTAATAATTACGAAAAATCTGCAATTAATATGAAACAACAATCGGACAATATGGGAGATCAAGAAATTATATCGCAAATCTTACACTATATAATCTCTACACAATTATTAAAATTAATAAGAATGATTAAAAATATTAGCATCCATTCAATAAATTTGTTTATGAATTTATTTACAGACAATACATTTTTCACCAACTTTTTAATTATACACATTTTTTGAAATCCTTTTTCAACTACGCATTTTATCTCGAAAACGACAATATTTTTATTTATAAACAAAAAAAAAAGCATTTGAACGGATGTTTTAATTTATTAAATTGTTAATAATAATAATAATAATTGTTGACGTCACTTTTTGTCACAAAACTGGTCAACAAATAAAATGGATTGATCTTTGACTCATCATGTTGAGATAACTTGATTTTGAGATTTTTGGCTAAACAACCAGGTCATATAACTGAATTCTAGATAGTATGTGAATTTATACGATGTTGAACTTCTTATCACCAACTCAACTCTGCATCGTGTATGACCTGACATTCAGGTCTACAAGCGTTTGGACCTGAGCGTCACCTCTGCAAGTCATTTGAAGTTAAAGGTTTCTCTTTGAATCAATAAATTTCTCTCTCTCTAATGAACATAAAATTCCCCTATTTATAGGTAAAATGGAGGTAGACATATTTACATATTTGATCCCTCATCTAATAATTACATAATGGGGCAATTTCTAATAGTTATAGACAATTTCACTCATATCTTCATACAAGTATCACATTGACCCTTTGAGTTCATCTTGAGTAGTCTTGATCCTTAGTTTGACGTGGAACTTGACCAATAAGCTCGTTGACCACTGAATAGGTGACTCTTAACCTTGACCCAAATTTATGGGGTGCAACAAATGTCCCCCAAGGTCTGGACTTATGATCACCTTAAGTTCGGACCTTGTTCAAATACCAACCCTTGCTTCGAGCCCACTCTGCTTCTTTTTCTTGAGTCGTTTTGGTCATTCATATGTAGAACTGATGTCCAAGTCCGCTTGTCAGACCAGAAACACAATTTAGGTCGATTGGAAGATGAAGGTGAAGGATTGAAGTTCACATAGAAGCCATTGTGCGTGACAGGCGTTCACCTCGAACCCATAATTAGTAAATTTTGATTGGGTCATACTGTTCTATATTTGATCCAGGTAGTCGAAGTCTTCATTTCATTTAAGGACTTGATTTGAGGAGACAGCTGAAGAGTCAAGGAGTTGAAATAATTACTAGTTGAAGAGCCGCTGAGGACCTGAAATAACATCCAGCTGAAGAGTTGAAATAGTGGCCAACTGAAGATGTGGCCTAGTTGAAGAGCTGATTGCTTCAATTTTTATTTTTAAAGAGTGAATCTGATTCTTTTGACTACTTGAAAAAAAAAATTTCTAGATATTCAGGCCAGTCCATTTAATGAGATCATTCCATAAAGTCAAATTCTGACGAAGCACACTTGCATAGATCAAAATATCAAATCTGAAGGTAACTCGGTGCACTGAATTAGTTGATAAGAATATAATCAAGATGACCTCAGGGATTGGACCAGACCTTATGGGAGTTGTTATGTCCTATCTCAAGGGTAACGGTAATAAAAACCTGATGGACTTGATTCTGTCGTATCCCTCGGGTAATGGCAGTAAAGATCTCAAAGACTTGGTTCTCTCGTGTCCCTCGTGTAATAGTAATGAAGACCTCAAGGGCTTGGTTCTCTCGTGTCTCCAAAGGTTTTACTTCGTCATGGGGATTTCACATAGTAATGAGGGTGTACCTCGTCATTAAGGTCAACTTCATCATGGAGTTTTCACCTCATCATAGTTACCTCGTCATGGTAGTTGCACCTTATCATGGTCACCTCGTCTTCATGGAGGTTTCACCTTACCACGGAGTTCTCACCTTATCATTGAGGTTCACTTCACCAGGTGGTTTTACCTCTTCATGATCACCTCCTTGTCAAGGAGGTTTCACCTTATCAATGAGGATCACATCGCCATGGAGATTTTACCTCATCATGGTCACCTCCTCGTCATGGAGGTTTCACCTCACCAACAAGGACCCCTTCACCATGGAGGCCTTACCTCATCATGGTCACCTCCTTATTATGAAGGTTTCACCTTATCACTGAGGTTGACTTCATCACGGAGGTCTTACCTCATCATGGTCACCTCCTCATCATGGAGGTTTCACCTCATCAATGAGGTTGATTTCACCATGGAGATCTTACCTCATCATGAACACCTCCTCATCATGAAGGTTTCACCTCATCACTGAGGGTGACTTCACCATGGAGGTCTTACCTTATCATGGTTACCTCCTTATCATGGAGGTTTACCTCATCATTGATGTTTCATTCACCATAGAGGTTTTACCTCATCATGGTCACCTCCTCATCATGGAGGTTTCACCTCATCACTGAGGTTCCACTTCACCGTGGAGGTCTTACCTCGTCATGGTCACCTCCTCATCATGGTGGTTTCACCTCATCAGTGAGGTTCACTTCACCATGGAGGTCTTACCTCGTCATGGTCACCTCCTCATCATGGAGGTTTCACCTCATCACTGAGGTTCACTTCACCATGGAAGTCTTACCTCGTCATGGTCACCTCCTCATCATGGAGGTTTCACCTCATCACCGAGGTTTCACTTCACTATGGAGGTCTTACCTCGTCATGGTCACCTCCTCATCATGGAGGTTTCACCTCAACATTGAGGTTCCACTTCACCATGGAGGTCTTACCTCGTCATGGTTACCTCCTTCTCACGGAGGTTTCACCTCATCATTGAGGTTCAACTTCACCGAAACCTCATCATTGAGGTTCCACTTCACCATGGAGGTCTTACCTCGTCATGGTCACCTCCTTCTCACGGAGGTTTCACCTCATCATTGAGGTTCAACTTCACCATGGAGGTCTTGCCTCATCATGGTCACCTCCTTATCATGGAGGTTTCACCTCATCATTGAGGTTTCATTCACCACGGAGGTCTTACCTCGTCATGGTCACCTCCTCATCATGGAGGTTTCACCTCATCACTGAGGTTCCCTTCACCATGGAGGTCTTACCTTGTCCTGATCACCTCCTCATCATGGAGGTTTCACCTCATCACTGAGGTTCCACTTCACCATGGAGGTCTTACCTAGTCGTGGTAACCTCCTCATCTTGGAGGTTTCACCTCATCACTGAGGTTCCACTTCACTATGGAGGTCTTACCTCGTCGTGGTCACCTCCTCATCATGGAGGTTTCACCTCATCACTGAGGTTCCCTTCATCATGGAGGTTACACCTCATCACTGAGGTTCCACTTCACCGTGGAGGTCTTACCTCGTCGTGGTCACCTCCTCATCATGGAAGTTTCACCTCATCACTGAGGTTGACTTCACCATTGAGGTCTTACCTCGTCATGGTCACCTCCTCATCATGGAGGTTCCACCTCATCACTGAGGTTCCACTTCACCATGGAGGTCTTACCTCGTCATGGTCACCTCCTCATCTTGGAGGTTTCACCTCATCACTGAGATTCCAGTTCACCAAGGAGGTCTTACCTTGTCATGGTCACCTCCTTGTCATGGAGGTTTACCTCATCATTGAGGTTTCATTCACCATGGAGGTTTTACCTCATCATGGTCACCTCCTCATCATGGAGGTTTCACCTCATCACTGAGGTTGACTTCACCATGGAGGTCTTACCTCTTCACGGTTACCTCCTCATCATGGAGGTTTCACCTCATCATTAAGGTTCCATGTCACCATGGAGGTCTTAGCTCATCATGGTCACTTCCTTATCATGGAGGTTCCAATTCACCATGGAAGTCTGACCTCATAATGGTCAGCTCCTTATCATGGAGGTTTCACCTCATTATTGAGGTGCATATATCAACGAAATGAACACTTAGACGGAGTGATTATTAAATAATGGATGAGGCTTGATGTCATCTCAATATTTTAGCTCGAGTTTCACCAGTCATCTCGTTTGCGAAGTTGAGGTCGGAGCACTTTCACCTCGATTTGTGTTTACCAAAACACCTCGTCTGCAAAGTTGAGGTCGGAACTCTTTCACCTCGGTTTGTATTTACCAAATCACCTCGTTTGGAAATTTGAGGTCGGAACATTTTCGCCTCAGTTTGTTTTTACCAAAACACCTCGCCTGCAAAGTTGAGGTCGGAACTCTTTCACCTCGATTTGTTTTTACCGAATCACCTAGTTTGGAAAGTTGAGGTCGGAACATTTTCACCTCAGTTTGTTTTTACCAAAACACCTCATCTGCAAAGTTGAGGTCGGAACTCTTTCACCTCGGTTTGTTTTTACCGAATCACCTAGTTTGGAAAGTTGAGGTCGGAACATTTTCACCTCGGTTTGTTTTTACCACAACACCTCGTCTGCAAAGTTGAGGTCGGAACTCTTTCACCTCGGTTTGTTTTTACCAAATCACCTCGTTTGCAAAGTTGAGGTCGGAACATTTTCACCTCGATTTTTTTCTTTTACAGAAACACCTCGTTTGCAAAGTTGAATCGGAACTCTTTCACCTCGGTTTGTTTTTACCAAAACACCTCGTTTGCAAAGTTGAGGTCGGAACTCTTTCACCTCGGTTTGTTTTTACCAAAACACCTCGTTTGCAAAGTTGAGGTCGGAACTCTTTCACCTCGGTTTTTTTTTACCAAAACACCTCGTTTGCAAAGTTGAGGACGGGAAACTTTCACCTCGATTTAATGACGATTCCTTTTCATCCATGAGGTCTTTCTCGTCTTTGAGACGGATTGCCTTGTGATGTTGATGGTATCCTGCCTTATAAGTACTTATGGATCATCAACTAAGGTCTTGATTTGCCTCTCAATGAGGTCTTTCTCGTCTTTGAGATGGATTTCCTTGTAATGTTGATGGTATCCTGCCTTATAGGTACTTATGGATCATCGACTAAGGTCTTGATTTTCCTCTCAAGGAGGTTTTTCTCGTCTTTGAGATGGATTTCCTTGTGATGTTGATGGTATCCTGCCTTATAGGTACTTATGGATCATCAACTAAGGTCTTGATTTGCCTCTCAAGGAGGTCTTTGTCGTCTTTGAGACGGATTGCCTTGTGATGTTGATGGTATCCTGCCTTATAAGTACTTATGGATCATCAACTAAGGTCTTGGTTTGCCTCTCAATGAGGTATTTCTCGTCTTTGATATGGATTTCCTTGTGATGTTGATGGTATCCTGCCTTATAAGTACTTATGGATCATCGACTAAGGTCTTGATTTTCCTCTTAAGGAGGTCTTTCTCGTCTTTGAGATGGATTTCCTTGTGATATTGATGGTATCCTGCCTTATAGGTACTTATGGATCATCAACTAAGGTCTTGATTTGCCTCTCAAGAAGGTCTTTGTCGTCTTTGAGACGGATTGCCTTGTGATGTTGATGGTATCCTGCCTTATAAGTACTTATGGATCATCAACTAAGGTCTTGATTTGCCTCTCAATGAGGTCTTTCTCGTCTTTGAGATGGATTTCTTTGTGATGTTGATGGTATCCTGCCTTATAAGTACTTATGGATCATCGACTAAGGTCTTGATTTTCCTCTCAAGGAGGTCTTTCTCGTCTTTGAGATGGATTTCCTTGTGATGTTGATGGTATCCTTCCTTATAGGTACTTATGGATCATCAACTAAGGTCTTGATTTGCCTCTCAATGAGGTCTTTGTCGTCTTTGAGACGGATTGCCTTGTGATGTTGATGGTATCCTGTCTTATAAGTACATATGGATCATCAACTGAGGTCTTGATTTGCCTCTCAAGGAGGTCTTTCTCGTCTTTGAGACGGATTGCCTTGTGATTTTAATGGTATCCTGCCTTATAGGTACTTATGGATCATCAACTCAGGTCTTGGTTTGCCTCTCAAGGAGGTCTTTCTCGCCTTTGAGACGGATTGCCTTGTGATGTTGATGGTATCATGCCTTATAAGTACTTATGGATCATCAACTAAGGTCTTGATTTGCCTCTCAATGAGGTCTTTCTCGTCTTTGAGATGGATTTCTTTGTGATGTTGATGGTATCCTGCCGTATAAGTACTTATGGATCATCGACTAAGGTCTTGATTTTCCTCTCAAGGAGGTCTTTCTCGTCTTTGAGATGGATTTCCTTGTGATGTTGATGGTATCCTGCCTTATAGGTACTTATGGATCATCAACTAAGGTCTTGATTTGCCTCTCAATGAGGTCTTTGTCGTCTTTGAGACGGATTGCCTTGTGATGTTGATTGTATCCTGCCTTATAAGTACATATGGATCATCAACTGAGGTCTTGATTTGCCTCTCGAGGAGGTCTTTCTCGTCTTTGAGACGGATTGCCTTGTGATTTTAATGGTATCCTGCCTTATAGGTGCTTATGGATCATCAACTCAGGTCTTGGTTTGCCTCTCAAGGAGGTCTTTCTCGCCTTTGAGACGGATTACCTTGTGATGTTGATGGTATCCTGCCTTATAGGTACTTATGGATCATCAACTAAGGTCTTGGTTTGCCTCTCAAGGAGGTCTTTCTCGCCTTTGAGACGGATTGCCTTGTGATGTTGATGGTGTCCTGCCTTATAGGTACTTATGGATCATCAACTAAGGTCTTGATTTGCCTCTCAAGGAGGTCTTTCTCGTCTTTGAGACGGATTTCCTTGTGAAGTTGATGGTATCCTGCCTTATAGGTACTTATGGATCATCAACTAAGGTCTTGGTTTGCCTCTCAAGGAGGTCTTTCTCGCCTTTGAGACGGATTGCCTTGTGATGTTGATGGTGTTCTGCCTTATAGGTACTTATGGATCATCAACTAAGGTCTTTGATTGTGATTGGTTTGTTTGATGTCCCCACTTCATTCTAAATGAACAATTCTTCAGGTTGAATTTCTCTTCATTCATAATCACATGGAGGAACTGATACAAAATATTTACTTGAAACCCAATCAATCCAAGTTCAGCTTTGAAAGTCTCCTTTATTCTTCATGTATAGCTCTTTTATCATAGGCTGAGAGCGGGCGGTTTTTTTATCTTCCATGTCAATGGTAGAATTCACTCATTGAAACGAATGATCGGACTGAGGAAACAAACTTGAATGAATGGCCTCTAGTTTAATAGTCGAACTGGAGTTGTTCCGAACTGAACCATGTTGAACTGATCTTGACCGCGTTTACTCGAGTGTGACTTGAATATGTGACTCCAGCTTTCATGGCCAATTCGATTTGAATATGTGATATTTGAATGGGGCGAGTTGCATGGCTACTTCAGAAAATTGAGTTGCTACTAGACTGGCGATTAAGGGCGGAATTTTCTCGAGTTGAACTGCTAGCCTACGCGGGAGTTTGGCCAATCTAAATTGAAATCATTGATTTTTGCTTGATAAATGAAGGCCGGTTGCACAAGAACGGGCCCTCCTTCTAGCGCCAATTTGTTGACGTCACTTTTTGTCACAAAGCTGGTCAACAAATAAAATGGATTGATCTTTGACTCATCATGTTGAGATAACTTGATTTTGAGATTTTTGGCTAAACAACCAGGTCATATAACGGAATTCTAGATAGTATGTGAATTTATACGATTTTGAATTTCTTATCACCAACTCAAGTCTGCATCGTGTATGACCTGACATTCAGGTCTACAAGCGTTTGGACCTGAGCGTCACCTCTACAAGTCATTTGAAGTTTATAGTTTCTCTTTGAATCAATAAATTTCTCTTTCTCTAATGAACATAAAATTCCCCTATTTATAGGTAAAATGGAGGTAGACATATTTACATATTTGATCCCTCATCGAATAATTACATAATGGGGCAATTTCTAATAGTTATAGACAATTTCACTCATATCTTCATATAAGTATCACATTGACACTTTGAGTTCATCTTGAGTAGTCTTGATCCTTAGTTTAACGTGGAACTTGACCAATAAGCTCGTTGACCACTGAATAGGTGACTCTTAACCTTGACCCAAATTTATGGGGTGCAACAACAACAACAACAACAACAATAATAATAATAATAATAATAATAATAATAATAATAATAATAATAATATTTTAGAAAATATGATTTATTATTTAAAGTTTAATAAATATTACTTTTAATAATTTTTATTTTTTTCTATTTTCCCCAAAATTTGTAAGTGCGTTTTGAAGGGAAAATGACATTAATGATTCTCTCTCCTCTCTCCTCACTTCTACTTTTATAGATGTATAGAAGATATAGATATATGTATAGATTTGAAAATCAACAACGAAAACTTAAATCAAACACATTTATTTAAATCAATTCATAAAACTCTAAATTTCGATTATTCAGTATTGTAAAGACGTAATAAATTATCAAAACTTATAAATGTGACAAAAAAATAGTTTCATTCATTTATTTATTTGCCACAACTGACCTTTATTCCCCACCATCTCCAAAGTCTGCAAATTGTTGTTAAATAATGGAATAAGTAGACTCATCGCCAATAATGAATTTATAAAATAATTAAACACATACTTATACAATTAATACAATTAGTATAGTGATCACATCATTAAAATCATAGGCTTTCGTATCATAGGGTGTGAGTAGTCTAGTCTCATGTATTAAAGCATTTAAGTTATGCATAATTACGTCATTTTCATTTTATCTCATATAAGAGAGATATTCTTGTCTTGTCTCATTCATCAAAGCATTTAAATCATGTAAATTCATATAAGTACATGCAATTATAATTTAAATTAATTAGCGAGAGCGAGTTTGTCTCAGTTCACGAGTTTGAAAATAGAACGAGACTATTATGTCAATCTTCGGATCACCAAATGTAAGGACATCTAGAAATATTTTAAAACTACGGGGACTAAAATAATAGATTTTGAAACTTGGATAGTAATTGTTGCAGACTATTATTCATTTAATACTTTATTTGTCATTTTTTTTTACTATTCAAATATTAAAATACAATAATTTTTATAGTTTACAATTTTTTTTTTTAATCATATGGATTAAATTCCATATATAAATGATTTTCTTTTATATGACTTATTATTTTTTATCTAAAAACTATGCATTCGTTTATCGTTTACACTATGAACTTCTTCAAATTATTTCTCTCATGCGGCAGTATTTTTTATCCATTTACAAATATAATGATGTGTTTTCTTATCTAATTCTTATACGAATGTTGTAGAGTATTAGGATTTTGGTGATCCAACAGTATAAGTTATAATTCTCGAATAAATTTTTTTAGAGAAATTGGGGAGTAATTGTTATAGACTATTATTCATTTGATATTTTATTTGGCATTTTTTTTATTATTCAAATATTACTATACAATAGTTTTTAATATTTATAGTTTACAATTTTTTTTTTAAACCATATGGATTAAATTTCATATATAAATGATTTTCCTATATATGACTTATTATTTTCCATGTAAAAACTATGCATTCGTTTATCATTATTTAAACTATGAATTTCTTCAAATTATTTCTCTCATGCGACAGTATTTTTTATCCATTTACAATATAATGATGTATTTTTCTTATCTAATTCTTATACGAATATTGCATATTACTTGAATTTTGGTGATCCTACATTTAATTGTGAAAATTGCGGGGCCTTTTTTTGGTATGCGAATCGTACGGGCAAACAATATAATACAAATAAGCATAAATATTCAATTTATTGTATTCACTCTATTTATATCATTATACATATATTTGTTCTTACAAAAAATAGAAAAATATTGTAATCGTAATTATACGAGAAGACATGATAATCGTGCAACGCAAGGGTGAAAATACTAGTATACTTAGTATACATATAAATGGAGAATAGTAGATTAGTGTGAATGCAAAGTGGCTTAGAGTGAATGCAAAATTTGGATAGATGTGAATGCATTTATTGTCTTTTGTGTGTGTGTGGGGGGGGGTATGGGGGAGGGTAAATATTAAACAATGGTTAATATTTTTTTTAATATTGTGCAAAGATTATATGATATAATAATTTCTTGAACTTTAATATTGTTCAATTGTCGTTTATTTGATGAGTTAAGATTAGACATATATTTATAGTTTATTGTGATTTTTGAACAAAAAGTTGAGAAAAAGTTATACATGCGAGGCAAATGCAAAAATTATAATAAACTATAAAACCTTTGTCCATAAGATCGTATACCTGCTCTTTGAGCTCTTAAAGCTCTGCAGGAGCCATCCGATATGATGTCTTGGATACTAGAGCTATTACAAACACTAATTCGATGGTGAATTCAATATCTCTATCAGGTGGTAGATCATAAAGATCGTTTGGTAACATAATTAGACATTCTCGAACAATTGAAATTTGTTCAAAAGAGAAGGGCCTATCTTAATCAGCTCAATTACTGTAGCTAATTAGGCCTTACAACTTGTATTCACCAACTGACGAGCATTGATCACCTACACTATCGAAATAGAAAGCTTCACCTCAACCCCAACAAATGAAAAAGGGATTTGTTTGGAGTTTCAGACACCACCTTATTGTGACAGACGATTGAAGCATTATATCGTAATAAATATTCCATTCCTAGTTTGACATCAAGATCGTGGATATCCGGTGTTATGAGATCTATCATCTACTCCTTCCCATTTACCACGATCGAGAAATTGTTTAACGCATATCTTGAGTTCAAAAGTTCTCTGAAATGTGTTGGCAAGCAAAAACTCGGTCTCCAGTTACCGAGATTGGTAAATGAATTTTCCTATGATTGTAGGACTACCAAATGAGTGCGCAATTGTTCGCTACAAACACACCGCAAGTGCATGAGTCGCATACAAGTGATAGTGGACTAATTGAGTCCGGTTTATCGATCCCACAAGGATTTTTTATTTCAACTACACTCTAGTATAATTAATTTTAACAAGAAACACACACAATAAATGTTTGTTTTGGGAAAGTTTTCGTACTAGAATTAAAGTTGCAATTATAAATAAATAACTAGAAAAATGGTGATGAATAAATGATAAATGAGTGTTGGGATTCTTGATTCCACTTGACCATTACCTAATTGAATTATCAACAAGCAAATAGAAATGCAATTCATTAATCATGTTAGACCCGATTTTCCAAGCTTAGCCAATTACCTCTCTCGAGTGAAATCAACCCTAATTAGTGGCATTAACCTACTATATCTCTATGTCGATTAAAAACACACCAATTGCATTAAATCTTTGTGAAAATAGCTTAATGGGTCATCTAGGGTTTTAGGTATATCTCTATCCTAAACAAGAACCTAGAGCAAATATTGTATTGATTTAAAATACACAACAATTTCTCAATAATTGCACATCCCACGAAACCTAAGCATAAATGTGGCCACAATAAATGCTAGTCAATAAATACAACAATAAATGCACAAGATAATAAAAAGCTTAAATTCTTAATACAAGCATTAAAATCAACTAAGCTATGTCGCTTTATCAATAATCCCAACACAAAATAGTTTAGCCCATAGTGAAATAACAATAAAATGCAAGAATTAAATACATCATTTCAACTATGAAGTAAAATAAATAGAGAAATATGAAGATTAAGCAAAAACACTTCCCTTCACCAATGGTTCTTGCTTCAAAATATCACTATTCTTCCACAATAATGTTGGTATTCCTCCCCTTAATCAATATTCATCAACTATACTATACAAAATCAAGAGAAATTACAAGATAAAAGGATAAAATAAAAGAGAAAGAGAGAGAGCTAGGGTTTTCTTGAGTTGAAAAGAGGAAAAGTGATTCAAATTTTGGCCAAAACCACCTCAAAAACCCCAAAAAATCGCTAGATCCGCGTCCTTCAGCATCTGGGCCGAATCGGGTCGCACCGGAATTCACTTCAAAATTTTGACCACGCGATCGCGTGGCATAGCACCTCGCGATCGCGTGGTTGAGGTGAAAACTCTAGGGTTGAGTTTATGCCTGAACTCGCGAGCGCGACAGACTCATAACCACGCGATCACGTGGTTGACCTGAGTGATGATTTTGCAGCTTGATCGTCTTTTGGTGATTTGCAATTAGGTCCTCCATCTTTCAATGTAGATCAATTTGGTCCTCATACTTCGGCTCTTTGATGGATTTGACTCTTTTCTCCTCAATTTCTTCAAGTATTCATCCATTTAGCTTCTTTCTTGTGCTTTCTCCATGAAGTTGATTGTTAAACCTACTTAACCACAAAATATGCACAATTAAGTAGGTATTTGTCCAAATTGCTCAAAAAATATTACTAAAAATATATGAAATATGCATGTAAAATGCACTTAACAGCAATCCCGGAATCAAATATGATACGTGTTTGACACTAAGTTCGATCCCTTTTCAGCTTCATGTTTAGATATTATATACATTCGTGCCGATGTAGTCTCCATGACTCAAAGCACTATTCGCATTCACTTCATATCTTTCACATAAGGAACTTCTAAACATTTCCCAATTTTATAATAATCATTACCGTCTCATTTTCTCATTTACATAATCAAGGTATACACGCCATATTCATTAACGACATCCTTAACCTTTAACTTTACAACATTATATATTAACATGCAAAAATTTACAATACTGGAAACATTACCACGCATTTACTAACTTGAACAGAAATTTAACTTACCAGATGATCGAGGGAGAAGCACCTGAGGCGTGACTCAGTACCCGAACCATTTTCAAATAAATTTTTAAAAGTCTACAGAATAGCTTTTAAAACTCTTAACTCTGATACAAAAAATGTAACACCCCAAGTTTAAAATCTAAAACCTATGCGTGTTAGCTCCCATTCACATTATATGCGGAAATAAATCGTTTAAAACATTTAAACTTTTCATTTTCTATTATAAGATTTTACAAAAATTTCGGCAGAGTCTCCTCTATAACTTGGACATAACCAACCTGTAGAGAGGGACATCATACCTACAATACATATACAATTCTTAACCCATTTAAATCCAACATTCAACATCCAACCAAAATTCAACTCCAACATTAATTCCCAAACTCCTCAACGATAATACCTTGAAGTAAAAATTTATAAATTCCAGAAACATAGTATAAACTAATCACCGAGAAATACCCTACTTATTTTAACTGAGAACCGACAAACCAATTCAAAATGATTTATCAATTTAAAAGAATAACCAATAAAACTTAAATTAAATCATTAAATTAAATTTTAAATAATTCAAGTCGGGTACCGTCTGAGCCTGCCGCCACGTGCTCTCCTCTAATCATCTAACTTTCATCACCTGAAATATAGGGGAGGGATTGGGGTGAGCTAAAGCTCAGTAAGTAAACTTTATGCATGAAATGCATGCTTATGACATGAATGCTTTAAAATTTTAATATATGTATCCCCATTTACTTTACTTTCCAAAACTTTGAATTTTTTCAAACTTTCACTTCATTTCCATCGTGAGCTCACTTGGTGTATCTTCTAGTCAATCAGATAACAGTGGGCAATTCTTATTTGGAACCAGATTAACATTCACATTTCCACCGCAAAGCGGTTTAACATTCATTTTCCCACCGCAAAGCGGTTTAACATCCACTTTCCCACAGCAAAGCGGTTTAACAGTCCACCGTAAAACGGTTGAACATTCCGTCGCAAAGCGACTTAATTAGGGTACGCCGGTCCCCCGCGCCCCATTTCCCACTCGCATCTTTCATGAACTAGAATTACACCCATTCTTTCTTAAAAACTTGGGATACATAACTTTTGAACAAACTTGCACCTTGACACATTTCTTCCATTTAAAAACATTTGACTTCTCAATTTCGATGACAATGCATGCTTGATGATGCAATGACATGATAATGTGCATGCTTGAACATTTCCTTAAATATACATACTTGCATACGGTAAACCAAAGCATTAGAATTTCGTAATTAACACGAATGTCAATTAAACACATAATTCCACATTGAACATTCAACTATGCTGAGAGGAGGGGAAGTTTACTTACCTGACGTCCTTAGTAGTTACTGTTATCTTGATTTGCAAGTGAAAGAGTCTCAGATGCCCGTGACGTCAATGTACCAATTCTCCTAAATTATTTTCATCCATTCATACAATACAACCTTTAGTTCGAAACCAAAATTTAACTCCTAACCAAGGTTAAAACTTCAATTTAATATATAATTCAGACCAAACGGAACCTTAAGCCATGTCTAACACATTTAACACCATATTCGAAATGAACAATCAATTCAATACACAATATATAAGTTTTATTCATCTTTTAGTTCAAACTAAAATTCAAAATTACATTACCTAACTTTACAAAATTTCTCAATTAAAATTCTAATTATTCATAGTAAAAATTTCGGAAATATGATTGTAAACTGAAGATTTACCACTATGGATCAATATTAAATTTAACATTGCTAAAATTTGAAATCTGCAAATAATTTATAAACCCAATTTTCATATCATAACTCAACCATTACCAAACAATTAATTAATTCATAATCCCATCAAATATGAAATATTCACATACTTCAATAAATACGACTTTTAAATACTTCTAACTAAAGTTAAAACTTCAATTTAACCTAATGTGACCTTACATTAACACTAAAGCACATAAAACCAGTTAAAACACCTTTCATACTCCCAATTCTAAAAACATTACATTTTAAATCCTTAAAAAGCATAGGAATGTAAGATTATAAATAATGTCTCAATTTAAAATAAAATCAATTAAAATAACCTGCATTAATAAATTTCAAAAATCTGAAATTCTAACTTTAAGTTCCAAATAAACTCTTAAATCTAAAAATTACAAATTCCAATCCAAAAGTTAAGATTTAAACAATTAACTAATCTCATAAATTCGAAATCCTCAAATTTACCCAAAAATAACAGAAGCTTAATTAAATTAACTCAATTTAAACAGGGTAATTTTCACAAATTCTAAATATGAAAAATTATCACTACAAACTTTAACCTAGTTAACTAAGCCGCAACATTATCATTACACACATATATATATATATATATATACATACAAACACACACATTGTCCAACATCTCAAATTAGCAACTTAAAATTCAAAAATCTGAACAAACCCATAATCTGAAATTAATACCTAAGGATGATATTTACATCAATACATATATAAACATTACCCAATTCTCCAAATTTAACAATTATAATTCGAAAAATGCAACTAACTTAAATCTGAAAATATGAAAAAATCTTTACATATTTACACACACTCAACATATATACACATATATACACACATTGACATCAACATAGGCTTGTGTGTGTTTTCGTGAGTGTAAACCGTGTGCGCTCGCGTGAGTGGGTGTTTTGTGTGTGCTGTGGGCGTGCGGTTATGGGTGGAACCCGAATAGGTGTGTGTGCGTGAGAGGGGAAGGGGAAGGGAGTCTTACCGCCGGTGGGGTGGTGGTCGGCGTCGCCTGGAGAGGTTCGGTGAGGGCGAGAGAGAGAGAGAGAGAGAGAGAGAGAGAGAGAGAGAGAGAGAGAGAGAGAGAGAGAGAGAGAGAGAGAGAGAGAGAGGGTGTGAAGGTTTAGGGTAGGATTTTAATTTTAATCTTTCAAAAATTGCACATAAGTCCCTCAATTCTCCTCTTTAGTACAATTAAGTTGATAACTTCCACATAAGGCCTAAAGTGTCACTAAGCTTTCCCCCAACTTTCTATTTAACACAATAAATAAAAAAAATAGCATGTTTAGGTAATAAAACAATTAATCACATAAAATTGCACGTAAACTATTAAAATGTACAATTTATAAACTTTTAATTGGTACATTGATCGAGACGGCATCCAAGTCCTTCCACTGCAAAATAATTCAAATTATCGACATTAAAAAATATCATTAAATTTAAAATTTTTAATAACATTAACATAAATATTACATGAAATTTAAAATTGCACGTAAAAATGAAAAGCGGTCTTACAACTTATTATTTTCCATCTAAAAACTATGCATTCGTTTATCGTTATTTAAACTATGAACTTCTTCAAATTATTTCTCTCATGCAACAGTTTTTTTATCCATTTACGATATAATGATGTACTTTTCTTATCTAATTCTTATACGAATGTTGCGAATTACTTGGATTTTGGTGATCCTATATTTAATTATGAAAATTGCGGGACCTTTTTTTGGTATGCGGAGCGTATGGGAAAATAATATGACCTTTTTTATGCATAACATACGTGCCTCATGAGCACGAGACGAGACTACCAACACCTGATTTTCTAAAGAGCCTATGATTTTCAAAATAAGCCCCGTGCTTTAATGCACAAGAAGAGCAACCCACACCCTATGATTTCTAAAGAGCCTGCATTTATGTGTTCAATTATATTGTAGATTAATTAATTGGCGATGAGTCTACTGAGTATTTCTATGAAATGCTCATGTCTATTTTCAACAACATTTGCAGATTTCGGAGGCGGTGGCAAGTGATGGATGATGGTGGCAATAATCGTTAAATGGTTGAAAGTTTGACTTTAATGATTTCCGTATTTTCCAAATCTTGAATAATGTCGAGAACTTCAGTTATTGAGAAATTATGACATTGTCAATTTCTGTACAATATTAATGGTTCGATTTACTATTTTAAATTGTTTCATAAATGTTTTCAATTTTATCGACCATTACGATTTATTTAATGTTGCCAAAATGAATTTCAATTATTTTTTCCGCTAAAATATTATTCGAAGAAAAAAAAATTAAATCAGAAAATGACGTGGTGAACCGGGTATACGGAACTCGGGGCGTCACAGAATGGTATCAGAGCCAGTCTGCGTTTCTGTAGACTGGTAAGTTTTCAAAAAGAGAATTTTCAAGAAACATGTTCCGTTATTAAATTATTATTAATGAAGATTGCCACTGCCATCATTCGTTCCACCAACTCCAAGGTAAAGAAGTTTATGATGTTTAAAGTTATTTCAGTATTTCGTATACTTATTTTAATGATTTATGAGAAAGAGAAAGAAGATTTATGATGTCGTTATGCTTGTCAAAACTTACTTGCTTAAATGCATGAGACTTGAACTTTTATGTTCATGAGAATTACTTGCTTAAATGCATGAGAAAGAAAGAAAGAAATGAGTTTTGAAGTATAGCGAGAAATTTTTCAGAAAAGAAAAGAAAGAGAACGAGTGTTGAGCATAATGGGAATAATATGATTTAAGAATGATTTTATAATAATTTTGTCCTCGAACTTAGAAATGATGAACCCTAGCTGGACTTTGCATAATTGATTTTAGACATGGCACCATTTACGAAGAGTCAACAGAAATGATTAGACAATATTTATGAAATACCTATTGTTTAGACTGACACCTCATGTAAAGATATATGACCACACTATCGACTATTGTGCCGCGCATTATGAGGCCATGACTAGTGGTTTTAGAGCAACTGTTGCGAAGATTCATTAATCACTTGTTGTCAACATTTTCATTAAATCGCCGAGAAATAGCAAGCCAGTTTTATGACGTTCTGATGAGATGTTGAGATTATGATTGATGTGATTTTATTGAGACTTTTATGAGAAGAATTATGAAATTTGAGGTTTAAAGATTTGATATTATGTTTGAGTAGGTGGATTATTCCTCTATTTTGAGAGAAATTTATAATGTTGTTTGGGTCTTATAATTAAGAAATTTTGGAATTATGATTTGTGGCATATATGTTATAAGTATGACAATGAGTTGGCATTTGAGCCAATTAATGTATTGAAAGAAGTGATATTGTGATATTGGAAATTATGATTTGAAATTGTTATGTTGAGGAATGATGAATTAATTTTTGGGATATTTTGTGGTATTGAAGTTTGTTGGAATTTTTGTCTATATTTGAATCGTGGTGGACAGATGTGGAGTATACCTACGGGTTGGATAAGTCCAAATTACAAGGGAGACTCTGCCTAGAATTTTATCATTTTGAGTTAAGAGCTTAGTGTGGTGAGCAACCCACTAAGGGAATTAAGTTTAGACTTGCAAGTTCATTTACACCGCAAGCAAGATTTAGTAAGTGATATAAAGGGATAATGAATCTTGAGACATTTTGGCTTATTCGAAATATAATCATTTTGGTAATGGGTATAGTTACATTGAAATGCTCTCCTTGTTTCACAATTTCAAGAAAAACAAGATGATGTATACAACTACTGGGATATCAAGGTATACATGAAGTGATGTGATGAATTGATGCATACATTGGGAAATGTCAAGTTATATTTTGAAAGATAGTGAAGACAAGTATTATGACGTGATTGGGAAGAATCTTAATTATTCTTGGGAACGAATTGATTGTTAGTTGGAAATGATCACTTGTATTGAAGAATATTATAAACTATGAAGGTATGCGATAATACTGTTGAATTATTTTGGAAGTTGATTTGGTAGATGATGTGTTAAAGATTTGGTTATTTACAAGTAATATGATTATTTGGAAAGTCAATTGTCATGAATGAGAGATATTGGAAATATTTTATAGTGAGATGCCTTAAAGGAATAACCATTTATTCGAAGTGAGATTTTGGGGACATATGATTGAATGTTTGAGATTATGTGAGACAATGATGATGGTCATAAGGTCGTTTGAATATTAAAGGTACAAGAGATAATTATAAGGAATAATGCTATTGCTCTTATGGTGAGAACTGAAGGTGACGATGTACTGAGATTATGAAGTAAGTTGACTTTTCATGAATCAGTTATGTTATATTTTGTTCAAAGTAGAATTCGAAGAAAGGTGAGTATCAGCCATGTAAATGAATCAGGGTTTCCTCGTAATGTGAATGATTCACCGATGTACTTTTAGATTTCATTTATGATATTAGAAGATCACGAGATAAATTGTTGGATGAAATTGATGAAAGAAATTTTTATCAGGTCCTAGATTGGTACAAGTATTGCAGCGGTAATGCATTTGATCGGGGAAAAGTTTATGATGAGATCATACATTGAAATTTTGGAAATTGTTACCAATCGTATCTTGGTTCGAAAATAAGAAATGAACTTTTATGTATTTGTCCTTGTGGATAGAATTTGTGGAAATGAGGATAAGACTTCACAGTGATGACTTATTATGGTGTAGTGTGCAGAAAGAGTGACATATGGCAGAATCCAAGATTTATTTAGTTTGAGAGATTGATATAAAATCTTAACGAGCAGATTGACGTATAAGGTTCACGTGATAGATATGATGGTTATTATATTGTAGTCTTAGAGAGATTGGTATGTTTTAATTGAGGTCATATGATACGATGATAAGTGACATGTTACATGATTACTCAAAAAAAAAAAAAAAATGGTAACTAGACGGTTAATGGATTTTATGACTATCCCGTGAATGAATTATGTGAATATGTTGAGTAAATTGATCTTAATTTGATGGTTATTGAATTTACGGTAAAATGTTACCTACGATTGGGAATTTTCATTTTGAGACATAAAATATGAGTTTATTTGAAGTTTTGGTGATGCAGTTTCGATTAATTATTATCGGTTGTGCTTTTGATGTGAGTAAATTATTTTGCTACAATAATGGAAAATCTGAGATGATCAGTTGTGTGACTTTTACTTATAATGAGATTGAATCTTTGGGTTAAGTAAACTTGATGAGGAATCTTATATGATTCACAGAAGTCTTGTTCAATGGTGATAGACTTAATCAGAGTATTGTTCAAATTGGGACAGGAATTGAAGTTTTGGGAGAACAAGGAAATTGTATCATGAACTTCAGATTGGGAAGATAGTGAGATTTCTTAAGTTTGAGAGTATCATATTTGATTCTTATGATGATACTTTAAGTTAGTACCTTAGTCCTCAGCTAGAATGAGTATGTGATATCAAGTACTTGATGCATGATTTAAAGTATGGACTAAAGGATTTAAGTTTGAATTTCTTCAACTTGAAAATGAAGTTTCAGTCGAGTTTAGAAATGATTACGTTTGCGAATCCATTCAGAAAGATTCCGCCAAGTTTGAGTTGTACACAATATTTTGGAATTGATACTTCATTGCTATATTTTGGGTAATATAGCAATGAATCTTCTTGATTTTTAGTTTAAGCATTTGAATGATTGATATTTGTATCGAGGATTCGATATCAGTATAGATCCTTGAAAGGTTTGTAATAGAAGGCCAATGAATGAGTATTAAAGTTGGATAATGTCGGATGATTAATCGAGTTCTACACAATAGCTATCAAGCGTCTTGTCGATAGCTTTGTATGAGGTACAGATATATATTAGAGAAGTTGTTCGATTTCATGGATTGCTAGTGTCCATTTTTCAGATAGAGATTCGAGAATTTTCCCTTGAAATTTGGAAGAGTTTACATGTGGCAATGGGTACTAAATTAAATTTTAGTACTGCCTACCATCCCCTGACAGACGGGCAGTCCGAACGCACTATTCAGACACTGGATGATATACTTAGAGCCTGTGTACTAGACTTGAGTGGTAGTTGGGAGAATCATCCATCATTGGTGGAAATTGCCTACAATAGTAATTTTCGAGCTACCATCGGTACGATACCCTATGAAGCTTTGTATGGACGGCGATGTCGATCGCCAATCGAATGGGATGAAGTTAATGAGAAGAAATTATTGGGTTCAGAATTAATTGAGAAAACAGTTGATGTTATCAAGAAGATCAGATTACAGATTAAAGTTGCCCAAGACAGACAGAATAGTTATGCCGATCAAAGAATAAAAGACTAAATGTTTGAGATTAGAGAGAGAGTGTTCTTGAAAGTAGCTCCTATGAAGGGTACTTTTTGTTTCGGCAAGAAAAGAGAAATTAAGGCCTCGTTTCATCGGACCTTTTGAAATACTAGAGAAGTGGATAATGTGGCTTATTGTTGACTTTGCCACCAGAACTTGCAGCTGTTCACAATGTTTTTCATGTTTCTTATTTGAGAAAGTATGTTCATGATCATAGTCATGTGGTGAATTATCAGTCTATTTCAGTTTAGAAAGATTTGACTTATAAAGTGGCACCTATGTGCATAGTAGGGAGAAAAGTTCATGTCTTAAGAAACAAAGAGATTCCGTTAGTCAAAGTCCAGTGGGTTAGACATGGTAGCGATGATGCTACCTGAGAGAAAGAAAGAAGAAGAGATTCTGGTTAAATATCCAGATATCAAAGAACAAGTAAGTTTAAATTTCGAGGACGAAATTATTTTAAGGGGGTAAGGTTGTAGCGACCAAGAATTTTTACGCAATTAATAATTATTTTAATATTTAGAAAATCGTGTCTCTACTATTTCACCCATTATTTTGAAGTTAACGCCGCGACGTGTTCGTCTAGCCAAGTCGAGAAATGTTAAATTCATTCGATTTTAAATTAAATGTCCAAATTTCTAAAATTATGTTATTTTAATTATTTATTCAAAGTATTATTTTCAAAATCATTTTAAATTCAAATTTTTCCTTATCTAAATTATTTCAAGTTCAAATACAAAATTTAATTTTTATCCCAATATTTATTTATTCTCAAATTTATTTTTTAGTCCAATATTTATCATAATGAAATTAATCCTACCAAAATTTTTCCACATTTCGCTTTCTCTTTATTATCCTTTCCACCCACCATTATTATCATTCCAACACCCAAACAAATTCCAGCCGTTACAAATCCCATCAGATTCCCATCATTATTATGTCTCCACTATCCTCTTTAATTGCCAAACATCAACTTCATCATCACAAATCCTCAAATTTTCTGCAACTGAGTTCCCAAATCACAGCAGCAGCCACCATCATCTCCAATCTGCAAACCACAGTCCAACCTCACAATACTGCACCAACCGTTCCATCCAGCATCATCACCACCATCGGAATTTCCATCACTGCCAATCAGATTACTGCCAATCTGATTTCTGCCAATCAGATCACCACCGGAAATTCACTGCCAACCGTCTGCAATCACAATCCAAACCTCACTGCAGAATCTCCATCATCCAATTTAACACTGCACCATAAGAAAATCGAATTTCATACACCATAGCCATCTCAATTTTTCAACCGAAGTCACCACCCAAAACCACTCTGTACAATTTCAGTTTAGCATCGCCACCTCAACCTGCACAAATCGTCACCACCACCACCACTTTCGCCCACTGCCCAGCCACGAACCGAATCACCTCCAAACCATCATCAGCCACCACCGTGGCCACAACCTCCCCTACCACAATACTCGACAACCAACCACCCAAGATCAATCCAAACCAAACAAACCCAAAACCCAGAATAGACAGCCCAGTAACTTACCTCGATCGCCGCCACCTACTCGCCGGAAAATCGCGATTCAAGCCTCGGTTTTACACCCATCTCGCACCCAAACCCCACAAGAACCCAGCCTACCCCACCTTCGCCGTCGGCCGCACCCTGCGCCGGCGTTGCGCCGGCGAACCACCGGCTGGAAGGCGCCATTCCTCGGCCGCGCCCTCCGTCTCTCGCCGCCTCGTCTCCCTCTTCTCTGATGGTAGGTAAGTGATGAAGAGAGAGAAAGATTTGATATTATATAAATTTTTAAGATTTACCTTTTAGTCCTCTAAGTATCGAACTTATTCATTTCAGTCCCCAAGTTTTTAAAACAATCAATTCAGTCCCTTTAAGTTTTAAATCTATTATTTCAGCCCTATATTTTAATATGCGTTTTGAGTTTCAACTCAACTTTCAAAAGTATTAATTTTAGTCCCTCAACTTTCAAACGTCGATTTCAGTCCCTAAATTGTAATTTATCATAAATTTCAAAAGACTAATTCGACTAAATCTTCTAATTGGCTAGACGAAACGTACGGAGAATAAAGAATGGAAGTCGTTTCCCGCTCAACCACACTCGTCAAGTTTAAGGTAGACTCGCCCCTATTAATTGATTTAAGTTATGATTGCATGTGAATGTCATGCGACCTGTGAAGGTCATTTTTATGAAAAGAAATGAGAATGTATTTCTTCGGAAATAATGGTTGAATGTTATGTGACTTATGAAAAGTCATTTTCATGAAAATGAGCCTATATTCCATCGTCAGGAATAATGATGATATGAGTAAGATATGAGTATGCGGGCAAGATTGGGAAAATGCCCCTTGAGGGAGCCCAATCCGCTACAAGAAATGATGATGTTATGCATAACATACGTGCCTCATGAGCACGAGACGAGACTACCAACACCTGATTTTCTAAAGAGCCTATGATTTTCAAAATAAGCCCCGTGCTTTAATGCACAAGAAGAGCAACCCACACCCTATGATTTCTAAAGAGCCTGCATTTATGTGTTCAATTATATTGTAGATTAATTAATTGGCGATGAGTCTACTGAGTATTTCTATGAAATGCTCATGTCTATTTTCAACAACATTTGCAGATTTCGGAGGCGGTGGCAAGTGATGGATGATGGTGGCAATAATCGTTAAATGGTTGAAAGTTTGACTTTAATGATTTCCGTATTTTCCAAATCTTGAATAATGTCGAGAACTTCAGTTATTGAGAAATTATGACATTGTCAATTTCTGTACAATATTAATGGTTCGATTTACTATTTTAAATTGTTTCATAAATGTTTTCAATTTTATCGACCATTACGATTTATTTAATGTTGCCAAAATGAATTTCAATTATTTTTTCCGCTAAAATATTATTCGAAGAAAAAAAAATTAAATCAGAAAATGACGTGGTGAACCGGGTATACGGAACTCGGGGCGTCACAGAATGGTATCAGAGCCAGTCTGCGTTTCTGTAGACTGGTAAGTTTTCAAAAAGAGAATTTTCAAGAAACATGTTCCGTTATTAAATTATTATTAATGAAGATTGCCACTGCCATCATTCGTTCCACCAACTCCAAGGTAAAGAAGTTTATGATGTTTAAAGTTATTTCAGTATTTCGTATACTTATTTTAATGATTTATGAGAAAGAGAAAGAAGATTTATGATGTCGTTATGCTTGTCAAAACTTACTTGCTTAAATGCATGAGACTTGAACTTTTATGTTCATGAGAATTACTTGCTTAAATGCATGAGAAAGAAAGAAAGAAATGAGTTTTGAAGTATAGCGAGAAATTTTTCAGAAAAGAAAAGAAAGAGAACGAGTGTTGAGCATAATGGGAATAATATGATTTAAGAATGATTTTATAATAATTTTGTCCTCGAACTTAGAAATGATGAACCCTAGCTGGACTTTGCATAATTGATTTTAGACATGACACCATTTACGAAGAGTCAACAGAAATGATTAGACAATATTTATGAAATACCTATTGTTTAGACTGACACCTCATGTAAAGATATATGACCACACTATCGACTATTGTGCCGCGCATTATGAGGCCATGACTAGTGGTTTTAGAGCAACTGTTGCGAAGATTCATTAATCACTTGTTGTCAACATTTTCATTAAATCGCCGAGAAATAGCAAGCCAGTTTTATGACGTTCTGATGAGATGTTGAGATTATGATTGATGTGATTTTATTGAGACTTTTATGAGAAGAATTATGAAATTTGAGGTTTAAGGATTTGATATTATGTTTGAGTAGGTGGATTATTCCTCTATTTTGAGAGAAATTTATAATGTTGTTTGGGTCTTATAATTAAGAAATTTTGGAATTATGATTTGTGGCATATATGTTATAAGTATGACAATGAGTTGGTATTTGAGCCAATTAATGTATTGAAGGAAGTGATATTGTGATATTGGAAATTATGATTTGAAATTGTTATGTTGAGGAATGATGAATTAATTTTTGGGATATTTTGTGGTATTGAAGTTTGTTGGAATTTTTGTCTATATTTGAATCGTGGTGGACAGATGTGGAGTATACCTACGGGTTGGATAAGTCCAAATTACAAGGGAGACTCTGCCTAGAATTTTATCATTTTGAGTTAAGAGCTTAGTGTGGTGAGCAACCCACTAAGGGAATTAAGTTTAGACTTGCAAGTTCATTTACACCGCAAGCAAGATTTAGTAAGTGATATAAAGGGATAATGAATCTTGAGACATTTTGGCTTATTCGAAATATAATCATTTTGGTAATGGGTATAGTTACATTGAAATGCTCTCCTTGTTTCACAATTTCAAGAAAAACAAGATGATGTATACAACTACTGGGATATCAAGGTATACATGAAGTGATGTGATGAATTGATGCATACATTGGGAAATGTCAAGTTATATTTTGAAAGATAGTGAAGACAAGTATTATGACGTGATTGGGAAGAATCTTAATTATTCTTGGGAACGAATTGATTGTTAGTTGGAAATGATCACTTGTATTGAAGAATATTATAAACTATGAAGGTATGCGATAATACTGTTGAATTATTTTGGAAGTTGATTTGGTAGATGATGTGTTAAAGATTTGGTTATTTACAAGTAATATGATTATTTGGAAAGTCAATTGTCATGAATGAGAGATATTGGAAATATTTTATAGTGAGATGCCTTAAAGGAATAACCATTTATTCGAAGTGAGATTTTGGGGACATATGATTGAATGTTTGAGATTATGTGAGACAATGATGATGGTCATAAGGTCGTTTGAATATTAAAGGTACAAGAGATAATTATAAGGAATAATGCTATTGCTCTTATGGTGAGAACTGAAGGTGACGATGTACTGAGATTATGAAGTAAGTTGACTTTTCATGAATCAGTTATGTTATATTTTGTTCAAAGTAGAATTCGAAGAAAGGTGAGTATCAGCCATGTAAATGAATCAGGGTTTCCTCGTAATGTGAATGATTCACCGATGTACTTTTAGATTTCATTTATGATATTAGAAGATCACGAGATAAATTGTTGGATGAAATTGATGAAAGAAATTTTTATCAGGTCCTAGATTGGTACAAGTATTGCAGCGGTAATGCATTTGATCGGGGAAAAGTTTATGATGAGATCATACATTGAAATTTTGGAAATTGTTACCAATCGTATCTTGGTTCGAAAATAAGAAATGAACTTTTATGTATTTGTCCTTGTGGATAGAATTTGTGGAAATGAGGATAAGACTTCACAGTGATGACTTATTATGGTGTAGTGTGCAGAAAGAGTGACATATGGCAGAATCCAAGATTTATTTAGTTTGAGAGATTGATATAAAATCTTAACGAGCAGATTGACGTATAAGGTTCACGTGATAGATATGATGGTTATTATATTGTAGTCTTAGAGAGATTGGTATGTTTTAATTGAGGTCATATGATACGATGATAAGTGACATGTTACATGATTACTCAAAAAAAAAAAAAAAATGGTAACTAGACGGTTAATGGATTTTATGACTATCCCGTGAATGAATTATGTGAATATGTTGAGTAAATTGATCTTAATTTGATGGTTATTGAATTTACGGTAAAATGTTACCTACGATTGGGAATTTTCATTTTGAGACATAAAATATGAGTTTATTTGAAGTTTTGGTGATGCAGTTTCGATTAATTATTATCGGTTGTGCTTTTGATGTGAGTAAATTATTTTGCTACAATAATGGAAAATCTGAGATGATCAGTTGTGTGACTTTTACTTATAATGAGATTGAATCTTTGGGTTAAGTAAACTTGATGAGGAATCTTATATGATTCACAGAAGTCTTGTTCAATGGTGATAGACTTAATCAGAGTATTGTTCAAATTGGGACAGGAATTGAAGTTTTGGGAGAACAAGGAAATTGTATCATGAACTTCAGATTGGGAAGATAGTGAGATTTCTTAAGTTTGAGAGTATCATATTTGATTCTTATGATGATACTTTAAGTTAGTACCTTAGTCCTCAGCTAGAATGAGTATGTGATATCAAGTACTTGATGCATGATTTAAAGTATGGACTAAAGGATTTAAGTTTGAATTTCTTCAACTTGAAAATGAAGTTTCAGTCGAGTTTAGAAATGATTACGTTTGCGAATCCATTCAGAAAGATTCCGCCAAGTTTGAGTTGTACACAATATTTTGGAATTGATACTTCATTGCTATATTTTGGGTAATATAGCAATGAATCTTCTTGATTTTTAGTTTAAGCATTTGAATGATTGATATTTGTATCGAGGATTCGATATCAGTATAGATCCTTGAAAGGTTTGTAATAGAAGGCCAATGAATGAGTATTAAAGTTGGATAATGTCGGATGATTAATCGAGTTCTACACAATAGCTATCAAGCGTCTTGTCGATAGCTTTGTATGAGGTACAGATATATATTAGAGAAGTTGTTCGATTTCATGGATTGCTAGTGTCCATTTTTCAGATAGAGATTCGAGAATTTTCCCTTGAAATTTGGAAGAGTTTACATGTGGCAATGGGTACTAAATTAAATTTTAGTACTGCCTACCATCCCCTGACAGACGGGCAGTCCGAACGCACTATTCAGACACTGGATGATATACTTAGAGCCTGTGTACTAGACTTGAGTGGTAGTTGGGAGAATCATCCATCATTGGTGGAAATTGCCTACAATAGTAATTTTCGAGCTACCATCGGTACGATACCCTATGAAGCTTTGTATGGACGGCGATGTCGATCGCCAATCGAATGGGATGAAGTTAATGAGAAGAAATTATTGGGTTCAGAATTAATTGAGAAAACAGTTGATGTTATCAAGAAGATCAGATTACAGATTAAAGTTGCCCAAGACAGACAGAATAGTTATGCCGATCAAAGAATAAAAGACTAAATGTTTGAGATTAGAGAGAGAGTGTTCTTGAAAGTAGCTCCTATGAAGGGTACTTTTTGTTTCGGCAAGAAAAGAGAAATTAAGGCCTCGTTTCATCGGACCTTTTGAAATACTAGAGAAGTGGATAATGTGGCTTATTGTTGACTTTGCCACCAGAACTTGCAGCTGTTCACAATGTTTTTCATGTTTCTTATTTGAGAAAGTATGTTCATGATCATAGTCATGTGGTGAATTATCAGTCTATTTCAGTTTAGAAAGATTTGACTTATAAAGTGGCACCTATGTGCATAGTAGGGAGAAAAGTTCATGTCTTAAGAAACAAAGAGATTCCGTTAGTCAAAGTCCAGTGGGTTAGACATGGTAGCGATGATGCTACCTGAGAGAAAGAAAGAAGAAGAGATTCTGGTTAAATATCCAGATATCAAAGAACAAGTAAGTTTAAATTTCGAGGACGAAATTATTTTAAGGGGGTAAGGTTGTAGCGACCAAGAATTTTTACGCAATTAATAATTATTTTAATATTTAGAAAATCGTGTCTCTACTATTTCACCCATTATTTTGAAGTTAACGCCGCGACGTGTTCGTCTAGCCAAGTCGAGAAATGTTAAATTCATTCGATTTTAAATTAAATGTCCAAATTTCTAAAATTATGTTATTTTAATTATTTATTCAAAGTATTATTTTCAAAATCATTTTAAATTCAAATTTTTCCTTATCTAAATTATTTCAAGTTCAAATACAAAATTTAATTTTTATCCCAATATTTATTTATTCTCAAATTTATTTTTTAGTCCAATATTTATCATAATGAAATTAATCCTACCAAAATTTTTCCACATTTCGCTTTCTCTTTATTATCCTTTCCACCCACCATTATTATCATTCCAACACCCAAACAAATTCCAGCCGTTACAAATCCCATCAGATTCCCATCATTATTATGTCTCCACTATCCTCTTTAATTGCCAAACATCAACTTCATCATCACAAATCCTCAAATTTTCTGCAACTGAGTTCCCAAATCACAGCAGCAGCCACCATCATCTCCAATCTGCAAACCACAGTCCAACCTCACAATACTGCACCAACCGTTCCATCCAGCATCATCACCACCATCGGAATTTCCATCACTGCCAATCAGATTACTGCCAATCTGATTTCTGCCAATCAGATCACCACCGGAAATTCACTGCCAACCGTCTGCAATCACAATCCAAACCTCACTGCAGAATCTCCATCATCCAATTTAACACTGCACCATAAGAAAATCGAATTTCATACACCATAGCCATCTCAATTTTTCAACCGAAGTCACCACCCAAAACCACTCTGTACAATTTCAGTTTAGCATCGCCACCTCAACCTGCACAAATCGTCACCACCACCACCACTTTCGCCCACTGCCCAGCCACGAACCGAATCACCTCCAAACCATCATCAGCCACCACCGTGGCCACAACCTCCCCTACCACAATACTCGACAACCAACCACCCAAGATCAATCCAAACCAAACAAACCCAAAACCCAGAATAGACAGCCCAGTAACTTACCTCGATCGCCGCCACCTACTCGCCGGAAAATCGCGATTCAAGCCTCGGTTTTACACCCATCTCGCACCCAAACCCCACAAGAACCCAGCCTACCCCACCTTCGCCGTCGGCCGCACCCTGCGCCGGCGTTGCGCCGGCGAACCACCGGCTGGAAGGCGCCATTCCTCGGCCGCGCCCTCCGTCTCTCGCCGCCTCGTCTCCCTCTTCTCTGATGGTAGGTAAGTGATGAAGAGAGAGAAAGATTTGATATTATATAAATTTTTAAGATTTACCTTTTAGTCCTCTAAGTATCGAACTTATTCATTTCAGTCCCCAAGTTTTTAAAACAATCAATTCAGTCCCTTTAAGTTTTAAATCTATTATTTCAGCCCTATATTTTAATATGCGTTTTGAGTTTCAACTCAACTTTCAAAAGTATTAATTTTAGTCCCTCAACTTTCAAACGTCGATTTCAGTCCCTAAATTGTAATTTATCATAAATTTCAAAAGACTAATTCGACTAAATCTTCTAATTGGCTAGACGAAACGTACGGAGAATAAAGAATGGAAGTCGTTTCCCGCTCAACCACACTCGTCAAGTTTAAGGTAGACTCGCCCCTATTAATTGATTTAAATTATGATTGCATGTGAATGTCATGTGACCTGTGAAGGTCATTTTTATGAAAAGAAATGAGAATGTATTTCTTCGGAAATAATGGTTGAATGTTATGTGACTTATGAAAAGTCATTTTCATGAAAATGAGCCTATATTCCCTCGTCAGGAATAATGATGATATGAGTAAGATATGAGTATGCGGGCAAGATTGGGAAAAGGCCCCTTGAGGGAGCCCAATCCGCTACAAGAAATGATGATGTTATGCATAACATACGTGCCTCATGAGCACGAGACGAGACTACCAACACCCGATTTTCTAAAGAGCCTATGATTTTCAAAATAAGCCCCGTGCTTTAATGCACAAGAAGAGCAACCCACACCCTATGATTTCTAAAGAGCCTGCATTTATGTGTTCAATTATATTGTAGATTAATTAATTGGCGATGAGTCTACTGAGTATTTCTATGAAATGCCCATGTCTATTTTCAACAACATTTGCAGAGTTCGGAGGCGGTGGCAAGTGATGGATGATGGTGGCAATAATCGTTAAATGGTTGAAAGTTTGACTTTAATGATTTCCGTATTTTCCAAATCTTGAATAATGTCGAGAATTTCAGTTATTGAGAAATTATGACATTGTCAATTTCTGTACAATATTAATGGTTCGATTTACTATTTTAAATTGTTTCATAAATGTTTTCAATTTTATCGACCATTACGATTTATTTAATGTTGCCAAAATGAATTTCAATTATTTTTTCCGCTAAAATATTATTCGAAGAAAAAAAATTAAATCAGAAAATGACGTGGTGAACCGGGTATACGGAACTCGGGGCGTCACATGGATCTTTTTATATATATGTTAAAAAAATAATTAAAAGTAATAATAATTACGTAATTTTCAATGATATTATGAATGACATGTTTTGCCTCCAAAATTTCTATTAAAAAAGTGTTTACATTTATTGTTGTTAATTTTCAATTATATTATGAATGACATCATTTTTTTTTCCGGTCAAAATATGACATTTATTTGTTTGACTTAAGATCATTAAATATCAATTATATCAGCACCATTGCATTGACACTCATTCCCCACTACACAAGAATCAGTGCATTGGTACTAACAAATTGTTTAATCAATTTTATAATACATTGATTCATTAGTTGGATCATTTTTATATGGATTTCAAGAACAAATTATGTAACATTCAATAATGTAAAAAAAAATATATATATAATTTCCTTTTGTGAAATATAATTTTTTTTATCGTTATTATATTTTGACATTATTAAAAATATCTACAAAAATATTATTTTTAACGTTGAGCAACATTAATGCAAGAAATAAAAAATATTGCTATTTTCCATAAATAAACTTAATACACGTGCAATTCCTTTTCATGTATTGATTGACGTTCTGCACGATCTAATTGAAAATTTTTTAATATCCTAAATTTTAAGGACTGATATAAAAAAGTCCAGTAAAAAAATTATGTCTATTCATTATTTGGGAAAAACATTTTTTTTCCTATGATCGATATTTGAATTATGTTTGACATTCATTAATTCACATCTCATTTTTTAAAATTCGTTTTTAACTATATTTTATTAATGAGGTATTCTATACATGATATAAAAAAAATCTATACTTTTTAACCATATATTGTCCTATAATATACATTTCTATACCACATTTCTTTTTAATTTTATTGTATGCAACGACAATGAATCGTAATTATTTAAAAATTATAAACCACAATTATTATTTTTAAAGAAGTTCTTTTAATTTACATTGAATTTTGCTATTGAATACTTTTTTGTTTCTTCATATTCTTTCCCATAATATATGAATTTAATTGTTTTTGTTATATATTTCTCACATTTTCATTAATTATTGAATATATTTAGTTAGTTATTCATTAATTAATAATTATAATTTTTTTTGTTCCGTGCAACGCACGGGTGAGAATACTAGTTATTTTAATATAATATTATTTTTTATACATTTTGTATAGTAGAAAAAATTATATATAAGCTTTAAAATTTTACAGATACTTATCAAAATCGATATTGTTAAATAGCAACTTTCATGTATCGCAACGGAGAAATACTAGTTAAAATAAAAGGGGTTGACTGTGGGGGCTGAAGTAAAATGGTTTTTAAAATTTGGAGAATAAAATAACCACTTTCAAAATTTGGGGTTAAAAGGTAAATTTTTAAATTAAAAATTATAGTTAAATAATTAAATATAAACAAAGTTATAACACGCTCTCTCAAAATTCAAAAAGTCGGGCGAGAGCAAGGAGAGACTCGACCGTTCGGGAGAGAGAGCGACTGGCGAATGGGCTCCTCCCTCTGCTCCGATTCAAACGCCGGTCGAGAGGTCGGCGATGGAGCCACCGTCGTGGGGCGACGCCGGTGCTTGGGTGAAGGTGGATTGGGCGAACTCGGGCAACACGGAGAGCAAGGAGAGAGTCGACCGTTCGGGAGAGAGAGCGACTGGCGAATGGGCTCCGCCCCTCTGCTCCGATTCAAACGCCGGTCGAGAGGTCGGCGATGGAGCCACCGTCGAGGGGCGACGCCGGTGCTTGGGTGAAGGTGGATTAGGCGATTTTGGTGCAAAAACCAAAATGTAACCGAGGCCGTGAGGTTGCGGTTCACCGGCAGTACTCCGGTCAAAATGAATCGGTGATTGAGGTAAGGGTTTTGGTTTATTTTATCTCTTGGTTTTGTGGCTTTTTTGTGTTGATGTTGGGGTCAAGCAGTCCATGTGGGGGCTTTCGGTGTCGGTGGTGATACTCAGTAATGGTGGTGAAAACAGTGTGTGCACAACCTATACGACTCTTTCCAACCACCCAACCATTTCCGACACCGCCTCTCTCCGATAAATGCAGACTACAAGATCTTGGGTGTGTTCGATTTTGCTTGTGTTTCATTTATAGGTTGGGTTGAAAACAGTGTTTTGTTGGTAAAGATTTTCGAGTTTTGGGATTTGCACGTGTTTAAGGATTTTTTCCGGTTTTTCCTATAATGAAATCTGGGTTTTTTTAGATTGTTCTAAATGGGTTCTTGGTCTTTTAAATGGTAATAATGAATTCTCAAATTAGAATTGTCTTAATCTTAATTCTTCTGATTGTTTTTGAAGAAGTAATGTTTACTTTCTGCTTTAATTCTTTAACAGTTTGTATGAATTTGAAGATATGTGTAATTTTTTTAATTTTTTGCATGTTTTTGCCTTCAAGCAGCATATTGAATCTATGTTACTATGTTTCTTGTGATTGATATCTACATGGGATATGTAATTGAATTTGTTCTTCCATGTTTGTTTTTGTTTTTTTTTTCTGAACTGTCTATTTTTTACTGTTTTGAGTTATTAGAAGTAAAATGGATTCTTTTGGGGCTGCAAAGATTGTGCATGACAGAATTTCAAAATTGGAACCTGAACATGTTTCTAGGATGATTATTGGGTACATATATATTTGCAAGACATTCCAGACCAGGAGATGACCAGATTAGCTTTAGGGCCTGTGACCTTAATCCACAACTTGATAAAAAAGATAAAATCCACAACTTGAGTATCACCACCGACACTGCCTCTCTCAAATAAATGCATAGACTGCAAGCATCGAAATCGAACATACCCAAGATCATATGTCCATCCTACAACAACTCCCCCTCATAGTACCGCAAGAGAATTGGAAATTTAACTGTACTTGGGCTCAAATTCAAATTTTTTTTATGAAACATTTTCAAGTCTTGTGTTTTTATTTGGTAAATTTGACATTTTTTGACATTTTTTTTTTCCTTTTCCTTTTCCTTTCCTTTCCTTTCCCTTTTTTTTTTTTAATGTTTAAAAAGGGGTATTTGGACTATCAGCATGTGCAGGCTACAGCTGCAGAAATTGAAAGATGACAGCAACCTATAATTTGTAGTTGAAGAAGTTTCAATTTTCTTTGAGGATTCTAAAAAACTTCTAAATTATTTGGCTTCTTCTCTGTCAATTTCTATTGCTCTATTTTGGGTTTCTATGTTGTGGTTATGTTTTATTGATGGATTTGTTTTCCCTTTTTTGGTTTCAATAGTCGACGACTGGTTGTAGATTTTAAGAAGGTTGATGACCATGTTCAAGGACAGCATCTCCGGTTATCATTTTTTTATTCTGCATATGTAGTGGAAGAATAAGCTATTTCTTTGGTAGTCTTAGTTTGATATTTTTCACTGTTTCTTAATTAAATTCCAGAATTTTGATACTTTGTGGTTTAATTTGCTCTTTTTAAGTTATTTATATATGTATTAATGTCAAGTAGCCAATAAGATAAGCTATTGCTTTGTAAAGAGGGATTATATTAAGGTCTGGCTGACTTTTATTTATTTATTTGACAGAACAATGTAGGTGCATAATTAAAGAGTAAAGAATGCATGTGTTTCCTTCAGAATTTTTGTGGGGTTAAGAATCTTGACAGGTGAGTCGACTGCATTCATAATCGTATTCCATACTTTCACTTCTTATATGTCTATCTTAGTGTTATTTGGAATACATGTTCTTTTCAGTTCAAGAATCTTCTAAGGACTTCTTGTTTGACTTTAAAGTTAAATTAATGAAAAAAAATTTGAGTTATGGTGATATAGTACTAGAAAGTTCGTTATTGAATCGAGAAATTTTATTTTTATCCTTCTACGCCAATTTAAAGTTTATTATGCTGAGAATAAATTTGATTATGTTAACTTTTCTTTCAATCGAGATGTTTTATCTATGTAAATTTTAATGTTATTGAGTAACGCTGTTAGGTTTTATAAAATTGGAAGATCCATTATGTTTATTAGTTAAGAAAGATATTGAATTTTTTGCTCATCCTAAATAATTTGTAAATGTAGAATTTATAATAGAGTTTTGAAAAAATAGAATTCTTTGAGATTTTAAAAAGGATGAAGGCATTATAAGTAAATATTTCCTTGGGGCATTTTTCCCTATGCGATTTTATAGATACTTTATAAAATAAACATTCAAAAAGTTAAAAAATATTTTTATTCCATCATTTCGATCATGAAGCTACAAGTGGTAGTTTTTATGGAGAAGTTCCATTGAACATTGTTTGTCCTATTTTTTGTTGTCTATCATGTAGGAGAGAAAAATTAAAGGGTTCTCCTCTTTTTTGTTGTCTATTATTTAGGAGAGATTAACAAATGCAGAACTTGATGCTTTGTTACCTAAATCCTTTTGGAAATATTTTTGTAACATTTTTAGTTGGAGTCTAAGTGAATCAAATAGGTTTCCTTTGATGTTACAATACTCAGTTCATCACATCTTTTGAGAAACATTCAGGATTGACAAATGTAAACTTAATGATTAAAATGGCTTACCTGCATATGAAGCACACTATCTTCTATTGGAGAAATTTTGTTGAAGAAGCAATTCTATTTTCTAAAGCTATTGAAGGGTGTAACCTGAAGATGCTGTAACTAATTTTCAAGCTTGTATGTCAAGAGGTGCCAATCAATATAATTTAAAAAATATTTACTAATAGTTATGCCCTGTGCAACCACAAAACTTCATTTTAACTAAAGAAATATTTCTCAACTGTTATGCCCTATTTAACCACAAATTGTTAGTACTGCTAAATTAGATTCATGGTTGACTGATTATTATGTATGTATTCAAGTTTGCTGTCTTTTCAAGGATCCTCCCTGCTACTTCCTTGCCAATATTCTCTTTTTTTCTAGCTCATTGCAAAAGCCTTGCTCCTGTAAGTAAATCACTGGCCCATAATCCAATAATTGGTGAATAATCTATTGTAAAATCTCTCTCTCTCTCTCTCTCTCTCTCTCTCTCTGTGTGTGTGTGTGTGTGTGTGTGTGTGTGTGTTTTGTAGACTTATCAAAAGCTAGCAACAGCATTCAAGATGGAAGATGGTGTAATCATTGCTAATGTGAAAAATGCTTAGGAAAATCCAAGCTGAAGTATGAAATGAAATCCTATCAAGAAATGGTTGTGAATGAAATGAAGCAAATGAGTGAAGATGGTCATTTTATTTCCATCTTTCCATACATAAATGAATCATGATAAGGACTTGTATGCAATCAATTTAGCTCATCAATTTTCCAGTGAACACACAACCCGCAACCAGAAACCGCCACTGCCCGCTTCATTTTCCCCTAACACATCAAATCCCAAACTACAAAACCGAAAATCAAACATAACCCATAACTCACCTCAATAATGGCCGGAGTCTCTTCGCCGGAAAGCCCATGAATCCGAGCATTCAAGCCTCGGTTTGGTCTCGATTTCACACAAAATCGAGCCCCAGTTCAGATTCTTTGTGCAAACCCACACCCAGACTCGTCGCCGCCATGTGACGGCGGCACCATCACCGGCTTCCGTCGACGGTCGGACCCCGCAGATGGGCGAACCGTCGCACCTCTTGTCTCTCCTCTCTGTATCCGAAAAATGAGAGAGGGAGAGAGGGTTATATCTATAAATTATATTTTGATGTTTTTGAAAAGTTAAATCTTTAAGCCCCAACTTTTGAAATACATTCAATTCAGTCCTTTCGTTTTTAAAAGTTGTTATTTCAGCCCTTTTTAATTTAAAATGTTTTAATTCAGCTTTAAAGATTTAGATGCTTAACAAATTAGTCCCTCCAGTCCTTAACTCCCACAATCAGCCCTATTATTTTCGAAAAGTCTATTTCAACCCCTTAGTTTCAAAGTATTTGGTTCAGCCCTTATTTTAAAAGAGTTTTTATTAATTAGCCCTCATGTTTTCAAAGCCTTTTAATTCAGTCTCAAGTTTTAAAATATTTTAATTCAGCCCCTTTAGTTTTTAAAAGTATTATTTCGATCCTCTAATTTTTTTTGTAATATTTTATTCAGCTCTTAAGCTTTGCAAATAATTTATCTTAACCCCAACTATTTCGAAAATGAAAATAATTAGTCCCCAATATATTTAAAATACATGAGTTAGGTAAGGGTAACAATAGGTAGGAGCAGCTCCAAAAATTTCTTTAGTAGAAGAATGAGTAGTGTATGAAATTTCATGTTTTTGTATTGCTATATATTTATTATTGTATAGTTTACTACTGTTTTCTTTAAAATATTTGTAAAGATTTGCTTGAGAATGATTGTTGTTAATGATTGCAGAGACATTGTTCGTGGAATTCTTGTTTTTTGGGAATGCTTTTGAATATATACACTTTGACCGTCTACAATCCAGTTGCTCGTAAGGGAAGTAGTTTATTTATTTAAATTCTTTTGGTTCGTTAGATTTAATTTTCAATTTTGAACTCGTTAATAATGTATGCTTGATGTAGATAGCAAGAGTTAATATGAGTCGAAGTGGGGACTACAGTTCACGAATAGGGGTAAGAGTATCAATAGGTAGGAGCAGCTAATGAAATTTTATGATTCGGGGTAAGGGTTGTTTATGAAATTTAATGATTTGTTATTGCAATGAATTAATTAATCAATAGTTTATTTTTGTTTTCTTTAAAATATTTTTTATGATATGGTCGACAATGATTGTTTGTTTGTATTGATTGCAGAAGCTGGGCTCGTAAAATACTGGTCTTTTGGGAAGCTTTTGACTCGGGACACTTGGACCGTCTACAACCTAGCTTCCTATAATGGAAGTACTTCGTTTAGTTAAATGTTTATGGCCAGTTCGATTTAGTTATAAGTTTAGAATTTATTATTACTGTATGTTTGATGTAAATTACCTGAGTTAGTAGGTGTTAGTGTAGGAGTTGAAGTGAGTAATAACTTTCCATATAGTAGGGGTAGTACTAGGAGTAGGCAAGTCACGGTAGGAGTGAGTAGAAGTAGGAGTTCAAGAGAGTAATAATTTTTTTAAGAGTAAGGGTAGGTCTAGGAGTAGGTCAGTCAAGGTAGGAGTAAGAGTCAAAGTAGGCACTAAAGTTTCACGATTAGGTTAATGGTAACAATAGGTAGGAGCAGCTCCGTAAATTTCATGAGTAGATGTAGGAGTCGTGTATGAAATTTCATGTTTTTTTATTACTATATATTTATTATTCTATAATTTACTACAGTTTTCTTTAAAATATTTGTAAAGATTTGCTTGAGAATGATTGTTGTTAATGATTGCAGAAGTTATGTTCGTGGAATTCTGCTCTTTTGGGGAAGCTTATGATTATATACGCTTGGACCTTCCGCAATCCAGCTGCTCGTAGGGGAAGTTGTTTGTTTATTTAAATTCTTATGGCTTGTTCGATTTAGTTTTCAATCTTTAATTCATTATTATTTTATGTTTGATATAAATTGCAAGAGTTAATAGGAGTAGGAGTCGAAGTAGGACTACGGTTCACGAATTAGGGTAAGAGTTACAATAGATAGAAGCAGTTAATGAAATTTTATGATTCGAATTAAGAGTACTCTGCGAAATTTAATGATTTGGTAGTGCGATAAATTTTTTGTGTCGCTGTGTATTTATTATCATTGTATAATTTACTACAATTTTCTTTAAAATATTTACAAATAGTTGTTTGAGAATAATTGTTTTTATTGATTGCTGAAGCTATGTTCGTGGAATTCTGGTCGTTCGGGGATGCTTTTGAATATATAAACTAGGGCCGTCTGCAGTCCAGCTGCTCGTAAGCGAAGTAGTTCATTTATTTGAATTCTTATGGCTCGTTCGATTTAGTTTTCAAATTTGAACTCACTAATATTGTATGTTTGATGTAGATTGCAAGAGTTAATAGGAGTCGGAGCATGAGTCGAAGCAGGATCTACAGTTTCACGAATAGGGGTAAAGGTAACAAAAGGTTGGAGCAGTTAATGAACTTTTATGATTCAGAGTAAAAGTAGTTCGTAAAATGTAATGATTTGGTATTGCGATAAATTAGTTAATCTATAGTTCATTTTTGTTTTCTTTAATATATTTTTTAAGATTTGGTTGACAATGATTGTTTGTATTGATTGCAGAAGCCGAGCTCGTAAAATACTGGTCTTTTAGGATGCTTTTGACTCTTGACACTTGGACCGTCGACAACCTAGCTGCCTATAAGGGACGTACTTCGTTTGGTTAAATGTTTATTTCGAGTTCGATTTAGTTTTAAGTTTAGAATTTTTTTATTACTGTATGTTTGATGTTCGAGTTAATAGGAGTTAGAGTAGGAGTTGAAGTGAGTGATAGCTTTTAATAGAGTAGGGTTAGTACTAGGAGTTGGCAAGTCACGTTGGAAGCTAGAGTCGAAGTCGGAGTTGAAGAGAGTAATAATTTTTTTAAGAGTAAGGGTAGGTCTAGGAGTAGGTGAGTCATGGTAGGAGTAAGAGTCGAAGTAGGCACTAAAGTTTCACGATTAGGTTAATGGTAACAATAGGTAGGAGCAGCTCCGAAAATTTCATGAGTAGATGTAGGGGTCGTGTATGAAATTTCATATTTTTGTATTACTATATATTTATTATTCTATAATTTACTACAGTTTTCTTTAAAAATTTGTAAAGATTTGCTTGAGAATGATTGTTGTTAATGATTACAGAAGCTATGTTCGTGGAATTCTGCTCTTTTGGGGATGCTTATGATTATATACGCTTGGACCTTCCGCAATCCAGCCGCTCGTAGGGGAAGTTGTTTGTTTATTTAAATTCTTATGGCTTGTTCGATTTAGTTTTCAATTTTTAATTCATTATTATTTTATGTTTGATATAGATTGCAAGAGTTAATAGGAGTAGGAGTCGAAGTAGGGACTACGGTTCAGGAATTAGGGTAAGAGTTACAATAGATAGAAGCAGTTAATGAAATTTTATGATTCGAATTAAGAGTACTCTGCGAAATTTAATGATTTGGTAGTGCGATAAATTTTTTGTGTCGCTGTGTATTTATTATCATTGTATAATTTACTACTGTTTTCTTTAAAATATTTACAAATAGTTGTTTGAGAAAAATTATTTTTTATTGATTGCTGAAGCTATGTTCGTGGAATTCTGGTCGTTCGGGGATGCTTTTGAATATATAAACTAGGGCCGTCTGCAGTCCAGCTGCTCGTGAGGGAAGTAGTTCATTTATTTGAATTCTTATGGCTCGTTCGATTTAGTTTTCAAATTTGAACTCACTAATATTGTATGTTTGATGTAGATTGCAAGAGTTAATAGGAGTCGGAGCATGAGTCGAAGCAGGATCTACAGTTTCACGAATAGGGGTAAAGGTAACAAAAGGTTGGAGCAGTTAATGAACTTTTATGATTCAGAGTAAAAGTAGTTCGTAAAATGTAATGATTTGGTATTGCGATAAATTAGTTAATCTATAGTTCATTTTTGTTTTCTTTAAAATATTTTCTTAGATTTGGTTGACAATGATTGTATGTATTGATTGCAGATGCCGAGCTCGTAAAATACCGGTCTTTCGGGATATTTTTGCCGTGGACACTTGAACCGTCAACAACCTAGCTTCCTATAAGGGAAGTGCTTCATTTAGTTAAATGTTTATGACCAGTTCGATTTAGTTTTAAGTTTAGAATTTTATTACTATTGTATGTTTGATGTAGATTACTTGAGTTAATAGGAGTTAGAGTAGGAGTTGAAGTGAGTGATAACTTTTAATAGAGTAGGGTTAGTGCTAGTACCAGGCAAGTCACGGTAGGAGTTAGAGTCGAAGTTGGAGTTGAAGAGAGTAATAATTTTTTTAAGAGTAGGTGTAGGTCTAGGAGTAGGTAAGTTATAGTCGAAGTAAGAGTCGAAGTAGGCACTAAGTTTCAAGAATGGGGTAAGGGTAACAATAGGTAGGAGCAGCTCCTAAAATTTCATACGTAGAAGTAAGAATAGTGTATGAAATTTCATGTTTTTGTGTCGCTATATATTTATTATTATTGTATAGTTTACCACAGTTTTCTTTAAAATATTTACAAAGATTTGTTTGGGAATGATTGCAGAAGCTATGTTCGTGGGATTCTGGTCGTTAGGGGATAATATATAAACCAGGGCCGTCTGCAATCCAACTGCATGTAAGTAGTTCATTTATTTAAATTCTTATGGCTCGTTCGATTTAGTTTTCAAATTTGAACTCACTAATATTGTATGTTTGATGTAGATTGCAAGAGTTAATAGGAGTCGGAGCATGAGTCGAAGCAGGATCTACAGTTTCACGAATAGGGGTAAAGGTAACAAAAGGTTGGAGCAGTTAATGAACTTTTATGATTCAGAGTAAAAGTAGTTCGTAAAATGTAATGATTTGGTATTGCGATAAATTAGTTAATCTATAGTTCATTTTTGTTTTCTTTAAAATATTTTCTTAGATTTGGTTGACAATGATTGTTTGTATTGATTGCAGAAGCCGAGCTCGTAAAATACTGGTCTTTTAGGATGCTTTTGACTCTTGACACTTGGACCGTCGACAACCTAGCTGCCTATAAGGGACGTACTTCGTTTGGTTAAATGTTTATTTCGAGTTCGATTTAGTTTTAAGTTTAGAATTTTTTTATTACTGTATGTTTGATGTTCGAGTTAATAGGAGTTAGAGTAGGAGTTGAAGTGAGTGATAGCTTTTAATAGAGTAGGGTTAGTACTAGGAGTTGGCAAGTCACGTTGGAAGCTAGAGTCGAAGTCGGAGTTGAAGAGAGTAATAATTTTTTTAAGAGTAAGGGTAGGTCTAGGAGTAGGTGAGTCATGGTAGGAGTAAGAGTCGAAGTAGGCACTAAAGTTTCACGATTAGGTTAATGGTAACAATAGGTAGGAGCAGCTCCGAAAATTTCATGAGTAGATGTAGGGGTCGTGTATGAAATTTCATATTTTTGTATTACTATATATTTATTATTCTATAATTTACTACAGTTTTCTTTAAAAATTTGTAAAGATTTGCTTGAGAATGATTGTTGTTAATGATTGCAGAAGCTATGTTCGTGGAATTCTGCTCTTTTGGGGATGCTTATGATTATATACGCTTGGACCTTCCGCAATCCAGCCGCTCGTAGGGGAAGTTGTTTGTTTATTTAAATTCTTATGGCTTGTTCGATTTAGTTTTCAATTTTTAATTCATTATTATTTTATGTTTGATATAGATTGCAAGAGTTAATAGGAGTAGGAGTCGAAGTAGGGACTACGGTTCAGGAATTAGGGTAAGAGTTACAATAGATAGAAGCAGTTAATGAAATTTTATGATTCGAATTAAGAGTACTCTGCGAAATTTAATGATTTGGTAGTGCGATAAATTTTTTGTGTCGCTGTGTATTTATTATCATTGTATAATTTACTACTGTTTTCTTTAAAATATTTACAAATAGTTGTTTGAGAAAAATTATTTTTTATTGATTGCTGAAGCTATGTTCGTGGAATTCTGGTCGTTCGGGGATGCTTTTGAATATATAAACTAGGGCCGTCTGCAGTCCAGCTGCTCGTGAGGGAAGTAGTTCATTTATTTGAATTCTTATGGCTCGTTCGATTTAGTTTTCAAATTTGAACTCACTAATATTGTATGTTTGATGTAGATTGCAAGAGTTAATAGGAGTCGGAGCATGAGTCGAAGCAGGATCTACAGTTTCACGAATAGGGGTAAAGGTAACAAAAGGTTGGAGCAGTTAATGAACTTTTATGATTCAGAGTAAAAGTAGTTCGTAAAATGTAATGATTTGGTATTGCGATAAATTAGTTAATCTATAGTTCATTTTTGTTTTCTTTAAAATATTTTCTTAGATTTGGTTGACAATGATTGTATGTATTGATTGCAGATGCCGAGCTCGTAAAATACCGGTCTTTCGGGATATTTTTGCCGTGGACACTTGAACCGTCAACAACCTAGCTTCCTATAAGGGAAGTGCTTCATTTAGTTAAATGTTTATGACCAGTTCGATTTAGTTTTAAGTTTAGAATTTTATTACTATTGTATGTTTGATGTAGATTACTTGAGTTAATAGGAGTTAGAGTAGGAGTTGAAGTGAGTGATAACTTTTAATAGAGTAGGGTTAGTGCTAGTACCAGGCAAGTCACGGTAGGAGTTAGAGTCGAAGTTGGAGTTGAAGAGAGTAATAATTTTTTTAAGAGTAGGTGTAGGTCTAGGAGTAGGTAAGTTATAGTCGAAGTAAGAGTCGAAGTAGGCACTAAGTTTCAAGAATGGGGTAAGGGTAACAATAGGTAGGAGCAGCTCCTAAAATTTCATACGTAGAAGTAAGAATAGTGTATGAAATTTCATGTTTTTGTGTTGCTATATATTTATTATTATTGTATAGTTTACCACAGTTTTCTTTAAAATATTTACAAAGATTTGTTTGGGAATGATTGCAGAAGCTATGTTCGTGGGATTCTGGTCGTTAGGGGATAATATATAAACCAGGGCCGTCTGCAATCCAACTGCATGTAAGTAGTTCATTTATTTAAATTCTTATGGTTCGTTCGATTTAGTTTTCAGATTTGAACTCATTAATATTGTATGTTTGATGTAGATTGCAAGAGTTAATTGGAGTCGGAGCATGAGTCGAAGTAGGGTCTACAGTTTCACGAATAGGGGTAAGAGTAACAATAGGTTTGAGCAGTTAATGAACTTTTATGATTCAGAGTAAAAGTAGTTTATAAAATTTAATGATTTGGTATTGCGATAAATCAATTAATCTATAGTTTATTTTTTTTTTCTTTAATATATTTTTTAAGATTTGGTTGACAATGATTGTTTGTATTGATTGCAGAAGCCGAGCTCGTAACATATTGGTCTTTTGGGATGCTTTTGACTCCGGACATTTGGACCGTCGACAACCTAGCTGCATATAAGGGAAGTACTTCGTTTGGTTAAATGTTTATTTCGAGTTCGATTTAGTTTTAAGTTTAGAATTTTTTTATTACTGTATGTTTGATGTTCGAGTTAATAGGAGTTAGAGTAGGAGTTGAAGTGAGTGATAGCTTTTAATAGAGTAGGGTTAGTACTAGGAGTTGGCAAGTCACGTTGGAAGCTAGAGTCGAAGTCGGAGTTGAAGAGAGTAATAATTTTTTTAAGAGTAAGGGTAGGTCTAGGAGTAGGTGAGTCATGGTAGGAGTAAGAGTCGAAGTAGGCACTAAAGTTTCACGATTAGGTTAATGGTAACAATAGGTAGGAGCAGCTCCGAAAATTTCATGAGTAGATGTAGGGGTCGTGTATGAAATTTCATATTTTTGTATTACTATATATTTATTATTCTATAATTTACTACAGTTTTCTTTAAAAATTTGTAAAGATTTGCTTGAGAATGATTGTTGTTAATGATTGCAGAAGCTATGTTCGTGGAATTCTGCTCTTTTGGGGATGCTTATGATTATATACGCTTGGACCTTCCGCAATCCAGCCGCTCGTAGGGGAAGTTGTTTGTTTATTTAAATTCTTATGGCTTGTTCGATTTAGTTTTCAATTTTTAATTCATTATTATTTTATGTTTGATATAGATTGCAAGAGTTAATAGGAGTAGGAGTCGAAGTAGGGACTACGGTTCAGGAATTAGGGTAAGAGTTACAATAGATAGAAGCAGTAAATGAAATTTTATGATTCGAATTAAGAGTACTCTGCGAAATTTAATGATTTGGTAGTGCGATAAATTTTTTGTGTCGCTGTGTATTTATTATCATTGTATAATTTACTACTGTTTTCTTTAAAATATTTACAAATAGTTGTTTGAGAAAAATTATTTTTTATTGATTGCTGAAGCTATGTTCGTGGAATTCTGGTCGTTCGGGGATGCTTTTGAATATATAAACTAGGGCCGTCTGCAGTCCAGCTGCTCGTGAGGGAAGTAGTTCATTTATTTGAATTCTTATGGCTCGTTCGATTTAGTTTTCAAATTTGAACTCACTAATATTGTATGTTTGATGTAGATTGCAAGAGTTAATAGGAGTCGGAGCATGAGTCGAAGCAGGATCTACAGTTTCACGAATAGGGGTAAAGGTAACAAAAGGTTGGAGCAGTTAATGAACTTTTATGATTCAGAGTAAAAGTAGTTCGTAAAATGTAATGATTTGGTATTGCGATAAATTAGTTAATCTATAGTTCATTTTTGTTTTCTTTAAAATATTTTCTTAGATTTGGTTGACAATGATTGTATGTATTGATTGCAGATGCCGAGCTCGTAAAATACCGGTCTTTCGGGATATTTTTGCCGTGGACACTTGAACCGTCAACAACCTAGCTTCCTATAAGGGAAGTGCTTCATTTAGTTAAATGTTTATGACCAGTTCGATTTAGTTTTAAGTTTAGAATTTTATTACTATTGTATGTTTGATGTAGATTACTTGAGTTAATAGGAGTTAGAGTAGGAGTTGAAGTGAGTGATAACTTTTAATAGAGTAGGGTTAGTGCTAGTACCAGGCAAGTCACGGTAGGAGTTAGAGTCGAAGTTGGAGTTGAAGAGAGTAATAATTTTTTTAAGAGTAGGTGTAGGTCTAGGAGTAGGTAAGTTATAGTCGAAGTAAGAGTCGAAGTAGGCACTAAGTTTCAAGAATGGGGTAAGGGTAACAATAGGTAGGAGCAGCTCCTAAAATTTCATACGTAGAAGTAAGAATAGTGTATGAAATTTCATGTTTTTGTGTTGCTATATATTTATTATTATTGTATAGTTTACCACAGTTTTCTTTAAAATATTTACAAAGATTTGTTTGGGAATGATTGCAGAAGCTATGTTCGTGGGATTCTGGTCGTTAGGGGATAATATATAAACCAGGGCCGTCTGCAATCCAACTGCATGTAAGTAGTTCATTTATTTAAATTCTTATGGTTCGTTCGATTTAGTTTTCAGATTTGAACTCATTAATATTGTATGTTTGATGTAGATTGCAAGAGTTAATTGGAGTCGGAGCATGAGTCGAAGTAGGGTCTACAGTTTCACGAATAGGGGTAAGAGTAACAATAGGTTTGAGCAGTTAATGAACTTTTATGATTCAGAGTAAAAGTAGTTTATAAAATTTAATGATTTGGTATTGCGATAAATCAATTAATCTATAGTTTATTTTTTTTTTCTTTAATATATTTTTTAAGATTTGGTTGACAATGATTGTTTGTATTGATTGCAGAAGCCGAGCTCGTAAAATACTGGTCTTTTAGGATGCTTTTGACTCTTGACACTTGGACCGTCGACAACCTAGCTGCCTATAAGGGACGTACTTCGTTTGGTTAAATGTTTATTTCGAGTTCGATTTAGTTTTAAGTTTAGAATTTTTTTATTACTGTATGTTTGATGTTCGAGTTAATAGGAGTTAGAGTAGGAGTTGAAGTGAGTGATAGCTTTTAATAGAGTAGGGTTAGTACTAGGAGTTGGCAAGTCACGTTGGAAGCTAGAGTCGAAGTCGGAGTTGAAGAGAGTAATAATTTTTTTAAGAGTAAGGGTAGGTCTAGGAGTAGGTGAGTCATGGTAGGAGTAAGAGTCGAAGTAGGCACTAAAGTTTCACGATTAGGTTAATGGTAACAATAGGTAGGAGCAGCTCCGAAAATTTCATGAGTAGATGTAGGGGTCGTGTATGAAATTTCATATTTTTGTATTACTATATATTTATTATTCTATAATTTACTACAGTTTTCTTTAAAAATTTGTAAAGATTTGCTTGAGAATGATTGTTGTTAATGATTGCAGAAGCTATGTTCGTGGAATTCTGCTCTTTTGGGGATGCTTATGATTATATACGCTTGGACCTTCCGCAATCCAGCCGCTCGTAGGGGAAGTTGTTTGTTTATTTAAATTCTTATGGCTTGTTCGATTTAGTTTTCAATTTTTAATTCATTATTATTTTATGTTTGATATAGATTGCAAGAGTTAATAGGAGTAGGAGTCGAAGTAGGGACTACGGTTCAGGAATTAGGGTAAGAGTTACAATAGATAGAAGCAGTAAATGAAATTTTATGATTCGAATTAAGAGTACTCTGCGAAATTTAATGATTTGGTAGTGCGATAAATTTTTTGTGTCGCTGTGTATTTATTATCATTGTATAATTTACTACTGTTTTCTTTAAAATATTTACAAATAGTTGTTTGAGAAAAATTATTTTTTATTGATTGCTGAAGCTATGTTCGTGGAATTCTGGTCGTTCGGGGATGCTTTTGAATATATAAACTAGGGCCGTCTGCAGTCCAGCTGCTCGTGAGGGAAGTAGTTCATTTATTTGAATTCTTATGGCTCGTTCGATTTAGTTTTCAAATTTGAACTCACTAATATTGTATGTTTGATGTAGATTGCAAGAGTTAATAGGAGTCGGAGCATGAGTCGAAGCAGGATCTACAGTTTCACGAATAGGGGTAAAGGTAACAAAAGGTTGGAGCAGTTAATGAACTTTTATGATTCAGAGTAAAAGTAGTTCGTAAAATGTAATGATTTGGTATTGCGATAAATTAGTTAATCTATAGTTCATTTTTGTTTTCTTTAAAATATTTTCTTAGATTTGGTTGACAATGATTGTATGTATTGATTGCAGATGCCGAGCTCGTAAAATACCGGTCTTTCGGGATATTTTTGCCGTGGACACTTGAACCGTCAACAACCTAGCTTCCTATAAGGGAAGTGCTTCATTTAGTTAAATGTTTATGACCAGTTCGATTTAGTTTTAAGTTTAGAATTTTATTACTATTGTATGTTTGATGTAGATTACTTGAGTTAATAGGAGTTAGAGTAGGAGTTGAAGTGAGTGATAACTTTTAATAGAGTAGGGTTAGTGCTAGTACCAGGCAAGTCACGGTAGGAGTTAGAGTCGAAGTTGGAGTTGAAGAGAGTAATAATTTTTTTAAGAGTAGGTGTAGGTCTAGGAGTAGGTAAGTTATAGTCGAAGTAAGAGTCGAAGTAGGCACTAAGTTTCAAGAATGGGGTAAGGGTAACAATAGGTAGGAGCAGCTCCTAAAATTTCATACGTAGAAGTAAGAATAGTGTATGAAATTTCATGTTTTTGTGTCGCTATATATTTATTATTATTGTATAGTTTACCACAGTTTTCTTTAAAATATTTACAAAGATTTGTTTGGGAATGATTGCAGAAGCTATGTTCGTGGGATTCTGGTCGTTAGGGGATAATATATAAACCAGGGCCGTCTGCAATCCAACTGCATGTAAGTAGTTCATTTATTTAAATTCTTATGGTTCGTTCGATTTAGTTTTCAGATTTGAACTCATTAATATTGTATGTTTGATGTAGATTGCAAGAGTTAATTGGAGTCGGAGCATGAGTCGAAGTAGGGTCTACAGTTTCACGAATAGGGGTAAGAGTAACAATAGGTTTGAGCAGTTAATGAACTTTTATGATTCAGAGTAAAAGTAGTTTATAAAATTTAATGATTTGGTATTGCGATAAATCAATTAATCTATAGTTTATTTTTGTTTTCTTTAATATATTTTTTAAGATTTGGTTGACAATGATTGTTTGTATTGATTGCAGAAGCCGAGCTCGTAAAATACTGGTCTTTTAGGATGCTTTTGACTCTTGACACTTGGACCGTCGACAACCTAGCTGCCTATAAGGGACGTACTTCGTTTGGTTAAATGTTTATTTCGAGTTCGATTTAGTTTTAAGTTTAGAATTTTTTTATTACTGTATGTTTGATGTTCGAGTTAATAGGAGTTAGAGTAGGAGTTGAAGTGAGTGATAGCTTTTAATAGAGTAGGGTTAGTACTAGGAGTTGGCAAGTCACGTTGGAAGCTAGAGTCGAAGTCGGAGTTGAAGAGAGTAATAATTTTTTTAAGAGTAAGGGTAGGTCTAGGAGTAGGTGAGTCATGGTAGGAGTAAGAGTCGAAGTAGGCACTAAAGTTTCACGATTAGGTTAATGGTAACAATAGGTAGGAGCAGCTCCGAAAATTTCATGAGTAGATGTAGGGGTCGTGTATGAAATTTCATATTTTTGTATTACTATATATTTATTATTCTATAATTTACTACAGTTTTCTTTAAAAATTTGTAAAGATTTGCTTGAGAATGATTGTTGTTAATGATTGCAGAAGCTATGTTCGTGGAATTCTGCTCTTTTGGGGATGCTTATGATTATATACGCTTGGACCTTCCGCAATCCAGCCGCTCGTAGGGGAAGTTGTTTGTTTATTTAAATTCTTATGGCTTGTTCGATTTAGTTTTCAATTTTTAATTCATTATTATTTTATGTTTGATATAGATTGCAAGAGTTAATAGGAGTAGGAGTCGAAGTAGGGACTACGGTTCAGGAATTAGGGTAAGAGTTACAATAGATAGAAGCAGTTAATGAAATTTTATGATTCGAATTAAGAGTACTCTGCGAAATTTAATGATTTGGTAGTGCGATAAATTTTTTGTGTCGCTGTGTATTTATTATCATTGTATAATTTACTACTGTTTTCTTTAAAATATTTACAAATAGTTGTTTGAGAAAAATTATTTTTTATTGATTGCTGAAGCTATGTTCGTGGAATTCTGGTCGTTCGGGGATGCTTTTGAATATATAAACTAGGGCCGTCTGCAGTCCAGCTGCTCGTGAGGGAAGTAGTTCATTTATTTGAATTCTTATGGCTCGTTCGATTTAGTTTTCAAATTTGAACTCACTAATATTGTATGTTTGATGTAGATTGCAAGAGTTAATAGGAGTCGGAGCATGAGTCGAAGCAGGATCTACAGTTTCACGAATAGGGGTAAAGGTAACAAAAGGTTGGAGCAGTTAATGAACTTTTATGATTCAGAGTAAAAGTAGTTCGTAAAATGTAATGATTTGGTATTGCGATAAATTAGTTAATCTATAGTTCATTTTTGTTTTCTTTAAAATATTTTCTTAGATTTGGTTGACAATGATTGTATGTATTGATTGCAGATGCCGAGCTCGTAAAATACCGGTCTTTCGGGATATTTTTGCCGTGGACACTTGAACCGTCAACAACCTAGCTTCCTATAAGGGAAGTGCTTCATTTAGTTAAATGTTTATGACCAGTTCGATTTAGTTTTAAGTTTAGAATTTTATTACTATTGTATGTTTGATGTAGATTACTTGAGTTAATAGGAGTTAGAGTAGGAGTTGAAGTGAGTGATAACTTTTAATAGAGTAGGGTTAGTGCTAGTACCAGGCAAGTCACGGTAGGAGTTAGAGTCGAAGTTGGAGTTGAAGAGAGTAATAATTTTTTTAAGAGTAGGTGTAGGTCTAGGAGTAGGTAAGTTATAGTCGAAGTAAGAGTCGAAGTAGGCACTAAGTTTCAAGAATGGGGTAAGGGTAACAATAGGTAGGAGCAGCTCCTAAAATTTCATACGTAGAAGTAAGAATAGTGTATGAAATTTCATGTTTTTGTGTTGCTATATATTTATTATTATTGTATAGTTTACCACAGTTTTCTTTAAAATATTTACAAAGATTTGTTTGGGAATGATTGCAGAAGCTATGTTCGTGGGATTCTGGTCGTTAGGGGATAATATATAAACCAGGGCCGTCTGCAATCCAACTGCATGTAAGTAGTTCATTTATTTAAATTCTTATGGTTCGTTCGATTTAGTTTTCAGATTTGAACTCATTAATATTGTATGTTTGATGTAGATTGCAAGAGTTAATTGGAGTCGGAGCATGAGTCGAAGTAGGGTCTACAGTTTCACGAATAGGGGTAAGAGTAACAATAGGTTTGAGCAGTTAATGAACTTTTATGATTCAGAGTAAAAGTAGTTTATAAAATTTAATGATTTGGTATTGCGATAAATCAATTAATCTATAGTTTATTTTTGTTTTCTTTAATATATTTTTTAAGATTTGGTTGACAATGATTGTTTGTATTGATTGCAGAAGCCGAGCTCGTAAAATACTGGTCTTTTAGGATGCTTTTGACTCTTGACACTTGGACCGTCGACAACCTAGCTGCCTATAAGGGACGTACTTCGTTTGGTTAAATGTTTATTTCGAGTTCGATTTAGTTTTAAGTTTAGAATTTTTTTATTACTGTATGTTTGATGTTCGAGTTAATAGGAGTTAGAGTAGGAGTTGAAGTGAGTGATAGCTTTTAATAGAGTAGGGTTAGTACTAGGAGTTGGCAAGTCACGTTGGAAGCTAGAGTCGAAGTCGGAGTTGAAGAGAGTAATAATTTTTTTAAGAGTAAGGGTAGGTCTAGGAGTAGGTGAGTCATGGTAGGAGTAAGAGTCGAAGTAGGCACTAAAGTTTCACGATTAGGTTAATGGTAACAATAGGTAGGAGCAGCTCCGAAAATTTCATGAGTAGATGTAGGGGTCGTGTATGAAATTTCATATTTTTGTATTACTATATATTTATTATTCTATAATTTACTACAGTTTTCTTTAAAAATTTGTAAAGATTTGCTTGAGAATGATTGTTGTTAATGATTGCAGAAGCTATGTTCGTGGAATTCTGCTCTTTTGGGGATGCTTATGATTATATACGCTTGGACCTTCCGCAATCCAGCCGCTCGTAGGGGAAGTTGTTTGTTTATTTAAATTCTTATGGCTTGTTCGATTTAGTTTTCAATTTTTAATTCATTATTATTTTATGTTTGATATAGATTGCAAGAGTTAATAGGAGTAGGAGTCGAAGTAGGGACTACGGTTCAGGAATTAGGGTAAGAGTTACAATAGATAGAAGCAGTTAATGAAATTTTATGATTCGAATTAAGAGTACTCTGCGAAATTTAATGATTTGGTAGTGCGATAAATTTTTTGTGTCGCTGTGTATTTATTATCATTGTATAATTTACTACTGTTTTCTTTAAAATATTTACAAATAGTTGTTTGAGAAAAATTATTTTTTATTGATTGCTGAAGCTATGTTCGTGGAATTCTGGTCGTTCGGGGATGCTTTTGAATATATAAACTAGGGCCGTCTGCAGTCCAGCTGCTCGTGAGGGAAGTAGTTCATTTATTTGAATTCTTATGGCTCGTTCGATTTAGTTTTCAAATTTGAACTCACTAATATTGTATGTTTGATGTAGATTGCAAGAGTTAATAGGAGTCGGAGCATGAGTCGAAGCAGGATCTACAGTTTCACGAATAGGGGTAAAGGTAACAAAAGGTTGGAGCAGTTAATGAACTTTTATGATTCAGAGTAAAAGTAGTTCGTAAAATGTAATGATTTGGTATTGCGATAAATTAGTTAATCTATAGTTCATTTTTGTTTTCTTTAAAATATTTTCTTAGATTTGGTTGACAATGATTGTATGTATTGATTGCAGATGCCGAGCTCGTAAAATACCGGTCTTTCGGGATATTTTTGCCGTGGACACTTGAACCGTCAACAACCTAGCTTCCTATAAGGGAAGTGCTTCATTTAGTTAAATGTTTATGACCAGTTCGATTTAGTTTTAAGTTTAGAATTTTATTACTATTGTATGTTTGATGTAGATTACTTGAGTTAATAGGAGTTAGAGTAGGAGTTGAAGTGAGTGATAACTTTTAATAGAGTAGGGTTAGTGCTAGTACCAGGCAAGTCACGGTAGGAGTTAGAGTCGAAGTTGGAGTTGAAGAGAGTAATAATTTTTTTAAGAGTAGGTGTAGGTCTAGGAGTAGGTAAGTTATAGTCGAAGTAAGAGTCGAAGTAGGCACTAAGTTTCAAGAATGGGGTAAGGGTAACAATAGGTAGGAGAAGCTCCTAAAATTTCATACGTAGAAGTAAGAATAGTGTATGAAATTTCATGTTTTTGTGTTGCTATATATTTATTATTATTGTATAGTTTACCACAGTTTTCTTTAAAATATTTACAAAGATTTGTTTGGGAATGATTGCAGAAGCTATGTTCGTGGGATTCTGGTCGTTAGGGGATAATATATAAACCAGGGCCGTCTGCAATCCAACTGCATGTAAGTAGTTCATTTATTTAAATTCTTATGGTTCGTTCGATTTAGTTTTCAGATTTGAACTCATTAATATTGTATGTTTGATGTAGATTGCAAGAGTTAATTGGAGTCGGAGCATGAGTCGAAGTAGGGTCTACAGTTTCACGAATAGGGGTAAGAGTAACAATAGGTTTGAGCAGTTAATGAACTTTTATGATTCAGAGTAAAAGTAGTTTATAAAATTTAATGATTTGGTATTGCGATAAATCAATTAATCTATAGTTTATTTTTGTTTTCTTTAATATATTTTTTAAGATTTGGTTGACAATGATTGTTTGTATTGATTGCAGAAGCCGAGCTCGTAAAATACTGGTCTTTTAGGATGCTTTTGACTCTTGACACTTGGACCGTCGACAACCTAGCTGCCTATAAGGGACGTACTTCGTTTGGTTAAATGTTTATTTCGAGTTCGATTTAGTTTTAAGTTTAGAATTTTTTTATTACTGTATGTTTGATGTTCGAGTTAATAGGAGTTAGAGTAGGAGTTGAAGTGAGTGATAGCTTTTAATAGAGTAGGGTTAGTACTAGGAGTTGGCAAGTCACGTTGGAAGCTAGAGTCGAAGTCGGAGTTGAAGAGAGTAATAATTTTTTTAAGAGTAAGGGTAGGTCTAGGAGTAGGTGAGTCATGGTAGGAGTAAGAGTCGAAGTAGGCACTAAAGTTTCACGATTAGGTTAATGGTAACAATAGGTAGGAGCAGCTCCGAAAATTTCATGAGTAGATGTAGGGGTCGTGTATGAAATTTCATATTTTTGTATTACTATATATTTATTATTCTATAATTTACTACAGTTTTCTTTAAAAATTTGTAAAGATTTGCTTGAGAATGATTGTTGTTAATGATTGCAGAAGCTATGTTCGTGGAATTCTGCTCTTTTGGGGATGCTTATGATTATATACGCTTGGACCTTCCGCAATCCAGCCGCTCGTAGGGGAAGTTGTTTGTTTATTTAAATTCTTATGGCTTGTTCGATTTAGTTTTCAATTTTTAATTCATTATTATTTTATGTTTGATATAGATTGCAAGAGTTAATAGGAGTAGGAGTCGAAGTAGGGACTACGGTTCAGGAATTAGGGTAAGAGTTACAATAGATAGAAGCAGTAAATGAAATTTTATGATTCGAATTAAGAGTACTCTGCGAAATTTAATGATTTGGTAGTGCGATAAATTTTTTGTGTCGCTGTGTATTTATTATCATTGTATAATTTACTACTGTTTTCTTTAAAATATTTACAAATAGTTGTTTGAGAAAAATTATTTTTTATTGATTGCTGAAGCTATGTTCGTGGAATTCTGGTCGTTCGGGGATGCTTTTGAATATATAAACTAGGGCCGTCTGCAGTCCAGCTGCTCGTGAGGGAAGTAGTTCATTTATTTGAATTCTTATGGCTCGTTCGATTTAGTTTTCAAATTTGAACTCACTAATATTGTATGTTTGATGTAGATTGCAAGAGTTAATAGGAGTCGGAGCATGAGTCGAAGCAGGATCTACAGTTTCACGAATAGGGGTAAAGGTAATGATTCAGTTAATGAACTTTTATGATTCAGAGTAAAAGTAGTTCGTAAAATGTAATGATTTGGTATTGCGATAAATTAGTTAATCTATAGTTCATTTTTGTTTTCTTTAAAATATTTTCTTAGATTTGGTTGACAATGATTGTATGTATTGATTGCAGATGCCGAGCTCGTAAAATACCGGTCTTTCGGGATATTTTTGCCGTGGACACTTGAACCGTCAACAACCTAGCTTCTTATAAGGGAAGTACTTCATTTAGTTAAATATTTATGACCAGTTCGATTTAGTTTTAAGTTTAGAATTTTATTACTATTGTATGTTTGATGTAGATTACTTGAGTTAATAGGAGATAGAGTAGGAGTTGAAGTGAGTGATAACTTTTAATAGAGTAGGGTTAGTGCTAGTAGCAGGCAAGTCACGGTAGGAGTTAGAGTCGAAGTTGGAGTTGAAGAGAGTAATAATTTTTTTTAAGAGTAGGTGTAGGTCTAGGAGTAGGTAAGTTATAGTCGAAGTAAGAGTCGAAGTAGGCACTAAGTTTCACGAATGGGGTAAGGGTAACAATAGGTAGGAGCAGCTCCTAAAATTTCATAAGTAGAAGTAAGAATAGTGTATGAAATTTCATGTTTTTGTGTTGCTATATATTTATTATTATTGTATAGTTTACCACAGTTTTCTTTAAAATATTTACAAAGATTTGTTTGGGAATGATTGCAGAAGCTATGTTCGTGGAATTCTGGTCGTTAGGGGATAATATATAAACCAGGGCCGTCTGCAATCCAACTGCATGTTAGTAGTTCATTTATTTAAATTCTTATGGTTCGTTCGATTTAGTTTTCAAATTTGAACTCATTAATATTGTATGTTTGATGTAGATTGCAAGAGTTAATTGGAGTCGGAGCATGAGTCGAAGTAGGGTCTACAGTTTCACGGATAGGGGTAAGAGTAATAATAGGTTTGAGCAGTTAATGAACTTTTATGACTCAGAGTAAAAGATGTTTATAAAATTTAATTATTTGGTATTGCGATAAATCAATTAATCTATAGTTTATTTTTTTTTTCTTTAATATATTTTTTAAGATTTGGTTGACAATGATTGTTTGTATTGATTGCAGAAGCCGAGCTCGTAACATATTGGTCTTTTGGGATGCTTTTGACTCCGGACATTTGGACCGTCGACAACCTAGCTGCATATAAGGGAAGTACTTCGTTTGGTTAAATGTTTATTTCGAGTTCGATTTAGTTTTAAGTTTAGAATTTTATTATTACTGTATGTTTGATGTTCGAGTTAATAGGAGTTAGAGTAGGAGTTGAAGTGAGTGATAGCTTTTAATAGAGTAGGGTTAGTACGAGGAGTAGGCAAGTCACGTTCGAAGTTAGAGTGGAAGTTGGAGTTGAAGAGAGTAATAATTTTTTTAAGAGTAAGGGTAGGTCTAGGAGTAGGTGAGTCATGGTAGGAGTAAGAGTCGAAATAGGCACTAAAGTTTCACGATTAGGTTAATGGTAACAATAGGTAGGAGCAGCTCCGAAAATTTCATGAGTAGATGTAGGGGTCGTGTATGAAATTTCATATTTTTGTATTACTATATATTTATTATTCTATAATTTACTACAGTTTTCTTTAAAAATTTGTAAAGATTTGCTTGAGAATGATTGTTGTTAATGACTGCAGAAGCTATGTTCGTGGAATTCTGCTCTTTTGGGGATGCTTATGATTATATACGCTTGGACCTTCCGCAATCCAGCCGCTCGTAGGGGAAGTTGTTTGTTTATTTAAATTCTTATGGCTTGTTCGATTTAGTTTTCAATCTTTAATTCATTATTATTTTATGTTTGATATAGATTACAAGAGTTAATAGGAGTAGGAGTCGAAGTAAGGACTACGGTTCACGAATTAGGGTAAGAGTTACAATAGATAGAAGCAGTTAATGAAATTTTATGATTCGAATTAAGAGTACTCTGCGAAATTTAATGATTTGGTAGTGCGATAAATTTTTTGTGTCGCTGTGTATTTATTATCATTGTATAATTTACTACAATTTTCTTTAAAATATTTACAAATAGTTGTTTGAGAATAATTGTTTTTATTGATTGCTGAAGCTATGTTCGTGGAATTCTGGTCGTTCGGGGATGCTTTTGAATATATAAACTAGGGCCGTCTGCAGTCCAGCTGCTCGTAAGCGAAGTAGTTCATTTATTTGAATTCTTATGGCTCGTTCGATTTAGTTTTCAAATTTGAACTCACTAATATTGTATGTTTGATGTAGATTGCAAGAGTTAATAGGAGTCGGAGCATGAGTCGAAGCAGGATCTACAGTTTCACGAATAGGGGTAAAGGTAACAAAAGGTTGGAGCAGTTAATGAACTTTTATGATTCAGAGTAAAAGTAGTTCGTAAAATGTAATGATTTGGTATTGCGATAAATTAGTTAATCTATAGTTCATTTTTGTTTTCTTTAAAATATTTTCTTAGATTTGGTTGACAATGATTGTATGTATTGATTGCAGATGCCGAGCTCGTAAAATACCGGTCTTTCGGGATATTTTTGCCGTGGACACTTGAACCGTCAACAACCTAGCTTCCTATAAGGGAAGTGCTTCATTTAGTTAAATGTTTATGACCAGTTCGATTTAGTTTTAAGTTTAGAATTTTATTACTATTGTATGTTTGATGTAGATTACTTGAGTTAATAGGAGATAGAGTAGGAGTTGAAGTGAGTGATAACTTTTAATAGAGTAGGGTTAGTGCTAGTAGCAGGCAAGTCACGGTAGGAGTTAGAGTCGAAGTTGGAGTTGAAGAGAGTAATAATTTTTTTTAAGAGTAGGTGTAGGTCTAGGAGTAGGTAAGTTATAGTCGAAGTAAGAGTCGAAGTAGGCACTAAGTTTCACGAATGGGGTAAGGGTAACAATAGGTAGGAGCAGCTCCTAAAATTTCATAAGTAGAAGTAAGAATAGTGTATGAAATTTCATGTTTTTGTGTTGCTATATATTTATTATTATTGTATAGTTTACCACAGTTTTCTTTAAAATATTTACAAAGATTTGTTTGGGAATGATTGCAGAAGCTATGTTCGTGGAATTCTGGTCGTTAGGGGATAATATATAAACCAGGGCCGTCTGCAATCCAACTGCATTTTAGTAGTTCATTTATTTAAATTCTTATGGTTCGTTCGATTTAGTTTTCAAATTTGAACTCATTAATATTGTATGTTTGATGTAGATTGCAAGAGTTAATTGGAGTCGGAGCATGAGTCGAAGTAGGGTCTACAGTTTCACGGATAGGGGTAAGAGTAATAATAGGTTTGAGCAGTTAATGAACTTTTATGACTCAGAGTAAAAGATGTTTATAAAATTTAATTATTTGGTATTGCGATAAATCAATTAATCTATAGTTTATTTTTTTTTTCTTTAATATATTTTTTAAGATTTGGTTGACAATGATTGTTTGTATTGATTGCAGAAGCCGAGCTCGTAACATATTGGTCTTTTGGGATGCTTTTGGCTCCGGACATTTGGACCGTCGACAACCTAGCTGCATATAAGGGAAGTACTTCGTTTGGTTAAATGTTTATTTCGAGTTCGATTTAGTTTTAAGTTTAGAATTTTATTATTACTGTATGTTTGATGTTCGAGTTAATAGGAGTTAGAGTAGGAGTTGAAGTGAGTGATAGCTTTTAATAGAGTAGGGTTAGTACGAGGAGTAGGCAAGTCACGTTCGAAGTTAGAGTGGAAGTTGGAGTTGAAGAGAGTAATAATTTTTTTAAGAGTAAGGGTAGGTCTAGGAGTAGGTGAGTCATGGTAGGAGTAAGAGTCGAAATAGGCACTAAAGTTTCACGATTAGGTTAATGGTAACAATAGGTAGGAGCAGCTCCGAAAATTTCATGAGTAGATGTAGGGGTCGTGTATGAAATTTCATATTTTTGTATTACTATATATTTATTATTCTATAATTTACTACAGTTTTCTTTAAAAATTTGTAAAGATTTGCTTGAGAATGATTGTTGTTAATGATTGCAGAAGCTATGTTCGTGGAATTCTGCTCTTTTGGGGATGCTTATGATTATATACGCTTGGACCTTCCGCAATCCAGCTGCTCGGAGGGGAAGTTGTTTGTTTATTTAAATTCTTATGGCTTGTTCGATTTAGTTTCAATTTTTAATTCATTATTATTTTATGTTTGATATAGATTGCAAGAGTTAATAGGAGTAGGAGTCGAAGTAGGGACTACGGTTCACGAATTAGGGTAAGAGTTAATAGGAGTTAGAGTAGGAGTTGAAGTGAGTGATAACTTTTAATAGAGTAGGGTTAGTGCTAGTAGCAGGCAAGTCACGGTAGTAGTTAGAGCCGAAGTTGGAGTTGAAGAGAGTAATAATTTTTTTAAGAGTAGGTGTAGGTGTAGGTCTAGGAGTAGGTAAGTTATAGTCGAAGTAAGAGTCGAAGTAGGCGGCACTAAGTTTCACGAATGGGGTAAGGGTAACAACAATAGGTAGGAGCAGCTCCTAAAATTTCATAAGTAGAAGTAAGAATAGTGTATGAAATTTCATGTTTTTGTGTTGCTATATATTTATTATTATTGTACAGTTTACCACAGTTTTCTTTAAAATATTTACAAAGATTTGTTTGGGAATGATTGCAGAAGCTATGTTCGTTGAATTCTGGTCGTTAGGGGATAATATATAAACCAGGGCCGTCTGCAATCCAGCTCCATGTAAGTAGTTCATTTATTTAAATTCTTATGGTTCGTTCGATTTAGTTTTCAAATTTGAACTCATTAATATTGTATGTTTGATGTAGATTGCAAGAGTTAATTGGAGTCGGAGCATGAGTCGAAGTAGGGTCTACAGTTTCACGAATAGGGGTAAGAGTAACAATAGGTTTGAGCAGTTAATGAACTTTTATGATTCAGAGTAAAAGATGTTTATAAAATTTAATGATTTGGTATTGCGATAAATCAATTAATCTATAGTTTATTTTTGTTTTCTTTAATATATTTTTTAAGATTTGGTTGACAATGATTGTTTGTATTGATTGCAGAAGCCGAGCTCGTAAAATACTGGTCTTTTGGGATGCTTTTGACTCTGGACACTTGGACCGTCGACAACCTAGCTAGGCATAAGGGACGTACTTCGTTTGGTTAAATGTTTATTTCGAGTTCGATTTAGTTTTAAGTTTAGAATTTTATTATTACTGTATGTTTGATGTTTGAGTTAATAGGAGTTAGAGTAGGAGTTGAAGTGAGTGATAGCTTTTAATAGAGTAGGGTTAGTACTCGGAGTAGGCAAGTCACGTTGGAAGCTAGAGTCGAAGTCGGAGTTGAAGAGAGTAATAATTTTTTTAAGAGTAAGGGTAGGTCTAGGAGTAGGTGAGTCATGGTAGGAGTAAGAGTCGAAGTAGGCACTAAAATTTCACGATTAGGTTAATGGTAACAATAGGTAGGAGCAGCTCCGAAAATTTCATGAGTAGATGTAGGGGTCGTGTATGAAATTTCATGTTTTTGTATTGCTATATATTTATTATTCTATAATTTACTACAGTTTTCTTTAAAATATTTGTCAAGATTTGCTTGGGAATGATTGTTGTTAATGATTGCAGAAGCTATGTTCGTGGAATTCTGCTCTTTTGGGGATGCTTATGATTATATTCGCTTGGAACTTCCGCAATCCAGCTGCTCGGAGGGGAAGTTGTTTGTTTATTTAAATTCTTATGGCTTGTTCGATTTAGTTTCAATTTTTAATTCATTATTATTTTATGTTTGATATAGATTGCAAGAGTTAATAGGAGTAGGAGTCGAAGTAGGGACTACGGTTCACGAATTAGGGTAAGAGTTACAATAGATAGAAGCAGTTAATGGAGTTTTATGATTCGAATTAAGAGTACTCTGCGAAATTTAATGATTTGGTAGTGCGATAAATTTTTTGTGTCGCTGTGTATTTATTATCATTGTATAATTCACTACTGTTTTCTTTAAAATATTTACAAATAGTTGTTTGAGAATAATTATTTTTATTGATTGCCGAAACTATGTTCGTGGAATTCTGGTCGTTCGGGGATGCTTTTGAATATATAAACTAGGGCCGTCTGCAGTCCAGCTGCTCGTAAGGGATGTAGTTCATTTATTTGAATTCTTATGGCTCGTTCGATTTAGTTTTCAAATTTGAACTCACTAATATTGTATGTTTGATGTAGATTGCAAGAGTTAATAGGAGTCGGAGCATGAGTCGAAGCAGGATCTACAGTTTCACGAATAGTGGTAAAGGTAACAACAGGTTGGAGCAGTTAATGAACTTTTATGATTCAGAGTAAAAGTAGTTCGTAAAATTTAATGATCTGGTATTGCGATAAATTAATTAATCTATAGTTCATTTTTATTTTCTTTAAAATATTTTCTTAGATTTGGTTGACAATGATTGTATGTATTGATTGCAGATGCCGAGTTCGTAAAATACCGGTCTTTCGGGATATTTTTGCTGTGGACACTTGAACCGTCAACAACCTAGCTTCCTATAAGGGAAGTACTTCGTTTAGTTAAATTTTTATGACCAGTTTGATTTAGTTTTAAGTTTAGAATTTTATTACTATTGTATGTTTGATGTAGATTACCTGAGTTAATAGGAGTTAGAGTAGGAGTTGAAGTGAGTGATAACTTTTAATAGAGTAGGGTTAGTGCTAGTAGCAGGCAAGTCACGGTAGTAGTTAGAGCCGAAGTTGGAGTTGAAGAGAGTAATAATTTTTTTAAGAGTAGGTGTAGGTGTAGGTCTAGGAGTAGGTAAGTTATAGTCGAAGTAAGAGTCGAAGTAGGCGGCACTAAGTTTCACGAATGGGGTAAGGGTAACAACAATAGGTAGGAGCAGCTCCTAAAATTTCATAAGTAGAAGTAAGAATAGTGTATGAAATTTCATGTTTTTGTGTTGCTATATATTTATTATTATTGTACAGTTTACCACAGTTTTCTTTAAAATATTTACAAAGATTTGTTTGGGAATGATTGCAGAAGCTATGTTCGTTGAATTCTGGTCGTTAGGGGATAATATATATACCAGGGCCGTCTGCAATCCAGCTCCATGTAAGTAGTTCATTTATTTAAATTCTTATGGTTCGTTCGATTTAGTTTTCAAATTTGAACTCATTAATATTGTATGTTTGATGTAGATTGCAAGAGTTAATTGGAGTCGGAGCATGAGTCGAAGTAGGGTCTACAGTTTCACGAATAGGGGTAAGAGTAACAATAGGTTTGAGCAGTTAATGAACTTTTATGATTCAGAGTAAAAGATGTTTATAAAATTTAATGATTTGGTATTGCGATAAATCAATTAATCTATAGTTTATTTTTGTTTTCTTTAATATATTTTTTAAGATTTGGTTGACAATGATTGTTTGTATTGATTGCAGAAGCCGAGCTCGTAAAATACTTGTCTTTTGGGATGCTTTTGACTCTGGACACTTGGACCGTCGACAACCTAGCTGCCTATAAGGGACGTACTTCGTTTGGTTAAATGTTTATTTCGAGTTCGATTTAGTTTTAAGTTTAGAATTTTATTATTACTGTATGTTTGATGTTTGAGTTAATAGGAGTTAGAGTAGGAGTTGAAGTGAGTGATAGCTTTTAATAGAGTAGGGTTAGTACTCGGAGTAGGCAAGTCACGTTGGAAGCTAGAGTCGAAGTCGGAGTTGAAGAGTAATAATTTTTTTAAGAGTAAGGGTAGGTCTAGGAGTAGGTGAGTCATGGTAGGAGTAAGAGTCGAAGTAGGCACTAAAATTTCACGATTAGGTTAATGGTAACAATAGGTAGGAGCAGCTCCGAAAATTTCATGAGTAGATGTAGGGGTCGTGTATGAAATTTCATGTTTTTGTATTGCTATATATTTATTATTCTATAATTTACTACAGTTTTCTTTAAAATATTTGTCAAGATTTGCTTGGGAATGATTGTTGTTAATGATTGCAGAAGCTATGTTCGTGGAATTCTGCTCTTTTGGGGATGCTTATGATTATATTCGCTTGGAACTTCCGCAATCCAGCTGCTCGGAGGGGAAGTTGTTTGTTTATTTAAATTCTTATGGCTTGTTCGATTTAGTTTCAATTTTTAATTCATTATTATTTTATGTTTGATATAGATTGCAAGAGTTAATAGGAGTAGGAGTCGAAGTAGGGACTACGGTTCACGAATTAGGGTAAGAGTTACAATAGATAGAAGCAGTTAATGGAGTTTTATGATTCGAATTAAGAGTACTCTGCGAAATTTAATGATTTGGTAGTGCGATAAATTTTTTGTGTCGCTGTGTATTTATTATCATTGTATAATTCACTACTGTTTTCTTTAAAATATTTACAAATAGTTGTTTGAGAATAATTATTTTTATTGATTGCCGAAGCTATGTTCGTGGAATTCTGGTCGTTCGGGGATGCTTTTGAATATATAAACTAGGACCGTCTGCAGTCCAGCTGCTCGTAAGGGATGTAGTTCATTTATTTGAATTCTTATGGCTCGTTCGATTTAGTTTTCAAATTTGAACTCACTAATATTGTATGTTTGATGTAGATTGCAAGAGTTAATAGGAGTCGGAGCATGAGTCGAAGCAGGATCTACAGTTTCACGAATAGTGGTAAAGGTAACAACAGGTTGGAGCAGTTAATGAACTTTTATGATTCAGAGTAAAAGTAGTTCGTAAAATTTAATGATCTGGTATTGCGATAAATTAATTAATCTATAGTTCATTTTTATTTTCTTTAAAATATTTTCTTAGATTTGGTTGACAATGATTGTATGTATTGATTGCAGATGCCGAGTTCGTAAAATACCGGTCTTTCGGGATATTTTTGCTGTGGACACTTGAACCGTCAACAACCTAGCTTCCTATAAGGGAAGTACTTCGTTTAGTTAAATTTTTATGACCAGTTTGATTTAGTTTTAAGTTTAGAATTTTATTACTATTGTATGTTTGATGTAGATTACCTGAGTTAATAGGAGTTAGAGTAGGAGTTGAAGTGAGTGATAACTTTTAATAGAGTAGGGTTAGTGCTAGTAGCAGGCAAGTCACGGTAGTAGTTAGAGCCGAAGTTGGAGTTGAAGAGAGTAATAATTTTTTTAAGAGTAGGTGTAGGTGTAGGTCTAGGAGTAGGTAAGTTATAGTCGAAGTAAGAGTCGAAGTAGGCGGCACTAAGTTTCACGAATGGGGTAAGGGTAACAACAATAGGTAGGAGCAGCTCCTAAAATTTCATAAGTAGAAGTAAGAATAGTGTATGAAATTTCATGTTTTTGTGTTGCTATATATTTATTATTATTGTACAGTTTACCACAGTTTTCTTTAAAATATTTACAAAGATTTGTTTGGGAATGATTGCAGAAGCTATGTTCGTTGAATTCTGGTCGTTAGGGGATAATATATATACCAGGGCCGTCTGCAATCCAGCTCCATGTAAGTAGTTCATTTATTTAAATTCTTATGGTTCGTTCGATTTAGTTTTCAAATTTGAACTCATTAATATTGTATGTTTGATGTAGATTGCAAGAGTTAATTGGAGTCGGAGCATGAGTCGAAGTAGGGTCTACAGTTTCACGAATAGGGGTAAGAGTAACAATAGGTTTGAGCAGTTAATGAACTTTTATGATTCAGAGTAAAAGATGTTTATAAAATTTAATGATTTGGTATTGCGATAAATCAATTAATCTATAGTTTATTTTTGTTTTCTTTAATATATTTTTTAAGATTTGGTTGACAATGATTGTTTGTATTGATTGCAGAAGCCGAGCTCGTAAAATACTTGTCTTTTGGGATGCTTTTGACTCTGGACACTTGGACCGTCGACAACCTAGCTGCCTATAAGGGACGTACTTCGTTTGGTTAAATGTTTATTTCGAGTTCGATTTAGTTTTAAGTTTAGAATTTTATTATTACTGTATGTTTGATGTTTGAGTTAATAGGAGTTAGAGTAGGAGTTGAAGTGAGTGATAGCTTTTAATAGAGTAGGGTTAGTACTCGGAGTAGGCAAGTCACGTTGGAAGCTAGAGTCGAAGTCGGAGTTGAAGAGTAATAATTTTTTTAAGAGTAAGGGTAGGTCTAGGAGTAGGTGAGTCATGGTAGGAGTAAGAGTCGAAGTAGGCACTAAAATTTCACGATTAGGTTAATGGTAACAATAGGTAGGAGCAGCTCCGAAAATTTCATGAGTAGATGTAGGGGTCGTGTATGAAATTTCATGTTTTTGTATTGCTATATATTTATTATTCTATAATTTACTACAGTTTTCTTTAAAATATTTGTCAAGATTTGCTTGGGAATGATTGTTGTTAATGATTGCAGAAGCTATGTTCGTGGAATTCTGCTCTTTTGGGGATGCTTATGATTATATTCGCTTGGAACTTCCGCAATCCAGCTGCTCGGAGGGGAAGTTGTTTGTTTATTTAAATTCTTATGGCTTGTTCGATTTAGTTTCAATTTTTAATTCATTATTATTTTATGTTTGATATAGATTGCAAGAGTTAATAGGAGTAGGAGTCGAAGTAGGGACTACGGTTCACGAATTAGGGTAAGAGTTACAATAGATAGAAGCAGTTAATGGAGTTTTATGATTCGAATTAAGAGTACTCTGCGAAATTTAATGATTTGGTAGTGCGATAAATTTTTTGTGTCGCTGTGTATTTATTATCATTGTATAATTCACTACTGTTTTCTTTAAAATATTTACAAATAGTTGTTTGAGAATAATTATTTTTATTGATTGCCGAAACTATGTTCGTGGAATTCTGGTCGTTCGGGGATGCTTTTGAATATATAAACTAGGGCCGTCTGCAGTCCAGCTGCTCGTAAGGGATGTAGTTCATTTATTTGAATTCTTATGGCTCGTTCGATTTAGTTTTCAAATTTGAACTCACTAATATTGTATGTTTGATGTAGATTGCAAGAGTTAATAGGAGTCGGAGCATGAGTCGAAGCAGGATCTACAGTTTCACGAATAGTGGTAAAGGTAACAACAGGTTGGAGCAGTTAATGAACTTTTATGATTCAGAGTAAAAGTAGTTCGTAAAATTTAATGATCTGGTATTGCGATAAATTAATTAATCTATAGTTCATTTTTATTTTCTTTAAAATATTTTCTTAGATTTGGTTGACAATGATTGTATGTATTGATTGCAGATGCCGAGTTCGTAAAATACCGGTCTTTCGGGATATTTTTGCTGTGGACACTTGAACCGTCAACAACCTAGCTTCCTATAAGGGAAGTACTTCGTTTAGTTAAATTTTTATGACCAGTTTGATTTAGTTTTAAGTTTAGAATTTTATTACTATTGTATGTTTGATGTAGATTACCTGAGTTAATAGGAGTTAGAGTAGGAGTTGAAGTGAGTGATAACTTTTAATAGAGTAGGGTTAGTGCTAGTAGCAGGCAAGTCACGGTAGTAGTTAGAGCCGAAGTTGGAGTTGAAGAGAGTAATAATTTTTTTAAGAGTAGGTGTAGGTGTAGGAGTAGGTAAGTCATAGTCGAAGTAGGCACTGAGTTTCACGAATGGGGGTAAGGGTGACATTAGGTAGGAGCAGCTCCTAAAATTTCATAAGTAGAAGTAAGAATAGTGTATGAAATTTCATATTTTTGTGTTGCTATATATTTATTATTATTGTATAGTTTACCACAGTTTTCTTTAAAATATTTACAAAGATTTGTTTGAGATTGATAATTTATAGTTTAGAAATGTTAATTTCCAATTTAGAATGAATACTTTGAAAGTTGAGGAACTAAAATGAGTACTTTTGAAAGTTCAGGGACTAAAATGAATACTTTGAAAATTGAGGGACTGAAATAAACTTCTTTGAAAACAAAGGGGCTTATATATTGTAATTAGAACATGTGGGAACAACCCAAATATATATTTGAACTAGCAGGGACTTATGAAGGCGTTTTAAAAACTACAAGGACTGATTTTGAAATAATTTTGGAACCCAGGGACTAAAGGGTAAATTCTGAAATTAAAATAAATCAGATTTTATATATATCAAATCCTTTATTTTTCTCCTTCAGTGTCGAGAGAAAACGAGGACGCAGCGATGCCGGCCTCGAGCAGGGGAGATCTGCCGGAGTTAAACGCCGGCGATCCACGGCGGTATTACCGCCGCCTTGTGGCGGTGATCAAAAGGAAAAGAAACGGTAACAAAAGGTAGAGCTTGGTGCGAGAAATTGGGTTAAAACAGCGGCTGAGTTCGCGATTTAGATCGTGATTTCTCCGGGTATAAATTCGGCTGTCGAGGTAGGTAGATATCTGGGTTTCGATTCTTTTCAGTTTTGGGTTTTTATTTGGGATTCGATTGGATATCAAACGAAATGGGCAGTGGCGATTTGACTGGTTACCGATTATGGAGGTGGTGATGTGTGGGTAGGCGAATTGGTTAGTGGTGGTGTCCGTTTGGTTTCTGGTATTAATGTGAAATTAATGTGCGTAAGTAAACTTCCCCTATTTTCATGAAAGTAGAAAGTTAATGTGAAATTAATGTGCGTAAGTAAATTTTCCCCTATTTTTTTCAAAGTTGAATGTAAATGTGGAATTAATGTGTAAACGACTGTCTTGCAACTTAATTGCTTTGATGAATTTCGTTTACTTTATGTAAGTATATGTTATTAAGAAAAATGTTCAAGCATGCACATTATCATATCATTGCATTATCAAGCATGCATTGGCATCGAAATTGGGAAGTCAAATGTTTTTAAATGAAAGAAATGTGTCAAGGTGCAAGTTTGTTCAAAAGTTATGTGTCCCAAGTTTTTAGGAAAGAATTGGGTGTACTTCTAGTTCATGAAAGATGCGAGTGAGAAATGGGGCGCGGGGGACCGGTTGCGACGGAATGTCCAACCGTTTTACAGTAGACTGTTAAACCGCTTTGCGGTGGGAAAGTGAATGTTAAACTGCTTTGCTGTGGAAATGTGAATGTTAATCTGGTTCCAAATAAGAATTGCCCACTGTTGTCTGATTGACTAGAAGATGCACCAAGTGAGCTCACGATGGAAATGAAGTGAAAGTTTTGAAATGAAGTGAAAGTTTGAAAAGTTTGAAAGTTCTGGAAAGTAAAGTAAATGGGGATACATACATGGGATTTTTAAAGCATTCATGTCATAAGCATGCATCACTTGCACGAAGTTTGCTTACTGGGATTTTTAATGCATGTTATGATTGTCCTATGGAAGAATAGTGTGAAGATATGTTTGAACTAATTAATCTTATCTTGATCAATGGTTTGTTCATTGCTAAATATGACCTATGGTCGGGAGACTTCATTTGTTTTTGACAAGATAGATGAATTTATTTAAAATTTTGGTGATGTAGTTGTGGTTACTCATTGTTGGTTGTGCATTAGATGTGAGTAGAGCATATTATCCATTTTGAGATCTCTATGGAATATACATAAATTTGGATTGTTTAAATCTAGGATGATCATTAGTGTAACTTTTACTTATTGTGGAGTTGTATCTTTGGGTTAAGTAAACTCGATAAGGGATTATGAATAACAAAAGTCTTATTCATTGGTGATAGGTCAATGATTTATTTATAAAATTCTTGGTTAGAGTATTGTTGTTATGATGATTTTGAAACCATGGATTTTTAAATTAGTACCTTGGCTTTAGTTTTAAGATGAGTGTATGATACTGAATACTTGATTACAATATATAAGTATGGGTTACTGGATTTAAGTTTGATCCTCCGATTTTAAAAGAAATGTCAGCATGTTCAGAAAGGATTTTGTTTGTAAATCTTTCCAGAAAGATTCTTTTAAAGTTTTAGTATTTCTACTGTATACTTTGGTATGGACGTCAAGTTTCACTAATTCTGGATTATAAAGTCTTCTTTTGGTCAATCTTCTTGATTTTAGTTTTAAGAATGTGATCAATCAATATATATATATGTAATACCATTTTTCGTTTTACGTGCTTTCTTGAATACCACCCAATTTTTTTATGATGAATAATTTATTTGACAATTATTATTGATAATAAGTTGAATTATTTTGCAGTGGAAAGACTTGGACGTCGTCTCGATCAATGTGCCAATTAAAATATTTATAAATTGTTTACGTACAATTCCATGTCTAATTGTTTATTTTAATTGTTACTTACTATTTCTATTTTAATTGAGTAGTAAGTTGCCTAAATTGCATTAAATTGAAGTTGAAAAAAAGTTTGGTGACACTTTGGAAATTTATTTGAGGGTCGTGGACTTAAATTACCAATTTATGAGAGCTAAGGGACTAAATTGCAAATTACCAAAACTTAAACAATTAAAACCTAAACCCTCAATTTTTACCTAACTCACGATCGCTCTCTCTCACGACCTCGCTCCCTCAGTCTCTCTCTACCGCTGGTCTCTCTCTCGCGACTCACTCCCTCTCACTCGCACACCTAACCCTCAGCTTCTCTCTCCCTCCGCCCTTGCGGCGCACCACCGGCAGCCACGACCACGACCCAACCACCATAAGGAGCTCCCTCTCGCGCGCACACACACAACGCAGACACACCTTCACGCACGCACACATACCCACTTCGATACACACATATATATTTATTGATTTTTGTGTATATATGTATGTATATATTGGTATGTATATGCATTTACATATGAAAATTACAGATTTTGATATGTATGCATATATGATTTTCGATTCAGAACTTTTAAATTGAATTCCACCTGTTTAATTCTTTGAATCTGGAATTTGATATATGTATACATATGGGTGTATACATATGGGTGTATAATTTTCACAATGGAGTTTTTAGATTTTGAAAGTTTTTATATTAGTTTGGTTAATTGATATTTTTAGCTTGATTTCGAATTTTAAATTGTTAAACTTCAATTTTGGGGTAATATGTGTATACATATTTGTGTATGTATGTATACATTTCAAACTTGTCAATGTATGTGAATTTCCAGATTTTGATAAAGTACGAATTTAAGTTTGTTAATTTATTTTTCGTGCTTAATTATGAGTTGAGAATTGTGAATTTCTAAATTGGGAAAAATTTCATGAATGGTTAGAGTTATTATTTGTGTATTTTGTACATTTTGGGCTAAGTTAGATATATTTATTTGAGTTAAAATTTAAACGGCGAAAAAGTCTTCTAACTCGTAATGAAATTGGATTTTTGTGTTTAAAATATGGCATGCTAGGTGTTTGAAATAATTTTAAACCTCATTTGGATTAAATTGAAGTTTTAACTTTGGTTAGGGGTATGGTTAGTTCAAAACGGATAGTGATTGTGTTTTGAACTAAAAGTTTTGCCTAATTTGATAAGTGAAATTTCAATTTTTTCTTTTTGCCTTTGAGTTTATCTCTTATTTCGAGTATGGTATTATATGTGTTGGACTTAGCGTAAGGTCACGTTTGGGATTAAATTGTGAATGAAATAGAAGTTTTAAACCTTGCTTAGAGTTTAAAATGTGATTTTGAACTAAAAGTATATTTTAGTAAATATTCGGGTACAACTAGGATTTTGGTACATTGACGTCACGGGCAGCCGATGTTCCTCCACTTGCAAATTCAGAAACGGTAAATTATTAAGGACTGCAGGTAAGTAAACTTCCCCTATTTTCATAGAAGTTACATGTAAATGTGAAACGTGTAAATGGCTGTTTGCAACTTACTTGCTTTGATGAATTACATTTACTTTATGAAAGTATATGTTATTAAGAATGCTCAAGCATGTACATTATCTGTAGCGACCAAGAATTTTTACGCATTTAATAATCGTGTCGCTACTATCTCACCCATTTATTTTTATTTTTACGTTAAAGTCGTGACGCGATCGTTTAGCCAAGTTATAAATTTGGAGCTGAAATATGTAAATTTCAGTCCAATTTGATTTTACGTCCAATAAATTCAAAAATCTATTTTTAAAATCCAAATTTCATTTATTTATTTATTCAAATAAAATCTCCAGATAATCTTATTTCAAATTTGAGTCTATCATCCTAATTACAATTCAAATTTTAAATTCATCACTTATCTCTACAAATCATGATCACCATCCTAGCCAACTTTCAACCACTCCTATCACGAAAATCTATCTGCAGTTACAATTCGAAACCAAAACCAAAGATTTTCTATCCAACCATTTTAATTCCCATTTCACGTTCAGACTCTTCTTCACGGCTGAACCTCTCAATTCAGGTAGGATAATGCAGAATCCTTTTTTTTTCAACCTCACCATCATCACCACCGTGACCAGCACCACAATCTCACCAAACTCCCATCACCTATATCATTATCATCGCCACACCCAAACCACAACCAAGCACCAACCTCTGTTTAAGCTCCATTCATCACCAACCTCATCACCACCAAGAATCCCCACCCAATGCAGGCCACAAATCATCATCATCACCACCCTATTCGTCCCCTGCATCCAAATCAAACAACCAGCATCATCATCATCAATCAAAACCAACGCAGCCACCACCCATTTCCACCATCATCACCTGCACCAATCAACAAACCACCTGAAGCACCACCATTCACGGCCAAAACCACCTCAATCGAGAACCCAAACCACCATCATCATTCGCACACGGCCACAACCTCCTCCAACTCACCTCCATCTTCAACACCAATCATCACCATCACCATCATCACCACCGAACAACAGCCAGTCGCAAGCCATAGTCGACTGTAACTCGCCAAACTCAAGCCTCCACCTCCAAGAAACCACCGCTGCCAATCGAAAACTCAATAGAAAACCTCAAACTTCACAACTCAACATCACCACTGCCCAAACAATTCTTTAACCAAATCAAACCCCAAACCAAGAACAAAACAAGAAGAACTAGGTACTTACCTTCATCACCAGCCATCTGGACGGATTTTGGCCGAAAATCACAACTCCGATTTCGATTTCAAGCTTTGATTTGGTCTCGGTTTCACATTATAAACCACCCAAATATCTTCCTCCATCCACCCCCCCCCCCACTGCACCCTGACCACCGCCGCCGCTCGACCGCGGCGTTTCACCGGCAAATCGCCGGCAGTACCTCCGCCGGACTCAACCCCTGCGCGCACTCTCTCGCCATTCTCTCTCTCGGTCTGATTTTCAGATCGTGAATGTGAGAGAGAGTAAATATTTTGATTTTAATATTTTAACTTCCAGAATTTGCACTTTAGTCCCTGGGTTCCAAAATTATTTCAAAATCAGTCACTGTAGTTTTAAAACTTATATTTCAGTCCTTAAGTTCTTGAATGATCTTATAAGCTTTTCATTTTTAAAAATTTCTTATCTCAATCCCCACAATTTAATATTCGTTTTGAGTTCCGACCCAACTTTTGAAAATTTACATTTTAGTCCCTCAAGTTTGAAAAGTATTCATTTTAGTCCCTCAACTTTCATAGTATTCATTTTAGTCCCTCAACTTTCAAAAAACATCAATTTCAGTTCTCAAATTGTAATTTATCATTTTTAAACTATAAATTTCTAAAGACTAATTTAACTTATGGGCTAGACGAAGCGTACGGAGATTTGAAAGATTGAAGTCATATCCCGCTCAACTTTGCACTCGTCGGATTTAAGGTAGACTCGCCCCCACTAATTGATTTATATTATAATTGCATGTGTTATGTGGATTTGTGTGATTTTATGCTTAATCGCATGAGAAAAGAATATCTCTTTTGAGATAAAAGAATTATGTTATGCTGGGCATAACTTATCTGCTAGCATGATACAAGAAAAGAATGGTTCATTTGTGTTCACTATGTGATGCCTATGAATAAGAAAAGAATGTCACTACATGATTTGCATAATTACTGGTCCAATTATCTTGTAAATTAATTATTGGCGATGAGTCTACTGAGTATTTCATTTCGAAATGCTCAACCCGTTATTTTAAACAATTTTGCAGATTTTGGAGACGGTGGCGAGTGATGGGCAATGACGACAAATTACAAATTGATATTTTTTTAAAGTCGTGAACTTTGAAATGATTATTTCATTTTATCAAGAATTGTCATTTTTGCAAATTTGTACGAAAATACTTATTCCATTTGAATTATCGCTAAACTTTATTCGATAAATGGGATATTTAATATTTAATCATTTTTTTTTCCGCAACAAAGTTTATTCAAGAATTTAGAAAAGTGACGTTCCCGCGCTTCTCGGAACTCGGGGCGTTACATTATCATGTCATGGCATCATCAAGCATGCATTGGCCACATCGAAATTGGAAAGTCAAATGATTTTAAATGAATAATGTGGTAAGTTTAAGTTTTATCAAAATGCATGTATCCCAAGTTTTAAGTAAGAATGGGTGTACTTCTATGCCACGAAAGGTGTGAGTGGAAAATGGGGCGCGGGAGACCGGCCTACCCAAATAAATCGCTTTGCGGTGACGATTGCTGAACCGCTTGGCGGTGGTAAATATTAAACCGCTTTGCGGTGACGATTGCTAAACCGCTTGGCGGTGGCAAATATTAAACCGCTTTGCGGTGACGATTGCTAAACCGGTTGAAGGTGGCAAATATTATACCGTTTTGCGGTGACGATCGCTAAACCGCTTGGCGGTTGCAAATTTTGAAAAGTATGAATGTCTTAAAAAATAAAGTAACGGGGGTAATTACTTTGAATGGTCTAAGGAGTTTCATGTCATGAGCATGCATCACGTGCATAAATTTTACTTACTGAGCTTTAGCTCACCTCAATCCCTCCCCAATATTTCAGGTGATGAAAGCAAGATGAGACGAGGAGAGCACTTGGTGACAGACTTAGGCTATATCTACCTTCAATTTTTGAAAATAAAGTTAAATTAGAATTCATTTAAGTTTCTCATTAATTATTCCTTCATTTATTATTGTTAAGGGTTTGATTGCAATTAGCTTTGAATAAGTATTAGTGTAGTATTAGAGGTTAAATGACCTCTTATTTCATTTGCTAAAGTTTATTTACTTGAAAATATATCTTTGAGGAGTTTGGAACTTATTGAATGGTTTTGATGATGTATGGGATTGAATGAGTTGAAATGTATGCTTTAAAATGGTTTTGAAGTCCCTCTGCAGGTTGGTTAAGTGTATAAAGGAGATTATGCCGAAATTTTTGTAAAATTTTATAATAGAAAATGAAAGGTTTAAATGTTTTAAACGATTCATTTCCGCATATAATGTGAATGAGAGTTAACACACCTAGGTTTTAGAATTTAAACTTGGGGTGTTACAATATATATATATATATATATATTAAGGTTTAGACGTTAGAATAGATCTTATGAAAGGCTGAAAATAGAAAGTTAGTGAATGGATTCATAAGTGGGATAATGTCGGTTAATGGTCTCCTACAACAATAGCTATCAAACTTCGATCCGTATTGAGTTCTATACGATATGAAGTGTAGATCATCAGTTCGCGAGAATGAGCTAGAAGAAAGAAAGTTATTGGGTCCAGAAATAGTACAACAAACAGCAAAAGTTGTTGAAAAGATTCGTCAACAAATGAAAATTGCACAGAGTAGACAGAAAAGCTACGTGGACAGAAGAAGGAAACCTTGGAATTCGTTGAAGGAGATATGATCTTTTTGAAGGTAACTCCTATGAAAAGGAGGTATGAGATTCGGGAAGAAAGAAAAGTTAAGCCTATGTTTTGTCGGCCCCTTTGGAATTCTTGAAATGGTGGGTGACCTAACTTATCGGGTTGCGTCGTCACCAGCGCTATTGGGTGTGCACAATGTTTTTCATGCATCGATGTTGAGGAAATATATTTCGGATTCCTCCCGTAGTCTCAATTATGAGTCATTAGATCTTTGTGAGGATCTGACTTACGAGGAGTCACTTGTGAAAACCCTAATAATGAAAGTAAATAAGGAACTTAGAAGAAAGAAGATTTCGTTAGTTAAGGTTCTTTGGAGGAATCATGTAGTAGAAGAGGCTACTTGGGAATGCGAAGACGAAATGCGTGCCAAGTATTCACAACTTTTTGGTAAGTTTCAATTTCGAGGATGAAATTTTTTTTAGGGGGTAAGAAATTGTAATACCACTTTTTCGTTTTACGCGCATTCTTGAATTTCACGTAATTTTATATTGGTATCATTATAAATTATGTAACTGATTATTAATATTTTCATATTTGACTTAATTTGCGGTGGAAGGACTTGGACGCCGTCACGATCAATGTGCCAATTAAAATGTTGATAAATTGCTTATGTACAATCTCTTCATTCTGAACAACATTTCTTACTTGGGGAAAAAATTGTAATTGATCGATCCATTTTTACGTACTTGATAGTGCATTTTATGCTATTCAAATGCAGTGTAATCTTGAAGTAGATGTCAATGGCCACCAGAACTTCTTCGTGAAAGAGGTAACTTTCTTTAAACCGTGCTTTCTACATGCTTTTGCTATATTTTTGCTGATAATGAGTCCCTATTTGATTTTGCTATAGAAAGTTGTTGTGACTTTCTCTTTTAGATTTAGAAAGTTATTTGGAAAATTCACAGGCAATACAAAAGGTCTCAAAGTTTTCTCCATGAATTAATCGGTGGAGTTGAGGGTTTCGAACTCATTGTTAGATTCTGCTACAATGGAGGCAGAATTGGCATAACTCCTTATAATGCATTGGTATCATGCACAAAATGCTTGCAGGTGTATTAAAGAATTTCAATTACTCTGTGCAATTAGGCAAGTGTATTAAAGAATATCAATATTAGTGCACAATTTTCATATAGATTTTTAGCTATTTTCATAAAGATGTTTAGATTAATATTTATTTTGTTATTCAAAATTTTTGCAAGCACAAGAATCATAACCCTATTACCATCACTTCGGTGGTGGTTATATTATGCAAAACTGCCTTAGAGGCAAACTTTGTCCCTGTTTGGTTTGGATAAAAATTAGGCTTTATTTGGCAACACTATTAATTTGTTTTATTTATGTGTTTGAGGTAAATGTGTGGTAAAAATTGAAGAGAGAAAATGTGTGTGGTTAAAAAATGATTTGATAAATTTTATCGTTTATAAATTTGTTAATAAATTGTAATTATTGTGTCAAGGAATAGATGCTTATATTTTTAATAGATTTTGCTAGAAAATTGGCGAAATATATGATTTCAAAGTTGTGGATCTCATGCAGCGTGTGATTGAAAATGAGTTATAAGAAATAGGTGCCAAAAGCGTGACCCGGATTTTGCTTAATTTCAAAATCAAAGTCTTTGACCCTGGTTTTCATTTTCTTTATGCTATTGCATTCAAGTATGTATCTTAAGTCAGAACAATCCTCTAGCATTCCTTCTAGGAGAGATCATTTCGATTGCAACGTGGTGTCATCTGATATTGATTATTCTAGTAGGGGAGCGTCGTCAGATTGAGCTATAACCTACTCTTGTGGCATCGATACAATAATATATAATGCTAAAAGTTGTTCTACTAATGTATTAGTTGCTGTTTTTTATTGATTTTATTCCCTTTGTGTCAGTACATTATAATTTTTCAATAGAATATATCCGTACATCGCACGGGTGTGAAACTAGTGTGGGTTAATATTAATTGTTGGCTTTGAGTTCAATTTTAGTCAAAGTATTAGAGTTATCAAACATGGGAACTATAACTAATTCAAATTATTAAAAACTTATTTGGACAATAAATGCTAATTTATATATTTAAACAATAAAATGTCAATTTATATAGTTAAATAATAAATGATCGTAGGTTTGAATAGCTTTTATGAGTTATTGTTAACTTCATTGAAAATGCAAATTTTCATGATTTCTGCATTTATCTCTTGTATTTAATTTTTTTTCAACATTCATTCAAAAAATTATCAATCAAAAAGATTATAAATATGTGTTTATTCTCAACATAGTTAATATTTATAAATATATTTAACCAATAAAATTATACTTTTATTTACAAAATAAAGAAGTTAAATTAATAATTACGAAAAATCTGCAATTAATATGAAACAACAATCGGACAATATGGGAGATCAAGAAATTATATCGCAAATCTTACACTATATAATCTCTACACAATTATTAAAATTAATAAGAATGATTAAAAATATTAGCATCCATTCAATAAATTTGTTTATGAATTTATTTACAGACAATACATTTTTCACCAACTTTTTAATTATACACATTTTTTGAAATCCTTTTTCAACTACGCATTTTATCTCGAAAACGACAATATTTTTATTTATAAACAAAAAAAAAAGCATTTGAACGGATGTTTTAATTTATTAAATTGTTAATAATAATAATAATAATTGTTGACGTCACTTTTTGTCACAAAACTGGTCAACAAATAAAATGGATTGATCTTTGACTCATCATGTTGAGATAACTTGATTTTGAGATTTTTGGCTAAACAACCAGGTCATATAACTGAATTCTAGATAGTATGTGAATTTATACGATGTTGAACTTCTTATCACCAACTCAACTCTGCATCGTGTATGACCTGACATTCAGGTCTACAAGCGTTTGGACCTGAGCGTCACCTCTGCAAGTCATTTGAAGTTAAAGGTTTCTCTTTGAATCAATAAATTTCTCTCTCTCTAATGAACATAAAATTCCCCTATTTATAGGTAAAATGGAGGTAGACATATTTACATATTTGATCCCTCATCTAATAATTACATAATGGGGCAATTTCTAATAGTTATAGACAATTTCACTCATATCTTCATACAAGTATCACATTGACCCTTTGAGTTCATCTTGAGTAGTCTTGATCCTTAGTTTGACGTGGAACTTGACCAATAAGCTCGTTGACCACTGAATAGGTGACTCTTAACCTTGACCCAAATTTATGGGGTGCAACAAATGTCCCCCAAGGTCTGGACTTATGATCACCTTAAGTTCGGACCTTGTTCAAATACCAACCCTTGCTTCGAGCCCACTCTGCTTCTTTTTCTTGAGTCGTTTTGGTCATTCATATGTAGAACTGATGTCCAAGTCCGCTTGTCAGACCAGAAACACAATTTAGGTCGATTGGAAGATGAAGGTGAAGGATTGAAGTTCACATAGAAGCCATTGTGCGTGACAGGCGTTCACCTCGAACCCATAATTAGTAAATTTTGATTGGGTCATACTGTTCTATATTTGATCCAGGTAGTCGAAGTCTTCATTTCATTTAAGGACTTGATTTGAGGAGACAGCTGAAGAGTCAAGGAGTTGAAATAATTACTAGTTGAAGAGCCGCTGAGGACCTGAAATAACATCCAGCTGAAGAGTTGAAATAGTGGCCAACTGAAGATGTGGCCTAGTTGAAGAGCTGATTGCTTCAATTTTTATTTTTAAAGAGTGAATCTGATTCTTTTGACTACTTGAAAAAAAAAAATTCTAGATATTCAGGCCAGTCCATTTAATGAGATCATTCCATAAAGTCAAATTCTGACGAAGCACACTTGCATAGATCAAAATATCAAATCTGAAGGTAACTCGGTGCACTGAATTAGTTGATAAGAATATAATCAAGATGACCTCAGGGATTGGACCAGACCTTATGGGAGTTGTTATGTCCTATCTCAAGGGTAACGGTAATAAAAACCTGATGGACTTGATTCTGTCGTATCCCTCGGGTAATGGCAGTAAAGATCTCAAAGACTTGGTTCTCTCGTGTCCCTCGTGTAATAGTAATGAAGACCTCAAGGGCTTGGTTCTCTCGTGTCTCTAAAGGTTTTACTTCGTCATGGGGATTTCACATAGTAATGAGGGTGTACCTCGTCATTAAGGTCAACTTCATCATGGAGTTTTCACCTCATCATAGTTACCTCGTCATGGTAGTTGCACCTTATCATGGTCACCTCGTCTTCATGGAGGTTTCACCTTACCACGGAGTTCTCACCTTATCATTGAGGTTCACTTCACCAGGTGGTTTTACCTCTTCATGATCACCTCCTTGTCAAGGAGGTTTCACCTCATCAATGAGGATCACATCGCCATGGAGATTTTACCTCATCATGGTCACCTCCTCGTCATGGAGGTTTCACCTCACCAACAAGGACCCCTTCACCATGGAGGCCTTACCTCATCATGGTCACCTCCTTATTATGAAGGTTTCACCTTATCACTGAGGTTGACTTCATCACGGAGGTCTTACCTCATCATGGTCACCTCCTCATCATGGAGGTTTCACCTCATCAATGAGGTTGATTTCACCATGGAGATCTTACCTCATCATGAACACCTCCTCATCATGAAGGTTTCACCTCATCACTGAGGGTGACTTCACCATGGAGGTCTTACCTTATCATGGTTACCTCCTTATCATGGAGGTTTACCTCATCATTGATGTTTCATTCACCATAGAGGTTTTACCTCATCATGGTCACCTCCTCATCATGGAGGTTTCACCTCATCACTGAGGTTCCACTTCACCGTGGAGGTCTTACCTCGTCATGGTCACCTCCTCATCATGGTGGTTTCACCTCATCAGTGAGGTTCACTTCACCATGGAGGTCTTACCTCGTCATGGTCACCTCCTCATCATGGAGGTTTCACCTCATCACTGAGGTTCACTTCACCATGGAAGTCTTACCTCGTCATGGTCACCTCCTCATCATGGAGGTTTCACCTCATCACCGAGGTTTCACTTCACTATGGAGGTCTTACCTCGTCATGGTCACCTCCTCATCATGGAGGTTTCACCTCAACATTGAGGTTCCACTTCACCATGGAGGTCTTACCTCGTCATGGTTACCTCCTTCTCACGGAGGTTTCACCTCATCATTGAGGTTCAACTTCACCGAAACCTCATCATTGAGGTTCCACTTCACCATGGAGGTCTTACCTCGTCATGGTCACCTCCTTCTCACGGAGGTTTCACCTCATCATTGAGGTTCAACTTCACCATGGAGGTCTTGCCTCATCATGGTCACCTCCTTATCATGGAGGTTTCACCTCATCATTGAGGTTTCATTCACCACGGAGGTCTTACCTCGTCATGGTCACCTCCTCATCATGGAGGTTTCACCTCATCACTGAGGTTCCCTTCACCATGGAGGTCTTACCTTGTCCTGATCACCTCCTCATCATGGAGGTTTCACCTCATCACTGAGGTTCCACTTCACCATGGAGGTCTTACCTCGTCGTGGTAACCTCCTCATCTTGGAGGTTTCACCTCATCACTGAGGTTCCACTTCACTATGGAGGTCTTACCTCGTCGTGGTCACCTCCTCATCAAGGAGGTTTCACCTCATCACTGAGGTTCCCTTCATCATGGAGGTTACACCTCATCACTGAGGTTCCACTTCACCGTGGAGGTCTTACCTCGTCGTGGTCACCTCCTCATCATGGAAGTTTCACCTCATCACTGAGGTTGACTTCACCATTGAGGTCTTACCTCGTCATGGTCACCTCCTCATCATGGAGGTTCCACCTCATCACTGAGGTTCCACTTCACCATGGAGGTCTTACCTCGTCATGGTCACCTCCTCATCTTGGAGGTTTCACCTCATCACTGAGATTCCAGTTCACCAAGGAGGTCTTACCTTGTCATGGTCACCTCCTTGTCATGGAGGTTTACCTCATCATTGAGGTTTCATTCACCATGGAGGTTTTACCTCATCATGGTCACCTCCTCATCATGGAGGTTTCACCTCATCACTGAGGTTGACTTCACCATGGAGGTCTTACCTCTTCACGGTTACCTCCTCATCATGGAGGTTTCACCTCATCATTAAGGTTCCATGTCACCATGGAGGTCTTAGCTCATCATGGTCACTTCCTTATCATGGAGGTTCCAATTCACCATGGAAATCTGACCTCATAATGGTCAGCTCCTTATCATGGAGGTTTCACCTCATTATTGAGGTGCATATATCAACGAAATGAACACTTAGACGGAGTGATTATTAAATAATGGATGAGGCTTGATGTCATCTCAATATTTCAGCTCGAGTTTCACCAGTCATCTCGTTTGCGAAGTTGAGGTCGGAGCACTTTCACCTCGATTTGTGTTTACCAAAACACCTCGTCTGCAAAGTTGAGGTCGGAACTCTTTCACCTCGGTTTGTATTTACCAAATCACCTCGTTTGGAAATTTGAGGTCGGAACATTTTCGCCTCAGTTTGTTTTTACCAAAACACCTCGCCTGCAAAGTTGAGGTCGGAACTCTTTCACCTCGATTTGTTTTTACCGAATCACCTAGTTTGGAAAGTTGAGGTCGGAACATTTTCACCTCAGTTTGTTTTTACCAAAACACCTCATCTGCAAAGTTGAGGTCGGAACTCTTTCACCTCGGTTTGTTTTTACCGAATCACCTAGTTTGGAAAGTTGAGGTCGGAACATTTTCACCTCGGTTTGTTTTTACCACAACACCTCGTCTGCAAAGTTGAGGTCGGAACTCTTTCACCTCGGTTTGTTTTTACCAAATCACCTCGTTTGCAAAGTTGAGGTCGGAACATTTTCACCTCGGTTTTTTTCTTTTACAGAAACACCTCGTTTGCAAAGTTGAATCGGAACTCTTTCACCTCGGTTTGTTTTTACCAAAACACCTCGTTTGCAAAGTTGAGGTCGGAACTCTTTCACCTCGGTTTGTTTTTACCAAAACACCTCGTTTGCAAAGTTGAGGTCGGAACTCTTTCACCTCGGTTTTTTTTACCAAAACACCTCGTTTGCAAAGTTGAGGACGGGAAACTTTCACCTCGATTTAATGACGATTCCTTTTCATCCATGAGGTCTTTCTCGTCTTTGAGACGGATTGCCTTGTGATGTTGATGGTATCCTGCCTTATAAGTACTTATGGATCATCAACTAAGGTCTTGATTTGCCTCTCAATGAGGTCTTTCTCGTCTTTGAGATGGATTTCCTTGTGATGTTGATGGTATCCTGCCTTATAGGTACTTATGGATCATCGACTAAGGTCTTGATTTTCCTCTCAAGGAGGTTTTTCTCGTCTTTGAGATGGATTTCCTTGTGATGTTGATGGTATCCTGCCTTATAGGTACTTATGGATCATCAACTAAGGTCTTGATTTGCCTCTCAAGGAGGTCTTTGTCGTCTTTGAGACGGATTGCCTTGTGATGTTGATGGTATCCTGCCTTATAAGTACTTATGGATCATCAACTAAGGTCTTGGTTTGCCTCTCAATGAGGTATTTCTCGTCTTTGATATGGATTTCCTTGTGATGTTGATGGTATCCTGCCTTATAAGTACTTATGGATCATCGACTAAGGTCTTGATTTTCCTCTTAAGGAGGTCTTTCTCGTCTTTGAGATGGATTTCCTTGTGATATTGATGGTATCCTGCCTTATAGGTACTTATGGATCATCAACTAAGGTCTTGATTTGCCTCTCAAGAAGGTCTTTGTCGTCTTTGAGACGGATTGCCTTGTGATGTTGATGGTATCCTGCCTTATAAGTACTTATGGATCATCAACTAAGGTCTTGATTTGCCTCTCAATGAGGTCTTTCTCGTCTTTGAGATGGATTTCTTTGTGATGTTGATGGTATCCTGCCTTATAAGTACTTATGGATCATCGACTAAGGTCTTGATTTTCCTCTCAAGGAGGTCTTTCTCGTCTTTGAGATGGATTTCCTTGTGATGTTGATGGTATCCTTCCTTATAGGTACTTATGGATCATCAACTAAGGTCTTGATTTGCCTCTCAATGAGGTCTTTGTCGTCTTTGAGACGGATTGCCTTGTGATGTTGATGGTATCCTGTCTTATAAGTACATATGGATCATCAACTGAGGTCTTGATTTGCCTCTCAAGGAGGTCTTTCTCGTCTTTGAGACGGATTGCCTTGTGATTTTAATGGTATCCTGCCTTATAGGTACTTATGGATCATCAACTCAGGTCTTGGTTTGCCTCTCAAGGAGGTCTTTCTCGCCTTTGAGACGGATTGCCTTGTGATGTTGATGGTATCCTGCCTTATAAGTACTTATGGATCATCAACTAAGGTCTTGATTTGCCTCTCAATGAGGTCTTTCTCGTCTTTGAGATGGATTTCTTTGTGATGTTGATGGTATCCTGCCGTATAAGTACTTATGGATCATCGACTAAGGTCTTGATTTTCCTCTCAAGGAGGTCTTTCTCGCCTTTGAGATGGATTTCCTTGTGATGTTGATGGTATCCTGCCTTATACCACTTATGGATCATCAACTAAGGTCTTGATTTGCCTCTCAATGAGGTCTTTGTCGTCTTTGAGACGGATTGCCTTGTGATGTTGATGGTATCCTGCCTTATAAGTACATATGGATCATCAACTGAGGTCTTGATTTGCCTCTCAAGGAGGTCTTTCTCGTCTTTGAGACGGATTGCCTTGTGATTTTAATGGTATCCTGCCTTATAGGTACTTATGGATCATCAACTCAGGTCTTGGTTTGCCTCTCAAGGAGGTCTTTCTCGCCTTTGAGACGGATTGCCTTGTGATGTTGATGGTATCCTGCCTTATAAGTACTTATGGATCATCAACTAAGGTCTTGATTTGCCTCTCAATGAGGTCTTTCTCGTCTTTGAGATGGATTTCTTTGTGATGTTGATGGTCTCCTGCCGTATAAGTACTTATGGATCATCGACTAAGGTCTTGATTTTCCTCTCAAGGAGGTCTTTCTCGCCTTTGAGATGGATTTCCTTGTGATGTTGATGGTATCCTGCCTTATAGGTACTTATGGATCATCAACTAAGGTCTTGATTTGCCTCTCAATGAGGTCTTTGTCGTCTTTGAGACGGATTGCCTTGTGATGTTGATGGTATCCTGCCTTATAAGTACATATGGATCATCAACTGAGGTCTTGATTTGCCTCTCAAGGAGGTCTTTCTCGCCTTTGAGACGGATTGCCTTGTGATGTTGATGGTGTCCTGCCTTATAGGTACTTATGGATCATCAACTAAGGTCTTGATTTGCCTCTCAAGGAGGTCTTTCTCCTCTTTGAGACGGATTTCCTTGTGAAGTTGATGGTATCCTGCCTTATAGGTACTTATGGATCATCAACTAAGGTCTTGGTTTGCCTCTCAAGGAGGTCTTTCTCGCCTTTGAGACGGATTGCCTTGTGATGTTGATGGTGTTCTGCCTTATAGGTACTTATGGATCATCAACTAAGGTCTTTGATTGTGATTGGTTTGTTTGATGTCCCCACTTCATTCTAAATGAACAATTCTTCAGGTTGAATTTCTCTTCATTCATAATCACATGGAGGAACTGATACAAAATATTTACTTGAAACCCAATCAATCCAAGTTCAGCTTTGAAAGTCTCCTTTATTCTTCATGTATAGCTCTTTTATCATAGGCTGAGAGCGGGCGGTTTTTTTATCTTCCATGTCAATGGTAGAATTCACTCATTGAAACGAATGATCGGACTGAGGAAACAAACTTGAATGAATGGCCTCTAGTTTAATAGTCGAACTGGAGTTGTTCCGAACTGAACCATGTTGAACTGATCTTGACCGCGTTTACTCGAGTGTGACTTGAATATGTGACTCCAGCTTTCATGGCCAATTCGATTTGAATATGTGATATTTGAATGGGGCGAGTTGCATGGCTACTTCAGAAAATTGAGTTGCTACTAGACTGGCGATTAAGGGCGGAATTTTCTCGAGTTGAACTGCTAGCCTACGCGGGAGTTTGGCCAATCTAAATTGAAATCATTGATTTTTGCTTGATAAATGAAGGCCGGTTGCACAAGAACGGGCCCTCCTTCTAGCGCCAATTTGTTGACGTCACTTTTTGTCACAAAGCTGGTCAACAAATAAAATGGATTGATCTTTGACTCATCATGTTGAGATAACTTGATTTTGAGATTTTTGGCTAAACAACCAGGTCATATAACGGAATTCTAGATAGTATGTGAATTTATACGATTTTGAATTTCTTATCACCAACTCAAGTCTGCATCGTGTATGACCTGACATTCAGGTCTACAAGCGTTTGGACCTGAGCGTCACCTCTACAAGTCATTTGAAGTTTATAGTTTCTCTTTGAATCAATAAATTTCTCTTTCTCTAATGAACATAAAATTCCCCTATTTATAGGTAAAATGGAGGTAGACATATTTACATATTTGATCCCTCATCGAATAATTACATAATGGGGCAATTTCTAATAGTTATAGACAATTTCACTCATATCTTCATATAAGTATCACATTGACACTTTGAGTTCATCTTGAGTAGTCTTGATCCTTAGTTTAACGTGGAACTTGACCAATAAGCTCGTTGACCACTGAATAGGTGACTCTTAACCTTGACCCAAATTTATGGGGTGCAACAACAACAACAACAACAACAATAATAATAATAATAATAATAATAATAATAATATTTTAGAAAATATGATTTATTATTTAAAGTTTAATAAATATTACTTTTAATAATTTTTATTTTTTTCTATTTTCCCCAAAATTTGTAAGTGCGTTTTGAAGGGAAAATGACATTAATGATTCTCTCTCCTCTCTCCTCACTTCTACTTTTATAGATGTATAGAAGATATAGATATATGTATAGATTTGAAAATCAACAACGAAAACTTAAATCAAACACATTTATTTAAATCAATTCATAAAACTCTAAATTTCGATTATTCAGTATTGTAACGACGTAATAAATTATCAAAACTTATAAATGTGACAAAAAAATAGTTTCATTCATTTATTTATTTGCCACAACTGACCTTTATTCCCCACCATCTCCAAAGTCTGCAAATTGTTGTTAAATAATGGAATAAGTAGACTCATCGCCAATAATGAATTTATAAAATAATTAAACACATACTTATACAATTAATACAATTAGTATAGTGATCACATCATTAAAATCATAGGCTTTCGTATCATAGGGTGTGAGTAGTCTAGTCTCATGTATTAAAGCATTTAAGTTATGCATAATTACGTCATTTTCATTTTATCTCATATAAGAGAGATATTCTTGTCTTGTCTCATTCATCAAAGCATTTAAATCATGTAAATTCATATAAGTACATGCAATTATAATTTAAATTAATTAGCGAGAGCGAGTTTGTCTCAGTTCACGAGTTTGAAAATAGAACGAGACTATTATGTCAATCTTCGGATCACCAAATGTAAGGACATCTAGAAATATTTTAAAACTACGGGGACTAAAATAATAGATTTTGAAACTTGGATAGTAATTGTTGCAGACTATTATTCATTTAATACTTTATTTGTCATTTTTTTTTACTATTCAAATATTAAAATACAATAATTTTTATAGTTTACAATTTTTTTTTTTTTAATCATATGGATTAAATTCCATATATAAATGATTTTCTTTTATATGACTTATTATTTTTTATCTAAAAACTATGCATTCGTTTATCGTTTACACTATGAACTTCTTCAAATTATTTCTCTCATGCGGCAGTATTTTTTATCCATTTACAAATATAATGATGTGTTTTCTTATCTAATTCTTATACGAATGTTGTAGAGTATTAGGATTTTGGTGATCCAACAGTATAAGTTATAATTCTCGAATAAATTTTTTTAGAGAAATTGGGGAGTAATTGTTATAGACTATTATTCATTTGATATTTTATTTGGCATTTTTTTTATTATTCAAATATTACTATACAATAGTTTTTAATATTTATAGTTTACAATTTTTTTTTTAAACCATATGGATTAAATTTCATATATAAATGATTTTCCTATATATGACTTATTATTTTCCATGTAAAAACTATGCATTCGTTTATCATTATTTAAACTATGAATTTCTTCAAATTATTTCTCTCATGCGACAGTATTTTTTATCCATTTACAATATAATGATGTATTTTTCTTATCTAATTCTTATACGAATATTGCAGATTACTTGAATTTTGGTGATCCTACATTTAATTGTGAAAATTGCGGGGCCTTTTTTTGGTATGCGAATCGTACGGGCAAACAATATAATACAAATAAGCATAAATATTCAATTTATTGTATTCACTCTATTTATATCATTATACATATATTTGTTCTTACAAAAAATAGAAAAATATTGTAATCGTAATTATACGAGAAGACATGATAATCGTGCAACGCAAGGGTGAAAATACTAGTATACTTAGTATACATATAAATGGAGAATAGTAGATTAGTGTGAATGCAAAGTGGCTTAGAGTGAATGCAAAATTTGGATAGATGTGAATGCATTTATTGTCTTTTGTGTGTGTGTGTGGGGGGGGGTATGGGGGAGGGTAAATATTAAACAATGGTTAATATTTTTTTTAATATTGTGCAAAGATTATATGATATAATAATTTCTTGAACTTTAATATTGTTCAATTGTCGTTTATTTGATGAGTTAAGATTAGACATATATTTATAGTTTATTGTGATTTTTGAACAAAAATTGAGAAAAAGTTATACATGCGAGGCAAATGCAAAAATTATAATAAACTATAAAACCTTTGTCCATAAGATCGTATACCTGCTCTTTGAGCTCTTAAAGCTCTGCAGGAGCCATCCGATATGATGTCTTGGATACTAGAGCTATTACAAACACTAATTCGATGGTGAATTCAATATCTCTACCAGGTGGTAGATCATAAAGATCGTTTGGTAACATAATTAGACATTCTCGAACAATTGAAATTTGTTCAAAAGAGAAGGGCCTATCTTAATCAGCTCAATTACTGTAGCTAATTAGGCCTTACAACTTGTATTCACCAACTGACGAGCATTGATCACCTACACTATCGAAATAGAAAGCTTCACCTCAACCCCAACAAATGAAAAAGGGATTTGTTTGGAGTTTCAGACACCACCTTATTGTGACAGACGATTGAAGCATTATATCGTAATAAATATTCCATTCCTAGTTTGACATCAAGATCGTGGATATCCGGTGTTATGAGATCTATCATCTACTCCTTCCCATTTACCACGATCGAGAAATTGTTTAACGCATATCTTGAGTTCAAAAGTTCTCTGAAATGTGTTGGCAAGCAAAAACTCGGTCTCCAGTTACCGAGATTGGTAAATGAATTTTCCTATGATTGTAGGACTACCAAATGAGTGCGCAATTGTTCGCTACAAACACACCGCAAGTGCATGAGTCGCATACAAGTGATAGTGGACTAATTGAGTCCGGTTTATCAATCCCACAAGGATTTTTTATTTCAACTACACTCTAGTATAATTAATTTTAACAAGAAACACACACAATAAATGTTTGTTTTGGGAAAGTTTTCGTACTAGAATTAAAGTTGCAATTATAAATAAATAACTAGAAAAATGGTGATGAATAAATGATAAATGAGTGTTGGGATTCTTGATTCCACTTGACCATTACCTAATTGAATTATCAACAAGCAAATAGAAATGCAATTCATTAATCATGTTAGACCCGATTTTCCAAGCTTAGCCAATTACCTCTCTCGAGTGAAATCAACCCTAATTAGTGGCATTAACCTACTATATCTCTATGTCGATTAAAAACACACCAATTGCATTAAATCTTTGTGAAAATAGCTTAATGGGTCATCTAGGGTTTTAGGTATATCTCTATCCTAAACAAGAACCTAGAGCAAATATTGTATTGATTTAAAATACACAACAATTTCTCAATAATTGCACATCCCAAGAAACCTAAGCATAAATGTGGCCACAATAAATGCTAGTCAATAAATACAACAATAAATGCACAAGATAATAAAAAGCTTAAATTCTTAATACAAGCATTAAAATCAACTAAGCTATGTCGCTTTATCAATAATCCCAACACAAAATAGTTTAGCCCATAGTGAAATAACAATAAAATGCAAGAATTAAATACATCATTTCAACTATGAAGTAAAATAAATAGAGAAATATGAAGATTAAGCAAAAACACTTTCCTTCACCAATGGTTCTTGCTTCAAAATATCACTATTCTTCCACAATAATGTTGGTATTCCTCCCCTTAATCAATATTCATCAACTATACTATACAAAATCAAGAGAAATTACAAGATAAAAGGATAAAATAAAAGAGAAAGAGAGAGAGCTAGGGTTTTCTTGAGTTGAAAAGAGGAAAAGTGATTCAAAATTTGGCCAAAACCACCTCAAAAACCCCAAAAAATCGCTAGATCCGCGTCCTTCAGCATCTGGGCCGAATCGGGTCGCACCGGAATTCACTTCAAAATTTTGACCACGCGATCGCGTGGTTGAGGTGAAAACTCTAGTGTTGAGTTTATGCCTGAACTCGCGAGCGCGACAGACTCATAACCACGCGATCACGTGGTTGACCTGAGTGATGATTTTGCAGCTTGATCGTCTTTTGGTGATTTGCAATTAGGTCCTCCATCTTTCAATGTAGATCAATTTGGTCCTCATACTTCGGCTCTTTGATGGATTTGACTCTTTTCTCCTCAATTTCTTCAAGTATTCATCCATTTAGCTTCTTTCTTGTGCTTTCTCCATGAAGTTGATTGTTAAACCTACTTAACCACAAAATATGCACAATTAAGTAGGTATTTGTCCAAATTGCTCAAAAAATATTACTAAAAATATATGAAATATGCATGTAAAATGCACTTAACAGCAATCCCGGAATCAAATATGATACGTGTTTGACACTAAGTTCGATCCCTTTTCAGCTTCATGTTTAGATATTATATACATTCGTGCCGATGTAGTCTCCATGACTCAAAGCACTATTCGCATTCACTTCATATCTTTCACATAAGGAACTTCTAAACATTTCCCAATTTTATAATAATCATTACCGTCTCATTTTCTCATTTACATAATCAAGGTATACACGCCATATTCATTAACGACATCCTTAACCTTTAACTTTACAACATTATATATTAACATGCAAAAATTTACAATACTGGAAACATTACCACGCATTTACTAACTTGAACAGAAATTTAACTTACCAGATGATCGAGGGAGAAGCACCTGAGGCGTGACTCAGTACCCGAACCATTTTCAAATAAATTTTTAAAAGTCTACAGAATAGCTTTTAAAACTCTTAACTCTGATACAAAAAATGTAACACCCCAAGTTTAAAATCTAAAACCTATGCGTGTTAGCTCCCATTCACATTATATGCGGAAATAAATCGTTTAAAACATTTAAACTTTTCATTTTCTATTATAAGATTTTACAAAAATTTCGGCAGAGTCTCCTCTATAACTTGGACATAACCAACCTGTAGAGAGGGACATCATACCTACAATACATATACAATTCTTAACCCATTTAAATCCAACATTCAACATCCAACCAAAATTCAACTCCAACATTAATTCCCAAACTCCTCAACGATAATACCTTGAAGTAAAAATTTATAAATTCCAGAAACATAGTATAAACTAATCACCGAGAAATACCCTACTTATTTTAACTGAGAACCGACAAACCAATTCAAAATGATTTATCAATTTAAAAGAATAACCAATAAAACTTAAATTAAATCATTAAATTAAATTTTAAATAATTCAAGTCGGGTACCGTCTGAGCCTGCCGCCACGTGCTCTCCTCTAATCATCTAACTTTCATCACCTGAAATATAGGGGAGGGATTGGGGTGAGCTAAAGCTCAGTAAGTAAACTTTATGCATGAAATGCATGCTTATGACATGAATGCTTTAAAATTTTAATATATGTATCCCCATTTACTTTACTTTCCAAAACTTTGAATTTTTTCAAACTTTCACTTCATTTCCATCGTGAGCTCACTTGGTGTATCTTCTAGTCAATCAGATAACAGTGGGCAATTCTTATTTGGAACCAGATTAACATTCACATTTCCACCGCAAAGCGGTTTAACATTCATTTTCCCACCGCAAAGCGGTTTAACATCCACTTTCCCACAGCAAAGCGGTTTAACAGTCCACCGTAAAACGGTTGAACATTCTGTCGCAAAGCGACTTAATTAGGGTACGCCGGTCCCCCGCGCCCCATTTCCCACTCGCATCTTTCATGAACTAGAATTACACCCATTCTTTCTTAAAAACTTGGGATACATAACTTTTGAACAAACTTGCACCTTGACACATTTCTTCCATTTAAAAACATTTGACTTCTCAATTTCGATGCCAATGCATGCTTGATGATGCAATGACATGATAATGTGCATGCTTGAACATTTCCTTAAATATACATACTTGCATACGGTAAACCAAAGCATTAGAATTTCGTAATTAACACGAATGTCAATTAAACACATAATTCCACATTGAACATTCAACTATGCTGAGAGGAGGGGAAGTTTACTTACCTGACGTCCTTAGTAGTTACTGTTATCTTGATTTGCAAGTGAAAGAGTCTCAGATGCCCGTGACGTCAATGTACCAATTCTCCTAAATTATTTTCATCCATTCATACAATACAACCTTTAGTTCGAAACCAAAATTTAACTCCTAACCAAGGTTAAAACTTCAATTTAATATATAATTCAGACCAAACGGAACCTTAAGCCATGTCTAACACATTTAACACCATATTCGAAATGAACAATCAATTCAATACACAATATATAAGTTTTATTCATCTTTTAGTTCAAACTAAAATTCAAAATTACATTACCTAACTTTACAAAATTTCTCAATTAAAATTCTAATTATTCATAGTAAAAATTTCGGAAATATGATTGTAAACTGAAGATTTACCACTATGGATCAATATTAAATTTAACATTGCTAAAATTTGAAATCTGCAAATAATTTATAAACCCAATTTTCATATCATAACTCAACCATTACCAAACAATTAATTAATTCATAATCCCATCAAATATGAAATATTCACATACTTCAATAAATACGACTTTTAAATACTTCTAACTAAAGTTAAAACTTCAATTTAACCTAATGTGACCTTACATTAACACTAAAGCACATAAAACCAGTTAAAACACCTTTCATACTCCCAATTCTAAAAACATTACATTTTAAATCCTTAAAAAGCATAGGAATGTAAGATTATAAATAATGTCTCAATTTAAAATAAAATCAATTAAAATAACCTGCATTAATAAATTCCAAAAATCTGAAATTCTAACTTTAAGTTCCAAATAAACTCTTAAATCTAAAAATTACAAATTCCAATCCAAAAGTTAAGATTTAAACAATTAACTAATCTCATAAATTCGAAATCCTCAAATTTACCCAAAAATAACAGAAGCTTAATTAAATTAACTCAATTTAAACAGGGTAATTTTCACAAATTCTAAATATGAAAAATTATCACTACAAACTTTAACCTAGTTAACTAAGCCGCAACATTATCATTACACATATATATATATATATATACACATACAAACACACACATTGTCCAACATCTCAAATTAGCAACTTAAAATTCAAAAATCTGAACAAACCCATAATCTGAAATTAATACCTAAGGATGATATTTACATCAATACATATATAAACATTACCCAATTCTCCAAATTTAACAATTATAATTCGAAAAATGCAACTAACTTAAATCTGAAAATATGAAAAAATCTTTACATATTTACACACACTCAACATATATACACATATATACACACATTGACATCAACATAGGCTTGTGTGTGTTTTCGTGAGTGTAAACCGTGTGCGCTCGCGTGAGTGGGTGTTTTGTGTGTGCTGTGGGCGTGCGGTTATGGGTGGAACCCGAATAGGTGTGTGTGCGTGAGAGGGGAAGGGGAAGGGAGTCTTACCGCCGGTGGGGTGGTGGTCGGCGTCGCCTGGAGAGGTTCGGTGAGGGCGAGAGACAGAGAGAGCCGAGAGCCGAGAGAGAGAGAGAGAGAGAGAGAGAGAGAGAGAGAGAGAGAGAGAGAGAGAGAGAGAGAGAGAGAGAGAGAGAGAGAGAGAGAAGGTTTAGGGTAGGATTTTAATTTTAATCTTTCAAAAATTGCACATAAGTCCCTCAATTCTCCTCTTTAGTACAATTAAGTTGATAACTTCCAGATAAGGCCTAAAGTGTCACTAAGCTTTCCCCCAACTTTCTATTTAACACAATAAATAAAAAAAATAGCATGTTTAGGTAATAAAACAATTAATCACATAAAATTGCACGTAAACTATTAAAATGTACAATTTATAAACTTTTAATTGGTACATTGATCGAGACGGCATTCAAGTCCTTCCACTGCAAAATAATTCAAATTATCGACATTAAAAAATATCATTAAATTTAAAATTTTTAATAACATTAACATAAATATTACATGAAATTTAAAATTGCACGTAAAAATGAAAAGCGGTCTTACAACTTATTATTTTCCATCTAAAAACTATGCATTCGTTTATCGTTATTTAAACTATGAACTTCTTCAAATTATTTCTCTCATGCAACAGTTTTTTTATCCATTTACGATATAATGATGTACTTTTATTATCTAATTCTTATACGAATGTTGCGGATTACTTTGATTTTGGTGATCCTATATTTAATTATGAAAATTGCGGGACCTTTTTTTGGTATGCGGAGCGTATGGGAAAATAATATGACCTTTTTTATGATTCATGTTTGACGTTCTTTTGATATTTTATTTGTCATTTTTTTTTACTATTCAAATATTACTATACAATAATTTTTAATATTTATAGTTTACAATTTTATTTTTTTTTAAACTATATGGATTAAATTCCATATATAAATGATTTTCCTATATATGACTTATTATTTTCCATGTAAAAACTATGCATTCGTTTATCATTATTTAAACTATGAATTTCTTCAAATTATTTCTCTCATACGACAGTATTTTTTATCCATTTACAATATAATGATGTACTTTTCTTATCTAATTCTTATACGAATATTGCAGATTACTTGAATTTTGGTGATCCTACATTTAATTGTGAAAATTGCGGGACCTTTTTTTGGTATGCGAATCGTACGAGCAAACAATATAACACAAATAAGCAGAAATATTCAATCTATTGTATTCACTCTATTTATATCATTATACATATATTTGTTCTTATAAAAAATAGAAAAATATTGTAATCGTAATTATACTAGAAGACATGATAATCGTGCAACGCACGGGTGAAAATACTAGTATACTTACTATATATATATATATAAAGGGAGAATATTAGATTAATGTGAATGCAAAGTGGCTTAGAATGAATGCAAAATTTGGATAGACGTGAATGCATTTATTGTCTTTTGTGTGTGTGTGTGTGTGTGTGTGTGTGTCGGGGGGGGGGGGGGTAAATATTAAACAATGGTTAATATTTTTTTAATAATTGTACAAAGATTATATGATATAATAATTTCTTGAACTTCAATATTGTTCAATTGTCGTATATTTGATGAGTTAAGATTAGACATATATTTATAGTTTGTTGTGATTTTTGAACGAAAATTGAGAAAAAGTTCTACATGTGAGGCAAATGCAAAAATTATAATAAATATATTTATATCAACAAGCATCAATATTTGTACTCATAATATTACACCTAACATGATATACAATTAAAAAACTACAGAATTTGTATTTATCATTCAATGAAATTTTCGATAATTTAGATTATTTATGTTGTTTTTAAATTTTAATAATTGATGTAATAAAAAAATATTTTGTATCTTTTGTATTTGTTTTTATTATATATAATCATTAGATTTTATGAATCTTTATCTATATTGCGAATGGTAATTTCAATTCATCACATTGGTCGCCGAACAAATACTAAAATTAAAATTCAATGTTTCAATAAAATTTACAGAAATCGATTTACGTTAATCAATGATACCCTAACAAAATAAGTATCTACAATACCAAATTCAAAACGAAATGTTTAATAAATGAGCACATGATACATCATAAGAAAGATGGTTGAATTTGGAGTTCAACGCAAAAAACGAAGTGCAATTCGGAGTTGTAGATCAGAAGTTATGCACGTTTGAAGACAATGACATGTAAATCAAATACGGAATGACTAAATCGAAAGAAAAGTAAAATTTGAGGACTGATCTGCAAGAAAATCTAAAGGTAGGGATGTTATTCCCAAAAAAATGAACGTTAGGCTGTTTTTCCACAATGAGTGTCAAACGTATGGACGTTTTGTGCCAATTATTTTTATTGAAAGAAAGAAATGGATTAAAAATGGAATTGGACAAAAATGCCCTCATGTGTTACTATTCAATTTTAATTTAATGGTGAAATATAATAAGAAATGTAAAGGTTAGGACGTTCAGCGTCAAAAATCACAACGTTGTGATGTTTTACACAATACATATCAAAGGTAGGGACGTTTTGTGCTATTTACCATTTTCTAAATATATATTGTTAGTAAATATTAGAATAAATTAAGCCTCTGTTCAGCAACTACTTCGAGGTAAAATGTGTGGTTGAAAAATAATTTTGAAAAAATATGTGATTAAAAAGTGGGTTAAAAAATGTGCTGCTTATAAATAATTTATAGAAAAAGTTATTAAACGAATGTTAATATTGAAGAGTTAAATCTTTGATTTTTTTAGTTAATAATATTAATAGAATGATTAATATTTTTTAATCATTCTTAATTTTAATAATTTTTTAAAGATTACATGGTATAATTTCGGTATAATTTCGTAATCTTCAACTTTACTGGATTGCTGTATCATGATAATCGTGAGATTTTCAAAATTATTATTTTGACTACTTATTTTTGTAAATAAAGTTTTATTGGTTAAATTCAAATATTTTGATTATTTCCTTTTTAATTATTGTGATTGATGTCTTTGAAAGAAAATTAAAAAGTGCGTTAAATACAAGTGGCAAATGTAGAAGTTATGAGAAATATCCTAAAACCTTTCACATGCATCAATATTCGTGCACATAATATTACATCAAATATGATATACCATTAAAAAACTACTAAATTTACATTTTTATTGAAATATTAATAATTCATAAAAATTATTAAAATCAATAATAATTTATTATTTAAATATATAAATTGAAGTTTACCATTTACAGAAATTTTTAATAATTTGAATAATTTATGTTATTTTTTAAATTATAATAATTATTGTACTAGAAAATTCTTTTTTATGCATTTATATATGTATTGATTATGTATAAGCACTAAAATTTTACAAATACTTATTGAAATCGATATGGATAATAACTTTGTGCATCGCACGGGTGAAATATTATTACACAAATTATAAATTATTACGAATATATAAAGTTTTTCTCATCCCTTTAATATATAAAGAGAAACAATCCGGGAGAAATTATGTGTATATTCTTGACAATTTTTTAAGTTATATTTTTTATCCCAACTTAAAATTAACAAAGATTTTAGCTAAATATCTATTAAATAATATTAATTTATTTTTTTATTGGAAAAATATATTAATTAGCATATAATAAATATGAATTTATCTCTCTCTTTTTAACGTTGAAAGAGAAATTATTTTTTTTTCTATATTTTCTAATACATTCTTAATTTATTAAATTAAAATGCATGTTTTAAGATTTTAAGAAAATAAAATAATATATTTTATAAATCTCATACAAAATATTTAATTACATTAATGTTATTGATGATGCGTTGAATGCATTTGTTGACGTGTTTAGTGCACTGGGAAGTGAAATTGAAATTATTAAGGATGATTAATTTTAATACTTAACAATTATGTGTTTAACTAAATTTTGAATTTTTTGAAAAAAAAATGAATGATAATTAATGATTGAAAGTAAGGTCAATGTAAGTTAGCTCGAGACACCCCTTACCAGATAGAACACTTGAGTTCGAGTCTATAGGTAAGTTGAATTGAGATTTGGATTGTAACGACCAAGAATTTTTACGCAATTAATAATTATTTTAATATTTAGAAAATCGTGTCGCTACTATTTCACCAATTATTTTGAAGTTAACGCCGCGACGTGTTCGTCTAGCCAAGTCGAGAAATGTTAAATTCATTCGATTTTAAATTAAATGTCCAAATTTCTAAAATTATGTTACAGATTAAAGTTGCCCAAGACAGACAGAATAGTTATGCCGATCAAAGAATAAAAGACTAAATGTTTGAGATTAGAGAGAGAGTCTTCTTGAAAGTAGCTCCTATGAAGGGTACTTTTTGTTTCGGCAAGAAAAGAGAAATTAAGGCCTCGTTTCATCGGACCTTTTGAAATACTAGAGAAGTGGATAATGTGGCTTATTGTTGACTTTGCCACCAGAACTTGCAGCTGTTCACAATGTTTTTCATGTTTCTTATTTGAGAAAGTATGTTCATGATCATAGTCATGTGGTGAATTATCAGTCTATTTCAGTTTAGAAAGATTTGACTTATAAAGTGGCACCTATGTGCATAGTAGGGAGAAAAGTTCATGTCTTAAGAAACAAAGAGATTCCGTTAGTCAAAGTCCAGTGGGTTAGACATGGTAGCGATGATGCTACCTGAGAGAAAGAAAGAAGAAGAGATTCTGGTTAAATATCCAGATATCAAAGAACAAGTAAGTTTAAATTTCGAGGACGAAATTATTTTAAGGGGGTAAGGTTGTAGCGACCAAGAATTTTTACGCAATTAATAATTATTTTAATATTTAGAAAATCGTGTCGCTACTATTTCACCAATTATTTTGAAGTTAACGCCGCGACGTGTTCGTCTAGCCAAGTCGAGAAATGTTAAATTCATTCGATTTTAAATTAAATGTCCAAATTTCTAAAATTATGTTATTTTAATTATTTATTCAAAGTATTATTTTCAAAATCATTTTAAATTCAAATTTTTCCTTATCTAAATTATTTCAAGTTCAAATACAAAATTTAATTTTTATCCCAATATTTATTTATTCTCAAATTTATTTTTTAGTCCAATATTTATCATAATGAAATTAATCCTACCAAAATTTTTCCACATTTCGCTTTCTCTTTATTATCCTTTCCACCCACCATTATTATCATTCCAACACCCAAACAAATTCCAGCCGTTACAAATCCCATCAGATTTCCATCATTATTATGTCTCCACTATCCTCTTTAATTGCCAAACATCAACTTCATCATCACAAATCCTCAAATTTTCTGCAACTGAGTTCCCAAATCACAGCAGCAGCCACCATCATCTCCAATCTGCAAACCACAGTCCAACCTCACAATACTGCACCAACCGTTCCATCCAGCATCATCACCACCATCGGAATTTCCATCACTGCCAATCAGATTACTGCCAATCTGATTTCTGCCAATCAGATCACCACCGGAAATTCACTGCCAACCGTCTGCAATCACAATCCAAACCTCACTGCAGAATCTCCATCATCCAATTTAACACTGCACCATAAGAAAATCGAATTTCATACACCATAGCCATCTCAATTTTTCAACCGAAGTCACCACCCAAAACCACTCTGTACAATTTCAGTTTAGCATCGCCACCTCAACCTGCACAAATCGTCACCACCACCACCACTTTCGCCCACTGCCCAGCCACGAACCGAATCACCTCCAAACCATCATCAGCCACCACCGTGGCCACAACCTCCCCTACCACAATACTCGACAACCAACCACCCAAGATCAATCCAAACCAAACAAACCCAAAACCCAGAATAGACAGCCCAGTAACTTACCTCGATCGCCGCCACCTACTCGCCGGAAAATCGCGATTCAAGCCTCGGTTTTACACCCATCTCGCACCCAAACCCCACAAGAACCCAGCCTACCCCACCTTCGCCGTCGGCCGCACCCTGCGCCGGCGAACCACCGGCTGGAAGGCGCCATTCCTCGGCCGCGCCCTCCGTCTCTCGCCGCCTCGTCTCCCTCTTCTCTGATGGTAGGTAAGTGATGAAGAGAGAGAAAGATTTGATATTATATAAATTTTTAAGATTTACCTTTTAGTCCTCTAAGTATCGAACTTATTCATTTCAGTCCCCAAGTTTTTAAAACAATCAATTCAGTCCCTTTAAGTTTTAAATCTATTATTTCAGCCCTATATTTTAATATGCGTTTTGAGTTTCAACTCAACTTTCAAAAGTATTCATTTTAGTCCCTCAACTTTCAAACGTCGATTTCAGTCCCTAAATTGTAATTTATCATAAATTTCAAAAGACTAATTCGACTAAATCTTCTAATTGGCTAGACGAAACGTACGGAGAATAAAGAATGGAAGTCGTTTCCCGCTCAACCACACTCGTCAAGTTTAAGGTAGACTCGCCCCTATTAATTGATTTAAATTATGATTGCATGTGAATGTCATGTGACCTGTGAAGGTCATTTTTATGAAAAGAAATGAGAATGTATTTCTTCGGAAATAATGGTTGAATGTTATGTGACTTATGAAAAGTCATTTTCATGAAAATGAGCCTATATTCCCTCGTCAGGAATAATGATGATATGAGTAAGATATGAGTATGCGGGCAAGATTGGGAAAAGGCCCCTTGAGGGAGCCCAATCCGCTACAAGAAATGATGATGTTATGCATAACATACGTGCCTCATGAGCACGAGACGAGACTACCAACACCCGATTTTCTAAAGAGCCTATGATTTTCAAAATAAGCCCCGTGCTTTAATGCACAAGAAGAGCAACCCACACCCTATGATTTCTAAAGAGCCTGCATTTATGTGTTCAATTATATTGTAGATTAATTAATTGGCGATGAGTCTACTGAGTATTTCTATGAAATGCTCATGTCTATTTTCAACAACATTTGCAGATTTCGGAGGCGGTGGCAAGTGATGGATGATGGTGGCAATAATCGTTAAATGGTTGAAAGTTTGACTTTAATGATTTCCGTATTTTCCAAATCTTGAATAATGTCGAGAACTTCAGTTATTGAGAAATTATGACATTGTCAATTTCTGTACAATATTAATGGTTCGATTTACTATTTTAAATTGTTTCATAAATGTTTTCAATTTTATCGACCATTACGATTAATTTAATGTTGCCAAAATGAATTTCAATTATTTTTTCCGCTAAAATATTATTCGAAGAAAAAAAATTAAATCAGAAAATGACGTGGTGAACCGGGTATACGGAACTCGGGGCGTCACAGAATGGTATCAGAGCCAGTTTGCGTTTCTGTAGACTGGTAAGTTTTCAAAAAGAGAATTTTCAAGAAACATGTTCCGTTATTAAATTATTATTAATGAAGATTGCCACTGCCATCATTCGTTCCACCAACTCCAAGGTAAAGAAGTTTATGATGTTTAAAGTTATTTCAGTATTTCGTATACTTATTTTAATGATTTATGAGAAAGAGAAATAAGATTTATGATGTCGTTATGCTTGTCAAAACTTACTTGCTTAAATGCATGAGACTTGAACTTTTATGTTCATGAGAATTACTTGCTTAAATGCATGAGAAAGAAAGAAAGAAATGAGTTTTGAAGTATAGCGAGAAATTTTTCAGAAAAGAAAAGAAAGAGAACGAGTGTTGAGCATAATGGGAATAATATGATTTAAGAATGATTTTATAATAATTTTGTCCTCGAACTTAGAAATGATGAACCCTAGCTGGACTTTGCATAATTGATTTTAGACATGGCACCATTTACGAAGAGTCAACAGAAATGATTAGACAATATTTATGAAATACCTATTGTTTAGACTGACACCTCATGTAAAGATATATGACCACACTATCGACTATTGTGCCGCGCATTATGAGGCCATGACTAGTGGTTTTAGAGCAACTGTTGCGAAGATTCATTAATCACTTGTTGTCAACATTTTCATTAAATCGCCGAGAAATAGCAAGCCAGTTTTATGACGTTCTGATGAGATGTTGAGATTATGATTGATGTGATTTTATTGAGACTTTTATGAGAAGAATTATGAAATTTGAGGTTTAAAGATTTGATATTATGTTTGAGTAGGTGGATTATTCCTCTATTTTGAGAGAAATTTATAATGTTGTTTGGGTCTTGTAATTAAGAAATTTTGGAATTATGATTTGTGGCATATATGTTATAAGTATGACAATGAGTTGGCATTTGAGCCAATTAATGTATTGAAGGAAGTGATATTGTGATATTGGAAATTATGATTTGAAATTGTTATGTTGAGGAATGATGAATTAATTTTTGGGATATTTTGTGGTATTGAAGTTTGTTGGAATTTTTGTCTATATTTGAATCGTGGTGGACAGATGTGGAGTATACCTACGGGTTGGATAAGTCCAAATTACAAGGGAGACTCTGCCTAGAATTTTATCATTTTGAGTTAAGAGCTTAGTGTGGTGAGCAACCCACTAAGGGAATTAAGTTTAGACTTGCAAGTTCATTTACACCGCAAGCAAGATTTAGTAAGTGATATAAAGGGATAATGAATCTTGAGACATTTTGGCTTATTCGAAATATAATCATTTTGGTAATGGGTATAGTTACATTGAAATGCTCTCCTTGTTTCACAATTTCAAGAAAAACAAGATGATGTATACAACTACTGGGATATCAAGGTATACATGAAGTGATGTGATGAATTGATGCATACATTGGGAAATGTCAAGTTATATTTTGAAAGATAGTGAAGACAAGTATTATGACGTGATTGGGAAGAATCTTAATTATTCTTGGGAACGAATTGATTGTTAGTTGGAAATGATCACTTGTATTGAAGAATATTATAAACTATGAAGGTATGCGATAATACTGTTGAATTATTTTGGAAGTTGATTTGGTAGATGATGTGTTAAAGATTTGGTTATTTACAAGTAATATGATTATTTGGAAAGTCAATTGTCATAAATGAGAGATATTAGAAATATTTTATAGTGAGATGCCTTAAAGGAATAACCATTTATTCGAAGTGAGATTTTGGGGACATATGATTGAATGTTTGAGATTATGTGAGACAATGATGATGGTCATAAGGTCGTTTGAATATTAAAGGTACAAGAGATAATTATAAGGAATAATGCTATTGCTCTTATGGTGAGAACTGAAGGTGACGATGTACTGAGATTATGAAGTAAGTTGACTTTTCATGAATCAGTTATGTTATATTTTGTTCAAAGTAGAATTCGAAGAAAGGTGAGTATCAGCCATGTAAATGAATCAGGGTTTCCTCGTAATGTGAATGATTCACCGATGTACTTTTAGATTTCATTTATGATATTAGAAGATCACGAGATAAATTGTTGGATGAAATTGATGAAAGAAATTTTTATCAGGTCCTAGATTGGTACAAGTATTGCAGCGGTAATGCATTTGATCGGGGAAAAGTTTATGATGAGATCATACATTGAAATTTTGGAAATTGTTACCAATCGTATCTTGGTTCGAAAATAAGAAATGAACTTTTATGTATTTGTCCTTGTGGATAGAATTTGTGGAAATGAGGATAAGACTTCACAGTGATGACTTATTATGGTGTAGTGTGCAGAAAGAGTGACATATGGCAGAATCCAAGATTTATTTAGTTTGAGAGATTGATATAAAATCTTAACGAGCAGATTGACGTATAAGGTTCACGTGATAGATATGATGGTTATTATATTGTAGTCTTAGAGAGATTGGTATGTTTTAATTGAGGTCATATGATACGATGATAAGTGACATGTTACATGATTACTCAAAAAAAAAAAAAAAATGGTAACTAGACGGTTAATGGATTTTATGACTATCCCGTGAATGAATTATGTGAATATGTTGAGTAAATTGATCTTAATTTGATGGTTATTGAATTTACGGTAAAATGTTACCTACGATTGGGAATTTTCATTTTGAGACATAAAATATGAGTTTATTTGAAGTTTTGGTGATGCAGTTTCGATTAATTATTATCGGTTGTGCTTTTGATGTGAGTAAATTATTTTGCTACAATAATGGAAAATCTGAGATGATCAGTTGTGTGACTTTTACTTATAATGAGATTGAATCTTTGGGTTAAGTAAACTTGATGAGGAATCTTATATGATTCACAGAAGTCTTGTTCAATGGTGATAGACTTAATCAGAGTATTGTTCAAATTGGGACAGGAATTGAAGTTTTGGGAGAACAAGGAAATTGTATCATGAACTTCAGATTGGGAAGATAGTGAGATTTCTTAAGTTTGAGAGTATCATATTTGATTCTTATGATGATACTTTAAGTTAGTACCTTAGTCCTCAGCTAGAATGAGTATGTGATATCAAGTACTTGATGCATGATTTAAAGTATGGACTAAAGGATTTAAGTTTGAATTTCTTCAACTTGAAAATGAAGTTTCAGTCGAGTTTAGAAATGATTACGTTTGCGAATCCATTCAGAAAGATTCCGCCAAGTTTGAGTTGTACACAATATTTTGGAATTGATACTTCATTGCTATATTTTGGGTAATATAGCAATGAATCTTCTTGATTTTTAGTTTAAGCATTTGAATGATTGATATTTGTATCGAGGATTCGATATCAGTATAGATCCTTGAAAGGTTTGTAATAGAAGGCCAATGAATGAGTATTAAAGTTGGATAATGTCGGATGATTAATCGAGTTCTACACAATAGCTATCAAGCGTCTTGTCGATAGCTTTGTATGAGGTACAGATATATATTAGAGAAGTTGTTCGATTTCATGGATTGCTAGTGTCCATTTTTCAGATAGAGATTCGAGAATTTTCCCTTGAAATTTGGAAGAGTTTACATGTGGCAATGGGTACTAAATTAAATTTTAGTACTGCCTACCATCCCCTGACAGACGGGCAGTCCGAACGCACTATTCAGACACTGGATGATATACTTAGAGCCTGTGTACTAGACTTGAGTGGTAGTTGGGAGAATCATCCATCATTGGTGGAAATTGCCTACAATAGTAATTTTCGAGCTACCATCGGTACGATACCCTATGAAGCTTTGTATGGACGGCGATGTCGATCGCCAATCGAATGGGATGAAGTTAATGAGAAGAAATTATTGGGTTCAGAATTAATTGAGAAAACAGTTGATGTTATCAAGAAGATCAGATTACAGATTAAAGTTGCCCAAGACAGACAGAATAGTTATGCCGATCAAAGAATAAAAGACTAAATGTTTGAGATTAGAGAGAGAGTCTTCTTGAAAGTAGCTCCTATGAAGGGTACTTTTTGTTTCGGCAAGAAAAGAGAAATTAAGGCCTCGTTTCATCGGACCTTTTGAAATACTAGAGAAGTGGATAATGTGGCTTATTGTTGACTTTGCCACCAGAACTTGCAGCTGTTCACAATGTTTTTCATGTTTCTTATTTGAGAAAGTATGTTCATGATCATAGTCATGTGGTGAATTATCAGTCTATTTCAGTTTAGAAAGATTTGACTTATAAAGTGGCACCTATGTGCATAGTAGGGAGAAAAGTTCATGTCTTAAGAAACAAAGAGATTCCGTTAGTCAAAGTCCAGTGGGTTAGACATGGTAGCGATGATGCTACCTGAGAGAAAGAAAGAAGAAGAGATTCTGGTTAAATATCCAGATATCAAAGAACAAGTAAGTTTAAATTTCGAGGACGAAATTATTTTAAGGGGGTAAGGTTGTAGCGACCAAGAATTTTTACGCAATTAATAATTATTTTAATATTTAGAAAATCGTGTCGCTACTATTTCACCAATTATTTTGAAGTTAACGCCGCGACGTGTTCGTCTAGCCAAGTCGAGAAATGTTAAATTCATTCGATTTTAATTAAATGTCCAAATTTCTAAAATTATGTTATTTTAATTATTTATTCAAAGTATTATTTTCAAAATCATTTTAAATTCAAATTTTTCCTTATCTAAATTATTTCAAGTTCAAATACAAAATTTAATTTTTATCCCAATATTTATTTATTCTCAAATTTATTTTTTAGTCCAATATTTATCATAATGAAATTAATCCTACCAAAATTTTTCCACATTTCGCTTTCTCTTTATTATCCTTTCCACCCACCATTATTATCATTCCAACACCCAAACAAATTCCAGCCGTTACAAATCCCATCAGATTCCCATCATTATTATGTCTCCACTATCCTCTTTAATTGCCAAACATCAACTTCATCATCACAAATCCTCAAATTTTCTGCAACTGAGTTCCCAAATCACAGCAGCAGCCACCATCATCTCCAATCTGCAAACCACAGTCCAACCTCACAATACTGCACCAACCGTTCCATCCAGCATCATCACCACCATCGGAATTTCCATCACTGCCAATCAGATTACTGCCAATCTGATTTCTGCCAATCAGATCACCACCGGAAATTCACTGCCAACCGTCTGCAATCACAATCCAAACCTCACTGCAGAATCTCCATCATCCAATTTAACACTGCACCATAAGAAAATCGAATTTCATACACCATAGCCATCTCAATTTTTCAACCGAAGTCACCACCCAAAACCACTCTGTACAATTTCAGTTTAGCATCGCCACCTCAACCTGCACAAATCGTCACCACCACCACCACTTTCGCCCACTGCCCAGCCACGAACCGAATCACCTCCAAACCATCATCAGCCACCACCGTGGCCACAACCTCCCCTACCACAATACTCGACAACCAACCACCCAAGATCAATCCAAACCAAACAAACCCAAAACCCAGAATAGACAGCCCAGTAACTTACCTCGATCGCCGCCACCTACTCGCCGGAAAATCGCGATTCAAGCCTCGGTTTTACACCCATCTCGCACCCAAACCCCACAAGAACCCAGCCTACCCCACCTTCGCCGTCGGCCGCACCCTGCGCCGGCGTTGCGCCGGCGAACCACCGGCTGGAAGGCGCCATTCCTCGGCCGCGCCCTCCGTCTCTCGCCGCCTCGTCTCCCTCTTCTCTGATGGTAGGTAAGTGATGAAGAGAGAGAAAGATTTGATATTATATAAATTTTTAAGATTTACCTTTTAGTCCTCTAAGTATCGAACTTATTCATTTCAGTCCCCAAGTTTTTAAAACAATCAATTCAGTCCCTTTAAGTTTTAAATCTATTATTTCAGCCCTATATTTTAATATGCGTTTTGAGTTTCAACTCAACTTTCAAAAGTATTCATTTTAGTCCCTCAACTTTCAAACGTCGATTTCAGTCCCTAAATTGTAATTTATCATAAATTTCAAAAGACTAATTCGACTAAATCTTCTAATTGGCTAGACGAAACGTACGGAGAATAAAGAATGGAAGTCGTTTCCCGCTCAACCACACTCGTCAAGTTTAAGGTAGACTCGCCCCTATTAATTGATTTAAATTATGATTGCATGTGAATGTCATGTGACCTGTGAAGGTCATTTTTATGAAAAGAAATGAGAATGTATTTCTTCGGAAATAATGGTTGAATGTTATGTGACTTATGAAAAGTCATTTTCATGAAAATGAGCCTATATTCTCTCGTCAGGAATAATGATGATATGAGTAAGATATGAGTATGCGGGCAAGATTGGGAAAAGGCCCCTTGAGGGAGCCCAATCCGCTACAAGAAATGATGATGTTATGCATAACATACGTGCCTCATGAGCACGAGACGAGACTACCAACACCCGATTTTCTAAAGAGCCTATGATTTTCAAAATAAGCCCCGTGCTTTAATGCACAAGAAGAGCAACCCACACCCTATGATTTCTAAAGAGCCTGCATTTATGTGTTCAATTATATTGTAGATTAATTAATTGGCGATGAGTCTACTGAGTATTTCTATGAAATGCCCATGTCTATTTTCAACAACATTTGCAGAGTTCGGAGGCGGTGGCAAGTGATGGATGATGGTGGCAATAATCGTTAAATGGTTGAAAGTTTGACTTTAATGATTTCCGTATTTTCCAAATCTTGAATAATGTCGAGAATTTCAGTTATTGAGAAATTATGACATTGTCAATTTCTGTACAATATTAATGGTTCGATTTACTATTTTAAATTGTTTCATAAATGTTTTCAATTTTATCGACCATTACGATTTATTTAATGTTGCCAAAATGAATTTCAATTATTTTTTCCGCTAAAATATTATTCGAAGAAAAAAAATTAAATCAGAAAATGACGTGGTGAACCGGGTATACGGAACTCGGGGCGTCACATGGATCTTTTTATATATATGTTAAAAAAATAATTAAAAGTAATAATAATTACGTAATTTTCAATGATATTATGAATGACATGTTTTGCCTCCAAAATTTCTATTAAAAAAGTGTTTACATTTATTGTTGTTAATTTTCAATTATATTATGAATGACATCATTTTTTTTTCCGGTCAAAATATGACATTTATTTGTTTGACTTAAGATCATTAAATATCAATTATATCAGCACCATTGCATTGACACTCATTCCCCACTACACAAGAATCAGTGCATTGGTACTAACAAATTGTTTAATCAATTTTATAATACATTGATTCATTAGTTGGATCATTTTTATATGGATTTCAAGAACAAATTATGTAACATTCAATAATGTAAAAAAAAATATATATATAATTTCCTTTTGTGAAATATAATTTTTTTTATCGTTATTATATTTTGACATTATTAAAAATATCTACAAAAATATTATTTTTAACGTTGAGCAACATTAATGCAAGAAATAAAAAATATTGCTATTTTCCATAAATAAACTTAATACACGTGCAATTCCTTTTCATGTATTGATTGACGTTCTGCACGATCTAATTGAAAATTTTTTAATATCCTAAATTTTAAGGACTGATATAAAAAAGTCCAGTAAAAAAATTATGTCTATTCATTATTTGGGAAAAACATTTTTTTTCCTATGATCGATATTTGAATTATGTTTGACATTCATTAATTCACATCTCATTTTTTAAAATTCGTTTTTAACTATATTTTATTAATGAGGTATTCTATACATGATATAAAAAAAATCTATACTTTTTAACCATATATTGTCCTATAATATACATTTCTATACCACATTTCTTTTTAATTTTATTGTATGCAACGACAATGAATCGTAATTATTTAAAAATTATAAACCACAATTATTATTTTTAAAGAAGTTCTTTTAATTTACATTGAATTTTGCTATTGAATACTTTTTTGTTTCTTCATATTCTTTCCCATAATATATGAATTTAATTGTTTTTGTTATATATTTCTCACATTTTCATTAATTATTGAATATATTTAGTTAGTTATTCATTAATTAATAATTATAATTTTTTTTGTTCCGTGCAACGCACGGGTGAGAATACTAGTTATTTTAATATAATATTATTTTTTATACATTTTGTATAGTAGAAAAAATTATATATAAGCTTTAAAATTTTACAGATACTTATCAAAATCGATATTGTTAAATAGCAACTTTCATGTATCGCAACGGAGAAATACTAGTTAAAATAAAAGGGGTTGACTGTGGGGGCTGAAGTAAAATGGTTTTTAAAATTTGGAGAATAAAATAACCACTTTCAAAATTTGGGGTTAAAAGGTAAATTTTTAAATTAAAAATTATAGTTAAATAATTAAATATAAACAAAGTTATAACACGCTCTCTCAAAATTCAAAAAGTCGGGCGAGAGCAAGGAGAGACTCGACCGTTCGGGAGAGAGAGCGACTGGCGAATGGGCTCCTCCCTCTGCTCCGATTCAAACGCCGGTCGAGAGGTCGGCGATGGAGCCACCGTCGTGGGGCGACGCCGGTGCTTGGGTGAAGGTGGATTGGGCGAACTCGGGCAACACGGAGAGCAAGGAGAGAGTCGACCGTTCGGGAGAGAGAGCGACTGGCGAATGGGCTCCGCCCCTCTGCTCCGATTCAAACGCCGGTCGAGAGGTCGGCGATGGAGCCACCGTCGAGGGGCGACGCCGGTGCTTGGGTGAAGGTGGATTAGGCGATTTTGGTGCAAAAACCAAAATGTAACCGAGGCCGTGAGGTTGCGGTTCACCGGCAGTACTCCGGTCAAAATGAATCGGTGATTGAGGTAAGGGTTTTGGTTTATTTTATCTCTTGGTTTTGTGGCTTTTTTGTGTTGATGTTGGGGTCAAGCAGTCCATGTGGGGGCTTTCGGTGTCGGTGGTGATACTCAGTAATGGTGGTGAAAACAGTGTGTGCACAACCTATACGACTCTTTCCAACCACCCAACCATTTCCGACACCGCCTCTCTCCGATAAATGCAGACTACAAGATCTTGGGTGTGTTCGATTTTGCTTGTGTTTCATTTATAGGTTGGGTTGAAAACAGTGTTTTGTTGGTAAAGATTTTCGAGTTTTGGGATTTGCACGTGTTTAAGGATTTTTTCCGGTTTTTCCTATAATGAAATCTGGGTTTTTTTAGATTGTTCTAAATGGGTTCATGGTCTTTTAAATGGTAATAATGAATTCTCAAATTAGAATTGTCTTAATCTTAATTCTTCTGATTGTTTTTGAAGAAGTAATGTTTACTTTCTGCTTTAATTCTTTAACAGTTTGTATGAATTTGAAGATATGTGTAATTTTTTTTAATTTTTTGCATGTTTTTGCCTTCAAGCAGCATATTGAATCTATGTTACTATGTTTCTTGTGATTGATATCTACATGGGATATGTAATTGAATTTGTTCTTCCATGTTTGTTTTTGTTTTTTTTTTCTGAACTGTCTATTTTTTACTGTTTTGAGTTATTAGAAGTAAAATGGATTCTTTTGGGGCTGCAAAGATTGTGCATGACAGAATTTCAAAATTGGAACCTGAACATGTTTCTAGGATGATTATTGGGTACATATATATTTGCAAGACATTCCAGACCAGGAGATGACCAGATTAGCTTTAGGGCCTGTGACCTTAATCCACAACTTGATAAAAAAGATAAAATCCACAACTTGAGTATCACCACCGACACTGCCTCTCTCAAATAAATGCATAGACTGCAAGCATCGAAATCGAACATACCCAAGATCATATGTCCATCCTACAACAACTCCCCCTCATAGTACCGCAAGAGAATTGGAAATTTAACTGTACTTGGGCTCAAATTCAAATTTTTTTTATGAAACATTTTCAAGTCTTGTGTTTTTATTTGGTAAATTTGACATTTTTTGACATTTTTTTTTTCCTTTTCCTTTTCCTTTCCTTTCCTTTCCCTTTTTTTTTTTTAATGTTTAAAAAGGGGTATTTGGACTATCAGCATGTGCAGGCTACAGCTGCAGAAATTGAAAGATGACAGCAACCTATAATTTGTAGTTGAAGAAGTTTCAATTTTCTTTGAGGATTCTAAAAAACTTCTAAATTATTTGGCTTCTTCTCTGTCAATTTCTATTGCTCTATTTTGGGTTTCTATGTTGTGGTTATGTTTTATTGATGGATTTGTTTTCCCTTTTTTGGTTTCAATAGTCGACGACTGGTTGTAGATTTTAAGAAGGTTGATGACCATGTTCAAGGACAGCATCTCCGGTTATCATTTTTTTATTCTGCATATGTAGTGGAAGAATAAGCTATTTCTTTGGCAGTCTTAGTTTGATATTTTTCACTGTTTCTTAATTAAATTCCAGAATTTTGATACTTTGTGGTTTAATTTGCTCTTTTTAAGTTATTTATATATGTATTAATGTCAAGTAGCCAATAAGATAAGCTATTGCTTTGTAAAGAGGGATTATATTAAGGTCTGGCTGACTTTTATTTATTTATTTGACAGAACAATGTAGGTGCATAATTAAAGAGTAAAGAATGCATGTGTTTCCTTCAGAATTTTTGTGGGGTTAAGAATCTTGACAGGTGAGTCGACTGCATTCATAATCGTATTCCATACTTTCACTTCTTATATGTCTATCTTAGTGTTATTTGGAATACATGTTCTTTTCAGTTCAAGAATCTTCTAAGGACTTCTTGTTTGACTTTAAAGTTAAATTAATGAAAAAAAATTTGAGTTATGGTGATATAGTACTAGAAAGTTCGTTATTGAATCGAGAAATTTTATTTTTATCCTTCTACGCCAATTTAAAGTTTATTATGCTGAGAATAAATTTGATTATGTTAACTTTTCTTTCAATCGAGATGTTTTATCTATGTAAATTTTAATGTTATTGAGTAACGCTGTTAGGTTTTATAAAATTGGAAGATCCATTATGTTTATTAGTTAAGAAAGATATTGAATTTTTTGCTCATCCTAAATAATTTGTAAATGTAGAATTTATAATAGAGTTTTGAAAAAATAGAATTCTTTGAGATTTTAAAAAGGATGAAGGCATTATAAGTAAATATTTCCTTGGGGCATTTTTCCCTATGCGATTTTATAGATACTTTATAAAATAAACATTCAAAAAGTTAAAAAATATTTTTATTCCATCATTTCGATCATGAAGCTACAAGTGGTAGTTTTTATGGAGAAGTTCCATTGAACATTGTTTGTCCTATTTTTTGTTGTCTATCATGTAGGAGAGAAAAATTAAAGGGTTCTCCTCTTTTTTGTTGTCTATTATTTAGGAGAGATTAACAAATGCAGAACTTGATGCTTTGTTACCTAAATCCTTTTGGAAATATTTTTGTAACATTTTTAGTTGGAGTCTAAGTGAATCAAATAGGTTTCCTTTGATGTTACAATACTCAGTTCATCACATCTTTTGAGAAACATTCAGGATTGACAAATGTAAACTTAATGATTAAAATGGCTTACCTGCATATGAAGCACACTATCTTCTATTGGAGAAATTTTGTTGAAGAAGCAATTCTATTTTCTAAAGCTATTGAAGGGTGTAACCTGAAGATGCTGTAACTAATTTTCAAGCTTGTATGTCAAGAGGTGCCAATCAATATAATTTAAAAAATATTTACTAATAGTTATGCCCTGTGCAACCACAAAACTTCATTTTAACTAAAGAAATATTTCTCAACTGTTATGCCCTATTTAACCACAAATTGTTAGTACTGCTAAATTAGATTCATGGTTGACTGATTATTATGTATGTATTCAAGTTTGCTGTCTTTTCAAGGATCCTCCCTGCTACTTCCTTGCCAATATTCTCTTTTTTTCTAGCTCATTGCAAAAGCCTTGCTCCTGTAAGTAAATCACTGGCCCATAATCCAATAATTGGTGAATAATCTATTGTAAAATCTCTCTCTCTCTCTCTCTCTCTCTCTCTCTCTCTCTCTCTGTGTGTGTGTGTGTGTGTGTGTGTGTGTGTGTTTTGTAGACTTATCAAAAGCTAGCAACAGCATTCAAGATGGAAGATGGTGTAATCATTGCTAATGTGAAAAATGCTTAGGAAAATCCAAGCTGAAGTATGAAATGAAATCCTATCAAGAAATGGTTGTGAATGAAATGAAGCAAATGAGTGAAGATGGTCATTTTATTTCCATCTTTCCATACATAAATGAATCATGATAAGGACTTGTATGCAATCAATTTAGCTCATCAATTTTCCAGTGAACACACAACCCGCAACCAGAAACCGCCACTGCCCGCTTCATTTTCCCCTAACACATCAAATCCCAAACTACAAAACCGAAAATCAAACATAACCCATAACTCACCTCAATAATGGCCGGAGTCTCTTCGCCGGAAAGTCCATGAATCCGAGCATTCAAGCCTCGGTTTGGTCTCGATTTCACACAAAATCGAGCCCCAGTTCAGATTCTTTGTGCAAACCCACACCCAGACTCGTCGCCGCCATGTGACGGCGGCATCATCACCGGCTTCCGTCGACGGTCGGACCCCGCAGATGGGCGAACCGTCGCACCTCTTGTCTCTCTCCTCTCTGTATCCGAAAAATGAGAGAGGGAGAGAGGGTTATATCTATAAATTATATTTTGATGTTTTTGAAAAGTTAAATCTTTAAGCCCCAACTTTTGAAATACATTCAATTTAGTCCTTTCGTTTTTAAAAGTTGTTATTTCAGCCCTTTTTAATTTAAAATGTTTTAATTCAGCTTTAAAGATTTAGATGCTTAACAAATTAGTCCCTCCAGTCCTTAACTCCCACAATCAGCCCTATTATTTTCGAAAAGTCTATTTCAACCCCTTAGTTTCAAAGTATTTGGTTCAGCCCTTATTTTAAAAGAGTTTTTATTAATTAGCCCTCATGTTTTCAAAGCCTTTTAATTCAGTCTCAAGTTTTAAAATATTTTAATTCAGCCCCTTTAGTTTTTAAAAGTATTATTCCGATCCTCTAATTTTTTTGTAATATTTTATTCAGCTCTTAAGCTTTGCAAATAATTTATCTTAACCCCAACTATTTCGAAAATGAAAATAATTAGTCCCCAATATATTTAAAATACATGAGTTAGGTAAGGGTAACAATAGGTAGGAGCAGCTCCAAAAATTTCTTTAGTAGAAGAATGAGTAGTGTATGAAATTTCATGTTTTTGTATTGCTATATATTTATTATTGTATAGTTTACTACTGTTTTCTTTAAAATATTTGTAAAGATTTGCTTGAGAATGATTGTTGTTAATGATTGCAGAGACATTGTTCGTGGAATTCTTGTTTTTTGGGAATGCTTTTGAATATATACACTTTGACCGTCTACAATCCAGTTGCTCGTAAGGGAAGTAGTTTATTTATTTAAATTCTTTTGGTTCGTTAGATTTAATTTTCAATTTTGAACTCGTTAATAATGTATGCTTGATGTAGATAGCAAGAGTTAATATGAGTCGAAGTGGGGACTACAGTTCACGAATAGGGGTAAGAGTATCAATAGGTAGGAGCAGCTAATGAAATTTTATGATTCAGGGTAAGGGTTGTTTATGAAATTTAATGATTTGTTATTGCAATGAATTTATTATTACTGTATGTTTGATGTAAATTACCTGAGTTAGTAGGTGTTAGTGTAGGAGTTGAAGTGAGTAATAACTTTCCATATAGTAGGGGTAGTACTAGGAGTAGGCAAGTCACGGTAGGAGTGAGTAGAAGTAGGAGTTCAAGAGAGTAATAATTTTTTTAAGAGTAAGGGTAGGTCTAGGAGTAGGTCAGTCAAGGTAGGAGTAAGAGTCAAAGTAGGCACTAAAGTTTCACGATTAGGTTAATGGTAACAATAGGTAGGAGCAGCTCCGTAAATTTCATGAGTAGATGTAGGAGTCGTGTATGAAATTTCATGTTTTTTTATTACTATATATTTATTATTCTATAATTTACTACAGTTTTCTTTAAAATATTTGTAAAGATTTGCTTGAGAATGATTGTTGTTAATGATTGCAGAAGCTATGTTCGTGGAATTCTGCTCTTTTGGGGATGCTTATGATTATATACGCTTGGACCTTCCGCAATCCAGCCGCTCGTAGGGGAAGTTGTTTGTTTATTTAAATTCTTATGGCTTGTTCGATTTAGTTTTCAATCTTTAATTCATTATTATTTTATGTTTGATATAGATTGCAAGAGTTAATAGGAGTAGGAGTCGAAGTAAGGACTACGGTTCACGAATTAGGGTAAGAGTTACAATAGATAGAAGCAGTTAATGAAATTTTATGATTCGAATTAAGAGTACTCTGCGAAATTTAATGATTTGGTAGTGCGATAAATTTTTTGTGTCGCTGTGTATTTATTATCATTGTATAATTTACTACAATTTTCTTTAAAATATTTACAAATAGTTGTTTGAGAATAATTGTTTTTATTGATTGCTGAAGCTATGTTCGTGGAATTCTGGTCGTTCGGGGATGCTTTTGAATATATAAACTAGGGCCGTCTGCAGTCCAGCTGCTCGTAAGCGAAGTAGTTCATTTATTTGAATTCTTATGGCTCGTTCGATTTAGTTTTCAAATTTGAACTCACTAATATTGTATGTTTGATGTAGATTGCAAGAGTTAATAGGAGTCGGAGCATGAGTCGAAGCAGGATCTACAGTTTCACGAATAGGGGTAAAGGTAACAAAAGGTTGGAGCAGTTAATGAACTTTTATGATTCAGAGTAAAAGTAGTTCGTAAAATGTAATGATTTGGTATTGCGATAAATTAGTTAATCTATAGTTCATTTTTGTTTTCTTTAATATATTTTTTAAGATTTGGTTGACAATGATTGTTTGTATTGATTGCAGAAGCCGAGCTCGTAAAATACTGGTCTTTTAGGATGCTTTTGACTCTTGACACTTGGACCGTCGACAACCTAGCTGCCTATAAGGGACGTACTTCGTTTGGTTAAATGTTTATTTCGAGTTCGATTTAGTTTTAAGTTTAGAATTTTTTTATTACTGTATGTTTGATGTTCGAGTTAATAGGAGTTAGAGTAGGAGTTGAAGTGAGTGATAGCTTTTAATAGAGTAGGGTTAGTACTAGGAGTTGGCAAGTCACGTTGGAAGCTAGAGTCGAAGTCGGAGTTGAAGAGAGTAATAATTTTTTTAAGAGTAAGGGTAGGTCTAGGAGTAGGTGAGTCATGGTAGGAGTAAGAGTCGAAGTAGGCACTAAAGTTTCACGATTAGGTTAATGGTAACAATAGGTAGGAGCAGCTCCGAAAATTTCATGAGTAGATGTAGGGGTCGTGTATGAAATTTCATATTTTTGTATTACTATATATTTATTATTCTATAATTTACTACAGTTTTCTTTAAAAATTTGTAAAGATTTGCTTGAGAATGATTGTTGTTAATGATTGCAGAAGCTATGTTCGTGGAATTCTGCTCTTTTGGGGATGCTTATGATTATATACGCTTGGACCTTCCGCAATCCAGCCGCTCGTAGGGGAAGTTGTTTGTTTATTTAAATTCTTATGGCTTGTTCGATTTAGTTTTCAATTTTTAATTCATTATTATTTTATGTTTGATATAGATTGCAAGAGTTAATAGGAGTAGGAGTCGAAGTAGGGACTACGGTTCAGGAATTAGGGTAAGAGTTACAATAGATAGAAGCAGTTAATGAAATTTTATGATTCGAATTAAGAGTACTCTGCGAAATTTAATGATTTGGTAGTGCGATAAATTTTTTGTGTCGCTGTGTATTTATTATCATTGTATAATTTACTACTGTTTTCTTTAAAATATTTACAAATAGTTGTTTGAGAAAAATTATTTTTTATTTATTGCTGAAGCTATGTTCGTGGAATTCTGGTCGTTAGGGGATGCTTTTGAATATATAAACTAGGGCCGTCTGCAGTCCAGCTGCTCGTGAGGGAAGTAGTTCATTTATTTGAATTCTTATGGCTAGTTCGATTTAGTTTTCAAATTTGAACTCACTAATATTGTATGTTTGATGTAGATTGCAAGAGTTAATAGGAGTCGGAGCATGAGTCGAAGCATGAGTCGAAGCAGGATCTACAGTTTCACGAATAGGGGTAAAGGTAACAAAAGGTTGGAGCAGTTAATGAACTTTTATGATTCAGAGTAAAAGTAGTTCGTAAAATGTAATGATTTGGTATTGCGATAAATTAGTTAATCTATAGTTCATTTTTGTTTTCTTTAAAATATTTTCTTAGATTTGGTTGACAATGATTGTATGTATTGATTGCAGATGCCGAGCTCGTAAAATACCGGTCTTTCGGGATATTTTTGCCGTGGACACTTGAACCGTCAACAACCTAGCTTCTTATAAGGGAAGTACTTCATTTAGTTAAATATTTATGACCAGTTCGATTTAGTTTTAAGTTTAGAATTTTATTACTATTGTATGTTTGATGTAGATTACTTGAGTTAATAGGAGCTAGAGTAGGAGTTGAAGTGAGTGATAACTTTTAATAGAGTAGGGTTAGTGCTAGTAGCAGGCAAGTCACGGTAGGAGTTAGAGTCGAAGTTGGAGTTGAAGAGAGTAAAATTTTTTTTAAGAGTAGGTGTAGGTCTAGGAGTAGGTAAGTTATAGTCGAAGTAAGAGTCGAAGTAGGCACTAAGTTTCACGAATGGGGTAAGGGTAACAATAGGTAGGAGCAGCTCCTAAAATTTCATAAGTAGAAGTAAGAATAGTGTATGAAATTTCATGTTTTTGTGTTGCTATATATTTATTATTATTGTATAGTTTACCACAGTTTTCTTTAAAATATTTACAAAGATTTGTTTGGGAATGATTGCAGAAGCTATGTTCGTGGAATTCTGGTCGTTAGGGGATAATATATAAACCAGGGCCGTCTGCAATCCAACTGCATGTTAGTAGTTCATTTATTTAAATTCTTATGGTTCGTTCGATTTAGTTTTCAAATTTGAACTCATTAATATTGTATGTTTGATGTAGATTGCAAGAGTTAATTGGAGTCGGAGCATGAGTCGAAGTAGGGTCTACAGTTTCACGAATAGGGGTAAGAGTAATAATAGGTTTGAGCAGTTAATGAACTTTTATGACTCAGAGTAAAAGATGTTTATAAAATTTAATGATTTGGTATTGCGATAAATCAATTAATCTATAGTTTATTTTTTTTTTCTTTAATATATTTTTTAAGATTTGGTTGACAATGATTGTTTGTATTGATTGCAGAAGCCGAGCTCGTAACATATTGGTCTTTTGGGATGCTTTTGACTCCGGACACTTGGACCGTCGACAACCTAGCTGCATATAAGGGAAGTACTTCGTTTGGTTAAATGTTTATTTCGAGTTCGATTTAGTTTTAAGTTTAGAATTTTATTATTACTGTATGTTTGATGTTCGAGTTAATAGGAGTTAGAGTAGGAGTTGAAGTGAGTGATAGCTTTTAATAGAGTAGGGTTAGTACGAGGAGTAGGCAAGTCACGTTGGAAGTTAGAGTGGAAGTTGGAGTTGAAGAGAGTAATAATTTTTTTAAGAGTAAGGGTAGGTCTAGGAGTAGGTGAGTCATGGTAGGAGTAAGAGTCGAAGTAGGCACTAAAGTTTCACGATTAGGTTAATGGTAACAATAGGTAGGAGCAGCTCCGAAAATTTCATGAGTAGATGTAGGGGTCGTGTATGAAATTTCATATTTTTGTATTACCATATATTTATTATTCTATAATTTACTACAGTTTTCTTTAAAAATTTGTAAAGATTTGCTTGAGAATGATTGTTGTTAATGATTGCAGAAGTTATGTTCGTGGAATTCTGCTCTTTTGGGGATGCTTATGATTATATACGCTTGGACCTTCCGCAATCCAGCCGCTCGTAGGGGAAGTTGTTTGTTTATTTAAATTCTTATGGCTTGTTCGATTTAGTTTTCAATTTTTAATTCATTATTATTTTATGTTTGATATAGATTGCAAGAGTTAATAGGAGTAGGAGTCGACGTAGGAACTACGGTTCACGAATTAGGGTAAGAGTTACAATAGATAGAAGCAGTTAATGAAATTTTATGATTCGAATTAAGAGTACTCTGCGAAATTTAATGATTTGGTAGTGCGATAAATTTTTTGTGTCGCTGTGTATTTATTATCATTGTATAATTTACTACTGTTTTCTTTAAAATATTTACAAATAGTTGTTTGAGAAAAATTATTTTTTATTGATTGCTGAAGCTATGTTCGTGGAATTCTGGTCGTTCGGGGATGCTTTTGAATATATAAACTAGGGACGTCTGCAGTCCAGCTGCTCGTGAGGGAAGTAGTTCATTTATTTGAATTCTTATGGCTCGTTCGATTTAGTTTTCAAATTTGAACTCACTAATATTGTATGTTTGATGTAGATTGCAAGAGTTAATAGGAGTCGGAGCATGAGTCGAAGCAGGATCTACAGTTTCACGAATAGGGGTAAAGGTAACAAAAGGTTGGAGCAGTTAATGAACTTTTATGATTCAGAGTAAAAGTAGTTCGTAAAATGTAATGATTTGGTATTGCGATAAATTAGTTAATCTATAGTTCATTTTTGTTTTCTTTAAAATATTTTCTTAGATTTGGTTGACAATGATTGTATGTATTGATTGCAGATGCCGAGCTCGTAAAATACCGGTCTTTCGGGATATTTTTGCCGTGGACACTTGAACCGTCAACAACCTAGCTTCTTATATGGGAAGTACTTCATTTAGTTAAATATTTATGACCAGTTCGATTTAGTTTTAAGTTTAGAATTTTATTACTATTGTATGTTTGATGTAGATTACTTGAGTTAATAGGAGCTAGAGTAGGAGTTGAAGTGAGTGATAACTTTTAATAGAGTAGGGTTAGTGCTAGTAGCAGGCAAGTCACGGTAGGAGTTAGAGTCGAAGTTGGAGTTGAAGAGAGTAATAATTTTTTTAAGAGTAGGTGTAGGTCTAGGAGTAGGTAAGTTATAGTCGAAGTAAGAGTCGAAGTAGGCACTAAGTTTCACGAATGGGGTAAGGGTAACAATAGGTAGGAGCAGCTCCTAAAATTTCATAAGTAGAAGTAAGAATAGTGTATGAAATTTCATGTTTTTGTGTTGCTATATATTTATTATTATTGTATAGTTTACCACAGTTTTCTTTAAAATATTTACAAAGATTTGTTTGGGAATGATTGCAGAAGCTATGTTCGTGGAATTCTGGTCGTTAGGGGATAATATATAAACCAGGGCCGTCTGCAATCCAGCTGCATGTAAGTAGTTCATTTATTTAAATTCTTATGGTTCGTTCGATTTAGTTTTCACATTTGAACTCATTAATAATATTGTATGTTTGATGTAGATTGCAAGAGTTAATTGGAGTCGGAGCATGAGTCGAAGTAGGGTCTACAGTTTCACGAATAGGGGTAAGAGAGTAACAATAGGTTTGAGCAGTTAATGAACATTTATGATTCAGAATAAAAGTAGTTTATAAAATTTAATGATTTGGTATTTCGATAAATAAATTAATCTATAGTTTATTTTTTTTTTCTTTAATATATTTTTTAAGATTTTGTTGACAATGATGGTTTGTATTGATTGCAGAAGTCGAGCTCGTAAAATACTGGTCTTTTGGGATGCTTTTGACTCAGGACACTTGAACCGTCGACAACCTAGCTTCCTATAAGGGAAGTACTTCATTTAGTTAAATCTTTATGACCAGTTCGATTTAGTTTTAAGTTTAGAATTTTATTACTGTTGTATGTTTGATGTAGATTACTTTAGTTAATAGGAGCTAGAGGAGTTGAAGTGAGTGATAACTTTTAATAGAGTAGGGTTAGTGCTAGTAGCAGGCAAGTCACGGTAGGAGTTAGAGTCGAAGTTGGAGTTAAAGAGAGTAATAATTTTTTTAAGAGTAGGTGTTGGTCTAGGAGTAGGTAAGTTATAGTCGAAGTAAGAGTCGAAGTCGGCACTAAGTTTCACGAATGGGGTAAGGGTATGAAATAGTGTATGAAATTTCATGTTTTTGTGTTGCTATATATTTATTATTATTGTATAGTTTGCCACAGTTTTCTTTAAAATATTTACAAAGATTTGTTTGGAAATGATTGCAGAAGCTATGTTCGTGGAATTCTGGTCGTTAGGGGATAATATATAAACCAGGGCCGTCTGCAATCTAGCTGCATGTAAGTAGTTCATCTATTTAAATTCTTATGGTTCGTTCGATTTAGTTTTAACATTTGAACTCATTAATATTGTATGTTTGAGATTGCAAGAGTTAATTGGAGTCGGAGCATGAGTCGAAGTAGGGTCTACAGTTTCACGAATAGGGGTAAGAGTAACAATAGGTTTGAGCAGTTAATGAACTTTTATGACTCAGAGTAAAAGATGTTTATAAAATTTAATGATATCGTATTGCGATAAATCAATTAATCTATAGTTTATTTTTTTTTCTTTAATATATTTTTTAAGATTTGGTTGACAATGATTGTTTGTATTGATTGCAGAAGTCGAGCTCGTAAAATATAGGACTTTTGGGATGCTTTTGACTCTGGACACTTGGACCGTCGACAACCTAGCTGCCTATAAGGGACGTACTTCGTTTGGTTAAATGTTTATTTCGAGTTCGATTTAGTTTTAAGTTTAGAATTTTATTATCACTGTATGTTTGATGTTAGAGTTAATAGGAGTTAGAGTAGGAGTTGAAGTGAGTGATAGCTTTTAATAGAGTAGGGTTAGTACTAGGAGTAGGCAAGCCACGTTGGAAGTTAGAGTGGAAGTTGGAGTTGAATAGAGTAATAATTGTTTTAAGAGTAAGGGTATGTCTGGGAGTAGGTGAGAGTCATGGTAGGAGTAAGAGTCGAAGTAGGCACTAAAGTTTCACGATTAGGTTAATGGTAACAATAGGTAGGAGCAGCTCCGAAAATTTCATGAGTATCGTAGGGGTCGTGTATGAAATTTCATGTTTTTGTATTACTATATATTTATTATTCTATAATTTACTACAGTTTTCTTTAAAATATTTGTAAAGTTTTGCTTGCGAATGATTGTTGTTAATGATTGCAGAAGCTATGTTCGTGGAATTCTGCTCTTTTGGGGATGATTATGATTATATACGCTTGGACCTTCCGCAATCCAGCTGCTCGTAGGGGAAGTTGTTTGTTTATTTAAATTCTTATGGCTTGTTCGATTTAGTTTTCAATCTTTAATTCATTATTATTTTATGTTTGATATAGATTGCAAGAGTTAATAGGAGTAGGAGTAGGAGTCGAAGTAGGGACTACGGTTCACGAATTAGGGTAAGAGTTACAATAGATAGAAGCAGTTAATGAAATTTTATGATTCGAATTAAGAGTACTCTGCGAAATTTAAAGATTTGGTTGTGCGTTAAATTTTTTGTGTCACTGTGTATTTATTATTATTGTATAGTTAGTTTACTACTGTTTTCTTAAAATTTTTATAAAGATTTGTTTGAAAATATTTATTTTTATTTATTGCTGAAGCTATGTTCGTGGAATTCTGGTCGTTCGGGGATGCTTTTGAATATATAATAAACTAGGGCCGTCTGCAATCAAGTTGCTCGTAAGGAAAGTAGTTTATTTATTTAAATTCTTATGGCTCGTTCGATTTAGTTTTCTGTTTTGAATTCATTATTATTGTATGTTTGACGTAGATTGCCTGAGTTAATAGGAGTCGGAATAGGAGTTGAAGTGAGTAATAATTTTATTCGGATAGGGGTAGGACAAGGAGTAGGTAAGTTACAATAGGAGTTTGAGTCGAAGTGGGGACTAAAGTTTCATGAATAGGGGTAATAGTAACAATCAGTAGGAGCATTTATTGAAATTTTTTGATTTGGAGTAAGTAATTTATGAAATTTCATGTTTTGGTATTGCGATAGATTTATTGTTGTATAGTTTATTTTTTGTCTTCTTTAAAATATTTTTTAAGATTTGTTTGACAATTGTTGTTTGTAACCATTGCAGAAGTTGTGTTCGTAGAATACTGGTCTTTTGGGATACTTTTGACTTTTACAAAGTTGTACCGTCGACAACCAAGTTGCATATAAGGGAAGTAGTTAGTTTAGTTAAATATTTATGGCGAGTTCGATTTAATTTTCAATTTTGAATTTATTATTACTGTATATTTGATGTAGATTACTTGACTTAATAGGTGTAGGAGTAGGAAAGCTAGTGATTAATAACTTTTATAAGAGTTGGGGTTTGAGACATAGTAGGAGCAAGAGTCGAAGTAGGCCCTAAATTTTCACGAATAGGTATAAGAGTAACAATAGGTAGCATTAGTTACTAAAATTTAATGAGTAGAAGAGTAGTATATTAAATTTCATGTTTTTGTATTACTATATATTTCTTATTGTATATAGTTTACTACTGTTTTCTTTAAAATATTTGTTAAGATTTGTTTGACAATGATTGCAGAAGTTATGTTCGTGGAATTCTGGTAATTTGGGGATGCTTTTGAATATATATGCACTTGGACTAGTGATGGTAACGGGTCGGGTTCGGGTCGGGTCTCCCCGACCCGCGCCCCGCCAAATTTTATTAAACCCAAACCCGCCCCGCGACCAGCGAGTTTCGGGTTTGTTCGGGTTCGGGTTCGGGTAGGGTCGGCTCTGCCGTCCCGTTTAATTTTTTTTTTATTTTTTTATTGTTTTTCTTTAATATATTATTTAAAATAATATAATCGGGGCGGCCAAAACCCGTACCCGCCCCGCGACCCTCTCGGGTCGCTAAAACTTAACCCGAACTCGTCCCGCCAACCCGCAGGGTGGGTTTTTTTCCACCCATTAGGGGCGGGTACCCGTCGGGTTCGGGTTGGGTCGGGTCGGGTTTTTTTGCCATCTCTAACTTGGACCGTCTGCAATCCAGCTGCTCGTAATGGTAGTAGTTTATTTATTTAAATTCTTATTGTTCGTTCGATTTAATTTTTAGTTTTGAATTTATTCATATTGTATGTTTGATATATGATTGCAAGAGTTAATAGGACGACCGGAGTAGGGGTCGAAGTAGGGACTACAGTTTCACGAATAGGGGTAAGAGTAACAATAGGTAGGAGCAGTTAATTTTTATGATTTGGAATAAAAGTAGTTTATGAAATTTAACGACTTGGTATTGCGATAAATTAATTAAAATATAGTTTATTTTTGTTTTCTTTAAAATATTTTTTAAGATTTGGTTGACCATTGTTTGTATTGATTATAGAAATTGAGCTCGTAAAATACTGGTCTTTTGGGATAAATATTATTTATCTTTAAAAACGTGTTGCTACAACTTTGCCTATTTATTTTTAAAAGTCGTGTGTGTCTAGTAGGGGTGGACGTGGTTCGATTTGGTTCTGGTTCTAGAAGAACCAAACCAAACCGTAAACCGATGGTTTTTTACTAATGGAACCAATTGGTTTTTTCAAAGATATGGAACCAAACCGGAACCAAACCGCTCGGTTCTGGTTTGGTCTGGTTTGGTTCTGAGACCATTACTTGAATTTTTAAATAATAAATGTAGATTAAAACCTGTTTATATCCGCTTCTTCATTAGAATCCATCTACATCATTACTAAATAGAAAATGAAATTTTTAGTTAACAAAACAAAGATTTAGAAAAAGTAACATGTTATTCTAAGTCAAAGAAGAAGAAACTAGTCTGAAGGAAGCTCGTCGACCTGTTGAAATTTAGAGAATCGAACATAAAGGCAGTTTAGACTTATTGTTACAGATTACGATGAAGTTTTGAATCCCATTCTACCGTGGTGCCGTGTGAGTTAGGGATGTCATTTGCAATTTCAATTTGAGTTAGCTCTTGAGAATTGATGAATTGGGTCGAGGTTTATATATACATAAATTTTAAAAAATAAACATCATTGTCGTCGATGGTAACTAAGGAGTGCAACGATTGTTGTGTTATAGGAGTGTAAGTAAAGCAGTGTGAATGCGTATTTATAATTGAAAAGAAGAAAAACGAATTAGAATTAGAATTTAGATTTATGATTTAAAATCTTTGTCTAATATGAAATGAGATAAAATGTATGTTAAATAACATTTTTGTACATTTCACATTTATAATTTTAGATTTTAATTTTTTGGTGAGATGAATATCCACTAATTTGTAAAAAATATATATATAGTTTGGTTCTGGTTCTGGAAAGAGAACCGGAACCAGAACCAAAACCGAATGGTTCTTGATTCCAAGAACCAAACCATTATTTTTTTTATGTAGAACCGAACCAAACCGCTTGGTTTGGTTTGGTTATGGTTTGGTCTGGTCTGGTTCGATTATTTTGTTCACCCCTAGTGTCTAGCCATTTTGAGTGAAATTAAATCATTATCTATTTAATTTTTAAGTACAATTTTCAATTTATTTCGATTCAAATAAATTGAGTAGGAGTTGAAGTGAGTAATAAAATTTAGAGTAGGAGTTGAAGTGAGTAATAAAATTTAATAGAGTAGGGGTTTTACTCGCTGTAGGTAAGTCACGGTAGGAGTTAGAGTCGAAGTAGGAGTTGAAGAGAGTAATAATTTTTATAAAAGTAGGGGTGAGTCTAGAAGTAGGTAAGTCATTGTAGGAGTAAGAGTCGAAGTATGCACTAAAGTTTTACGAATAGGGTCAGGGGGTAACAATAGATTGGAGCAGCTCCTAAAATTTAATGTGTAGAAGCAGGAGTAGTGTATAAAATTTCATGTTTTTATATTGCAATATATTTATTATTGTATAGTTTACTACTGTTTTCTTTAAAATATTTGTAAAGATTTGTTTGTTGTTAATGATTGCAGAAGCAATGTTTGTGAAATTCTGGTCTTTTGGGGATTCTTTTGAATATATATACTTGGATTGTTTGCAATTTTGAACTTGTTAATATTGTATGTTTGATGTATATTGCAAGAGTTAATAGGAATTGAAGTAGGGACTACAGTTTCACCAATATGGGTAAGAGCAACAATAGGTAGGAACAGTTAATAAAATTTTATGATTCAGAGTAAAAGTAGTTCATGAAATTTAATGATTTGGTATTGCGATAAATTAATTAAATATATAGTTTATTTTTGTTTTCTTTAAAATATTTATAAAGATTTGGTTAACAATGATTGTTTGTATGATTGCAGAAGCTGAATTCGTAAAATACTGGTCTTTTAGGATGCTTTGGACTCTGGACACTTGGACCGTCGACAACCTAACTGCCTATAAGGGAATTACTTCGTTTAGTTAAATGTTTATAACCAGTTCGATTTAGTTTTGAGTTTAAAATTTATTATTATATGTTTGATGTAGATTACTTGAGTTAATAGGAGGTGGAGTAGGAGTTGCAGTGAGTAATAACTTTTAATAGAGTAAGGGTAGTACTAGGTGTAGGTAAGTCACGTTAGGAGTTAGAGTCGATGTAAGAGTTGAAGAGAGTAATAATTTTTGTAAAAGTAGGTGTAGGTCTACGAGTAGAGAAGTCATTGTAGGAGTAAGAGTCGAAATAGTCATTAAAGTTTCACGAATAGGGTAAGGGTAACGATAGGTAGGAGTAGCTCCTAAAATTTCATGAGTAGAATTAAGAGTAGTGTATGATGTTTTTGTATCGCTATATATTTATTATTATTGTATAGTTTACTACTGTTTTCTTTAAAATATTTATGAAGATTTGTTTGAGAATGATTATTGTTAATGATTGCAGAAGCTATGTTTGTGGAATTCTTGTCGTTTGGGAATGCTTTTGAATATATACATTTGGACCGTCTGCAATCCAGCTGAGCGTAAGGGAAGTAATTTATTTATTTAAATTCTTATGACTCGTTCGATTTAGGTTTCAGTTTTGAACTCATTAATATTGCATGTTTGATGTATATTGCAAGAGTTAATTGCAGTCGGAGCAGGAATCGAAGTAGGGACTAAAGTTTCACGAACAGGGATAAGAGTAACAATAGGTAGGAGCAGTTAAGGAAATTTTATGATTGGAGTAAATGTAGTTCATGAAATTTAATGTTTTGGTATTGCGATAAATTAATTAAATTATAATTTATTTTTGTTTTCTTTAAAATATTTTTTATGATTTGGTTGACAATGAATTGATTGCAGAAGCTGAATTCGTAAATTATTGGTCTTTTGAGATTCTTTTGACTCTGGACGCTTGGACCGTCGACAACCTGGATGCCTATAAGGGAAGTAAATGTATATGTCCAGTTCGATTTAGTTTTAGGTTTAGAATTTATTATTATTGTATGTTGGATGTAGATGTTAACATGAGTTAGAGTAGGAGTTGAAGTTGAAGTGAGTAATAACTTTTAATAGAGTAGGTACTAGGAGTAGGTAAAGTCATGGTAGTCGATGTAAGAGTTGAAGGGAGTAATAATTTTTATTAGTGCAGGTGTAGGGGTTAGGGAAGTCACAGTAGGAGTAAGAGTCGAAGTAGGCATTAAATTTTCATGAATAGGGTAAGGGCAATGATGGGTAGGAGCGACTCCTAAAATGTCAGGAGTTGAAGTAAGAGTAGTGTATGATGTTTTTGAGAATGATTATTGTGAATGATTGCAGAAGCTATGTTCGTCGAATTCTTGTCGTTTGGGGATGCTTTTGATTATATACACTTGGACCGTCTGCAATTCAGCAATTCGTAAGGGAAGAAGTTTATTTATTTAAATTCTTATATACAATGTGCGTAAGTAAACTTCCCCTATTTTCATGAAAGTAGAAAGTTAATCTGAAATTAATGTGCGTAAGTGAATTTCTCCCTATTTTTTATCAAAGTTGAATGTAAATGTGAAATTAATGTGTAAACGACTGTCTTGCAACTTAATTGCTTTGAAGAATTTCGTTTACTTTATGAAAGTATATGTTATTAAGAAGAATGTTCAAGCATGCACATTATCGTGTCATTGCATCATCAAGCATGAATGTGACATCGAAAATGGGAAGTCAAATGTTTTTAAATGAAAGAAATGTGTCAAGGTGCAAGTTTGTTCAAAAGTTATGTATCCCAAGTTTTTAAGAAAGAAATGGGTGTACTTTTAGTTCATGAAAGATGCGAGTGGGAAATGAGGCGCGGGGGACCGGCGTACCCGAATTAAGTCGCTTTGCGACGGAATGTCCAATCGTTTTACGGTGGACTGTTGAACCGCTTTGCGGTGGAAATGTGAATGTTAATCTGGTTCCAAATAAGAATTGTCCACTGTTATCTGATTGACTAGAAGATACACCAAGTGAACTCACGATGGAAATGAAGTGAAAGTTTTGAAATGAAGTGAAAGTTTGAAAAGTTTGAAAGTTCTGGAAAGTAAAGTAAATAGGGATACATAAATGAAATTTTTAAAGCATTCATGTCATAAGCATGCATCACTTGCACGAAGTTTGATTACTGAGCTTTAGCTCACTCCAATCCCTCCCCAATATTTCAGGTGATGAATGCTAGATGAGACGAGGAGAGCACTTGGTGACAGACTCAGGGACCTACCTTCAATCTTTGAAAATAAAGTTAAATTAGAATTTATTTAAGTTTCTCATTAATTATTCCTTAATTCATTTATTATTGTTAATTGTTTGGTTAAAATTTGCTTTGAATAAGTATGGGTAGTATTAGAGGTTAAATTACCTCTTATTTCATTTACTTTTATTTACTTGGAATTATATTGTTGAGGAGTTTGGGACTTATTGTAATGATTTGGATGATGTTTGGTATTGAATGAGTTGAGATGTGTACTTTAAAATGGTTTTGATGTCACTCTACAGGTTGGCTATGTCCAATTTAAAGAGGAGATTTTGTCAAAATTTCATAATAGAAAAAATAAAAGTTTAAATGTTTTAAACGATTTCTTTTCCGCATTTAAGTAAAGAAAAGTTAACACGCCTAGGTTGAAGATTTTGAATTTGGGGTGTTACAGTAATAGTTTGAACGCCACAAAGTATGTTCATGCCTTTGATAAGTTCGATTTGTTGAACATTACAAGATTTGAATCTTGATAAGTTCGTTGTTTAAAGGAAAAATTCTCACATTTAGAGAGTAAAAATTCTCAATAATTTTATTCATCAAAATCTTCTTTTTACATTCAATGGAAAAACATATATAAATAGGCAAAATTAACCCTAATCGTTAACTGACTCTGAGTAGAATTCAAATTAGGTTAAAATAGCTAAAATAATCAAAATTATCAAAATTATCAAAAATTGGAAAAAGAATTAAAAACCAATAAAGGAAATACAAATCAACTGAAATACTAAAATTCTGAAAATCTGATTCGTGGCGCTTACGGCAGTAAAAGTCGGACTTACGATCGTAAGTCCTCCCGTCGCTCCTTCCGACAAGATTCAGTCGTCCAAGCTTTTTACATATTCAACCGACATTCCCAACCTAAAATCATTATCCTCTATCATTAAGTTCCCACAGGATTTCATTGGTTTTGTACCTGAACCAAACCCCATATTCAGTCTTCAAAGCGTATCCATGGCTTCAAGAACTGCCACAAAAGACATAATCACTCTTTGCTGCCATAGTTAGTGAATTCTTTGGTTCGTTTCTTATTGTCATTTTCTTTTAATCTTATTGTGAGTTCTCAAGATTGTGGACTAATTTTTTATTTAATAAAACCCCTTTTTAGGTTATGGCTTCAAGAACCGCAACAAAAGACATAATCACACGTCGCGGATTGGCTGCCATAGTTAGTGAATTCTTTGGTTTGTCTCTTATTGTCATTTTCTTTTAATCTTATTTTGTGGGTAATATGGATTTACAATTCTGCTTATTCAAAATGAAGGTGTCCAACGTTAATTTCCCGAACAACCTGCCCACTGGAGCTTCTTTCTACATTGGTGAAGTGAAATCAATACCCAGTCAAAAATTCAGTCCCGAATAGGTGTTAATAAGCCTCCTTTTTTGATGTTTTCTGGAGGGCGTTCACAGGTGCTACCATCAAAGTTCAATTACTCAGTTTTACATTCATGGAAGAAAGAAAATTTCGGAAATGATAATTATGGTAGTAATTTGGAAATATATAATGTGGGCAGTGGGATTCATAGTAAGAAGAAACTAAAGTATCACAAGATTTATGATGATGAAATAAATTTAGTCAAGAAACATATGCATTAGGAAATGAATTTCATTTTATTTTTGGTTTTTCAAATATTACCTCAGCCTGCTTTAAGTGATGTAAGTGGACTCTATTATCCTTTTCATGAATTATTACCATTTTTTATCTGGCCATTCCCTTTTATTCACCTTTATCCTTGAATTAATGGGCGCAAGATAACCTCCAATTATCAGTAAAGGCATATTTTGAAGTATAACCTGTCCTTGTATTATTGATCTCATTGCTGTTGAAGTGTTAGTCAGTGATGATGGGAGTTAAAGTGCCACTGAGTATACTTTTTTAAACCATAAAAAATGCAAGAACAGACTAGGTTGCCATTCTAATCCTTGAATTTGCAAACTCAATTTCTCATTGCATGAATTTGATACCATTGTGTTTTTGTAGTCTTCTGTTTACAAACTGGAGACAGATTTAAAGGGTCACTTAGGTGGGGAAGACTGCATAGTCATCTGGGTAAATTGGCAACTGTAGTGACATTTGCTTCTATTTCCTGTAGTTATGAAGCCTCTGTTTGATAAACCTTTTATAAACAAGTTCGGTAAACAACACATTTCCCCCAAACCATTTTTTAACCATCACATGTTTCTCCAAATCATTTCTAAACCACATATTTTACCTCGAAAAATTACATTCTTTTTTAAAGTTTGGAGTTAGTAATCATTACAAAAATTAGATTAGATAATGCTTAATGGATGGAGAAAATTTTCAATTAGCCTAAGCTATTTCTTTAATTCTTAAAAGTTTTGCAACTTCGGCCCAGAGTTAATTGATTCAAGTCCAGATTTTGCTAAAGTATGTATATAACTAGATAAGAGTTAAAGAAGGTTAATGAGGGATATTGGCTAAATTGTCTTTACAGTGTCATTGCTTGTGAACCTTTAACTATTCCATATTAGCAGCTTATATTCTCTGGAGTTGATTTGTTTGTGTACTATTGCCTTTTGGAATGTGTGTATATAATCTAATTTCAGAAAGGTGGCATATGAGCATTGTATCCCTGGTGTTTCCAAAAATGGGAAGTTGATTGGCAATACTTGTAATGCTGATATTGGTGACACCTCAGTTGAATGTGAAGAATAAGAGTGTTATAGTACTGGTCAATCTGTCCATAAGAAGGGTAAATGGGTCTAGGGATAGGAAAACCCATCTAAATTTTGGTTGGAATATTTTCAGAAAAATGTGCAAGTAGTATTGATAATGAAAATAAGAATTATAGTATAATTGTCTATGTGAATTGTGAAGTGGGAATTATAATGATGGGAAAGTTGTGTCATGTACAAATTGCTTGCCAGTTTGTAGTGACATGGTCATCTTTGATTAATGTACAAAATCACTTTCCAAGCATAAATTTAGTAAATGGACAGTGGCAATTGAAAATTTGAAAATGATTTAGACCTTTTGGATAGAAGAATCTCTTTAACAGTGGCAACACTGTTAATTTGTTTTATTTATGTGTTTGAGGTAAATGTGTGGTAAAAATTGAAGAGAGAAAATGTGTGTGGTTAAAAAATGATTTGAGAAATTTTATCGTTTATAAATTTGTTAATAAATTGTAATTATTGCGTCAAGGAATAGATGCTTATATTTTTAATAGATTTTGATAGAAAACTGGCGAAATATATGGTTTCAAAGTTGTGGATCTCATGCAGCGTGTGATTGAAAATGAGTTATAAGAAATAGGTGCCAAAAGCGTGACCTGGATTTTGCTTAATTTCGAAATCAAAGCCTTTGACCCCGGTTTTCATTTTCTTTATGCTATTGCATTCAAGTATGTATCTTAAGTCAGAACAATCCTCTAGCATTCCTTCTAGGAGAGATCATTTCGATTGCAACGTGGTGTCATCTGATATTGATTATTGACCTGGATTTTGCTTAATTTCGAAATCAAAGCCTTTGACCCCGGTTTTCATTTTCTTTATGCTATTGCATTCAAGTATGTATCTTAAGTCAGAACAATCCTCTAGCATTCCTTCTAGGAGATCATTTCGATTGCAACGTGGTGTCATCTGATATTGATTATTCTGGTAGGTGAGCGTCGTCAGATTGAGCTATAACCTACTCTTGTGACATTGATACAATAATATATAATGCTAAATAATTTGTGACCTTAAAATCATTTGTAAAACTTATGACCTAAAAGATTTGTATTTGTGACATGAAAATTATGCAATGTTGTGACCTTAATATGCATAATTAATAAAATATTTTTAATTATATAAAATAATTAATTAATATTAATTAAAACCTGATTTTTGAATAAAAATATGTTTTGTCTTATTTTTGAAATATGTATATGTAAATTCGTTAATTATGTATTTTTCCCTACATTGTTAGGATGTTAATTTAGTTGGGCTTATGGACTATAAAATCCAGTGGGCCTGGCTTGGAGAAGTTAGGATGTGTAGTTGGCATGAGAATGGAGAGGAAAATTTATGTAAAAATTACACCCACCCCTACATTTAATGATCCAAATTCAAAAATGAGGTGAAACCTAAATAAGTTCAAATTTCAGGTTCTATTAAGATTTTAATAATTAATTAATTAAATTTGCATAATCTAAAATTAAATTAATTATTCAACCCAAAGTCACAAAATACAACTTCAATAGAATATATTCGTGCATCGCACGGGTGTGAAACTAGTGTGGGTTAAAATTAATTGTTGGCTTTGAGATCAATTTTAGTCAAAGTATTAGAGTTATCAAACATGGGAACTATAACTAATTCAAATTATTAAAAACTTATTTGGACAATAAATGCTAATTTATATATTTAAACAATAAAATGTCAATTTATATAGTTAAATAATGCCATAAACATTTAAATAAATGATATACTTCCCTTAGAAGTAGTTGGATTGTCGATGGTCGAAGTGCATTGAGTCAAAAGCATCCCCAAACGACCAGAATTCTACGAGTACAATTTCTGCAATAATTACAAACAATCGCTGTAAAGTAAATCTTAACAAATATCGTAAATAAAATATTAATAAATTATACAATAACAAATATATCGTAAATACCAAAACATTAAATTTAATGAACTCCTCTTAATCCTACTAATGAAGTTTAAGTGACTATTCCTACCTGCTATCCCTACCCCTACCCGTATAAAAGTTATTACCCTCTTCAATTACAACTCCGAATCCTACTAACTCAAGCAATCAACATCAAACATACAATAATAATGATATCAAAACAGAAAAGTAAATAGAACAAGCCATTAACTTTTAAATAAATGAACTACTTCCCTTTAAGCAGCTGGGATGTCGACGTTCTAACTGTGTAAGCATCCCGAAAAGACCAAAATTCTACGTGGGCAGCTTCCGCAATCATTAAAAACAAACATTCTCAAGCAAATCTCAACAAATATTTAAAAAAAAAACAATAATACACAATACAATAAACATCAAATTTCATATACTATGACTAATATTCAAGAAATTTCGGTAGCTATTCCTATCTCCTGTTACTCTTTACCCATATTTGTGAAATTTTAGTGCCTACTTCAACTCCTAATCCAACTCCTATTAACTCCAGCAATCTACATCAAACATACAACAATAATGAATTCGAAACCGAAAACTAAATTGAACTAGCCATAAACATTTAAATAAACGAAATACTTACCGTATAAGTAGTTGGAGTGTCGACGGTCGAAGTGCATTGATTCAGAAGCATCCCCAAACGACCAGAAATCTACGAGCACAGTTTACGCAATAATTACAAATAATCGTTTTAAAGCAAATCTTAACAAATATCATAAAGAAAATATTAAAAAATTATACAACAACAAATATATCGCAAATACCAAAACACAAAATTTCATATACTCTTATTAATCCTACTAATGAAATTTAAGTCAATGTTCCTATGTACAAGAACTCTTACCCTTATTCGTAAAACTTTAGTACCTACTTCGACTCTAACTCCAACTGTGACCTATCTACTCCTATCCCTATCCCTACCCGTATAAAAGTTATACCCTCTTCAATCCCAACTCCGACTCCTATAACTCAAGAAATCTACAACAAACATACAATAATAATGAATTCAAAACAGAAAATTAAATAGAACAAGCCATTAACTTTTAAATAAATGAACTACTTCCCTTTTAAGCAGCTGGGATGTCGACGACCTAAGTGTGTAAAGTCAAAAGCATCCCCAAAAGACCAAAATTCTACGTGCTCAGCTTATGCAATCATCACAAACAAACATTCTCAAGCAAATATCAACAAATATTTTAAAGAAAACAATAATACACAATACAATAAACATCAAATTTCATATACTATTACTATTCAAGACATTTCGATAACTATTTCTACCTACTGTTACTCTTACTCGTATTTGTGAAATTTTAGTGCCTACTTCAACTCGTAGTCTGGCTCCTATTAACTCCAGCAATCTACATCAAACACACAACAATAATAAATTCGAAATCGAAAACTAAATCGAAGTAGACATAAACATTTAAATAAATGAAATACTTACCTTATAAGTAGTTGGAGTGTCGATGGTCGAAATGCATTGATTCAAAAGCATCCCCAAACGACCAGAAATCTACGAGCATAGTTTATGCAATAATTACAAACAATCGTTTGAAAGCAAATCTTAACAAATATCATAAAAAAAATATTAAAAAACTATACAACAACAAATATATCGCAAATACCAAAACACGAAATTTCATATACTCCTATTAATCACTAAAGAGTCCAGTAGTGACAATTATTTATTAATATTGTGAGAGTTATAAGTGTCACAAAAAAAATTTGTGACGGCTTGAAGAAGTGTGTATATCTCGGATGTCAGAAAATAAATTGTGACGCTTGTTAGCGTAGCTAAAATTTGTGACGCTTTCCAATGTCACTAAATATTCTGACATTTGAAAGCGTCACTAATAAATTGTGACGCTTATAAGCATCGCTAAAATTTGTGACGCTTACAAACGCAACATTATTAATTGCGCATTAGTGAATTAATTGTGCTATAATGAAGTGTCACTATTACATGGACTATTAAATGCACTTTAATAAGACCTCCAAATATCACTGTTTTGAGCATATAAAATGTCACTATTTTTTCTTATGCGTTTAGTGAGATACACACACACACACACACACATGTTTTTTTAAAAAAAGAACTATTGTTGACCATTAAATTAAACCGTCCACAATATAGCATAAATTATCTAGAATACATCACCAATTTACAATAAAAATTCATGATAATCTACACAAAATCTCACCAATATACATAATTAATATCCTACTACAGAAAATCTTGCACCATATGTTCCATGCTACACAAAAACATGATTAACATCATTAATAAAAGAAAAACTTAATTGTTCAAGTATCACAATATACCGAACCTCTACATAATATCTAAAACAATAAAAATTATATTCTTAAACATGATCTAAAGATTTCACTTAGCTAAACCTCAAAATGATTACATTCTTCCTCTTCCTCTCAATCATTGGCACCACTTCCATTGGGTGGTGAAGTATTGTGTACATCATTTTCATTCAAACCACAAGAATCCTGAAAAATAATAAATAATAATAAGTAGCTATAATTCTTATGTATTCCATCAAAATAAAAATTGAATCAAATTAGCATAATAATTCTTATATATTCTCATTCATAACTTCTTGATTTATGCATGCTTTAGTCCCCATAAAATTCAAAACACAACAAACTTTGGAAACATAACCACAAAATGAGATTTTAGCATTACATCCAGTAAAATACAAGAGAAAGCATCAAACCTACAACAGTACATACTTTGAGGAAGCTGCATTTTTTTGGAGGTAGGTCTCCAGTAAATTATTCAAATGAGCTGCAGCCTGCAAGCAAAAGTCCAAAAACATAACTTTAATCAGGAATACTTCCATGTTTTGTTGTCCCGCATAACAATCATTGAAGCGTGATGTATGCTTGAACAGTGGCTGAAATTTAAAAAAAAAAAAAAAAATGACAACGAAGGACCAAGCACACCATGTAAGCTTATCTTAATTTATTTTGCTTTGCTGTGACCATTCCATGTAACCTATTCACGAAACATTGCCTAAACTATACCCACTGAATATCACTATCGATTATATGAACAGGTAGAATAACTCCAAAAATGAATACAGTCATACTAAAACACACATTGATTTACTGTAAGATACACTAGCATCTAAAAGATTGTTGGCATAATTGAACTAGAATACATGAAACACAGGCATCCTTTAAGTTCACAACTGAATTCTTCCGGCATTCCATAGGGATCCATGTTTGAGAAAGACATCTATTGCTTTTCCTCCACTCCACCTCTGCCTACTGCGCCTCCTCCTCCTCTTCTCTTCTCCTTTTCTTTTCCCTTTTTACTTATAGCCTAATCTATGTTTATACGACAACTTCAAAATCTCGCACGCTATACTATTTTAATTTAAATCCGAACACTTACACCAAGAGACAAAAATATAGGAAAACAATAACTACTTGGCAAATAATCCATGGTAAGATAACTTCTTGTTGAAGATTTCGTAATTATTTGACAATTTCAGATTAAGAGTATTGCCCCCAAACAAAGGAGGGTAGTTACAATTCTTCAATTGCACAAATTTAAACCGTTTTATTCTACCATAACAAAAATAATTAATCTTATACTATATAAGTTCAAAACAAACAGATAAGAGCGCTAGTAAAAAATAATTTACTACAAGCTAGATCAAATTGAGTGTGTAATGATATCCAACAAAGGAACTATCCATTTGCCAAGTTGAGAAGACATTTGTAATGGCTATTCACATACTTCCTAATTTCTAGAAATTAAGCAAGTGAAATGAAAACTTCATTTATCGATTATGGTAAGTAACAAGTCTCATGTTGGATAAATACTATATAAAGCAACCACAAAATATAGATGTCATTATAAAGCTGCAAGTGCTTAGTTTCCAAAATGACTGATATACTTCCATAATTACTGACCCTTTTAACAAAATGAATACATTATAGATGCACTAACTTTTCCTATGCTTCCATAGTCGATTCCAATTCCAGTTTGAGAACTCTTGAACATGCTTAACAACGAGTTTTTAACCACTAATTCTCAATCCCAAATAGAATCAATCGAAAGAAGGAAGAATAAAATATATATTATACTTAAAAAAGAACCAATAAAATAAAACATAGGATACCATTGGGAGTAGGCTCTTGAATGGAGCATAAATTTCTTCTCCATTGAAAGACCCAACCCTAACTGAGGATGTTTGGTTAAGACAACAAAAATAATTGGCTCTGCCAATATTCAATAACACATAAGTCATATTTTTTCCATATATTCGCATTCATCAAAGGGTAAATCCTTGTTTAAATCCTAATTAATTTCTAAATATTAATTTCCCAAATCCTGGATTATCATATTATAAAAACACCACAATTAAAGTTTTATGCGATTTACTCAAATATAGAAAACTCACTCGAGATTTGCAATGACACCACCAGTAAGTGTTGAGCTATTGTTACCTCCCCATCTGACAAGCATAACCCTACATAAAATCGAAACAGCATCACAACGAAGACAAAAATAAAATTTTATGTGAAGAGATCTGAAGGAAGTGGGGGGGTTTGACACTGGCTTTATCATAACGCCATGATTTCTCTTGCAACTCTTCAGAAGGTTAGCACTGATTTGGAGAGAAAAATGTAGATCTCGAAGAGGTCGATGAAGGTGTTCTCCAATTTTAAGAGAGATTGCGATGGGAGAGAAGGCATCGATTCTTTACCGAACCGACACTTTTTGTGCAGAAATTTTTGAGCAATCTGGTGTAATTTGAAAAAAGTTTTGAAGAATTTGAACCCAATACGAATTTAGTATGGGAGGGACAATTTGGAGCTTCAATGAAATAGGCAAAAATTGTGACGTTTGAATAGTGAGGATTTGGATAGTGAATGTCACTAAATTATAAATAAATTATTTTTTTAATTATTTATTGTATGGATATAAATATTTGTGATGTTTGGAACCCTTATAAGATATAGTAACGATTTTAAGTGTCACTAAATTGTAAATAAACTATATTTTTAATTATTTTTGTATAAATAAAATTATTTGCGACACTTCAAACCATCACAATATTTAGTTATACTTTTAAGCGTCACAAAAATTGTGACACTTCCATCACACGTAGCAAAAAACATTTCACTTGATATGATCCGGACCAGGCATCGAAGGGCGAAGTTGAGATATCAGCAATACGACAGTGATCTACGTGCAAAATAGAGTAAGTTACATGTTGGAATCGAGCCGAGAAGACGAAAGAATCAAGTCGAGCCGAGTACACGAAATTGTTTATGCAGAAAAGGCATTACGGCCGTAATAGAAATCCTTCACGGCCGTAACTCATATAATCACGGCCGTAAAAGCTATTGTCACGGCCGTAATCAACTATCGAGGGAAAAGGCAGAATTTCAGCAGAACCAGGCTTACGGCCGTAAGTCTGAAAGTTACGGCCGTAACTATTAAATCAGATTTTTTTATCAGAGAGGCCATTACGGCCGTAAGAGAGTTCCTCACGGCCGTAAATGAGGAGCGGGCCAGATTTTCAGGATTTTCCAATTATTTTATTTCCTTTTGATTTTTAGGTTATTTTCCTATTTTAGAATTTTAGTCTAATTAGAATTCTATTTTGAATAAATTAGATGCTAGGTTATTTTGCTTATTTATACTTCTTTCCATTCATTTTAAAAGTTTGATTTTGAGATTAATAATATTTGAGAGAGGATTTCTCCAAAATTGAAAGGTCGAGTTATTCCCTTTATATCGAACTTATCAAAGATCTGTTCTTTGTGACATTCACCCAACGAACTTATCAAGGAATTGACATCCCTTGTGGCGTTCACCAATCTTGGTTCTTCAATCCGCATCGTCATTAATTGCGTTGTGATTGTCGGGTCAAGGTTTTACCGTCAAATCTATCTTTTAATTTTCGTTTATTTATTCGTGTTCGTGTTCTTGTTATTTTTGTATTAGATCTGATTTAGATCTTTCCTAGGATTTTAGATTTCGTTATTCCGCGTTTTCGACGAGATTCCCCGACCGGGATCCCATCATCTGGTATCAAAGCTTGGATCTATTTCAGATTCTTGCGTTTCTTGAATTTTTTTGTATTCTTTGCGTTCTTCGTGTCAGTCATAATTTTCTTCAGTTTGATCCATAAGAGTCAGTTCCAAAAATTCAAAAGTGTTTTTCTTGTTCGTTTTTCGTCCAAATCCAGCTCCGTTTTTTCTGCCATACTCGTAGTCCAATTCTCTGGCAGATTAAAAAAAAAAATTTCGAAAATTCCCAAATATTCCAAATTTCCTTGTTCGTGTCTTAAAAATGTCTGATAGAGAGGTTTCCACATCTTCATCTTCTATTGGAGACAGAAAACAGCTCAGGGGTATGAATAAAAAGGATGAACAGGGTAATAATGATATTGCAGCAATGAGGGCACAATTTGAGAGGTTTATGACTCAGATGGAGAATCTATGTGCAGAACGTGAACAAAGACCTCGGGATCAATCTCATGATGGTTCTTGGGTTGGGAGAGATAATAGGCGTGAATGTCATGCTAGGTACGGAGATGAGATGGATGAAGGGCCATTAAAGCGAAATGAGACATCAAAACGGGAGAGTAGTAATCATGTTCACAAAAGGAGGGAGGAACCGACAACCAAAGGTAAAAATAATTCTGATTCCAAACCTCTTAAGGATAAAAATGTTAAGTGCTTTAAATGTTTGGAACGGGGTCACATTGCACTTGATTGTCCATGTAAGAAGGTTAGGCGTGATAGTGAAGGGGCTAAAAGTGTTGTGGTGGATAAGTCAATTATTGATAGGCATGCTCTTAGCGTTAGGCGTAAGGTGAATGCTTTGGAAAATGTGGATGGGCAAAGTGATAATATTTTTCGCACTAGATGCTTAGTGGATGAAAAAGTTTGTAGCTTGGTGATTGACGGGGAAAGTTGTACTAATGTAGTTAGTATAATGTTGGCGGAAAAATTAGGCTTACCTTTAACGAAACATCCAACGCCTTATAAATTACAATAGTTGACTGAGTCAGGGGAAGTTAAGGTGAAGAGACAGTCTTTAGTGGCATTTTCTTTTGGTGGGTATTCGGATGAGGTAATTTGTGACGTGGTGCCAATGCAAATTAGTCATATACTGTTGGGGAGACCTTGGCAACATGAAAGGGCTGTGCTACATGATGGGTATACGAATAGATACAGCTTGGTAAAAGGGGGAAAAAAGTTTACTCTAATGCCAATATCTCAATCTGAAGCCCTGAAAGATCAATTGAAAGTGATAAGTGAGTTTGAGGGGAAAAATAAGAGAGTTGAGGCCACGACCTCATAAAAAGGAGAGGGAGTGGAAATTAAAGAAAAGAGAGTTGTGGCCACGACCTCAGAAAAAAGAGAGGGAGTGAAAAATAAAGAAAAGAGGGTTGAGGTTCAAACCTCAGAAAAAGGAGAGACTGAGTGCAAAAAGCAAAAGAAAAGAAGTCTACCACAAAAATGAGTCTATTTGCACTTACTCACGCTAACACACCCCTCCCCAGTTCTTTAAAATCTGTTTTACAGATACCGAAGTCAAACCATGAGCTTAAAACAGGAAAAAAACTTGTTGGCACAAATGAGCAGCCCAAAAAGCCGAGAAAGTTGAAGGAGAAAAATGGGCAGCCCAAAAGGTTGAAAGCAAGCACGAGGCATAAGCATGATCATCGAGCCCAGACAAGCAGAAGGAGTTTGAAAAGCCGACCAAAATTGGATTCGAGGTCGAATCCTTTTCAAGAGAGGGAGTATGATATGATCCGGACCAGGCATCGAAGGACGAAGTTGAGACATCGTCAATACGAAAGTGATCTACGTGCAAAACGGAGTAAGTTACATGTTGGAATCGAGCCGAGAAGACGAAAGAATCAAGCCGAGCCGAGTACACGAAATTGTTTATGCAGAAAAGGCATTACAGCCGTAATAGAAATCCTTCACGGCCGTAACTCATATAATCACGGCCGTAATCAACTATCGAGGGAAAAGGCAGAACTTCAGCAGAACCAGGCTTACGGCCGTAAGTCTGAAAGTTACGGCCGTAACTAATAAATCAGATTTTTTATCAGAGAGGCCATTACGGCCGTAAGAGAGTTCCTCACGGCCGTAAATGAGGAGCGGGCCAGATTTTCCGGATTTTCCAATTATTTTATTTCCTTTTGGTTTTTAGGTTATTTTCCTATTTTAGAAATTTTAGTCTAATTATAATTCTATTTTGAGTAAATTAGATGCTAGGTTATTTTGCTTATTTATACTTCTTTCCATTCATTGTAAAAGTTTGATTTTGAGATTAATAATATTTGAGAGAGGATTTCTCCAAAATTGAAAGGTCGAGTTATTTCCTTTATATCGAACTTATCAAAGATCTGTTCTTTGTGGCGTTCACCCAACGAACTTATCAAGAAATTGACATCCCTTGTGGCGTTCACCAATCTTGGTTCTTCAATCCGCATCGTCATTAATTGCATCGTGATTGTCGGGTCAAGGTTTTACTGTCAAATCTATCTTTTAATTTCCGTTTATTTATTCGTGTTCTTGTTATTTTCGTGTCAGATCTGATTTAGATCTTTCCTAGGGTTTTAAATTTCGTTATTCCGCGTTTTCGACGAGATTCCCCGACTGGGATCCCATCATCACTACTAGACATTTTTGTTGTAGTGAATCCTACTAATGAAATTTAAGTCAACGTTCCTATGTACTGTTACTCTTACCCTTATTCGTAAAACTTTAGTACCTACTTCGACTCTAACTCCAATTGTGACCTACCTACTCATATCCCTACCCCCTACCTGTATAAATGTTATTACCATCTTCAATCCCAACTCCAACTCCTACTAACTCTACCAATCTACATCAAACATACAATAATAATGAATTCAAAGCAGATAATTAAACAGAACAAGCCATGAACTTTTAAATAATTGAACTACTTCCCTTTTAAGCAGCTGGGACTTCGACCTAAGTGTGTAAAGTCAAAAGCATCCCCAAAGAACAAAATTGTATGTGCGCAGCTTCTACAATCATTACAAACAAACATTCTCAAGCAAATCTCAACAAATATTTTGAAGAAAACAAAAATACACAATACAATAAACATCAAATTTCATATACTATGACTAATATTCAAGAAATTTCGGTAACTCTATTCCTACATACTGTTACTCTTACCCATATTCGTGAAATTTTAGTGCCTACTTCAACTCCTAATCCGGCTCCTACTAACTCCAGCAATCTACATCAAGAACACAACAACAATGAATTCGAAAGCGAAAACTAAATCGTACTAGCCATAAACATTTAAATAAATGAAATACTTACCTTATAAGTTGTTGGGTTGTCGACGGTTGAAGTGCATTGAATCAAAAGCATCCTCAAACGACTAGAATTCTACGAGAACAGTTTCTGCAACAATTACAATTAATCGGTTCAAAGCAAATCTTAACAAATATCGTAAAGAAAATATTAATAAACTATGCAATAATAAATGTATCGCAAATACCAAAACTTGAAATTTCATATACTCCTTCTAATCCTACTAATAAATTTAAGTCATAGTTCCTACCTAACTCTTAACCCCTATTAGTAAAACTTTAGTACCTACTTCGACTCTAACTCCAACTGTGACCTACCTACTCCTATCCCTACCCCTACCCGTATAAAAGTTATTACCCTCTTCAACCCCAACTCCGACTCCTACTAAATCAAGCAATCTAAATCAAACATGCAATAATAATGAATTCAAAACAGAAAATTAAATAGAATAAGCCATGAACTTTGAAATAAATGAACTACCCTTTTAAGAAGCTGGGATGTCGACGGCCTAAGTGTGTAAAGTCAAAAGCATCCCCAAAAGACCAAAATTCTACGTGCGCAGCTTCTGCAATCATTACAAACAAACATTCTCAAGCAAATCTCAACAAATATTTTAAAGAAAACAATAATACACAATACAATAAACATCAAATTTCATATACTATTACTAGTATTCAAGAAGTTTCGGTAACTATTCCTACATACTGTTACTCTTACCCATATTCGTGAAATTTTAGTGCCTACTTCAACTCCTAATTCGACTCCTATTAACTCCAGCAATCTACATAAAAAACACAACAATAATGAATTTGAAACTGAAAACTAAATCGAACTAGCCATAAACATTTAAATAAATGAAATACTTACCTTATAAGTAGTTGGGTTGTCGACGGTCGAAGTGCATTGAATCAAAAGCATCCTCAAACGACCAGAATTCTACGAGCACAGTTTCTGCAATAATTACAATTAATCGGTTTAAAGCAAATCTTAACAAATATCGTAAAGAAAATATTTATAAACTATACAATAATAAATATATCGCAAATACCAAACCTTGAAATTTCATATACTCCGATTAATCCTACTAATAAACACAATTCCTACCTAACTCTTACCCCTATTCGTAAAACTTTAATACCTACTTCGACTCTAACTCCAACTGTGACCTACCTACTCCTATTTTTTTTTTTTTGGTAAGAAACTGAAGATTTTATTAATGGTAAAATAAATGTATGTTACAAAAAGAAAAAGCGTGGATGAGTCATCCACATGAAGGAATCTAGTAGCCTCATTTGGGACAAAAACTAATTATACAATCATTTGTGACTACTAGAATCAATGGTATCGAAAAAACTATTGGGATCCAAGCGAAATAAAAACTTCTCCAAAGGACTGATCATTCCAGTTGCTCGTGCCCACAGACTTGTGAGAAAAATGATGCTATCCCATGAATCTTCAATGGATCGCTCGGTGTTATAAAAAATTCTCCTATTCCTCTCTATCCATATCACCCAAGCCGATCCATCACAGCCATCTTCCAGATCTCCTTTACCCTCTTTCTATTATCCCCAAAACACCATTTAATAAGTATCAAGTCTGCCCAATAGTTTGGTAATACGCCTATTTCCTCAAACAATCTCAAAATCCTTCCCCAAATTCCTCTAGAAAACTCACAATGAATTAGAATATGATCAATACTCTCCTCATTCTTTTTGCACATAATGCAAAATGATGGTGAGATGCAAACTGAGGGTCTTCTCAATTGTAACAAATCACATGTGTTCACCTTTCCCAAGGAAGTCAACCAAGGAAAGACTTTAATTTTTGATGGCACGGCATTCTTCCAAATAAACTTGAATTGGGGAAAAGTATTTTCACAAGAAGCTTGAGTATTATATTGAGAAAGGATTTGCATGAGAAGTTTCCAGAAGGATGGCCCTTCCAGATTCTTTTGTCCGCTCTGATGGGTCAATGTTTATGTCCTCAAGTAGGTTCAAGAGTGAGGTGAACTCCTGACACTCTCTATCACTAAAGTCTCTAGAGAATAGGAGATTCCAAACCATATTTTGGGTCGATGATGATGTGATTACAACGGAAATAAGTGAGTTTTTGTTATTGGATTTTCGGAATAAACGAGGGAAAGTATGTCGGAGTGTTTGTTGTCCTACCCACTTATCTTGCCAAAACTGAATTCTATCACCCTTACCCACCAACAATTTGGTGTTTTCCACAAAGATTTCCCATATTCTTGCAATCGATCTCCAAGGTGCTCGAAGAGTTGAGTTGAATTCAATGTTTGCATCCCATCCATTTGGATGAAGCCCATCTCTGCTACGGATAATCAAATGCCAAAGTGAATCAGGTTCATTTGGAAAACGCCATAACCACTTCCCCAACCGTGCCATATTCTTCTTCTTAATGTTGCCAATCCCTAAGCCCCCATATTCTTTAGGTTTCGATACTACTCCCCAGGTAACTAAATGATCACTGAAGCCCTCACCTTTCCCTTCCCAAAAGAAATTTCTCATCATTTTTTCAATCACTTTAGTCACCTTCATTGGCATACGGAAAACTGACATGAAGTACGTCGGTATACTACTCAATACCGCTTGTAATAGTACAAGACGGCCTCCCTTAGATAGATGTCCTTTATGCCATCCATCCAATCTTTTTGCTATTTTAACCAAAACTGGTTCCCAAAAATTGATGGCACTTGGATTTCCTCCCAATGGTAATCCAAGATAATTTAGTGGCCAACCTCCCTTCACACAACCTAATGTACTTGCAATACTTTCCACCCAGTCCTCCATCAAATTAATATACCAACCACTAAACTTTTGGCCATATTTAACTTTAAACCAGTTGTTTTCGTAAAAATATCCAATATTCCCATGAGAGTCCTTAGACTTTCTTCATTATTTTCCAAGAAAAAAATGCAATCATCAGCAAATTGTAGATGGAAAATCCTCACATTCTCTCTACCTATTTCAAATCCCCGAATGATCTCCATGTTACATGCCTTATTCATCAATCTACTCAATACATCACCCACTATAATGAACAGAAATGGTGATAACGAATCACCTTGTCTCAAACCCCTTGAGGCACCAAATTTTCCTCTTAGTTTACCATTTATCATCACCGAGAAATTTTCCGTAGACAAACATCCTCTGATCCATCTTCTCCATCTCTCTCCAAATCCTTTCTTTTCTAGCACAAAGTCAAGAAATTCCCAATTGACATGATCATATGCTTTTCCAAAATCCACTTTAAACACCACTCCTTCTTTCTTTTTCACCCTATATTCCTCTACAATCTCATTTGCAATCAAAACTAAATCCAAAATTTGATTTCCTTTGACGAAAGCACATTGAGCCATATCAATTGTTTCTTCCAGCACTTCCTTTAATCTGAATGATAAAACTTTTGCCAAGATTTTATATAAGGATAATACAAAACTGATTGGTCGAAAATCCTTAATCAATACTGAACACGTTTTTTTGGGTATAAGACAAATGTACGTCTCATTAACTTGCATTCACTATGCCATCTTCATAAAATTCCGTAAAAACCTTCATCAAATCCTCTTTGATCACTTCCCAATTCTCTTGCAATGATGCCATTGAAAAACCATCCGGCCCCGGAGCTTTATCTCCTTCACAGTCAAAGAGAGCTTTCTTAACCTCTTCTTCTCCGAATGGTTCTTCCAATTTCATTTTCTTTTCCTCATTTATACCTCCCCAATCTATTCCTTCAATTCCGAAACTAATCTCCTCTTTCTTATTAAACAAGTCCTCAAAAAAATTAGTGATCTCCCCAACAATTTCCTCCTCACTATGCAAAATTACCCCGTTTCTACTTTCCAATTTATTGATCAAGCTGTTTATCTTCCTTCCACTTGCAATCCTGTGAAACAACTTGGTATTATTATCCCATTCCCTAATTACTTTATTCTTAGTCTTTTGATTCCAAGATATTTCCTCTCTAATAATCAATTCCTCCAAATTTCTCCTCAAGTTCCTTCTTTCTTTTCTTTCCTCTTCCCCTATAGACTGTCTTGCTTCCATCTTGTCCAGCTCCTCCATTCTATTCATAATTGCTGTTTTCTTCATCCTTATATCTCCAGACTCAACTTTGTTCCACCTTTTCAATTGTTCTTTCATCACTCTCAATTTCCCCATAAAGTTGTAACATGCCCAACCCTCATTCTCACATTTTCCCCACCATAGTTTCCAATTCTCCTTAAAATCCTTATGTCTTAACCACATATTCTCAAACCGAAACGGAGTAGGACCCCATTTAAATCTGCTTGTATCCAATACAATTGGGCAATGATCAGAAGTAGCCCTAACCAAAGCTTCTTGCCTAGCCTCTTCATATATTCCTTCCCAGCCATCCATGAAGAGAAATCTATCTATCCTTGAGCACATTGGTCTATCCCTCATGTTTGACCACGTGAATTTCGAATTTAGTAATGATAGATCTTTCAGACCTGTTTCTCTAATAAATCCATCAAACTTTCTCATGCTTTTCGTGAATCTCCTTTCATTCAACTTTTCTGACAGATACCTCACTACATTAAAATCTCCACTCATACACCATCTATCTCCACATAGTCCGTACAACCCTGCCAATTCCTCCCAAAACTCTTTCCTTACTTTATAATTGCATGGGCCGTAAATCCTTGAAAACCACCAACTCTCACCCTGCTGTATTGGCTCAAGCAATACCGATACTGAGAAGGTACCCAAAACTACTTCCTTGCCCCTAAGCACTCTTGAATCCCACATCAATAAAATTCCCCCAGATTTTCCAACTGATGGTAAGAAAGCCCATTCCTTAAACCTAGCACCCCACACACTACAAATCAACCTCTTTTCAATTTCTACCTTTTTAGTTTCTTGTATTGTCGGAGTCTTTCTTTACTTAATATCTCCTTCACAACCTTTCTTTTCTCCCAACCCCCTAATCCCCTCACATTCCAACTAATTATCTTCATTAAAACCACTTTTGACCCTATTGTTAGTATTACTCCCTTGCCTCCTCTCATAATTAACAGTGCTCTGAAGATTTCTCAATTCCCTCACTCCTTTTGTTGCACCCTTTCTCATTTGGACTGATTTATCATCCTTGTAGAGAGTTTTTGTGATTTTGTTGTGTAAAGGAATCAGATTTAAATTCAATTTAGTGAGAATGGAAGACAACCCTTTTATTTCCCCTCCCTCTATTTCACCCTCATCACAATTCCTGTCATCCTGTCGAGTCTAATTATGGCCTTGTGTTTGTGGTATTTCCCAAGAGCCTGATTCACAAAGGCATTTGTCATCATGGTCCAAAATAGGGGCATTATGTTCAACAGTCTTTGCAACATCTGTGTCACTCCCCACTTCGAGCACACTTGCAGATCTAATACACGAAAACGACAAATCTTTAGAACACACCAAAGAAGATCGGGAAAGGTTGATATTACCTGGTTCAGTAAGGCAATGGGTGCTAATGGAATGAGGATGTTGGGGTTGGTAGTCATCCGGTCCCTTTGTGGTTATGTGGTCCTGTGTCTGTTCCTCTATCATTATTTGTGCTGATTGCTTCCTTGGTTCCAGTTCTTCCTGTTCATTGTACTTTTGATCAACCCTTTTTGATTCCAAGAATAGGTGTTGAGTACATTTTACATGCACATTTCATATATTTTTTGTGGCACTTTTGAGTTATTTGGACAAATATCTATTTAATTACGTATATTTTGTGTGTAAATATGTTCAACAATCAACTTCATGGAGAAAGCAAGAGAAAGGAGCTAAATGAATGAATAGTTGAAGAAATTGAGGAGAAAAGAGTCAAATCCTTCAAAGAGTCAAAGTTTGGGGACCAAATTGTCACTTCCGAAAAGTGGTGGATCGCATGTACAATAGCAACTTTCCAAAGTTGACGGACTCAAAGGCACCTTTGAAAGGGCTCAACTGAAAGAGATTAGAAACTTTGGGGATCAAGTTGGTCAACACTGAAAGTTGGAGGACCCAATTGTTGATCATTGAAAGACGGAGCCACCAGATTAACCACGCGATCACGTGGCTCTTACAAGTAGCGTTCGCGAGATAGGCCAAAAATCCAACCCGAGAGTTTCAATGTCAACCACGCGATCGCGAGTCATTCAACCACGCGATCGCGTGGTCATAAAATGGAGCAATAATCTGGGCCAACCCGGTGGGACCCAGTTCGGCCCAAAAGCTGTAATACGCGGATCTACGCAATTTGAGGGGTATTTTGAAGGATTTTGGTCACTTTTGAACCACTTTTTTCCTCTTGGCAAGTCAAGAAACCCTAGGCTCTCTCTTTCTCTATTTTTATCTCATTTTCCTCTTGTAATTTCTCTTGATTTTGTATAGTATAGTTGATGAATATTGATTAAGGGGAGAAATACCAACATTATTGTGGAAGAATAGTGATATTTTGAAGTAAGAATCATTGGTTAAGGGAAATGTTTTTGCTTAATCTTCATATTTCTCTGTTTATTTTATTTCATAGTTGAAATGATGTATTTAATTCTTGAATTTTATTGTTATTTCACTATGGGCTAAACTATTTTGTGTTGGGATGTTGATGAAGCTTGACCTAGCTTAATTGATTTTAATGCTTGTATTAAGAATTTAAGCTTTTTATTATCTTGTGCATTTATTGTTGTATTTGTTGACTAGCATTTATTGTGGCCACATTTATGCTTAGGTTTCATGGGATGTGCAATTATTGAGAAATTGTTGTGTATTCTAGATCAATACAATATTTGCTCTAGGTTCTTGTTTAGGATAGAGATATACCTAAAACCCTAGATGACCCATTGAGTTATTTTCACTTAGGTTTAATGCAATTGGTGTGTTTTTAATCGACATAGAGATATAGTAGGTTAATACCACTAATTAGGGTTGATTTCACTCGAGAGAGGTAATTGGCTAAGCTTGGAAAATCGGGTCTAACATGATTAATGAATTGTATTTCTATTTGCTTGTTGTGAATTCAATTAGGTAATGGTCAAGTGGAATCAAGAATCCCAACACTCCTTTATCATCTATTCATCACCATTTTTCTAGTTATTTATTTATAATTGCAACTTTAATTCTAGTACGAGAACTTTCCCAAAACAAATATTTATTGTGTGTGTTTCTTGTTAAAATTAATTATACTATAGTGTAGTTGAAATAGACAATCCTTGTGGGATCGATAAATCGGACTCAATTAGTCCACTATCACTTGTATGCGACTCGTGCACTTGCGGTGTGTTTCTAGCGAACAATATGCGACCTATATCTCCCAATATTTCAAGTTCATTGTCATCATCTATTTCCGTCACATATCCTTCATCCTCACTTGGTTCAGATTCACCTGTCTCCTGAAAAGCTTGATATTAGTTTCCCTTGTTCTTTCCGTTATCTACATCTTGTTCCATATCAGTTGTGTTGTCAAAAACAGCATCCTCCTCCAATTCTTCTATTGTCACGTTTCCTTTCTTTTTGATCCTCTCCATTATCACCTTCGTGTTCACCATCTCATCCGATACAGCTTGATCATAAAAAAGAAGAATCGATTTTCTTTGACCTATTCCATTATACGACAAAGAAGATTTACTTTGTCCCCTGACGCTGCCGAAAATTTTCCCAGTCATTAATATTTTCCTTCCATTGACATGAATTGCACTTTTGACCTTATTATCCACCAATGTAAACTCCATCAAGGTAGCCTGGCCCTTCACCACTGATTTGTGATTCTCCTGTTGACTCATAGCTCCAAAATTAAAATTCTCCAATGCTTGCCAATTTTATTACCATGTATATAGGATGTACTCAATGTGTCCGAGCGTGTCCCACCGATGTATTAGAAATGATACCTTGGGACGGATGTAAAGCTAAACAAATTGCTTCTGCCCCAAGGTCCTCGATTAACATTATTATATCCAACCTTCTTCCTCCTCATATATACTTTCCCAGCAGATACTATTGGACTTTTCCACGTAGTGAACTTATTTTCTTGTAAACTTTCGTTAAGCTTGTAGCTCTATCTGCTGACATTGACACAATAATTGTCCTGAAGAGTACCATTATTATCCTTTTCCTCTCCCTTGTAAGCCTCCAGTTCTGTTGCATATTTTTCCTGAAGAAGTTCTCCTTTGTCTTCAATGATTGAAATCAAACATCTGTTAAACTCCCCAATATATACAGGAAATTTGTATTGCGATCTCTTCGTTACCTCCAATTTTGATAAAGCTCGAAGCTTAATCGTGCATTCCTCGTCTTTCATACTCACATCGATTTCTGCAGGAATGAAGCCATTTGTTTTTCCCTGAACTTTTATGCGAGCTGTGAAGCATTGCTTCATGTTCTTGGTTCTTTCATCTATTTCAATTAAGCCCCCACATTCATCACCAATTGCTTTGAATATATCTTTCCTCCACCACTTCAATGGTAATCCATTATTTCAATCCACCCACCGGTACAAGCTATCTTCCTTGTGCTATTTACTGCCATTTGATCACCTGATTGAAACTTAATGGAATAGTAATTATCAAAAAATAAGACTCCTTTATTTGCTAATTCCTTAGCTTCCTTCTCGTTTTTGCACCAGATTAAAGCTTTATCTGGTTGAAACGGTTGTAATCGTATCTTCTTCTTGAATCTGTCAGCTATTGCTCTTCTTATCTTTTGCCAATCATCCCATAAGGAAATTTTACAACATATAGCAGTTTTCTCCCATTCAGTTACTTCTCCGTGCCCTTCATTTAAAGACCACATCTGATTCCATTTTGGTCTCTTATAGTATTTGTTTCTCTGTATCCCTGATTTACTTGATAAGTTTCTAACAGCATCAGCATAGGAGAATAAATTCTTTGTTTCATTTCTTTCATGATTCTCCTCTCTTTCTGTTCTCTTAAATTTTTTCATCATCCTTCCTATCTCCTGATATTCTCTTTTTTTCCTATCTCAAAAAACTTTCTCCATAATCCCTGCAATTCCATACCATCCCTCTCCTTTTTTGCCTGTTGGAATTATCACCACTGATTTCACTACACCTTTTACCACTTTTGTCAAATCCATAAAGCTTCCATTTTCATTATGTCTTCTCTGTAGCAGGAACATCACATTACTGGTTAAACATTTTCTGAAGAATGGCTCTTTCTCAAATTGGCTGCTTGCCTCTTTAAGCTTTTCAATAAGCCATTTTGCTTCTCCCAAATCCATCTCAATAGTAAAGCTCTGAATACGGTTCTCTTCTATTATCCTCACCGTCGGACCAATACCCTTGACCTGGATTCGGAATATTTTGTGCTCAAATCTAAAAAGCCCACTGTCGATTGCATCTTTTTTCAGTGTCGAACCTAGTGTAAGAGGAATATAATGTGTATCTAGCTGATTTAAGTGATACCCAACTGTCGGTAAGCTCCCTGGTGTCGGAAATGTTCTCGACCGAACTCTATTTCTGACGATTTGATTGTATCCAAGCCCTGTCGTTGTTCTGCTTTTCCGTTGAAGATTTGTATGAATGTCGTTGGAATATGTATTCTGGAACTTCTTTGTCGTCGTCGGAAGTGCAGGTCTTCCAGAGGTGAAACATTTCTGCCGGTAGAACGAATTTTGAAATATATGCGTAGGTCTGTCGAGATTTCTTATTTTCTCTCTCTTCGTTTTCTCTCTCATCTCTCAGTCCTTCTTGATTTCGATTTGCATTCGGACCCATAATTTTTTGGATTGCAAAATGGAGATTCTTTGTGGGATATGAGTCTCTATTATTCTCTCTCACTCAACCAGCCTTGTCTACCCGTATAAAAGTTATTAACCTCTTCAATCCCAACTCCGACTCCTACTAAATCAAGCAATCAACATCAAACATGCAATAATAATGAATTCAAAACAGAAAATTAAATGGAACAAGCCATGAACTTTTAAATAAATGAACTACTTCTCTTTTAAGCAGTTGGGATATCGACGGCCAAAGTGCGTAAAGTCAAAATCATCACCAAATGACCAAAATTCTACGTGCACAGCTTCTGCAATCATTACAAACAAACATTCTCAAGCAAATCTCAACAAATATTTTAAAGAAAACAATTATACACAATACAATAAACATCAAATTTCATATACTATTACTAATATTCAAGAAATTTAGGTAACTATTCCTACCTACTGTTACTCTTACCAATATTCGTGAAATTTTAGTGCCTACTACAACTCCTAATCCAGCTCCTACGAATTCCAGCAATCTACATCAAACACACAACAATAACGAATTCAAAACCGAAAACTAAATCGAACTAGCCATAAACATTTACATAAATGAAATACTTACCATATAAGTAGTTGAGTTGTCGACGGTCGAATGCATTGAGTCAAAAGCATCCTCAAAGGACCAGAATTCTACGAGCACAGTTTCTGTAATAATTACAAACAATCGGTTTAAAGTAAATTTAAACAAATATCGTAAAGAAAATATTAATAAACTATACAACAATAAATACATCGCAAATACCAAAACTTGAAATTTCATATACTCCTATTAATCCTACTAATAAATTTAAGTTACAAATCCTACCTAACTCTTACCCCTATTCGTAAAACTTTAGTACCTACTTCGACTCTAACTCAAACTGTGACCTACCTACTCCTACCCATATAAAAGTTATTACCCTCTTCAATCCCAACTTCGACTCCTACTAAATCAAGCAATCTACATCAAACATTCAATAATAATGAATTCAAAACAGAAAATTAAATAGAACAAGCCATGAACTTTTAAATAAATGAACTACTTCCCTTTTAAGAAGCTGGGATGTCGACGACCTAATTGCTTAAAGTCAAAAGCATCCCCAAAAGACCAAATTCTATCTGCGCAATTTTTGCAATCATTACAATTGTACATTCTCAAGCAAATATCAACAAATATTTTAAAGAAAACAACGATACACAATACAACAAACATAAAATTTCATATGCTATTACTAATATTCAAAAAAATTCGGTAACTATTCCTAACTATTGTTACTCTTATCCATATTCGTGAAATTTTAGTTCATACTTCAACTCCTAATCTGGCTCCTATTAACTCCTGCAATCTACATCAAACACACAACAATAATGAATTCGAAATCGAAAACTAAATCAAACTACCCATAAACATTTAAATAAATGAAATACTTACCATATAAGCAGTTAGGTTGTCGACAGTCAAAGTGCATAGAGTCAAAAGCATCCTCAAACGACCAGAATTCTACAAGCACAGTTTCTCCAACAATTACAAAAAATCGGTTTAAAGCAAATCTTTACAAATATCGTAAAGAAAATATTAATAAACTATACAACAATAAATATATCGCGAATACCAAAACTTGAAATTTCATATACTCCTTTTAATCCTACGAATAAATCTAAGTCACAATTCCTACCGAACCCTTACCCCTATTCGTAAAACTTTAGTACCTACTTCTACTCTAACTCCAACTGTGACCTACCTACTCCTATCCCTACTCCTACCCGTATAAAAGTTATTACCCTCTTCAATCCCAACTCCAACTCCAACTAACTCAGGCAATCTACATCAAACATACAATAATAATGAAATCAAAACAGAAAAGTAAATAGAACAAGCATTAAGTTTTAAATAAATGAACTACTTCCCTTTTAAGTAGCTGGGATGTCGACGGCCTAAGTGTGTAAAGTCAAGAGCATCCCCAAAAGATCAAAATTCTACGTGCGCAGCCTCTGCAATCCTTACAAACAAACATTCTCAAACAAATCTCAACAAATATTTTGAAGAAAACAATAATACCCAACACAATTATAAATATATCGCAATATAGAAACATCAAATTTCATATACTATTACTAATATTCAAGAAATTTCAGTAGCTATTCCTACCTACTGTTACTCTTACTCATATTCGTCAAATTTTAGTGCCTACTTCAACTCCTAATCCAGCAATCTACATCAAACACACAATAATAATGAATTCGAAACTTAAAACTAAATAGAACTAGCCATAAACATTTAAATAAATTAAATACTTACCTTATAAGTAGTTGGGTTATCTACGGTCGAAGTGCATTGAATCAAAAGCAACCCCAAACAACCAGAATTCTACGAGCACAGTTTCTGCAATAATTACAATTAATCAATTTAAAGCAAATCTTAACAAATACCCCAAAGAAAATATTAATAAACTATACAACAATAAATATATCGCAAAAACCAAAACTTGAAATTTCATATACTCCTATTAATACTACTAATAAACTTAAGTCACAGTTCCTACCTAACTCTTACCCCTATTCGTAAAACTTTAGTACCTACTTCCACTCTAACTCCAACTGTAACCTACCTACTCCTATTCCGAATCTTACCCGTATAAAAGTTATTACCCTCTTCAATCCCAACTCCAACTCCTACTAACTCAAGCAATCTACATCAAACATACAATAATAATGAAATCAAATCAGAAAAGTAAATAGAACAAGCCATTAAGTTTTAAATAAATGAACTACTTCCCTTTTAAGCAACTGGGATGTCGACGGCCTAAGTGTGTAAAGTCAAGAGCATTCCCAAAAGATCAAAATTCTACGTGTGCAGCCTCTGCAATCATTACAAACAAACATTCTCAAGCAAATCTCAACAAATATTTTGAAGAAAACAATAATACACAATACAATTATATATATATCGCAATATAGAAACATCAAATATCATATATACTATTGCTAATATTCAAGAAATTTAAGTAGCTATTCCTACCTACTGGTACTCTTACATTCGTCAAATAAATCGAACTAGCCATAAACATTTAAATAAATTATTTAATATTTACCTTATAAGTAGTCGGGTTGTCGACGGTCGAAGTGCATTGAGTCAAAAGCAAGCCCCAACAACCAGAATTTTACGAGCACAGTTTCTACAATAATTAGAATTAATCGGTTTAAAGCAAATCCTAACAAATATCGTAAAGAACATATTAATAAACTATACAATAATAAATATATCGCAAATACCAAAACTTAAAATTTCACATACTCTTATTAATCCTACTAATAAATTTAAGTCACAGTTCCTACCTAACTGTTACCCCTATTTGTAAAACTTTAGTACCTACTTCGACTCTAACTCCAACCTAACCTACCTACTCCTATCCCTACCTCTACCCGTATACAAGTTATCACCCTCTTCAATCCCAACTCCGATTCCTACTAACTCAAGCAATCTACCTAAAACATACAATAATAATGAATTCATAACATAAAATTAAATAGAACAGACCCTGAACTTTTAAATAAATGAACTACTTCCCTTTTATGCAGCTGGGATGTCGATGGCCTAAGTGTGTAAAGTCAAAAGCATCCCCAGAAGAAAAAATTCTACGTGCGCAGCTTCTACAATCATTATAAACATTCTCAGGCAAATTTGAACAAATATTTTGAAGATAGAAATAATACACAGTACAATTATAAATATATCGCAATATAGAAACATCAAATTTCATATATTATTATCAATATTCAAGAAATTTCAGAAACTATTCCTACCTACTGTTACTCTTATGCATATTCGTGAAATTTTAGTGCCTACTTCAACTCCTAATTCAGCTCCTATTAACTTAAGCAATCTACATCAAACATACAATAATAATGAATTCAAAACAGAAAATTAAATAGAACGAGCCATGATGTTGACCTATGGTCAACTTGACCTTATTGTTTTGATCATAACAAACACGAATATATTGTGTTGCTAACAAGTGTGCTTCAAGTGTTTGATATAATGATAAATATTCAAAGCATTCAATGTTCAAATCATCTATCAATGATATAAATCAAAACTATGTGATCAAGCACATGAGAAGCAAAGAGAATCAAGAAAGAATCGAAGATATTCAAGATCAAATTTCAAGTCGGAAAGCATGAAGACCAAGCAATGAAGCCTACAAAGAATTGAACATTTACAAATTACTTTTCAATCTTATGTAAGGTTAATGCATCAATAGTTGGCAATGCACTTCATAAAGCTCAAATAACATTTTCAAAGTCATTAAAATATCTTTTTCAAAATCAACTTTGATCAGAAAACCATGAAAAATCAAAAATTTGAAATCTTGATTTTTTAGGTCGATCGAAAATATATGAGGTCGACCGCAAATTTTTTCAGGTCAACCGCACTGCCTATTTTCGAACTCCAACGGCTATATTGAGGTCGACCGCATGGCTGGATAGGTTGACCGCAAAACACACTATGTGCGAAATTTACTCTATAAATAGCCTTCTCTCTTGCATTCATTTTTAACAACTAAGAGGAGATTTTAGAAAAGCTTTCTTGTGAAAAATTCATTGTTCTTGATTTATATTTATCTTTATTAGAAAAATTTGATTGATCCAAACTTTTTTTTATCAAAATTCATCAAAGTTTTTGAAAGAAAGTTTTTGTGGAGATTCTTGGTTTTATATTGTTTAAACTTCTTCAACATCTTCACACCATATTGGAATTGAAATGTAAGTCTCTCTTTGTTCTAAACTTGTTTTAATCTTTTAAAAAGAGAAATTCCAATTAAGGCACTTTGATTATTTGTGCTACAATTTTCATTATCATTTGATTCATCAAAGTTCTATTGCCTAAATACTTTGACCTTAACTTATTGTTAATTATTCAAGTGTGGCTTCTCTTGGTACTTAATTTGATTCAATATTTTAACAAGAGATTATTTGAGAAACTTTGTTTGATTGCATTGAACTTTTCATTATCTTTTGCATCAAAGTTTTTCTCTAACACTCTAGCTTAATTCATTGCTATCTATTCAAGTGTTAGCCTAACTCTCTCGGTACTTAATTTAATGATCACAAACACAAAATTATTCATAGCATCTCTCTGCAGAATTCTTGGTAAGCATCACCTATATAACCAATAGCTAAAACCAAGAACCACCCAATACCACGATCACCTGCAGCAGCGCTGCTTACACCAATCCGCAGCCACTGATCAATCACTGCAACCAGCTCAACTCCATCGCAATCAGCTCCATCACTGCCAAGAGCTAAATCGAGATTTACAACCAACCTTCACTTCCATTTTCATCAACCAAACTGCACAATTCAACCACCACTAACCAGGTTCCAGCCTACAATCAATTCAGACCACCACCTCGCCATTTATCATCATCACCAATGAATCTATATCAATCCACCACTTCCATTCAACACCAAAATTGAATCATGAACACCAACTTCATCAAGCTTTCAGAAATCATTCTCATTATCAATAAGTCAATCCCCAAACCGTCACTGATTTCCATCACTTCACCAAACGACCCAACGACTGCCCCTCACAAATCAAAACCCAAAAAACAAGAAATAAGTGAACTCAGTTACTTACCTCACCTCAGACCACCTCTTCGCCGGAAAATCACGACCTAAACCGCGAACCACAGCTTCGATTTTGTTTTGATTTCGCCCTTGTTTCTCGCACCAAATCCCGTAACTAAGCCCTAAAATCAGAACCCTTGCTTTGGTCGCCACTCACCGCCACCTATGCCGACGTTTCATCGGTAAATCGCCGGCATCGACTCTCCCCTAGCACCTCCGTCTCCCGCTTTGCTCTCCCTCTGTCTCCTCTCTGATCTGAAATGAAAAGAGAAAGAGATTGATAATATATATTTTAAATTTCAGAATTTGCAGCATTGGTCCCCCTCTTTTGAAAAGTTAATCATTTCAGTCCCCAAGTTTTAAAAAGTTGCAAATCGGCCCTACTGCTTTAAAACATATCATTTCAGCCTTTTCATTTTAAAATATATTATTTCAACCCTATTGTTTTGAGTTTCCGACTCAACTTTCAAAGTATTCATTTTAATCCCTCAACTTTCAAAGTATCAATTTTAGTCCCTCAACTTTTCAAAGATATTCATTTTAGTCCTTCAACTTTCAAAACATCAATTTTAGTCCTCAAATTATAATTTATCATTTTGAACTATATATTCGATAGACTAAAGTGACTTATTGGCTAAGACGAAGCGTACGGAGAATTTAAAGAAATTGAAGTCATTCCCGCTCAACTTTGCACTCGTCGGATTTGAGGTAGACTCGCACTTATTAATTGATTTAAATTATGATTTCATATAAATGTCACGTGACTTGTGAAAGTCAATTTTCAAGAAAATTAAGTATGTTTTATGAAAGGTAAATATACCTTATGTTTTTATGAAAAGTAAGTATACCCTATGTTTTTACGAAAATGTTTTATATGTTTTGGATCATTGCTATGCACATAAGAATTCTTACCACCTAAGTTCGGTAGAATTCTGTGTTTCCATATGTTTATGAGGATTTACCACCTAAGTTCGGTAAAATTCCTGTCTCATATGGTTATGAGGATTTCGATCCTACCCTATGTTATGATGGAAATGATCCCTATGAATTTCAAGAATTATGTTTTGGTATACTTACTGTTATTATGATTTTACTGCATAAGAATTCTTGCCACCTAAGTTCGGTAAAGTTCTTGTGTCTCCCTATGTGTTTTATGAGGATTTCAATCCTATCTTATGTTATGCTTTCAAAAGAAATTATGCTTGGCATAATTAAAATGTTTTTATAAGTATATGGTTTTCAAAGAGCTGTTTTCAAAGAGCTATTTTCAAAGAGCCTATGATTTGCAAAATATGTCCCGTGCTGTAATGCACAATATGAGTTTTATCAAGAGCCGTTATATAAAGAAGCTCTATCAATGCCCGTTTTATAAGAGCCGGGATTTATGTGTTTAATCATCTTATAAATTAATTAATTTGCGATGAGTCTACTGAGTATTTCCCCCATGAAATACTCACCCTACTTTTTAACAGTTTTGCAGATTTCGGAGACGGTGGCGAGCGATGAATGATGGTGGAAATAATTGTTAAACGGTTGAAAGTTGGACATTAATGATTTCCGTATTTTCCAAACAATCGAATAATTTAAAGAAGTTCATTTATTTGAGAAATTATGACATTGGCAATTTCTTTACAAAATAAATGGTTCGATTTACTATTTCAAATGTTTTCATAAATGTTTTCAATTTTATCGGCCATTATAGTTTATTTAATGTTGCCAAAAATGAATTTCAATTATTTCTTCCGCAAAAATATTATTCGAAAAGTTTAGACAGAAAATGACGTAGTGAATCGGGTATACGGAACTCGGGGCGCTACACTGACTCTTACCCGTATTCGTAAAACTTTAGTACCTACTTCGACTCTAACTCAAACTGTGACCTACCTACTCCTATCCCAACTCTTACCCGTATAAAAGTTACTACCCTCTTCAATCTCAACTCCAACTAACTCAAGCAATCTACATCAAACATACAATAATAATGAAATCAAAACAGAAAAGTAAATAGAACAAGCCGTTAACTTTTAAATAAATGAACTACTTCCCTTTTAAGTAGCTGGGATGTCAACGGCCTAAGTGTTGAAGTCAAGAGCATCCCCAAAAGATCAAAATTTTACGTGCATAGCTTCTGCAATCGTTACAAACATTCTCAGGCACATCTGAACAAATATTTTGAAGAAGGAAATAATACACAGTACAATTACAAATATATCGCAATATCGAAACATCAAATTTCATATATTATTATCAATATTCAAGAAATTTCAGAAACTATTCCTACCTACTGTTACTATGGACCATATTCGTTAAATTTTAGGGCCTACTTCAACTCCTAATCCCGCAATCTACATTAAACATACAATAATAACGAATTCAAAACTTAAAATTAAATCGAACTAGCCATAAACATTTAAATAAATGAAATACTTACCTTATAAGTAGTTGCATTGTTGACGGTCGAACTGTATTGAGTCAAAGGCAACTCCAAACGACCATAATTCTACGAGCACAGTTTCTGCAATAATTACAAACAATCATTTTAAAACAAATATTAACAAATATCGTAAATAAGAAATTAACAAACTATACAATAGTAAATATATCGCAAATACCAAAACATTAAATCTCATATACTCCTCTTAATCCTACTAATGAAATTTAAGTGACTGTGGAACCTACTGTTACCCTAACCCCTATTCGTAAAACTTACCTACTTGAACTCTAACTCCAACTGCGACCTACCTACTCATGTGCCTACCCCTACCCGTATACAAGTTATTACCCTCTTCAATCCCAACTTCGGCTCCTACTAACTCAAGCAATCTACCTACCTCAAACATACAATAATAATGAATTAAAAACAGAAAATTAAATAGAACAAGCCACGAACTTTTGAATAAATGAACTACTTCCCTTTTTAAGCACCTGTGATGTCGACGGCCTAAGTGTGCAAAGTCAAAAGCATCCCCAAAAGACCAAAATTCTACCTGCGCAACTTCGGAAATCATTACAAACAAACATTCTCAAGCAAATCTCAACAAATATTTTAAAGTAAACAATAATACATAATACAATAAACATCAATTTTCATATACTATTAACTAATATTCAAGAAATTTCGGTAACAATTCCTAACTACTGTTACTCATACCAATATTCGTGAAATTTTAGTGCCTACTTCAACTCATAATCCAGCTCCTATTAACTCCAGCAATCTACATCAAACACACACCAATAATGAATTCAAAATTGAAAACTAAATCGAACTAGCCATAAACATTTAAATAAATGAAGCACTTGCCTTATAAGTAGTTGGGTTGTCGACGGTCGAAGTTCATTGAGTGAAAAGCATCCTCAAACGACCAGAATTCTACGAGCACAGTTTCTGAAATAATTACAAACAATCATTTTAAAGCAAATCTTAACAAATATCGTAAAGAAAATATTAATAAACTATACAACAATAAATATATCACAAATACCAAAACTTGAAATTTCATGTACTCCTATTAATCCTACTAATAAATTTAAATCAGAGTCCCTACCTAACTCTTACCCCTATTCGTAAAACTTTAGTACCTACTTCGACTCTAACTCCAAGTGTGACCTACCTACTCCTATCCATTCTACCCGTATAAAATTTATTACCCTCTTCAATCCCAACTCCAACTCCAATAACTCACCCAATCTACATCAAACATACAATACTAATGAATTAAAAACAGAAAAGCAAATAGAAGAAGCCATTAAATAAATGAACTACTTCCCTTTTAAGTAGCTAGGATGTCAACTGCCTAAGTGTTGAAGTCAAGAGCATCCCAAAAGATCCAAATTTTACGTGCACAACTTCTGCAATCGTTACAAACATTCTCAGGCAAATCAGAACAAATATTTTGAAGAAAGAAATAATACACAGTACAATTATAAATATATCGCAATATCGAAAAATCAAATTTCATATATTATTATCAATATTCAAGAAATTTCAGAAACTATTCCTACCTACTGTTACTCTTACCATATTCGTTAAATTTTAGGGCCTACTTCAACTCCTAATCACGCAATCTACATTAAACATACAATAATAACGAGTTCAAACTTAAAATTAAATCAAACTAGCCATAAATATTTAAATAAATGAAATACTTACATTCTAAGTAGTTGCGTTGTTGAAGGTCGAAGTGCATTGAGTCAAAGGCAACTCCAAACGACCAGAATTCTATGAGCACAGTTTCTGCAATAATTACAAACAATTGTTTTAAAACATATCTTAACAAATATCGTAAATAAAAAATTAACAAACTATACAATAGTAAATATATCGCAAATACCAAAACATGAAATTTCATATACTCCACTTAATCCTACTAATGAAATTTAAGTGACTGTTCCGACCGACTGTTACCCTAACCCCTATTCGTAAAACTTACCAACTTGGACTCTAACTCCAACTGTGACCTACCTACTCCTGTGCCTACCCCTACCTGTATACAAGTTATTACCCTCTTCAATCCCAACTTCGACTCCTACTAACTCAAGCAATCTACCTACCTCAAACATACAATAATAATGTATTAAAAACAGAAAATTTAATAGAACAAGCCATGAACTTTAAAATAAATGAACTACTTCCCTTTTAAGCAGCTGGGATGTCGACGACCTAAGTGTGCAAATTCAAAAGCATCCCCAAAAGACCAAAATTCTACCTGCTCAACTTCTGCAATCATTACAAACATTCTCAAGCAAATCTCAACATATATTTTAAAGAAAACTATAATACACAATACAATAAACATCAATTTTCATATACTATTACTAATATTCAAGAAATTTCGGTAACTATTCCTAACTTCTGTTACTCTTACCAATATTCGTGAAATTTTAGTACCTACTTCAACTCCTAATCCAACTCCTATTAACTCCAGCAATCTACATCAAACACACGCCAATAATGAATTCAAAATCGAAAACTAAATCGAACTGGCCATAAACATTTAAATAAATGAAACACTTACCATATACTTAGTTGGGTTGTCGACAGTCGAAATTCATTGAGTCAAAAGCATCCTCAAACGACCAGAATTCTACGAGCACAGTTTCTGCAATAATTACAAACAATCGATTTAAAGCAAATCTTAACAAATATCGTAAAGAAAATATTAATAAACTATACGACAATAAATATATCACAAATACCAAAACTTGAAATTTCATGTACTCCTATTAATCCTACTAATAAATTTAAATCACAGTCCCTACCTAACTCTTACCCCTATTCGTACAACTTTAGTGCCTGCTTCAACTCTAACTCCAACTGTGACCTATCTGCTCCTATCCCAACTCCAACCCGTATAAAACTTATTGCCCTCTTCAATCCCAACTCCAACTCCAACTAACTCAAGCAATCTACATCAAACATACAATAATAATGAAATAAAAATAGAAAAGTAAATAGAAGCCTGTAAAGCCCCGAATTCCGTGAAACCCGGGACGCCACTTCGTCCTTTAAAACTGATTTTACTGCGGAAAATTAATTCAAAACGTCGTATTCATTATTTGAAAACTTTAGCGAAAACTTAATTAATTTAAATATAGAACAATTCATAAAAATTTAATCTCAATTATTCAGATGAAAGTAACGATAAGAAATTTAATCTAGTAACATTCATAAAATTGTGTAATAACGTCATCATTTATTTTATTTTCCAGTGCTGCCATTTCATTCACCGCCATTTCCGAGATCTGCAAAAGCTGTTAAAATTGGAATGAGCATTTCGAAAGAAATACTCAGTAGACTCATCGCCAATAATTAATTTACAGAAGAATTTAATACATACTTATGAAAACATATAGTGACATCATCATCATCATCATCATCATAGGCTATTTTAGTAAAATCAAAGGCTCTTTAAAAATCATAGGGTGTAGGTAGTCAGGCATTTAAAGCATGTAAGTTATGCATAACATCATTTCTCATTCTTATCTCATAAGAGATATTCTCGTCTCATCTCATGCATCAAAGCATATAAATCACGTAATTTCACATAAGACATGTAAATTATAACTTAAACTAATTAGTGGAGGCGAGTCTACCTTAAATCACGAGTTTGAAAATAAAGCTAGAAAATCACGTCAATCTTCTAAATCACCAAATGTATCGCCTAGCCAAAAGAAAATTAAATTAATTTGGTATTTTGAAAATTGAAATATTAAAGTGAATAAATAAAGTTTAGGGGTTGAATTGAAATTTTTAAGAAAGCATGGATTTTAAAACTGTAGGGGCTGAAATGGACTTTTCGAAATTAGTGGGTTGACTCATAGGATTTTAAAATGCTAGGGCTCAATTAACTCATTTCAAAAGTGTAGGCATTAAATTAAAGGACTTCTAAAACAAAGGGACTTCAATAGACACATTTCAAAGTTTGGGGCTTAAAAGCAATTTTTCAAATTTTAAAAAAATATAACATAAACACCTCTCATTTCTCTCTCTCTCTAAAATCGGAATTTTAGAGAGAGAGAGAGCAGAGAGGCGAAAAGGGACGGGCTCCACCATTCCCTCTCCAGTCCGCGTCGTTGGCGAAAAATCGACGTTGGCGCCACTGTCGAGTGGCGGCGGTAGAGAGGTGGATGTAGGGTGTGAAAGGAAGTATTGTGGTGGTTTTTGGTGCGGTTTCGACATAAGGAGCGCGGTCATGAAGGTTTCGATTTTGGGAGTCTCGCCGGTGGGAATCCGGCCAGAAGTTTGTCGAGGTAAGTTATGGCCTAACTTATTTCTTTGGTTTTGGGTGTCGATTTTGGAGTAGGGATGAAGAGGGAAGTGGCGGTTGTGGGGGTCTAGGCGGCGGTGTGGTGGTGATGTGGGTGGTTGTGAAACTGGGCTCGGTGGTGTTTGATTTGCAGTCGGCATTGAAGATTCTGAGGCGGGTTATTGAGATTGTATAGTGTTCTGGAAATTAGTTTGGATTTGGTACATTGTGAGTGAAATCTGAAATTGAATTCTATAGGTTCTTTGTAGAAGAAAGGTTGCTATGGAGGTTTAGGCAATGGCCCGAAGGTGATGATCTAGACTAGTGATGGGTCTGGGTGTGATGTGGGAAACGGTGAATGTTGTGGTGATGTCGTCTGGGTCTGTTGTTCGGTTGGGAGTCATGGAGGTGGTGTTGGCTGTGAAATAAAATCTTGGTTTGGGCATGATGGTGTTCGGATTATGGCAGTGGGCAGGGGCGGTTCTGAAGAGGTGAATGAAGGTAGTGATGGGTGGATGAATACCTTGTGCTGAAGGTCTGGGTTGTGGTAAGTGACGGGGGTGGAGAGGAGTTAAAAGTAGGTTTTTGAGAGCTTGTTTGGTAATGGTAAAACTTTTACCACAACTTTTCAAATTCAATCTCATCCATCCATTCCTAGTCAAGCCCACCATTTTTGACTTTCAAAAATTTTTAAACCACACATCCATCAAAAAAATCAAAAAAACTACAAAAATCAAAATTTTTTACATTACCAAACAGGCTCTGAATTAAAATTTTGGTAAGTTTGTAAAGAACCGAAATTGAGAGAGATTTGGGATTAATTTAAGTTGAATGGCTGATTGAGAGGGATTTGGGATTAATTCAAGTTAAATGGCTAATTGAGAGGTGATAAGTGTGTTTTACATACTTATTTTTCTTTTAAATCGACAATTTAATTGATAAATTGAGCGAATTTCTACTTATAAATTGTGTTTATCTTGTACAATTAGGTACAACCTCAATTGAAAAGAAAATGGACAAGATTGGAGAGCAATTGAGCGTAAAGATGAGCAAATTTGACGTTCAAGGACCAAATTGGAAGAAACCAAAAGTTTGGGGACTAAATTGTAACATCCCAAAAAGTTGAGGACCAAGGTTTACTACTCAAATTCAAGGATAAAATCACAATAGAAAGCAAAATAATTGCTTAATTGATGAATTTGAGTGAAAATGGATCAATCTCACACAAAAAGTAAAGTTGGGGACCAAAGTGCACAAGTGTCAAAAGTTGAGGACTTGGGCTGCAAAATCAAAGTTGAGTACTTGGCAGCAGTTTAAAATCTGATTTCATCTTTTTCCATAGAATTATTGAGCTGGGCACGTGGATCAAGAGAGAAATAGAGTTTAGGGACCTTTTTGCACACCTTCCAAAGTTTTGGGGACTAATGTTGCAATTTCCTAGGTTTTAAAGTTAAAACCTGATTTTTTGACACTGCTGGACGTCTTCTTCCTGTTTTTCCAGCTTCTGCCGTTTGTTCTTGTTCTTTTCTTTCTTCTTGTTCTTGTTCTTTTCTTTGTCTTTTCTTTTCAACTACTTCATAAATCTTGGGGAACAAATCAAGAGTAAGGAGAATACATCTAAAGTGGTGAAATATTTGGGGAAATCATAGCCAAGCTTCAAAAAGGGTTTTATCTATAACTTTGTATTTTCTCCATTATTTTGTCAAAATTGCAATGTATTGTTATAAATATTCTCATTTGTATCATTTATATAACATGAGCTAATTTATCGTGTTGGGATTTATGGTAGTAATTTAACTTAGTTTGGATTAGTTTTAATGTTTTCTATTTGATGATTAAATGCTTATTTTATGTGTATTTGTTATTGAGATTATTCCATGTATTTGATTGATCACCAAATATATGTTTTGTGGAATGTATGATAATCGAGAGATATTGTGCATTTTAGACCAAATAATAAATGCTCTAGATTCTTGTTAAGGATAGAGATATACCTTAAACCCTAGATGGTCCATTGAGCTATTTTCACAAAGAGTTAATGCAATCGATTGGGCTTTAATCGACATAGAGATATAGTAGGTTAAACCAATTGATTAGGGTTAATTTCACTCGAGAGAGGTAATGTAGCGCCCCGAGTTCCGTATACCCGATTCACTACGTCATTTTCTGTCTAAATTTTTCGAATAATATTTTTGCGGAAGAAATAATTGAAATTCATTTTTGGCAACATTAAATAAACTGTAATGGCCGCTAAAATTGAAAACATTTATGAAACCATTTGAAATAGTAAATCGAACCATTAATATTGTAAAGAAATTGCCAATATCATAATTTCTCAAATAAATGAACTTCTCTAAATTATTCGATTGTTTGGAAAATACGGAAATCATTAACGTCAAACTTTCAACCGTTCAACGATTATTGCCACCATCATTCATCGCTCGCCACCGTCTCCGAAACCTGCAAAACTGTTAAAAGTAGGGTGAGTATTTCATGGGGGAAATACTCAGTAGACTCATCGCAAATTAATTTAATTTATAAGATGATTAAACACATAAATCCCGGCTCTTTATAAAACGGGCATTGATAGAGCTTCTTTATAAAACTGTTCTTGATAAAACTCATATTGTGCATTACAGCACGGGACATATTTTGCAAATCATATGCTCTTTGAAAACATCTCTTTGAAAACAGTTCTTTGAAAACCATATACTTATAAAACATTTTAATTATGCCAAGCATAATTTCTTTTGAAAGCATAACATAAGATAGGATTGAAATCCTCATAAACATAAGAATTTTACCGAACTTAGGTGGTAAGAATTCTTATGTAGTAAAATCATAATAACAGTAAGTTTTCATCATAACATAGGATAAAATCGAAATCCTCATAAACATAAGAATTTTACCGAACTTAGGTGGTAAGAATTCTTATGTAGTAAGTATACCAAGCATAATTTTCTGAAATTCATAGGGATCAATTGCATCATAACATAAGATAGGATCGAAATCCTCATAAACATATGCGACAGGAATTTTACCGAACTTAGGTGGTAAATCCTCATAAACATATGGAAAGATAGGAATTTTACCGAACTTCGTGGCAAATCCTCATAAACATAGGAGACACAAGAATGTTACCGAACTTAGGTGGCAAGAATTCTTATGTGTAGCGCTACTAAAACTCCGGTCCCCTTAACATATCATAACTTATCATATGGGACCCAAAACAATCTTGGTAGATTGATTTCATAGCAATGATCCAAAAAAACATTTTCGTGAAGCATAGGGTATACTTACTTTTCGTAAAAACATAAAGTATATTTTCTTTTCATAAAAACATACTTACTTTTCATAACAACATAAGGTATATTTACCTTTCATAAAAACATACTTGTTTTTCTTAAAAATTGACTTTCACAAGTCACATGACATTCATATGAAATCATAATTTAAATCAATTAATAAGTGCGAGTCTACCTCAAATTCGACGAGTGCAAAGTTGAGCGGGAATGACTTCAATTTCTTTAAATTCTCCGTACGCTTCGTCTTAGCCAATAAGTCACTTTAGTATATCGAATATATAGTTCAAAATGATAAATTATAATTTGAGGACTAAAATTGATGTTTTGAAAGTTGAGGGACTAAAATGAATACTTTTGAAAGTTCAGGGACTAAAATAGATATTTTGAAAGTTAAGGGACTAAAATGAATACTTTTAAAACTTGGGCTTAAAAGTAAATCAGCAGGTACTGAAATAAAAGAGTTTAAAGTTAAAGGGCTGAAATAAATCATTTTAAAGCTTTGAGGCTGAAATGGATGAGTTTAAAACAGTAGGGACTGAATTAAAACAATTTAAAACATCAGGGACTGATTTGCAAATTCTGGAAGTTATTAAATAAATCAGATTTTTACCTTCTCTCTCTCACAATTCGTTCAACTCTCTCTCACTTCACTCTGTAACGAACGAAAAAAGGCGACCGGTGAGATGGAGGAATCCGACGCTACAGCCGGTGGAACACCGCCTCGAGGTGGCGGCGAGAGGCAACCAAGTAGGACGGTTCAGATTTTAGAGCTTAGTTACGGGATTTGGTGCGAGACCGAGGCTGAAATTTGGGGATTGATCTAGGTTGAAAACGAAATTAGAGTTCGAAGGTCTTCCGGCGACTATCCGTTTAGATGACCGGTGATGAAGGTAGGTACTAGTTTTGTTCTGAGTTTGGTTTTTGGTTTGAGATTCAAGCTGGGCTGAGGGAGGTGGCGGTGGATCTTGGTTTGGATGTGATTGATGATGATTCCGGCTTCTTCTATTTCTGGGTTTTAATTTGTGGCGTAACTTGCGACTGACTGTTGTGCGGTGGTGATGAATGGTGGTGCCGGCGATTTGTGATTGGGGAATGGTTGGTGCAAACGGGGTTTGCAGTGGATGTATCCGATTGGTAGTGAATTTCTGACCGTGTGTGATGGTAGTGGAAGCAGAGTGGTGTAGTATCTGGTGGTGAAGATGGTGAATATGGTTGATGGCTTGATGAATTGGTTAACTGGTGGTTTGATCTGAAATGTAAATTGCTGGAAATGGAATTGGAAAATGGATGGAGTTGAAATTGATTGGTAGGGATAATGTGTTGAGATTGATTTGGTTATGGCAGTGGTGAATTTGGAGAGACAGGGCGTGGAGCTATTGCTGTAGATTGGTGCCAATGTGATGATGGTGCAGTTTGGGGTTCTGTGGTGGTGCTGAGATAGTGGAGATGGTGGTTGGTGATGCTGGTTGTTTGATGGAAATGGAAGTGAAGGTTGTGCAGTGATTGTTTTCTGATGGTGATGAAGATGATGATAGAGTTTGATGGGAATAAGTGTTGGTTTTGTGCTGTGGAGAAGATGATGAAGAAATGCTGTAGGAATTGGTTGCAGCTTTCATCATGTATAATGGAGTGGTGTCATGTATAATGGAGTGGTGGTGAAATAGATGATAATGGAGAATATAATCATTATGTTCTTGCAACATAATGAATACATACGGGTGGTGGAGTTAGTGGGGAATAAAATCATTGAATGGAATAATTATAATTTGGTTTAATATGATATGGTTTTGGTGTAAAGAGAAAAGAAAGGAGGAGAAAACATGGGGGATGAAATCAACTAAAAATTTAACTATCTTTGATCAAGAAACGTTTTTAAAACAGATATATTTTTGACTGAAAAATACATTTTGAAAATAATACTTTGAATAAATAATTAAATAACATAATTTTAGAAATTCGGATTTTAATTTAAAATCGAACAAATTCGATATTTCTTGACTTGGCTAGACGAATCCGTCGCGGCATTAATTTCAAAATAATAAATGAAATAGTAGCGACACAATTTTCTAAATATTAAAATAATTATTTATTGCATAAAAATTCTGGATCGCTATAATCTTACCTCCTTAAAATAATTTCGTCCTCGAAATTAAACTTACTTAATCTTATAATTTCTGAATACTTAATCAGAATCTCTTCTTTTTATCATCGAAAATTCTCAAAATAATCAAAGAATTACCTGAATATTTTCTCTACGTAAAATACCCAAACATATCAACATAATATCATCAACTTATCTTTCCAATAATTGTAACCCAAAATTCAGTAAACAAATATCTCCCAAAACTAAGATTCTATACTTAAATGTCACCACATTTCCTGCAAAGTATTTCTTTCACTTGTATATACGTATGAATTCTGATTCAATACGGTACTCATTTTACTTTCCACGTATCATCACATTATACCAAGATTATCATTATTAAAACAAAATATCAGTACCCATAATCCAAGAAAATATTCTAAATCTCCAATCAAATCTCCTTTATCGATAAAATTTAACAGCGCATTACTTCTTGTCTCCTCTTTTCATTAAAATAATCCTGCGCTTTCTTGCTGATCACAACATCACGCGGATTCACTCAGATCCTTTACGCTTTTAAATAGTTCATGCTGAGAAGAGGTTGAATCATCAAACAATGGATATCATTCTTTCTAACATTCGCAAGTATTATTCCAGTCTTCCTATGAATGATCTGAGAAAGATCTATAAAATAAGGCTCGAAAGATTGAGGTTGCTAATGGCTCATGATATTCCAGAAGATGTTCGCTGGTTGATAGAAGCAAAGGTTCGACTATCTGGTGAATTACCATCAACATTTCCAAAACATATGCCTGGTTTAGGCAAAAGCACGTTCGCAAAGAAACGAAGAGCAAAAAGACTGGGTGGTTGCTACAAATGTGCTCGTTGGAACTGTAATACACGTTGCAAATCAGTAGGATATTCTTCTACTAATCGGGATGATAAAATCGAATTCATAAAGGGTGGACTGAGTAAGGAGTCTTTGGATGATATTCGAATGACTCTTGAGACGCACCCAAGTGGTTATGTACAACGTGAACTTCTCTCCTTATACGCTCAGTTTAACGAGGACAAAAATCGTTATAGTCTCCAAAATATAATATCGAAAGATCCTGTTTGCCAGTCTGTTTTACAAAATGAGGCTTCTGGCAGTTCAGCAATGATATAAGGTAAATCTTTTAAAATATTTTGATGCTTTCTTTCACGCGTTTTGGAAATAAAAAAATTTTTCCTTTCTCGAGGTTTGATAAAGCTGGAAATAAAATATTTAATCGCCGAAAGGTGACAGCCTCGATACGATAAAAATATTCAAAAGTGGGCTGATTTTGTCAAAAGTAAATCTTTACTTTTTCAGAATCAATCAAAAACAGTAAATTTTTCCGGCTTTAAATAGCCAAACATATTTCATAGTTCAGGCATCCCAAAATCACATCTTCTTCGTAAGTTTTCCCTTCTTTACTATCAAAGATGGAAGCACCAAAACTTCGACAGATCAAAACTATTTGTGTATTTTGTGGATCAAAAGTAGGGAAAGGCTTCGGTTATCTAGAAGCGGCTGTAGATCTTGGAAAGAAACTGGGGGAAAAAGGTATCACTCTAGTATATGGGGGTGGTAGCAGTGGTCTAATGGGTTGTGTTTCCCAATCTGCTCTTGCAGAGAAATCAAAAGTAATCGGTGTTATACCTGTCCCTTTGGTAGATGTTGCAGGCAAAACACGAGGGCATGAAGTTCAAACCTTATCCATCCATGAACGCATAACTTGTATGCTATATGGTTCTGATGCCTTTATAGCCCTGCCCGGAGGTTTTGGTACCTTAGAAGAAATCTTTAACATTACCTCGTGGGCTCAACTAGATCTCCATACTAAGCCTATTGGGCTTCTGAATGTTAACAATTTCTTTGATGGTTTGTTAACCTTTCTTGATTATGCTGTGGAACAGGGATTCATCTCTCCATTTTCCAGAAGGCTTCTTATTTCTGCTCCTACTATTGATGAACTACTGGATAAGCTGCAGTCATATATCTCAATACAAGATCCAGCAGGAGTTAAGATAGATTGGTCGCAAGGAAGGGGAATCAAGCGAAAATGGAGTCCGGTTAATGTAAACTTAACTCTTTGAATCTTAGAATAGGTGGGGGTAGAGTACGGAGTATTCTCACTCTTGAGACACCCCTCCATTTACTAGGATTTCCTTAATGTTTAAATCTTGTGTATACTTCAAAGATTCCAGGTGGTAGATTACGGAGTATTCTTACTCTCGAAACACACCTCTTTGAAGGTTTCTTTATTTCCTCAAAAGATCAGAGGTGGTAGGATACGGCTACTCCGGAAACACATCTCTCATTCTGAGGATCTTTCCATGTTTTTCTCTTATGCTTTCGTGTGTTTCATGTATTTCCTTTCCAGTGTGACTCTTGTGTGTTCTCCTTATGAGAAAATAATAAAATCTCTGCTATCATCTACTAAATCTCGTTTGTGATGTAAATGATCTTGCATGTCTAACCTTAATTCCTTTAGTGGATGCTTATCATATTATGCTCTTAATTCCAAATGATAAAATTCTGGATAGAGTCTCCCTTGTAATTTGGACTTATCCAAACCATAAGCATACTTCATAACTCACAATAATAAATAACTCCACATTTGATCACAACGATCTAAAAATATTGAAAATGATTCCAACACTTCAATATCATCAAAATATCTCATAATTCAATTCATAATTCCTCAACATAACAATTTCAAATCATATTTTTCAATATCACAATATCACTTCCTTCCATACCTTAATTGGCTCAAAAGTTACTCATACTTATAAATATATGCCATAAATCATATTCCCAAAATTTATTCACAAAGTCAAACTTCATAATAAATTTCTCTTTAACATAGAGGCATAATAAATTAACTCAACATAATATCCATTACTTAATTCTCAATAAAATCATATTATTCCCATTATGCTCAACACTCGTTTTCTTTTAAAAAAATTTCTCATAATCATACATTAAAGCATATAAGTTATGACAAAGCATAACAACATCATTATTTTCGAAGAAATACATTCTTATTTCTCATAAATCATAAGTATCCGAAATACTCTTCATTCTTTCTCATAAATCAATAAAATGAGTATTCGAAATACTGAAATAACTTTAAACATCATAAACTTCTTTACCTCGGAGTTGGTGGAACGAATGATGGCAGTGGCAATCTTCATCAATAAAATTTTATAATGGAAAATATTTCTTGAAAATTCTTTTTGAAAATTTTTCCAGTCTACAGAAACGCAGACTAGCTCTGATACCAACTTGTAGCGCCCCGAGTTCCGTATACCCGATTCACTACGTCATTTTCTGTCTAAATTTTTCGAATAATATTTTTGCGGAAGAAATAATTGAAATTCATTTTTGGCAACATTAAATAAACTGTAATGGCCGCTAAAATTGAAAACATTTATGAAACCATTTGAAATAGTAAATCGAACCATTAATATTGTAAAGAAATTGCCAATATCATAATTTCTCAAATAAATGAACTTCTCTAAATTATTCGATTGTTTGGAAAATACGGAAATCATTAACGTCAAACTTTCAACCGTTCAACGATTATTGCCACCATCATTCATCGCTCGCCACCGTCTCCGAAACCTGCAAAACTGTTAAAAGTAGGGTGAGTATTTCATGGGGGAAATACTCAGTAGACTCATCGCAAATTAATTTAATTTATAAGATGATTAAACACATAAATCCCGGCTCTTTATAAAACGGGCATTGATAGAGCTTCTTTATAAAACTGTTCTTGATAAAACTCATATTGTGCATTACAGCACGGGACATATTTTGCAAATCATATGCTCTTTGAAAACATCTCTTTGAAAACAGTTCTTTGAAAACCATATACTTATAAAACATTTTAATTATGCCAAGCATAATTTCTTTTGAAAGCATAACATAAGATAGGATTGAAATCCTCATAAACATAAGAATTTTACCGAACTTAGGTGGTAAGAATTCTTATGTAGTAAAATCATAATAACAGTAAGTTTTCATCATAACATAGGATAAAATCGAAATCCTCATAAACATAAGAATTTTACCGAACTTAGGTGGTAAGAATTCTTATGTAGTAAGTATACCAAGCATAATTTTCTGAAATTCATAGGGATCAATTGCATCATAACATAAGATAGGATCGAAATCCTCATAAACATATGCGACAGGAATTTTACCGAACTTAGGTGGTAAATCCTCATAAACATATGGAAAGATAGGAATTTTACCGAACTTCGTGGCAAATCCTCATAAACATAGGAGACACAAGAATGTTACCGAACTTAGGTGGCAAGAATTCTTATGTGTAGCGCTACTAAAACTCCGGTCCCCTTAACATATCATAACTTATCATATGGGACCCAAAACAATCTTGGTAGATTGATTTCATAGCAATGATCCAAAAAAACATTTTCGTGAAGCATAGGGTATACTTACTTTTCGTAAAAACATAAAGTATATTTTCTTTTCATAAAAACATACTTACTTTTCATAACAACATAAGGTATATTTACCTTTCATAAAAACATACTTGTTTTTCTTAAAAATTGACTTTCACAAGTCACATGACATTCATATGAAATCATAATTTAAATCAATTAATAAGTGCGAGTCTACCTCAAATTCGACGAGTGCAAAGTTGAGCGGGAATGACTTCAATTTCTTTAAATTCTCCGTACGCTTCGTCTTAGCCAATAAGTCACTTTAGTATATCGAATATATAGTTCAAAATGATAAATTATAATTTGAGGACTAAAATTGATGTTTTGAAAGTTGAGGGACTAAAATGAATACTTTTGAAAGTTCAGGGACTAAAATAGATATTTTGAAAGTTAAGGGACTAAAATGAATACTTTTAAAACTTGGGCTTAAAAGTAAATCAGCAGGTACTGAAATAAAAGAGTTTAAAGTTAAAGGGCTGAAATAAATCATTTTAAAGCTTTGAGGCTGAAATGGATGAGTTTAAAACAGTAGGGACTGAATTAAAACAATTTAAAACATCAGGGACTGATTTGCAAATTCTGGAAGTTATTAAATAAATCAGATTTTTACCTTCTCTCTCTCACAATTCGTTCAACTCTCTCTCACTTCACTCTGTAACGAACGAAAAAAGGCGACCGGTGAGATGGAGGAATCCGACGCTACAGCCGGTGGAACACCGCCTCGAGGTGGCGGCGAGAGGCAACCAAGTAGGACGGTTCAGATTTTAGAGCTTAGTTACGGGATTTGGTGCGAGACCGAGGCTGAAATTTGGGGATTGATCTAGGTTGAAAACGAAATTAGAGTTCGAAGGTCTTCCGGCGACTATCCGTTTAGATGACCGGTGATGAAGGTAGGTACTAGTTTTGTTCTGAGTTTGGTTTTTGGTTTGAGATTCAAGCTGGGCTGAGGGAGGTGGCGGTGGATCTTGGTTTGGATGTGATTGATGATGATTCCGGCTTCTTCTATTTCTGGGTTTTAATTTGTGGCGTAACTTGCGACTGACTGTTGTGCGGTGGTGATGAATGGTGGTGCCGGCGATTTGTGATTGGGGAATGGTTGGTGCAAACGGGGTTTGCAGTGGATGTATCCGATTGGTAGTGAATTTCTGACCGTGTGTGATGGTAGTGGAAGCAGAGTGGTGTAGTATCTGGTGGTGAAGATGGTGAATATGGTTGATGGCTTGATGAATTGGTTAACTGGTGGTTTGATCTGAAATGTAAATTGCTGGAAATGGAATTGGAAAATGGATGGAGTTGAAATTGATTGGTAGGGATAATGTGTTGAGATTGATTTGGTTATGGCAGTGGTGAATTTGGAGAGACAGGGCGTGGAGCTATTGCTGTAGATTGGTGCCAATGTGATGATGGTGCAGTTTGGGGTTCTGTGGTGGTGCTGAGATAGTGGAGATGGTGGTTGGTGATGCTGGTTGTTTGATGGAAATGGAAGTGAAGGTTGTGCAGTGATTGTTTTCTGATGGTGATGAAGATGATGATAGAGTTTGATGGGAATAAGTGTTGGTTTTGTGCTGTGGAGAAGATGATGAAGAAATGCTGTAGGAATTGGTTGCAGCTTTCATCATGTATAATGGAGTGGTGTCATGTATAATGGAGTGGTGGTGAAATAGATGATAATGGAGAATATAATCATTATGTTCTTGCAACATAATGAATACATACGGGTGGTGGAGTTAGTGGGGAATAAAATCATTGAATGGAATAATTATAATTTGGTTTAATATGATATGGTTTTGGTGTAAAGAGAAAAGAAAGGAGGAGAAAACATGGGGGATGAAATCAACTAAAAATTTAACTATCTTTGATCAAGAAACGTTTTTAAAACAGATATATTTTTGACTGAAAAATACATTTTGAAAATAATACTTTGAATAAATAATTAAATAACATAATTTTAGAAATTCGGATTTTAATTTAAAATCGAACAAATTCGATATTTCTTGACTTGGCTAGACGAATCCGTCGCGGCATTAATTTCAAAATAATAAATGAAATAGTAGCGACACAATTTTCTAAATATTAAAATAATTATTTATTGCATAAAAATTCTGGATCGCTATAGGTAATTGGCTAAACTTGGAAAATCGGGTCTAACATTGTAAATGAGTAATTTGTTAATTTACATGTTGAGAAATTAATTAGGCGACGGTTAAATGAAATCATGAATCTCAACCACATTTTCCCCAAAGACTTCAAGTATTTTCATATTTCCATCTTTAGTAGACTCTTAGGTATTTTCCAAAATACATCTTTAATTGTGTGTTTTATTTGTTAAGATTAAATTAAGTAAAGTGTAATTAAGTATACATTCCTCGTGGGATCGACAACCCGGACTCAAAAAGTCTACTTTATTACTTGTACGCGACCTGTGCGCTTGCGGTACACTATTTTGAGCGAACAAGTTTTTGGCGCCTTTGCCGGGAACTGTTTCTATTTAAATCACATTTTAGTTGATATTAGTTTTGACTTTTATTTACTTTTTTTTCTTGTACGAATTTTCTTTTGTTTGGTTTTGTGTAAGAAATTTTCTAATTTCTTGTATTGTTCTAGGTTGTTAATTGCGCATGCGTCGAAGTAGAAGTCTTGATCTAGTTGAAATAGATCCGGATATCGAGGGGAATTTTCGACGTAGGTTAAGGGAGCAACGGGAAGCTAGGAGACAACTTCTTACTGGGATGGAAGGAGAAAGAGTTAACATGGAGCTTAATGCTCCAGCTGCAATTCCAGGGGATGGAATCCCACCCGGTTTTGTTCCTCAAGCAGCTAGAGCTCAAGAGCCCATTGTTAATGAAGAAGACATGCTTTTTGGAGATTTCATGAATCCTCCTATTGTCAAGAATCAATCAAGCATCGTCTATCCCTCCTACAATCATCCAAATTTTCAACTTCGGCCGGATGTAATCAATTTATTCTCCAACACCATCTCATTCTATGGGAGGACCGATGAAAATCCACATGCCCATGTGGTACGGTTCCTAAAGATATGTAGCAACTTCAACTATGAGAGTGTGAATGTGGAGGCAATCCGGATGAGGTTATTTATACATACATTGAAAGATAAAGCAAGAGAATGGCTTGACACTTTGCCTCCGGGGAGCATCACGACTTGGGTGGAGTTTGTCCAAAGGTTCACGACAAAATTTTTCCCACCATCTAGAGTTGCTAAACTCAAGCATGATATTACTACATTTCAACAATTCGAGATGGAGAGCTTTCATGAAGCTTGTGAGAGATTCAAGGATATGCTTAGGAAGTGCCCAAATAATGGGATTACATTGGGGCAACAAGTCAACCACTTCTATGCCGGGCTAACTCCTCCTTGTCGTTCAAATGTGGATTCATCCTCTAATGGGTCTATCAAAACAAAGAGCATTCGAGAGGCTTATGATTTGTTTGAGATCATGAGTGAACAAAGTGCAATGTGGCCGGATAGAAGTGTACCAAGGAATTCTAGTGGTGCACGTGGGGGTGATGATTATGCACTTGTCTTGTCAAAGATTGATTCCTTAGCCAAGAAAGTGGAAGGGTTATCTACTTCAACCTCTCGGCCCGTCAACATGGTTCAAGCCCCTCCGTTATGTGATATATGTGGGGCTAATCACCAAAGCTCTACGTGTCCATTGGTGGCAAGTGGTTCTTCATCTACCGAGCAAATTGCTTATGCTCAAAATTTCCAATTCCAAGGATTCAATCCATATGATACATACAACCCCGGTTGGAGAAATCATCCTAATCTATCTTATGGAAACAATCATAATGTGTTGAATCCAAAGCTACAAGAGAAGAAAGAGGGATGGGAAGAGGCTATCACCAAGCTAGCAAATCATCAATTGCAATATCAAGAAACCAATGATGCCTCTTTGAAAGATTTGGAGAAGCAACTGGGCCAAATAGCTAAACTTCTCTCTAGGGAGAATGTTCAAGCTATTACAACAAGGAGCGGGGTGCAATTTCCCGAGATCACGGCCCCACAACCAACAACTCAATCAAACAAGGCTCCCATTGAAGAAAATGAGCCTATTCAAGCATCCGAAAAAATTGTTGAAGTGCCAAAGGAAAGTGAGCCGGAAGCATCCACAAAAAAGGCCCCAACACCGATTAAGGCTTATGTGCCTTCTATTCCATTTCCTCAAAGGTTGCAAAAGCAAAAGCTCGATAGTCAATTTGGAAAAATTTTGGAAGTGTTCAAGAAGCTACACATCAACATTCCTTTTACCGATGCATTAGCTCAAATGCCAAGTTATGCCAAATTCATGAAGGATATTCTATCCAACAAAAGAAGGCTTGAAGAGCATGAGACGGTGATGCTAACTGAGGAATGTAGTGCCATCATTCAAAACAAGCTTCCTCCAAAAATTAAAGATCCAGGGAGTTTTACTATTCCATGCACTATTGGTGATATTAATTTTAGTAAAGCTTTATGTGATCTTGGTGCTAGCATTAATTTGATGCCTTTGTCTATTTTCAGGAAATTGGAATTGGGGGAAGCTAAAGCAACAACCGTGTCTCTACAATTTGCGGATAGGTCCATCAAATATCCTCGGGGGATCATTGAGGATGTTCTTGTAAAGGTGGATAAATTCATCTTTCCGGCAGATTTCATTATTCTAGACATGGAGGAAGATCATGACATTCCAATCATATTGGGAATGCCATTTCTAGCAACCGGGAGAGCACTTATTGATGTGCAAGAAGGGCAATTGATTTTGAGGGTGCAAGATGAGCAATCCACCTTCAATGTGTTGGAGGCCATTAAATATCCTTCGGAATCAAATTCATGCTTTCGGGTGGATGTAATTGATCATCTAGTGGTAAACTCCTTCAACCGTGGGATTTCTAAGGATCCATTAGAGTCGTGCATCGCCCACTCTTTGACTATTGAGGATGATGATCATGAAGTCGAACAAATGGCTCATTACTTGGAGGCATCACCACAATATCAACACAAGAGGGCCCCCTACTTTGAGGAGTTGAAAAAGAGTTCTTCACCGCCCCTACCATCTCTCGAGAATGCACCTACCCTCGAGCAAAAGCCTCTTCCTTCTCATTTGAGGTATGCTTACTTGGGAGAATCTTCCACCCTTCCGGTCATTATTTCTAATTTATTGAATGAGGTGGAGGAAGACAAATTGCTTCGGGTATTGAGGGAGCACAAGGAGGCTATTGGATGGACCATCTCGGATATTCGAGGTATTTGCCCTTCATTGTGCATGCACAAAATTCTTATGGAGGATGATTTCAAACCTTCAGTGGAGCACCAACGTCGGTTAAATCCTAACATGAAGGAAGTGGTGAGAACCGAAGTAGTGAAGTGGTTTGATGGGGGTATTATCTATCCAATCTCGGATAGTGCATGGGCGAGCCCGGTGCAGGTAGGGCCAAAGAAAGGAGGTGTTACCGTAGTGAAAAATGAAAATAATGAGCTTATTCCAACAAGGCCAGTGACGGGGTGGAGAGTTTGCATTGATTATCGCAAGCTCAATAATGCTACTAGGAAGGATCATTTCCCCCTTCCATTCATCGATCAAATGCTTGAGCGATTGGCGGGTCACTCTCATTATTGCTTCCTAGATGGGTATTCGGGCTATAATCAAATTCCTATAGCCCTGGAGGATCAAGAAAAGACAACATTCACATGCCCATATGGAACTTTTGCATATAGGAGGATGCCCTTCGGTCTTTGCAATGCCCCCGCCACTTTCCAACGGTGCATGATGGCTATTTTCTCCGACATGGTGGAGAAATTTATTGAGGTATTTATGGATGACTTCTCAGTCTTTGGTACTTCATTTGATGATTGTTTGGATAATTTGAGGATGGTGCTAAAAAGATGTGAGGACACCAACTTGGTTTTGAATTGGGAAAAATGCCATTTCATGGTTCGTGAGGGGATAGTTCTTGAACACCGGATTTCAAGTGAGGGGATTGAGGTTGATAAGACAAAAATTCAAGTTATTGAAAAATTACCTCCCCTAACCTCGGTAAAGGGCATAAGAAGCTTTTTGGGACATGCAGGATTTTATAGGAGGTTTATCAAAGACTTCTCAAAAATCACGATGCCACCGTGTTCATTACTTGAGAAGAGTACCACATATGATTTCTCTAAAGAGTGTCTTCAAGCTTTTAACACTCTTAAAGAGAAACTCATCACGGAACCTATTAGCGTGGCTCCGGATTGGAGTTTGCCCTTTGAGCTTATGTGTGATGCAAGTGATTATGCAGTGGGGGCGGTTTTGGGGCAAAGGAAGGACAAAATCTTGCATGTCATCTACTATGCTAGTAGAACCTTGACCGATGCTCAATTGAATTATGCTACTACCGAGAAGGAAATGCTAGCGGTGGTCTTTGCCTTTGATAAGTTTCGGTCATATCTTATTGGCTCCAAGGTGATTGTGTACACCGACCACTCGGCCCTCAAGTATTTGTTGGCAAAGAAGGATGCCAAGCCGCGGTTAATTAGATGGGTTCTTCTCCTCCAAGAGTTTGATTTGGAGATGCGTGACAAGAAGGGGACGGAGAATCTTGTAGCCGATCACTTATCTAGACTTGAGCAAACCGAGGAAATTTTGGATGAAGAGATAAGTGAGGTATTCCTGGATGAGCAAATTTTCCAAATCATGGATCTTCTACAAGCTTCTAGTGTGCCATGGTATGCGGACCATGTGAATTTTCTAGCAAGTGGCATCACTCCCCCAGACCGCTCTTATCAACAACGGAAGAAGTTCTTTGCGGATATCAAGCATTATTTTTGGGATGACCCGTTATTATTCAAAAGGGGTCCGGATCAAATCATGAGAAAGTGTGTGCCCAAGGAGGAAATTCTTGAGCAATGTCACTCATCGCCTTATGGAGGTCATTTTGTGCAGTGAAAACCGCATCAAAGGTTCTTCAGTCGGGATTTTACTGGCCCACTTTATTCAAGGATGCTCACACACTTGTGTCCAAATGTGACCGATGCCAACGCTTGGGTAATATCTCTAACCGAAATGAAATGCCTTTAAATTCTATTTTAGAAGTGGAGATATTCGATGTTTGGGATATTGATTTTATGGGACCTTTTCCATCGTCTTTTTCTAATCAATACATTTTAGTTGCGGTGGACTATGTGTCAAAGTGGGTAGAAGCGGCGGCACTCCCCACAAATGATGCTCGAGTGGTGGTGAATTTTTTAAAGAAAAATATTTTTACTCGTTATGGCACCCCTCGAGCTATCATTAGTGATGGAGGAAAACACTTTTGAAACCGCCTCTTCGACTCACTTTTGACCAAGTATGGAGTCAAACATCGAATATCCACTCCTTATCATCCGAAAACAAGTGGGCAGGTTGAAATTTCAAATAGAGAATTGAAAAAGATCCTTGAAGTGACGGTGAATGCCTCGAGGAAAGATTGGTCCAAGAAATTGGATGATGCATTATGGGCATACCGCACCGCTTTCAAGACCCCCATTGGTATGTCTCCATTTCGACTCCTATTTGGTAAAGCATGTCATCTCCCGGTTGAGCTTGAGCACCGAGCATATTGGGCAACAAAAGTCTTGAATTTTGATATGGAGTTGGCCGGTGAGAAAAGACTACTCCAACTCAATGAGCTTGATGAATTCCGCCTTGAATCATATGAAAATGCTCGGATTTACAAAGAGAAAACAAAGAGGTGGCATTACAAGAACATTTTGAAGCGGGACTTCCAAGTTGGGCAACAAGTAGTTCTCTACAACTCAAGACTTCGATTGTTTCCCGGTAAACTCCGCTCTAGATGGTCGGGACCTTCACTATTGCTCAAATCTTCCCACATGGAGCGATCGAACTTTATCATGGAAGTAAAGGGAACTTCAAAGTAAATGGGCAACGCTTGAAGCCATACATGGGGGGCAATTATGAAAAGGAGAAGTCATCCATCCCTCTTGCGAACCCGGAGTAATTGTATCAAAAAGTCGAGCTTACGACTTTAACCAAGCGCTTTTTGGGAGGCAACCCAAATTTCTACTCTTTTAATTACTTGTTGATATTTTCTTATTGCATTTTTATTATGTCTAACTTGGTTAATCACCTACTTTTGTAGGGTCGAATTTTTTTTTGAAATCCTAAGCAACCTTGTCCTCAACAAGTTTGGGGGAGATTTGCGTATCAAGAGAATCAAAGCTTAGGTCAATTTGGAATATCATACACACATCAATCCGGGGAAGTTCCATCACCCATTTCTTGTCTTGTTATTATGCTATTGTCAACATTGAGGACAATGTTTGATTTAAGTTTGGGGGTGTTGAGATCATGTTGCTTTATGAACATTTTACATTGCCTTGCCGGCCCTTGATGTTTTGATGTTTGAAATTGTTTATTTTGTTGAGAATATTGACATGCTAGATAGCCTTGCCGCCTTATAAGACTTTGATGTTTGAAATTGTTGTTAATTCATGAGTTATGACCAAATGCTACACTTTTACAAAATGCTTATCCATGCAAGATCATATTTATCTTGAGCACAATAGTCATGAATGATTGTTGGTGAAGTTTGGGAATCGTTGAGGGGTGAAGAGGTTAAAAGAGTAGATGAACTAGGTTGTGAGATTGTATTGTTTGTTTTTATCAACCTATCTAATGTTTCCCAAATCTCTAAATCTCTTGATCCGAATGTAAGATAAGTTTGGGGGTGGTCGACCCGGTAAAGGATACGGCCTAGACGTGTGGTGATTCCATGCACGTGGAAGTAAATTTTTGTGTGGAGTGTCTTTCGCCAAGTATAAGCCAAGTACCATATGCTAAAGTTCTAAGCCCATTTTAATTTTTGCATTGCATTTCCCTATCTCGAAGCCTTTTTGACTCGAGTAATTAAGCCCGTAGGAGTATTTTGAAACTTGGTGCCTTAAGTTTGAAACTTGGGAGTCACCGGCCGAAAGCTCGCTACATGGGTCAATTAGAAAGCTTAATGAGTAGGGTGAGCACACACACTTGAAAAAAAAAGCACATTATCATTGCATTCGCTTAATAAGTCTACCCCACTTCGTAGCCTTTTTGACTCGAGTTAATAAGTCCGTAGGGGTATTTTGAAACCTGGTACCCTTTGATCTAAAAAATCGGGGAGCTACCGACCTAAAGCTCGCTACATGGGTCAATTAGAAAGCTTAAGGGAGTGGGGAAGTCACGAGCAAACATCATTGTTAGTTGTTAGAAATCATGCATTTGTAAGTCATAAGGGCTTAGATTAATAGTGAGTTTGAATTGCTTAGTATAAACTTGAATGTCGAAGCACTCATTTAGTGGAGAGTCAGTGCATTTCTAGATTGTCGAAATCACCGGTAAAACGCACCCAAACTAGAGTGGAAAAAGAAAATAGTGATTTGAGAGTACCCTCTAGAATTGCATCCCGGGAGAGGAAAGAAAAATATTTATTGGGGGATGAATGTCACGAGTGGGAAAGAAAAAGAATTGACCACTAATGGTGGGTAGTTTTGACTTGAAACCTCTTTACTCATCAACATTCTCGAAACTAAATTGACAATTGAAAGTGACTTTGCACACACACACACACCGATCGAACATCGGATAAGCTAAATTTCTTTTTGGTAGCATTATTTGGAATCATACTTTTGAATTGATTATACAATTTTACATTCATGAGTAATTTGCAAGTTATCTAACATTGTTGATATATAATTCCATGTTACTTGATTGCACTAGTAGATAATTTTGCTCGAGACGAGCAAAAGCTCAAGTTAGGGAGTGTGATAAGTGTGTTTTACATACTTATTTTTCTTTTAAATCGAAAATTTAATTGATAAATTGAGCGAATTTCTACTTATAAATTGTGTTTATCTTGTACAATCCTCAATTGAAAATAAAATGGACAAGATTGGAGAGCAATTGAGCGTAAAGAGGAGCAAATTTGACGTTCAAGGACCAAATTGAAAGAAACCAAAAGTTTGGAAACTAAATTGCAACATCCCAAAAAGTTGAGGACCAAGGTTTACTACTCAAATTCGAGGAGAAAATCACAATAGAAAGCAAAATGATTGCTTAATTGATGAATTTAAAGGAAAATGGATCAATCGCACACAAAAAGTAAAGTTGGGGACCAAAGTGCACAAGTGTCAAAAGTTGAGGACTTGGGCTGCAAAATCAAAGTTGAGTACTTGGCAGCAGTTTAATATCTGATTTCATCTTTTTCCACAGAATTATTGAGCTGGGCACGTGGATCAAGAGAGAAATAGAGTTTAGGGACCTTTTTGCACACCTTCCAAAGTTTTGGGGACTAATGTTGCAATTTCCTAGGTTTTAAAGTTAAAACCTGATTTTTTGACACTGCTGGACTTCTTCCTGTTTTTCCAGCTTCTGCCGTTTTTTCTTGTTCTTTTCTTTCTTCTTGTTCTTGTTCTTTTTTCTTTTCTTTTCTTTGTCTTTTCTTTTCAACTACTTCATAAATCTTGGGGAACAAATCAAGAGCAAGGAGAATACATCTAAAGTGGTGAAATATTTGGGGAAATCATAGCCAAGCTTCAAAAAGGGTTTTATCTATAACTTTGTATTTTCTCCATTATTTTGTCAAAATTGCAATGTATTGTTATAAATATTCTCATTTGTATCATTTATATAACATGGGCTAATTTATTGTGTTGAGATTTATGGTAGTAATTTAACCTAGTTTGGATTAGTTTTAATATTTGCTATTTGATGATTAAATGCTTATTTCATGTGTATTTGTTATTGAGATTATTCCATGTGTTTGATTGATCACCAAATATATGTTTTGTGGAGTGTATGATAATCGAGAGATATTGTGCATTTTAGACCAAATAATAAATGCTCTAGATTCTTGTTAAGGATAGAGATATACCTTAAACCCTAGATGATCCATTGAGCTATTTTCACAAAGAGTTAATGCAATCGATTGAGCTTTAATCGACATAGAGATATAGTAGGTTAAACCAATTGATTATGGTTAATTTCACTTGAGAGAGGTAATTGGCTAAACTTGGAAAATCGGGTCTAACATTATAAATGAGTAATTTGTTAATTTGCATGTTGAGAAATTAATTAGGCAACTGTTAAATGAAATCATGAATCCCAACCACATTTTTCCCAAAGACTTTCAAGTATTTTCATATTTCCATCTTTAGTAGACTCTTAGTTATTTTCCAAAATTCATCTCTAATTGTGTGTTTTATTCGTTAAGATTAAATTAACTAAAGTGTAATTGAGTATACATTCCTCATGGGATTGACAACCTGGACTCAAAAAGTCAACTTTATTACTTGTACGCGACCCGTGCGCTTGCGGTACACTATTTTGAGCGAACAAGAGGGATTAAGGAGTGATGATGGGGAAGGGAAAAAAATGTGCTGTATATACAAAATATAAGTTGGGGGAGGAAATGTTGGGATAATTGGGGTTTTAAAATAATTAAAATTCGAGAATGAATTTAAATTGGAGATAAAATTGTAGCGCCCCGAGTTCCGTATACCCGATTCACTACGTCATTTTCTGTCTAAATTTTTCGAATAATATTTTTTTGCGGAAGAAATAATTGAAATTCATTTTTGGCAACATTAAATAAACTGTAATGGCCGCTAAAATTGAAAACATTTATGAAACCATTTGAAATAGTAAATCGAACCATTAATATTGTAAAGAAATTGCCAATATCATAATTTCTCAAATAAATGAACTTCTCTAAATTATTCAATTGTTTGGAAAATACGGAAATCATTAACGTCAAACTTTCAACCGTTCAACGATTATTGCCACCATCATTCATCGCTCGCCACCGTCTCCGAAATCTGCAAAACTGTTAAAAAGTAGGGTGAGTATTTCATGGGGGAAATACTCAGTAGACTCATCGCAAATTAATTTAATTTATAAGATGATTAAACACATAAATCCCAGCTCTTTATAAAATGGCATTGATAGAGTTTCTTTATAAAACGGCTCTTGATAAAACTCATATTGTGCATTACAGCACGGGACATATTTTACAAATCATAGGCTCTTTGAAAATAGCTCTTTGAAAACCATATACTTATAAAAACATTTTAATTATGCCAAGCATAATTTCTTTTGAAAGCATAACATAAGATAGGATTGAAATCCTCATAAACATAAATAGACACAAGAACTTTACCGAATTTAGGTGGCAAGAATTCTTATGCAGTAAAATCATAATAACAGTAAGTTTTCATCATAACATAGGATAATATCGAAATCCTCATAAACATAAGAATTTTACCGAACTTAGGTGGCAAGAATTCTTATGTAGTAAGTATACCAAGCATAATTTTCTGAAATTCATAGGGATCAATTGCATCATAACATAAGATAGGATCGAAATCCTCATAAACATATGCGACAGGAATTTTACCGAACTTAGGTGGCAAATCCTCATAAACATATGGAAACATAGGAATTTTACCGAACTTCGTGGCAAATCCTCATAAACATAGGAGACACAAGAATGTAACCGAACTTAGGTGGTAAGAATTCTTATGTGTAGCGCTACTAAAACTCCGGTCCCCTTAACATATCATAACTTATCATATGGGACCCAAAACAATCTTGGTAGATTGATTTCATAGCAATGATCCAAAAAAAACATTTTCGTGAAGCATAGGGTATACTTACTTTTCGTAAAAACATAAAGTATATTTTCTTTTCATAAAAACATACTTACTTTTCATAACAACATAAGGTATATTTACCTTTCATAAAAACATACTTGTTTTTCTTAAAAATTGACTTTCACAAGTCACATGACATTCATATGAAATCATAATTTAAATCAATTAATAAGTGCGAGTCTACCTCAAATCCGACGAGTGCAAAGTTGAGCGGGAATGACTTCAATTTCTTTAAATTCTCCGTACGCTTCGTCTTAGCCAATAAGTCACTTTAGTCTATCGAATATATAGTTCAAAATGATAAATTATAATTTGAGGACTAAAATTGATGTTTTGAAAGTTGAGGGACTAAAATAGATGCTTTGAAAGATGAGGGACCAATTTGAACATTTTTGGAAGTTGAGGGACTAAAATGAATACTTTTGAAACTTGGGCTTAAAAGTAAATCAGCAGGTACTGAAATAAAAGAGTTTAAAGTTAAAGGGCTGAAGTAAATCATTTTAAAGCTTTGAGGCTGAAATGGATGAGTTTAAAACAGTAGGGACTGAATTAAAACAATTTAAAACATCAGGGACTGATTTTGAAACATTTAAAACTATAGGGACTAAAGTTGAAAGTTTCGAAAATCAAATATATTAAATAAAATCAGATTCTTTCACTTCTCTCTCTACCATATTTCAGATCGAAGGAAAGAGAGGGAGGTTTGCGACTGACGGTGGAAAATGGAAGAAACCAGTGTCACAGCCGACAGTTCACCGGCGCAACATCGCCGGAAGGTTGCGGTGGACGGCGACAAGAAAGTGGTTCTGGTTTGAGGGATTTGTTGCTAATTTTGAGTGCGAAATTAGGGCTGGAATCCAAGGTGAAGTCGCGGCTTTAGATCGCGATTTTTCGGCGGATCGAGGTAAGATTGAGCTTCTCAATTTGCGGTTTTCTTTTGGGTTTTGATTTGGTTAAAGAATTGAGTTAGACAGTGGTGATGTTGGATGGAACGGTTGGTTGCGGCGGTTGCAGGTGCGGGCATGTCTTGGTTGATTGAAATCAGTGACCATTGCTGGTGGTGGAAATGGTGGAATCCGATGGTGACTTGCTTCGTTAATGGTGGATCAACAGCTTTGGTGAATTTGGGTGTTTGATAGCAGCAGAATTGTTGAAACTTTGTTTGGTGATGGTAGTGGTTTGATATGAAGATTGGGAATTGCAGTTTGGTTGTTTGTTGTTGAATTGACACTAGGTGGTGGTTGTTTGGTTGAGCAGAGGGTGTAGGTGGAGGCTTGGTGATGAATCGATGAATTGAATCAGGTTGATGGAGGTTGAGGGCAGTGTTGGTGGTTCTTCTCCAACTTGGTCGACTGAAATGGTGGTGCAGGATATCAGAATTTATAATAATGATATGTTTTGCTGGCTAATTAAGAAAATAGTGGAGAATTAGGTAATGTGAGAGGGTGGAAAATATCACAATTGTTTAATGTGGATTTGATGATGAAATTGGGTCAAGATGAGTTGGAAATACTTTGTGTGATTGAAGGGGATTTGTGGGTGTATGAATGATAATGATGAAGATGCTTTGATGATGGTATATTGAGGTGGAAAGAATGATAAAGAAGGAAGAAAAATGTAGGGGACGTGAGTTGTGATGGGGAAGAATATGTATTGATTTGATACTATAGAATATGATAGTGTAGAATTAGGTGTAAAATTATTTGTACAAAAATGATGATGTTATTGTGTAAAGAATTGTTGTCTTGGTGTAAAGAAGAAGACATGTGGGCAAATTTTGGATTTTAGAAAGATTTTGAATATAATACTTTGAATAAATAATTAAAATAACATAATTTTAGAAATTCGGATTTTAATTTAAAATCGAACAAATTCGATATTTCTTGACTTGGCTAGACGAATTCGTCGCGGCGTTAATTTCAAAACAATGAGTGAAATAGTAGCGACACAATTTTCTAAATATTAAAATAATTATAAAATTGCGTAAAAATCTTGATCGCTACAATCTTACCCTCTTAAAATAATTTCGTCCTCGAAATTAAACTTACTTGGTCTTATAATTTCTGAATACTTAATCAAAATCTCTTCTTCTTATCATCGAATATTCTCAAAATAATCAAAGAATTACCTGAATATTTTCTCTACGTAATATACCCAAACATATCAACATAATATCATCAACTTATCTTTCCAATATTTGTAACTCAAAATTCAGTAAACAAATATCTCCCAAAACTAAGATTCTATACTTAAATGTCACCATATTTCCTGCAAAGTATTTCTTTCACTTGTATATACGTATGAATTCTGATTCAATACGGTACTCATTTTACTTTCCACGTATCATCACACTATACCAAGATTATCATTATTAAAACAAAATATTAGTACCCATAATCCAAGAAAATATTCCAAATCTCCAATCAAATCTCCTTTATCGATAAAAATTAACAGCGCATTACTTCTTGTCTCCTCTTTTCATTAAATAATCCTGCGCTTTCTTGCTGGTCACAACATCACGCGGATTCACTCAGATCCTTTGCGCTTTTAAATAGTTCATGCTGAGAAGAGGTTGAATCATCAAACAATGGATATCATTCTTTCTAACATTCGCAAGTATTATTCCAGTCTTCCTATGAATGATCTGAGAAAGATCTATAAAATAAGGCTCGAAAGATTGAGGTTGCTGATGGCTCATGGTGTTCCAGAAGATGTTCGCTGGTTGATAGAAGCAAAGGTTCGACTATCTGGTGAATTACCATCAACATTTCCAAAGCACATGCCTGGTTTAGGCAAAAGCACTTTTGCAAAGAAACGAAGAGCAAAAAGACTGGGTGGTTGCTACAAATGTGCTCGTTGGAACTGTAATACTCGTTGCAAATCAGTAGGATATTCTTCTACTAATCGGGATGATAAAATCGAATTCATAAAGGGTGGACTGAGTAAGGAGTCTTTGGATGATATTCGACTGACTCTTAAGACGCACCCAAGTGGTTATGTACAACGTGAACTTCTCTCCTTATACGCTCAGTTTAACGAGGACAAAAATCGTTATAGTCTCCAAAATATAATAGCAAAAGATCCTGTTTGCCAGTCTGTTTTACAAAATGAGGCTTCTGGCAGTTCAGCAATGATATAAGGTAAATCTTTTGATATGCTTTTTAAAATATTTTGTTATTTTCTTTAACGCGTTTTGGAAATAAAAATATTTTCCTTTCTCGAGTTTTGATAAAGCTGGAAATAAAATATTAAATCGCCGAAAGGTGACAGCCTCGATACGATAAAAATATTCAAAAGTGGGCTGATTTTGTCAAAAGTAAATCTTTACTTTTTCAGAATCAATCAAAAACAGTAAATTTTTCCGGCTTTAAATAGCCAAACATATTTCATAGTTCAGGCATCCCAAAATCACATCTTCTTCGTAAGTTTTCCCTTCTTTACTATCAAAGATGGAAGCACCAAAACTTCGACAGATCAAAACTATTTGTGTATTTTGTGGATCAAAAGTGGGGAAAGGCTTCGGTTATCTAGAAGCGGCTGTAGATCTTGGAAAGAAACTGGGGGAAAAAGGTATCACTCTTGTGTATGGGGGTGGTAGCAGTGGTCTAATGGGTTGTGTTTCCCAATCTGCTCTTGCAGAGAAATCAAAAGTAATCGGTGTCATACCTGTCCCTTTGGTAGATGTTGCAGGCAAAACACGAGGGCATGAAGTTCAAACCTTATCCATCCATGAACGCATAACTTGTATGCTATATGGTTCTGATGCCTTTATAGCCCTGCCCGGAGGTTTTGGTACCTTAGAAGAAATTTTTAACATTACCTCGTGGGCTCAACTAGATCTCCATACTAAGCCTATTGGGCTTCTGAATGTTAACAATTTCTTTGATGGTTTGTTAACCTTTCTTGATTATGCTGTGGAACAGGGATTCATCTCTCCATTTTCCAGAAGGCTTCTTATTTCTGCTCCTACTATTGATGAACTACTGGATAAGCTGCAGTCATATATCTCAATACAAGATCCAGCAGGAGTTAAGATAGATTGGTCGCAAGGAAGGGGAATCAAGCGAAAATGGAGTCCGGTTAATGTAAACTTAACTCTTTGAATCTTAGAATAGGTGGGGGTAGAGTACGGAGTATTCTCACTCTCGAGACACCCCTCCATTTACTAGGATTTCCTTAATGTTTAAATCTTGTGTGTACTTCAAAGATTCCAGGTGGTAGATTACGGAGTATTCTTACTCTCGAAACACACCTCTTTGAAGGTTTCTTTATTTCCTCAAAAGATCAGAGGTGGTAGGATACGGCTACTCCGGAAACACATCTCTCATTCTGAGGATCTTTCCATGTTTTTCTCTTATGCTTTCGTGTTTTTCATGTATTTCCTTTCCAGTGTGACTCTTGTGTGTTCTCCTTATGAGAAAATAATAAAATCTCTGCTATCATCTACTAAATCTCGTTTGTGATGTAAATGATCTTGCATGTCTAACCTTAATTCCTTTAGTGGATGCTTATCATATTATGCTCTTAATTCCAAATGATAAAATTCTGGATAGAGTCTCCCTTGTAATTTGGACTTATCCAAACCATAAGCATACTTCATAACTCACAATAATAAATAACTCCACATTTGATCACAACGATCTAAAAATATTGAAAACGATTCCAACACTTCAATATCATCAAAATATCCCAAAATTCAATTCATAATTCCTCAACATAGAAATTTCAAATCATATTTTTCAATATCACAATATTACTTCCTTCCATACCTTAATTGGCTCAAAAGTTACTCATACTTATAAATATATGCATAAATCATATTCCCAAAATTTATTCACAAAGCCAAACTTCATAATAAATTTCTCTTCAACATAGAGGCATAATAAATTAACTCAACATAATATCCATTACTTAATTCTCAATAAAATCATATTATTCCCATTATGCTCAACACTCGTTTTCTTTAAAAAAATTCTCATAATCATACATTAAAGCATATAAGTTATGACAAAGCATAACAACATCATTATTTTCGAAGAAATACATTCTTATTTCTCATAAATCATAAGTATCCGAAATACTCTTCATTCTTTCTCATAAATCAATAAAATGAGTATTCGAAATACTGAAATAACTTTAAACATCATAAACTTCTTTACCTCGGAGTTGGTGGAACGAATGATGGCAGTGGCAATCTTCATCAATAAAAAATCTTATAATGGAAAATATTTCTTAAAATTCTTTTTGAAAATTTTACCAGTCTACAGAAACGCAGACTAGCTCTGATACCAACTTGTAGCGCCCCGAGTTCCGTATACCCGATTCACTACGTCATTTTCTGTCTAAATTTTTCGAATAATATTTTTTTTGCGGAAGAAATAATTGAAATTCATTTTTGGCAACATTAAATAAACTGTAATGGCCGCTAAAATTGAAAACATTTATGAAACCATTTGAAATAGTAAATCGAACCATTAATATTGTAAAGAAATTGCCAATATCATAATTTCTCAAATAAATGAACTTCTCTAAATTATTCAATTGTTTGGAAAATACGGAAATCATTAACGTCAAACTTTCAACCGTTCAACGATTATTGCCACCATCATTCATCGCTCGCCACCGTCTCCGAAATCTGCAAAACTGTTAAAAAGTAGGGTGAGTATTTCATGGGGGAAATACTCAGTAGACTCATCGCAAATTAATTTAATTTATAAGATGATTAAACACATAAATCCCAGCTCTTTATAAAACGGCATTGATAGAGTTTCTTTATAAAACGGCTCTTGATAAAACTCATATTGTGCATTACAGCACGGGACATATTTTACAAATCATAGGCTCTTTGAAAATAGCTCTTTGAAAACAGCTCTTTGAAAACCATATACTTATAAAAACATTTTAATTATGCCAAGCATAATTTCTTTTGAAAGCATAACATAAGATAGGATTGAAATCCTCATAAACATAAATAGACACAAGAACTTTACCGAATTTAGGTGGCAAGAATTCTTATGCAGTAAAATCATAATAACAGTAAGTTTTCATCATAACATAGGATAATATCGAAATCCTCATAAACATAAGAATTTTACCGAACTTAGGTGGCAAGAATTCTTATGTAGTAAGTATACCAAGCATAATTTTCTGAAATTCATAGGGATCAATTGCATCATAACATAAGATAGGATCGAAATCCTCATAAACATATGCGACAGGAATTTTACCGAACTTAGGTGGCAAATCCTCATAAACATATGGAAACATAGGAATTTTACCGAACTTCGTGGCAAATCCTCATAAACATAGGAGACACAAGAATGTAACCGAACTTAGGTGGTAAGAATTCTTATGTGTAGCGCTACTAAAACTCCGGTCCCCTTAACATATCATAACTTATCATATGGGACCCAAAACAATCTTGGTAGATTGATTTCATAGCAATGATCCAAAAAAAACATTTTCGTGAAGCATAGGGTATACTTACTTTTCGTAAAAACATAAAGTATATTTTCTTTTCATAAAAACATACTTACTTTTCATAACAACATAAGGTATATTTACCTTTCATAAAAACATACTTGTTTTTCTTAAAAATTGACTTTCACAAGTCACATGACATTCATATGAAATCATAATTTAAATCAATTAATAAGTGCGAGTCTACCTCAAATCCGACGAGTGCAAAGTTGAGCGGGAATGACTTCAATTTCTTTAAATTCTCCGTACGCTTCGTCTTAGCCAATAAGTCACTTTAGTCTATCGAATATATAGTTCAAAATGATAAATTATAATTTGAGGACTAAAATTGATGTTTTGAAAGTTGAGGGACTAAAATAGATGCTTTGAAAGATGAGGGACCAATTTGAACATTTTTGGAAGTTGAGGGACTAAAATGAATACTTTTGAAACTTGGGCTTAAAAGTAAATCAGCAGGTACTGAAATAAAAGAGTTTAAAGTTAAAGGGCTGAAGTAAATCATTTTAAAGCTTTGAGGCTGAAATGGATGAGTTTAAAACAGTAGGGACTGAATTAAAACAATTTAAAACATCAGGGACTGATTTTGAAACATTTAAAACTATAGGGACTAAAGTTGAAAGTTTCGAAAATCAAATATATTAAATAAAATCAGATTCTTTCACTTCTCTCTCTACCATATTTCAGATCGAAGGAAAGAGAGGGAGGTTTGCGACTGACGGTGGAAAATGGAAGAAACCAGTGTCACAGCCGACAGTTCACCGGCGCAACATCGCCGGAAGGTTGCGGTGGACGGCGACAAGAAAGTGGTTCTGGTTTGAGGGATTTGTTGCTAATTTTGAGTGCGAAATTAGGGCTGGAATCCAAGGTGAAGTCGCGGCTTTAGATCGCGATTTTTCGGCGGATCGAGGTAAGATTGAGCTTCTCAATTTGCGGTTTTCTTTTGGGTTTTGATTTGGTTAAAGAATTGAGTTAGACAGTGGTGATGTTGGATGGAACGGTTGGTTGCGGCGGTTGCAGGTGCGGGCATGTCTTGGTTGATTGAAATCAGTGACCATTGCTGGTGGTGGAAATGGTGGAATCCGATGGTGACTTGCTTCGTTAATGGTGGATCAACAGCTTTGGTGAATTTGGGTGTTTGATAGCAGCAGAATTGTTGAAACTTTGTTTGGTGATGGTAGTGGTTTGATATGAAGATTGGGAATTGCAGTTTATCACTTGTAAGAAATGATCACTTGTATTGGAGAGTATTATAAGGATATGAATTTTGAGGAAAATAGGGATAAGATTTTACAGTGATGACTTATTTTGGAATGGTGTTCAGAAGAGGGATCACTGTAGAATCCAAGATTTTTTAAGTCTAAGAAATTGATATATAATATTAGTGATCAGATTGACGTATAAGGTACGTGATAAATATGACGACTAGACGGTTAATGGATGTTATGGTTATCCAGGGAAGAATCGTGTGAATATTGAGTTCGATGATCTTATTTTGATGGTTTATTGCATTATGGTGAAATATTATCTACGATTGAGAATTTTCACTTTTAGTCATAATATATGGGTTTATTTAAAGATTTAGTGATGCAGTTTCGATTAATTATTATTGGTTGTACTTTTGAAGTGAGTAAATATTTTGGCTACAACAATGGAAAATCTGAGATGATCAGTTGTGTGATTTTTAATTATGGGATTGTATCTTTGGGTTAAGCAAATTTGATGAGGAATCCTATATGATTTACAGAAGTCTTATTTAATGGTGATAAGATTAATCAGAGTATTGTTCATAAAGTGTGATATGAATTGAAGTTTGGGAGAATAGAAAATTTTAATTTTGAATTTCAGATTTGGGAAATTAGTGAAGTTTCTTAAGTTTGAGAATAACATATCTGATCCTTGTGATGCTGTTTTAAGTTAGTATCTTAGCTCTCAGCTAGAATGAGTATTTGATACCGAGTACTTGATGTATGATTTAAAGTATAGAAAAATGAAAAGTGGGAACAAGAGTTAATGCGCTGTTATTTTCTCGACAAAAGAAAATTTGATGATAAGATTGGAGATATGGAATATTTTATTGGATTTTTGTACTGATATTTTTGATATAATAATCAAGGTATAGTGAGATAATACGGGAATACGTGAAAGTGAAATAAGGACTGTATTGAATCAGAATTCATAAGTTTTTATAAGTGAAAGAAATACTTTGCAGGAAATGTGGTGACATTTAAGTAAAGAATCTTAGTTATTTGGAAGATATTTGTTTACTGAATTTTGGGTTACAAATATTGGAAAGATAAGTTGATGATATTATGTTGATATGTTTGGGTATATTACGTAAAGAGAATATTCAAGTAATTCTTTGATTATTTTTTTGGAATATTCGATGATAAGAAGAAAGGAAAAATTATTATGATATGAGATGTCAGTAAAGATTTGTTGAAATTTTAGAGATATATACGAATATCTGAGGTCACATGATACGATGATAAGTGACATGTTACATGAATACTACAAGATATGATGAAATTTTTACATACGATTGGGAATTGTTTTGATTATTTTGGGAATATTCGATGATAAGAAGTTTAGAGATGACAAATTATTATGGTTTGATATATCAGTAAAGATTTATGGAAACTTGAAGAGATTCTGATTAAGTATTCAGAAATCATAAGATCAAGTAAGTTTAATTTCGAGGACGAAATTATTTTAAGGAGGTAAGATTGTAGCGACCAAGAATTTTTACGCAATTAATAATTATTTTAATATTTAGAAAATTGTATCGCTACTATTTCACCTATTATTTTGAAGTTAACGCCGCGACGGATTCGTCTAGCCAAGTCAATAAATATCGAATTTGTTCGATTTTAAATTAAAATCCGAATTTCTAAAATTATGTTATTTAATTATTTATTCAAAGTATTATTTTCAAAACATCGAATTTGTTCGATTTTAAATTAAAATCCGAATTTCTAAAATTAGATTATTTTAATTATTTATTCAAAGTATTATTTTCAAAATCATTTTTTGAATTCCAAATTTATTAAAATAATCTCAATTTTCCTTATTTAAATTATTTCAAGTCCAAATACGTAATTCAATTTTTATCTCATTATTTATTTATTTTCAAATTTATTTTCAGTCCAAAAACATATCTGTTTCAAATACGCTTCTTGATCAAAGTTAGTTCAATTTTAGTTAAGTATCCTAAATTAAGCCTATTTAACCTAAATCTAATCACACCCGTCGTTTTATATTTTTCTCCACCTTTACATCTAATATTCTCCAACACCATCATTATCATCAACTACAACTCCAACTCACGGCCAACCTCACAAGTTGCTTTTCTTTCCACATCACATTGCACAACTCACATTTCCCTACCTCTCTTTATCATCATCATCGGCCAACCCCATTTCCAATAACATAAAATAGAATAAATCATTCTCATGATGTTTCCACTCAATTATTTTTTCCCTTTTTCCTCCATTATCAACAAACCACCACTATGATCAAACCCCTATAATTAACACCAGCTATCACCATCCTCTGTAAATCATCAGCCTCATCATAATCACCACCTACAACACCATAACCACTAACCAGGTTCCAGCCTACAATCAATTCAGACCACCACCTCGCCATTTCTCATCATCACCAATGAATCTATATCAATCCACCACTGCCATTCAACACCAAATTGAATCATCAATCACCCAACAGCCATTTCGTCCAATTCAATCCATCTCCAGCAACTTCAAGACCAATCAACTGCAACGACACTACCAATCACCAATGAACCACACTACACCAACCAGCATCATCAGTACAGCCTCATTCAGATCAAATTCACCAGCTTCTCTGCAACATCACAATCCAAAACATTGGCTGCATCACCCCAATTACATAACCACTTCACCATTGAACCACTGCAGTACTCAGTCACGGCCACCATCGCAACCCATCAACCCTGCAGTCAGAATCATCACAATAGCAGCTTCAATCCAATCCCAGACTTCGGTTTTATGGAACAAATCAACCCACAATCATCCAAATCAAATAGCCCAAATACTTACCTTCGACCGCCGCCAGTAACCGGATTTGTCACCGGAAATCGCAACCAAGATCAGATTTTGAGCCTTGGATTCACCTCGAATCAACACCAAAACCAAGAAATAAACCAAGCCCAGTTACTTACCTCAATCGCCGCTCCCTTCGCCGGAATTTCAGACCCAAATCGCAACCCTAAATCTGAACCCAAGCCTCGTTTTATCTCTGATTTCGCACTCAATCCGCTCAAAAACCTTAACCACTCTCTGACCGCTTCTTGCCGATACCGGCGACGACATTGCGCCGGTAATCCGCCGGCGTTGCACCGGAAAATCCTCGGTTGAAAACTGGTTTCGCCGCAACCTACCTCTCTCTCTCTTATTCCTTCAGATCGTGAAATGAAAGAGAAAAATGATTTTATTATTTTGATTTCGGAAATTTGCAACTTTAGTCCTGAAGTTTTAATTTGTTTCAATTCAGTCCTTTCAGCTTTAAATCTTTTTAATTTCAGCCCTTAAGTTTTAAATGAGTCTTAATCAGCCCTTCATTTTTAAAATCTATTATTTCAGTCCCTGCTGATTTACTTTTAAGCCCAAGTTTTAAAAGTATTAGTCCCTCAACTTTCAAAGTAATCATTTTAGTCCTTCAACTTTTAAAAGTATTCATTTTAGTCCCTCAACTTTCAAAGTAATCATTTTAGTCCTTCAACTTTCAAAAGTATTCATTTTAATCCCTGAACTTTCAAAAGTATTCATTTTAGTCCCTCAACTTTCAAAACATCAATTTTAGTCCTCAAATTATAATTTATCATTTTGAGCTATATATTCGATAGACTAAAGTGACTTATTGGCTAAGACGAAGCGTACGGAGAATTTAAAGAAATTGAAGTCATTCCCGCTCAACTTTGCACTCGTCGGATTTGAGGTAGACTCGCACTTATTAATTGATTTAAATTATGATTTCATATAAATGTCATGTGACTTGTGAAAGTCAATTTTCAAGAAAATTAAGTATGTTTTATGAAAGGTAAACATACCTTATGTTTTTATGAAAAGTAAGTATACCCTATGTTTTTACGATAATGTTTTATATGTTTTGGATCATTGCTATGCACATAAGAATTCTTACCACCTAAGTTCGGTAAAATTCTTGTGTCTCCATAAGTTTATGAGGATTTACCACCTAAGTTCGGTAAAATTCCTGTCTTTCCATATGTTTATGAGGATTTACCACCTAAGTTCGGTAAAATTCCTGTCGCATATGTTTATGAGGATTTCGATCCTATCTTATGTTATGATGGAAATGATCCCTATGAATTTCATGAATTATGTTTTGGTATACTTACTGTTATTATGATCTTACTGTTATTATGATCTTACTGTTATTATGAACTTACTGTGATTTTACTGTTATTATGATTTTACTGCATAAGAATTCTTGCCACCTAAGTTCGGTAAAGTTCTTGTATGTTTATGAGGATTTAAATCCTATCTTATGTTATGCTTTCAAAAGAAATTATGCTTGGCATAATTAAAATGTTTTTATAAGTATATGGTTTTCAAAGAGATGTTTTCAAAGAGTTGTTTTCAAAGAGCTGTTTTCAAAGAGATGTTTTCAAAGAGCTATTTTCAAAGAGCTGTTTTCAAAGAACTATTTTCAAAGAGATGTTTTCAAAGAGCCTATTATTTTCACAATATGTCTCGTGCTGTAATGCACAATATGAGCTTTATCAAGAGCAGTTTTATAAAGAAGCTCTATCAATGCCCGTTTTATAAAGAGCCGGGATTTATGTGTTTAATCATCTTATAAATTAAATTAATTTGCGATGAGTCTACTGAGTATTTCCCCCATGAAATACTCACCCTACTTTTTAACAGTTTTGCAGATTTCGGAGACGGTGGCGAGCGATGAATGATGGTGGCAATAATCGTTAAACAGTTGAAAGTTTGACGTTAATGGTTTCCGTATTTTCCAAACAATCGAATAATTTAGAGAAGTTCATTTATTTGAGGAATTATGACATTGGCAATTTCTTTACAATATTAATGGTTCGATTTACTATTTCAAATGGTTTTATAAATGTTTTCGATTTTATCGGCCATTACAGTTTATTTAATGTTGCCAAAAATGAATTTCAATTATTTCTTCCGCAAAAATATTATTCGAAAAATTTAGACAGAAAATGACGTAGTGAACCGGGTATACGGAACTCGGGGCGCTACACAAGATAACAGTGAGATTAAAATGAAAATATATTGTCCGTAAAATCATCTCAAAGATCAAATCGTCCTGAAATTTCTTGGTATGCCTTCCCTCTCTAAAATCAATTACAATTTTTCTTTCTAATTCGTAAAAAAAAAAAAGTCGTCAATATCAAATAAATATATTTTTTTCATAAATAGAAAATGAAAGAGAATAAAAAAGGAGCGTTCATCAATCTATTTTTCTTTCATTTTCATTTTAATAAAATTCTAAGCGCATATCACACACATCTATTTTTTCACTTATTACAAATTTTATAATTTTATTCAAATGTAATTTTATTTTCTTACTTTAAGTTTTAAGTCAATTTAAATTACAATGTTTAAGGAATTTTTTTTGAACAGTAAGCATACTAACCGTTAAAAAAAAAAAAAAATAATAATAATAATAATAATAATAATAATAATAATAATAAGGTATGTGTTATTGTACTTGTAATTAATTGTCTTTATTCGTTTCTCATTCTTAATTAAATATTCATTTCATATATTAACATATGAAAATCAATTATAATTTTTTTAAAATTCGTAAAAAAATAAATAAATAAATAAAAATAAGTTATCAGTATCACATGAATATTTTTTCTTTAAAATAGAAAATGAAAGAGATACATGTTTTCTTCCACGTTTTCTTCCTGTTGAAAATTGAACGCATTCATTATTGAATTAAGAAGTAGAGAGATTATTGTTATCGTTATTTGTATATTTTGATTATAATTACTAGATGCAAATAATAGTCATTTATTATTTAAATATGTAAATTGACTCCTACTATTCAAATAAGCTATTATAAATTTATAATTTGAATTAGTTATATTGATTGTAAAATTTTAACATTTATTATAATATAATATTATTTTTATATCTAATACCGTGCATCGCACAGGTTATTCATCAAATTGCAAAGAAATTTTAATTTCTAATGAACAGACTCCTTCAAAGAACGAAACCCAGACGACCCAAAATTGATGATCACTTGGATGAAAGAATGAAACCTAGATAACATCCTTCAAAGAACATAATCGTATGCATAAAGAGAATGACCTTGAACGTGTTGATTGATCTGCTTTTTTTTCTTTTGTTAATTTTTACTTAAAACCACTAATATAAAACTTGGATTCAACCATCTGCTTCACGGGTTCCATCGCCATCTATGCAAACAAGTCTCTCGTTCTCGGTAGAATTTCCTTTTGGATCTTTTCTGTAGAAATATTTGACAAGAAACAAAGAAATTAGTCAAATTCATCTCTCTAAAAAAGAGAATGCAAATTCATTTTTTTCAGGATGTATAATAATATAATAAGAAAAAATATGAAAACAATATAAGGAAAATTGGCTTTATACGAAAATTGGGTGTATCAATTAGGAAAATCTACGCTCCTAACGACTATAATACCGCTCTAAAGGCCAGATTGCAAGTTGAAATTTGCACCGAGTTTTTCCTAGGTTTTGTTTTTATGTTTTTAGAAATTTTTGAGAAAAGACGTTTTATACCATTTTAGTCTTTTTTTCATTTGTGCATAAAATAAATTTAGGCGCTTCGTCAATACAAAACACAAACCAAGTAATTTTCATTAATCCTGCACAATTGTGTACCCATGCATTCAAAAAAATAAAATAAAATAAAAATTAAAAATTACAAGTAAAACAATGTGAATTAGAAAAATGCCTAAAGATCAAATTCTTGCTCGAAACTACACAATTGAGCATTTGCAATTTCACAAAAGCAATAAACGAACACCTTAAATAATAAAGTAATAAAACGAATTAAAAATAGAAATAAAATTATAAATATGAACACATTCACTTATTATTATGACAAGGGATCATAAAGAGGGCCTAAGAAATTGAGTCACTATCTTTAATTTTTTTCTTCAGTCTGGTTGACAAAACCAAAAAATTATAAATCAAAAAATGACAAAGAAATATGACAACAAGAATCGCAAAATTTAAGGTCACCTTCCATTTATACACAAATCAAATAGAAAAATAACGATAATAAAAAATAAAAAAAAAATCAAGCATGCTGAGTCTGACCACAAGAAGAAAAAGGTGTTGAATCTTTCTGCCCCACACGGTTGCCAAATTTCTTCCAACTGAAAATACAGAACAATTCTGATACAATTAATTAAAAAATGATACAAAAAATAGGCGAAATTCAAGATTTTTGTAAAAAAGTACAGAAAAAAATTATTTTATTGAATAGATGGGAGATAAAACGTCTAATATCTTAAATCACTTACATGGCACAAATTTTTTTGACACCAATGTTGCGCATAGGGTTCGATCTCATTAAGGGTAATCACACTTCCAACTCTAAGTTACTTCAGTTTAAGCACATCCTTTGGAAATGGAACAACTCCATCAAAACAAAATGCATAAAGATAAGTGAGCTCACTACCTCAAAATCACAACTTTCCATGTAAGATTCAAAATGAACTATGAGAATAACATAAAACTAATTGAATAGCTTCAATTTTGAATTCAATGGAATCAAAGAAACACAAAAGATAACGACAACAAAATAATGAGGACACGTGTAAACCAAATGAAGTAATGTGCATCTTCACCATCATGTGGTTCTTTAATTATACTAAATTTATATTTATAGTACAAACAAATGACAACATAACAAGATCTAAGCAGAGAGGATAAAACGAAAAAGCTCTCAAGAAAATTCATATCCAAAACAATTTATGCTTCATATATTGCAATCCTATCTAAAGTACCCTCTCATTTGCTAGAACATTTATGGGCTTTTCACATGAAAAACATACACCATAATATTAATTTTGTAGAAGTTACGAAGTTGCCCCCTAGTTTAAACAGAATGTATGTACCAAAAGAACCAAAACTAGACTAATTGAAAGTAAATTATTGACTAAAAATGCATTAAAAAAGTCTAATCCAACTGATATTTTTTATTTGCAAACAAAGCACGTCGTCATCTCCAAAAATTGTTGTGCGTGTGTGTGTGTGTGGGGGGGGGGGGGGGGAAGCACTTTGTTATAAATCAAAAAAAAAAAAAAAAAAAATAGATATGTTACAAACAAAAAAGAAGATTTATAAAGAGATGAGAGAAATGCGACATTACCTCTAATATGACTATACAATTATTTGTGTAAAGAAATCAATGGATAGAATCGTTGATAAAGGAAGAGATGTTGTCAATGTACATCAACGATCCAGTGTTAAATAGGAAAACAAATTAACATTTATCAAAACTTACCACAAGAATATGGTTGTTCATTGACAACTTGACCTCTGCTGCTAGAGATCTTTTTGTTGATCTACTTTTTTGGATGCATCAATCGATAAGAAAGTCAACATTGGCCAAACAAAACCTACTTTCAATTAAGTGAGAACCAATAACAAGACTTTATCCCTCTAAAAAAAAACTATGTTCTCCTATGCATACATAAGAACAAACAAATAAAAATCTCAATACATATTGGTATTATAACCTGTAAAACATGAACAAATTTCTCATGTCATTCTAAGAAACAACATAAATTCTAATTTCCAAATAAGTGCTAATCATACACCATCACTATATTTAGCCCTCTGTCCAAAAGATCCAATCTTAAATAAGCATTTATTTCATACCAACATTGCTTGCAAAATGTACCTGTGCTCAAATTTGATTCCTTCCACCGTCTTTTTCCCATTTGTTGCCTTCTAGATTACAGAACCTTAAATAAAACAAATGAATAATTTCACACAAACTTTGCACACCATATGATGAGTTCAACTTTTATAAATTCATAAGCATAAAAAATCTAATCAAGAGGAAGAATTTCTAATCTTTTTAAAAAATCTCCCTTCGCTTCAAAATTCTTCTGTTATTCTCTCTTTTTTTTTAAAAAAATATATATTTTTATCATGGCATAAAAAATATACTTCAAGAGTACCCAACTGAGAATTCAATAAGATTTCTCAAAGCAAGGATTGGCATATCTCCAATGCCCATAAAATGGTATGATACATTCTATTCTCCGAAAATTCCAAATCATTTGTCACTTTAATTAATTTTATTTATTTTCATGTATCTAATTGAACTCAATCTGTTTCATCTCATTGATTGCTTGAATTGGAGGACACAAAACAAAATTGATAACATAAAGCATCACATAACAATGAGAGGATGCTTCCACAAGTCAAATAATTAAATTGATCATGATTTATTACTACAAAGAAATCTTTTGTCCAGAGAAGAAGATCGAAGGTACCATTTTTTTTATATTATAAAAAACTTAAAAGTTTAAACTAATAATATAATTTGCATATTTTTCATGCCCAATCGTATGGAATAGAGGGAACAACACAATCCAACAATGCATAAATATATGAGAATTAAAAGTAAAAGGATTTTTGCAGGCAAGTCCTGGCCCTTTTTTAATCACAAGATTTCATGCTACTTATCCTAATTTTTCTGATGGCACTAAGAAGATTAAACAATCTAATCTAGACCATAGTCAATTACCACAATTCTTTGCAAAAATGATAGTCACACATTAAGCAAGAATCAAATCAATCCCAAAGACACGTTGCAAAATATTTCAGTAGTGACAACTATCAAACTACAATGCAAAGCAAAAATCATTTAGGCAATTAACTGCATGATCACAAGCAACTTCAGTTTAGCAAATAAATTATTTCAAACCATAATTTGAACATGTATGACCAGCCTGGTCATTTTAAGCTCCAAAAACACAGCAACCCTATAAATATTATCTCGAATAAAAGAATAATAACTAAGAAATCTTTTACTAACAAAGAGGAATAAAATCATAAATATTTAATACATAGAGAATCTCTGAATAGGGAAAAGAGAAACCTTAAATGGTTCATTATCAGATCGAAGCATAATTCCAGGTATGAAATGCAACCGAAGAGGAAATCCTCTGTTCCAATATAGAATATTCACTCACATTAGTATTACAGAATCATTCATTTCTCTCGGTTGTATTGAGTGCAACAAAATACTCAAAAATACTTCCATTTATAGGGATTTCAAAAAAAATATTGAAAGAAGCAGTAGACAATATTATTTACCCATAGTTCCATTCGGTGCAAATATAAGGACCAATTCGAAGATGAACATATAAGCCAGCCTCCTAGACCAATTTCACTAAGATTTCCAACGCCAACACACCAAAAATTATAAGGTAAAGAGCTTATCCTAACCCAACAACAGAACCACTCTAAAATGGAAGGATATACCATAACCTAGAAATTGGCGGAAGAGGCGGAGAGAACTGAGAAGAGAGAGTGGAAGTTTCTAGCCTAAATGTCACCGTTCGTTTTTGCTAAGACGTGAACAGAACCAAAGTCGAGTCACTATAGACCAATTTAAACTAACCTGAAATGACGGCGGAGGCAGTGGTGGCGTAGGAGTTGATGGTGGTGAAAAACTCGTTACATCCCGATCGGAGGGAGTTGTAAGCCTTCGCGACCTACCACCATAAAAGCTAATCAAGAATAGCATGAAAACCATTTTCCAGATCTGCCACCGTTTCTAATCCACTAATTTTCCGAGCAATTCACGTCGTGAAGAAGCAAATCTTTCAGGTTTGAACCGGCTGCAATGGGGTCTCGTAGAGAGAGAGAGAGAGGCGCTAAGTGGACGAAAGATATCTGAATAAGCCCGTCTGGGAGCAGAACTTCGTAGAAGGACAATCTATTTTTCGCCCGTTAGAGACTTAAAGTGGATGGAAATAATCGATCGTTGAATTAAAAATGAACGGTCAAGATTCACAGCCAAAAAACCATAATCCCTTTCCAAATAGTTTTCCAATGACATGATGCCAAATGTCACAAATACAACTCCAAAGTATTTATTTTTGAATGGTAATTATATTTACACTACAATTTTTTATATTTACACCACATTTTAATTACAAGAAAGGTTATTAATATTTACTCACTTTTGCTTTTATGTCCTCTATATTTTTTTCAAATATTATTATTCTTAACTTTCAATTAATTAACATATTTTTGTTTCTAATCACAATTTATATCCAAATATTTAGCTAATGTGTATTGAAAAGAGGAGAAAATATTTATTTTTGACTCTAGCATTGATTATTTATTTTTATTATTTAAAAATACTATAGATAAATAAGTTATTATTATCCTCATAACAAATATTTTGAACAAAAATCGTTTTTATAGATAAGATGTGAGATTTAATTGATGTTTGATGATAAAAAAATTATATAAAAAATTTGGGACCATAAGTGTAAAAATAAGAAAAGCTTAAGAATATTCATTACAATTAAAATGTGGTGTAGTTAACAAAAATTGTGGTGTCAATACAAATAAATCTTTATAATCTTCCAGGGTGTTCGGTAAACTTTGTTATAGGTACGGATTCTAAAGTAATTTTTTAACCACACAAATTTTTTCTCTTCAATTTTTAACCACAAATTCTACCTCGAAAACGCAAATAACAATAATCATTACATGTTATAATCATTCCCGAACGCGGGCTTCATCTCTATTTATATTTATTATATTTATTTATATTAAACAATAATAATTAATATATATAATAATAATAACTAGTAATATCATTCGTGCGATGTGCAGATGATATAAATGACAACTACTTATTAAATAAAAGTTGTAAAAACTAAATGCTCGATATTAATTGTGCATTCATATATAATGAAAAATATTCGGAAAAGTAAAACATAAAATTTCAACTTTCATATTTCTTTTAACAGCTAATTGTTCATTCTCTGATTTTCTTAGTCTATTTAGGCGAAGTAAGATATGAACATGTGACTTATTTTATAGTTTACAATTTTGATTTGATGATTGAAATCGAGCTTACATTTTTTTGATTTCTAAAAGTTGAAATGTTTACAATTTTCAAATCATAAAATGAAATAAAGAGGCCAAGACATTTACAAAATTAATTTATCGACTCACCGCATAACATTATAAAAATTTGTACTAACTCTCTTAATTAATGTAATAATTTATATTTAAATATATTAAACAAATATTTCATTGCATTGCATGTAAAAAGCAAATACATTACGACCAAAATTTACCTAACATTTCAAAAAATAAAAATTGCTCAAACTTAAATTAAATGTTGCAATTTGTTAAACTTACACTTGACAAACATATACGCAGCCAAATATTTAAATGAATGTAACAAATAAATAATTTGAAATACAAATTTTTATTAAATTTTATTGAATGAATATTACAAATATAATAAGCTTTGTATAAAAAAATTTATCTATACATCTCAATTTATAAATGGGGTTTTCCATAAGACATAAGATTTTATCACTTATTCATATAGAATTGATTCTTCAAAAATAAATTTTTTCAATGTTCATTATCAACCACACATTCTTTAAAACTCATTTTTAACAATTGCACACACTATTTTTGTGCATATTAAATAAATGTGTTGATCATATTCTATTTTTAAATGGAATAATTTTGTCAACACTTTCTATTTTACAAATTGAACCAATAAATTTATCGGAACCTAAAGTTGTAGAAAATTAAATGATTTAATTGGGTTTATTTAATTAAATTTGATGCAGGTGATGATTCAAGGAAGAATCCTTTTCAACAGGAGGGGATGATGAGTACCGGAGTGGCCCAACGAGCAAGGACCCGTTGTATGTACCGGTGGAACTAATAACGAGGCTGAGAGCTAAGAAGATCAAGCAGACAATGCAGGAATTTATGCAAGCTTGGATGGACGAGTGCTCAAGTGCAAGGTCAAAAACTTCATTTTCAATGCATGACAAGATGGAAGAAGAGTCAAAACCATTACAATGCATTTGGGTCAAAGAACAACCAGAAAAGAAGGCAGAAGGCCTTTTACGGCTGTAAAGGCTGAAGTTACGGCCGTAACTTTTCCATCGCACAAATTGGACAGCAAGGGACTTACGGCCGTAAAAGGCCTTTTCACGGTCGTAATTGAATTAGGGGATTTTTATTCAGCATGTAACTTACGGCCGTAAGAAACTATGTCACGACCATAAGAGATAAAACAACTTTTGGACCCGAGGGTCACTTACGGCCGTAAACCCGTATGTTACAGTCGTAACTAGCGCCACGTTTTAATTGTTGTTTTGCGGCTAGGGTTATTTCTTACGCATTTTTTTAGCTATATTATGTTTCTTTTTTATTGTAAAACACAACTTTGAGATTTATAATAATTGAAGGTGGGATATTCCCTTGTTTCTTCTCGTTCTTGTTGAACAAACTGAACTTATCAAAGGATTAGGCACCCTTTGTGGCGTTCCCCCTCTGTGGTTCTTATCTCTGCATCGTAACGGGTCTCGGGTTTAATATACCCTTAGTTCTTGCGTCATGAGGTCGGGGTTGCATTGTTATCGTCTACCAATTTGATTTGGGGCTTTCCGGCGTTTCGAGTCTTAATTTTGTGCATTCTTCGTGATCCCCATAACGGATCACATCATCTGGTATCAGAGCTGGTCTCTAAATCCTTTTTTTTTTTTTTTTTTGATTTTTGTGTTTTTATTCCTTCATTGAAATTTTAGTCAATTCTTGGATTTCTTGAAATTCTTCACTAATTCAAGATTGGTCGTAGTTTCAATTCTTATTCTTTTGGTTGTTCTTGATTAGCCAAGAAAATAAAAAAGTACGAAATTCAAAAAAAAAAAAAAAAAAGTGATTATTATTGAAATCAAGATCAAGAACACCATTCCATATTCAAGAAGACCTTTCTTGATATCTTTTGCAATATTTTCTACATTCTTGATATTTTCTCATTATCCATTACTACTCTAAAAATTCATTCTTGATTCGTACAATCAAATTCCTAATTTTTTTTTCAAGAAAATCCCCTTCTTGAAAATCTTCCATTCGTTCTTCCATTATTGTGTATTCTCAATCAATTCTTGTCATTGAGCTTTGGGGTTAATTCCACGGAGGCCAAATCCTTTAACTAGTTTGATTGGTTCATTGAGAACTAGAGAAAAGGGAAACGAGAGGAAAAAGGCAGAGTGGTGAGAATATTAGAGGGAAAAAGCCTAATTGAGTGATACGCGAGTGACAAACACGTGAGGATCATTACATAAAATTTCTTTTCTTTTCTTTAAATTACTAACCATGTCACAAAAGGAAACATCATCAACAGGGGAGGATAACATGAAATTTCAGATACTTGCATTGTTGGAGGAACAAATTGCAAAATTGGAAGCAAAGATGGATGCAAAATGGGAAAGCAAGGTTGGATACGTCATCAAGCATGAATTTAGGAAGGACTAATGACTCGGTGGATACGCGTCACCCAGGGATGGTTCAACCGCGTCAGGAACAACCACGAGCATTCCCTAATTTGAGGAGACCACTAAGGTATGACTTCAACACTTAATATGGAGTTAGAAATGAAAATGTTGAGGATGTTGATAGTGATGGTGATAGTGGAGATTTGTCCATAGCTAGTGTGGATAGAATTAGAGATCAAGGTGATAGACGTGAAAGGGGATATAGGCGTGAACGTGTAGGGAGAGAGATGAAATGGATGGGAGTATTGGGAATATTAAAATGTCAATTCCATCGTTCCAGGGTAAAAGCAATCCGGAGGTTTATTTCGAATGGGAAAAAAGGGTAGAATTGATTTTTGATTGTCACAACTATTCTGAGGCGAAAAAGGTAAAGTTGGCGGTAGTAGAATTTACTGATTATGCTATAGTGTGGTGGGATCAATTGGTAACAAGTAGAAGGAGGAACCGTGAGAGACCAATTGAAACTTGGGATGAGTTGAAAGCCCTTATGAGAAAAAGATTTGTACCCAACCATTACTGCATGGATATTTACCAAAAATTACAAACCCTTTCTCAAGGTAATAAGAGTGTGGAGGAATACCATAGAGAGATGGAGATGGTTATGATTAGAGCAAACATCGAAGAGGATCCGGAGGCGACCATGGCTAGATTTTTAAGTGGTTTGAACCAGAAATTGCTAATGTGATTGAATTGCAGCATTATGTCGAGTTGGAGGAGATGTTGCATATGGCCATGAAGGTGGAAAGGCAATTAAAAAGAAAGGGACCGCGAGATTTCCTTCAGGTTCTACTTCTTTTGGAAAACCTACATGGAGTGGGAATTCAAAAAATGACGGAGCTGTGCAAAAGGGGAAGTTCGAGTCACCAAAGGGAAAGGAGGAGCCACCCAACAAAGGTAAAACTCATTCTGACTCTCAAACTCCTAGGAGTAGAGATATTAGATGTTTTAAGTGTACGGGTCTTGGGCATATTTCTTCACAATATCCAAATAAAAGGGTGTTGATTATGCGTAATGGGGTATTAGTGTCGGAAGATGAGGAGGAAGTAGATGATGAGTATAAGGATATGCCTGCGTTAGAAGATGCTAGTGATTGTGAGGATGGAGACTATGCTGTAGCTCAGTCACTTATTACTAGGCGTGCCCTTAGTACACATGCCAAGATTGAGGAGTTGGGTGAGCAAAGAGAGAATATTTTCCATATTAGGTGCTTTGTGAACAACAAAGTATGTAGTTTGATAATTGATAAGGGTAGCTGTACAAATGTGGCTGATAAGTGTGTGTTTTACACACTTATTTAGTTCCTAAATTAGCAATTTAATTGACAAATTGAGCAAATATCTACTTATAAATTGTGTTTATCTTGTAAAATTAGGTACAAACTCAATTGGAAAGAAAATGGACAAGATTGGAGAGCATTGAGCTTAAAGAGGAGCAAATTTGACGTTCAAGTACTAAATTGAAAGAAATCAAAAGTTTGAAGACTCAATTGCAACATCCCAAAAAGTTGAGGACTGATAAGTAAAAATGCATTTTGAATTGATAAAAAGTGTGATATATATATATATATATCGCACATGAGCTGGAAAGGCATGGGCATTGGAGAAAATGCTGGAAAGTGTTGGGAAAATGGCTGGAACATCATGGACAGGCAAAAGAACGTGGAAGGCATGGGAACAAGCTGGAAAGTGGCTGCTGGAAAAACATATACATATATACATACACAAGCAGCAAGAAAGGGAGAGGAGGAGGAGAGACGGGTGAAACCGGAAAGGAGGTTGCTGGTGACAGGAGCAGCCTGCTACCGGTGGAGTCTGCTGTTGCTGCCATTGCTGGTGAAGCAAAGGTGAAAATCAGGGAGATCACTGCTGGTGACAGCAGCAGTGGGAGCATATAGGAAATGCAGAGAGCTGAAACCGGGGATGAGCAGGGTGACAGACTGCTGGTTCACTGATTTTACTGCCTTGCTGCCTGGTTCAATTAAAGACTAGTTGCTGCCATTGCTGGTGAAGAAAAGGAGGAAAACAGATAGATAGATAGAGGATTGCATGGTGCTGGAGAAAGACTGCAGGTGACAACTACAGTTGGGGGCTGCTGCTGGACTGAAATTGCTGAAATCTTGCTTGCTGTAAATCTGTTAGCTGCTGGAAATCTGCTGGAAGATTGCTGCCTGGTTCAACTGCTGCTGGAGAGTGCTGGTGAAATCAGGACCTGATTCTGCTGCTGACTGCTGTGAAACATTGCTGCTGTGCTGGAACTGGGGCTGCTTGCTGGTGCTGATACTTGACAGCTTGCTGGTGCTGAATAGCTGGAAATCTGCTGAGGAAGAAGAAGGGACTGAATTGCTGGTTCAAACTGATGCAGGGACTAAATTGCTGGTTCAAACTGATGCAGGGACTGAAATGGACAGAAAACATTGTTAGGGACTGATTTGCACATAGCTTGATAGTTGGAGGACATTGATGCAAATCCCACCATTTCCAAAATCCGGGTTGTAATTTTATCATCTATCGCTTTTTCTTCCAGCATGTTTAGCTAAATTTTACTTGTTGGGATGATTGATAGAATTTAACCTAGTTTGGATTAATTTTAATATTTGCTATTTGATTAAATGCTTATTTCATGTGTGTTTGTTATTGAGATTATTACATGTGTTTGCTTGATCACCAAATATGTGTTTTGTGAAGTGTATGATAATCGAGAGATATTATGCATTTTAGACCAAATAACAAATGCTCTAGGTTCTTGTTAAGGATAGAGATATACCTTAAACCCTAGATGATCCATTGAGCTATTTTCACAAAGAGTTAATGCAATTGATTGGACCTTAATCGACATAGAGATATAGTAGGTTAGACCAATTGATTAGGGTTGATTTCACTCGAGAGAGGTAATTGGCTAAGCTTGGAAAATCGGGTCTAACATTGTAAATGAGTAATTTGTTAATTTGCATGTTAAGAAATTAATTAGGCGACGGTTAAATGAAATCATGAATCCCAACTATTTTATCTTTCATTTTCCTTATTTTAATTCGGTTTAAAATTAGTTTAGTTAATTTAGAATTGTCAAAAATCCATCTTTTTAATTGTGTGTTTCATTTGTTAAGATTAAATTAACTAGAGTATAATAGAGTATACATTCCTCGTGGGATCGACAACCCGGACTCAAAAAGTCCACTTTATTACTTGTACGCGACCCGTGCGCTTGCGGTACACTATTTTGAGCGAACAAGTTTTTGGCGCCGTTGCCGGGGAATGTTTTTACTTTGATTATTACTTTAGTTAATTTTAGTTTTAACAATTTGTAATTATTTTTGTTTTATGTTTTATTTTATTATCTTTGGTTAACCACCACAATTCTAATCTCTCTTGTATTTGGTTTTCTTTCTATGCATATTTGATTCTAACATTGGCAAAATAGGAACGCAATTGCAATGAACAATCTCAACATGGGTGATGAATACATGCTTGAAGAATATTCAAGTTGTGAAATTTGTTACAAGATGCATTGTAATGGACAATGCTTGTATTCGGGAAATAGTTTGCTTACGTCGAAACTTATTGGGTTTAGACAATATTTGAAATACCGAAAACAAGCAATTGACACTTCGGATATGAGTTACATGCTCTTGGGAGATTGTGTACCGGATGACTGGGATGAGGACATCACTCTTGTAGGAGATGGTCCTCCATTATTGAATGAGAAGGTACTTGAAAAGTATTACAATAAGCTTGCCAATTTGGATGAAGAGGATATGCTTATGGGGGATGCCATGTATTGGGAAGGATTCCAAACGTGGGGGTATAATCCACTCTTGGGAATCAATAGGAAAAACTTGTCGTCGCCCATGGATTCAAATTATGGATCGGTCATTCAATCCGAGGAGACATCAACTAAAGAAGATGAGCTTGAAAAGAATGACAATTTAATCACAAAAGAATCTCTTGGAGAAGTGGCAATTAATGAGGAAGAGATTAAATCACATTTTCTCAACTTCATTGATTGTCCAATAATTGAATTTGTGATTAAGCCATTTGAGGAGTTGCAAGTCTATTTAGTTGAGTTTGAATTGGACGGAATAGGCAAGTCCCATGACTTTGGAAGGGGCAAGGTGCAAGTATTTCGATCAAATGAAGAGTGGGGCAAAGCCAAAAGAAGCACAATGGGCAGGACATCAAAAGCTTCATTTAGAGTGCCATGAAGTGCTTATGCGGAGAGTCGAGCTAATGACTTTAAAATAAGCGCTTAATGGGAGGCAACCCATTCTCTATCCTTTACTTGCTTTATTTTTATTTTTACATATTATTTAGTTTCTTGCATTTTATTTACTTTCTTGCAAATAAGTTGGTTGGGCCAAGTTTCTATCTTCTACATTTATTTTCCTCAAGTTGGGTAGTGTGAAATAGCTCCAATGCATTCTCATTTAATTCTAACATATACTCATATCAAACTTTCAAAGTCAAAATTTGCTTAAAACTCATTTTTAAATCACTTGGTTCATATTGTCTTTTATCTTCAAGTGTGATTTAATGTGACGTGGATGGGAAAATTACATTGGATTTATGAGTTAGAATTAAGATGATGAATGTAATTTAAATTTTTGGATCATTCACCACTTATTATCTACTATTTTCTTGTGTTTTCATAGGATGCTCACAAGGTGTTCGATGAAATGCCTCATTGGGGAAATTTGTGTTCAATTGATTGGAGGCTTCAACACAAGTTTGGGGGTGGATTGTTGGTGATTGCTATGAGAGTTCACATGCCCAAGACTACTTATTAGTGCCCCACCACTTCTTGGGATGTCTAGTAACTTCTTTCCTCTTACTTTGATTCTATTTTACACATTGAGGACAATGTGCATTTCAAGTTTGGGGGTGATTTCCTATTGTGTATTGACATGTTAGATAGCCTTGCCGTGGCCAGGATTACTTAAATGTTTAAAATTGTTATTGATTCATGATTTATGACCAATATGCTACTTGTGTCTACTTTTACAAAATGCTTATCCATGCAAGATCATAATTATCTTAAGCACAATAGTCACAATCGATTGTTGGTGAAGTTTGGGAATTGTTGAAGGGTGAAGAAGTTAATGGAGTAGAAGAACTAGGTTGTGAGCTTGTATTGTTAATTTTTATCAACCTATCAAATATTTCCTAATGCTCTAAATCTCTTGATCCTATTGTAAGACAAGTTTGGGGGTGGTCGACCCGGTGAAGGAGACGGTCTAGACGTGTGGTGATTCCATGCATGTTGGAAATAAATTTTGTGTGGAGTGTATTTCGCCAAGTATAAGCTAAGTAATGACCGTATGCTAAATTTCTAAGCCCATTTTAATTTTTTGCATTGCATTGCCCTATCTCGAAGCCTTTTTGACTCGAGTAATTAAGTCCGTAGGAGTATCTTGAAACTTGGTGCCTTAAGTTTGAAACTTGGGAGTCATCGGCCGAAAGCTCGCTACATGGGTCAATTAGAAAGCTTAATGAGTAGGGTACTCACACACACACTTGAAAAAAAAAAAAAAGCACACTATCATTGCATTCGCTTAATAAGTCTACCCCACTTCGTAGCCTTTTTGACTCGAGTTAATAAGTCCGTAGGGGTATTTTGAAACCTGGTACCCTTTGATCTTAAAACAATCGGGGAGTTGCCGACCTAAAGCTCGCTACATGGGTCAATTAGAAAGCTTAAGGGAGTGGGGGAAGACACGAGCATTCATCACGTTAATTTTTAGAAATCATGCATTTGTACTTGCATAAGGGCTCTTAGATGAATAGTGGGTTTGAATTGCTTGGTATAAACTTGAATGTCGAAACACTCATTAGTGGAGAGTCACTGCATTTCTAGGTTGTCGAGATTGTCGGTAAAACACACCCAAACTAGAGTGGAAAAAGAAAAGAGTGATTTGAGAGTACCCTCTAGAATTGCATCCCGGGAGAAGAAAGAAAAATATGTATTGGGGGATGAATGTCACGAGTGGGAAAGAAAAAGAATTGACCACTAACGGTGGTAGTTTTGACTTGAAACCTCTTTATTCATCAATATTCTCGAAACTTGATTGACAATTGAAAGTGACTATGCACACACACACCGATCGAACATCGGATTAGCTAAACTTCTTTTTGGTAGCATTATTTGGAATCCTACTTTTGAATTGATTATACAATTTTGCACTCATGAGTAATTTGCAAGTTATCTAACATTGTTGATCTATATTTCACGTTACTTGATTGCACTAGTAGATAATTTTGCTCAAGACGAGCAAAAGCTCAAGTTTGGGGGTGTGATAAGTGTGTGTTTTACACACTTATTTAGTTCCTAAATTAGCAATTTAATTGACAAATTGAGCAAATATCTACTTATAAATTGTGTTTATCTTGTAAAATTAGGTACAAACTCAATTGGAAAGAAAATGGACAAGATTGGAGAGCATTGAGCTTAAAGAGGAGCAAATTTGACGTTCAAGTACTAAATTGAAAGAAATCAAAAGTTTGAAGACTCAATTGCAACATCCCAAAAAGTTGAGGACTGATAAGTAAAAATGCATTTTGAATTGATAAAAAGTGTGATATATATATATATATATATATATATATATATATATATATATATATATATATATATATATATATATATATCGCACATGAGCTGGAAAGGCATGGGCATTGGAGAAAATGCTGGAAAGTGTTGGGAAAATGGCTGGAACATCATGGACAGGCAAAAGAACGTGGAAGGCATGGGAACAAGCTGGAAAGTGGCTGCTGGAAAAACATATACATATATACATACACAAGCAGCAAGAAAGGGAGAGGAGGAGGAGAGACGGGTGAAACCGGAAAGGAGGTTGCTGGTGACAGGAGCAGCCTGCTACCGGTGGAGTCTGCTGTTGCTGCCATTGCTGGTGAAGCAAAGGTGAAAATCAGGGAGATCACTGCTGGTGACAGCAGCAGTGGGAGCATATAGGAAATGCAGAGAGCTGAAACCAGATTGCTTCCAGCTGAAACCGGGGATGAGCAGGGTGACAGACTGCTGGTTCACTGATTTTACTGCCTTGCTGCCTGGTTCAATTAAAGACTAGTTGCTGCCATTGCTGGTGAAGAAAAGGAGGAAAACAGATAGATAGATAGAGGATTGCATGGTGCTGGAGAAAGACTGCAGGTGACAACTACAGTTGGGGGCTGCTGCTGGACTGAAATTGCTGAAATCTTGCTTGCTGTAAATCTGTTAGCTGCTGGAAATCTGCTGGAAGATTGCTGCCTGGTTCAACTGCTGCTGGAGAGTGCTGGTGAAATCAGGACCTGATTCTGCTGCTGACTGCTGTGAAACATTGCTGCTGTGCTGGAACTGGGGCTGCTTGCTGGTGCTGATACTTGACAGCTTGCTGGTGCTGAATAGCTGGAAATCTGCCGAGGAAGAAGAAGGGACTGAATTGCTGGTTCAAACTGATGCAGGGACTAAATTGCTGGTTCAAACTGATGCAGGGACTGAAATGGACAGAAAACATTGTTAGGGACTGATTTGCACATAGCTTGATAGTTGGAGGACATTGATGCAAATCCCACCATTTCCAAAATCCGGGTTGTAATTTTATCATCTATCGCTTTTTCTTCCAGCATGTTTAGCTAAATTTTACTTGTTGGGATGATTGATAGAATTTAACCTAGTTTGGATTAATTTTAATATTTGCTATTTGATTAAATGCTTATTTCATGTGTGTTTGTTATTGAGATTATTACATGTGTTTGCTTGATCACCAAATATGTGTTTTGTGAAGTGTATGATAATCGAGAGATATTATGCATTTTAGACCAAATAACAAATGCTCTAGGTTCTTGTTAAGGATAGAGATATACCTTAAACCCTAGATGATCCATTGAGCTATTTTCACAAAGAGTTAATGCAATTGATTGGACCTTAATCGACATAGAGATATAGTAGGTTAGACCAATTGATTAGGGTTGATTTCACTCGAGAGAGGTAATTGGCTAAGCTTGGAAAATCGGGTCTAACATTGTAAATGAGTAATTTGTTAATTTGCATGTTAAGAAATTAATTAGGCGACGGTTAAATGAAATCATGAATCCCAACTATTTTATCTTTCATTTTCCTTATTTTAATTCGGTTTAAAATTAGTTTAGTTAATTTAGAATTGTCAAAAATCCATCTTTTTAATTGTGTGTTTCATTTGTTAAGATTAAATTAACTAGAGTATAATAGAGTATACATTCCTCGTGGGATCGATAACCCGGACTCAAAAAGTCCACTTTATTACTTGTACGCCACCCGTGCGCTTGCGGTACACTATTTTTAGCGAACAGTGGCTAGTGCTACTCTTGTGGATAAGTTGTGCTTCCCTATGATAAAACATCCTAGACACTATAAATTGCAATGGTTAAATGAATCTGGGGAATTAAAGGTGAATAAGCAAGTGGCGATTGATCTTGTTATTGGGAAATATGAAGATAGGGTGGTTTGTGATGTGGTTCCCATGCATGTGGGATACATCTTGTTGGGTAGGCTGTGGCAATTTGACATAAGGGTTATTCATGATGGCTACAAAAATAGATACACTTTTACCAAGGATGGGAAGAGTATAAAACTTATGCCCTTGACACCACAACAGGTCTATGAGAAACAACTGAAATTAAAAAGTGAAGAAGAGGAAAAAAGAGTTAGGACCACGATCACAGAAAAAGGAGAGCTGAGTGATCAAAAGAAAGTTGGGATCATAATCCCAGAAAAAGGAGAGCTGAGTGATCAAAAGAGAGTTGGGACCACGATCCCATAAAAAGGAGAGGGTGTGAAGAGTACCAGAAAAGAAAAAAAGAGAAAACAAAAGTGAGTTTCTACGCAAAACAAAGTGAGATTACTAGAGCCATAATTGAAAACAAACCAGTTATTTTGCTAATGTACAAGGAATCTCTCCTTGCACTTGATGAAGCTAACCACCCCCTCCCTTGTTTAGATGTGTCTCTTTTGCAGGAATTTGAAGACTTGTTTCCCGAAGAAATACCTAGTGGGCTTCCACCTATTCGAGGGATTGAGCACCAAATTGATTTCGTGCCAGGAGCTGTCATCCCGAACAGGCCAGCTTATAGGAGTAATCAGGAAGAAATAAAGGAGCTCCAAAGGCAAGTTGAGGAATTGTTGAACAAGGGCTATGTCAGAGAAATCATGAACCCATGTGCAGTACCAGTGTTGCTAGAGCACAAAAAGGATGGAACTTGGAGGATGTGCGTGGATTGTAGAGCAGTCAACAATATCACGGTAAAGTATCGCCATCCTATACCAGATGATATGCTTGATGAGTTGCATGTGGCATGTATGTTTAGAAAAATAGATCTCAAAAGTGGCTATCACCAAATTCGTATGAAAGAAGGTGATGAATGGAAAACCGCCTTCAAAACCAAATATGATTTATATGAATGGTTGGTTATGTCATTTGGCCTATCTAATGTGCCTAGTACTTTCATGAGATTGATGAACCATGTCTTGCGTGCTTTTATTGGGAAATTTGTTGTGGTATATTTTGGTATATAGTAAGAGTTTAGGTGATCATATTGACCATTTAAGGTCTGTTATGGAAGTTTTGAAAACTGAAAAACTATATGCTAATTTTAAAAAGTGTACTTTTTGCATGGAGAAAGTGGTTTTTCTAGGATTTGTTGTTAGTGCTAATGGCGTTGAAGTTGATGAAGAGAAAATTCGAGCCATTAAAGAGTGACCAACCCCGAAAAGCATTACCGAGGTTAGGAGCTTTCATGGGTTAGCTGGTTTCTATAGGAGATTTGTTAAAGACTTTAGTACACTTGCAGCACCACTCACAGAAATAGTTAAAAAAAGTGTAAGATTCCATTGGGGGGTTGCCCAAGAAAATGCTTTTAATTTTCTTAAAGATAGGTTATGTTCTGCACCAGTTTTGGCCTTACCTAACTTTAACCAAACTTTTGAGATGCAGTGTGATGCGTCAGGAAATGGAATTGGAGCTGTTCTTATGCAGGACAAGAGGCCAATCGCATATTTTAGTGAAAAATTGAATGGGCAACACTAAACTATCCAACATATGATAATGAGCTTTATTCTCTTATGTGAGCATTGGAAACGTGGCAGCACTATCTGTGGCCAAAGGAATTCGTCATACACACTGATCACGAGTCACTGAAACACCTCAAGGGGCAAGGTAAGCTGAACAAAAGACTCGCCGGTTGGATGGAATTCATTGAAACTTTTTCCTATGTCATCCGCTACAAGCAAGGTAAGGAAAATGTGGTAGCAGATGCCCTTTCTCGAAGGTTCTTTTAACTTCTTTGAATGCAAAGTTGCTTGTGTTTGAGTATATAAAAGGTATGTATACTGATGATACTGATTTTTCCACTATTTATGCTTCATGTGAAAAATGTGCTGTTGAGAAGTTTTATAGGCATGATGGATATCTTTTTAGAGAAAATAAGCTATGTGTGCCAAATAGTTCTATGCATGAATTGTTAGTGCGTGAAGCACATGGTGGGGGATTAATGGGACATTTTGGTGTCTTGAAAACTTTAGAAACACTGCAGGAACATTTTTATTGGCCTAAAATGAAGAGATGTTCACCACATTTGTGACAGATGCATAACATTTTTATACGCCTTTACTTGTGCCTAATGAGCCTTTGGTAGATATATCTATGGACTTTGTTTTAGGTTTGCCTAGGACAAAGAAAGGTAGGGATTCTATATTAGTGGTAGTGGATATGTTTAGTAAAATAGCACATTTCATCCCTTGTCATAAAACTGATGATGCAACAAATATAGCAGACCTATTCTTTAGGGAGGTTGTAAGACTCCATGGGGTACCTCGGAGTATTGTGTCTGATAGGGATGTTAAGTTCCTTAGCTACTTTTGGAAAGTTTTGTGGGGGAAGATGGGTACTAAATTGTTGTTTTCTACATGTCACCCTCGGACTGATGGACAAACAGAGGTAGTTAATAGAACGTTAATTCAACTTCTGCGCACCATCATAAATAAGAACCTGAAGAGTTGGGAAGAATGTTTGCCTTTTGTTGAATTTGCTTATAATAGGGCTGTGCATTCTACTACATCATGTTCCCCTTTTGAAGTTGTTTATGGTTTCAACCCACTAACTCCTCTTGATTTAATTCCTTTGCCTGTAGATGAGAGGAGCAGTTTGGACGGGGAGAAGAAGGCTAAGCTTGTAAAGTCAATCCATGAGAAAGTGAATGACCAAATAGAGAAGAAGAACGAGCGTTATGCATCCCAAGCAAACAAAGGGCGGAGGCATGTGACGTTCGAACCAGTTGATTGGGTGTGGGTGCACTTAAGAAAGGAGCGGTTCCCAACACAATGAAAGTCTAAGTTGCAGCCGAGAGGAGATGGACCTTTTCAAGTCATTGAGAAGATAAATGACAATGCATACAAGCTGGATCTCCCAGGTGAGTATAATGTAATTGATTCTTTTAACTTTGCTGACCTATCTCTGTTTGATGCAGGTGATGATTCAAGGATGAATCATTTTCAACAGGGAGGGGATGATGAGTACCGGAGTGGCCCAACGAGTAAGGACCCGTTGTATGTACCGGTGGAACCAATAACGATGCTGAGAGCTAAGAAGATCGAGCAGGCAATGCAGGGATTTATACATGCTTGGATGGACAAGTGCTCAAGTGCAAGATCGAAGACTCCATTTTCAATGCATGACAAGATGGAAGAAGACCCAAAATCATTACAATGCATTTGGGTCAAAGAACAACCAGAAAAGAAGGCAGAAGGCCTTTTACGGCCGTAAAGGCTGAAGTTACGGCCGTAACTTTTCCATCGCACAAATTGGACAGCAAGGGACTTACGGCGGTAAAAGGCCTTTTCACGGCCGTAATTGAATTGGGGGATTTTTACTCAACATGTAACTTATGGCCGTAAGAGATAAAACAACTTTTGGACCCGAGGGTCACTTACGGCCGTAAACTCGTATGTTACAGCCGTAACTAGCGTCGCGTTTTAATTGTTGTTTTGCGGCTAGGGTTATTTCTTACACGTTTTTTGGCTATATTATGTTTCTTTTTCATTGTAAAACACAACTTTGAGATTTATGATAATTGAAGGTGAGATATTCCTTTGTTTCTCGAACTTTACTCGGTTGTCGTATCATGATAATTGCGAGATTTTCAAATTATTATTCTGACTAATTGACTTTGATTTTTTTAGAATTTTTTGTGAAAAAGTAATTTTTAGAATATATAGTTAAAAAAAATTATGAGAAATTGTAAAGAATGTGATTGAGAATGAATGTTCAGAAAATTTGATTCTTGAAAAATCAATTCCATATGGATAAGTAATAAAGTATTATGTCATGTGAGTTAAACAATTGCTCCGCTTTTATGAATCGAGATGCATAGATGATTTCTTAATGTATAAAGTTAAATGTATTTGAGATATATATTCGTTAAAATTTAATCAAAACTAACATTCCCTGTTCCTTAATTTGCTACGTTCATTTAAATATATGATCACGAGTATTTAATTTGTAATGTTAAAGTAAATATGAAATGAAATATTTGTTTAATAAATTTAAATATCAAATATTGTAATAAGATAGTTAGTACCAATTTCAATAGTACTATTCGGATAGGGATAAATTATTTCTGATAATCTAAAATTTATATTTTGAAAAGATTAATTACATCAATAATCATTAAAATTGAATAGTTATGCAAATGGTCATTGAAGTATTTTTTTTTTTTTTTTAAGTAGTAAGTTATTTAAGTTACTAATTATTACAATTGTGGCAACTTAGTAAAAAAAAAATGGCCCCTATTAAGTACACTTAATTCAAACCCTCTTTTTTTTTTTTTAAATCATTTTCAACTAACATTCTATTAATAAAATAATCTACATATAAATTAAAAAAAAAATCTTACTTTTTAACAGCTCATTATATCAAAATTTACTGTTACAAACTACATTATTTGAAATAATAAGTCTCAAACATGTGCTTAAGTATACATTCTTCACAAAATCATTATTATTAAACACATTTTGTAGATAATGAGGGCTCCTTACAAAATATGCTTACAAGAGAAAAATGTAATACATAAAGGGAGAACAATTCCCAAAAATAGGTATTGGCCCATTTTCTTGTCTAAAACACATTTCCTAAAATTGTAATTAGTAATATTAATTTAGTTGTGATATTTTATCATTAGTTGATACTAAATCAGTCTTTCTTATTTTGTGGCTTAGCATTCGTTTGGTGAACCAAATAAATCAGTTTATAAATAATAGAAGAATCACAAGGGGAAGTGGAAATTAATGAGGAATAGATTAAATCACATTCTCTCAACTTCATTGATTGTCCAATAATAGAGTTTGTGATTATGCCACTTGAGGAGGAGCAAGTTTATTTGGTTGAGTTTGAATTAGATGGAATAGGCAAGTCTCATGACATTGGAAGGGCAAAGTGCAAGTTTGGAGAATCAATGAAGAGTGGAACAAAGCTAAAAGAAAAAAATTTGGCAAATCATCAAAAGCTTCATTTAAAGTGTCATGAAGTGCCTATGCGGAAAGTCAAGCTAATGACTTTAAATAAGCACTTAATGGGAGGCAACCCAATCTCTATCCCTTTTACTTTATTTATTTTCACATTTTGCACTTTATTTATTTTCTTGCAAATAAGTTGGTGAGGGTGATAAGTGTGCTTTACACACTTATTTTACTTTTAAATCGACAATTTAATTGACAAATTGAGCGAATTTCTACTTATAATTTGTTTTTATCTTGTACAATTAGGTACAGCCTCAATTGGGATGAAAATGGACAAGATCGAAGAGCAATTTAGCTAAAAGAAGAGCAATTTTGATGTTCAAGGGCCCAATTGAAAGAAATCAAAAGTTTGGAGACTCAATGGCAACATCTAAGAAAGTTGGAGACTAGAAATGCAAATATTCCAGGGGCATATTTGTAATAAAAGTCAAAATTTGAGGACTAAATTGAAGAAGACCAGAAGATGAGGGACTTGACTTGCAAATTGTTTAAAGAAAAAGAAACAAAAATAATACTATATATTATTATACTAGTTTTCGCCCGTGCGTTGCATGGAATGTGATAAAAATTGTGTATGTAATAGCGTCGACGTGTCGAAGGAAAATAAGCCTCCTAGATAATATTACTTGGGCTTGAAAACTACATTAAAACTCGAATAAGGTCATATATGCTAGATTCTACAATCAGTAATATATTTACAAGTTGTGGCCAATTTTCATTTGATTCTCTGACTTAAATCATAGTCGACAATGTATCATAGGAGAAATTAAGTTCTAGACTTATGAAAAAAGGAATAACGAAAAATCGATCAAAACTTGAACATAAAACAAATACAAAAAAGGAATACAAAAATAGAAATGGTGAAGTGATTTGGGCAATCGATCAAAACTTGAATAAATACTAAATACAAAAATGGAAGAACCATACAAATTGAAATGGTGAACGGTGGTGATTTGGGGCATTTGTATTACTTGTAGCAATTTCTGGATGGCGGTAATTTGAGGAATGATGTTCATCTGAAAGAGGAGTAAAGACTGTTGTGTGAAAATGGAGGAGTACTACATAGCATGGTGATGTGATCCCGGGAGAAGAATGTGAAGAACGCGCAGAATAACGCCGGGAAAGTTCCGAACTCAGGTTGGAAGGGACGGTAATATGGAGACCCGAGCCTCACGACGCAAGAACCTAAGGTATATTAAACCTTAGACCCGTTACGATGCGGAAACAAGAACCAACATGGGGGAACACCACAAAGGTTGTCCACGCCTTTGATAAGTTCAATTGGTGAACGCCACAAAGATATGATAATCTTTGATAAGTTCGAAATTTAAATCAAGAACAATATTTGGGAGAGAAATAACTCAACACAATTTTCATTAATCAAAAGTCTGATTTTAATATTATAATGAAGACGCCTTTATATAGGCTACCAGAATAAAAATCCTAGTCTACTTAGGAAACTAAATAAAATCTAATCTAATTAGGGAATAGATAAAATATCTCGTAATGGAGTCCTAATTTAATTGGAAACATTATGGAAATATTATAAATTTCGGTCTGCATAATTGATTTGCCGATTCGAAGCCCTAAACGATGGAATTTGACCCTAAAATCAATGGGCTCAAGGGCTTTAGTCCATGAGTCTTGCTCAGTGACCTTATTCTACTCGAAAAACATATATTATACAGCCAATTCCTACATGGTTGACTGGATTGTATTCTTGTTTGGCTTGAATATTTAACTTTCTTGTCAAGCCTGCCATGATTCTCATCATTCCCTCATTCTTCAGGATGATTCGTCCCGAATCATAGCTTGGTTCATGATTTAAAGCTGCCCCACCTGGATCAAATGGGAAAGTATGGACTCCATGACATGAATTCAATAGGCGGCAATCCTCCAATTGGTGAACACGAATGTATTGAAACACGAGGTTAATTTGCTAAGGTGGATTTGACTCAAGCTTCCATGTGTAATCAACCTGCAAAAAAGAGTCAAATAAAATGGAGAGAGAAATGTTAGTTTCATAAGGTACAAGGTATGAATCCTTGTACTCATGATGAATTATTTTCAATTCATTTTTCCCAACAACAAAATTCTGCTCTTCATCTCTTTCCTTCTTTGCAATTTCTTGTTCATCCCCCTCTATTTCTTTTCTCTCAAGCTTGGTTACTTTTTCTAACTCCAGATCTTCTAGCCCAACCACCTCCTTTTTGTACTCCACATTTTTATCAACATTTTTATACACTTCTTCATAACTACCCAAATGTGGATCTTCCAATTCAAAGGTCAAATTTTGAACTTCTACCTCAACTTCCAACTTGCCCTCCTTCTTCTCAATATTCTTATCCCGAGGCTCTATGTAGCGCTCCAAGTTCTAATTACCCGGTTCACCACGTCATTTTCTGATCTAAACTTTAAAATAATATTTTTGCCGAAGAAATAACTGAAATTCATTTTTGGCAACATTAAAATAAACTATAATGGTTGATAAAATTTAAAACCTTTATGAAACAATTCGAAATAATAAATCGGACCATTAATATTGTAAAGCAATTGACAATGTCATAATTTCTCAAATAACTGAAATTCTCAAAATTATCCAATATTTGGAAATACGAAAATCATTAAAATAAGGTTTTCAACCATTTAACGTCTATTGCCACAATCATCCACCACTTGCCACCCTCTCCGAAATCTGCAATTGTTGTTAAAAATAGACATGAGCATTTCATAGAAATACTCAGTAAACTCATCGCCAATTAATTAATCTACAATATAATTGAACACATAAATGCAGGCTCTTTAGAAATCATAGGGTGTGGGTTGCTCTTCTCGTGCATTAAAGCACATGGCTTCTTCTTGAAAAATCATAGGCTCTTTAGAAATCATAGAGTGTGGGTTGCTCTTCTCGTGCATTAAAGCACATGGCTTCTCTTTGAAAATCATAGGTCATTTAAAATCATAGGGTATGTGTTGCTCTTTCTTCTCGTGCACATAAGGCACATAAGTTATGCATAACATCATCATTTATCTTGCAAGACATTCTCTTCTTTCTTTCTCATGCATAAAAGCATATAAGTTATGACAAGCATAACAACATAAATATTTCATAAGAAATATATTCTTATTTCAACATAAATATTTTCGAAGAAATACATTCTCGTCTCTTTTCATAAAAATGACTTTCACATAAGTCACAAAACATACACATTCACATGCAATCATAATTCAAATCAATTAATAGGGGCGAGTCTACCTTAAACTTGACGAGTGCAAAGTTGAGCGGGAAACGACTTCAATTCTTTAATTCTCCGTACGCTTCGTCTAGCCAATTAGAAGATTAAGTCGAATTAGTCTTTTGAAATTTATAGTTTAAAAATGATTACTTAAAATTTAGGGATTGAAATTGCTGATTTTGAAAGTTCGGGGACTAAAATGAATATTTTGAAAGTTGAGGGACTAAAATGAGTAATTTGAAAGTTGATGGACTAAAATGAACAGTTTGAAAGTTGAGTGACTAAAATGGATAATTTGAAAGTCGAGGGATTAAAATGAATACTTTGAAAGTTGATGGACTAAAATGGATAATTTGAAAGTTGATGGACTAAAATGGATAATTTGAAAGTTGATGGATTAAAATGAATAATTTGAAAGCTGAGGGACTAAAATATAAATTTTCAAAAGTTGGGTCGAAGCTCAAAATGAATATTAAATTGTGGGGATCGAAATAATCGATTTTAAAAATGAAGGGCTGAATAAAATCATTTAAATACTTAAGGACTGAAATTATAAGTTTTAAAACTATAGGGACTGATTTAAATCATTTTACAAACTTAGGGACCAAAGTGCAGTTTTTGAAAATCAAAATTTATTAAAACTATTCTTCTCACTCTCACTCTCTCATCTCACGACCAAGAGGCGGAAGAGGGAGGAGACGCGACCGGGGAGAACGTCCTCTGCGCAAACTGGCGATTTCGCCGGCGAAACGCCGACGCAGGGAGCGGTGAGCGACGACAAGGATGGGGGTTGAAGATTGGGGGTTCAGGTGCGAGTTGGGTGTGAGAAACTAAGGTAAAACAAGGCATGGAGGTCTTGGTCTTGGCTTTGAAATTCAACAGTAAGAGCGGTGGTTGAGGTAAGTATTTTGCTTTTCTTAGGTTTTTGGTTGATTTTGACTGAGATTAGAGTTGGGTTGGCCGTGGTGGTTGATTCGGTGGTTGGAGGAGGTGGTGGCCATGTGCATTGGTGTGGTGGGAATGGTTTGTGGAGGTGGTGGTGGCTGACCACTTGTGGTGGCAATGGTGGTGGTTTGGAGTTTGATTTGGTGATGGTGATGATGATGAAGGAGGTGGCTGGGCAGTGGAGGCTGATGGTGCGAGCAGTGGTGTTGGTTCGATATTTTGGTGGCAGTAGCATTGGGTGTTGACTGGAACTTGGGCAGTGATGTTTTGTTTGGTTTACGGTAATGGTGACTGCCGTGTGGCGTTGCAGATGGCAGCTTGGCAGTGGATTGGTGGTGTCTGGTGATGGAGGAGGGCTGTGGTGCTTGACTGGATTATGCATTAGGCGGTGGTGGTGCGATCATGGTTCTGTGAGTAGCGTGATGGTTTGGGCACGGTAGAATGGTAGTGCTTGGTGTTGGGCAGCTGCGGTTTGGTAGTAGGGAAAGTGAGTTGGGTTCGACTGAAATCGAGGTTCGTGTGTGGCTTGTGAAATTGGTCGTGGAGTTGATGGTGGCTTCTTGCATTTGGTGGTTGGGTGGTGTAAGAATGCTGAGAGTTGGGTTTGATGTGGGTGATGATATTGATGATACAAATGATGGTGAATTGGTGGATTGGAATTGTGGTAGGTGGAGTTGGTGATGATGTGGTAGGTGGAGTTGGTGATGATGTGGTGGGTGGAAGTTATGGTTGATTAGGGTAGTTTGGAAACCTTGACAAGCAATGTACGAAATTCGAGAAAAATAATACGCATGAATCAACTGGGTCGGAAACAAATCTGATAAAAATGAGATTGATGTAATTTGAAATTTAAAAATGATTTTTAGAATAATAATTAAAATAAATAATTAAAATAATAAAATTTTGGAAATTCAGAATTTAATTTAAAATGGAACAAACTCGATATTTCTCGACTTGGCTAGACGAACGCGTCGTAACGTTAACTAAAAAATGGGTGAGATCGCAGCGGCACGATTTTCGAAACTTTGAAATAAATATTAAATTGCGTAAAAATTCTCGGTCGCTACAACCTTACCCCCTTAAAATAATTTAGTCCTCGAAATTAAACTTACTTGATCTATTCTTTCTGGATACTTGGTTAGGATCTCCTCTTCATTTCCCAAGTAACTTCATTATTATTGTGTCTACCCCACTGGACTTTGACTAAAGGAATCTCTTTGTTTCTTTAGACATGGATTTTTCGCTCTACTATGCACATAGGTGCAGCTTCATAAGTCAAATCTTTCTAAACTGAAATAGACTGATAATTCACTACATGACTAGGGTCATGAACATACTTCCTCAAATTAGGAAACATGAAAGACATTGTGAACAACTGCAAGTTCTGGTGGCAAAGCCAAACAATAAGCCACATTACTCACTTCTCTAGTATTTCAAATGATCCGATGAAACAAGACCTTAATTTCTCTTTCTTGCCGAAACGAAAAATACCCTTCATAGGAGCTACTTTCAAGAACACTTTCTCTCTAATCTCAAACATTAAGTCTTTTATTCTTTGATCGGCATAACTTTTCTGTCTGTCTTGGGCAGCTTTAATCCGTAATCTGATCTTCTCGATAGCCTATACTGTTTTCTCAATTAATTCTGGACCCAATAATTTCCTCTCGCCAATTTTATCCCAATAGATTGGCGATCGACATCTTCACCCATACTGTGCTTCGTATGGTGACATATCAATGATAGCCCGAAAACAGTTTGTTGTAGGCAAACTATACTAATGGAAAATGTGTCTCTCAATTACCATTTGGGTCTAGAACGCATGCCTTAATCATATCTTCCAATGTCTGAATCTGGAGATGGTAGGCAATACTAAAATTTAATTTAGTACCCATTGCCACGTGTAAACTTTTCCAAAATCTCAAGGGAAAATACTCGGATCTCTATCTGAAAAATGGATACTAGCAATCCACGAAATCGAACAACCTCTCTAATATATATCTGTACATAATACAAAGCTATACGAAAAGACGCTTGATAGCTATTGTGTAGAACTCAATCAATCATCCGACATTATTCAACTTATTAACTCATTCATTGACCTTCTATTACAAACCTTTCAAGGATCTATACTGATATCGAACCCACGATATAAATATTAATTGTTCCAACGCTTAAACTAAAAATCAATAAGATTGATCAAGAATAAAACCTTGTAATCCAAAATATAGAAACGCGGTATCAATTCCAAAATATCGAGTACAAACTCAAACTTGGCAGAATCTTTCTGAAAGATATATAAACGCGATCATTTCTAAACTCGACTGAAATTCCCTTTTCAAAATTGAAGAAATTCAAACTTAAATCCTTTAGTCCATACTTTTAAATCATGCATGAAGTACCTGGTATTATATACTCATTCTAGTCGAGGACTAATGTACTAACTTAAAGCAGCATCATAAGGATCAGATATGATATTCTCAAATCTAGAAACCTCACTAACTTTCCAATCTGAAGTTCAAGATTCAATTTCCTTGTTCTCCCAAAACTTCAATTCATGTCACACTATGAACAATACTCTAGTTAGGTCTAGCACCATTGAATAAGACTTCTGTGAATCATATAGGATTCCTCATCAAGTTTACTTAACCCAAAAATACAATCCCATTATAAGTAAAAATCACCCAACTGATTATCTCAGGTTTTCCATTAGTGTAACAAAATACTTACTCACATCAAAAGTACAATCGATAATAAGTAATCGAAACTGCATCACCGAAACTTCAAATAAACCCATATATCTTATAACTCAAAATGAAAATTCTCGATCGCAGGTGATATTTCACCATAATGCAATAAACCATCAAAATGAGATCAATTGACTCAATATATTCCCACAATTCTTCACGGGATAATCATAACATCTATTAACCGTCTAGCCACCATATCTTGTAGTAATCATTGTAACATGTCATTAATCATCGTATCATGTGACCTCAAATAATCATATCAATCTCTCTAAGATTACAATATAATAACCATCATATATATCACATGAACCTTATACGTCAATATACTCACTAAGATTATATATCAATCTCTCAAACTAAATAAATCATGGATTCTGCCATATGTCACTCTTTCTGCACACTACTCCATAATAAGTCATCATTGTGAAGCCTTATCCCCATTTTCCACAAATTCTATCCACAAGGACAATTACATAAAATTTCATTTCTTATTTTCGAATCAAGATACCATCAGTAACAATTTCCAAAATTTTAATGTATGATCTTATCATAAACTTTCCTCCGTTCAAATGCATTACTTCTGCAATACTTGTACAAATCTAGGACCTGATAAAATTTCTTTTATCATTAGCCTCTCCTTCACTCTCCCTCTCTTGCAACTTAGCCAATTTTTCCCTCACTCTTTGTGCCTTCATTTCCTCATCCAATTGTAGTAATGCCCTTGCCATCTCCATGAATGCATCCTTTAATCCCCAACCACCATCTCTCATTTTTTTTCCTCATCCTTCTTTTCTCGCAACATTTTTTCTTCAAGTATTTGTTCCGGGGTTTATGGCATAAGCTTAATGTTTTTCCCATCTTTAACAAATTTGTACACATTCCTACCCTTATCATAGAATCTTTCCTCTCAGACTTCCATGGTCTACCCAACAAAATGTGACAAAACTCTATAAGCGCCACATCACACTATAGTTCATCGCTATATCTCCCAAGTGTGAATTTCACCCTAATCCCATGGGTTACATTTACCTTCCCACACTCCTTTAACCACGTCAGCCTATAAGGATTGGGATGTGGTAGTAGAGGTAAACCCAACTCCTCAACCAGGGTGGTACTACCAAGATTAGCTAAATACTCTCTATCGATAGTAACATTGCACACTTTAGTGCTCACATGACATCTAGTCTGGAAGGTAGGATCGAATTCATAATTCATCCCTTTATAAGGATTTCAAGAATTCAAGAAACTCAAAATAAGAGGGTCCACTAGATATTGGTAATAGCAAGGTGTTAATTTTGACTCGAAAAGGGAAAGAATATCAAGAATTTGAGGAAATTCAAGAAAGTGGTTCTTGAATTTTGGAACAACTCTTTTTTTTTTTTTTTTTTAAATAATGAATTTTCGGAATTAAATAAAAAATATAAAAAAATAATTTTTTTTTATAAATCTGAAAATTCGACACGAACGCAACAAAATAAACGGAACAGGATTTGGATAAGAATCGAATAAAACAAACACCTTTGAATTTTATTGGATTTTTATATGGATCAAGACTGAAAAATTATCACTGACACGAAGGACAAGAAAACTCAACAAAAGAATAATAAAAAAAGATATGAATGATTTTATGTGGCAGACTCTATGATAAACACATAAAAAATAAACTAGGATAGAAACGAAAAAACAAGGAGTAAGGTGGAAATACAAAGGAAAATTCAAAGAATTTTGGAGCAAAAATCAAAGGAAGTGGATTATTTCATTAATTGTATTTTGATCTTTGATTTTTATACTTTGTGATGTATTTCTATAAACATTATCTTTTGTAGAATATTTATATAATGGGCTAGTTATTTTATGTTGGGATGATTAATGTAGCTTAACTTAGTTCAAGTAATTTTAATGTTTGTTTATTAATTTTGAGTTTATTTCATCTGCTTTTGTTACTGAGATTATTCCATGTGTTTGATTGATCATCAAATATGTATTTTGTGAAGTGTATGATAATCGAGAGATATTGTGCATTTTAGACCAAATAACAAATGCCCTAGATATTAATTTAGGAGATGGAGATATACTCCTATCCCTAGGTGATCAATTGAGCTATTTTCACAAAGAGTTAATGCAATTGATTGGATTTTAATCGACATAAAGATATAGTAGGTTAAACCAATCAATTAGGATTAATTTCACTCGAGAGAGGTAATTAACTAAACTTGGAAAATCGGGTCTAACATTGTAAATGGGTAATTTATTAATTTGCATGTATTGAAAAAATTACTTAAGCGAGAGTTAAGTGAAATCATGAATCCCAACTATTTTATCTTCCATTTTCCTTGTTTTAATTTGGTTTAAAGTTAATTTCTTTAATTTAAAATTTACAAAAAATCATCTCTTTAATTGTGTGTTTGATTTATTAAGATTAAATTAACTAAAGTGTAATTGAGTATACATTCCTCGTGGGATCGACAATCCGGACTCAAAAAGTCCACTTTATTATTTGTACGCTACCCGTGTGCTTGCGGTACACAACTATTTTAGCGAACAAGTATTTGGCGCCGTTGCCTGGGAATGCTTTTACTTTGATTGCTACTTTAGTTAATTTTAGTTTTAACGATTTGTAATTATTTTAGTTTTATATTTATTTTGTTACTTTTAGTTAACCACCACAATTCTAATCTCTCTTGTGTTTAGTTTTCTTTCTGTAGCGACCAAGAATTTTTACGCGATTAATAATTATTTTAATAGAAAATCGTGTCGCTACTATTTCACCCATTTTTATTAAGTTAACGCCACGACGTATTCGTATAGCCAAGTCAAGAAATAATCGAGATCGTTCGATTTTAAATTAAATTCCGAATTTCTAAAAATATCTCCATTCTCTTGATTTAAAGTATATTAAGTCTAAGTACTTAATTCAATGTTATCCCAATATTTATTTGTACAAAAATTACTTTTATTATTTAAATTAAGAAAATATATGCAAGCATGAGAGGTTCCATTATATATAATAATTATGAGAATCTTAATTTAATAAATATGGAAAAGTATATAAATGGTTGATAGATTCCATTATATGTAATCATGAAGAGCATAATATTTGTATAAATATGGAAAAGTATATGAATGAATTATATACTCCATTATATATAATCATGAAGAGCATAATATTTGTATAAATATGGAAAAGTATATGAATGATTGATAAGATTCCATTATATGTAATCATGAAGAGCATAATATTTGTATAAATATGGAAAAGTATATGAATGAATTATATACTCCATTATATATAATCATGAAGAGCATAATATTTGTATAAATATGGAAAAGTATATGAATGATTGATAAGACTCCATTATATGTAATCATGAAGAGCATAATATTTGTATAAATATGGAAAAGTATATGAATGATTTATATACTCCATTATATATAATCATGAAGAGCATATTATTTGTATAAATATGGAAAAGTATATGAATGGTGCTTTACTTTAAGAAAATGATGTGTTAAAATTAATAGAATTAAATGATTATGTTTACAATATGCCAACTTTATACATCTATTTAAACCCATCTCTTTTACACACAACTCTACACATATACACTTATTTTCAATCTCTTGACAAAATCCACAAGTAAGAGAAATTCAAGGTGGTTAAGAAAGTTTTGGTCCATTTACTACTACACTTCATTTTAATCTTTTAAAAGGTAAGTATATCTTATGTTTTTATGAAAAGTAAGTATGTTTTTATGAAAGGTAAATACACCTTATGTTTTTATGACAAGTAAGTATATCTTATGTTTTTATGAAAAGTAAGTATGTTTTTATGAAAGGTAAATACACCTTATGTTTTTATGACAAGTAAGTATATCTTATGTTTTTATGAAAAGTAAGTATGTTTTTATGAAAGGTAAATACACCTTATGTTTTTATGAAAAGTAAGTATGTTTTTATGACAAGTAAGTATATCTTATGTTTTTATGAAAAGTAAGTATGTTTTTATGAAAGGTAAATACACCTTATGTTTTTATGAAAAGTAAGTATGTTTTTATGACAAGTAAGTATATCTTATGTTTTTATGAAAAGTAAGTATGTTTTTATGAAAGGTAAATACACCTTATGTTTTTATGAAAAGTAAGTATGTTTTTATGACAAGTAAGTATATCTTATGTTTTTATGAAAAGTAAGTATGTTTTTATGAAAGGTAAATACACCTTATGTTTTTATGACAAGTAAGTATATCTTATGTTTTTATGAAAAGTAAGTATGTTTTTATGAAAGGTAAATACACCTTATGTTTTTATGACAAGTAAGTATATCTTATGTTTTTATGAAAATGTTTGGATCATTGCTATGAAATCAATCTCACAAGATTGTTATGGGTTCCATATGATATGTTTATGATTATGTTAAGGGGACCGGAGTTTAGTAGCGCTACACATAAGAATTCTTGCCATTTAAGTTCGGTAAAATTCTTGTGTCTCCCTATGTTTATGAGTATTTCGATCCTATCCTATGTTATGATGAAAATGATCCATATGCTTTCAAAAGAAAATTTATGCTTGGTATACTTACTGGGATTTTATAAATCTCACTCCACGATATTTACCATTTTCAGATAATTGAAGGTTCGAGGCGGTCAACATGGAAGTGGCAAAAGTGGTTAAGATTGATGAGATAATTATGTTGAACTTTATGTAAGAAAATTATGTTCTATTTTTATTCACAAATAAAATTATGGGATTCTAATTATTCTTTTGAATAATTTTACATTACTATTTAAGTCTCGATAATATGATATGAGTCACTTTTAGTGGCACTCGAATGGTCGAGAATTCGGGTCGTCACACTTTCTATGCATATTTGATTCTAATATTGGTAAATAGGAAAGGAATTACAATGAACAATCTCAACATGGGTGATGAATACATGCTTGGAGAATATTCAAGTTGTGAAATTTGTTACATGATGCATTGTAATGGACAATGTTTGTATTCGGGCAATAAATTGTTTACGTCGAAACTTTTTAATTTGTTCAAATCCACAATCATTTGAAATAATTCTTGCTCCAAAATTTCATAATCATCGTCCAAGATATTTTCTTAAAATAAAAATTTTAATGTAAGAACTAATTACAATTAGAAACTGAATACCATTATTGAGCTAGTTTCAACTCAAAATTTTAGACGAATATGTGTCTTTGAGCTCGCTTTGGAATATAAAAATTCATTCGTTGGCAATCCGAGATTTCAAACTGTATCAAACCTCAAAAAACGGTTTTATTCAGAAAATGAAATGGTTTGGTTTGAAATATTACTACAAACCGCCCAAACCAAACCGTGTTAACCCCTACAACAAAGTGAGAATTTCATATTATGGCATGTTTTATAACGCTTATTTACTCTCTCCTCGAATCAAAAATTTGCATTGTAAAATAAACACTTAAATATAGGATCTCTAATGTCCACGTACTCTGAACAATCAAACAATAGATGAAAAATTTAATGATATAGGATCTCTAATGTCCACGTACTTTGAACAATCAAACAATAGATGAAAAATTTAATGATATAGATCATGCGTATAAAAGATAAGATTCACTGTTTTGACCATTTACAATGGAAAACAACACGTATAAGAAACGAATTCGATAATCATAAAAAAAAAAGAAAAAAGAAAAACTAAAATTGTGAGATTGACAATAGTTTGATAAATAATTTGACATAGAAAAGAACTTTATTATGTATATGTAACAAAGAACTTAAAAGTAGGATTATGATGAGAATCAAGGAAGTCAATCGAGTCAAAATCAAACAAGTCAACCCTCGATAAGAATACCGGTGGGGTCTATGACAAGATCCAATGTCAAAGAGGTCCAATAGTCGATGGCGGGACTCATTTTCAAGCTCCGAAATCAAGTCCGTGTGGAAGAGAGCAAGATTGAGGTCAATTGCTTATTTTTCAAAGCTCAGGAAATTTCGATCGGTCGAAAGTCACCTCAGTCGACCGAAACTCTGCAGAGATTTTAGAGGTAGCCTCAGTCTGGTTCGGATGAGCCTCATACGACCGAAAGTGCCATTTCGGTCGACCCTGTGTTCTACTGAAATGTTTTCGGTCTATCGAACCGGTCTACCGAAAGTTCCCGGATTTAAAAAACGGGGTTTTGTGCAATTTTTCAAACTTCTTACTTTCACTTTTGTATTACAAATTTTAAATTGGCTTCAAACCCTAGCTTAGATTTGGCATTAAGAATAGTCCTTGGCTCATTTGAGAGGTAATCAACATTTCTTACTTGTAATATCTTCTTGGAATTTTCTTCAACTTATATATTGAGAATTTGTCTTGTATGTTTGTTGTTGTTTATTTCACAATATTTTGGTATTTGTCTTAATCTCTCAATTGGGCTAGGGTTCATCTTCCTTAGAATTTGGCTGGGTTAAACTTGGCTCAATATCATTCATTTATTACCATTTTTAGCTTTCTTGGGTTGATACAAACATTGTTGTGAGAATTTTTGGTTTAATCACCAAGGGGGTTCACATCAGATTATTTATGACAAAATTTAATACAACTTGATTATATATTAAATATAAATGTAAAATAAAATTCGGCATTGGATTTGTAGGACTGAACAAAATTATTCATCCATAAGATTAAGACTAATAAAATATCACAATCATTATAAAAAATTATTTACGTATTAAACGTAACTTTCTATAAAAAAAAAATTCATTAATTTAATAAAACGCAATACAAAGGAATTCGAAATTTTAGATGTACTAAATAACTAAAAAATAAGATTATTTATAAAAAGATTTTATATAATAAGGTTTATTTAGTATTAGATATGTAATACAATTTCGATATACTTTTGAATTGAAAATTTTACATTGAATTTGTATGACTGAACACAAATACTTATTTGTAAGATTCAAAACATTAAAAGATTAGAATAATTTTGAGAAAATAGAGGTTTAAACACAAATAACCAAATATAAATAAGTAAAAAAACTCTCCATAAAAATTCTCTATAATTAAGCTTCATTCCATCATTGGTCGGAAGTAGCAGTAGTGTGCAATTTTTCAGACTTCTTACTTTCATTTTTTTATTACAAATTGTAAATTGACTTCAAACCCTAGCTTAGATTTGGCATTAAGAACACTCCTCGGCTCATTTGAGAGGTAATAACCTTTCTTACTTGTAATATCTTTTTTGGAATTTTCTTCAACTTATATATTGATAATTTGTCTTGTATATTTGTTGTTATTTATTCCATAATATCTTAATATTTGTCTTAATCTCTCAATTGGGTTAGGGTTCATCTTCCTTAGAATTTTGGTTGGGTTAAACTTGGGTCAAGATTATCCATTTATTACCATTTTTAGCTTTCTTAGATTGTTATAAACATTGTTGTGGGAATTTTTGATTTAATCACCAAGGAGGTTCACATCATTTGATATCAGAACTTGGCTCTAAAATTAGTAGTCTTATCTTTAAATTTTGTTGTTCCTTTTACTCTCCATATCAAAAAAAAAAAAAAAAACGTTAATTGAAAAACACTTGGGGAAAATTTGAAGCCCATGAATATTTCTTGATTTCTACATATTGGGTATTATTGTTGTTATCAATTTGAAATTTATTGGGGGTTACATTTGAACAAACACTTGAAAATCATAAACTATTCAAGTTTGCCTCATAAGTGTTCGACAAAATGTCTCAAAGAGTGTTTTCACGTTGAATCCTACCTTTCATTTACCAAACACATTCCTAGTTGATCCCTTGTATCTTTTATCAAGATTATCGTGACTATATCCTTAAAACCATGTTGATCAAATTCAATTCCTTACTTTCGTGTATAATAACAAGAAAATAAATTTTACTTGCTATTGTGATGTGATCCGATATGGGGATCACGAAGAACACGCGGAAATAAACGCCGGAAAGTTCTAAAATCCAATTAGTAGACGATAACAATGTAACCCCGACCTCACGACGCAAGAACTATGTGTATATTAAACCCAAAACCCGTTACGATGCGGAGATAAGAACCACAGAGGGGGAACGCCACAAAGGTTGTCAAATCCTTTGATAAGTTCGAGTTTGTTCAACGAGAACAAGAAGAAAATTAAGGGAATACCTCACCTTCAATATATTAAATCTCAAGAATAAAAGTTGTTTTACATAATGCTGAATAAAGCCTTTAAATAAGCTAACAAAATAAAGCAACCCAAATAAACTAGGATTAAAACTAAACTAAACCGCCTAAATTAGGTTAAAAGTGCGGCGCCTAGTTACGCCCGTAACTTATATGTTTACGGCCGTAAGTGACTTACGGGTTTAAAAAAATAAAACATAGGTTACCGCCATGATAATTTCTTTTATCGTAAGCGACTCTCTGAACAAAATTAAAAAAAGTGACTAAACTCTGGTTACGACCGTGAGTATTTTTGGTTACGACCGTAAGTTCTTCCACTTTAGTTACGGCCGTGAGATCATGCATTACAGCCGTGATCGCTCTTCTGCATAATTTCACCATGATAATGTTACGGCCGTAAATTTGGGTGTTACGGTCGTAAGTCAGCTTCTGCATTATTTTCTTGTTGTTCTTTGATCCAAATGCATTGTAATGACTTTGGCTCCTCTTCTACTTTGTTATGCAATGTAAATGAGGTATTTGCACTCGAGCACTCATCCATCCACGCTTGCATAAATCCTTGCATCGCCTGCTTGATTCTTTTGGCTCTTTGCCTCGTTATTGGTCCCGCGGGCATGTGCAATGGGTCAACGCTCTTCGAGCCACACCGGAACTCATCATATTGTGTCAATCTTTCCTTTGCTTCCTTGTTGTTTGTGGAATTTGTGCTACACAAGAATTGAATTCTCAACTTAGTTTAATTACGTTCCTTGGAGAGTTTGGATAAGAAAACTTGGAGTGGTAAAAGGCAAGAGTAATGAGCTCATTAGAGGGTAAAAGCCTAATTGAATGAAACACGAGTGAAAATATTTTGTGAGGACACTTTCACACTTACACTCCATGGCTAATACACATACTTCAAGTGGAAAAGATTCTAATGCACAAACTCAAGAGTTGAGGGATATGATACAAGCTCTCACGGTTACCATGGTGGATATGGAAGGAAGGTTGGAGGGGAGGTTAGCAAGGTTGGAGACTAGGAGGGAAATTTCACCCCAAGGGATGATAATGTTAGGAGGGGTGATAGGAGAAGGGCTAGAGATGAGTATGAGGATGTTGATGTTGATGTTGATGATGATGAATTGGAGAGTGAAGGGGGGTAGTGACCAAAATTGGAACATGGGTAGGAATAGAGGAGGTAGGAATGTGAGGAAAGTTGGTCGAGGTCATGAGAAGGGATGGAGTGGATGGTAATCTTGGAAGCATAAAGATAAAAATCACTTCTTTCCGTGGGAAGAGTGATCCGGATGCCTACTTAGAATGGGAGAGGAAAATGGAATTGATTTTTGAATGTCATAGGTACTCCGAGGATAAGAAGGTTAAGCTAGTGGTAGTGGAGTTTGCCGACTATGCCTTAGCTTGGTGGGATAATCTATTGCTCACTAGGAGGAGGAATCTAGAGGGTAGTGTGGATACTTGGGATGAGTTGAAGAGTCTTATGAGGAGAAGATTTGTACCTAGTCACTACTATAAGGGGCTCTATTAAAGATTACAAACTCTTACTCAAGGATCTAGAGGGGTTGAAGATTATTACAAGGAGTTGGATAAGGCCTTGATGAGGGCTAATATAGAGGAGGATAGAGAGGCCACCATGGCTCGATTTATGAGTGGGTTGAATAGGGAGATAGACAATGTGGTGGAGTTACACCATTATGTGGAGATGGAGGAGTTGGTGCACATGGCTATCAAAGTGGAGGCTCAATTGAAAAAGAAAGGACAAGAAATTTTTTTGGGGGATCCTAGTTCCACTTGAAAATCTAAGTGGGGGAGTGATAAGGTTGATAAAACCCCACTTAAGGACAAAATTGAAACATCCAATGGGAAGGAAGTTGGCTTCGTCAAGGATAAGCCCAATGTTGTTCCTACCGCTTCTAGGAGTCGGGATATTGAATACTTCAAATGTAGAGGTCGGGGGCATTATTCTCGAGAGTGCCCTAACAATAGGGTGATGATCATTAAGAATGGTGAGTGGTACTCAGAAGATGAAGAGGACAGAGAGAGAGTGCAAGGTGGGGATGATAGTGATGGTGAGGAAGAAGATGTGGAGGGAGTTGTTAGTCCACCCAAGTCCTTGGTCACCATTAGGTCTCTCAACACCCAGGCAAAGGTGAGTGAGACGATTAAGTAAAGAGAAAATATTTTCCACACTAGGTGTCTTGTGAGGGACAAAGCTTGTATTCTCATCATTGATGGAGGAAGTTGCACCAATGTGGCTAGTACTAGTATGGTGGAGAAGTTGGGATTACCCTTAATGCCACATCCTAGTCCTTATAAGTTACAATGGTTGAGTGATTATGGTGAGTTGAAGGTAAGTAAGCAAGTACTTCTTACTTTCAACATTGGGACATATGAAGACCAAATACTTTGTGATGTGGTTTCCATGCATATATTATCGGGTAGGTCATGGCAAGATAATAGGAGAGTATTGCATGATGGAAGGAAAAATATGTATAGCTTCCAAATGAATGGGAAGCCCGTAACACTATTACCTTTGAGTCCAGAAGAAGTTTATAAAGATCAATTGAAACTCAAAAGGGAGGAGGAAGAGGAAAAAGAAAGAAGAAGAAAAAAAGATAGAGTTGAGTTGGGCACAAAAAGAGAATGAAAAAAAGGGGAGAAAAGTGGTGAAAAAAATGAAGGGGTGAAAGAGAAAAGAAAGGGAGCAAAAGATGTTGAGAAAAAATATTTTTTTATGCTAGTAAGGGAGATGTGGAAATAGCGTTAAAAGTAAAGCATCACATCCTTTTAATGGTGTATAAGGAGTCTCTCCTTACACTTGATGAACCTCAAACTTCCTCCCCACTTTAGCTACTTCTTTGTTGTAGAAGTTTGAAGATTTCTTCCCGGAGGAGATGACTAGTGGACTTCCACCCATTAGGGGCATCGAGCATCAAATTGACTTCATTCCCTGAGCTGTCATCTCAAATAGACAGGCATACCGAAGCAACCCAGAAGAGACCAAGGAACTCCAAAAGCAAGTCGAGGAGTTGATGAGCAAAGCATATGTTCGTGAGAGCATGAGTCCTTGTGCCATTGTCGTGCTACTAGTTCCCAAAAAGGATGGAACATATATAATGTGCTTCAATTTTCGAGCCATTAACAGCATAACAGTAAAGTATCGACACCCCATTCCTAGGTTAGACGATATGCTAGATGAATTGCATGATTCTTGCATTTTAGCAAAATTGATTTGAGGAGTGGATACTACCAAATTGGGATGAGAGAAGGAGATGAATGGAAAATCGCTTTTAAAACTAAATATGGGTTATATGAGTGGTTGGTTATGCCCTTCGGTCTCACTAATGCACCGAGCACTTTTATGAGATTAATGAATTATGTTTTGCATGCATTCATTTGAAAATTTGTGGTAGTTTACTTCGATGATATTTTGATTTATAGCAAGAATTTGAATTAGCATATTGAACACTTGAGAAGTGTACTTTTTGTTTTAAAAGAAGAAAAATTGTATGCAAATCTCAAAAAGTGTAATTTTTGCATGGAGAGTGTTGTTTTTCTTGGATTTGTAGTTAGTACTAAGGGGATAGAGGTTGATGAGGAGAAGATCAAAGCCATTAAGGAATAGCCCACTCCCACAAGTGTCACCGAGGTAAGAAATTTTCATGGATTAGCTAATTTTTACCGTCATTTTGTCAAAGATTTTAGCACACTAGTTTCACCACTTACCGAGATTGTTAAAATGCATGTTGTTTTAAAGGGGGGGGGGGGAGGCACAAGAAAAGACGTTTAAAGAAATAAAGGAAAGATTGTGCACCGCCCCGGTTTTATCTTTGCCTAACTTTGACAAAACTTTTGATATTGAATGTGATGCTTTAGGCACATGTATTGGAGCAGTTTTGATGCAAGAAAAAAGTCCGGTTGCCTACTTTATCGAGAAGCTCAATGGAGCCTCCTTGAACTACCCCACCTATGACAAGGAGATCTATGTGTTGGTGAGAGTATTAGAGACATGGAACCATTACTTGTGGCCTAGGGAGTTCGGCATCCACATCAACCATGAATCGTTGAAGCACTTGAAGGGGCAAGGGAAGTTGAGCAAGAGGCATGCCAAATGGTTGGAGTACGGGGAAACATTTCCCTTTGCCATCAAATATAAACAAGGTAAGGAGAATGTGGTAGTTGATGTCCTCTCTAGAAGGTATGCCGTTATTACTACTTTGAGTGCCAAATTATTGGGTTTTGAAAGTATTAAAGACTTGTACGTGCATGATGTGGATTTTGCAAGTATATTTGTTTCATGTGAAAGGGTTGCATGTGATAAATATTATAGGCATGAGGGGTTTTTATTTCGTGAAGGTAAACTTTGTGTGCCAAATTGCTCATTGAGGGAGTTGACAGCGAGGGAGGCCCATGGGGGAGGTTTAATGGGTCACTTTGGGGTGAGGAGGACCTTGAAAATCTTACAAGAACACTTCTTTTGGCCTAAAATGAGAAGGGGTGTTGGGAGAATTTGTTCTAGGTGCATAACTTGTAGGAAGGCCAAGTCCAAGATAGCACCGCATGGATTATATACACATCTACCCGTTCCTAGTGAACCATGGGCCGATATCTCTATGGACTTTATTTTAAGTCTACCTAGGTCTAAGAAGGGGAGCGATTCCATCTTTGTGATAGTTGATCAATTTAGTAAAATGTTACACTTCCTTGCTTGTCATAAAACTAATGATACCACTCACATAGCCGACCTATTCTTTAAGGAGGTAGCGAGACTCCACGGGATCCCTATGAGCATTGTGTCGGATAGGGATGTCAAATTTCTTAGCCACTTTTGGAAGGTTTTTGGGGAAAATAGGGGACTAAACTTTTATTTTCCACAACTTTCCATCCCCAAACCGAAACGGTTAATAGAACATTAACACAACTCCTTCGTACTATCCTTAAAGGCAATCTAAAGAATTGGGAAGAGTTCCTACCTTTTGCTGAATTTGAGTATAATCGAAGTGTTCATTCTACTACTTCTTTTTCTCCATTTGAGATTGTTTATGGCTTTAACCCATTAACTCCTTTGGATCTGATTCCTTTGCCTATTGATGAAAGAAGTAGTTTAGATGGGAAGAGAAAGGCGGAGCTAGTCAAATCTCTCCACGAGAAGGTCAAACTCCAAATCGAGAAGAAGAATGAACAGTATTCCTCTAGTTCCAACAAAGGTAGAAAGCGAGTGTCATTCGAGCCTGGTGATTGTGTGTGGTTACATTTGAGGAAGGAGCGGTTCTCGAATCAAAGAAAGTCAAAATTGCAACCACATGGTGATGGCCCCTTTCAAATCAACGAGAAGATTAATGACAATGCCTACAAGCTTGACCTCCCAGGTGAGTACAATGTATTGACTTCTTTTAATGTTTCTGACTTATCTTCTTTTGATGCAGGTGAAGATTCGAGGTCGAATCCTTTTAAGAGGGAGGGAATGATGAGAATCAAGGGAGTCAATCAAGTCAAAGTCAAACAAGTCAACCCTCTATAAGAATACCAGTGGGGCCTATGACGAGATCCAAGGCCAAAGAGGTCCAAGAGTCGATGGCGGGACTCATTTTCAAGCTTCGAAATCAAGTCCTAGTGGAAGAGAGCAAGATTGAGGTCAATTGCTTATTTTTGGAAGCTCGGGAAATTCCGGTCGACAGAAAGTCACCTCGATCGATCGAAACTCTGCAGAGATTTTAGAGGTAGCCTCAGTCTGGTTCGGATGAGCCTTATACGACCGAAAGTGCCATTTCGGTCGACCCTGTGTTCTACTGAAATGTTTTCGGTCTATCGAACCGGTCGACCGAAAGTTCCCGGATTTAAAAAACGGGGTTTTGTGCAATTTTTCAAACTTCTTACTTTCACTTTTGTATTACAAATTTTAAATTGGCTTCAAACCCTAGCTTAGATTTGGCATTAAGAATAGTCCTTGGCTCATTTGAGAGGTAATCAACATTTCTTACTTGTAATATCTCCTTGGAATTTTCTTCAACTTATATATTGAGAATTTGTCTTGTATGTTTGTTGTTGTTTATTCCACAACATCTTGGTATTTGTCTTAATCTCTCCATTGTGCTAGGGTTCATCTTCCTTAGAATTTTGGCTAGTTAAACTTGGATCAAGATTATCCATTTATTACCATTTTTAGCTTTCTTGGGTTGATACAAACATTGCTGTGGAAATTTTTGGATTAATCACCAAGGGGTTCACATCAGATTATTTATGACAAAATTTAATGCAACTTGATTAAATATTCAATATAAATAAAAATGAAAATTCGGCATTAGATTTGTATGACTGAATAAAATTATTCATCCATAATATTAAGACCAATAAAAATCACAATCATTATAAAAAATTATTTACGTATTAAATGTAACTTTCTATAAAAAAAGTTCAATAATTTAATAAAACGCAATACAAAGGAATTCAAATTTTTAGATGTACTAAATAACTAAAAAAAATAAGATTATTTATAAAAAGTGTTATATAATATGGTTTACAATTTCGATATAATTTTGAATTGAAAATCTTACATTGAATTTGTATGACTGAACACAAATACTTATTTGTAAGATTCAAAATATTAAAAGATTAGAATAATTTTAAGAAAATAGAGGTTTAAACACAAATAATGAAATATAAATAAGTAAAAAAATTCTCCAAAAAAATTCTCTATAATTAAGCCTCATTCCATCATTGGTCGGAAGTAGCATTAGTGTGAACACAATAAAAGCTGAGTTTTCCTGCCAAAACTCAGTTGTTTTTATATAGAATATAGCTATAGATTAGTATCCTTAAAACTCAATTTATTTCCGCTAAATATAATTATTATTAGTTAATATTATTTTTTTCAAAAAATAGAGTCAATTAATTTCTACTACACGCAAATATTACAAATTATTAAATAAAATTAATAAAAAAGAGAGAATATCACTTCAATTTTAGCATAGGATATAAGTTGGGTAAATTGGTGGTGAAAATATATTTTACACATCAAATATAATAAAAAAGTTCAAATTAAATCAAAAGTTCAAAATGTGTTGTCAATTGTGGTATCACAAAGTTTGCTTTACTTATTCAATGTTTGTATGATCATCAAGTTTGGACTTGGAGCGTGACACTGTTTGTTTACTAGAAAATAATTTTTTGAAGCAAAAATGTTTGATCTACATGAAATTATAGGATGAAAAATTCATTAATTGTAGTATTGTTAATTATTATCCTTGTCAACTTCTATTATATTGGATCATGATGAAAAACTTGTGTCAAATCTATTTATAGATGTTATATTGTTATTTTATTATCTTTGGTTATCTATAACTTTAATTATAGTTTTTGACTAGTTGAAATTTCGAACTCATTTAATTTCAAACATTCAATTCCTCGAATTTCTTTTTTCATATACTTAAAATTATTATAAATCTTAATAAAATTTTAAATATTGGAAATTCTCAAAATTTTCCGAAATTTTCGAATTTCGGTGTGGAATGAAGTTTGTGTATTCCGAATTTTTTGGAAAGAAATTTGGAACAACAATTTGATTCCGAAATTTTTTTGGAACATAATTTGAAACACCTATTTCCGATATATTCTGTCTAAGAAACACCCCCTACATAATATCATTTGGTGTGTTTGAAATTGAAAATAGGAGTATTTGGAATTGAAAACAGGAGAGAATAAAGATGCTGAATTTTTTAATTTTTTTTTTAAAGTGGATTTCTGCCTATTTTTATAATTTTTTTTTAAATTTTAAATTTGACTAGTTGGTAGTTGAAACCACGTTTTTATAATTGAAACATAAATCAAACTGTTTAAAAAGGTTTGAAAAATTTTCAAATCAAATCAATTCACATTTGAAACTTAACCAAACCAAACAATTTGTTACAGTTGGTTCAGTTTAAAGGTTTATTTGTTCACCCCTAACCAAATCAAAGCTCTCAAAAAAAGAATTTGCGTATGTGGTCTAACCATGGTTAAAAAAAAAGTTCAATTGAAGCATAATTCCCAAGCGGAAATTCGTCCAAGATATTGGAAGCTTGTATTTTTACCTACAAAATGAGTTTACTTGGAATCATTCTCAATGGCAGTGTTCTAAAACGCGCGCACAGTGCGTGCCTACGCGCGACGTGGCCTCTCGCGCATCGTTTTGGTGAAAAGCGAGAAAAACGCGTTTTTGAAAATTTTGTTCTAAAAAGCTCGCGCGAACGTGCCCGATGCGCGCAGCTGCCATTTTTTTTTCCTTTTTTTTTTTTTACTTGTTCAAGTATGGGTAAAATTTAAATCAAATATTTAGGAATTGAAAAACGATTTTTAACGCTTACTCACGCTTAAGCTTCAAAAGCTTGACTCTTGGGCTCCACGCTTCGTCACGCTTCACGCTTTTTAGAAAACTGCTCAATGGGTACCATGATAGGCAGGCAAAAGGAATACAAGCAGCAACGGAATCATAGCCTTTTCCATAGCATCAAGGATTTGTAACTAAATATGCCCTTCGTGGAGGACAAGAGGAGGATTATACATGTAGAATCTAATATTTGGTCTAAACATGATACAGTCGCTACTCGCTACACAAAAAGAAATCCTAATGGCAGTCGTCTCAACACCAGCTTAAATCACATCAGCGGTAAATAAATGAATATAATCTTTTTATTCATCCAACAGACCAGTAAACATAACATCAAACCATGTTCCCGGATACTATTTCAATACGAGCTCAACAAATATATAGTATAGATACGTAAAATGTTTCAAACCAGGACCCAAGTCTGTTTCGTGTCCAAGAACTAGCTAGATTTTTTCACCTAATTCTAGAAGATGAACTGTCCACTGCGGATTCCCATATGCTGTTTCTTTAAAATATATCGTGTATGGTAAAACTGAGACGAATCAATTCTTTAACTTCATTGTAGAATAACACTACAACAATAGTTACTTGTGCACCAAATGTTCGACATCTCCGAGCTGAAGTTCACCTCCTGGCAGCGCATATTCATTTTGATATAACAATTCGATCTGCTCTAGGGATTTACCTTTTGTTTCTGGAACGAATTTGTAAACAAAGATGACAGCAAGTGCTGAAACAACTGAAAAGATAAAGAAAGTTCCGCCCATTGTGATTGCACGGGAAACGGAGAGGAAAGACATGGCAATTAAGCCACTGCACACTCTATTGCCCACTGAGCCGAGTGCAGATGCCTGAGCACGAACCTTTAAAGGGAAGATTTCAGACGTCACAACCCAGCAAACTGGACCGATTCCCACAGAAAAGAATGCTACATTTCCACAAACTAAAAATATTGCTAAAGCAGTTCCTATAGATCCCTCATTTGGTAGTGATAGAGTGATGCCCACGCCAAACAAGCAGATTGTCATGCCAATGGTGCTAACATAGAGCAATGGCTTTCTTCCAGTTTTGTCAACAAGTATAATAGCAACGAGTACAAACAAAGTTTTGGTGACTCCCTCCGCAACGGTGGCAGCAAGAAGCTTTGAATTACCTTCAAGGCCAGCTGCTTTAAATATTTCGGGACTGTAATAAACAGTTGCATCAATGCCCGTAATTTGTTGAAAGCACTGTATCCCAAAACCAGTAATGAGCATTCTTCGAAGTGCTGGGGAAGGACTCAAAAGTTCACGCCATACAGCTTTCTCACTGTTACTCGCCCCAGCAGCTAATTGTATTTCTGAAAGTCTCTCCTCGACTTCAGACTCAACATCATTTGTTTTTAACAGTACTGACCTTGCTTGTTCTATTCGGTTCTTCATAACTAACCACCTAGGAGATTCGGGGATTATACACAAGGCAAATGCAATAAAGACTGAAGGCAGAATTCCCACCGCAAGCATTATTCTCCAGTTTGTATGGGCTGGAAGGCCAGAAAATGCATAATTAGAGACATACCCAAGTAGGATCCCAGCATTTATGAAAATTTCAGGAAATGATGTCAATGTGCCTCTGGCAACAGTTGGTGATATCTCAGCTATGTATACTGGTGCAATCATGACTCCGAGGCCAATTCCAACACCGGCCAAAATTCTCCCAATCATTAGTACTCGAAATGTAGGAGCTAGAGTCATCACAGCTGCACCTGCTTGAAACACAATGGCTGCTAAACCCATTGTCCACTTTCTACCTATAATATCTGATGCTCTTCCACCACCTAAACTGCCCAAAAGAGAAATGACACTCAAAACACCAACAAGAACTTCTTCTTGAACCTCACTTATCTTTAAATCTTCTTTAATAAATATGATTGCTCCACTCATCACACCAACATCTGCAAATCGAAGACCGAGTCAGACATAGGTCCCCTCACATGAATTTACACACTAATGAATTACAATGCTAATGGAAAACCATAGGCATGCCTCAAATGTATATAAACAAGCATTCTAACTATAGTGAAGTCATGGTTTAAACAGGCAAAAGAGCTTAAATGAGTAACGAGGCATTTTTCCTTTGTACGGCAAGGGGAGACGCTTTGAGGCGTAAGTCTCACCGTGAACAAAAAGTTAAACGATATATAAACATGCAATAACAAAAACAAAAATGTAAAGTCTCCAGGACAAGAAATTAAATTAAAGTATCAATGTAAAAGAACTCAAAATAAATTTTAATAAAGACAAATAGCAACTCAAACTAGACAGAATACAAAAGAGATAAGTTTTCAAATGATCGTTTTATAATAAATAATATATATATTTTTTCTTTTGCTTTAGGATCAGTTGGATTTATTTACTTTTACTTATAGCAAATCAAATAATTAATTTTTGTTTTAGTACCTTATAGATCTGATTAGATTCCCATCTAGATTAAGTGTAGGATTGATTTTCAAAGTGTGTCAATTAATGAAGGTTTAAAAGTGGGGGGCCCTATACATTTATCTTACATGTGCCTTGAGGCTCTCTCCATGTCCTTAAAAAATATAAACCTCAGCGCTTTTTCAACGCATCTCTGGAACTTTTTTTAAATCATGAGTGAAGTAAATAACTTTTTTCATCTTTTCGTCGAGTAAAATCAGCTAGTGGCCACCCAATTTTAACAAGGTTTCCACTTAGCCACCCAACTTCATAAAGTATATCAACGGCCACTCAACTTACAATGTAATTTCTGCTTAACCATTAATTTCAAAAGGTATCTCAATGGTCACCATGATTACTATGCAATTTCTACTTGACCACAACACTTCAAATGATATCTCAATGTCAATCCAACTTACAATGTAGTTTCTTATATATTATTTGACCTCCAAAAGCTTCCAATCTTTAACGGAATATCTAGAGGTATCAATACGAGTGGGCCGATCAGACCCGTCAAAATCGGCTTGTAGTGACCCGAGATAGCGTGCCTACCTATGAATCAAAAGAACAATTCACTAGTTCACTAGTCAAATAGGTGTGAACTGAGGGTTAAGCGGTTCACACCACGGGTTAGAAACAATTTAATGTAAAATAAGCTTTAAATTTCATGTAACATTTCTTGCTATAAGTGTGAATTTATTTATCATTGCTGTTAATTTTTTTATATAGTAATTTAACAAAAAAAAAGTCTCTAAATTTAAAAAATATTTTTTTATTTAGAATGGTCAAATCCGGTCGAACTGCGACCTATATGGGCTCCACCCGAATGACCAACGTAGAAATGTCAATTTTCCCAGCGGGACCCGCTTCAAATGGAGCGAGGATGGGGACGGTGATGGGAATGAGGTCCCCAGCCTATCCCCGCCCCGTTTATAATTTAAAAATTAAAAACTAGTAAAAATTTTAAAATTCAATACATTTTGAAAAATTATATATTCTTTTAAATCAAGTTGGATGATTCCAACCTAAATTACTAACCTAAAAACATGGGATAATAAGTTTTAGTTTTTTTTTTTTTTTTTTTAAAGGGTTAATCAAAAAATAATAACGGGGATTTAATCCCCACACCGACCCCGTCCTACATGTAACAGGGATGGGGATGAGGTCCCCAACCCATACTCGTCCCATTGCCATCACTAGACCAACGGGTGGACTTTTTAATTCTGGCAGTTATCAAGCTCATACGTAGGTGACGATGTTAAATCTAGTCCACCACAACAAAAATGTGTTTCTGATGTACATTGCCCCTGTTTGGTACATATTAAAATTCAGATTTTATTCCAAGTCAAAGTCAACAGTCAATCACAACTCTTTATTTCATGGGTACCACAACTTTTCAACCCCCATCTCATCAACTTTTATCAAAATCTACTAAAAATCTGATTTTAATCTCCACCAAACAGGAGCATTATGCATTTGTCAAACACGCCCTATTTGAAATCAAAATCGTTCTTTCGCTGTATAGGATTTTTAATCCTTCATTTCTTGGACATTAGGCGTTTGATGAGAAACTACATTATAAGTTGTATGGACATTAAGATACCCTTTGAAGTTGAGTGGTTAAGTAGAAAATGCATTGTAAGTTAGATAATAATTGAGATACGTTTTAAAATTTAGTGATTAAGTAGAAATTACAAGGTAAATTGGGTGACCAGTGAGATACTTTTTATTTGGGTGACCAATTAGAAATTTTATTGAAGTTGGAAGTTAGTTGATTTTACTCTATTTTTGCGTACATTATCTTAAAATTACATGATTGCACATGTTGAGTTGAGGGGGCTTACATAATAGACATAAGATTTTATTAAGCATAATATGTTCCTAGGACATGTTACTTGGTGCCTGGTTTGACTATGGGGATTGCTCAAAAAGAGAAACAATTTTACATGATACCATTTGGTGAAAAGCCAAGCCAAAATTTATGATCACCAAACTTGGCTCATACAAAAAAGTTATAAACTATGTTGCTCGGACTCAAAAACGGGTATCCGATACGGGTACATGTCTGGGAATCAGATTATTTTCTTCTAAAATCTTTAAGTCATGGGATACGGTGAAAAGAACACAAAATTTTGACATGGGTGTATTGATACGTATTATAAACTTCAAATTAATTTAGAAATTTATAGATTGGTAATTATAGATGTGTTTCTTGGGGACGTAAATGATTCCTCTTTTGATTTCAAATGAAATCTCACACCAACAATGAGAGAAAAAACAGAATACCTAGATGGTAGGCTATTATATTTCCAATAGCTGAAAATAAAACGACAAGAGCCACACCCTATATCTTCAAAATAGCTATAGTATCTAAATAAACTAAAGAAGTCCATGAAAAAGAGTTTTGTTGGTTGAGTTTACAAGTAACTTACAAACAAGAAAACTTCCTAATTTGGGGAAAACTTTTCACAAATTGAGATCCCTTTTTTTTTTTTTCTTTTTTTATGCAACTTACCATTTGCACACTCCTCAAGAAGCTTATTGACTTTTCTTGATTCTCCCCATCAAAATTCTGTGTTTTCCTCCACATATACACAAACAAGCAATTATATTCACATTACAATTTTTGATTCATACACCTCATTTTAATTCAAATAAGATCCACAATCTTTGCTCATTGTGATCTTTATATCCCTAACATTTTTTGATGCATTCTTATCATCAATATTTCATTAACGAACACATCTCATCTCATCTCTAATAATGGTTATTGTCCAAATGTTCATTAGACGAAAGTTTATTTTTTCATCATATTTTTAGGAAAAAAAAATATGCAAAAGTGATAAATTGTTTTTTTCTTTCAATTCAAAGCATCCAAATATAATTTTTTTTAAAAAAAAAATCATCTTCAATGACTAGATGTGGCAATTAAATAAAGGTTGAAGACGTGAATTGAAGAAAAGTAAAGAAAAAAGTGTTATAATAGCCAAAGATCGAGGACTTTAATTATAATTAAAATGTGGTACAATAAATAAAATTAGTGGTGCAAATATAATTAGCCTACAGAAAATCCTCAGAAGAAATAAATCGGACATATTTCTCCATCCCACATGAGATCATTACGGACAGAGCCTTTTGAAGATAAGAAATTACAAACCATAAAACCGAACAAAATAAACCAAAATTAAAGTAAAATAAAATAATAAATAATAAATAGAGAACAAAGGTAGATCAATGGAAATGCAGGTAAATGAGAATTACCATAGCCAAGGAGGACATTATTGAGAGAGGCAAAAACAGCACAAGCAATTACATATTTCCTTGTACTGTTCATCTTCGTCTCCAACGGATTATGTTGCTCAAAATCGCCATCATAATCAGTCAACTCAGAATCCATTCTTCTATACTTGTTCTTTGCTCCCAAAGGCACACCACTCAATCCCATCTCCCCATCCCCATTTTCTTGGATACCCGCCATACCCATCTCAACAAGGCAGGCACCTAGATTCTAACAGCAAAAACCCAGAAAAATACAATAGGTTTTATGAAGTTCTCACAGTGAAAATTGATAAAGAGTGCGAGTGAGATAAAGAATTTCAGATCTGAAAGGGTAACACGAGAAGACTTTGCGGTTGGGACCAGTTTTGTCATGTAAGCAACTCTTTCATTCTTACAAGATTTATATTGACCTCTTACTTTTTTGGATGATACATGTACAATATTTCTTACTATCCCTCTTACAACTCTTGACTATTTGAGCTGACACAACACTACCTATGGCCCACCAAATTGCTCAAGATGAAGACACAGGAAAAGGAAGTAATAATTAATACACTAAAATAAACTAAAAAGTAAAAACAAATAAAAATATAAACAGAACACAAAATGTCTTTAATCAACAATGTGATACGAGTAAAACAACATTATGTCTAATTTCTCAAAATAAAGTTCAGTAAATAGTTCATCAATATGGCGAGTTCGTTGACTCCATTTCAGGTTCTCGATTTCTCATTTCTTTGTTTTGTTTTTTTATTTTACTGATCTGATTTTTTTTTAAGTTTCATTGATCTAATGTTAATAATCGAGTTTTTAAATTTATTTTTTACATTTCTGTGCAATGGATTTTGTATATCCCATTGAATGTTTGAAGTGGATTTTATAAATAATGAGTTTTCAGTTCAATAATAGTTGGGTGGAATCACTGGCTACGCAGATATCCGGCAACAATGAAGAGATTCAAGAGACAGATGACAGAGGTAATACATTATATTAATAGGAATTGTTCACATGGTGATGGATTTTTAAATCTTTGTCTATGCATATCAGCACAAGCTGGAGCTGAAATTTATTGGGTCCCTTTTGATGGATAACTTTTCATCTTTTGTCTAGTTATTCTCAAACATAATAATGGACATTGTGAACCAACCGTATAAAACACATAACAATGTGGTGCTTGGAGTATTAGACTTGATTTTTTATATGTAAAAGTAATTGGAGATGTTAACAGGTTCTTATTTGTTACTTATTATCAATGTTCATGTAAAGAATTTGTGTTCTAGCTTGGTTAATAATTTACACAAGTACTTTGTTGACTAATTTAGGCGACATCAAACAAGATTTTAGCATAAGATCAAAATTGTTATTTTCTTTTATTTCTTTAAATGCAGGAAATGAAAATTTTGAAGAAGTGGATGACATAATTTTGGTAGAATCGGATAATGAGACAAGGCTAGAGGAAAATGTCGACTTATTGAAAGATGATATGTTAGGTGAAGATGACGCGGTTGTGCCTAGGGTGGGTATGGAGTTTAAGGATGAAAATGAAGTGTACGAATTTTACAGAAAATATGCCTATCGCCTTGGTTTTCCAGTGAGAAGAAGAAATTCAAGAAAGGGAGATGATGGTGTGGTTAGATATGTGACGTTGACATGTGGTCGAGAAGGCCGAATACCTAGTAATACAACCAATTCAATGAAGCCGCAACCAACCATGCAGACAGGTTGTAAAGCAAGGGTGGTAGCCTCTGAGATTAACGGAACATGGAGAATTAATTCGATCCATCTTGAGCATAATCATCCCATAAGTCCTTCGAAGTCCAGGTTGTTTCGATGCAACCGAAAATTGAGTGCAACTGTCAAACGACGGCTTGAAGTAAATGATATGGCTGGAATTCCACTACACAAAAGTTATAACTCTACTATTGTTGAGGCGGGTGGTTATGAAAAGATGTTGTTCGTGCAAAGGGATTGTCGAAACTACATTCAAAAGGCTAGACGATTAAGACTTAAAGAAGGGGATGCAACTGCAATACAATCATTCTTTTCAAAAATGCAAGCAGAGTGTTCTGGATTTTACTTTAGCATCGACTTGGACGAAGATTCTCGATTGAGTAATGTGTTCTGGGCAGACAACAGGTCTAGACATGCTTATAAGGAGTTTGGCGATGTCGTCACATTTGATACCACATATCTCACTAATAAGTACGCCATGCCTTTTGCCCCTTTTGTTGGGGTAAATCATCATGGAGAATCGATACTGCTTGGTTGTGGACTAGTTTCGAATGAGGATACTAGTACCTTTGTTTGGCTATTTCATACATGGCTTCAGTGCATGCATGGTCAGGCTCCACAAGGAATAATTACAGATCAAGACAAAGCTATGCAAAATGCAATTCATATGGTTTTTCCAAACACAAAACATAGATGGTGTCTGTGACATATAATGAAAAAGTTGCCTGAAAAATTTGGCTACCACGTAGATAAAAGTTCCATATTTTCAACTATACAAGAATTGGTTTATGATTCACAAAGTGTTGAAGAGTTTGAAGAAGGTTGGGGAGCGATGATCGATAAGTATGAATTGTGTGGCAATGATTGGTTGTCAGGTCTTTACGAGCAAAGAGGGCGTTGGGTTCCTTGTTTTTTAAAATCTAGTTTCTGGGCAAGAATGTCAACAACTCAACGTAGTGAGAGTATGAATGCCTTTTTTGATGGGTATGTCCATTCGAGGACCTCGTTGAAGCAATTTGTCGAACAGTATGAGCGAGCCTTGAGGAGTAAGTTTGAAAAGGAGTTCCAGGATGATTGCAAGTCGTACTCGCAAATGGTTTCGTGTGAACTAAGTACGTTTTGGAGAAGCAATTTTAGCAGGTGTACACTATTTCTAAATTTAGAGAGTTTCAAGATGAGTTCACTGGAAAGTTTTATTGTGAGATTATATCTGCCAAGGAGGAGTTATTCGGGATGATGTACGAGGTACAAGAGGATGTCATATATAATGAGCGAGTGAAGAAGAAAATATTTTATGTTTTATTCCATAGAGAGACATGCAATATTGGTTGTAGCTGTCACTTGTTCGAGTTTCGTGGAATAATATGCCGACATGCAATTTCTGTCTTAATTCATAATAACGTCCAATCACTTCCAGATAAGTATATATTGCGGAGATGGAGGAAAGACGTGTACAGAGCCCACACGAGGGTGGTAGTCAACTACAATGGCTTGATTAGTACACCTGATCAGTTGAGATATGACCAGATGTGCCAAGACCTACAGTTGCCAACTTTGATTCATCCCCCCTCTTCACAGAATGTTATATTAAATGCTGAAGGTAATAAGATGGTTAAAGCTTTACATTACCATTTGCTTGTATCATTAGTGATGTATAATGTCTGTATTTTTTTTACTAGGTGGTGCCATGCTATACTACTTTCCATCTAGCCAGAGTAAAAATGGAACGAGCGTGTGAAGGGTTCGATGCGTTGCGTTGGAAACAAGATGGATTTGTCGAATTTGTAATGACTACTAATGCATTTTGTGACAGTTGGAAACAAGATGGATTTGTTGGATTTGTAATTACAACTAGTGTATTTTGTTACAGTTGAAAACAAGGTGGATTTGTAATGACTACTAATATATTTTTGTTGGATTTGTAATTACAACTAATGTATTTTGTGACAGTTGAAAACAAAGTCGATTTGTAATGACTACTAATATATTTTTTGACATGTATCTTGTGACTATATACGTAAATTTTGTATATTAGTACTTTACTATTTTTAGTTCACAATTTTGGCTATTCCAATGTGATGCTTTGAATATACAGTCAAGAGGATATTAATGCTCATGACGTGAAATTCCACTAAATTGATAGTATTTTGCATATTTATGAAAATTTGTAGAATGTTTGGATTTGTTTATTTAATTACAGGTATTTTTGGATTTTTTCCAAATAGAAAAGGTATTGTGGTGGAAAGGTATTGTGGTGGAAAGTTGGCTGTAGTCAGATGTGTCAGCCCAAATAAGCAAGAGTTGTAAGAAGTATTGTAAGAGATATTGTACATGTATCATTATCCTACTTTTTTTATGTTCTGATGGACCTTTCAAACTAACAGCTGTAGACTAATCTCTTTTTCCATTTTTCTCCTTTGCAAATTACATACTTGGTCATTGAACTTTAACTGACATCTCAATTAGATAGGTTTTGATTAGTTTCAAATGTCACCGCTGTTATTTTTTGTTAGCTTCGTCTCCAAAGTAACAAAATTGCTTATTTGGCAGCCAACCATGATAGATATTCAATGTAGTTGCTTTGTGGCATGCCCGACTAAGGTTCTGTTTGGAAATGAAAGAAATTTCTCAATTTTTTTTTCAACTGCATATTTTTTTGAATTCACCACTTTTCCCAATATATACAACCACATATTCCCTCAATTTTTTTTTCTTATTACCAAACATACTCTAGTCTCTGAATATTGTATCACATGAAAAGTGTCAATAAATTACACAATGAAATGAAAAGTGTCAATAAATTACACAATGAAATTAATCCAATTATCATTCATTTTCTTATTTCTTTCAAGCCAACTATTCTCATGGAATCGAGTAGATAAGTGGAGGTAGAAGGTTGGACGGACTTATTTAGTTGGATAGATATTACAATATTGAAGAAGTGGAATAAATTTAAAAACTATTCATTTTACTATAGATTCTTATAAATTAAGACAAGTTTAGCATACAGTCTAAACAATTACATGACAATATGCAAGATTTCATTTCTTAAAAGTGAATCTGCATGTTTGGGTAAGTTTAAGAGAGCTGTTTGGGTAAGTTTAAGAGAGCGTCCTCAACATGAAATTTGAAGGATTTTAGAATTTCACAACATTTCATATATCCTCAATTTGAAACTTTATAGAAACCGTCAAAATACAAGGTTCTCAGTATTGAATTTCAATTGATTCTATAAGATTTCGGTGTCCTCTACAATTTATGAATTTATATGGATTTCTTATATGAATGAAATTGAAAGGATTGTGATGGATTTTAAATTATAAATATGAAAGCAAGATTCTTCAACAAATTCGACCACGACCCTTTGAATTTCCAATTCCACCATTTTTCTAATAAAAAATTGAAAATAATAATAAGAAAGAACAAAACATCACATGTATTTCTCTCAACTTGCATGTTTCCCTCGTCTCCATCTCCCTCCTCTCACCATAACATTTCAAACACTTGTTCTCCTACTCTCTCTCCTCCACCGTAACACCGTCGCCTCTCTCATAACAGCCTTTGATTTAACAATAATGCTCATCAGATGGCCCAAATACGAAATTCAATTGATCAATGTTGAAAATCTCAATACCCCCCCCCCCAAAAAAAACAAATTCACCGTCTTTTAGCATGAAATTCAACGCACAAATCATTGTTACAAACGAAAATTTTGGACCATACATGTAACGCCCCGAATTCCGTGTGGAGCCCGGGACGCCACTTCGTCCTTCAAATCTGATTTTATTGCGGAAAATAAATTTAATTCAATACGTCACATTCATTATTTGAAACCTTCAGCGGAAATTTGATTAATTTAAAATATAGAACAATTCATAAAACTTGTATCTCAATTATTTAAAAGAAATTAACGATAAATAATTTAACGAGTAACATTCGTAAAATTGACTAAAAATTCTCATCATTTATTAAATTTGCCACAGCTGCCCTTTCATTCGCCGCCTTCTCCGAGATCTGCAAAAACTGTTAAAAATGGAATGAGCATTTCGAAAGAAATACTCAGTAGACTCATCGCCAATAATTAATTTACAGAATAATTGAACACGTAACTATGCAATCATACAATGACATCATTCTCATATTCTTGGGCTATTTTATTTTCAAAATCAAGGCTCGTAAAATCATAGGGTGTGGGTAGTCTCGTCTCGTGCACTTAAGGCACATAAGTTATGCATAACATCATCATTTCTCATTTATCTCATAAGAGATATTCTTTTCTCGTCTCATGCATTAAAGCATGTAAATCACGTAATTTCACATAAGACATGCAATTATAATTTAAACTAATTAATGGGGGCGAGTCTACCTCAAATCACGAGTCTGAAAGTTGAGCAAGAAAATTCATGTTGTTCTTCTAAATGTCCAAGCGCCTCGTCTAGCTCATAAGTTACATTAGCCTTTAGAAATTTATAGTTTATTAAATTTTGAGGACTGAAATGATTATTTTAAAACTTGGAGGACTAAAATGAATACTTTGAAAATTGAGAGACTAAAATGAATACTTTTGAAACTTGAGATTTATAATCAAATGAATTAAATCGGCAGGGACTGAAATAAACGGTTCATAAATCTTGGGACTAAAATAATAACTTTTGAAATTTAAAGTACGATTTAAAACATTTAAAGCTGTAGGGACTGATCTGAAACCTTTTAAAACTTGAGGACTAAAGTGCAAATTATCAAAATTTTATAAATATCAACGCTCCTCTCTCTCCTTCATTTCCATTTTCAGGATATAGAGGGAAAAAGAGAGCGCTGGCGACGGCACAGGCTCCATCGCCGGTTCGGCGCCTCCGGCGGTTCAGGCGGAAATAGCGTCATCGACACATGGCGGCGGTAGGAGTGGTGCAGTGAAGAAAAGAGGAGTATTCTTGGTGTGAAAAACGAAGGTACACCGAGGCTCAAAGATATGATTTTCCGTTGAAAAAATCCGGTCTAAATCGCCGGCGGTCGGAGGTAAGTTATTTGGAGGGTTTATTCTTGGTTTTGGATTTTGATTTGGGTGTCGATTGATGCGAATTTGAAGTTGGGCAGTGGCGGGTCTCGTGTGGTGGTGGCGGTTCCGGTGGTTCGGGGAGTGGCGTGGATTGGCAGTTGTGTAATTGATTTTTTTTTGGTTTGGGTGTGTTGTGGGCAATGGGGTGATGGTTTCGACGTGGTGACGACTGTGGTGGATTGCGTGATGATAATGATTAAATTTCTTGGCAGCTTGGTGGTTTTGATGTTGCAGATTGGTTCGATTGTGTTTTTGGGAAATTGGTGGTGGTTCGAGGTTCTGGAAGTTATTCATTGCAGATTGTGTACTGGTTTGAGTAGGGGATATGGAGTTTGGGAAATTGGTTGGGAAAATGGTGGAGGTTTGGGTTTGGTTCAGCAGGAATGGAGATTTGGGTTGAAGTTTTGACAGTGGCTCGGTTATCGTGTGTGATAGTCAAATTGAGAAGTGACCCAATCTTGAGGGGAATGGAAGATTATAAACTTGTAGTGTGTGTTCAAATTTGGCAGGCGCATGATTGGTGATCGAGGAAAAGGGAAGTATGTCTTGTGAGTTGCCTGTTAATTTTGGTAGCATATAATTTGGGAGTGATGTTCGAATTGTGCAGATTATGGGGTTGACTGTGAATGATGCAGGTGAATGGGAAAATATTAAGTGTGAGTTGTGCTAAAATTTGGTAAATGTACGATTGATGATGATTGAGGGAGATAGGATTTGATTTTGGGATATGGGTATGTTATTGGGGAAAATGTGTGGAAATTGGAGGGAGTTTTGGGAAGGATTATGCTAATGAATTGGTTGGGAGTGATCTTGGCTGAATTAATGTATGGTATGTTATGGTAGTGGTGGTGGATGCATTGATGCAGGCGATGGAGATTTAAATCTGTGGCAGCTGATTATGGTCGGGTTTGGAGGTGATATAATGGAGTTATAATATGCATAGCTTGTCTGTGGGAAAATGGTAATCGGTGGTAATTGGGGAAGGATTTTTGGGTTGATTGAGGGAAATTGCAGAGAATGTGGGTGTCAGAATGGCGATTGGTTTGGCAGCTGAAATGGAGGAAACTGAGAAGAGGCTGGCTTGATTTGCAGATTGGATATTAAAGTTTGATTGATGACTGAAATTATTGAATTAAGAATTAGCCAAATTGGGGAAAACGTGTGAATAAGAAATGGGAGGAAATGGTGTTGATTTGCAAGAGGATAAAGGTTGATTGACTTAAATTGAGAAATCATAAAATTGGGAAAAATGATAGGAAACATGCATGGAATTTGATTGAGGGAGTTGAGGGAAAAATTTAGGAAATGGAGATAAAATACTTTGGATTTAAAATAATTTGAATTCCATAAATCGAAAATTGAATTTTAAAATAAATAATGGACTTGGACATAAAATCAAATAATTTGAATAATCTACTAAAAGTTGAAATCTGGACTTAAGAATAAATACTGAAAATGATTCACTTTAATTGAACTGGAATTTGACTAAGATAAATTTAAAATAAAATTTTACTTCGTTGGCTAGACTATCTCGTTTTTAAAATAAATAGACAAAGTCGTAGCGACATATTTTTAAAATAATTATTTATTTAAATAAGTCATGGAAAATTCTCGGTCGCTACAACCCTATCACCTTAAAATAATTTCGTCCTCGAAATTTAAAAAAAAATTTCTAGATTTAAAATAATTGGATACTTCAACGTTTCTTCTTTCTTAAAATCTTAAAATAATTAATATGACTAGACAAGAGCGCTGGTTTTGAATAATAATCGTTGAGGTTGGAGAGTCGTAACGACAAGTTTGGTAAAACAAGTCTTTTAGTTTGAAAATTTCTCGATCGCTACAAACTTCTCCACTTAAAATAATTTCGTCCTCGAAATTTTAAACTTTCTTGATCTAAATATATCTGGGTATTAAGCCAGACTTCTTTCTTCTTTCTTTTCTCAAGTAGTTTCAGCACTACCTTGTGTACCCCATTGGACTTTGACTAGAGAAACCTCTTTATTAATCTCTACTATTTCTTTAAGAAATCATATCGCACCATAATAATCAATCATTATGAAGTCTATCCTCATTCTTCTCAAGCTTTTTATAACGAATGACCCAAGATCAATTGTAACATTTCAACTCACATGAATATTTTTCCGTGTAATATGCCTAATAGCATGTTATCCACAAATCAGTAATATCATCAGCTTATCGTATACGAGAATCTATTGGTATTTCCTATGTATGCCTGAAATGATCATATAACTCCACATTTACATTGATACTTAATCGATTGCACACTTCACCAATCGGGATGTTTATAAATAACAATCTCCAAAATTATCAAAACTTTAACTCCAAATTGATACTCCGTTCAAGACTTCACTCATGCTAACCTAAGCCGCAACGTAAATAAACAACCAATAACTCTCAACCATCCTATACTTGAAAAATAATATTTCCTCATTGTTCAAAGGTCAACCAAAATTTCCCTTTCATAATCTCGAAGTGTCTCCAACAAAATCCTCAAATGTTCCTCATATTGTTTACTATCTCTAGGATAAACCAAAATACCGTCCATGAATACAACGAAAAACATATCCAATTAATGTTGGAAAATTCAGTTCATCAATTCCATAAATATTGTCAGTGGTTATTTATTCAAAACTTTAAATCTTTTCATCCAAATTTCAATCAAATACTTAAGCAAGAAGACAAAACTTAACCCAAAAATAAGTCTAAGCATCACTATATTATCAAAAACCCAAAATTCAATTCTTTCTTCTTGCTACTATAAGCTTTAACTTCATATCAAATTCCAAAATTAAATCTCTGACGTATGTGTACCATAACCTAATTAAATCATGAAATAGAACATGATCTAGTCTCCAAATTCCAATTAAATCACTATTTTCCCATAAAAAAAAATCACAGTTATAATCGTCAATCATGACATATATAAAGTAACCATTTTCATCTGATGCAATATCTACGTACATAGTCTGACATCCCTTTGATAGGAGCATACACTAGATCTAAATTCCTTGGTTGACTTCTTGTGAAAGGTGCCCTGTCCTAAACCAATTATGCAAAGTTCCAATTATGCGGGGTTTATCCATTTCTCTTAGTTAAAATTACGAGGACGTAAAAATATTTAAAAAAAAACTTATTCAAATTATGCTCAAAACTCGTTTTCTTTCTTTCTTTCTTTCTTATTTCTTATTTCGGATACAAAAACTTCTCATTCTTTCTCATCAAATTCTCAAAATACTTCACTTCTCATGTATCCGAAATCATCATAACATAAACTTCATGATAAAATCATTTACCTTCGGAGTTGGCGGAGCGAACGATGGCAGTGGCAAAAGTCGTCAAAACATTGTCGTCAAAATATTATTTATTATTATTTTTCAAAAAAAAAAAAAAAAATTCTTTTCAAAATTTGCAAGTCTACAGAAACGTAGACCCGCTCTGATACCACGCTGTAACGCCCCGAATTCCGTGCGGAGCCCGGGACGCCACTTCGTCCTTCAAATCTGATTTTATTGCGGAAAATAAATTTAATTCAATACGTCACATTCATTATTTGAAACCTTCAGCGGAAATTTGATTAATTTAAAATATAGAACAATTCATAAAACTTGTATCTCAATTATTTAAAAGAAATTAACGATAAATAATTTAACGAGTAACATTCGTAAAATTGACTAAAAATTCTCATCATTTATTAAATTTGCCACAGCTGCCCTTTCATTCGCCGCCTTCTCCGAGATCTGCAAAAAATGTTAAAAATGGAATGAGCATTTCGAAAGAAATACTCAGTAGACTCATCGCCAATAATTAATTTACAGAATAATTGAACACGTAACTATGCAATCATACAATGACATCATTCTCATATTCTTGGGCTATTTTATTTTCAAAATCAAGGCTCGTAAAATCATAGGGTGTGGGTAGTCTCGTCTCGTGCACTTAAGGCACATAAGTTATGCATAACATCATCATTTCTCATTTATCTCATAAGAGATATTCTTTTCTCGTCTCATGCATTAAAGCACGTAAATCACGTAATTTCACATAAGACATGCAATTATAATTTAAACTAATTAGTGGGGGCGAGTCTACCTCAAATCACGAGTCTGAAAGTTGAGCAAGAAAATTCATGTTGTTCTTCTAAATGTCCAAGCGCCTCGTCTAGCTCATAAGTTACATTAGCCTTTAGAAATTTATAGTTTATTAAATTTTGAGGACTGAAATGATTATTTTAAAACTTGGAGGACTAAAATGAATACTTTGAAAATTGAGAGACTAAAATGAATACTTTTGAAACTTGAGATTTATAATCAAATGAATTAAATCGGCAGGGACTGAAATAAACGGTTCATAAATCTTGGGACTAAAATAATAACTTTTGAAATTTAAAGTACGATTTAAAACATTTAAAGCTATAGGGACTGATCTGAAACCTTTTAAAACTTGAGGACTAAAGTGCAAATTATCAAAATTTTATAAATATCAACGCTCCTCTCTCTCCTTCATTTCCATTTTCAGGATATAGAGGGAAAAAGAGAGCGCTGGCGACGGCACAGGCTCCATCGCCGGTTCGGCGCCTCCGGCGGTTCAGGCGGAAATAGCGTCATCGACACATGGCGGCGGTAGGAGTGGTGCAGTGAAGAAAAGAGGAGTATTCTTGGTGTGAAAAACGAAGGTACACCGAGGCTCAAAGATATGATTTTCCGTTGAAAAAATCCGGTCTAAATCGCCGGCGGTCGGAGGTAAGTTATTTGGAGGGTTTATTCTTGGTTTTGGATTTTGATTTGGGTGTCGATTGATGCGAATTTGAAGTTGGGCAGTGGCGGGTCTCGTGTGGTGGTGGCGGTTCCGGTGGTTCGGGGAGTGGCGTGGATTGGCAGTTGTGTAATTGATTTTTTTTTGGTTTGGGTGTGTTGTGGGCAATGGGGTGATGGTGTTCCGATGGTTTCGACGTGGTGACGACTGTGGTGGATTGCGTGATGATAATGATTAAATTTCTTGGCAGCTTGGTGGTTTTGATGTTGCAGATTGGTTCGATTGTGTTTTTGGGAAATTGGTGGTGGTTCGAGGTTCTGGAAGTTATTCATTGCAGATTGTGTACTGGTTTGAGTAGGGGATATGGAGTTTGGGAAATTGGTTGGGAAAATGGTGGAGGTTTGGGTTTGGTTCAGCAGGAATGGAGATTTGGGTTGAAGTTTTGACAGTGGCTCGGTTATCGTGTGTGGTAGTCGAATTGAGAAGTGACCCAATCTTGAGGGGAATGGAAGATTATAAACTTGTAGTGTGTGTTCAAATTTGGCAGGCGCATGATTGGTGATCGAGGAAAAGGGAAGTATGTCTTGTGAGTTGCCTGTTAATTTTGGTAGCATATAATTTGGGAGTGATGTTCGAATTGTGCAGATTATGGGGTTGACTGTGAATGATGCAGGTGAATGGGAAAATATTAAGTGTGAGTTGTGCTAAAATTTGGTAAATGTACGATTGATGATGATTGAGGGAGATAGGATTTGATTTTGGGATATGGGTATGTTATTGGGGAAAATGTGTGGAAATTGGAGGGAGTTTTGGGAAGGATTATGCTAATGAATTGGTTGGGAGTGATCTTGGCTGAATTAATGTATGGTATGTTATGGTAGTGGTGGTGGATGCATTGATGCAGGCGATGGAGATTTAAATCTGTGGCAGCTGATTATGGTCGGGTTTGGAGGTGATATAATGGAGTTATAATATGCATAGCTTGTCTGTGGGAAAATGGTAATCGGTGGTAATTGGGGAAGGATTTTTGGGTTGATTGAGGGAAATTGCAGAGAATGTGGGTGTCAGAATGGCGATTGGTTTGGCAGCTGAAATGGAGGAATCTGAGAAGAGGCTGGCTTGATTTGCAGATTGGATATTAAAGTTTGATTGATGACTGAAATTATTGAATTAAGAATTAGCCAAATTGGGGAAAACGTGTGAATAAGAAATGGGAGGAAATGGTGTTGATTTGCAAGAGGATAAAGGTTGATTGACTTAAATTGAGAAATCATAAAATTGGGAAAAATGATAGGAAACATGCATGGAATTTGATTGAGGGAGTTGAGGGAAAAATTTAGGAAATGGAGATAAAATATTTTGGATTTAAAATAATTTGAATTCCATAAATTGAAAATTGAATTTTAAAATAAATAATGGACTTGGACATAAAATCAAATAATTTGAATAATCTACTAAAAGTTGAAATCTGGACTTAAGAATAAATACTGAAAATGATTCACTTTAATTGAACTGGAATTTGACTAAGATAAATTTAAAATAAAATTTTACTTCGTTGGCTAGACTATCTCGTTTTTAAAATAAATAGACAAAGTCGTAGCGACATATTTTTAAAATAATTATTTATTTAAATAAGTCATGGAAAATTCTCGGTCGCTACAATACAAATTTGAAAGCAATTATCTTACATTCTCGTACAAGGGAATTCATGTCGGAGATGTTGTAACTTCAAAGCCAACTGCCAAGTTTTTACCACAAAATAGATTTCTTTAAATGTTGGTTTTGAATTCGTGTCAAGAAATTCAAGTTTGGGTTGGACATTTCTTCAGAAAGATTGGAATTCAACGAGGTTTCCAATTTGATAGGAGGTTGAGTTGATGAAGGTATTAAAAAAGTAGCAGAACATATTGATTCAGCCAAAAAAAAAAAAAAAATGAAGAATTAAAACGTGATTGAAATTTCAGATTTTGAATTCTATTCCTGCATATCAAATATTGATTAATACATTGTCAAATTCGCATTCATATAAAGATTTTTAGTATTGTAGAAAAACAAAAGAGATAGGAGAAGAAGAATTTTTAGTATTAAAGATTGTGGTATACATAAAGATTAGTAAGAGAAAACTTGAAGGATATTTATGTCATTATATTTTTCCTTATTTTAATAAAAAAATAAAAAATAAAAAATAGTGGTGTAGAAAATATTTTAGTGGAGGGAGTATGGTTTCTTTCCAACAAGTTCCATCAAAATTTACTAAAATTCGTGGAATAGATTTCCATTAAAATCTAAGAGTTTTTACAAAACTCTATTAAAATTCATAAAATTCGTGAGAATTCATGAATCTAAAAAAATTCATTAAATTCTATATTGGGGACACCCCCTTTAAATATAACAATTGAATTTGAATTAAATTATTTGTTTTGTTGGTCAACACATTAAAAAAAATATATAGCTGTCAAATCTCACCAGATAATTTGATCCGATCAAAGTATAAATTATAAAATTATCGAGTAAATGATTCATAGTTTGAATTTACCACAGAAAGCTCCTCATTACACAAGTCACATCACCACATTCATTCAGTTGAGTGCCAAGCAACAATGATGAAGGTTGACACGAGACTGAAACTGGAGTTTTACTAGAGATTTAGTAGTTCCATGGTTGCATATTGAGTCAATCACATGTGATTGTGTCATCTATATTTGATCTCAATATTCAACCAATGTGTCATTTAATATTTATCGCAACATTTGAAACATATGTATTAATAAGTAATACGAAACTGAATTCATATTTGGTCAAATAAATTATGTTTAAGAGCATCTACAATGAGACATTGTCTAAATACAACGTCTAACTATTTTTTTGACAAATGACAAAAACTGCTTATGTGACATAATTACTGCTAGATATTGTCTAACACAATGTCTAGTATTAATTTAACAATTTTTATCCAATTAAAATATTTATCTCTTTCATTTTTCTTGGAAACAAATAATAATTTACTACGTATGCACAATGAACATTGTTGCATTCGAGAAGTTTTTTAATTTTAATGTATTTGCCACATATACACAGTAAACATTGTCTTATTGGAGATGCTTTTCCCAGTGATCAAACATTTTCCTTAGGGTGTATTTGATTGCATGTGTGGAAAAGGGAAATAAATTTTAATTACATGGTAAACATTTTCTCAAACTTGACAAAGTCATAAATCATGACTAATGAATGTTATTGCTCGTGCTAATTTTGTTCGATCTTGTGTAATAAATGTATCGAATATGCTTTGAATGATATATTTTGGATTTGGCATATTTATAAATTTACCCAACATAATTATTGCATAAATGATGGAATTAGACCTTTAGTTGGTAACACTATATTTATAAACTAATTTGGGGTCGTGGAGATAAATAATAACATGATGAAATATATTATTTCCCTTAATTACATTATTTTCCCTATGCATTCACTACTTCTCTAGTATAGCGAATGTTTTATGTTGTGAGTTGTGACAAAACGTTTATGAACCAAACAATATCAACTCAAATCGTTGATTCAAAAGACAACCGTATTGAATTGCATAAAATTGGAAAAACTCCAAGAATAATAAGTTTTATGTCAAAAAGAACTGCTTCACAACTCAAAACAAAGAAGCATAATTAGTAAACACTGACCCTAAAAACGAGAAATAAAGAAAAAGACAAAATTAGACATAATAATTTAAAGAATTCAATTTTTACTTGTCTAAACGATTTCAAAAGCCCAAAATCCATAATCAGAGCCCGAATGAGAATCTTATGCCAAATTCTTTGAAAACTTCGACATCGAACAATCCCACACGTTCAAATAAGCCAGTGCTCGATGATAAGTTTATTTTATACACTTATTCATATGTCAAAATTAGAATATTTTATCATTGTTTTAGAATAAATGCTATTTAATTGTGTTTAATTGTTTACATTTCAGAAAAAAAATATCTCAAAAAGATGAAGAATGAAGAAATTGATGGAAATAATGCACACTTGGATGACTTCTGGAGCTAAATTGAGCAATGGAGAGGTTAACGACGTTAACCTTGTGGAGTAGATTGTTGTGTATATGATGCATAACATTTTTAGGATGATTCATGGCTTTAGTTCTTGTGATATCCCTTGATTTCCACAATGCACTCCAAGTGTTTGATGGAATGCCACAAAAAATTATTATTCAAATTTGAGAAAACCTTTCGAGCATATATCTTCATAACATGTTTATCATTTATTTTCCGTGATTAGTTCATGGTTTGGATTATTACGTAGCATGAAATTCATGAAAACCATTCTTGCAGTATGGCAGCCCCATTGCAGGATCACAACACCTAAAAGTCAGCTCACGTCACCTATTTCTCCATAGTTTTTCACGACCCTATTTAACTCCAAACTATCTAAATTTTTAATATGTTGCGGATTAGGTTGTGAACTTTAACATGTCAAAAGATGTCTCAAAATTTTTGTGTGTTTCTAGGCGATGTTAAGGCCTGAATATGTGTGGTTGAACATTTTTGAAAATTCATGAAATTGCTTTATCTTTAGTTTGGGGGTGTTGGTGTTGAATATTCATTATTTCTTATTGATGTTTGTGATTTCTAATGCTATTTATCCCTTTTTTGCAAGGAACACACTAATAAAAATGCCTCAAATCAAGTTGAGCAATGTAAAGTAAGGGTCAAATTCTTCAAAAGTGCAATCAAAGGGAAGCTTCAAAGGAATGAAACATCTCCATCAACCTATATACCTGGGAAGTGCTAATTCTCTCTCTTTTGTCTTGTGTAAGGATTTGTTTAACACACGTAGGGGAAAATTCATGCAACTTGAATGTAGGAATGACTTGTTAATCCCTAAACTTAGATCATTAGACATCCTGTCCCTAAATTAGAACAAACAACTCAAAAAGTAAGGGACCGTTCTCTTTATGTTTCGATTTTGAATTTTGAGTTTTGGATTTTGTTTTGAATTTTGGATTTTGGTTGTTTATTTTGGGATTGCTGAAAACATGTTCTCTTTGTGATTTTGGAAAACTATTTTAAAAAATAGAAAACTGAAAAATGTGTTTACTTTGTAATTTTATGATATATTTATTTTGTGATATTTTATATGTAAAAAATGGTTGATTTGTTGAATTACATTAATTTTAATGTCAATAAATCAGTTAGTTCTCTATGTCAATAAATTCATCATTAATATTGTTTCAGCTAAATAAAAATCCAACCCCATACCTACAAAATCTTAATATGGATCTATATATAATGGCAAAATAATATAAGAGCTTCAAGTGAAGGAAGTGTCTCACATTTAAAAAAAAAAAAAAAAATCTTAACATGGATCTATATATAATGGGAAAATAACATAAGAACTTCAAGTGAATGACGTGTCTCTATATAATGGCACAATAACATAAGAATTACAAGTGAAGGAGGTGTCTCACATTTACAAAAAAAAAAAAAAAAAAAAAAAAAAATCTTAACATGGATCTATATATATGTCAAAATAATATAAGAATTTTAAGTAAAGGAAGTGTCTCACATTTAAAAAAAAAAAAAAAAAAAAATCTTAAACATGAATCTATATATAATGGCAAAATAATATAAGAACTTCAAGTGAAGGAACGCCCGTTTTGGTATTTTGGATTTTTTAATACAAAATATCCAAAACGCAATAAACTCGTTTTGAGTTTTCTTTGTATTTTTTTTTTTTGGAAAAAGAATTTTTAAAAATGGGCAAAGTGAACTCATATATTTTCGAAAATCGAAAACTCAAAACTGGCTTAAAACAGTAAAGAGAATAGTGCCTAAGTTTGGGGTGGAATGGTTGGAATGTGCATGTATTGATGTGTTGAGTAGCGACCGAGAATTTTTCGTGACTTATTTAAATAAATATATATTTTTTAAAAAACATGTCGCTACGAATTTGGTCATTTATTCTAAAAATTTGATTGTCTAGCCAATTATTAAGTGAAATTTAAATTTATTTTAATTGTAGTCAAATTCCAATTTTTATTAAAAATATTCCAAGATCACAAATAATTTTGTTTTATTCTACTTTATTTTTTTAAAAAAAAATTCCAAAATTCAAAATTTAAATTCTTAAAACCCATTTTTTTTTATCCAAATTAGATTCCAGCTTAATTTCTTTTTAAAATTCAAAAAACATCCAAATTTATCAATCTGATTTCACAATTATCCTGAAAATTATTTATGGTTAATCATGAATTCAACTTTATCATCTCCCAACCTACGTTTATCTGATAAAATTATGCAATTTCAATCAAAGTCCAACACTAACCTATCCAGCCATTATAATGTCGTTCACCATAACAAGTTCTGTAAGACCGCTTTTCATTTTATGGACAATTCTGAAATCCCACGTGATATTTATGTTAATGTTGTTATAAATTTTAAATTGATAATTTTTAATGTCTATAATTTTAATTATTTTGCAGTGAAAGAACTTGGACGCCGTCTCGATCAATGTACAATTTAAGTCTTATAAATTGTTTCTCAGTCAAATTGTTTACTTTAATTGTTAAGATTGCAAATTCTATATTTATTAATTTGTAAGTGGCGTGAATTGCATTCATTGAAATTGGAGGTAAAGTCTTTAATACATTTTAGTAATTTATAGAGGGTGTTGCACTAAATTTCGAAACTTAAGAGAGTTGAGGGACTGAATTGCAACTTTTAGAAAGTTTTGAATTTATAACCCTAACCCCCTCCTACACCCGACACACACTCTCGCTCTCTCCTTCTCTCGGCCTCTCTATCCCTCTCGCCTCTCAGCCTCTCGCTCTGTCTCGGTCTCTCCCTCTCCGTCTCTCTCACGGCTTCTTCTCCCTCGGTCAACGACACCACCACCACCACCACCACCGTGCACCCCCATCATGGTAAGGCCGCCCCTCCCTTCCCCTTCCCCTCTCACGCACACACACGAACCCGCACCCACACGGGTTCACTCACTTTCACGCGTACACACATACATATTTCCATATACACATGTGTATATATATATATATATATATAACGTTTATGTATGTACCTCCTATATAAAATTCAGATTTTAAAGGTTAATTTCAAATTTTCTGTGTTGTTAAAATTGATGGGTAGGATGCTTAGGTATAGATATATATTATTATGTATGTATAGGTATATGTAAATATGTAAATTTCGGTTTTTGTGTGGACATATGTATAAATTCAGATTTTTGGGAGTTATTTCTCAAATTTTCTTATGCTAATTTCAATGGGTAATGTGTATATATGTATGTATATATTGAATTTTGTGTGTAAAGAATCATGAAATTCATAATTAGGCTAATTGAAATTTTGGTTAATCTTCGAGTAATTCTGCAAATATCAAATTTTGGGGAAAGTAATATAAACGAGTTTTTACTTTCAGTTTGGATAAGATTGATAAATGACGTGAATAATTGACAAAAATGGATAAATGAATTGATTTTATATGTGGGTATACAAGTAATTTTCAAAGTCCCAGAAATAGGGTACTAGTTTGATTGATTAATATTTAATATTTAATTTGGATTATAATGGTCAATTTTCATAAGTGAGATTTTTTAAGGATTTATGGTACTTTGATTGAATTTTTTAGTGTAGAGTTCGAATTCAAAATTTGTTAATTTCAGATTTAAGAATTTGGTTATTTTTGGTTAATTTTAAAATTTAATTGAAATATTTTTGAGAAATTCAGATTTTATAACGATTAAAATGGTAAATTGATATTTTGTAAAGTTTGAGTTAAGTTAAATATTTTAATTTGAGTTTGAATTTAAAATATGAGAAACTTTCTAACGTGGATTGAAACTTATCTCTTCATTTCGATTATGGTTTTATGTGTTTTGGTTATTATGTAAAGTCACGTTTGGGCTAAATTGAAGTCTTAATCTCGGTCAATGTTTGATTCGTATTAAAATGAATAATGAATGTGTTTGCGAACTGAAAGTTATACTTTTTGACGAATGGAAATAATTGGACTTTTGGTACATTGATGTTACGGGCAACCAAGATACTTCCACTCACAATTTTGGACGGTAAATACTAAGAACGTCAGGTAAGTAAACTTCCCCTATTTTCATAGAAGTTAAATGTAAATGTGGAATGTGTAAATGACTGTTTACAACTTACTTGCTTTGATGAATTTCATTTACTTTGTGAAAGTAAATGTTATTAAGGAGAATGTTCAAGCATGCACATTATCATGTCATTGCATCATCAAGCATGCATTGACATCGAAATTGGGAAGTCAAATGTATTTAAATGAAAGAAATGTTTCAAGGTGCAAGTTTGTTCAAAAGTTATGTATCCCATGTTTTTAAGAAAGAATGGGTGTACTTCTAGTTCATGAAAGATGCGAGTGGGAAATGGGGCGTGGGGGACCAGCGTACCCTAATTAAGTCGCTTTGCGACGGAATGTCCAATCGTTTTGCGGTGGACTGTTAAACCGCTTTGTGGTGGGAAAGTGATGTGATCCGAAAAAGAAGCTAAGAACAATGTTATGATTCGGGACTAATCATCTTAAAGGAAGAGGGGATGATGTGATCCGAAAAAGGCGTCAAAAATGAGAAATCAAGATACGGGCAATTCCACAATATTCTACATGGGAAAATGAACAAGTTTCATGTTGGGCTCGAGTCGAGATTCAAATCAGATCAATTAATGTCAAAGGATAAGAAAATTGGGCAGAAGCTGACTTACGGCCGTAACACCCATTTTTACGGCCGTAACATCAACATCACTAAATTGGGCAGAAAGGCAATTACGACCGTAACGCATGATCTCACGGTCGTAAATGAAGTGGAAGTATTCACGGCCGTAATCCAAATACTCACGGCCGTAAACAGAGTTTTGTAACTTTTATTATTTTGTTCAGAAGGTCACTTACGGCCGTAAATAAAATTGTCACGGCCGTAACATATGCTTTTATTTTTAAACCGTAAGTAACTTACGGCAGTAAACTTAAAAGTTACGGCCGTAACTTATGCGTCGCAGTTTTGAATTAATTAGGCGGTTAGAGTTTTGTTTAGTTCTAGTTTATTTTGGTTATTTTAGTTATTTTAGCTATTTTAGCTTAATTAGAATTCTATTCAGAGTCAGTTAGCGACTAGGGTTTATTTTGCCTATTTATATGCTTTTCCATTCAATGTAAAAACAGAATACTTTTGATGAATAAAATTATTGAGTGTTTTTACTCTCTCTAAAGGTGAGAATTTTCCCTTTAAACATCGAACTTATCAAGATTCAAATCTTGTGGCGTTCAAAACAATTGAACTTATCATGGATCTGGACATTCCTTGTGGCGTTCCCCCTTTGTGGTTCTTATCTCCGCATCGTAACGGGTCTCGGGTTTAATATACCCCTGGTTCTTGCGTCGTGAGGTCGGAGTTGCATTTTTATCGTCCGTTCCAACCTGGATTCGGAACTTTCCAAGCATTATTCCGCGAACTACGACGAGGACCCCCTCCCGGGTTCTCATCAGAAAGTGAATGTTAAACCGCTTTACGGTGGAAATGTGAATGTTAATCTGGTTCCAAATAAGAATTGCCCACTGTTATCTGATTGACTAGAAGATACACCAAGTGAGCTCATGATGGAAATGAAGTGAAAGTTTTGAAATGAAGTGAAAGTTTGAAAAGTTCGAAAGTTCTGGAAAGTAAAGTAAATGGGGATACATATATGGAATTTTTAAAGCATTCATGTCATAGCATGCATTTCTTGCATAAAGTTTATTACTGAGCTTTAGCTCACCCTAATCACTCCCCAATATTTCAGGTATTGAAAGTTAGATGATTAGAGGAGAGCACTTGGCGGCAGGCGTAGGCAGTACCCGACTTGAATTATTTAAAATTGAATTTAATGATTTAATTTAAGTTTTCATTGGTTAATTCTTTCTTCGTTTACTCCTTAAACTATTCGTTTAAATTTAACTTTAAGTTATTATATTTCTAATATCGTTTATATCATCACTTATTTCACTTAATTAAAGTTTATTGATATAGAAATTTTTGTATCGAGAACTTTGGGATTGAGTTTGGATAAATGTGGTGATGTGGGAGTAAATATTGAATTGTGATTGGGTGTTGAATGTGGTTGAATTGTGGTTGACGTTTTAAATTGTTAGGTTGGGTATGATGTTCCTCTACAGGTTGGTTATGTCTAAGTTATAGAGGAGACTCTGCCGAAATTTTTGTAAAATTTTATAATAGAAAATGAAAAGTTTAAATGTTTTAAACGATTTATTTCCCCATATAATGTGAATGGAAGCTAATATGCCTAGGTTTATTTTGGTTATTTTAGTTATTTTAGCTATTTTAGCTTAATTAGAATTCTATTCAGAGTCAGTTAGCGACTAGGGTTTATTTTGCCTATTTATATGCTTTTCCATTCAATGTAAAAACAGAATACTTTTGATGAATAAAATTATTGAGTGTTTTTACTCTCTCTAAAGGTGAGAATTTTCCCTTTAAACATCGAACTTATCAAGATTCAAATCTTGTGGCGTTCAAAACAATTGAACTTATCATGGATCTGGACATTCCTTGTGGCGTTCCCCCTTTGTGGTTCTTATCTCCGCATCGTAACGGGTCTCGGGTTTAATATACCCCTGGTTCTTGCGTCGTGAGGTCGGGGTTGCATTTTTATCGTCCGTTCCAACCTGGATTCGGAACTTTCCAAGCATTATTCCGCGAACTACGACGAGGACCCCCTCCCGGGTTCTCATCAGAAAGTGAATGTTAAACCGCTTTGCGGTGGAAATGTGAATGTTAATCTGGTTCCAAATAAGAATTGCCCACTGTTATCTGATTGACTAGAAGATACACCAAGTGAGCTCATGATGGAAATGAAGTGAAAGTTTTGAAATGAAGTGAAAGTTGGAAAAGTTCGAAAGTTCTGGAAAGTAAAGTAAATGGGGATACATATATGGAATTTTTAAAGCATTCATGTCATAGCATGCATTTCTTGCATAAAGTTTATTACTGAGCTTTAGCTCACCCTAATCACTCCCCAATATTTCAGGTGTTGAAAGTTAGATGATTAGAGGAGAGCACTTGGCGGCAGGCGTAGGCAGTACCCGACTTGAATTATTTAAAATTGAATTTAATGATTTAATTTAAGTTTTCATTGGTTAATTCTTTCTTCGTTTACTCCTTAAACTATTCGTTTAAATTTAACTTTAAGTTATTATATTTCTAATATCGTTTATATCATCACTTATTTCACTTAATTAAAGTTTATTGATATAGAAATTTTTGTATCGAGAACTTTGGGATTGAGTTTGGATAAATGTGGTGATGTGGGAGTAAATATTGAATTGTGATTGGGTGTTGAATGTGGTTGAATTGTGGTTGATGTTTTAAATTGTTAGGTTGGGTATGATGTTCCTCTACAGGTTGGTTATGTCTAAGTTATAGAGGAGACTCTGCCGAAATTTTTGTAAAATTTTATAATAGAAAATGAAAAGTTTAAATGTTTTAAACGATTTATTTCCTCATATAATGTGAATGGAAGCTAATATGCCTAGGTTTAAGATTTTAAACTTGGGGTGTTACATTTTTGGTATCAGAACTAAGAGTTTTAAAAGCAATTCTGTAGACTTTTAAAATTTATTTGAAAATGGTTCGGGTACTGAGTCATGCCTTAAGTGCATCTTCCTCGATCATCTGGTAAGTTAATTTTTTTTTTAAATTATGAAATGTTATTTGATGTTACAATTATTGTAAATTCTTGCATGCTAATGTGTAATGTCGGAAAGTGAAAGGTTAAGAACGTTGTTAGTGAATATGATGAATATATCTTGATTATGTAAATGAGAAAATGAGATGGTAATGATTACTATACAATTGGGTAATGTTCACACATTTCTTATATGAAAGATATGAATTGAATGCGAATAGTACTTTGAGTCACAGAGAGTACACTAGCACGAGTGTATATAATGTCCAAACAGGAAGTTGAGAAGGTATCAAACTTAGTGTTAGACACTCATCATGTTTGACTTCGGGACTACCCACTAATTTGGCAGTCTCACATTCATAGAAAAAATTGAGTCGTTCAACCTCTGTAACTGGAGACCAAGTTTATATTGTCAACACCATTTGAAGAACTGTTGAACTCAAGTTATGTGTTGAGAGACTGCCCAATAGTAATGAGAGGGCATGATTGGTTGGAAAATCTTATAAAATAGATATCCATGATTTTGATGTCATTCTGGGAATGAACTGGTTATCTAGGTACCGCGCTTCAAGTGATTGTCATGACAAGAAAGTGGTGATCGAACCCCAAACGACCCCTTTTTCTTTATTGGAGTTTAGGTGAAACCTTCTATTCCAATTATGTCTACGATGAAGGCTCGTCAGTTGATAGAATAAGATTGTAAAGCCTACTTGGCTGGCACTAATTGAGGTTACTAAGACAGTCGACAAACCTCTCCCTCGAACAAACTGCGATCGTTCGAGAATATCAAGATGTGTTTTCAGAAGATCTTTATGATCTACCACTTGAAATAGAGATTGACTTCAGCATCAATTTAGTGCCTGGAACCGCCCCAATGTTTGAGGCTCCATATCGAATGGCTCTTGCTGAACTTAAAGAGCTCAATGAGTAGTTACATGATCTTATGGACAAGTGTGGTGTTCAACGTAGCTTTCCACCATGGGGCCTATGTTATCCGTAAAGAAGCGAGATGGTCCTATGAGACTTTGCATAGACTATAGAGAATTGAATATGGTGACAATTAAAATTAAGAATAAATATCAATTGCCAAGAATTGACGACCAGTTTGATCAGCTTCAGGGTATTTTTCTAAGATTGATCTGCGATCTGGTTACCATCAATTGAGGATCAAGGAAGAGGACATTTCAAGGACATCTTTCTGTACTAGATTTGGGCATTATGAGTTCTTAGTGGTGTTGTTTAGGTTAACAAATACCCTTGCAGCATTTATGGACTTAATACATTGGATCTTTAAAGAATACCTAGATGAAATGGTCATAGTCTTATTGATCTATTCGAGGTCTGATGAAGAACATGAAAGACATTTGACAATTGTGCTTTAGAAGCTTAGAGAAGAGAAATTATTAGCTAAGTTCAAGAAGTGTAAGTTTTGGCTAGATAGGGTGCCCTTCTTTGGGCATATTGTATCAAAGGAAGGTATTGAGGTTGATCGAGTAAAATTGAGGCAGTTCGAAGTTGGCCAACACCCTCTAATGTTAAGGATGTCCGCAGTTTCCCTGGGTTAGCGAGTTACTATTGAAGATTTGTGGAAAGATTTTTCCAATATTGCCTCACCGTTGACTAAGTTGACTAGAAATGACACAAAATTTCAGTGGAGTTCGGATTGTGAAAAACGGTTGACAACTGTGCCCATTTTAACTATTCCACAAGGAAATGAATGGTTGTTCATATACAATGTTGCTTCATTAAAAGGGCTCGGTTGTGTTCTTATGCAATATGACAAGGTGATGGCCTACACTTCTAGGCAACTGAGGGAGTAAAGAATTGTAAAATTTAAGATTTATTGAGATTGAGAGATTGGTATATATAAGATTTTAGTGATTTATTGTTGTAGAAATGTTCATGTGGTATATATGATGGTTATTATACTGTGATCTTAAGGAGATTGATATGATTAAATGTTGAGGTCATTTGGTATGGTGATAAGTGACATGTCACATGATTACCACAAGTTATGGTGAATAGATAGTAAATGAATGTTATGATTGTCCTATGGAAGAATAGTGTGATGATATGTTTGAACTAATTAATCTTATCTTGATCAATGGTTTGTTTATTGCTAAATATGACCTATGGTCGGGAAACTTCATTTGTTTATGATAAGATAGATGAATTTAGTTAAGATTTTGGTGATGTAGTTGTGGTTACTCATTGTTGGTTGTGCATTAGATGTGAGTAGAGCATATTATCCATTTTGAGATCTCTATGGAATATACATAAATTTGGATTGTTTAAATCTAGGATGATCATTAGTGTAACTTTTACTTATTGTGGAGTTGTATCTTTGGGTTAAGTAAACTTGATGAGGAATCTTATATGAATCACAAAAGTCTTGTTCATTGGTGATAGGTTAATGATTTATTTATAAAATACTTGGTTAGAGTATTGTTATGATGATTTTGAAAGCATGAATTCTTAAATTAGTACTTTGGCTTTAGTTTTAAGATGAGTGTATGATGCTGAATACTTGATTACAATATATAAGTATGGGTTACAGGATTTAAGTTTGATCCTCCGATTTTAAAAAGAAATGTCAGCATGTTTAGAAAGGATTTCGTTTGTAAATCTTTCCAGAAAGATTCTGTCACATTTTTATTATTTCTACTGTATATTTTGGTATGGACGTCAAGTTTCACTAATTCTGGATTATAAAGTCTTGTTTTGGTCAATCTTCTTGATTTTAGTTTTAAGAATGTGATCAATCAATATATATATATTAAGGTTTAGATGTTAGAATAGATCCTATGAAAGGCTAGAAATAGAAAGTTAGTGAATGGATTCATAAGTGGGATAATGTCGGTTGATGGTCTCCTACAACAATAACTATCAAACTTCGATCCGTATTGAGTACTATACATGAAGAAGTGTAGATCACCAGTTAATTGGGATGAGATAGGAGAAAGAAAACTATTGGGTCTAGAAATAGTGCAACAAATAGCAAAAGTTGTTGAAAAGATTCGTCAGCGGATGAAAACTGCACAGAGTAGACAGTAAAGTTATGCGGACAAAAGAAGGAAATCTTTGGAATTCGCCGTAGGCGATATGATCTTTTTGAAGGTAGCTCTAATGAAATGAATTATGAGGTTCGGGAAGAAAGAAAAGTTAAGCCTATGTTTTGTCGGCCCCTTTGGAATTCTTGAAAGGGGTGGGTGACCTAACTTATCGGGTTGCATTGTCACCAGCGCTATCGGGTGTGCACAATGTTTTTCATGCATCAATGTTGAGGAAGTATATTTTGGATTCCTCCCATAATCTCAGTTATGAGTCATTAGATCTTTGTGAGGATCTGACTTATGAGGAGTCACTTGTGAAAATCTTAATGAAAGTAAATAAGGAACTTAGGAGAAAGAAGATAACATTAGTTAAAGCCCTTTGGAGGAATCATGCAGTAGAAGAGGCTACTTGGGAACGCGAAGATGAAATGCGTACCAATGAACTACATTTCTAGTAAGTTTTAATTTCGAGGACGAAATTTCTTTTTTGGGGGTAAGGAATTGTAAGACCGCTTTTCATTTTATGGGCAATTCTGAAATCCCATGTGATATTTATGTTAATGTTGTTATAAATTTTAAATTGATAATTTTTAATGTCTATAATTTTAATTATTTTGCAGTGGAAGAACTTGGACGCCGTCTCGATCAATGTACAATTTAAGTATTATAAATTGTTTCTCAGTCAAATTGTTTACTTTAATTGTTAAGATTGAAAATTCTATATTTATTAATTTGTAAGTGGCGTGAATTGCATTCATTGAAATTGGGGGTAAAGTCTTTAATACATTTTAGTAATTTATAGAGGGTGTTGCACTAAATTTCGAAACTTAAGAGAGTTGAGGGACTGAATTGCAACTTTTAGAAAGTTTTGAATTTATAACCCTAACCCCCTCCCACACCCGACACACACTCTCGGTCTCTCCTTCTCTCGGCCTCTCTGTCCCTCTCGCCTCTTAGCCTCTCGCTCTGTCTCGGTCTCTCCCTCTATATATATATATATATATATATATATAGATTTTTATGTAAATAACGTTTATGTATGTACCTCCTATATAAAATTCATTTTTTAAAGGTTAATTTCAGATTTTCTGTGTTGTTAAAATTGATGGGTAAGATGCTTAGGTATATATATATATATATATATATATATATATATATATATATATATATATATATATATATATATATATTATTATGTATGTATAGGTATATGTAAATATGTAAATTTCGGTTTTTATGTGGACATATGTATAAATTCAGATTTTTGGGAGTTATTTCTCAGATTTTCTTATGCTAATTTCAATGGGTAATGTGTATATATGTATGTATATATTGACTTTTGTGTGTGTAAAGAATCATGAAATTCATAATTAGGCTAATTGAAATTTTGGTTAATCTTCGAGTAATTCTGTAAATATCAAATTTTGGGGAAAATAATATAAACGAGTTTTTACTTTCAGTTTGGATAAGATTGATAAATGACGTGAATAATTGACAAAAATGGATAAATGAATTGATTTTATATGTGGGTATACAAGTAATTTTCAAAGTCTCAGAAATTGGGTACTAGTTTGATTGATTAATATTTAAGATTTAATTTGGATTATAATGGTCAATTTTCATAAGTGAGATTTTTTAAGAATTTAAGTTACTTTGATTGAATTTTTTAGTGTAGAGTTCGAATTCAAAATTTGTTAATTTCAGATTTAAGAATTTGGTTATTTTTGGTTAATTTTAAAATTTAATTGAAATATTTTTGAGAAATTCAGATTTTATAACGATTAAAATGGTAAATTGATATTTTGTAAAGTTTGAGTTAAGTTAAATATTTTAATTTGAGTTTGAATTTAAAATATGAGAAACTTTCTAACGTGGATTGAAACTTATCTCTTAATTTCGATTATGGTTTTATGTGTTTTGGTTATTATGTAAAGTCACGTTTGGGCTAAATTGAAGTCTTAATCTCGGTCAATGTTTGATTAGTATTAAAATGAATAATGAATGTGTTTGTGAACTGAAAGTTATACTTTTTGACGAATGGAAATAATTAGGATTTTTGGTACATTGATGTTACGGGCAACCAAGATACTTCCACTCACAATTTTGGACGTTAAATACTAAGAACGTCAGGTAAGTAAACTTCCCCTATTTTCATAGAAGTTAAATGTAAATGTGGAATGTGTAAATGACTGTTTACAAACTTACTTGCTTTGATGAATTTCATTTACTTTGTGAATGTATATGTTATTAAGAAGAATGTTCAAGCATGAACATTATCATGTCATTGCATCATCAAGCATGCATTGACATCGAAATTGGGAAGTCAAATGTATTTAAATGAAAGAAATGTTTCAAGGTGCAAGTTTGTTCAAAACTTATGTATCCCAAGTTTTTAAGAAAGAATGGGTGTACTTCTAGTTCATGAAAGATGCGAGTGGGAAATGGGGCGCGGGGGACCGGCGTACCCGAATTAAGTCGCTTTGCGACGGAATGTCCAATCATTTTATGGTGGACTGTTAAACCGCTTTGTGGTGGGAAAGTGAATGTTAAACCGCTTTGCGGTGGGAAAGTGAATGTTAAACCGCTTTGCGGTGGAAATGTGAATGTTAATCTGGTTCCAAATAAGAATTGCCCACTGTTATTTGATTGACTAGAAGTAGGGGTGGGCAAAAACCGACCCAACCCGCTTGGTTTGGGTCGGTTTTTCATGAAAATTGGGTTGGGTTCAGGTTTTTTTTTTTTTTTTCGGGTTGGGTCGGGTTGCGGGTTGGGTGAATAACCCGACCAAAAAAAAAAAAAAGACGTTTTTTTTTTTTTTTTTTTAAAAGTAATGAAACTTGACTTATTTAAATATTGATTGAACATATTTTAATTTTATTAGCAAGTGTTCAATTTATTGCATTTTTGGTTATTGTAGTGTACATAATTGATTTGAATTAAAGATAGATTTATGAGTTTTTTTTTTTTTTTTTTTTTTCAAATTTTTTACTAATTGGGCCAAAGCCCAACCCGACCCAACCCGACCGAAATTATGTGGGTTGGGTTGGGTTGATTTTTTATCAACCCGACCTTAGTGGGTTGGGTTTGGGTTGGGCAAAAAATCGACCCAACCCAACCCACGCCCACCCCTAACTAGAAGATACACCAAGTGAGCTCACGATGGAAATGAAGTGAAAGTTTTGAAATGAAGTGAAAGTTTGAAAAGTTCGAAATTTCTGGAAAGTAAAGTAAATGGGGATACATATATGGAATTTTTAAAGCATTCATGTCATAAGCATGCATTTCTTGCATAAAGTTTACTTACTGAGCTTTAGCTCACCCCAATCCCTCCCCAATATTTCAGGTGTTGAAAGTTAGATGATTAGAGGAGAGCACTTGGCGGCATGCTCAGGCAGTACCCGACTTGAATTATTTAAAATTGAATTTAATGATTTAATTTAAGTTTTCATTGGTTAATTCTTTCTTCGTTTACACCTTAAACTATTCGTCTAAATTTAACTTTAAGTTATTATATTTCTAGTATCGTTTATATCATCACTTATTTCACTTAATTTTAGTTTATTTATATAGAAATTTTTGTATCGAGAAGTTTTGGATTGAGTTTGGATAAATGTGGTGATGTGGGAGTAAATATTGAATTGTGATTGGGTGTTGAATTGTGATTGATGTTTTAAATTGTTAGGTTGGGTATGATGTCCCTCTACAGGTTGGTTATGTCCAAGTTATAGAGGAGACTCTGCAGAATTTTTTGTAAAATTTTATAATAGAAAATGAAAAGTTTAAATGTTTTAAACAATTTAGTTACGCATATAATTTGAATGAAAGCTAATGTGCCTTGGTTTAAGATTTTAAACTTGGGGTGTTACAAGTTCTCTGTCACTCACGGTACAACATCAGAATTCAGGTATAATCCTCAAGAACTTCTGTTTCGATTCTATCCATAGCCAAACCTCCACTTCCGAGCCTCAAACATCCTCCAATCTCCATCTTACACCATAGTCGAGTCCCAATCCCACAACCCAAAATCACTCTTTGCATGACCACCCTACTTGCAGCCACTCGAAGGAGGCGTTTCATCGGCAGCGTACCAGGTGCGAGAGAGGCGATCTCCGTTGTCAGCTCTTTGTCTCTTCTCGATCTGTCAAATGTGTGTGAGAGAGAGAGAGAGAGAGAGAGAGAGAGAGAGAGAGAGAGAGAGAGATATGAAAATTTGGTTATTTTATTGTGTATTGAATTTTTAGAAATTTCCTTTTTAACCCCAAGTTTCGAACATATATTTATTTTAGTTCTTTCAGGTTTTAAAGTGTTTAATCCCAGTCTCAAATTTGTAAAACGCTTTATTCAGCCCCTACAATCTTAGAATATTTTCAGTCAGCCCACTATTTTCGAAAGATCCATTCCAGCCCCTAAACCTTTAAATCCCCAAAACTTTATTTTATCACTTTAAATTTTCGATTTTCGAAATACTAATTTAATTTAATTTTTCTTTGGCTAGACTAGGCATTTAGAGATTTAAAGGATTAACGTAATACTTCTCGCACCACTTTCAAAGTCATAGATTTGAGGTAGACTCGCCCCCACTAATTAGTTTAAATTATAATTTCATGTCTTATGTGAATTTACGTGATTTATATGCTTTGATGTATGAGACGAGCAAAAAATATCTCTTATGAGATAAGATGGGAAATGATGTTGTTATGCATAACTTACATACTTTAATGCATGATACGAGACCACCCACACCCTATGATTTTCAAAGAGCCTATGATTATGATGATGATGCCCCACTATATGATTGCATAAGTATGTGTTAAATTATTCTGTATAAGTATTGGCACTGAGTCTTTTGAGTATTTCTTTCGAAATGCTCATTCCATTTTTAACTGCTTTTGCAGATCTTGTAGATGGCGGCGAATGAAAGGACAGCGTTGGCAAAATTTTATGACGATGCATTTTTTTAATCAAGTTTTATGAATGTTATTTGTTCAATTATTTATCGTTACTTTCATTTGAACAATTGAGATTTAAGTTTTATGAATTGTTCTATATTTAAATTGATTACGTTTCCGCTGAAGTTTTCAAATAATAAAAGTGATGATTTGAATTACATTTATTTTCCGCAATAAAGTTAGATTTAAAGGAGAAGTGGCGTTCCGGACTTTACGGAACTCGGGGCGTTACAGCGTGATATCAAAGCGGGTCTACGTTTCTTTAGACTTGAAATTTTTTTTAAAAGAAATTTTTTCTAAAATATTAGTAAATAATGTTTTGATGACTTTTGCCACTGCCATTTTTCGCTCCACCAACTCCGAAGGTAAATGATTTTATTATGAAGTTTTTTTATTTTCGGATACATAAGAAATGAAATGTTTTGAGATTTAGACGAGAAAGAATGAGAAAATTTTTGTATCCGAAAGAAAGAAAAAGAAGAAGAAAGAAAACGAGTTTGAAATTAATTTGAAAGAGCTTTTAAATTTTTATGTCCTCATAATTTTTAACTGAGAGAAATGGATAAAACCCCACTTAATTGGACTTTACATAATTGATTTTAGGACATGACATCAAATTCCAAGAACGTACCTAGTTACGCAGAGATGGCTGCCAGGGATTATGATTACTTTAAACCTAGACCCGAAAGGAATATTAACCAGCATGTTGGGCAAGTGAGTTACTTACGTAATTGAGCAATACTACATGGCTACGTGACCAACGACTTCCAGTCGATCAATCATTTGATCTCGTCCTTTCCAGATAATACACGAGACATAGCTAACTTGATATACATGGACGTGAATACCTCCATTAACGTGGATCTCAACTACGACTCTTTCTGCGAGAGACTTGTGGCGTACTGGCATATGTACCACAAGGACATTATGGGGTTCTCTCCAGATGAGGCGCCAGAACCCTAGCCCGAACCTCGACAGGGAGCTAAGTTGGTGCCCGAGAGCTATCCCGAGGAGGACCTAGAAGAAGAACTGGAAGAAGAAGAACCGGAAGAAGATCCAGAAGAAGAACCGGAAGAAGAAGAACCTGAAGAAGATCCAGAAGAAGAACCCGAAGAGGAACTAGAGGAAGATGCTGAGGTAGCACTAGGGGAAATCTCAGATGCCAAGTCGTGTGTTACCCAGTAGATTACTATAGCTGGTAGTAGAATAGGCCTTACTTGTTTTGAATTATGTAGCATTTCACGCCCTTTTATTTTTGTATCCTCACTTGAAGGAGTTTTGAGTTATTAATAAAGATATCATTTTAATAAAAAAACATTTTTATTATTTTTATATTTGGTTTATGATTAAATATATATATATATCGAGAAGTTGAATATATTTTGCTCCTCTTCTTAAGGATATGTTGAGGCGCGGAAACAGAAGTGCAGCTGATCAAGCTACCCCAAAATAGGGCTCCACAGTCCAGTCCATGGTTATCAGGATCTACTCTAGGCAGTACAAGGTTTGAGGCAGGCTCCTGCAGTTTCGACAATGCCGATAATAGAGCAATTCAAAAGGTACCGCCCGCCCACATTTGATGGCGGAAATGGTCCACTAGCTATTGAGTAATGGCTACAAACTATCGAGAAAATATTCAAACACATATCTTACCCGGAGGATAAAAAGATTTTATTTGCTGAGTTCATGTTGGTTGGAAGGGCCGATTTTTGGTGGGAGTCCGCATCGCGGACTAGAACGAAAGAAGAACATGCAGCTTTAACTTGGGGTGAATTTAAAGCCGAGATCAAATACAAATTCTTCCCACAAGCCCTTCGAGACCATAAGGAGATTGAGTTTCTGCGTTTGACTCAGGGAGAGATGGACATAACGGATTATGAGAGAAAGTTCGAGGAATTATCACGATATGCTCCACATCTGGTGGAGACTGAGACTAAAAAGGCTAGTCAATTTAAGAGAGGCTTACGCTCGGATGTTCATCAAATTGTTAGCTCCCACGAGCTCTCTACCTTTCAGGAGGTAGTGAAGAAAGCTCAGGCCGTGGCGTATGCCAGTGTGGGATATGAAGGACAGGGTTCGCAGAGTGCACAAGGAAAAAGGAAATTGCATGGTTCAAATCATAACCAGAATATAAATCAGACATCCAACAAGAGACAGAACGCAGGGCCGACCAAAGGTCAGGTGACTAACTACATGCCTCCATGTTCCAAGTGCCAGAAGATGCATAAAGGAGAATGCCTTTTGGGCAAAGGAGTTTGTTATAACTGCGGTAATCCGAGCCACTTTGCATATGATTTTCGTGCCACATCTGCTCAGAGTTTTTATCAGAAAAAGACAGGAATGCCAGAGTGTTCGCCATGACACATGAAGATGTCGATCTAGATTCTGATGGGAACGCAAGTATACTCTCGATAGCATTCTTGTATGTGTTTTAATCTACTTCGATGCCTAGCTAGACGGCAACTAGTGATTATTAGTAGATTGACATCATGGTTTAGACACATATTTATTAGAACATTCGAGACACTAGAAGGGACTGAGAACGTAATTTATATTAGCCCGAACCATGTGATGAAATTTCAATCTTTTAGCACTCGACCAGACTTGACATATGATATGGTACATGTGTGTACCCTAGAGAGAGATGCCTATGTCCTTAGAAACCCAGAAGTCCTTTTAGACAAGTCCAATAGGGTAGACACGACAGTGATGAAACTGCCCGAGAATATGAATAAGATATTTTGGTCAAGTATCCAGATATTTTAGATCAAGAAAGTTTAAAAGCTATGCCGATCAGGGGAGAAAATGGATTTCGTGATTGGAGAGAAAGTGTTTTTGAAAATCTCTCCTATGAAGGGCACTATTCGTTTTGGCAAGAAAGGGAAATTAAGGCCTCGGTTTATCGGACCTTTTGAAATATTGGAGAAAGTAGGTAACGTGGCTTACCGTCTAGCATTGCCATTCGAACTCTCAGCTATACATAATGTTTTTCACATCTCTCTATTGAGAAAGTATGTTCACGATTCCAGTCATGTGGTGAACTTTCAGTCAATCCAAATTCAGAAGAATCTATATTATGAAGAGGCACCCATGTGCATCATCGATAGAAAAGTCCATGTCCTAAGGAATAAAGAAATTTCTCTAGTCAAAGTCCAGTGGGGTAGACATAGTAGCGATGATGCTACATGGGAAAAAGAAGAAGAAATTCTGGCCAAGTACCCAGATATTTTAGACCAAGTAAGTTTTAAATTTCGAGGACGAAATTTCTTTTAAGGTGGTAGGGTTGTAGCGACCGGGATTTTTCATTTCTTTTTAAATAAAATGTTTTAAAACTTTAAATGCGCGTCGCTACGACTTTTCCAATTTAATTTAAAAGAGTATTTGTCTAGCCAAATTATAAATGAAATTAAATTAATTTTCATCGTAATTAAATTTTCGAATTTTATTTTAAAATATATTCCTATGTCACCATTTTAAAATCCAAATCCAAATTTTAATGATTTTAAATCCAAAATTTCAAGCTCCAGCCCTACATGGAATGATTCTGAATTTCCAAAACTTTCCAGCTCCCCACATGTCTATACCATTTCTGCACTTCCCTGATTCTCTCCCTCAACTCCCTAAAATAACAATTTCAATTTTTGCAATGCCTGCAATTCATCCCAATCAGAAAATCTATCCTAATCTTCCTTTCTCAGCCTCCTCAATTCTGCATCTATCCTAATCTTCCTCTTTCAGCCCCCTTAATTTTGCATTTCAACTGATCATCATTCCTACAATTCTCCCCAAACCACAAAATTCTGCCCTAATCTACCAAAATTAACCAAGCAACCTAATTTTAATTCTTCCAATCCCTCACACAACCGAGAAACCACACAAAGCTTCAACCTTTCGGTAAGCTCTCGACCCTGTCAACTGCTACGCACAAATCCCACAATTTCAAAATCCCATCACCTCCATTGCTTAGCCACCCCTGCCCATCGCCACTGCCCCCCCATATTCACATCATCAACTCTCGCAATCAGACCGCCACTACAATCACTCACGGCCATTACCACGTTGCATCAGAATCGAACACCACCACCAGCCACTACAATAAACCGACCGCACCTCCACTGCACCACCCACTTTCATCATCACCATCACGGCCAAGACCGACCGCAGCAACACCCCGAACACACCTCCACTGTACAACCCATTATCATCATCACCACCATCGGATCCCACCAAGCACAACCACACACAGCCAACCACCATCACGACCCTCATCACCACCAAAAACCATCCCTTAAAACCGCCCCTGCCCAACTGTCAAATCCAAGCCAAGTCCCTAAAATCAAACCCAAAACCGAATTAAAAACAATACCCATAACTTACCTCAACCTTCACTGGAGTTCTACCACCGGTGGAGCCCCAAATCACGACCTTCCAGCCCGGTTTTCGCATCACCACCGCACCGAACCTAAGCCCCAAAACCCTTCCCTTCACATACCCACACCCACACCCCCGCCACCCCACGGCGGTCCCAGTGCCAGACTTCCGGTGACGTGCAGCGGAGAGAGGGCGGAACTCCTCTTTCCCGTCGCTCGCTCGCCCGCGACCTCCCTGTCTCTCTCTCTCTTGTCAGATTTTGAGAATGGGAGAAAAATAAATATTTTGTTATTTATTAAGTTTTCAAAAATTTTCCCTTTCAGCTCCAAGTTTCGATATACATTTGTTTCAGTCCCCATCTCTCATATTCGTGGGTTTTGGTCCTCACTTTTAAAGAGATGTTATTTCAGGCCTTTTTAATTCAAAATATTTCTATTCAGTTTCAGTATGTAATAATTGGTCCCTGCAATTCTTAACTATTTCAATCAGCCCTATTATTTTCGAAAACTCTACTTCAGTCCCTAAGTTTTAATTCCAATTCTCTTAAAATTTCATTTAGATCATTATATTCTATTTTTAGTTGCTTTAAATTCAAGTTTCGAAAATACTAATTTAATTAATTTTCTTGACTAGACGAATCATTTGGAGAATTAAGAGATTGACGTACTTCTCGCTGCACTTTTGAGAACTCGTAAAGTTAAAGGTAGACTCGCCCCCACTAATTGATTTAGACTATAATTGCACGTGATTATGTGGATTTGTGTGATTTTATATGCTTAATTGCATGAGAAAAGAAAAGAATATCTCGTATGAGATAAAAATTGAGAATTTATGTTATGCACGTCATAACTTATCTGCTAGCATGAGACAAGAAAAGAACGTGTTCATTTGCACTCATTATATGATGCTTATGGATAAGAAAAGAATGTCACCACATTATTTGCATAATTACTTGTCCAATTATCTTATAGATTAATTGTTGGAGTTAAGTCTACTGAGTATTTCATTTTAAAATGCTTACCCCGTTGTTAACAATTTTTGTAGATTTCGGTGACGGTGGCGAGTGATGGGAAATTGCGACAAATATAAATTTGATATTATTTTTGAAAGTCCTGAATTTCGAAACAATCATTTCATTTTAACAAGAATTCTCGTTTTTATTAAGTTGGTACAAATTATTTTATTAAATCTGAATTATTGCTAAACTTTCATTCAATAAATGTGATATTTAATATTTAGTAATTTTCCGCTATAAAGTTCGTTCAAAAACTTAGAAAAGTGACGTTACCGCGTTTCTCGGAACTCGGGGCGTTACAGGATGACCAACTTATACAGATTTAAAGTTGAAATTTGCACTAAAACCTATAACTATGCAGCAACACGTGTTTAGTCTACAAGCCCGCACGACTTCTCGTTGAATGGTTAGAACCGAAATATTTTGCCTGCGAGCCCTCGAGATTTTGCCCGCGAGCCCGCATAGGCTTCCGACTGGGCTATAATTCTGGGCTTTTGCACGATAGTTTTTTCCAAAACCTATGTATACAACATATGAGACACGAATTCCAGACATTTGCCTCACCTAAGAACATCATACAATTGAGCGTTTCACGTCAAATTCTTGGGAGATCAACATATTGCAAAGGCCGCGAGAGTTGAAGATCACGTGGAGAATCGATACTTGGTGCAAGCTTTCCATTTACTTATGTTATTTTCAATGAACGCTTTTACTCATTGATTATGTTATTTAAATATGATATGTAACTAAATTTCAATGTTGGGATGAACGATTTAGGCTAGGTTTATTATTTTAATTTCAAATTCCTTTGTTTTAATGATTCGTTGCATGTGTCGATTTATTATTGTGTTTAATGCGTGAATTAATTGACCACTAATTCATGATTTAGCGAGTTATTTTTGTAATCCGAGAGATGAGTTAATAACTTAGATCTAAGTAATAAATCCAATAATTGGACAAGAGATAGAGATATACATTTATTATTATCGCAATTGTGTGTGAATTCTTGTGTTTATTACATCTAGATAAGGAATATTCAAACCCTCCGTATAGATACATGGTTGACTTATTTAGATAGAATTGATTTTAACTTGAGAGATGAATTTCAATATACCCTAGTGAATTCGAACGAGTGCATATTTAGGAAATAAAATTGGAATTGGAGTAAATTTAATTGGTTAGGTGAAATCGTGAATCACAACTACTTTACAATTATTTAAAAAAAAAAAACAATCTTGCAATTTTAATTCTTTAGTTAGTTTTCATAATTTTGTTTAAAACATCACACAAGTTCTTTTGTTCAGATAAGGATATGAACTAAAACATTTCGGTACTTAATATCAGTTCTCGTGAGAATGATTATCAGACTCTCCACTTTATTACTTTTCACGATCCGTACACTTGCGGGTATATTTTGCATCGCGAAATAAGGTGAACACTTGATTTTCAACTCCATCATGTAGGCACACGATCATCAAATTAGATGAAAGTATAATTAATTATTTTAATATTAATATGAGCCATGGTTGTTAAATAATCGACCTAAAATGGACAATTAGTGAATTGATGAAAAATTTACACGAATGAAATGTTTTAAGTAGAAATACTAGTATTCGCACCCGTGAGATGCACGGGATTCCATCCTAGACCAGTATAATTTTTTTTTCTGGATTTTAGAATAATGTTTTTTTTTTTTTGAACAACTTTTGTTTAAAGTTTATTTTATGATGGAATGTGATTCTTTTATATCTTAAATATGAATCATATCTTTCTTTACAAATTGAATTGAATTGAGTTCAAATGACACGTAGGTGGACATGTATGAAATGATTAGTAAACGATCATTTATTAAATATGAAATTGTAAAAATCGAAAAAAAGTTATAATATAAAAATGGTAATAATTGCACAAAAAGGGTAATTGTTATGAAATATGACCTAAGAAAATTAGGTATTAGGATATGAATGAAAAATTACTCTTATGCCCCTATAAAATTTACATATTTCGATTATGCCATTATACATATTACGATTATGCCATTATCCGTCCCTATAAATAAGGGTCTATATTTCATTTGTAAACTTGCCAATTGATTGAATGAGAGAATTCTCTCCATCTCCTATAAGTTCTCTCCATTTCTCTCTTATATCGTTGTTATGATTTTGATAGTTTTACAACACGTTATCAGCACGAATCTCTACCCTATTGAGCAATATGACGGGAGTATGCTCTACAGTTGCATCTAAATGATGAACCTCTGTATCAGAAACCAGATTATTACTAATCAACATTTCATATTCCAAATCTAGTGTTTTTGTTGTTAGAAAATCATTTATACATCATAGATTAGAAGATCAATTTCAAGTCCATAAAAAAATTGAAGAAATTGTGTAATCCGAAACTTCCAAACCAAATTCACGCCAAACCGTATATCCAAATGATGATCGGAGACCGGATCCATGACCACGGCGACGGGACGATTCTCCGGCACCGGCGCGTGTCGACGGCTTCGGCACCGGCGCGTGAAGCCCACGCGCAGACGTCGTCATGGCGCGTGGCAGCGATTTCGGCGACGACGTCAATAGGCAGTTTGTTCATATCGACGTTCTTGATTTTTCTATGGCCTTACTTTTCTGTTTGGTGCAGTTTTGGACATTTTCCGGTGGTCGAACGTGGCGGTGTCGTAAAAATTATTTTTACGGCAATTCCGGCGAGATTTTGAACTTCGGACTAAAAGTAAGTTTGTTCTAAATTAAATTTCAAACCTATTGAGGGTTTCGATTTATCCATATGAGCAACATATTAAAATGTGGACAATTTTACCCTTGGTAATACATAAAAGTAAATTAAATCGAAAATTAACGATTAATATGTGATCAACAAGATAAATTAAAGGTTTTAAACAAGGTATAAGTAAAATAATCATTGTCATACCGTGATGGATTGAGTTATTATGGACTGGATTTATACCTTAACTGGATATGACTCATCATCGTAACGGATTGGACTATTATGAATACCTTGACTGGATTTGACGATATGACTCGATCACTATTACGAATATCTTGACTGGAAGATATGACTCGCTCACTCATGAAAGGTAATTATTTCTTTATATTGACACCGCCTATATGGTCGGTTTATCAATTGAATGTATGAAATACTTTACATATATTCATATTTTATATTATTTCAGAAACACCTCAATTGTTGGTTAATTCTAACATATTGGAGGTTGTTGTCAACATATATACGTGGTGGTATAACCCCAGTATTATTATTGTTTAATATATATACGTGGTGGTATAACCCCAATATTATTATATATACAATATTATTGTTATTTGATACTTTATTAAATGATACCAGAAGTTATCAATACTAAAGTTAGAAAATATTTTATCAAATGATACCAGAAGTTATCATTACAAAAAGTTGGTAAATGTTGATAAAAATATTTTATCCAATGGTACCAGAAGTTACCAATATCTGTATTTGAAATGGTGGATGGAAATTATTCAACAAGAGAATGTTGATGTATAATAAGATAATATCACATGATAGCACGGATATGACTAATGTGAAAATAATCTCATCATTATGAGATGAATATTAGATGATAAGTGTCTGGAAAAGTTCTTGCACGAGCACTTATGTATTCCAGAAGAAGTACATATTTACTCCAGAAGAAGTAAAAATTATCATCTAAACATACTGAAATGATATTATTATTGCTCCTGAAGAAGCATAAACGAGTCATACATGCAAAATACAAAAGGGGGAAACATTTATGATCCTCAAAATTAGAGATGTATTTCGGGAGTAGCCGTATCCTACCACCTCTGATCTTTTGAGGAAATAAAGAAAAAGATGTGTTTCAAGAGTAAGAATACTCCATACTCTACCACCTTAAATCTTTGAGGTACACAAGATTAAAACATTGATAAAATCCTAGAAATTTATGGTGTGTCTCAAGAGTGATAATACTCCGTACTCTACCACCACCTATTCTAGGGTTCACAAAGATAAGTTTACATTAACCGGACTCCATTTTCGCTTGATTCCCCTTCCTTGCGACCAATCTATCTTAACTCCTGCTGGATCTTGTATTGGAATATATGATTGCAACTTATCCAGCAGTTCCTCGATAGTAGGAGCAGAAACAAGGATTCTCCTAGAAAATGGAGAGATGAATCCCTGTTCCACAGCATAATCAAGAAATGTTAACAAACCATCAAAGAAATTGTTAATATTTAAAAGCCCAATAGGCTTAGTATGGAGATCTAGTTGAGCCCATGAGGTAATATTAAAGATTTCTTCTAAAGTACCAAAACCTCCGGGTAGGGCTATGAAGCCATCAGAACCATATAACATGCAAGTTATGCGTTCATGGATAGATAAAGTCTGTACTTCATGCCCTCGTGTTTTACCTGCAATATCAGCTAAAGGAGTAGGTATAACACATATCACTCTTGCTTTCTCTGCTTGAGCGGATTGTGAAACACAACCCATCAATCCACTGCTACCTCCTCCATACACGAGAGTGATACCTTTCTCTCCCAATTTCTTTCCAAGATCCACTGCAGCTTCTAGAAATCCAAAACCTTTCCCTACTTTTGATCCGCAAAATACACAGATAGTTTTGATCTTTCGAAGTTTTGGTCCTTCCATCTTTAAGAGAATAAGGAAGGAAAAACTTACGAGAAAATATTATTTTGGGATGCATGAATTATGAAAAATGTTTGGCTATTTAAAACCAAAGAACTTCACTATTTCCGCTCGTCTTTTGAAAAAGTGAAGATTTACTTTTGACAAAATCACCTTACTCACCTTTCGGTGATTTAATATTTTTAAACCAGCCTTTATCAAAACTCGTGAAAGGAAACAGAAAAATATTTTATATGTGTATATATATCAAATGATTTACCTTGTATTAATGCTGCATAGCCAAAACATCATTGTTTATAACAGCCTGGCAAACAGGATCTTTTGCTATTATATTTTTGAGACTATAACGCTCTTTATCGCTGATGAATTTAGCCCATAAAGATAGTAGCTCACGCTGCACATACCCACTAGGGTGCGTCTCAAGAGTCAATCGGATGTCATCCAATGACTCCTTATTCAGTCCACCCTTAATGAAGTCTATCTTATCATCTCGATTTATGGATGAATATCCTATTGATTTACAACGGGTATCACATGTCCATCGAGCACATTTGTAGCAACTATTTAATCTTTTTGCTCTTCGCTTCTTGCAAAAGCACTCTTACCTAAGCCAGGCTTGTGCTTAGAAAATGAATCTGGTAACTCACCAGCTAATCGAACTTTTGCTTCAATCAACCAGCGAACATCTTCTGGGATGCCATGATCCATCAACAACTTCAATCTTTCAAGCCTAATTCGATAAATCTTTCTCAAATCATTTACTGGAAGATTGGAATAATATTTGTGAATATTTGAAAGTATGATATCCATTTTTGATGGATCTAGCCTTCTTCCCAAATCATCTATTTAAATGCATTATTCAATGCGTAAAAAGAGCGATGGCTCCGCGTATCAGTGATATCGATTCCATCAAGAAATAATGGAATAAATTATTGAAAAGGTAAGAACAATGAGATAATGCGTCATTACCTTTTTCGATATAAGGGAAGATTTGGCGACAAGATTGAGATATTTTCTTGGATATTGTACCTGATTTTTTCGGTATAAAAGTAATAAAGGTATACTGATTTGGACTGTACATAAATACGTACTGATGAAATGAATACTGTATTGAACCAGAAGTTCATACATATGTACAAGTGAAATATCTTGTTGAACCAGAAGTTCTATAATGATTGATTAGAATAATGAGATTTATTGAGAATGAAAAATGGCATTCATTAAAGAACCAGAAGATTGTTATCATTGCTGCTTGTTCTCAAAAGCAAATTAATTATCTCACTAAGAAAATGAATGACTGATTATTTGCTCAAGTAATGATATTACGAGCAAAGTGATAAATGCTAGCATGAATATATCTTAAAGTCATTAATGATTTTACGACTTAGTTGAGATAATAGAATATTATATTGCTAATGGTTTAGCAGATTAAAAGCCTCAAGTTATTTGATATGAGAATAATTTTTTCTCATGCAGCAATATTTTACAAACATTTCAATACTATGAAATAAAGATTTGCTTATGAAGCTTTATGATTTGTAAAAGTGCGATATTTATACAATCCACCAAAAGCGCACTTAGATATATGATTGAGATTATATCTCTAAAAGAAGGACATGTGTTATGGCATTTTAGCCGATTGATAATGTTTGAGAACATTATGGGGAAAACACGCCTGAAGCGTAATTATGCCTGAAGCATAATGACTATCGATTCCAAAAATAAATATCTCTTGAATGATTGAAATGATCCCTTTGAGGCTAAATACTCATAGTGAGTAAAAGGGACATAGTTAAATGATGAGATATTCAGGTACCTGATGATAGAACATATAAAGAGATCTCTCTATGTTATATTGAAATGAAATCGATAAACAAGTCGACTGCATACATAAACAACCCTCTTATGAAAATGAGGTTGATGAAATTATAATACTTTGACCAAGTATATAACCCCAATGTAGGGATTATTGTTCAAGGACCTGAAGTCCAAATGCTTAAATGTGTAAAGCCAGTAATTATATGTATAAATGAAAAATATTTCACAGTCGTAAAAGACGACTCGTTGCGCGCAAGATTTTTCATAGAACTGGCATGACATATGGTGGATAGACTATAGTCTAAATCACTAACTTGAGCTCTTTGATATACCAATGAATGAGATCAAAATGTATGATTCTCATCTCGGTACTTTGAGAGTATTTTTTGATGTACCAGTTCATCGCGGTACGTTGGGATTTCAAGTAAAATGATTGTAGATTATATATCGAAATTGATAACTATTTCAATGATTGATTATACTCCTGCAAATTAGAAATTACAGTTTATAAAGTGCAAGAATATACATGTATAAATCATTGAAAGATTCAATATGCCCAGATTAACATCACTATAGAATGATACAAATGACTCCATGATATAATATGTTGAAAGTAAAATTGGAGTGTACCATTTATGACATCTGGGAAATTGATTATTCACTAGAAGTGAATATGAAAATGAATATGTTTGATTATTCACCAGAAGTGAATTCTAGATTTGATTATTCACCAGAAGTGAATTCTAAATTTGATTATTCACCAGAAGTGAAAGATGCAATCGATAAATTAGTACACCATTGCTTAATATAACATGTTATGACATCATAAATGAGCTATGAACGATTTATATAAAGCTCATCATGAATGATATGTTTGATGAAAAGATACGAGATTGCATCAATATACTTGTGATATTCCATGAAAAGGAATAAATACGCGTTGCACTCTTTTTCCCTTCGCTGAGGTTTTGTCTCACAGGATTTTCCTAGCAAGATTTTTAATGAGGCAATAGTTGAAGCGTATTGATGAAAATTAATGAGAATAATACACTCTTTTTCCCTTCGCTGAGATTTTGTCTCAAAGGGTTTTCCTAGCAAGGTTTTTGAGGCATCATCATAGCTATCAACAAGCTATAATTCAGCAACACATTATTGGAATGATATCAACAAATGAAGAAAATCATAGACATCTTATGAAGAATGCTATACAAGGAGATTTTTATATTCCAGAAGAAAGATGATATCAATATTCGAAAGATTCATGAATACTTGATTACACACTTCAGGGGGAGAATCATGCTGTCATGCTGTACTCTTTTTCCTTCGTCCAGATTTTGTTCCACAGGGTTTTCCTGACAAGGTTTTAACGAGGCAGCGACTGTACTCTTTTTCCTTCGTTCAGATTTTGTCCCATTGGATTTTACTGACAAGGTTTTAACGAGGCAGCACTGAAGCACTGAAGATTTCAGTACATGATTTGTACTACTTATCATTGATGTCATTTTGGATATTAGACTCAATGATTAATAATGGCCAACATCAGGGGGAGCAGCTGTACTCTTTTTCCTTCGCTCAAGTTTTATCCCACTGGGTTTTCTTAGCAAGGTTTTAACGAGGCCGACCATTGAGCAAGCGAGTAATATGTCATTCAAGGGGGAGTGTTATGAAATATGACCTAAGAAAATTAGGTATTAGGTTATGAATGAAAAACTACTCTTATACCCCTGTAAAATTTACATATTACGATTATACCATTATACATATTACGATTATGCCATTATCCGTCCCTATAAATAAAGGCCTATATTTCATTTGTAAACTTGCCAATTGATTGAATGAGAGAATTCTCTCCATGTCCTCTAAGTTCTCTCCATTTCTCTCTTATATCGTTGTTATGATTTTGATAGTTTTACAACAGTAATCATTTATAGTTATCGATAAAGGATTATAAAATATATAAACCACTAATCCAAATTTTAAAACACTTCGTTATAGACCACGTCTGTAGTAGTATTGATTTTTTCACCATCTTTGTCATAAATCATAATTTTCAATCATTATGATTTGTAACTTTCGAAACTGCAATATATAGCTCTCCATAAATTATAATTGATTCAAGTGTGTTTTAAAATAAAATGTGTGTTTAAAAAGACAAATAATTTTTTTTTGTGAAGTTAAAAAGAAATTTGAAAAATCTTTTGTTTATAAATTGTAATAATTGAATTCAAGAGCCCTGGCCAATTCATGTGCAATTAGATATCTTTACTATCTCATATGTTACAATAGTGACGTGGGAAAATGAATTTTATTATTACACGAAAAGTCTAGAAAATGAGTTGGTATTAGCCACTGATTGGTAAAAGTATTTTTTTGGTTGATAAACCAATTTATAAATTTTACAATTATTTTTTAATTACATATATTTTTTTATTCACTTTTCAATTACATATTTTATCTTTAAAATATAAATAAAAAAATTTATAAACTGTATTTTTTTTTTTTTTTTATCAAACAGAGACTTCATTGAGTACATGCAAAGTATAATCTAGAAATTATACAGATTTCGCCCCACGACACATTCCAATTGACAAAGGTTGGAGGATTCATAAATGCTGGCATCGCACAAGCTGTAAGTTCGAATTTTCACAGGTTTGAATTTGCTAAGCACTTTGTCAATCTAGTGAGTGGTACCCAAACTTTGACAAATTTAGAGCATATCCTTCGATTTAAATTCTCCATCAATCCTCATGATAGGGATTGTGGGGACGCTTAAAATTGGAGTTCAACTTTTTTTTTTTTTAAATCGTACAAATTTCATAGTGTAGAAATTGTACAGATTTCATTACCTTATTATTTTTTATTAATAATAAAGATACAGATATAAAAAATAATAATAAAACAAAGTTAATCTACACCATACACGTAATAACCATCACATTTATCCAGGCACCATCCACTCTCAATTTTATTACACACATCCAAAGCCAAATTTTTGTTTCCAAATTAACGTATCGCTCATCAACTCTCTCTCATCCTTCTCAAACAGTCCTCTCTCTCTATATATATATATATATATATTTTTTTTTTGAAAACTAAGTCCTCTATATTTTTTCATGCGGCCGAAAAAACAAAAATAAATAAATAAATAAAAATCGTTAGATCACTTAACGTCAAAAAAGATCTATAAATTGGTTTATTAACCAAAATAGTACGGTTAACAAACAATACACTATCAGGAATGGTATTTTTTTAATGCAATTTTTTTTATATGTATATCTTTTTTTCTGCATATTTTGCTATCGATTTCACTGTATAATTTTTGCACTTTGATTATATATATATATATCATAAACCCACAAATATTTGTATTAGATCAATAATAAAACTATATTTTTACTTATAAAATCAAGTAGACAAAATAATAATTAAGCAAATTATTTGTATTCAATCAATAACAATTACACCAATCAAAATAATTAAAAATGTGTGTTCAATCTTAAACCGGTAACTATTTATATTCAATCAATAAAATTATATTTTTATTTGTAAAATTAATAATTACGAAGATTTCCAATTATTATAATTGGACAACGTTAGAGATCAAGAAATTATACTAAAGTAACTAAACATCTTCTATCATATAATATGTACATAATTATTTAAATTTTTTTAATCATTCTTGACTATGATATTAATATTTATTAATATTATTAACTAAAAAAGAAAATCAAAATATCAACTATTCAATATTAGTCTCCGTTCGGTAACCCTGTTTATAATTTGTTTGTAAACAAAATATTTTTTCAACCTATTTTTTTACTACAAATATTTTTTCAAAACCATTTTCAAACACAAAGCAATTGATGTTGAACATAAATGTATTTAAATTAAATTGAATTAAATTAATCATGTAATATTATATATATATATTGAAAAATTCATACATATTTTAACACCATTTTTTTTTCTTCAAACCGTACTACACCTACATTCTGCTGCAAAAAAGAATCTATCATCAATCAATCAATAATCAATAAAGAAGAAAAGCCAACATGCTTTTCTGCAGGCTGCAATGCAAAAACAGGGAATAATAAAAAGAAAAAAGAAAGATTTTATGTAACACATTTTTTACACTTTTCAAACCGTTTGGCACACCAACAGTTAGGGTACCAAATGTAATTCAAGCTGCACACTCAATCCGTTTGAGTCAAATGTCGTGAATATAAAATCATTTATTATTGACCCTTGACAAATGTAATTCCACTCGTAAATAATAAATGCAGCACGGTGCTGCCTTAATGATTGCATTTGCAGTTACAAAGCCACGTCCCATTATTTTGCAAAAACATTTCTATGTTTGGAAATCCGGTAAAATCCAAAAAAAAAAAAAAAAAAAAAAAAATCGAAAAATAGTAATTGGCTTTAGGCGGGAAAAAATTATGGCGACTGTTGTGGTTTAATATATAATATAGATATAGATATAAATTCAAGCTGCACACTCAATCCATTTGAGTCAAATGTCGTGAATATAAAATCATTTATTATTGACCCTTGACAAATGTAATTCCACTCGTAAATAATAAATGCAGCACGGTGCTGCATTTGCAGTTACAAAGCCACGTCCCATTATTTTGCAAAAATATTTCTATGTTTGGAAATCTGGTAAAATCCAAAAAAAAAAAAAATAGTAATTGGCTTTAGGCGGGAAAAAATTATGGCGGCTGTTGTGGTTTAATATATAATATAGATATAGATATAGATATAGATATAAATGTGAAATATAGTACTCCAAATTTAAAGTCATAATTAAAGTAGTAATTTATTAATTAAACAATCCAAATTTTTGTAATTTTTCAAAATGATTTTTATTTTGTTCATTTTTGGAGTGAATGAAATTTTGATAAAAATATAAGTCAATATGGCACACGATTTTCATATAAAATTTATATAGCGTAAGAATTTAAATTTAAGTAAAAGTCTTTAAAATTAGAATGGAAGGGAAGTTATTAAGAAAGTTAGAGTAGTTGCAAGTTAACAGTTAAAATAATGGTAGAAGAGTTGAAACATTGAATTTCTGAAAATTGTAAATCTGTATTTGCTACTGCACGTATCTATACATGTATATTGATACATTCAATAGTAGTAGTTAAAGTCTGTTAACATTTAGATACTGATTTACCAAAATAGAAGTTTTGTTACATAGAAGTAAATTAAACCTAAATCAAAAGTTTTCATAGTTAGAAACATTTCAAATAGGCATTTAGTATGATTAACTGTATGAAGGAAGACTTGATATAAAAAGATTGAGTGTAAATACAATTTGAAAGGTGTGAAGTAATTCGAACTAAAAACTGTTAACTTTTCCTACCATACGATCGATACCTACAGTTCAATATTGAATATTCGTTCCTGAGATTTGGCGCCAACATCCATTTTATATAAATAACGAAGTTTTTAAATCAAAGTATCGATACATAATAACAAAAGTAAAGATTTTCGAAAGATATACATATTCATACCATCTTATACTTGGCTGTTTTATAAAAAGTCGAGTCGGGATAATACAATCAGATCAAAAGATCTCAAGGCATTCACAGCATACAAAAAAACTAAAACTTAATAAGCATTAGTAAATTCACGATTTTTAGAATGCAAGAACTCGAAGGTCACCATAAAAGTATTTAGTTCAAGTACATGTAAACTCATATCAGTAGAGGGTTGGATATTCCGGTGGGTAACTCCAAATCTCTGTCTCGACAATATACATAAACCTTGAGCCATTAGATGATATCTTCCATCCCGTTGTTGTCCCCTCAAATACTTGACGTTCCAACATCTAAAAGTTGAAAATATGGAAAACATGAATACAAAGTTTTCAACAAGTAACAATTTTCTTTTCAAGATTATGACTTTTAATGGGCCCATAATAAAAATCAACTTCTATCTCGTGTGCACAATAAAAAATCAGGGAATAAATAACCCTGAATTCAAGAGTTGTATTCCACGAGTTCAAGCAGAGAGTCAACACCCTTGAAATTTGTTAACAAGCGTAACCACATTGTGGTACAAATATTAAGACAAGCGTCATAGGTGAGATAACAAGCATGATAGAGTATGATAGTAATATTATCAGGGACGGTTTCAGGGGGGGCTGGACTGGGCTGTAGTCAGGCCCAGATCCAGCCCAGATCCAATAATGCTGAAGAAATTTTTTTTTTTTTTTTTTTACAGATCAGTCCGGTATTGATTGAGTCCAGTCTGGTATCAATTAAACTTTACAGTCCATGAGCCCAAATTCCTTACATAATATGAATCATATACACATCAGCCAAAATATAACTTGAAATAATTTTTGTTCTTCATTAGGCCCTCGTTTGACCCCCATTATTTCAATTTAAAATTTGGGTTTTGGAAATCTAATGGTTAAAAAGTGGTTTGAAAAGTAAAAAATTGTGGGCTTGACTTTTTTAGATGGTTAAGATTGATTACTGTAGAAAAAATTTGTAAAAAAAATGAGAAATAATAGGCTCAAATAAGGGCTAGATGAGTTCAAATATAACTTTATTAGTGTCTTGGTGAGTTTTTTTATAGCATATATTATTTTGACAGGTCTTTCTACTATATAAATTTCATATTTTGACAGGGGTTGCAGGGAGGCCTGCCCCCCTGCAACCCCCCATGAAAAAATTCCTGGATCCGTCCCTGAATATTATGCAAAAATCTTTACTTTTATGCAACATCTAAATAAAACACATATTTAGCCCCCTATTTGGTACAGGAAAATTTGTTAAATTTGGTGTTGTTTTTCTCATGCCATGGACCCCATAGTAATATTAAAATTATGACGGTTAGTCAGCCAACTCATCAATCCATTTACACGGTTAACTATCCTTAAGATTCCATATAATTCCTTTGCTGTTTGAAAATATTACTGCATGCAAGTACGTGCCAAAAGTGAATGAAAGGGTATAACTATCCATGGTGAAAATTTCTTGTACCAAGGCTCCGACAAACACTCTGTTGTGATCAGGATTTTGCAATTTTTTATTCATTTTCCATGCCTTGGGTCCTATGATTTGTAAAAAACATACAACTTTTACAATTTTTCACTGGACCAAACAGCTTCTTAAAGCAAGAAATAACATTTAAGATCACATAAGCAAGAACACGTGCCACTTACAATTACCGAGACTTGAAATGACAAAGAAATCAAGAATCAAAATTCAATTTTTCTGAAAATGTCTTAATGTATCGATACATGATGAACATATATTGATAAGAATATATCAAAATTCAAGATTTCATGTATATATACATGGTATTGATAAATGTGGTTCTGCACCTGTAATCATATTCTGATCAAGGTTGATTCTTTGTATTTTCCTTAAATAAATGGCGCAAAATCTCTAGAAATGACAGAGTACTTCTACAAACTAGAAATTGAAAAAAATCTTTTGGGAGGAGTTTTAACTGATTGTTATATTTTTGGTGCGTCTCTTTCAGTTGAAAGTGACCTCTATTTATAGGAAAAGATGGTGGGCAATTCAATCATAGTCTAGAATAAAATATGAACTTCTTGACCATCATTTACTACCTCTAGCTTGGAGGAGTCATTGAGCTTCAAGTAGGAGGTGTCAACCTGCATATAGTCGCTCACTCCAAGTAGGACAGGTGGCAGATGATGCTTGGTTACTTAGGTGGCCAATCAGAAACCACAGATTTCAAAACGTGCTTAAACTCAAAGTAAACTGCCTGCATGTATCAATAAACGAAGAATATGTATCGATTTATTGCTTTGATTTTTCTAAAGATATGATTTTTCTAAAAATTGAAAAAATGTGGAATGTTACAAGCCAAACTAAAAAATTAATTTTAATCATATATTTCATGAAACTCAAGACATTTATCAACCTTTCAATCACATTTCATCAACTTTTACCAAAATCCAGTAAAAATATAAATCTTAAGTACATCAAACATGGACTTTTACTTTTTGTAAACTTGATTAAACCACAATGAAACTTCAGCTACGTCTCGCGAACTTCCAAACTCGGAACAATTATTGTATAATGATTTAGGATTTGGTATTTTGATCTTTTTATTATTTTAGAGATTTTAATATTATGACCTGGAGACAAGAGACAAGAGATTTGATAATTGATTTTCAAACTGTGTTCTCTTGAGTGAATAATTGCTCAAAACACATATGGTATAAAATATGATTTGGTATTTATAGAAGTGGGGGCTAGAGGTTTTTTGGGAATATGAGAAGTCTAAAAATTGCGATAATAAGGTTGGTTGGATATCACGACCACTTGAGTGATTGTGTAGCGGACTTCAAGTGCTTCGTTCCTGCTAAACTTGTTCAAGCGTTCCTCGAGTGTTCTTTGAAAGATTTTGTAGCTATTTTCTTCATGTTCCATATTTTACCCTTTTCAACCCATATACCAAACTCTACACTTCAACTCCAAGTACAACTCAATAAACGTGACTTTTGTTCTGCCAATTACAAAATTAATCCTAACAAACTCACCCTTTGACATTCTGTAATAGAAGCATTTAAAGGCTTACAATATACCAAACCCAACACTATCAACCCGATGACTCAAAAAACTCACTTGTCTTTTCAATTGAATTGCATTATCACACTTATTTCCTGAAAAAAAAATCAACTCCAACAATACCAAGGGTAAAAATATGTGAACCAGGTTAATATGCAATACTTGAGTCAAATGAATAATATATATATATGTCAATTTACAAAAGATACCAAACACAATATCAATATTAAAGCATGAGAGTTTGCTAACTAAATATAAAATAGATAATTAAACATATGTGTAAGCTAATAATATCAAATAACAAAGTATGAGTGACCAAAAATCATAAAAATAACAAAATATACTAAAATGTCTACTTATCCCAAACAGAATCTCTCCCAATATCAGCACGATTCCCCCCTTTTTGTCACAAGGGACGAAGGAAAAAAAAAGTGGACTAATCACTATTTGCAGCCTCTTAGGAGCATACATCGTACAATGCTATCGCATTCAATGTATGTCAGTTTTCCTTACATCACATCAACTACAAGCCGGACAAATGTGGTAAGAAACAAAGTAATGCTAGTCATTGTCTGTGCCTTCTGATCGATGATAAGGGATAACTAACTCATAATGGCCGTTGAAGAGTCAATAGAACTAGTCGAAGAATATGAAGGTACACAAGTAGCAGTAGATCTGGTATATTAGCAGAAGCAGAAAGGAGTGGGTACTTTGAAGAAGTCGGGAATGACTCATGTGAAGAAGATGCATGGTCATCAAGAATAGGATGGTATTGAGCAGACGGTAGAGCATGAGACTGACTCTGAAACAGTATTTTTGAATTAAAGTAACATGTTTTTGATACAACCTCAAAACAAATATTTGGCAACTTATATCAGTTTAATTGATAACTATTTATCATTTTCCCACACAACTCAGTTTAAACTTATAAAGAGTATGAACAATAGATTACTCACATGCATGCCAATAATTTCTTGTGAGCATGACTCAAAACCTTAATTTTGTGCGGAAAGACATGGAGAAAAAATCATTAAGAAATGAATAATTTTCTTTAAGTCATGAAATTCAAACTTATGCTACTAGGATATGATAAGTAAAACTAATAATTATATGTAGAGATGGCAATGGGCCGAGCAATGCTCAAAAATCACTAAGCATGGCTCACAATGCTCGGCTCGTCAAACTGACGAGCCGAGCAACGAGCTCGGGTTAAACGAGCCGAGCTTAGGCTCGGCTCGTTTAACCCCGGCCGAGCTCGGCTTGGCCCACGAGCGGCGAGCTCGGCTCGTTTAGCTCGTTTTTTTTTTTTAAAAAAAAAAAAAAAAAACCTCTCTTACCGTTTTTTTTTTTTTTTTTTTTTTTTTTTTAAAAAACCCTCTTGTCTTACCATCTTAAGTTTATTTATTTAGTCGACAATCTTCGATAGCTAAAAAATTTGAAATCTTGAATAATAATAAGTATAAATATAAGTATAATATTAATAAGTAATAAGTTATGTATTAAATAAATTATTAATAACTTAATAAGTAATGTTTTTTTTAGTTTTCAACTTAAAAAAACGACGTTTAATTTTTTTTTTTTTTACACGAGCCGGCGAGCCGCTCGGCTCGCCGGTTCGTTGAGCTCGTTGAACCACGAGCCGAGCCAAGCTCGACTCGTGGTTCAACTACAACGTTTGGCTCGCCCACGAGCTCGTCCGTGTGATGAGCCGAGCCGCCCTCGGCTCGTATTTTCGCGAGCCGAGCCAACGAGCCGACGAGCGGCTCGGCCCGTTTGCCACCTCTAATTATATGAACCTTTTTTCCTTCAGACATCTTATGTACACGCTTCTCTCCACTAGGCTTTCTAAATGACCTCTGTAATAAGTTTTAGCCCAATGACTCCTAAGTTAGATAATCATAGGGTACCACGTTTTAGAGACTCTGACAAACTTTATCACTCGAGTCAAACACGCTAGAAAAGAATTGTAAGATGCATCACATTTTTATTGTTTTAGAGCAAAGGTCGGGTTGGCTTGCCCCACGCCCCGTCTCGTCTCGGATAATTTTTCCTACGTCCGCCCCGTGCCCCTCTCAAAGGCGGGGCAGGGCAACAAATAGCCCCATTTAGTGAACCATTTATATTAGCTGGACGGGGCCAGTTTCATAAAACTAAACTATTTTGAATAAAAAATCAAATCACGAGCTTCACACACGTGCGCGCGCGCGCACACACACACAAAAGGGACCCTACTTAGTGGGAATATTGGTTGTTACCATTATACACTGGACTAATAAAATTGCTTGAAGAAAGTAATTAGCCATCTACATTGCAGTTTTTCTTGCTGCAACTAGCAATGTTGGATTTGAGAGATATATAGTAAACTACACGACACTAGAGAAGACCGAATTATTTTCTTTAGGAGATTGACTTATTTTCTTTGATCTTTCTTGTCTACCTTATGCTTCCATAATTCATTTTTATGTTCAAAGTCATTTCATTGAATGAACAATTTTGTCTTACCAATCCATTAAAAATGGAGGAAATGCAGAGTAAAATAAAGATTCGTTAATTTCCACATGACATTCATTGGTTAATTAGTCAAGCATACCTCATTTTTTTTAAACTGGAGAACAGGCCGGAGCGGGGCATGGGAAACCTTCCCGCCCCGTTTAGATAGGGGCATAGCTTTTTTGCCCCATATCTACCCCCATAGCCCCATTTATGCCGGCGGTTTTGCCCTTAATGGGGGTGGGGCTTCGCGTGTCACGATTTTCACAGTTTGTTTTGCCATACCTAATATAACTAAGGTCATTTTAGACTCAAAGACAATTCATTACATCAACGATTGCCATTCCATGTCTCAGACATGAAGTCAAGACTCACTCCCAAGAACTCAGTGTATGTTGTAGAGAAGTTACATAAGTTATCCCATACTAAGTACTCCAAACAAGTTCAACACCAAGTTAATGAAAATATTATCAATGTTCATTTACTATAATAGTACATGATCAAAAAATACATGTTCATAGAAATCTTTTAAATGTGCTAATTTTCAGAGAACAAAAATTTACTAGAACGTTTTAGAGTGTGTGCATGAATGTGTAGACAACATGAATTTGCAAATGGATGCACCTAAAGTCTTACTCAAGGAGTTACAAAGACACTAATAGCTTTCCTAAGTTAATCTAACCTAAGTCCATCTAATGATTTGAATAAAATGATATCAAATATCTATAGGTTTGATTTGAGAATGTTGAATATGATTTTTAAAATTATTAATTGCACTCGTATATGTTGACATTAAAAAATACCATCCTACCTCGATCAATAGATCTCCGATTTTTCTACATAGTCTCGCTTTTTTACCACAAACTTGTACACATATACGAAATAGAGATCGTCGGGAAAAAAGTGCTTGGTGATCGTTGGTTCTCTGATGATCAAGTCAACCACCAAAACATGTTGTATATTGGGGGGGGGGGGGTGTGGGGGGCAAAAAGGGGACATGATAGCGACAAGATAGAGCAATGAGATAGGAGTTGAGGATTTTTACTTTCCATAGTGTGATGTTCTGTTATGCTGAGAGAAAGTATCTTTAACTTACCTGGTGCCTCTTGTATTTATAGGTGGTTGAGATCCATGCACGATAACATAGTAGTATTTGAAAAAGAAACATTCTTATCATCAAAGATTCGAATATCTAAAGGTTTCATGAACTGATCACATTAGTCCCACAAATTGCGGCGAATCAATTGGGACTACGTTGACAGATGTGAATAAACTCTAATAGGTTTCATGTAATATTACATAATACCTTACCAAGTGTGATTCTAACTCATGCCAGGGTCTCCATTTGTAGTTTTGGTATTCCAAGGCCTCTCCATATTTGACTTATCTCTGCGATCATAGTTTGAGAAACAAATATGTGCAAGGGTTAAGCTAAGTATATGAGGGTTCATGCGAGTTTAGTGCTTCTATCAACATTATGAGAGGGCATTGGACCCCATCGCTAGGTCTTCACACACCCACACGTTTTACTCGAGGGACCTCAATTGATGTCACATGCCATTCTCGTGCATGAAATACTGCTAGCACGGCCTCTCCAAATTTATATTGGTGCAACAATTGTAACACCCTAAATTTAGAAATTCTAAACTAGATGTATTAAATTTTTTCACCTTAAATGTGGAAATAAAGTAAGTAATTTTGATTTCAGTTTTATTGTTATATTTTACTGCAAAATTCTATAAAATTTTTATAAGAGTTTCTCCTATAATTGGACTTAGACAATCAATAGAGGACTGCACAACAATCACATCAATTTAAAAAATTAAACCAAAACTCATTGAACACTTCAACACCTCCAGATTATTCCAAAATAATCCCTAACTCCATAATAATAGAAAATTCAAATAACTAAATTCCATCTACTTGAATGGGAGATTAACCATCTATTAATAATGAAGCACGACTGACTTATTCAAAACTAAATTCAATCAAAAAAATTTAAAGAATGGATGAATAAATTAATAGGGAATGTAAAACTTAAATAAATCCCTAGTTCATTTTTTAAAAGATCTCAAATTCGGGTACTGTGCAAGTTTGCCAACAAGCAATCTCCCTAGGTTATCTAGCTCTCATCACCTAAAACCAGGAAGAATAAAGGGGAAGCTAAAGCTCAACAAGTAAACCTCATGCACTTGATGTATTCTTATGACAAACAATGCCTTAAGATTTCGATAAATGCATCTCCATTCACTTTATCTTTTCAAAACTTTATTTTATTACTATCGTGAGATCACTTGTGTATCTTATAGCCAATTAGAATACAATGGACATATCTTATTTTGAACAAGATTCAATTCACCGCAAGATGGTTAGTACTTTCTTCCCACTTTCACTTCTCAAACTCACATTTACCTTTCCAAGTTGGGTACGCCGGTCCTCCGTGCCCCATTTTCCACTTACATCTTTCATGGCAGAGAAAATACACCTATTCCTATATTAAAAATCGGGATAAGTATATTTTAAAGAACACTTTCTCTTTTACACATTTTCCATCTAAAACGATAAAATTTTGAAATGGACGATCATGCTTGCTTACCGATGCAATGATATGATTCAATGCTCATAAAATACTTGTACAAGGCCATGGAAAGTGTTAGAGACAAATAAATTGCAATTTAAACATAATTCGCTTTAATTTCAAATGACATCCAACATTAGATGAAATTAGGGAAAGTTTACTTACCTGAAGTCCTTAGTATTCACTTTTTCTTAAATTGCAGGTGGAAATTGTCTCGGTTGCCCATGACATCAATGTATCAAAGATCCTAAACATTTCTAATTCATCAATAAAATATAACTTTTCGTTCAAAATCACATATCTACTATTGTTTAACACTAAACAGGGCCCTAATTGAGATAAAACTTCAAATTGATTTAAATTCAACCCAAACGGGACCTTAAGCTATGTCAAACACTCGTCATACCATATTTGAAACAAGAGGTCAAACTCAATGCAAACTCAGAAGTTTTACTTATCTATTTACTAAAAAAAAAAAGGATATATTTAACCCAACTTAACAATTAAAAACCTGAATTTTACCCATTTCAAAAAAAAAAAAAAAAAAAACCTGAATTTTAATTACACATTTTTATAATTTTCCCAAAATTTTAAATGCACAATTGCAACTCAAAACTTAAACCCAACTAGTTAACTAAAACGACTAAATTCATAATTTCAAAACCATAAATTTCTTTATGTGCGTGTATGTGCCTAACAGTTAATGTGAGTCTGTGTGTGAGGTTGTGTCTGTAGAGGTCTGTGTTGCTGTGTGCGCATGTGTGTATGACTATGTGTGCATTTGAGGAATAAGGGAATGGGGTTATATCCTGCCAGGATGGTGGTGGCCATCGACGATGAGGTGGTCGACAGTGAGGGAGACGAGAGGGAGTGAGGCGACTGAGAGTTGAGAGAGGCGAGATGGAGAGGAATGGATTGTGATTTAGGGGAAGGTTTTGGTTTATATTTTATATTTTGTAAATTGCAATTTACCAACTCTTTTTAATTGTGTAATTGAGTGCAAAACTTCCATTAACTTTCAAAGTGCCCTAAAACTTTTTTCCAATTTCGACTTAATACACTTTTGGCCACTTACAAATAAATTAATAGTTACTCATAGAAAAGCACATAAACAAATTATAAACTTTCTAACTGACACATTGATCATGAGGGCATCCAAGTTCATCCACTGCAAAATAAAGCAATGTATTTACAATTAATTAGAAATTAAATAAATTTTAATAGCACCAACAAAAAACTACGTGGAATATATGAATACATGTAAAACGAAAAGTGGTATTACAATTCCTTAGTCCCTAAAAGAGATTTTATCCTTGAACTTAGAGCTTACCAAAAATGCGTGGATACTTGGCGTATATCTCGTCTTCGCATTCTGAAGTATTCTCTTCTACTGCATGATTCCTCCAAAGGACTTTGACTAACATAATCTTCTTCCTCTTATGTTTCTTGTCTGCCTTCTCTACAATTCTCACTAGTGACTCCTCGTAAGTCAAATCCTCATGAAGATCGAATGATTTATAGTTGAGAATATGAGAGCTGTCTGGATATACTTTCTCAGCATTGAGAAATGAAACATGTTGTGTACCCTTGATAGTGATAGTGGTAATTCAACCTGATAAGATCGATCACTCATTATTTCTAGTATTTCAAAGGGGCCAAGGAAACGTAGACTCAACTTTCCTTTCTTTTTGAACCTCATAAATCCTTTCACGGGAGCTACATTCAAAAAGACCATATTGCCTGTAGTGATAACATCTTCCTTCTTTTTGTCAGCATAGCTTTTCTGTCTACTCTACGTGATTTTCATTTGTTGGCTGATCTTTTCAACAAACTATGCTATTTGTTGTACAATTTCTAAGCCCAATAATTTTGTTTCTCCTACTTTATCCCAATGAATTGGAGATCTACACAACCTCCCTTATAGTGCCTCAATGGAGCCATTCAGATCGAAGCTATATAGCTTTTGTTGTAGAAAACTCAAACAATGGGAGGAAATCGTCCCAAGTACCTTGAAAATAAATTATACTAGCTCTCAACATGTCTTCAAGGGTTTGAATCATTCTCTCTGACTGTCCGTCAGTATGTGGTTGAAAGACTGTGCTAATTCTCAATTGAGAACCCATGACCTTATGTAGACTTTTCTAGAATGAAGAAGATTATTCCCCTGGTTGTTGACTGAAAGCTAAGATCTCTCCTCTGAGTTTTGGCATACGGCCCAGTGGGAAAAATTTGTCCACAATTTTTTAATTTAATATGGCCTAAGATGTAATGGATTCATTTGGAAATGAATAAAACCATGATTTTGCTTTATCTACAAGAGATAAAGAGAAAAGTTTTAATTCTACTGGTTTAACCTGGAACGTTATTCATTCTCTGCATGTCACATATTTCTTGAAAACTCTTGAAATATGCATGTAGATCCTTTGAAGAGAGGCCATGAAAGACACATATGTGCTAGATCAGTGTAATCAACAATGTCTTGATTTCATAGTTGTTAGCTGAAATTTGTGGAAGTCCGAATATCATCCGCAAGGGGAATCATGTAATCCTTCAAAGGTCGGCCCTAGATATTTGCTGCTGCCCCCATATAATTGCTGGCTACTAATTGACCTGATTTTCATCCATAGGGTCCTGTTGATTGTTTGGAAATTGAGGATTGTTTGAACTCCATCTTCTGCTATTTGTTGCTGAAATTCTTCCAACTACTGTCGTCGCCTCTATCAAAAAGTTCGTTTAACATAAAATAAAATAAAGAAACTGAAATAAGGTGCTAAAAGTTAAATTCAAATTAAAGCAAAAATAAAAAGATAATCTATAATCCTCGGAAACGGCGCCAAAAACTTGATGTGTGCTAATCGCAAGTGTACGATAACGCATTCAAGTAATAAAGTGGATAAACGAGTCCGAGTTATCGTCCCACATAGATTATGATTAACTACCGAAGTTATTCTAACCCTTGCTTTATTTGAACAACTGAAAAGTGACCCGTTGGATAAAAGCGGATGGGGCAACCATCAACATAAAGCGTCATAAGCAAAGGGAGATGATATATGTGTGTAAACTAAATGAGTAACGATAAGCAATACAACAAGAAAGCAAATTGTATTTTTGTAATGAATGAATGAGAAGTTAGGATTTCATGATTTTACATAGTCAATACTTTTAATTTCACCATTCAAGTTTTAATCCTAATAATGTGATCGATCGAGTTCACTTATGCATATGAAATTTCTCTCTCTAGTTTAAATCTAATCAACCAAATTAGCCAACCTTGTTTTTAGACAACAGGTCATAATAATTATGTGCTTGGAACACAAGAAATCGATTAAAGATCGCAATAACAACAAACGTATATCGTTTGTTCAATTACCGGATTTTATTCCTAGATCTAAGTCGTTAGCTCACTTCTCAGATTATATAAACAACCCATTAAATCAATGAATTAGTCGCTAGTTAATTTATGCATTAATCACAAAATAAAATCATCTCATGCAATATATACATAAAAATTGAACAATGCAATTAAAAGTGGAAAACAATGCTACATCATTAATCCCAACAAGAAATTAGTTGTTCATCATATTGGAATTGAAAACACAGATAATATTAAATAAAAACATCATGAGTTTATTAAAGTAACAAGTAAAATAACTCTTGCACCAAGAAGTAGCTTTTACGTGTTGATCTTCAACTCTCAGGCCTTTGCATTAGCTTCAACAATCTTGATGATAGGATGATGAATTTTGCCTCTTGAATTTGTGTGCATCGGTTCCTAGATCAGGCATGATAAGTACTATATATAGGCTATCAAGAAACCTAGGTAAAACAAGATATTAAATCTCATATGGGCCTGTCATCACGCTAGGTCAGACAACTACGCGGCCGCTTATAAGAAATGTTGGTGGCCTCACAGGCAACCAAAATTGGGATCTGACCAATTGATATATGTTAAGTGTATTTTCCCTTAAGTTTGTGTGCCAAGAAATCCACATATTTTAGTGCAATCCTTTGAGTTTGATAATGTTTTGATGTGTGTGTTCATGTTGTGTTGTGTTGTCGATTAACTTATGTAGTGATAATGTTAGGTGATCTCTGGCATTTAATGAAGCAAATAGAGATGAGTAATGAACGGGGAAGTTAAGGAGGCAGGAAGTAGAAAAATCAATGCAAAGGAGACAGCGAAAGCAGCGCCTCAGCGCTGCCCCAACCATAGAAAAATTAGCAATGAACGCAATGCCTAGGTGCTGCGGCATAAGAGAGGAGACAGCAAGGTAGCATCGCGGTGCTGTCGGGTAAAAATTTTTGGAACCTAGGCACTGCGCTATTTGTTTATCCTGAATTTTGTGTGTTCAAGGTTAAGCATACTCGTTAACCTTGATTTTAATTTAGATTCATTTAATTTTAGTTTTGATAGTTTGTTTGTTGGTGTTGTAGTTGTTTATGCTAAGGACTAGAAGCTATGAACTATTGCCCTTTGATTCTGAGATCGAGAGAACTCAGAGGAGAATAAGGGCTGAAAGAAGAAAAGAAATTGGTGCAAAGGCAGAAAACAACAACCAACAACAACGGGCTATTGGAGATTATGTTTGACCTATGGGGGGATCCGTATTAGAAGATCTAAACACTCATCTTGCTACCTTTTTTGGAAATTCGTGACATGGTGAAGATAAATTGTGTTAGTGAGGACACTATCAGATTTTGGTTATTTCCCTTCTCCTTGCAGGATAAGGCAAGGGGATGGCGTCAATCAATGCAAGCTGGTACTATTACCACTTGGGAGATGATGGCTCAGAAATTTCTTATCAAGTTCTTTACTCCTTCAAAATCAGCACAACTAAGGAGTGAAATTGGACAATTCAAACAATCTAATTTTGAACCATTTTATGAGGCATGGGAGAGATTCAAGGAATTGCTTAGAAGATGTCCTCGAAATGGTTACGTAATTGGATGCAGATTCAAATTTTCTACAATGGGCTAAATGGTTAGACACGGATGATAATTGATGCTGCTGGTGATACTTTAATAACTAAAATTGTAGCAGAGTCTTACACAATGTTGGATGAAATGGCCATGAACAATTATCAATTGACAAGTGAGCGATTAAGTGCAAAAAAGGTGGCTGGTCTTTATGAGGTTGATCCAATTACTACTGTTATAGCTCAAATGTCATCGCTCACCAACCAAATAGCTTCTTTAACTACATAGAACAATCAGAAAAAGGCAGAATCAGTTATAGCTGTTTCTACTCCAAATCATGAGGTTGAAAAGGAGAATGAACAAGTCCAGTACATAAACAACAAAAATCCTAACTAACGAGGTAACAACTCTTCCAATTATTATCATCAAGGACTACAAAATCATGAAAATCTATTATACGGAAATACTAGGAATTTCCTCCAACTGCCTCGTGGATTCAATGATCATGTCAATGAAAAGAAACAATCACTAGAAGATTTTCTTTGGACATTTATCTCAGAGACAAGATTAAGATTTAATAAGGATGAGTCACGTTTGGACAACATTGAGACTCATATGAGCAATATGGGAGCTACTATGAAAAACGTGGAGGTACAAATAGGACAATTGGCAACCTCAATCAATTCTCAACCGAAGGGAAAATCTTCTAGTGATACGGAGGTAAATCCTAAGGAGCATTGCAAGGCCATCACACTAAGAAGTGGTAAGGAGACTGAAGATAATAATTGTAAAGAGACTTTAGTTGAAGCATATGATTCTACTCGAAGAAGAGAAAAGCAGTATGAAGAAGGAGAAATTGAAGTAGATGACACAAGAAAAGTTCACAAGCCATATTCTATCTCTTTTCCAGATAACCCACCAATTATTAAACTCTCATTACCTTAACCATAGAGATTTCAAAACATGAAGCTTGATTCTCAGTTTTCCAAATTCCTAGATATCTTCAAGAAAATTCATATAAACATCCCTTTTGCAGATGCCCTAGAACAAATTCCAAAGTATGCCAAATTTATGAAAGAAGTGATGTTAAGAGAGAGAAAATTGGAGGAATATGAAACAGTGAAGTTAACAGAGGAATATTCTCCAAAAGAAACTCCCTCAGAAGTTAAAGGATTCAGGAAGTTTTACAATTCCTTGCACAATCGGAGGATCTTCAATTGATAAGGCATTTTGTGATCTTTGAGCCAGCATTAACTTGATGCCTCTCTTGGTATTCAAGAAATTAGGTCTTGGGAAGGTAAAGCCAACAACTATCACTTATAGCTAGATGATAGATCTCTCACATATCCATGAGTAGGGGTGGGCAAAAAAAATCGGAACCAATATGACTGAACCGGAACCGAACCCAAAAAATGGGAAACATATGGTTTTAAAAAAATAAAATAGGAAATCAATTTTGGAACCGAGAACCGATTGGTTTTTGGTTCCGTTTTTAGAACTGAAAAACCGAAGTTAGAACCGGTCTTGGATCCTTGTTTATATTTTTTTATGGTCTTAATTGATTGTCTTAAAACTAGAAATCAAAAGAATTTGTAATTTTTTTGGGTAAAGTGAAAATGATTAATTTGGTGTTAAATGTGCTTGTTATATTATGAGTCACATGAAAGTCTCGACCTTAGTTAAGAGTGTTAAATGTGGTTTTTCACTAAAAGCCATATTTTGTTAATGAATGGGAATTAATTAGGAGAAAAGGTACATTGACGTCGCGGGCAACCAAGACTTCCACCTGCATATTAGGCAAAGTAACTACTGAGGACTACAGGTAAGTAAACTTCCCCTATTTTCATTGAAGTAAAATGTTTCAGGTGTAATTAATGGACTTAAGTTATATTCTTGAACTTTATTTACTTGTGGTGCCTTCTATGAACTTTATACATGTATGTGTTACTAAGAGAAGGTTTAAGCATATATGTTATTATGTCGTTACATCGTCCAGCATGCATTTTTATTGAGTTGGGGAAGTCAAATGATTTTAAAAGAAGAATGTGGTAAGTTTAAATTTCCTCAAAATGCATGTATCCCGAGTTTTAAGAATAAATTGATGTACTTCTATGCCATGAAAGGTGTGAGTGGGAAATGGGGCGCGGGACCCGAATTAAATTGATGTAGCAGTGACAAATATTAAACCGCTCTGCGGTGACGATTGCCTAACCGCTTGGCGGTGACAAATATTAAACCGCTTTGCGGTGACGATTGCCTAACCGCTTGACGGTGGCAAATATTAAACCGATTTGCGGTGACGATTGCTAAACCGGTTGATGGTGGCAAATATTAAACCGCTTTGCGGTGACGATTGCTAAACCGCTTGGCGGTGGCAAATATTAAACCGCTTTGCGGTGACGATTGCTAAACCGGTTGGCGGTGGCAAATATTAAACCGCTTTGCGGTGACGATTGCTAAACCGCTTGACGGTGGCAAATATTAAACCGTTATGCGGTGGAGAAATGATAATCTTGTCCTAAATAAGGGATATTGCCCACTGCATTGTAACTGGCTAGAAGATACACTAATTGAGTTCACGATAGAAATGAAGTGAAAGATTTGAAATGAAAGTCTTGAAATGAAGTGAAAGTTTTGAAATGAAATGAAAGATTTGAAATGAAAGTCTTGAAATGAAGTGAAAGTCTTGAAATGAAAGTCTTGAAATGAAGTGAAAGTTTTGAAATAAAATGAAAGATTTGAAATGAAAGTCTTGAAATGAAGTTAAAGTTTTTAGAAATGTTTAAGTGAAAGTTTGGAAGGTATGAATGTCTTGAAAAGTAAAGTAAATGAGGGGAATTACCTTGAATGGTTTAAGGAATTTCATGTCATGAGCATGCATCACGTGCATAAAGTTTATTTACTGAGCTTTAGCTCACCCCAATCCCTCCCCAACATTTCAGGTGATGAAAGTTAGGTGATCCGAGGAGAGCACTCGGCAGCTGACTCAGGCTATCCCCGCTTCAACCCTTTTAAAAATAAAGTTAAATTAAAATTTATTTCAATTTCTCATTATTTATTCTTTAATTCATGTATTATTGAGGTTAAATTTCCTCTTATTTCATTTGCTAAAGTTTATTTTACTTGAAATTATATTGTTGAGGAGTTTGGGACTTATTGTAATGGTTTGGATGATGTTTTGGATTGAATGAGTTGCGATGTGTATTTTAAAAATGGTTTTGATGTCCCTCTACAGGTTGGCTATGTCCAATTCACAGAGGAGACTCTGTCGAAATTTTTGTAAAATTTTTATAATAGTAAATGAAACGTTTAAATGTTTTAAACGATTATTTCCGCATTTAATGTGAATGGAAGTTAACACGCCTAGGTTTTAGATTTTAAACTTGGGGTGTTACATTTTTGGTATCAGAGCTAAGAGTTTTAAAAGCGATTCTGTAGACTTTTAAAACTTATTTGAAAATGGTTCGGGTACTGAGTCACGCCTCAAGTTGCATCTACCTCGATCATCTGGTAAGTTGAATTTTGTTTAAATTATGCAATGTTAAGTGATGTTCCAGTTATCACAATTTCTTGTATGTTAATGTGTAATGTCGTAAAGTGAAATGTCAAGAATATAGTTTGTGAATATAATGAGTATATCTTCGTTATGTAAATGAGGAAGTGAGAAAGTAATGGTTATTAAAAATTTGGGTGCCGTTTATTAGATCTTTTTGTGAAATAAGAAATGGATATGAATGGTATATCGGCACGAGAGTATACAATGTCCAAACGAGAAGTTGAGAAGTCATCGAACTTAGTATTAAGCACTTATCGTGTTTGATCTCGGGACTACCCACTCATTTGATAGTCCAGCAGTTATAGGAAAATTGATTTACCCATCTGAGTAGCTGGAGACCAAGTTTATATTGTCAACGCCATTTGAAGAATTGTTGAACTAAAGTTATGCGTTGAGAAATTTCCCCAACCATGGTGAATGGGAAGGATTAGATGATGGATTTCAAGATCATGTTTGAATAAGAATGCTTGGCTTTGATTTGTGAAATTGATAAGTAATATCCCAAAATTTTCCTTGAACTTAATGTATTACTTCGAGTATGATACATATGTGGTGTTAAATGTGCTTGTTATATTATGAGTCACATGAAAGTCTCGACCTTAGTTAAGAGTGTTAAATGTGGTTTTTCACTAAAAGCCATATTTTGTTAATGAATGGGAATTAATTAGGAGAAACGGTACATTGACGTCGCGGGCAACCAAGACTTCCACCTGCATATTAGGCAAAGTAACTACTGAGGACTACAGGTAAGTAAACTTCCCCTATTTTCATTGAAGTAAAATGTTTCAGGTGTAATTAATGGACTTAAGTTATATTCTTGAACTTTATTTACTTGTGGTGCCTTCTATGAACTTTATACATGTATGTGTTACTAAGAGAAGGTTTAAGCATATATGTTATTATGTCGTTACATCGTCCAGCATGCATTTTCATTGAGTTGGGGAAGTCAAATGATTTTAAAAGAAGAATGTGGTAAGTTTAAATTTCCTCAAAATGCATGTATCCCGAGTTTTAAGAATAAATTGATGTACTTCTATGCCATGAAAGGTGTGAGTGGGAAATGGGGCGCGGGACCCGAATTAAATTGATGTAGCAGTGACAAATATTAAACCGCTCTGCGGTGACGATTGCCTAACCGCTTGGCGGTGACAAATATTAAACCGCTTTGCGGTGACGATTGCCTAACCGCTTGACGGTGGCAAATATTAAACCGATTTGCGGTGACGATTGCTAAACCGGTTGATGGTGGCAAATATTAAACCGCTTTGCGGTGACGATTGCTAAACCGCTTGGCGGTGGCAAATATTAAACCGCTTTGCGGTGACGATTGCTAAACCGGTTGGCGGTGGCAAATATTAAACCGCTTTGCGGTGACGATTGCTAAACCGCTTGACGGTGGCAAATATTAAACCGTTATGCGGTGGAGAAATGATAATCTTGTCCTAAATAAGGGATATTGCCCACTGCATTGTAACTGGCTAGAAGATACACTAATTGAGTTCACGATAGAAATGAAGTGAAAGATTTGAAATGAAAGTCTTGAAATGAAGTGAAAGTTTTGAAATGAAATGAAAGATTTGAAATGAAAGTCTTGAAATGAAGTGAAAGTCTTGAAATGAAAGTCTTGAAATGAAGTGAAAGTTTTGAAATAAAATGAAAGATTTGAAATGAAAGTCTTGAAATGAAGTTAAAGTTTTTAGAAATGTTTAAGTGAAAGTTTGGAAGGTATGAATGTCTTGAAAAGTAAAGTAAATGAGGGGAATTACCTTGAATGGTTTAAGGAATTTCATGTCATGAGCATGCATCACGTGCATAAAGTTTATTTACTGAGCTTTAGCTCACCCCAATCCCTCCCCAACATTTCAGGTGATGAAAGTTAGGTGATCCGAGGAGAGCACTCGGCAGCTGACTCAGGCTATCCCCGCTTCAACCCTTTTAAAAATAAAGTTAAATTAAAATTTATTTCAATTTCTCATTATTTATTCTTTAATTCATGTATTATTGAGGTTAAATTTCCTCTTATTTCATTTGCTAAAGTTTATTTTACTTGAAATTATATTGTTGAGGAGTTTGGGACTTATTGTAATGGTTTGGATGATGTTTTGGATTGAATGAGTTGCGATGTGTATTTTAAAAATGGTTTTGATGTCCCTCTACAGGTTGGCTATGTCCAATTCACAGAGGAGACTCTGTCGAAATTTTTGTAAAATTTTTATAATAGTAAATGAAACGTTTAAATGTTTTAAACGATTATTTCCGCATTTAATGTGAATGGAAGTTAACACGCCTAGGTTTTAGATTTTAAACTTGGGGTGTTACATTTTTGGTATCAGAGCTAAGAGTTTTAAAAGCGATTCTGTAGACTTTTAAAACTTATTTGAAAATGGTTCGGGTACTGAGTCACGCCTCAAGTTGCATCTACCTCGATCATCTGGTAAGTTGAATTTTGTTTAAATTATGCAATGTTAAGTGATGTTCCAGTTATCACAATTTCTTGTATGTTAATGTGTAATGTCGTAAAGTGAAATGTCAAGAATATAGTTTGTGAATATAATGAGTATATCTTCGTTATGTAAATGAGGAAGTGAGAAAGTAATGGTTATTAAAAATTTGGGTGCCGTTTATTAGATCTTTTTGTGAAATAAGAAATGGATATGAATGGTATATCGGCACGAGAGTATACAATGTCCAAACGAGAAGTTGAGAAGTCATCGAACTTAGTATTAAGCACTTATCGTGTTTGATCTCGGGACTACCCACTCATTTGATAGTCCAGCAATTATAGGAAAATTGATTTACCCATCTGAGTAGCTGGAGACCAAGTTTATATTGTCAACGCCATTTGAAGAATTGTTGAACTAAAGTTATGCGTTGAGAAATTTCCCCAACCATGGTGAATGGGAAGGATTAGATGATGGATTTCATAACACTGAATACCCACAAACTTGATGTCATACTAGGAATGGAATGATTATTGCGGTATAAGGTTTCAAACACTGGCTACGTTAAGGTGGTATTTAAACCTTCAAATGAAACTCTTTTCGCTTTGTTGAAATAAAGGTGAAACTTTCTATTTCGATATTATCAGTGATGAAGGCTCGTCAATTGATGAATAAGAGTTATTAAGCCTACCTGGTTGCAATAATTGAAGTGTCTAAGGTGAATACTTCTCTCGAACAAATTTCTGTTATTCGAGAATGACTAAAGATGTTCTTAGAAAATCTTTGTGATTTATCGCCTAAAAGAGAAATTGAATTCGTCATCGATTAAGTGCGCAACTCTAGTATCCAAGATATAATATCGGATGGTTCCTTCGTAACTTAAAAGGGCTCAAAGTGCAACTATAGAATCTCATGGACAAATGTTTTGTTCGACCTAACTTTTTTCCATGGGGTGCTCAGGAGCTATACATGAAGAAGAAAGATGGTTTTATGAGACTTTGCATAATTGATTTTAGACATGGCAAAAACCAGTTTTATGAAGTTGTGATGAGATGTTGAGATTATGAGTGATATGATTTTATTGAGACTTCTATGAGAAAAATTATGAAATTTGAGATTTAAAGATTTGATTCTTAATTATTGGGAATTAAGGAATGTATATTGTGTTTGAGTAAGTGAATTATTCATCGATTTTGAGAGAAATTTATAATGTTGTTTTTGGTCTTGTAACTAAGAAATTTTGGGATTATGATATGTGTCATATATTTATAAGTATGACTAATGGGTGGGAATTTGAGCCAATTAATGTATTGAAGGAAGTGAGATATTGATATTGGAAACCATGATTTGAAATTGTCATGTTGAGGAATTAAGAATTGATTTTCTGGGATGACTTGATGCATATATTGGGAAATGTCAAGTCATATTTTGAAAGGAAGAGTGAAGACAAATGTTATGGCATTATTGGAAAGGATTTTAATTATTCTTAGGAACTTATTGATTATTAGTGAGAAATGATCACTTATATGGGAGAATATTATAAATTATGATGGTAAGTGATGATACTGTTGATTTATTTTGGAAGTTGATCGGTAGATGATGTGTTAAAGACTTGGTTATTTACATGCAATATGATTATTTGGGAAAGTCAGTTATCATTATTGGGAGATATTGAAAGTATTTTATAGTGAGATGCCTTAAAGGAGTAACCATTTATTCGAAATGAGAATTTGGGGACATATGATTGAAGGTTTGGGATTATGTGAGATAATGATGATTGTCATAAGGTCATTTGAATATAAAAGGTACAAGAGATAATTATAAGGAATAATGTGATTGCTCTTATGGTGAGGACTGAAGGTGACGATGTATTGAGATTATGAAATAAGTTGACCTTCCATGAATAAGTTATGCTATATTTGGTTTGAAGTGGAATTCGAAGAAAGATGAATCTCAGTAATGGAAAATAAATCAGGTTCCATCGTAATTTGAATGATTCACTGATGTACGTTAAGTTTTCATTGATGATACTAAAATATCATATGAGAGATTGTTGGATGAAATTGATGAAAGAAACTTTATCAGGTCCTAGATTTGTACAAGTATTGCAGAAGTAATGCATCTGATCGGAGGAAAGTTTATGATAGTACGTACCATGAAATTGTGGAGATTATTATTGATGGTATCTTGATTAAAAAATAAGAAATGAAATTTTAGGCAATTGTCCTTGTGGATAGGATTTGTGGAAAATGAGAATAAGACTTCACAATGATTATTTATTATGGAGTAGTGGGCTCGATTGTGTTCTTATGTAACATGACGAGGTGATGGCCTACACTTCTAGGAAACTGAGGGAGTAAAGAATTATAAAATTTAAGATTTAATGAGATTGAGAGATTGGTATATATAAGATTTTAGTGATTTATTGATGTAGAAATGTTCATGTGATATATATGATGGTTATTATACTGTGATCTTAAGGAGATTGATATGATTGAATGTTGAGGTCATATGGTATGGTGATAAGTGGCATGTCACACGATTACCACAAGTTATCGTGAATAGATAGTTAATGAATGTTATGATTGTCCTATGGAAGAATAGTGTGATGATATTTTTGGAACTAATCAATGGTTTATTTATGATAAGATAGATGAAATTATTTAAAACTTTGGTGACATAGTTGTGGTTACTCATTGTTTGGTTGTGCATTAGATGTGAGTAAAGCATATTATCCATTTTGAGATCTCCATGGAACATACATAAGTTGAATTGTTTAAATCTAAGATGATCATTAGTGTAACTTTTACTTATTGTGGAGTTGTATCTTTTGGTTAAGTAAATTCGATGAGGAATCCTATATGAATCACAAAAGTCTTATTTATTGGTGATAGGTCGATGATTTATTTATAAAATACTTGGTTAGAGTATTATTGTCATGATGATTTTGAAAGCATGAATTCTTAAATTAGTACCTTGGCTTTAATTTTAAGATGAGTGTATGATGCTGAATACTTGATTACAATATGTACGTATGGGTTACAAGATTTAAGTTGATCATTCGATTTTAATATAAATGTTAGCATGTTTAGAAGGGATTTCGTTTGTGAATCTTTCCAGAAAGATTCTGTCAAAGTTTTAGTAGTTCTACTGTATATTTTGGTATGGACGTCAAGTTTCACTAATTCTGGATTATAAAGTCTTATTTGGTCAATCTTCTTGATTTTAATTTTAAGAATGTGATTAATCAATATATATATTAAGGTTTAGACGTTAAAATAGATCCTATGAAAGGCTGAAAATAGAAAGTTAGTGAATGGATTCTTAAGTGGGATAATGTCGGTTGATGGTCTCCTACAACAATAACTATCAACTTCGATCCGTATTGAGTACTATACAGGAAGAAGTGTAGATCACCAGTTAATTGGGATGAGATAGGAGAAAGAAAGTTATTAGGTCCAGAAATAGTACAACAAATAGCAAAAGTTGTTGAAAAGATTCGTCAGCGGATGAAAAATTGCACAAAGTACATAGAAAAGCTATGTGGATAGAAGAAGGAAACCATTGGAATTCGTTGCAGGTGACATAATCTTTTCGAAGGTAGCTCCTATGAAAGCGGTTATGAGATTTGGAAGAAAGGAAAGTTTAGTCCGCGATTTGTTGGCCCCTTTGAGATAATTGAATGGGTAGGTGACTTGACTTATCAGGTTGCATTGCCATTAGCACTATCGGGAGTGCACAATGTTTTTCGTGTCTCAATGTTGAGGAAGTATATTTAAAAGTAGTTAAAGTTCATTGGAACAGTCATGCAGTAGAAGAGGCTACTTGCGAGAGTAAGGACGAAATGCGTGTAAAGTATCCACACTTGTTAGATAAGTTTTAATTTCGAGGACGAAATTTCTTTTAGGGGGTAAGGAATTGTAAGACCGCTTTTCATTTCTCGTGCAATTTTTAATTTCACGTAATGTTCTTGGGAATAATATTATAAATTATGATTTTATGACCTTTAATGTCTATAATTGGAATTATTTTGCAGTGGAAGAACTTGGACGCCGGCTCGATCAATGTACCAATTTGAAAGACTATAAATTGGTTATTTGAATTATTTACGTGGAATTCTATGTAAATAATTATTTTATTGCCTCAGCATGTTATTTTCTATTTTATTATGCCAATTTGAAATTTTGGGGAAAAGTGTAGTGTCAATCGAGAGTAAATAAAACTTATATACTTACTTAAACAAAAGAGAAGAGTTGAGGGACTGATTTGCAAATTCTAAAAGATTAAAAACCTAACCCTAACCTAATCACTCCCTCACTCATGCTCCCTCTCTCTCGACTCGCCTCTCGCTCTCGGTCTCTCACCTCGCTCCCTCTTCCGCCTTCGCTCTCGCCCTTCGCACCGCCGGTCACCACCACCGCCGGAAGTAAGCCCTCCCCCTTCCCCTTTTCTCTTCACGGCACACACACACACACCCTAAACCGCGCACACACGCACGGTTTCACACTATTTCACGCACACACACACATACATAATTCGATATATATATATATATATATATATATATATATATATATATATATATATATATATATATATATATATATATTCTATGTGAATAACGTATGTATGCAATTTATATGTATAAATTCAGATTTTTCAGTTAATTTCAGATTCTAATTTTTGTGTAATTTCGAGTTTAACCATGAATTTGGGAATTAATGATGTTATGTGAATAAGTATTGAAGTATATGAATGTATATATTATTATGTATGTATAGATGCGTGTAAATATATAAAGTTTGGATTTTTTTTTTTTTTTTGTTTATGTGGGCATAGGTATATACTCAGATTCTGACTATGTGAAAATAAAATTTCTCAGACTGGGGACTCATGAAATTTAGATTAATTGATGTGCTATAATGTTAAATTTGAGGTGTGAATGTACGTATATACGATCATGAATATGTATATGACTATTTAAACAAACATGTGTTATTTTTGGAATTTTGGGTTAATGGTATAGGAGAGCAAACTTTAATATTTTAGGAACAAGTTAGTTAAATTGAAGTTATGTTCAAAGTTATAAATTTTTAGTTCAAGATCATGTTTGAATAAGAATGCTTGGCTTTGATTTGTGAAATTGATAAGTAATATCCCAAAATTTTCCTTGAACTTAATGTATTACTTCGAGTATGATACATATGTGGTGTTAAATGTGCTTGTTATATTATGAGTCACATGAAAGTCTCGACCTTAGTTAAGAGTGTTAAATGTGGTTTTTCACTAAAAGCCATATTTTGTTAATGAATGGGAATTAATTAGGAGAAACGGTACATTGACGTCGCGGGCAACCAAGACTTCCACCTGCATATTAGGCAAAGTAACTACTGAGGACTACAGGTAAGTAAACTTCCCCTATTTTCATTGAAGTAAAATGTTTCAGGTGTAATTAATGGACTTAAGTTATATTCTTGAACTTTATTTACTTGTGGTGCCTTCTATGAACTTTATACATGTATGTGTTACTAAGAGAAGGTTTAAGCATATATGTTATTATGTCGTTACATCGTCCAGCATGCATTTTCATTGAGTTGGGGAAGTCAAATGATTTTAAAAGAAGAATGTGGTAAGTTTAAATTTCCTCAAAATGCATGTATCCCGAGTTTTAAGAATAAATTGATGTACTTCTATGCCATGAAAGGTGTGAGTGGGAAATGGGGCGCGGGACCCGAATTAAATTGATGTAGCAGTGACAAATATTAAACCGCTCTGCGGTGACGATTGCCTAACCGCTTGGCGGTGACAAATATTAAACCGCTTTGCGGTGACGATTGCCTAACCGCTTGACGGTGGCAAATATTAAACCGATTTGCGGTGACGATTGCTAAACCGGTTGATGGTGGCAAATATTAAACCGCTTTGCGGTGACGATTGCTAAACCGCTTGGCGGTGGCAAATATTAAACCGCTTTGCGGTGACGATTGCTAAACCGGTTGGCGGTGGCAAATATTAAACCGCTTTGCGGTGACGATTGCTAAACCGGTTGACGGTGGCAAATATTAAACCGTTATGCGGTGGAGAAATGATAATCTTGTCCTAAATAAGGGATATTGCCCACTGCATTGTAATTGGCTAGAAGATACACTAATTGAGTTCACGATAGAAATGAAGTGAAAGATTTGAAATGAAAGTCTTGAAATGAAGTGAAAGTTTTGAAATGAAATGAAAGATTTGAAATGAAAGTCTTGAAATGAAGTGAAAGTCTTGAAATGAAAGTCTTGAAATGAAGTGAAAGTTTTGAAATAAAATGAAAGATTTGAAATGAAAGTCTTGAAATGAAGTTAAAGTTTTTAGAAATGTTTAAGTGAAAGTTTGGAAGGTATGAATGTCTTGAAAAGTAAAGTAAATGAGGGGAATTACCTTGAATGGTTTAAGGAATTTCATGTCATGAGCATGCATCACGTGCATAAAGTTTATTTACTGAGCTTTAGCTCACCCCAATCCCTCCCCAACATTTCAGGTGATGAAAGTTAGGTGATCCGAGGAGAGCACTCGGCAGCTGACTCAGGCTATCCCCGCTTCAACCCTTTTAAAAATAAAGTTAAATTAAAATTTATTTCAATTTCTCATTATTTATTCTTTAATTCATGTATTATTGAGGTTAAATTTCCTCTTATTTCATTTGCTAAAGTTTATTTTACTTGAAATTATATTGTTGAGGAGTTTGGGACTTATTGTAATGGTTTGGATGATGTTTTGGATTGAATGAGTTGCGATGTGTATTTTAAAAATGGTTTTGATGTCCCTCTACAGGTTGGCTATGTCCAATTCACAGAGGAGACTCTGTCGAAATTTTTGTAAAATTTTTATAATAGTAAATGAAACGTTTAAATGTTTTAAACGATTATTTCCGCATTTAATGTGAATGGAAGTTAACACGCCTAGGTTTTAGATTTTAAACTTGGGGTGTTACATCCTTGATCTTGGTATATTCGGTAGAAGTTTATTTCAGGTTATTGGCTCACTTCCTGAAGCCTGATGCTCCTCGATAAGGCTCTCGAAAAATAATTATTATTGTAGAACTAAATTAGAATCAAAATCGAACCAAAACTAAATGGTTTGGTTCTTGCGATTCAATGGAACCAAATGGTTCCATTTTACAAGAACTGAAAAAGTATGGTTCGGTTCCGGTTCTTGAGATACCCAAACCGAACCACTCGACGCCCGCCCCTATCCATGAGGAATAATTGAAGATGTGTTGGTTAAGGTAGATAATTTTATCTTTCCAGCAGATTTTGTTGTATTAGACATGGATGAAGATCAAAAAATTCCTTTAATTCTTGGAAGACCATTCTTGGCAATTGGTAGAGCTTTAATTGATGTACATGGAGGACAGTTGACACTGAGGGTGAATGAAGAAGAGGTAATGTTTAATATTTATCAAGCAATAAAATATCCTGAAGATATTAATACCTATCATATGATTGATTTTATTAATGTTGAGGGGGGAGAAGAAGATTTTTGATGACCTATTAGAACAGTGTATTGTGACTAGTGCATCAAGAGAAAATATTTCTACAGCTGGGGGTTATACAGGGAACAAGGATTTGGTTGATTGTATACTAACTCTTGAGGCTTTTCCTTCGGAAGATATGCCATTACAGAAACAAGTCATTCAACAGTCAACAAATACAAGTGAACCTAAGGAGATTCTGAGCACAAACATTGAATTGAAGCAATTACCAGATCTTCTTCGCTATGCCTATTTGGAGGTTGACTCAAAATCTCTAGTGATTATTTCTTCCTCACTTACAAAAGGTAAAGAAGAAAGATTGCTTAAAGTACTGAGAGAACACAAATCAGCTCTTGTTTGGTCTATAGCAGACATTAAGGGAATAAGTCTAATGGTGTGCATGCACAAAATCTTGATGAAGGAATCCTATAAGCCATCAATTGAACACCAAAGAAGATTGAATCCTATAATGAACGAAGTGGTTTGAGCAGAAGCACTAAAGCTGATAATGGTCTATATAATATTTCCTATATCAAATAGTCCATGGGTGAGTCCAGTCCATGTAGTGCCAAAGAAAGGTGGGTTACAGTGATTAAGAATGATAATAATGGATTGATTCCAACAAGAATGGTTACTGGTTGGAGGGTATGTATAGACTACCGAAAGCTAAATAAGGCTACCGGGAAAGACCACTTCCCACTTCCTTTCATTGATCAGATGTTGGATCGTTTGCTGGATATTCTTACTATTGTTTCTTAGATGAGTATTTGGGGTATAATCAGATTGCAATATTACCTGAAGATCAAGAGAAGACTACGTTTACTTGCCCATATGGAACATTTGCATTTCGACGTATGCCATTATGCAACGCTCTAGCCACCTTTCAAAGATGTATGATGGCAGTATTAGCAGACATGGTATAGGAGATAATGGAGGTATTTATGCATGAATTTTTTGTATTTGGTACTTCTTATGATAATTGTTTGCATAATCTCTCTTTAGTTTTGCAACATTGTGAAGAAACGAATTTAGTTCTCATCATGGAGAAGTGCCACTTCATGCTACAAGAAGGGATTATGTTAGGTCACCATGTTTTAGCAAATGGACTTGAAGTCGATAAAGCTATGATTGCTAAATTTGAGAAGCTACCACCTCCAACCAATGTTAAAGGAATTCGAAGTTTCTTGGGACATGCTAGGTTTTATAGAAGGTTTCTTAAATACTTCTCAAAACTAGCTAAGCCTCTTTGCAACCTTTTATAGAAAGATACACCATTTGTATTTGATGAAGAATGTTTGAAGGTTTTTGAGATAATCAAAGAGAAATTGATCACAACCCTAGTTATGGTAACACCTGATTTGAGAGAACCATTTGAGGTAATGTGTGATGACAACGATTTTGCAGCTGGAGCTGTATTGGGACAAAGACATGACAATATTTCAGACCATTCATTATGCTAGCAAAACTTTAAATGGGGCTTAACAGAACTACACAAAAATAGAAAAAAGAACTATTAGCAATGGTTTTTGCTTGTGATAAATTTTGGCCCTACTTGATTGGCACCACAGTAATTGTCTACACAAACCATGCAGCAATCCGTTATTTATTTGTAAAGAAAGATACAAAGCCTCGTTTGATTCGATGGATATTTTTGTTACAAAAGTTTGATGTTGAAATTCGGGAAAAGAAAGGCAGCGAAAATGTAGTGGCAACCATCTTTCACGGTTGGAGAATGAGGAAATAGAAGACAAAGTTCCAATTCAAGAGCCTTTTCGTGACGAAATCCTATTGGCAGTCTCAACCAAACTTTCGTGGTATGCTAATATGGTCAACTTCCTGGCTTGTGAAGTCATATTTGTGGGACTATCCATTACTATTCAAGAATTGTGCAGATTAGATGATAAGAAGATATATTTCCATGGAAGAAATACAGTCAATTATGCAATAGTACTACTCTTCACCTTAGGGAGGTCTCTTTGGTCCTATACACACTGCAGCTAAGGTATTACAGTTTGGATTCTATTGGCCAAATATTTTTTTAAGGATTTTTATACTTTTGCAAAGACATGTGATCGTTGTCAATGCATGGAAAATATATCAAGGCGTCACGAGCTTCCATTAACTAATATGCTTGAAGTGGAGTTGTTTGATGTATGGGGTATAGACTTCATTGGTCCATTTCTTCCTTCGTTTGGCCAGTCTTGTGTCTTGCTTGGAGTAGATTATATTTCAAAGTGGATGGAGGCCATAGCAACTCAGAAAAATAATGCATAAGTAGTTGTGAAGTTCCTATAGAAAATCATCTTTACATGCTTTGGAACACCTCGAGCCATAGTAAGTGATGAAGGTACACACTTCTGCAACAAACTTTTCAATTCTCTCTTAGTAAAATATGGCGTTCAACATAAATTTGCACTTGTATATCATCCACAATGTAATGGGCAAGCTGAGATATCAAATCGAGAGATTAAGAAGATTTTGGAGAAAACAGTGAACACAAATAGAAGAGATTGGGCTCACAAATTAGATTATGTACTATGGGCATACCGTATAGCATTCAAAGCACCAACTAGAGTGTCACCTTATCAATTGGTATTTGGAAATCTTGTCATCTACCTGTAGAATTGGAGCACCGGACTTATTGGGCTGTGAAGAAACTTAAATTTGATATGAGTAGGTCCCAAACGTCTACTCCAACTTGATGAACTGGAAGAGTTCCGGAATGACGCCTATGAAAATGCAAAAATCTATAAAGAAAGGACAAAGAAGTGGCATGATAAGATGATTGTTGTGAAGAGAGAGTTCAGTCCAGGACAACAAGTGCTTCTATTTAATTCTCGCCTAAAGTTGTTTCCAGGAAAGCTTAAATCATGGTGGTCGGGACCCTTTTTTATTTACAAAGTATTTCCATTTGGAGCTAATAAGTAAAGACAGATCAATTTTTAGAGCCAATGGTCAGGGATTGAAGCACTACTAAGGAGAACAAAGAATTGAAGAGAGAATCAAGGCAAAGAAGAAGACCAAAATCACTAAAAAATAGTTTTTTTTAATCATCTTCTCCTTCATATTTTCAATTAAGAACTTGTTATTTTCTGTTTATTTCATTATGAACTAAGTTTATTTTCTAAGGGATTGATGTAATCTTGCGTTGATACTATGTTTTAATCTTCCATTAAATTCCATGAAATTTATTCCAAGTTTATTTTGTGTTATTGATTTTAATGCTTTCAATTAACTGACTATTAATTGAATGAATTTTTATTTAAGTTTTGGCACATGAGAGAGGGAACCTTAGATTTGATCTTGAATAACACAACCTAGGAATTTATAGATTTCGAGAGAAAGTGTAATTCCTTTGAAGTGGTTTCACTAAAGAACCATAGAACTTATTAAAATCTTGAAATCTTGGTTTGGAATAGAGATATTGAAATAGGATGTTTGGATTGATTTTTACTCTGCACTTGAGAGAGGAAGTAAAAACACAATAGGGTTCTTTGCTTATAAACTTGAATAAGAACAATTGGAAATTGATGAAGATAAAAAAGACATAGTTGATACTAAGGTGAATCAAATCCCTAGACTCTTCATATATTGTTCAAACTTCGTGATTAGGCATATTCGTTGATTTAGTCAAATTCAGCACTTTTAGATTCATTTTTTATTCTCATTGATTCTATAATTTCGATTGTCTAGATAAAAGAAATGTAACATACTTATAGTACTTAGCAGAAATTTAATATCAATTCCTGTGGGTTAGATATCTTATTTTACCATCATATTACAAAACTTGACACTGTACACTGCCACCAGGTTAAGAAGTCGTGGCCGCACAGTTCAATTATTTCAGTGCAATTTCCATCTTTCCAGTGCGTTTAAGTAGGTCACTGAACTTTGAGTCCTTCATCTTTTGATTGCAACAATTAAGTCCTTGAACTTCCAAATCACTTCAATTCTTCTTCCCAACTTTAGTTCATCCTCAATTAAGCCCCCAAACATTGATTTCTCACACTTAACTCCTCTTGAAAGTCTTAGTTGACAACATCGGCATCTACTCTGTCCAATTTAGCAATAAATGTCTTCCAATTGTGTATTATTTCCATCCATTGCTTCACTAAACATGATTTTAGGATAATTTCTGAAATGTAAACTAATAGAAAGCAATTAAATAGAATTTATTCAAGAATGAAAATGGATTATTCTAATTTATACATACAAATAAGTGTATAAAATACACTTATCATCTATAATCACCCAAATATAATTATAACTCTTTTTCTTCTTAGGTTAGCCAACAACAATATCCATGACGACTTGTTCCTATTTCCACTATGGACTTATTAGAGGTTGTAACAGGCCGGAGGGCCATTTGAGTAATGCCCCTATTCCAAAAATTTATATAGAGGTACTGATACTATTGAATTGCATGTTGTCTATATATAAAAATATATTAAAAACAATTCTTGTTCAAATAAATGATGGATATATTCATTATAAATAAAAAAGTTGGTGAAAAACTATATTTTTAGGTGAAAATAGAGATGGGGTTCGACCTCTAAGGGGATGGGCTGACCCCTCTTGGGATGGTGTCTCTCCTTTTTCTTCACTATGAGGACTTACAAGCACTACCTCCTATTTATAGGCCAAAGATTGGAATTTTTTAATATTTACTTATGCCCCTAATGTCTGCATTAGTCCACATTAATCCACAAGAGGTCACATCCCATGAGTTTCCCATCTCTAGAATTTAAATCCTTTACATGGGAGTTTTAGGGATTTGTTTGGTATTTCTCAATTTTCCTGTGGTTATCTTATAAAAAATTCAACCTTTATCAAACACATCCTTAAAATTTCCTTATCTTTATTTTTTCTAAAATTTTGGGATATTACAATTCTCCCCCCTTTAAAAAAATTCCTTCATCGAAATTACCTGGTTGAAGAGTTTTGGTTATTGTGTTCTCATGTCATTTTCTATTTTTTCTTCACATCTCGCATAGTTATTTTGAGTGACCTTTCTTCCAACGTTAAATATTGTTGAATGTCATCAAGCTTCTCTTTCAATAAATGTGAAGAATATGGAATATACTTTTGTAGGGTGGACAGATGAAATACATCATGTATTCTTTTCATCTGATCAAGTTGCTTTAATTGATAAACCACCTCTCCAATGCATTCAATTATTTCAAAGGGACCAATAAATCATGGTGGCAGTTTTCCATTTTTACCAAATCTTAACTACCCTTTGTAACGCCCCGAGTTCCGAGGATCGCGGGAACGTCACTTTTCTAAATTCTTGAATAAACTTTGTTGCGGAAAAATGATTAAATATTAAATATCGCATTTATCGAATAAAAGTTTAGCGATAATTCAAATGGAAAAAGTATTTTCGTACAAATTTGTAACAATGACAATTCTTGATAAAATGAAATAATCATTTCAAAGTTCACGACTTTTAAAAAATATCAATTTGTAATTTTCCGTCATTGCCCATCACTCGCCATCGTCTCCGAAATCTGCAAAAGTTGTTAAAATAACGGGTTGAACATTTCAAAAATGAAATACTCAGTAGACTCATCGCCAATAATTACTCTACAAGATAATTGAATAAGAAATTATGCAAATAATGTAGTGACATTCTTTTCTTATTCATAGGCATCACATAGTGAACGCAAATGAACACATTCTTTTCTTTTCTTGGCTAGCAGATAAGTTATGCCCAGCATAACATAATTCTTTATCTCAAAAGAGATATTCTTTTCTCATGCAATTAAGCATAAAATCACACAAATCCACATAACACATGCAATTATAATATAAATCAATTAGTGGGGGCGAGTCCACCTTAAATCTGTCGAGTGCAAAGTTGAGCGGGAAACGACTTAAATCCTTTAAATCTCCGTACGCCTCGTCTAGCCAATAAGTTAAATTAGTCTTTAGAAATTTATAGTTTAAAAATGATAATTTACAATTTGAGGACTAAAATTGATGTTTTGAAAGTTGAGGGACTAAAATGAATACTTTTTGAAACTTGGGATTTATAATTAAATGAATTAAATCGACAGAGACTGAAATAAATGGTTCATAAATCTTGTGACTAAAATAATAACTTTTGAAACTTAAGATTTAAAATATTTAAACTGTAGGGACTGTTTTAGATTATTTTAAAACTGGGGTTTGAAATGATAAGTTTTAAAACTGTAGGGACTGATTAAAATCATTTTGTAAACTTAAGGACCAAAGTGCAAAGCCTGAAAATCAAAATGTTAAAAACAATTTCATACTCTCTCTTTCTCCATTCACGATCAGAGAGGTGGAAGGGAAGAGGTGCGACCGACGGCGAAATCCGGTGCTACAGCCGGCGCAACGTCGCCGGCAGGTAGTGGTGGACGGCGGCAAGGGATGGGGCTTGAATATTAGGGTTTCAAGTGCGAGTTTGATGCGAGACAGAGAGGGAAAATCGCGGCTTGGATCGTGATTTCTCCGGCGAAAAACCGGTGAATATGGTCATGAGGTCAAGGTAAAGTTCTATACTTCTTCTATTTCTGGGGTTTGGGTTTTATTTGTGGTTGATTTGGGGTGGGCTGCCGGTTATGGAGGGTTCGAAATTGGATTAGGTGATGTGGTGTTGAATTGGGGATTTTGGTTATGGCTTTGAGATTGAGGTTCTGCAGTGATGTTTGGATTGTGGTTGTAGACGGTTGGCAACAGTGGTGGTTCTTGGCCGGTTGAGTAGTGCAGATGATTACTGTGTCTGCGGTGATGGTGGTGTTGAGCAGTTGTAGTTGCAGGGGAGTTGGGATGATGACTCGGTGGTCTATGATTGGTGATGATGAACTGTGGTGATGGTGAGTTTGGGGTTGATGCTAGTTGACAGATTGGTGGTTGCCGGTGGTAGTGGGACTGTGGCTCGGCTGCGTGCGGTGGTGGTGCTAAATTTTTGATTGATGATGATGAACGGAGGTGGTGGCTGAATTCTGATCGAGGAGGTGGTTGTTTTGAGGTGTGGAGTTGCAGGTGGTTTTTGGGTTGTGATGTGTGTGAGTTGGCATTGCTGAAGAAATAGGTGATTACGATGAGGATGATGAAGGGGTCGATGATGATTATAATGGTGCTTTGCTTGTATTGAATTTGTGTTGAGATTTGTGAGGAGATGGAGGACATATATAAAATTTAGGAAAGATGGTGGATAGTTAGGTATGAAAAGGGTGGAATATGGTAAATCATCATTATGTTTTTGATTAGAAATTTTATATGAGAGAATAGTGGGGAAATAGGTTGGATTTCTGATTGGGATGAATTGTGGGCATTGCAGAATTTGGTATGTTATTTTAGGGAGGTGAGGGAGAGAATCAGGGATGTGAAGATGGAAGATTGCTGGAATTTGCCAAAAATTGAAATTGGTAAGGGTCATGAATTTGGGTTGGAATGTGTGGCAATTTATGTTAAATTTACGATTTGAGGGGATTGATTTGTGGTTCGAAATTGGAAGAAAATAATACAATTAAGATTTTGAACTAGAAATCAATTTGAGTCCAAAAATATAAAAAAAATCTGGACGTAAATCAAATAATGAATTTGGATAACTTTAAAATCCTTAAAATTTGAATTAAGATTTAAAATTGTGACATTGGGATATGTTGAATAAAATTCTTAAATTTAAATACGATGAAAATTAATTTAATTTCATTCTTAATTTGGCTAGACGAACACTCCTTTAAATTAAATGGAAAAAGTCGTAGCGACGCGCATTTAAAGTTTTAAAACATTTTATTTAGAAAGAAATGAAAATTTCCGGTCGCTACACCCTTGAACTGGGGATATTTTAATAAAAGCTTTATCTCCCACCATAAATTCAAGCGAACATCTTCGTTTCTCTGCATAATTGCGTTGTCGATCTCGGGCGGCCCATATACTTTCCTTAATCTTTCCCATGGCTTGTAACACTTCTTGAATCATTTTCATACCGTAGATTTTGTGTTTGTCTACTTCGTTCCAATGTATAGGAGATTGGAATTTTCTTCCATAAATTGCCTCGAAAGAAGGCACTTGAATTGAAGTATGGTAACTATTATTATATGCAAATTCAATAAGAGATAGCTAATGACCCTAACTATGAGAAAATTCCCGAACACAAGCTTGTAGCATATCTTCCAATGTTTGTATAGTCCGTTCTTTTTGTTTGTCCATTTGAGGATGGAAACCTATTCTGAATTGGAGTTTCGTTCCTAAAAAGTGTTGCACTTCTTTCCTAAAATACAATAAAAATCGGGGTCACTGTCGAAGTGATGGCCTGTCTCTTGGATATAAAGATTTGCAAATTGTTCCAATTCAAATGTCATCTTGATAGCAAGGAAATGGGTTGATGTGATTAGTTGATCAATTATTGCCCATATAGCATCAAAACCTTTGGTAACCTTAGGAAGACTACTTATAGAACCCATTGTAACTTTTCCCATTTTTATTTAGGAATAGGTAGTGGTTGGAGTAATCCTATTGGCCTTTGATATTCTAATTTCACTTTTTGACGAGTTAAGCACCTTTCTACAGACTCGATTATTTCACGTTTCATATCAGGCCACGAATATAAAGTTTTGATTTTATTTTATAACTTGGTGGTCCTTGGGTGTAACTTATAAGAAGTCTCACGTGCTTCTTGTAGGATATATTCACATAATCCATCTACATTCGGTACATAAATTATCTTCTTATATGAATAAACACTTTGAGGAGAGATTTGATATTTTGTTGGTTTCTTTTTCTAAAATCTTTCTAATTTTCTTGGCAAAAGACTCATTCTTTTGACCTTCCTTGATCATATACAAAAGAGTTGGTTGGATCATTAGGGATGTCAATCTACTTCCCAATTTTGAAAATCTTTTTATTAACAAATGTTTCAACACAAGATTTTGAGTTATGAATTTTTCTACTGAGCACATCTGCTACTACACTGGCTTTTCCTAGATAATAGCGGATAGTACAATCATAATCCTTTAGAAATTCTAGCTATTTTCTTTGCCTCATATTTAACTCTTTTTGTGTAAAGAAATATTTCAAATTTGATGATCAGTAAAAACTTTGCATTCTCCCCATAAAGATAATGTCATCATATCCTTAGTGTGAACACGATGGCCACCAACTCCAAATCGCGGATAGGATAATTTTGTTCATAATTCTTTTACCGTTGTTATGCATATGCTAACACTTTTCCATGTCACATCAGAACACATCCTAATCCATTCCTTAAAGCATTGCTATAAACGGTAAAATCTCTTCTTCCATCTAGAATGGTCAAGACATGAGCGGTAGTAAGTCTCATCTTTAATTATTTAAAACTTCTTTTTCATTCTTTTTTCCACTTATAAGGAATATTCTTACGCATAAGGCGAGTTAAGGGGTAGTAATTTTTGTAAATTTGTAAAGGAATGTTCAATAATGTTTTGCTAAACTCAAGAAACTTCATACTTCTATTGGTGTTGATGGTTGTGCCCAATTTACATCTGCTTCAATCTTACTAGGATCTACTGAGATCCCTTCTTTGGTGATGTCATGACCTGAAAACACAACTTTTTCTAACCAAAATTTATATTTGGAAAATTTAGCAAATAACTTCTTTTCTCGCAATACTTACAAAGAAATACAAAGATGATGGGCATGTTCTTCTCGATATTTAGAATAAATAAAAATATTGTCAAGGAAAATGATAATAAATTTATCCAAGTATTACTTGAAAACTCGATTCATCAGGTCCATAAATAGTGCAAGTGCATTTGTCAATCAAAACGGCATTACTACAAATTCGAAATTCACATAACAATTACTAAATGCCTTTTTTTGGATGTCTTCTTTCTTGATTTTTAGTTGATGGTATCCCGTTAACAATTTTTGAGAAAATTGCTAAACCTTGCAGTTACTCTAAGTGATCACCAATTCGAGGCAAAGTGTATTTATTTAATAGTAACTTCGTTCAATTCTCGATAACAAGAGATGAAATGATCTATCCTTTTGTTCACGTAGAGTACAAGTGTGCTCTATGAAGAAGTGCTTGGTTGAATAAAGCCTCATTTCAAATAGTCATCGAGTTTAACCTTCAACTCTTTCCTGTCATATTTAGATATGGGTTGATTACCGGGTATAACTTAATTTCAAATTCAATTTCCCGGTCTAGGGATAAACCAAACAGTTCGTCATAGAATACATCCTTAACTTCTTGAGCTACTGGATGAGATGATGGAGTAATGGATTTCTCTGAGCTAATTTGATGTAAACTTTCCCAGCATCCAACATGTCCTTGATCTACAAGCTTACATGCTTTTGTTGTAGAGATCAAAGCCCTAGATGTCTTTTTGAATCTCGAAAAAGAAATGAGTGCATTATCACATAGTTTTAGGATTTTAGACTTGAAATCAATTAGCAAATTGTAAGTTGACAATAAATTCATACCTAATATAATATCGAAACCACTAAAGTCCAACGATATCAAATTAGCCGGATATTCCACAACTTCGATGTTCACTTTGGTTTTAGGTAGTAAAATCTTTGCACTTTTAGGGGGTCCATAACGCATGATAACATCTAGATGGTTACATAATAAAGTAGGCTTTATATTAATACAATGTAAAAATTCTAAAGATATGAACGAATGGGTAGCTCCCGAATCAAACAAGGTAAAGAGCTTATCATAAATATATATTGTATGGGTCACCACTTTTGCATCGTCCAAGAATTCGGGCTGAACCATCGTGAACACTCTTACCGTAGTTGGTTTGGACTTTGATGAATCCTTTTTCTTATTTTCGGGACAATTTTTGACCATGTAGTCTTCCTTTCCACATCCAAAGGACAAGCTAAGATGATGATGACATGGCTCATTATGTGATTTTCCACAATATGAACAAATCAAAAACTGTCGATTTGTTGGAGCCGCTTGCTAATCGAGCTTCCTTATATTGAAATCGATGATTGTTTTTAAAGGACTTAATTCATTGTTCAAATTCCATTGCTTATTATTCAAATTTTCATAATATAATTATAAATTATCATCAACTCTTGTTTCAAAGTAGAAACTCATTCAACTTCAATTGTCTAGCAGAATATGAGAAATATTTGGCTCGAGATTTTTCAAAAACTGCTAACAATCCATTTCTTTAGTTGAGTTGATTTAAACTCGAGGGTAGAATTTCATATGCATAAGTGAACTCAGTCGATCACATTGATAGATTAAAACTTGAAATGTGGAAATGAAAGTATTGACTACGTGAAATTGTGAAATCCCAACATTCCATTCATTGAATACAAAAACACATTTGTTTTATTGATTACTTGATTTTAGTAAAATCATTTAGTTTTCCAAAATCTCACCCTTTAATTACTCAAATAAAGTGAGAACTAGAATACTTTCGATAGTTAATCATAATCTTTGTGGGATGATAATATAGACTTTTTGTCCATTTTATTACTTGGACGCTTCATCGTACACTTGCGATTAGCATACATCAATAACATACTGATAATAATAGGCGCCTAAAACACATGCTCAATCATTGTTTTCAAGATAAGATATGCAATAAACTTATTATCTGAGTTTATGTAAATTTCATGACGATGATCGATAACATTTCAACCATTACTATGCTCTTGCTTTGTAGTTAGAAATGGATATTTAATTACCTTTCATCTTTATGTGCATTTGTGTTTATTCTCTATGATGCGTAAGTCAAATCCTCTTGCAATTTAAAGATGGCAAAAAGCATGTATGGTTACTGATGTGATCCGAAAAAGGCGTCAAAAATGAGAAATCAAGATACGGCCAATTCAATAATATTCTACATGGGAAAATGAACAAGTTTCATGTTGGGTTCGAGTCGAGATTCAATTCACGTCAAAGGATCAGAAATCAAGGCAGAAGGACTTTTACGGCCGTAACCTCCATAATTACGGCTGTAATATCATCAGCGCACAATTTGTGCAGAACAGCGTTTACGGCCGTAACTTGGGTTCTCACGGCCGTAACTAATCCATGAAATTTCATGGCCGTAAGGAATGATTTCACAGCCGTAACTGAAGTTTGGAAATTTTTTTATTCAGCAAGTATCTCACGCCCGTAAGGACAAATGTTACGGTCGTAACAAACTAAACTACATTTTGATCCGAGAGACTATTATGGTCGTAAAGACAATTGTTACGGCCGTAATTCAAGTTACGCGTTTTTGGCCTTTGTTTTGCGGCCAGGTTTAGTTGGTTATTTTTAGTTTTTAATTCTTTTGGAAATTTTGGTTATTTTAATTATTTTAGTTATTTTAGCTATTTTAGCTTAATTAGAATTTTATTCAGAGTCAAGTAGCGACTAGGTTTTATTTTGCCTATTTATATGATTTTCCATTCAATGTAAAAGTAAGATTTTGATGAATGAAAAATATATTGAGTATTTTCTCAACATTGTTCTGGAATTGAACAAACTTCGAACTTATAAAAAATTGTGGGATATTTGTGGCGTTCAACAAATCGAACTTATCAAAGGCGTGGGCATCCTTTGTGGCGTTCAAACCATTACGGTTCTTGTTTTCCTATCGTAACGGGTCTTGGGTTTAATATACCCATGGTTCTTATGTCGTGAGGTTCGGGTTGTAGTGTTCTTGTCCGTTCCAACCTGAATTCAGAACTTTCCAAGCGTTATTTCGTGAGCTACGACGTGGACCCCCGATGATGTGATCCGGAAAAGGCGTCAAAAATGAGAAATCAAGATACGGACAATTCAACAATATTCTACATGGGAAAATGAACAAGTTTTTAATGTTGGGTTCGAGTCGAGATTCAATTCACGTCAAAGGATCAGAAATCAAGGCATAAGGGCTTTTACTGCCGTAACCTCCATAATTATGGCTGTAACATCATAAGCGCACAATTTCGGCAGAACAGCGTTTACGGCCGTAACTTGGGTTCTCACGGCCGTAACTAATCCATGGAATTTCAAGGCCGTAAGGAATGATTTCACGGCTGTAACTGAAGTTTGGTAATTTTGTTATTCAGGAAGTATCTCACGGCCGTAAGGACAAATGTTACGGCCGTAACAAACTAAACTACATTTTGATCCGAGAGGCTATTACAGCCATAAAGACAATTGTTATTGCCGTAATTCAAGTTACACGTTTTTTGCCTTTGTTTTGTGGCTAGGTTTAGTTGGTTATTTTTAGTTTTTAATTCTTTTGGAAATTTTGATTATTTTGGTTATTTTAGTTATTTTAGCTTAATTAGAATTCTATTTAGAGTCAAGTAGTGACTAGGTTTTATTTTGCCTATTTATATGCTTTTCCATTTAATGTAAAAGTAAGATTTTGATGAATGAAAAATATGTTGAGTGTTTTCTCAACATTGTTCTGGAATTGAACAAACTTCGAACTTATCAAATATTGTGGGATATTTGTGGCGTTCAAAAAATCGAACTTATCAAAGGCGTGGGCATCCTTTGTGGTGTTCAAACCATTACGGTTCTTGTTTCTGTATCGTAATGAGTCTTGGGTTTAATATACCCATGGTTCTTATGTCGTGAGGCGAGGTTGTAGTGTTCTCGTCCGTTCCAATCTGAATTCGGAACTTTTCAAGCATTATTCTGCGAGCTACGACGCGGACCCCCTCCCGGGTTCGTATCAATTACTTAGTATGAAACACAGTTCCCAAATTTAGTAAGCTTAACACACACATTCTTTTTCTACGACCATTAATGCCAATATAATTTATATAACACTAGGACTTGAAGTAATTAGCCCTAAAATTCCCCTTCTTTCAAGTTTGGATATAAAACATATTTAATTGGATCATTAATGTCCTAATACTCATTCAAATCAACTTTTGAAGCTTTAGAGGCGACTGGTAAACAATTAAGGGTGAAACTAGGTAAAATCTTAAAATTTCTAGAATCTATTTTTAAGTTTCTCTCATTGTCTAATTAAATAATGATATCACCAACAAATACGATGACAAACATATCAAGGAGGTCCTTAAATACCTGTTTCATCAAATCCATAATAGCCACTGGAGCATTTTTCAACCCAAATGATGTCACAAAAATTCATAATGATCATTACCAGAAACTCAAAATGACCGTGTATCATAGTAAATGTCGTCTTAGGAATTTTATCTTTTTTATCTTAAGTTGATCGTACCCTGATCAAAAATCAATTTTCAAAAATATTGATTCACCCTGAAATTTATTAAATAAATCATCAATTTTTGACAGTGGATGTTTTTTTTTTTTTTTTTTAATCATCACCTAGTTCAAATATCAATAATCTATACACAATCTCATTGTACTATCCTTTTTCTGAACAAACAATACTGATGCACCCCATGGTGAAAAGCTAAGTCTAATAAAACATTCATCCAACAACTTCTGTAATTGTAACTTCAACTCTTTCAATTCAGTTGTGGCCATTCTATATGGAGCCTTGAGATTATAATTTTTCCTGGAGTTAAGACAATCACAAACTCAATTTCATGATTTGATGGTATCCTAGGTAGATCATAAGGAAATATCTCTGGAAATTCTTGAGCCATAGGTATATAACAAAGATTCAGATTATGTTTTTCTCCCACAATCATAACACTATAAAAATACCTTGCATATCCCCTACTCAGTAGCCTTTGTGTCTTCAAAGCTGATATGATAGGGATTTTGAAAACCTCTCTATCCCAATGAATTTATATGGTTAATCTCCCAAAGGTTGAAAGATTTTTGACATCTTATTACAATCTATAATAGCTTGGTAATTTGATAATGATTCCATAAGCTAAATTATATTATAATCTCTCATATCTAATACAATCAAATCAATATAAAGTTTTCGATTTTCTATAAGGATCATACATGCTCTGAAAGTCAAATTAGTTTGTTGTACATCTCCAGATCGAATGGTCATAGTATAACTGACCTTTTATATATCTAGTATATTTCCAAGCTTCCTTACGTACTTAGTAAATACAAATGAATGAGTATCTCCAAATCAAACATAACAATTGTTGGAATTTCAGGGGTAGAAAGCTTACGTGTTACCACTGATTATTTTGGCATCTTCTCTAGTCAAAGTGAACACTCTAGCTGGCACTTTCTTGTATTATGTAGGATTTAGATTGTTTAGGAATGCTCTAGCAAGATGTCCAACCTTTCCACAAATATAATACATCCTAGTCTCTGAAGGACATGCTCTAGTATGGTGTCCACCACATCTGGGAAAGATGGTTGTGTTGTTGATGTTTTAGCCTTTGTTTAATTTCATCCCATTGTTGTTGTCCTAGCCTTGTTTGAAATTTTTGCTTTTGATTTTGACCTTGCAATGTTTTTTTCTTATCACTTCTAGGCAACGCCGTCCTTGTCTAAATTGTCTTTAAGCCTCTTGAGCACGACTAATTCTTTGTTCACCTTGTTCTGCAACCAGTGCCATCTCTGCTATTTTTGAATATGATACACATTTGATCATTGTCATGTTTACATCTCTATATGTCTTCGTTTTTAATCCCTCAAGAAATCTTTCTACTTTCAGTGCATCTGTACTGACCACGTGGGTAGCAATCTTGATAATTGTTCAAACTTATGAATATATTCTCCCACTGTCATACTTCCTTGCCATGGTGCTATGAATTCATTCATCTTTAAGACTCGAACTAGAGCTGTAAAATTACTTTTCCATTTCTAATACTCTATTGTATCTAAACGAGTTCTCTGTAGTCCTCAACCAATCATTTGCTTTTGTTAGGTTTAAAACATCCTCAAATATCAGTGGGTTTAGCTTTCTAAATCTTTCCTCAATTGTCTTAATTTGTTCAGTTCTTTTTGGTGGTTGTACATATTCAGCATTTGGAGTTCTATCATTTCCCTTTGTTGCAATATTTGCTAAATTTGTTGGATTGGCTTTTAACCAACTCAGTAAGTCTATTAATTACAACATCACAATTTTTATATGGGATAATGCCTCTTGTCTTGGGATTTATGCTCCACCATTAGTCACCTCTAATTCTGACCATAACATGGCTTGAGTTTGGCCCTCTAAAATCCTAGTGAGAACCTCTAAAACTCCTAATAAGACTCGGGTTATCACATAATTTTTTATCAAATAGTAAATATTAATTATAATTTTTTTGGCAGGTTGGCAGTTTGACATTGTTTTTGAAAAGCGGAACCTAAACCAAATCATTTAAAAGAGGTTCGATTTTGGTGAAAACCAAAACATTGACGGGTTCGTGTGTACCCAAATAAATGGTTTCAAAATTGCAGTTTCAATTCGGTTTAGCGGTTTGCTTGTTCTAAAACTTGTTTTTCGTCTATCCTATATTTTATGATCAATCTATATGAATTTAAGTGTACTAAAATGTACAAAATGTGAAGTAAAAGTCAGTTGAAATTGATTTGTTAAAACATTACTTTGGAGATGGTTTAAAGATGGAAAGTTTGAGATTACATGATATCAAACTTGTGACAAACTTTGTTATAAGTTTAGATTGTATTTTATTTTTATATACATGAAGAATAAGTATGTTAATATGTGGTTAATATGATGTAGAAACCTATTGGAATTTCCTTCTTGTAAATGTGACTTCGTATATGCCTAAAGTTCAAGATTTCGATGGAAGTCTAATAAATTCAGTGTCCATGATATATTCTAAGGTTGAAATTTTATTGATGTGATGAAAGACCTTATTTTTTAATATAAAGATGAGACAAAATCTTAATTTTATTGAAGTTTCTTATTTGATATTTGTTGTTAGCATTACATCTCATCATCACAAGCATTCATGATCATTCCACACTAAAGAGGAAAATATGTTAATTTTAAATTGGAAGAAATGATCATGTACAAGATCTTTTTAGTGATGATAACATGATAAAGGATGTTTAATGTCACATCTTATCATTTCAAGTACTTCATGGTCATTAAACATAAAAAATAAAGGATGTTTAAAAAGTTTTGATCATGAAGAATTAAAATGTCCCTATTTAGGCTGTACACATGGGTTATAAAATACATACATGGAGGAAGTGAGTTCTAAGAAACTCACATGAGGCGTGGGAGAGATGCCCACAAAAAGGTCATGGGTTGGTAGGTGCCCTTGGGGAGTCAGTCCCTACTTGAATTTTTAGGTTAGGGAAGGAGCCTTTAGGATTGAGTTCGACATGAGCTAGCATGTTTATCAACCCATATGTCAGGATGTGAAAGGGCCTTTGGGAGTGAGTTCCACGTGAGCTAGCATGTTTGTCAACCCATATGTCAGGATGTGAAAGGGCCTTTGGGAGTGAGTCCCACATGAGCGATCATGCTTGTGAACCTAATATTTTTTTAAGAAAATTGAGTCAGCATACTCGTAAGCTTGAAATATCGCTTTATGGTGATCTGTGCTTGCAAAAGTACTATGCCCATTGTGTACAACCTTAATATGGGAAGGGCCCGAGGTAAAAGACTTTAAAAGAAATGTAAGCATGAGAAAAGTTGAAAAATATCATTTTTACGAATATGAAATAATATTAACACTCATGCATTATTTTCATGCATTACATTCATACCATAAACAATATTTTGGTTATTTGAATATGGCTACATGACACTAGATGTGATGAAGGTGGTATGAAATGATTTTAAATGATAGGTTAAGTTGATTTTGATTTCTTGTACTCATATGAGAAATGATGTTAAGGTTAGGAGGTAAAGAACAAGCTAATGTTGTAGAGGTCAAGCCTTCTCTCTAGCTTTGGGGGAAAAAATGAGATTTTTTGCCTCCATGGAGGCACCACCATGAAAACCACCTGAACCACCACCATCTCTGTCAGAAATTGTCAACCACACCGGTAGGTCCACCCCCCCCAAATAACTTCCGACAATCCAAAAAAACTATCAAAATCAAAATCAATAGAAAAAAGCATACAAGTGGAGAACCAAATTGACAACTCTTGTATTATTTCTACCCATGGCTTAAGACACCATTTGGACATACTCCCCGCTCTAGGAAAGAATAGTTATGAAGAGGTTTCGTTGATTATAGGACCCCAATTGGAAGATTTGATGCGCATGTTTTTGCTCAGAATCAGGCCTTGGGACCATCACCAACCATCTAAGAAGCATCAAAAACCCTGTTACGGTCTCCTAGCTCTTAGTTTGGCCAAAAGCTAGTTGTTTCAGACCAGTCGCCGAAGCCCGCCTTGGGTTTGATCGATCAAAACTTCAAATCCGGTCAATCGAACCTCCATAGATTGGTCGACTGGTCCCTAACTTCCAGTAAACCGATCCTTCACTTTTGGTCGTCCGAAACTTGGTCGACGAACATGACTGCAGCCTCCGTTTCTGCTATTCCTTCCTGCTCCGAAAGGTGCCCCAGTTCTTCCTAGATTGTCTTATGCAGCTACATTGAATGCCCGCCCAATAATTACTCAAGTTGTAAGGAGTCAGAACAAATCCTTTGGTTCAGTCACACAAGCTCCACCAAATTCTACATTGCATAGGTTTGCCACTATGGAACCATTTCTATATTTGAACGAGCTTGCAATTACGATTAGTGATGAGGATGAAGCTCTCCTAGCTGATCTATACAAGTTCACACTTGTTGGAAAATTCATACACAGTAAGCCTCCTATTTCTAAGGTACGTGAAAGCTTTTTGAAATTGGTTTTCAAGGTGATTTCAGCATTGGACTTATTGACACACACTACATTCTACTACACCTTACACATGAGGATGATTACATATGACTATTCTTGAAGCCATATGGTATATTGAGGGATGTCTCATGCGGGTTATCAAGTGGACACCAGAATTCAATCTAGAGCATGATACCCCTATTGTCCCCATATGAGTATCCTTTCCATTACTACTGATACACTTTCAAGCAAAGGGTCTTTTATATTCACTTTGCTAGGGCAATCAGGGTCCCACTATGTATTGATGAGGCCACCACAGATCTTCGTAGGCCTAGTGAAGCTCAAGTTTGTGTTAAGGTTGATTTGGAGTGTGAGCTTCCAGACTGCATTTGGATTCAAAGGTAGAACCTTTCATGTTACTAGCAGGCTGTGTTATATGATAAGAAACCAGAATACTGTCTTAGATGGACTATGGGGCACTCAAATGTTCAGTTTTAGATTGGAAGCCCACTTGCACCAGCACCAGCTCACCCTATACCACAACCACCACCACCTACTTATGCGCCAACAGTCACAACAACACTTTCCATACTGAAGAAGAGGTGGGTCCCAGTATCAACAATCCCATCTTTCTTCCCCACTACTTCCACTGCAGCCCCTTCAGTCACCCAGTTGGCACCATCAGTGACATATACTTCACCCACACCTATAGAGTTTATCCCAGAGATTCCTCCAGAGGCCATAGCATAGCCTCCTTTATTCTGCCTTCCACAGAGGCTCTCCCAATATCTCCTAAGTTACTTGCTCCTACTACTGAGATTATGCCAGAGGTTCCCACAGAGGCTACAAAGCATATTGCTACATCTTCTGAGCCCATTACACTAGTAATTCCTCCTACAGCTAAGTGATGCGAACCCGGGAGGGGGTCTGCGTCGTAGCTCGCGGAATAACGCTTGGAAAGTTTCGAATTCAGGTTGGAACGGACGAGAACACTACAACCTGAGCCTCACGACGTAAGAACCATGGGTATATTAAAACCAAGACCCGTTACGATGCGGAAACAAGAACCGTAATGGTTTGAACGCCACAAAGGATGCCCACGCCTTTGATAAGTTCGATTTGTTGAACGCTACAAATATCCCACAATATTTGATAAGTTCGAAAGTGTTCAATCGAGAACAATATATGAGGGAAAACCGCTCAAAACAATTTTCATTCAATCAAAGTCTTAATTTTACATTGAATGGAAAAACATATAAATAGACAAAATAAAACCTAGTCGCTAACTGACTCTGAATAAAATTCTAATTAAGCTAAAATAGCTAACATAACTAAAATAACCAAAATAACCAAAATTGGAAAAAGAATTAAAAACCAATAAAGGAAATACAAATCAACTGAAATACTAAAATTCCCTAAAATCTTATTCGCGCCTCTTACGACCGTAAAAGTCGGACATACGGCCGTAAGTCCTCCTCTGATCAAAATGTTTCAATATTAGTTACGGCCGTGAAGATTTATGTTACGGCCGTGAGAACCCAAGTTACAGCCGTAAACGCTGTTCTGCCAAAATTGTGCGCCGATGATGTTACGGCCGTAATTATGGGGGTTATGGCCGTAAAAGCCCTTTTGCCTTGATTTCTGATCCTTTGACGTGAATTGAACCTCGACTCGAACCCAACATGAAACTTGTTCATTTTCCCATGTAGAATATTATTGAATTGTCCGTATCTTGATTTCTCCTTTTTGACTCCATTTCCGGACCACATCATTCCCTCTTCCTTTAAGATGATTCGTCCCGAATCATAACATTGTTCTTAGCTTCTTTTCCAGATCACATCATCGGGGGTCCGCGTCGTAGCTCGCGGAATAACGCTTGGAAAGTTTCGAATTCAGGTTGGAACGAATGAGAACACTACAACCCGAGCCTCACGACGTAAGAACGATGTGTATATTAAACCCAAGACCCGTTACGATGCGGAAACAAGAACCGTAATGGTTTGAATGCGACAAAGGATGCCCACGCCTTTGATAAGTTCGATTTGTTGAACGCCACAAATATCCCACAATATTTGATAAGTTTGAAGTTTGTTCAATTCCAGAACAATGTTAAGAAAACACTCAATATATTTTTCATTCATCAAAATGTAACTTACTATTACATTAAATGGAAAAGCATATAAATAGGAAAAATAAACCCTAGTCGCTAACTGACTCTGAATAGAATTCTAATTAGGCTAAAGTAGCTAAAATAACGAAAATTACCAAAATTGGAAAAAGAATTAAAAACCAATAAAGGAAATACAAATCAACTGAAATACTAAAAATCCCGAAAATCTGATTCGCGCCGCTTACAGCCGTAAAGGTCGGACTTACGGCCATAAGTCCTTCTTTGATCAAAATGTTTCAATATTAGTTACGGTCGTGAAGATTTATGCTACGGCCTTGAAATTCCATGGATTAGTTACGGCCGTGAGAACCCAAGTTATGGCCGTAAACGCTGTTCTGTCCAAATTGTGCGCTGATGATGTTACGGCCGTAATTATGGGGGTTACGGCCATAAAAGCCCTTCTGCCTTGATTTATGATCCTTTGACATGAATTGAATCTCGACTCGAACCCAACACAAAATTTGTTCATTTTCCCATGTAGAATATTGTTGAATTGTCCGTATCTTGATTTCTCAATTTTGACGCATTTTTCGGATCACATCATTCCCTCTTCCTTTAAGATGATTCGTCCTGAATCATAACATTGTTTTTAGCTTCTTCTCCGAATCACATCACTAAGCCTTCTCTACGGGCTCCTGTTGAGGTACCTCCCATCTCTCCCATTACTGTTGTACCAGTTATAGTGACACCTCCCACAGCTACACACACGAGCTCCACACCTCCTTTAGAGATAACACAATCTTCCCATGGGCTAGCAGGGACAGTTCTAGAGCTTCTTGCACATGGTCTACTGGGAAAGCTAGGTACAGTGCAATCCAAAGTAAAGCAGCTCTTGTTAGGCACTTTCGAAGTCAAGCACCGTATGAAGATCACATCCTCCTTGAGATTTTCCATTGAAGACTTGTTCGTCAGACTATTTGGAGAGGGTCCATCAGCCAAGCCCTCTAGTGCACAGACTTCTACACCTTCACCCTCACCTGCTCCTACCCCGACATGGGATATGGTGAAAGTACATATCCAAAGCAACTTTGATGGGATGGGCCTGGGAGACTGCATGCAGAATATAGAGGTAGACTTACCATCAGCATTTGGAGGAGCTACATCTAGATCACAGACTCTTCCTATCCTTCCCTTCATTTGGCTCATCAGCATCACCAGTGAGTACTCACTTGCGACCTCAAGCACCTGCCTTTCACCCTGTACATGGACCATGGGTGGGAGATCCTTTTTCCATCAGAGATGCTCCTCGCCCCAGTCGTCATCCTTCGACGGGGAGCGATCTAGAGTACACAAAAGACTCCATATACTACTATGATCAGGACAGGTACCAGAGTAGGAGCATGACCAGGTCTATGAGACACATGAGGGTCCACCCCAAGGAGTGTCCACGATCACATTTACTCTTCATTGTATTTACTACTTTTCGTATCATTCACTACTTCTTTTGTTGCATTTCACATTTGTTGGAGGTTAGGTTTATGCCCCCTCCTTTCATTTGTTTTTCGCATTATTATGATATAAAATAAGCCAAAAATGTGGTATATGCTTTAAAAAAAACCTAATGATAGAGATAATTAAATGATTCTTGTATAGATATTACCTCCTTATGAACATTGCTATCATGATTAGATTGAACTTGGTTTTAAATTTTACTTATACTTTCTTATCAAGTTAAGTGTTATCATATGAATGTTGAATTTGTTACTATTATTAAAAGATAAAATTCAAAGTTAAGAGGTAAAGTGTATTAACATCTTATGTATGTGTCTTTGATGTTGTGTGTTTGATGATGCTTTACTCACTAAGCTTCATAGCTTACATTCATTTCATGACTTTCTTTATAGGCAATAGAACATTGATTCTTGTATTTATATATTCCCTATGGAGGATACTGATCAAGGATGAAGAGTACTTATTGGTAATCAAAAGTGAGGAATTACTAAGCCCTTTTGTACCTAGAACTAAACTTGGGAACAAAATCTTATTCTTGTAACATTTAAAAGTTAAATACCACTTGGAGCTTAGTTTTGAGATGTATAGGTAGATTCTTATGAAAAAAAATGGGTTTTGTATTTTAAAGTTCCATTTAATGTTAAATATCATTCTTATGAAGTGTTGAAACTGTTTTTGACTCAGTTATTATTGAAATGTTAAAATCAAAAAAATCAAAAAATAAAAAAAATTGATGATCCTTAAAGTTTAATAGGGGAAAATTACTGTGTACAACAATTAAAATGGTTCTAAACAAGTTTAGAAAATGATTTTGATAAATTGAGTCAATCTTCCTTGTTTAAAAAAATAATAAATAAATAAATAAAAAAAGCTATTATATCCAATTGTAGCTATGTTTTCAGTTCAATTGGTGGATTATAGAAGCCTCATGGAAAAAAAATTTAGCCAGGATTGGCACATGATTCTTGATTGACTTCAAAATTGTACACTTTGATGTTTATAACTTTACTTGACCCTTATAATATAATGTTGTGATAATTTAATCTCATGCCTAATGTACAACATATATCAATTATTTATCTAGGGTTTCAAAGGTCCTTGATCAATTCGATCAAAACATGTAACATTTTCAATATAAGTGTGTAACTTCAAAATTTTTCATTGCTTTACTAGTCAATATTCAAAACCTTGATCAACCAAATTTTTTTCACATGAGATCAATATACAATTCACCACCTAGGTCGGGGAGATCGACAACCAATATCATAAAAATATTAGAATCTCAACGATTAAATGTACCATTATAAGCTGAAACAATTATGAACCATCAATTCAAATGCAAATAACAAAGTACTATCATGTAATGCATGAATTATACTGGCCAAGGTGTATATTGTAAAGCTAAAGGTATATTACAATAAGCATGGAATGATGGATTAGATTCTTATCATTAACAAAATTTGGAGGTTCGGCTTGAGGACTTGGAGGGCAAAGGAACTCAAGACGATGGTTGTTGTAGCGACCGAGAATTTTTACACAATTTAATAATTATTTCAAAGTCTCGAAAATCGTGCCGCTGCGATTTCGCCCATTTTAAGTTAATGTCACGACGCGTTCGTCTAGCCAAGTCGAGAAATATCGAGTTCGTTCGATTTTAAATTAAATTCTGAATTTTCAAAATTTTATTATTTTAATTATTTATTTAAACTATTATTTTCAAAATCATTTTAAATTCCAAAGTTCATCGATCTCATTTTATCAGTTTCATTCTTCCGACCCAGTTGATTTCGCGCGCGAATTTACCTCGAACTACGTGCAATGCTTGTCTTGATTTTCACACTACCAACCTCCATCAATCACATACCATACCATACCCTAGCCCTATATCACCCTACCTCTACATTGCCAACCTCTCCCAACTTCATTGCAGCCACTTCCAGCAACCCCAACTCACTACCTCCATTTTCCCAGCCATCACCACTACCAACCCATCAAGCTCCACCAAGAATCACCACCCAAGCGCCTGCATCATCATCACCACCGTAACCCAGTCAACGCCCTACTACAGTTTTACCTCCATTGATGAACAACCACTGCAGCTGCCGACCAACCACTTCACCCTCACCCCCTCTGCAGTACCACCACCGTGCAACACCACCGCCACCTCCAACTCACCTCCATCCCCATTGCACAACACCAGCCCAGTCACCACCAATGAACCACAACCGAACCACCACTGATCCCAATCACCAACCTCACGCAACCACCACCCAAACCGTCTGCCGCTCCACGCCAGTCGAACCACCTGCAGCACCGCCTCAATCACCACTGCCCCCAACACCGCCATCACCTCATACCACAACCAACTGCAAACCACCTCCAGCGCCGCCACCAACTCGAACCAACCACCTCCACTGCCCTCTCCAACCCTCACCAAATAAGCCAAAATCAAAAATAAAAAACCAAGAAGAGAAGAACCCCTAGCCCTAGAAACCCAAAACCTGCCTCAACCGCCGGTTTCCTCGCCGGAAAATCGCGTTTTGAGCCTCGTTTCCAGCCTCGGTTTTACCCCAAAATCATCACCAAACTTTGTTTCTTTTACTACCATCCTTCCTCGTCACCGACACACGACGGCGGTGGTGACGCTGTGAAGTCGCCGGCGAAATGGCGCCGGCAATACCTACGGATTTCATCTCTCCCTCGCACGCCATCCCTCATTTCTTCTCTGGTCGAATGAATTAGGAGAGAGAGAGAGAGTAAAATTGTGTTATATTTTGATTTGTTTTGAAAAATTGCACCTTGGTCCCTTTAATTCTTGAAGCTATTAAATTCAGTCCCTTTTGTTTTAAAACCTATTATTTCAGTCCCCTCAAGTTCCAAATGATTTTAATAAGCCCTTCATTTTTAAAATCACTTATTTCAAGCCCTACAATTTAATGTTCATTTTTGAGCTTCGACCTAACTTTTGAAAATTTACATTTTAGTCCCTCAACTTTTGAATTCCTCATTTTAGCCCCTTAACTTTCAAAGTATCCATTTTAGCCACTTAACTTTCAAAGTATCCATTTTAGTCCCTCAACTTTCAAGGTATTCATTTTAGTCCCTCAACTTTCATAATCAGCGATTTTAGTCCCTAAATTATACTTTATCATTTTAACTATAAATTCAAAAGACTAATTCGACTTAATCTTCTAATTGGCTAGACGAAGCGTACGGAGAATTAAATAATTGAAGTCGTTTCCCGTTCAACTTTGCACTCGTCAAGTTTAAGGTAGACTCGCCCCTATTAATTGATTTAAATTATGATTGCATGTGAATGTGTATGTTATGTGACTTATGTGAAAGTCATTTTTATGAAAAGAAACGAGAATGTATTTCTTCGGAAATAATTATGTTGTTATGTTTGTCATAACTTATATGCTTTTATGCATGAGAAAGAAAGAAGAAAATATCTTGCAAGATAAATGATGATGTTATGCATAACTTATGTGCCTTATGTGCACGAGAAGAAAGAGCAACCCACACCCGATGATTTTAAAGGGCCTATGATTTTTCAAAGAGAAGCCACGTGCTTTAATGCACAAGAAGAGCAACCCACACCCTATGATTTCTAAAGAGCCTATGAATTTTCAAAAGAAGCCATGTGCTTTAATGCACGAGAAGAGCAACCCACACCCTATGATTTCTAAAGAGCCTGCATTTATGTGTTCAATTATATTGTAGATTAATTAATTGGCGATGAGTCTACTGAGTATTTCTATGAAATGCTCATGTCTATTTTCAACAACATTTGCAGATTTCGGAGAGGGTGGCAAGTGATGGATGATTGTGGCAATAGACGTTAAATGGTTGAAAATCTTACTTTAATGATTTCCGTATTTTCAAACATTTGATAATTTTGAGAATTTCAGTTATTTGAGAAATTATGACATTGTCAATTGCTTTACAATATTAATGGCTCGATTTATTATTTCGAATTGTTTCATAAATGTTTTCAAACTTTATCGACCATTACAGTTTATTTAATGTTGCCAAAAATGAATTTCAGTCATTTCTTCCGCTAAAAATTATTTTAAAAGTTAGATCAGACGATGACGTGGTGAACCGGGTATTTAGAACTCAGGGCGCTACAGTTGTAATGATTATCTTTCCCTCAACCTTTCATGTATCCCTCTAAATTTTAGTTTGTGTGGTTTTTTCAATACTTTACCCTTTGGGGGTTTGCAATTTTGCCCTTCAGGTCTTTATTATGTTCTATTTTCGCAAGGCATAGGTTTTATTTTTTTATGCAAATTATGCGTGGTATCTTTTAAAATTTCAATCACTAACTGATTGCACCAATCTATTCATACATTTTATATAGTAGTAGATTTTTTTTTTTTTAAATAATGATTTATGAATATGAGAATTAAAATCCATTCCATGGACACAAGTCAAGATAGGTGTAAGGCAAACATAAATAACACATATATTATCTCGAAGTCATGAATAATCAAATACCAGTACATATATATTTTGTCCGTCCAAAAAAAAAAAAAATACCAGTACATTATTCTAAAAAAACTCACGATTCTAATACATTATGAGCTTTGCACGTGATTTCCTCGTAAGTAGGACACTTATTTTTTAAACGATACGGCTCCTGGACCATTGAACCACCTGATTTCAGGCTCTTCCAACATGTACTTGTAGGTTTGAGTGGTGATGTTAGATCGAACAGAAGCCACACCAAACAATGTAGGAAAATCCATAATTTTACCTTCAATTAGATATTTTGCATACTTTATAACATATATTCCTCAATCTCCACTGCACACTAAAATAGATATTTTGTCAAACAAGTGACTAGCTAACTCAAGTTGATACTAAGCATTGATCAAGTAATACACAACCAATGTTTGTAGAATGCCATAATGTAACTTTATGAAAATCTAAGAATTTATGAAACATGATACAACAAAGTAAAAATCATGCACCGTTTTTATTTATTTTTTCTCATGTATAAACCTACATGATTAGACAATAACATTTAAAAATATGGACTGAAAACATCTTCCCGGTGCAAAAAAAATGGTAGATTATCATATCAAGGGAAGTCATTCTTGACCATGAAAAATTATTATTAGAAGTTCAAACATGGGTGGAAAATGAACAACCACCTATGTATATGGTGGAATCTATAAGCTTAGCTGTAAATAACTATCAGAGCCGGCCCTGAGATATAGGGGGTCTTAAGCGAAACATTATACAGGGGCCTTTTGATAAATATTCTGAAAAATAAAAGCAAAATGCCTATCCAATGAAACCGAGTATACTGGCCAATTTCTATCACTCTTCTCTCCGTTTGGTAAATGTCGAGTGTAATATGTAGAAGAGAAATGCCTATTTTCTGAATCTTTAGGATAATCAACCCCAAACTCTCTATGAGGACCATTTTTTACTAAAAAGTCTATCAAGATTTGATCAATAATTTTTCAATTTCCTGGATCATTCATGTCCAAAGGTAGAGGTACATTTTCGTTATCATAATCTTCGGATTGCTCATTTCTATTTTCCTCATCTGCTAAATGTTCGTGCTCTCCATCCATATTTTTTTCACTTTCAAATTCTCCAACAATCAAATCTTCAGCTAATTCACCGTTGAGTCAGTCATCTTACTGGTATTACTAATGAGAAATTCCTCCACTGCTCCAGCTTGAGATTGAATAAAATCTTGAACTTTTTTCCTCTTTTTTATTTTATCATTTCCACATAAATACTTTCTAGTAGACATATCAAATATTCAATTTATAACTTATAAATCAACAAAAATTCCAACACAACACAAATGAAAGCAAAGGAGTACAAGATCAGAAGGCAGAAAAAATGGAACAATAGAACCTGATTTTTTTTTTCAATCTTCGGGCTTGAATCTGATAGATGAATCATGAATCGATGTTTTGATGATGGTACAGAAATGCAACATGCCACAACCCACAATTGCCAAAGCCTAAACAGTAAAAGCCTAAAAGGAGGAAACCAGGAAAATGATGGAAAAAAAAGGAAATCAAATAATCAATAGATAATCATAATTGATAATCCATCAAAATAATATTTATAATTAATTCAATAGAGAGAATAAACGAAATAATTATGAAAATAAATAAAGAATATACCTTCGATTGAAATTTTCTACCTTTTGTCTGAAATGCTTTCACACATTCACTATAATGGAAAACAGGAAGTGAGAAAATATAATAAAACCCATTGTTGCAAGAAGAAAGCCATTAAAGAAAGGGGAAGAATAATTAATCAAAAAAGAAAGAGGAAGAAAATCTGGGGAAGATGAAACGCCTCTCAACTCTTACCTGTGGCTGTCAATGCCGACTGAAATAGCCACAAATGGGGGATGAAATTGTTTATTCTTATTTCAATTTGAATTGGGTTAGTGTTTGTGAATTGTGGAAGTGGAATCATGGATTAGATTAGAAAAAATGGCCATGGTTTGGACTTGTTGGGGGCCCCAATTAGCCACCTGAGCCGCCTAGGCCCAGGGCCGACCCTGATAACTATGTTGAACTAATGCATGCACGAAACAACTTACCCGTTGCATTGCTGAGGACAAGTGTTAATCATTCTATATTCCAATGGAATATCTAGAAATTCGCGGACACCAGTGTTCAATGATCTAGCCAGCATGGGGATAGCGATACGCATAGAGAGAATAGTTGAGGAGATGAATGCATTCTTAATGATCTTATTGTATGAATTATAAATGTCAAACCTCCAATTAAGCATGTCAAAGTGTCCTAGAATCCAATGAGAAGGCAATTTTATCCACATTAGTATCAAAACATGATCAACTTGTGTCCATGAGATATTAAATGGAATCTTTCTGCCTTGCGTGTATGAGAATAATGATCCATGCTTGTATAATGCTTGACTGTCAACTATAAGATCATTTGAGATACCTCGAATCTTAGCATCAAAGTTGCAGTCTGTGGTTGTGAAGCGTAAGTTGGAACTATTTCTCAACTTAAAAGCATACGGATAATGTAGAAAGCCCATTGATATACTGCATATTAAATAACAGAAAATAGGACCTAGCTTCAATGCATGAGCAATTTTGACTACGTCGATGTCGAATTTAATTTCCTTGGTTGGGGTCATGTAATCAATTCGTTAATTACATGGATAAAATGAATGAGAAACAAATAAGGATAACTTTTCTATGTTCTATGCATACTTGTAGTTGTTCTTTAAGCAGTCTACATAGAATTTTCTGAATTTAACAACGTCCACCTTTGCTTGTGTTTTCTCACACATTTTGTACACAAAAAAAATATTCACTACCATGTCCGAAAATGTCATCATCTATTGCAGACTGTCTATAAGATTTGTTTTTCTTGATACCACTGTTGTTGGGGCTGTTACTCTCAGAGAAATCAATTGGAATTGGAGTAAGTTGAGATAACACACATGAACTTTGAGTCTTTTCTAAACTAAAAATATCGAACACGTGAATCAATGCATGAGCAGTATTAGTCATTGACGAAATCTGATGAGTGACATTTATATTATTATGTTGAAGTGGAAACTTAACGGTGCAGATTTTAGATCCTGATCTTTTTTGCCTGCTTGATAACTGGGTGTGAAAACTTAATGACATTAGATAATATATAGGATCATTTACAATTCCAGATTAAAAAAAAGCATGCTAATTTTATGTTTGAAAAGACAAGGACGCATGCGCCACTGGTAGGACGAATGTGCATACCGTTTCATCTACGATATCATCCATCTCCTTCAAATTCTCTTTGGTTAGAACTAGACCATCATCCAGAACTATGGAACCTTCATCAATATAGTTGTTAATCCCTAGGTCAAATGATGGCGCTGCAAAGTCTTCAGGATAAAATTCGCATGAGTTTTTACCAATCATATTCACACTATGCTTGGACATGCTTCCTGATAAGTGTATTTTATACACTTATTTCTATCTTAAAAGTAGGATCTTATATGCTCATTTGAGAATATTTGCTATTGATTTTTTTATTATTTGTTTATATTTCAGAAATACTCTCAAAGTCGAGAAAACAAAGGACATGAGCAAAATTGAGTTAATTGGATGATAAAAGAGCTAAAGTGTGAAAATTAAGAGTTGATGAAGTAATTAAATCAACGGGCCAATTGGAAGAAAAAATGAAGAAGATATCAAATTTGGAAGATATTAGAAGTTCAGGGACTCAATTGTATCAATTGGAAGATGAGGGGACCTGCTGCACAATAAAAGATCAATGGCCAACTTAAACTAAATCAAAAGCTAAATATTCCTTTAACCGTAGGCACACGCAGTTACATGGCCTGTTCTGCAGAAAATTGAAGCTAAACTTTGTAAACCGTCGCACGATCAATTTCTGGTCTATCCGGTGGACTTTTTGCGTGATTTTCAACTTTCTTTTCTTCCAAGTAACCTAAGTTTTGTGCACATATATAAATACTAGACTTGGGGCACGAAATTAAGGGTTCCCAATCATCGTAATTCATGCGAACATGCTGTCCAATTGCTAGGGGATCCATGCCACGCCAAGATCAAAATTGAAAATACAATTGCAAGAAGATGAATAGGATTATATTTTCATGCCTCTTGTTATTTATTTTCTATCATGTATATAGGCTAGGTTCGTAGTATTAGAATTGTGATGAAGTTTTGACTTATTGAATCCATGTTTTAATCTATTATTTATTTCATACAATTTATGATTTTGATGCAATTAACATGATGCGATCCCGGGAGGGGGTCACGACGAACACGTGGAATAAACGCCAGGAAAGTTCCGAATTCAGGCTGGAACTGACGGTAACACTACAACCCGAGCCTCACGACGCAAGAACCAGGGGTATATTAAACCCGAAACCCGTGACGATGAGGAAACAAGAACCACTGAGAGGTGAACGCCACAAGGAATGTCCAGATCCTTGATAAGTTCGATTTGGTGAATGCAACAAATATCTCACAATATTTGATAAGTTCGAAGGTGTTCAATCAAGAACAATATTTGGGAGGGAAACCACTCAACACAATTTTCATTAATCAAAAGTCTCTCTTACAATCAATAGAAAAAGTGTATAAATAAACAAAATAAACCTAGCCGCTAATTGAGCTCAAAATAGAGTCCTAATGGACCTAAAATACTAAAAACGGAAAAGGAAATAAAAATCTGCGAAATCTGTCCCGATGAGCAGTTACGGCCGTAAAGATGACACTTACGACCGTAAGTGTGTTTCTGTTTAAAGTTACGGCCGTGATACTTAGACTTATGGCCGTAAATTTGAAAATCTTGGAATCCTGCGTTTTCACTCGAGAGGAGGTTACGGCCGTGACATATGTTGGTTACGGCCGTGAAAGCCCTTCTGGTCCTCAAACTTTGATCTTTCGACTCGACTTGATCCGTTCGTCTTCTCGGCTCGACTCCAACATGGAAATTGTTCATTTCCGTATGTAGAATGTTGTTGCATCACCCGTGACTTGACTTCTCCTTTGAGCTCCTATCCCGGATCACATCATCCCCCCTCTCTTGACAAGGATTCGACCTCGAATCAAATTTGGGCCTACTTTTTAAACAAACACTTCATGCTCTTGGGACCTTGATGTAGAACTGCTCCACCTGGATTGAATGGAAAATTATTGCTTCCCTGTAATAGGATCAACCAGCAGTGCTTTGTAACTTTTTGTAGCGCCCCGAGTTCCGTATACCCGATTCACTACGTTATTTTCTGTCTAAATTTTTCGAATAATATTTTTGCGGAAGAAATAATTGAAATTCATTTTTGGCAACGTTAAATAAACTGTAATGGCCGCTAAAATTGAAAACATTTATGAAACCATTTGAAATAGTAAATCGAACCATTAATATTGTAAAGAAATTGCCAATATCATAATTTCTCAAATAAATGAACTTCTCTAAATTATTCGATTATTTGGAAAATACGGAAATCATTAACGTCAAACTTTCAACCGTTCAACGATTATTGCCACCATCATTCATCGCTCGCCACCGTCTCCGAAATCTGCAAAACTGTTAAAAAGTAGGGTGAGTATTTCATGGGGGAAATACTCAGTAGACTCATCGCAAATTAATTTAATTTATAAGATGATTAAACACATAAATCCCGGCTCTTTATAAAACGGGCATTGATAGAGCTTCTTTATAAAACTGCTCTTGATAAAACTCATATTGTGCATTACAGCACGGGACATATTTTACAAATCATAGGCTCTTTGAAAATAGCTCTTTGAAAACAGCTCTTTGAAAACCATATACTTATAAAAACATTTTAATTATGTCAAGCATAATTTCTTTTGAAAGCATAACATAAGATAGGATTTAAATCCTCATAAACATAAATAGACACAAGAACTTTACCGAACTTAGGTGGCAAGAATTCTTATGCAGTAAAATCATAATAACAGTAAGTTTTCATCATAACATAGGATAATATCGAAATCCTCATAAACATAAGAATTTTACCGAACTTAGGTGGCAAGAATTCTTATGTAGTAAGTCATAATAACAGTAAGATCATAATAACAGTAAGTATACCAAAACATAATTCATGAAATTCATAGGGATCATTTCCATCATAACATAAGATAGGATCGAAATCCTCATAAACATACGCGACAGGAATTTTACCGAACTTAGGTGGTAAATCCTCATAAACATATGGAAAGACAGGAATTTTACCGAACTTAGGTGGTAAATCCTCATAAACTTATGGAGACACAGAATTCTACCGAACTTAGGTGGTAAGAATTCTTATGCGTAGCAATGATCCAAAACATATAAAACATTATCGTAAAAACATAGGGTATACTTACTTTTCATAAAACATACTTAATTTTCTTGAAAATTGACTTTCACAAGTCACATGACATTCATATGAAATCATAATTTAAATCAATTAATAAGTGCGAGTCTACCTCAAATCCGACGAGTGCAAAGTTGAGCGGGAATGACTTCAATTTCTTTAAATTCTCCGTACGCTTCGTCTTAGCCAATAAGTCACTTTAGTATATCGAATATATAGTTCAAAATGATAAATTATAATTTGAGGACTAAAATTGATGTTTTGAAAGTTGAGGGACTAAAATGAATACTTTTAAAAGTTGAGGGACTTAAATGAATATTTTCAAAAGTTGGGTCGAAGCTCAAATAAATATTATTATAGGGCTGAAATAATATATTTTGAAAATGAAAGGGCTGAAATGATCATTTTAAAACTAACAGGACTGAATTGAAACAAATTAAAACTTCAGGGACTGATTTGAAACATTTCAAAACTTTAGGGACCAAACTGAAATTTTCGAAAGTTAAAATATAATATCAGACTTTATCTTTTCTTTACTCCTCTCTCTCTCATTCTTCGCTAATCAGGGCATTAGAGAGAGACAGGCGAAAGAGGTTCGTGAGCTGAGGAAGAGAGGGAAATCCGGTTTCTAACCGGCGATTCGCCGGCGCTAGGTGAGGCGAAGGACGGGCAAAGTGTGGGAGTTCTGATTTGGGGTTCATATGCGAGGTTGGGTGCAAAACCGTGGTTAAAAACGAAACTGGGTTCGCGATGATACTCCGGTCGGAGAAACGGCGTTCGAAGGTAAGTCTTGGGCTTGGTTTATTTCTTGGTTTTTGGTTTGATTTGAGGTTCGATTGATGGGGATTTTGAGATTGGCAGTGGAAGTGGCTCCGGTGGTTGGCGATTGTGGGCTGTGGTGGTGTTCATTTGGTGATTTAGAGTTGAGTAGTGGTGGTCGGAGGTGGTGATGTCGTCTATGGCTGTGGTGTTTGGTGATGATGAAGATGATTAAATTGATGTCTAAGTTTGATTAGAATAGGGCAGTGGTGGTGTTTGTTGGAATTTGCAGCTTGTTTCGATCGGGTTGGATCGGCAGTGATTCATTGGTGGTGGATTGATTTGATTGTGGTGATTGCTTCCGGTGGAGGTTCTGGTATTGGGGGGAAATTCTTGGTTGTGATGATGATTGGTGATGATGAAATGTGGTGATGCAGTGACAGTGTGAATTGTGATGAAGGAGGGCTGAAGCAGATAGTGGAATTTGGCAGCTTGGTGGCCGTGACTGTGGAGCTGAAATGGTTGCAGATTGGGATTTGAGTTGGGTTGGCTGCAGTGAAGTAATATGATTCAGGTTGTTATGGTGATTGCAAAAATTGGGGATTGAAGTATTGTTGCTTGACATTAGAGCTGCTGGTGGTGGAGGAGGACTGATGATGCTTGGTTGTCTAGCTGCAGAAAAGGAACTGCAGTTGGAATGAGGTGATGATGCTGATGATTCATAAGTTTCGTGGTTATGGTTTGGGGCTGCAACTGATAATTGTGGTAGTGATGATGATGATGTTTATATATATTGAATTGTGGAAATCTGAAAATGGATGGGTCCGAAATTGTGGTATGTGGAGTTGGTGATAAAGGAGAAGAAAGCATTTTACCTTGCTGGAAAGAGTAGTGTAAGTGATGATAATGATGATGCTTTGAGGTGTTCCAATTGTTCATGTGTGGAGATGCTTGTTGATTGTACACAATGAGATGGAAAGAATAATTAAGAAGGAAACAAGGTGGGGAACGTGAGTTGTGATGGGGAAGAATATGTATTGAGTTGGTACTATAGAATATGATAGTGTAGAATTAGGTGTAATATTTATTTGTATAAAAATGATGATGTTTTTGTATAAAGAATTGTTGTCTTGGTGTAAAGAAGAAGACATGTGGGAAAAATTTGGATTTTAGAAAGATTTTTGAAAATAATACTTTGAATAAATAATTAAAATAATATAATTTTAGAAATTCGAATATTAAATTTAAAATCGAACAAATTCGATATTTCTTGACTTGGCTAGACGAATCCGTCGCGGCATTAATTTCAAAATAATAAATGAAATAGTAGCGACACAATTTTCTAAATATTAAAATAATTATTTATTGCATAAAAATTCTGGGTCGCTATAATCTTACCTCCTTAAAATAATTTCGTCCTCGAAATTAAACTTACTTAATCTTAAAATTTCTGAATACTTAATCAGAATCTCTTCTTCTTATCATCGAAAATTCCAAAAATAATCAAAGAATTACCTGAATATCTTCTCTACGTAATATACCCAAACATATCAACATAATATCATCAACTTATCTTTCCAATATTTGTAACCCAAAATTCAGTAAACAAATATCTCCCAAAACTAAGATTCTATACTTAAATGTCACCACATTTCCTGCAAAGTATTTCTTTCACTTGTATATACGTATGAATTCTGATTCAATACGGTACTCATTTTACTTTCCACGTATCATCACACTATACCAAGATTATCATTATTAAAACAAAATATCAGTACCCATAATCCAAGAAAATATTCCAAATCTCCAATCAAATCTCCTTTATCGATAAAATTTAACAGCGCATTACTTCTTGTCTCCTCTTTTCATTAAAATAATCCTGCGCTTTCTTGCTGGTCACAACATCACGCGGATTCACTCAGATCCTTTGCGCTTTTAAATAGTTCATGCTGGGAAGAGGTTGAATCATCAAACAATGGATATCATCCTTACAAACATTCGCAAGTATTATTCCAATCTTCCTATGAATGATCTGAAAAAGATCTATAGAATAAGGCTCGAAAGATTGAGGTTGCTGATGGCTCATGATCTTCCAGAAGATGTTCGTTGGTTGATAGAAGCAAAGGTTCGACTATCTGGTGAATTACCATCAACATTTCCTAAACACATGCCTGGTTTAGGCAAAAGCACGTTTGCAAAGAAACGAAGAGCAAAAAGACTGGGTGGTTGCTACAAATGTGCTCGTTGGAACTGTAATACTCGTTGCAAATCAGTAGGATATTCTTCTACTAATCGGGATGATAAAATCGAATTCATAAAGGGTGGACTGAGTAAGGAGTCTTTGGATGATATTCGACTGACTCTTGAGACGCACCCAAGTGGTTATGTACAACGTGAACTTCTCTCCTTATACGCTCAGTTTAACGAGGACAAAAATCGTTATAGTCTCCAAAATATAATATCGAAAGATCCTGTTTGCCAGTCTGTTTTACAAAATGAGGCTTCTGGCAGTTCAGCAATGATATAAGGTAAATCTTTTAAAATATTTTGCTGCTTTCTTTCACGCGTTTTGGAAATAAAATATATTTTCCTTTCTCGAGGTTTGATAAAGCTGGAAATAAAATATTTAATCGCCGAAAGATGACAGCCTCGATACGATAAAAATATTCAAAAGTGGGCTGATTTTGTCAAAAGTAAATCTTTACTTTTTCAGAATCAATCAAAAACAGTAAATTTTTCCGGCTTTAAATAGTCAAACATATTTCATAGTTCAGGCATCCCAAAATCACATCTTCTTCGTAAGTTTTCTCTTCTATACTATCAAAGATGGAAGCACCAAAACTTCGACAAATCAAAACTATTTGTGTATTTTGTGGATCAAAAGTAGGGAAAGGCTTCGGTTATCTAGAAGCGGCTGTAGATCTTGGAAAGAAACTGGGGGAAAAAGGTATCACTCTTGTATATGGGGGTGGTAGCAGTGGTCTAATGGGTTGTGTTTCCCAATCTGCTCTTGCAGAGAAATCAAAAGTAATCGGTGTTATACCTGTCCCTTTGGTAGATGTTGCAGGCAAAACACGAGGGCATGAAGTTCAAACCTTATCCATCCATGAACGCATAACTTGTATGCTATATGGTTCTGATGCCTTTATAGCCCTGCCCGGAGGTTTTGGTACCTTAGAAGAAATCTTTAACATTACCTCGTGGGCTCAACTAGATCTCCATACTAAGCCTATTGGGCTTCTGAATGTTAACAATTTCTTTGATGGTTTGTTAACCTTTCTTGATTATGCTGTGGAACAGGGATTCATCTCTCCATTTTCCAGAAGGCTTCTTATTTCTGCTCCTACTATTGATGAACTACTGGATAAGTTGCAGTCATATATCTCAATACAAGATCCAGCAGGAGTTAAGATAGATTGGTCGCAAGGAAGGGGAATCAAGCGAAAATGGAGTCCGGTTAATGTAAACTTAACTCTTTGAATCTTAGAATAGGTGGGGGTAGAGTACGGAGTATTCTCATTCTCGAGACACCCCTCCATTTACTAGGATTTCCTTAATGTTTAAATCTTGTGTGTACCTCAAAGGTTCCAGGTGGTAGATTACGGAGTATTCTTACTCTCGAAACACACCTCTTTGAAGGTTTCTTTATTTCCTCAAAAGATCAGAGGTGGTAGGATACGGCTACTCCGGAAACACATCTCTCATTTTGAGGATTATCCCATGCTTCTCTCGTTTGCTTTCGTGTGTTTCATGTATTTCCTTTCCAGTGTGACTCTTGTGTGTTCTCCTTATGAGAAAATAATAAAATCTCTGCTATCAGCTACTAAATCTCGTTTGTGATGTAAATGAACTTGCATGTCTAAACTTAATTCCTTTAGTAGATGCTTATCATATTATGCTCTTAATTCCAAATGATAAAATTCTGGACAGAGTCTCCCTTGTAATTTGGACTTATTCCAAACCATAAGCATACTTCATAACTCACAATAATAAATAACTCCACATTTGATCACAACGATCTAAAAATATTGAAAATAATTCCAACACTTCAATATCATCAAAAATATCCCATAATTCAATTCATAATTCCTCAACATAGAAATTTCAAATCATATTTTTCAATATCACAATATTACTTCCTTCCATACCTTAATTGGCTCAAAAGTTACACATACTTATAAATATATGCCATAAATCATATTCCCAAAATTTATTCACAAAGCCAAACTTCATAATAAATTTCTCTTCAACATAGAGGCATAATAAATTAACTCAACATAATATCCATTACTTAATTCTCAATAAAATCATATTATTCCCATTATGCTCAACACTCGTTTTCTTTAAAAAAAAATTCTCATAATCATACATTAAAGCATATAAGTTATGACAAAGCATAACAACATCATTATTTTCGAAGAAATACATTCTTATTTCTCATAAATCATAAGTATTCGAAATACTCTTCATTCTTTCTCATAAATTAGTAAAATGAGTATTCGAAATACTGAAATAACTTTAAACATCATAAACTTCTTTACCTCGGAGTTGGTGGAACGAATGATGGCAGTGGCAATCTTCATCAATAAAATTTTATAATGGAAAATATTTCTTGAAAATTCTTTTTGAAAATTTTTCCAGTCTACAGAAACGCAGACTAGCTCTGATACCAACTTGTAGCGCCCCGAGTTCCGTATACCCGATTCACTACGTTATTTTCTGTCTAAATTTTTCGAATAATATTTTTGCGGAAGAAATAATTGAAATTCATTTTTGGCAACGTTAAATAAACTGTAATGGCCGCTAAAATTGAAAACATTTATGAAACCATTTGAAATAGTAAATCGAACCATTAATATTGTAAAGAAATTGCCAATATCATAATTTCTCAAATAAATGAACTTCTCTAAATTATTCGATTATTTGGAAAATACGGAAATCATTAACGTCAAACTTTCAACCGTTCAACGATTATTGCCACCATCATTCATCGCTCGCCACCGTCTCCGAAATCTGCAAAACTGTTAAAAAGTAGGGTGAGTATTTCATGGGGGAAATACTCAGTAGACTCATCGCAAATTAATTTAATTTATAAGATGATTAAACACATAAATCCCGGCTCTTTATAAAACGGGCATTGATAGAGCTTCTTTATAAAACTGCTCTTGATAAAACTCATATTGTGCATTACAGCACGGGACATATTTTACAAATCATAGGCTCTTTGAAAATAGCTCTTTGAAAACAGCTCTTTGAAAACCATATACTTATAAAAACATTTTAATTATGTCAAGCATAATTTCTTTTGAAAGCATAACATAAGATATGATTTAAATCCTCATAAACATAAATAGACACAAGAACTTTACCGAACTTAGGTGGCAAGAATTCTTATGCAGTAAAATCATAATAACAGTAAGTTTTCATCATAACATAGGATAATATCGAAATCCTCATAAACATAAGAATTTTACCGAACTTAGGTGGCAAGAATTCTTATGTAGTAAGTCATAATAACAGTAAGATCATAATAACAGTAAGTATACCAAAACATAATTCATGAAATTCATAGGGATCATTTCCATCATAACATAAGATAGGATCGAAATCCTCATAAACATACGCGACAGGAATTTTACCGAACTTAGGTGGTAAATCCTCATAAACATATGGAAAGACAGGAATTTTACCGAACTTAGGTGGTAAATCCTCATAAACTTATGGAGACACAGAATTCTACCGAACTTAGGTGGTAAGAATTCTTATGCGTAGCAATGATCCAAAACATATAAAACATTATCGTAAAAACATAGGGTATACTTACTTTTCATAAAACATACTTAATTTTCTTGAAAATTGACTTTCACAAGTTACATGACATTCATATGAAATCATAATTTAAATCAATTAATAAGTGCGAGTCTACCTCAAATCCGACGAGTGCAAAGTTGAGCGGGAATGACTTCAATTTCTTTAAATTCTCCGTACGCTTCGTCTTAGCCAATAAGTCACTTTAGTATATCGAATATATAGTTCAAAATGATAAATTATAATTTGAGGACTAAAATTGATGTTTTGAAAGTTGAGGGACTAAAATGAATACTTTTAAAAGTTGAGGGACTTAAATGAATATTTTCAAAAGTTGGGTCGAAGCTCAAATAAATATTATTATAGGGCTGAAATAATATATTTTGAAAATGAAAGGGCTGAAATGATCATTTTAAAACTAACAGGACTGAATTGAAACAAATTAAAACTTCAGGGACTGATTTGAAACATTTCAAAACTTTAGGGACCAAACTGAAATTTTCGAAAGTTAAAATATAATATCAGACTTTATCTTTTCTTTACTCCTCTCTCTCTCATTCTTCGCTAATCAGGGCATTAGAGAGAGACAGGCGAAAGAGGTTCGTGAGCTGAGGAAGAGAGGGAAATCCGGTTTCTAACCGGAGATTCGCCGGCGCTAGGTGAGGCGAAGGACGGGCAAAGTGTGGGAGTTCTGATTTGGGGTTCATATGCGAGGTTGGGTGCAAAACCGTGGTTAAAAACGAAACTGGGTTCGCGATGATACTCCGGTCGGAGAAACGGCGTTCGAAGGTAAGTCTTGGGCTTGGTTTATTTCTTGGTTTTTGGTTTGATTTGAGGTTCGATTGATGGGGATTTTGAGATTGGCAGTGGAAGTGGCTCCGGTGGTTGGCGATTGTGGGCTGTGGTGGTGTTCATTTGGTGATTTAGAGTTGAGTAGTGGTGGTCGGAGGTGGTGATGTCGTCTATGGCTGTGGTGTTTGGTGATGATGAAGATGATTAAATTGATGTCTAAGTTTGATTAGAATAGGGCAGTGGTGGTGTTTGTTGGAATTTGCAGCTTGTTTCGATCGGGTTGGATCGGCAGTGATTCATTGGTGGTGGATTGATTTGATTGTGGTGATTGCTTCCGGTGGAGGTTCTGGTATTGGGGGGAAATTCTTGGTTGTGATGATGATTGGTGATGATGAAATGTGGTGATGCAGTGACAGTGTGAATTGTGATGAAGGAGGGCTGAAGCAGATAGTGGAATTTGGCAGCTTGGTGGCCGTGACTGTGGAGCTGAAATGGTTGCAGATTGGGATTTGAGTTGGGTTGGCTGCAGTGAAGTAATATGATTCAGGTTGTTATGGTGATTGCAAAAATTGGGGATTGAAGTATTGTTGCTTGACATTAGAGCTGCTGGTGGTGGAGGAGGACTGATGATGCTTGGTTGTCTAGCTGCAGAAAAGGAACTGCAGTTGGAATGAGGTGATGATGCTGATGATTCATAAGTTTCGTGGTTATGGTTTGGGGCTGCAACTGATAATTGTGGTAGTGATGATGATGATGTTTATATATATTGAATTGTGGAAATCTGAAAATGGATGGGTCCGAAATTGTGGTATGTGGAGTTGGTGATAAAGGAGAAGAAAGCATTTTACCTTGCTGGAAAGAGTAGTGTAAGTGATGATAATGATGATGCTTTGAGGTGTTCCAATTGTTCATGTGTGGAGATGCTTGTTGATTGTACACAATGAGATGGAAAGAATAATTAAGAAGGAAACAAGGTGGGGGAACGTGAGTTGTGATGGGGAAGAATATGTATTGAGTTGGTACTATAGAATATGATAGTGTAGAATTAGGTGTAATATTTATTTGTATAAAAATGATGATGTTTTTGTATAAAGAATTGTTGTCTTGGTGTAAAGAAGAAGACATGTGGGAAAAATTTGGATTTTAGAAAGATTTTTGAAAATAATACTTTGAATAAATAATTAAAATAATATAATTTTAGAAATTCGAATATTAAATTTAAAATCGAACAAATTCGATATTTCTTGACTTGGCTAGACGAATCCGTCGCGGCATTAATTTCAAAATAATAAATGAAATAGTAGCGACACAATTTTCTAAATATTAAAATAATTATTTATTGCATAAAAATTCTGGGTCGCTATACTTTTATACGGATGGATGAAATCATAATCTCCGTTGGGCGTATGTGATGTTGCCCAAATTCCCAAGTGCAATTATCCTGCCAGAAAGAATTAAATAAAATAGGGCGAGGAATGTTAGTTTCTCCATGTACAAGGTATGGATCCTTGTACTCATGACACAACTCTTCCACTTCTTCTTTTCGCACCACGAGGCCCTTCTCTTCGCCTCCAACAGTCATTTCACTTTCTGGCTCATTCTCTTCTATTTCTTTTCTCTCGTGCACCTCTTCTAAATTTTCACACTTAACCACCTCTCCCAGATTATCAGTTTTCTTCTCATGTACCTCATAAATAATTTTATCCCCGTGCCCATTCACTTCGTTACTACCCAAGTTCTCACCCTCTGCCTCAATTTTTGGAATTTGATCAACTAATTCAAATTTCAATTCCTCAGTTTCAATCTCAACAATCCTATCCCGAGGCTCCAATGGTAAGTCCACAACATTCTTACTTTCATTCTCCTTTTGTAATTTATCATCAGCCTCTCCTTCACTCTCCCTCTCTTGCAACTTAGCCAATTTTTTTGTCGCTCTTTTTGCAATCATCTCTTCCTTTAACTGCTTTAATATCATTCTCACCTCTTCAAATTCATCCCTCATTTCCTAGACACCATCTCCTATTTTTGAAGCACCATCTTCCAATACTTTCAGCTCATCCCCAATTCCAACTCTAGGTTTATGATCAATCCTATTCGCCCTCCTAACTCTAGGAACTGTTTGATGTTTTTCCCTGAATTTAGACATTGTGAAATTTATGTGGAAGGACACAGAAAAAGAATAATGAAAACAAAGGATCAAGAAATTCAAGAAAGTGGTTCTTGAATGGATTTTTTTTTTGAATAATGAATTTTCGGAATTAAATAATAATAATAAAAAAAATAATTTTTTTAAAAAATAAACCCGAAAATTCGATAAGAACACAACAAAACAAACGGAAGGATTTGGATAAGAATCTAATAAAACAAACACTTTTTGAATTTTTGTTGAATTTTTATACGGATCAAACTAGGAAAATTATGACTGGCACGAAGAACAAGAAAAACTGAAAAACAAGACTCAACAACAAGATATGGATAATTCTTATGGCAGACTCGATGATAAACATAAGAATTAAACTGGATAGAATTAGAAAAATAAAAAACCTGAATTCAGAGTCCAGCTCTGATACCAAATGATGTGATCCCGGGAGGGGTCACGACGAACACACGGAATAAACGCCGGAAAAGTTCCGAATTCAGGCTGGAATGGACGGCAACACTAGACCCGAGCCTCACGACGCAAGAACCAGGGGTATATTAAACCCGAGACCTGTTATGATGCCGAAACAAGAACCGTAATTGTTTGAATGCCACAAAGGATGCCCACGCCTTTGATAAGTTCGATTTGTTGAACGCCACAAAGATATAATAATCTTTGATAAGTTTGAAAGTTCAATCAAGAACAATATTTGGGAGAGAAATAACTCAACACAATTTTCATTAATCAAAAGTCTCTCTTACAATCAATAGAAAAAGTGTATAAATAAACAAAATAAACCTAGCCGTTAACTGGGCTCAAAATAGAGTCCTAATTGACCTAAAATACTAAAAACGGAAAAGGAAATAAAAAATCTGCAAAATCTGTCCCGCTGAGCATTTACAGCCGTAAAGATGACACTTACGGCCGTAAGTGTGTTTCTGTTTAAAGTTACGGCAGTGACACTTATACTTACGGCCGTAAATTTGAAAATCTTGGAATCCTGCGTTTTCACCCGAGAGGAGGTTATGGCCGTGACATATGTTGGTTACGGCCGTGAAAGCCCTTCTGGTCCTCAAACTTTGATTTTTCAACTCGGCTTGATCCCTTAGTCTTCTCGGCTCGACTCCAACATGGAAATTGTTCATTTCCCTATGTAGAATGTTGTTGCGTCGCCCGTGACTTGACTTCTCCTTTGAGCTCTTATCATGAGTACAAGGATCCATACCTTGTACATGGAGAAACTAACATTCCCACCCTATTTTATTTAATTATTTCTGGTAGGATAATTGTACTTGGGAATTCGGGCAACATCACATACGCCTAGGGGTGGGCGTGGGTTGGGTTGGGTCGATTTTTTGCCCAATCCGAACCCAACCCACTATGGTCGGGTTGATAAAAAATCAACCCAACCCAACCCAAATATGAGTTCAAACCCAACCCAATCAAGTTTCGGTCGGGTTGGGTGGTTTGGACTTTGGTCCAATTAAGTAAAAATCTTAGAAAATAAAAAAAATTATGCCCATAATCAACTATTAACTCAAATAAATTATGTACAATACAATAAGATCAAATATAATAAATTGAATACTTGCTAATAAAACTAAAATATGTTCAAATCATATTTGAGTTTCATCCAAATTAAAAATTGACTTAAGATTCTTGAAATTTAAATAGTCTTATATTTTTAAAATTTTGATTGGGTTGGGTTGGGTCGAGTTGAGTTGGGTTTGTCACCCAACCCACAACCCAACCCAACCCAAACAATTTTTTTTTTTAGAACCCAACTCAACCCAATTGTCATCAAAACCCAACCCAAACCGATCGGCTTGGGAGGTTTTGGTGGGTTAATGCCCACCCCTACATACGCCCAATGGAGATTATGATTTCATCCATCCGTATAAAAGTTACAAAGCACTGCTGGTTGATCCTATTACAGGGAAGCAATAATTTTCTATTCGATTCAGGTGGAACAGTTCTACATCAAGGTCCCAAAGCATGAAGTGTTTAAAAAACAGGCCCAAATTTGATTCGAGGTCGAATCCTTGTCAAAAGAGGGGGATGATGTGATCCGGGATAGGAACTCAAAGGAGAAGTCAAGTCACGGACGACGCAACAACATTCTACATAGGGAAATGAACAATTTCCATGTTGGAGTCGAGCCGAGAAGACGAACAGATCAAGCCGAGTCGAAAGATCAAAGTTTGAGGACCAGAAGGGCTTTCACGGCCGTAACCAACATATGTCACGGCCTAACCTCCTCTCGGGTGAAAACGCAGGATTCCAATATTTTCAAATTTACGGCCGTAAGTCTAAGTGTCACGGCCGTAACTTTAAACAGAAACACACTTACGGCCGTAAGTGTGATCTTTACGACCGTAACTGCTCAGCGGGACAGATTTCACAGATTTTTATTTCCTTTTCCGTTTTTAGTATTTTAGGTCAATTAGGACTCTATTTTGAGCTCAGTTAGCGGCTAGGTTTATTTTGTTTATTTATATGCTTTTTCTATTGATTGTAAGAGAGACTTTTGATTAATGAAAATTGTGTTGAGTGGTTTTCCCTCCAAATATTGTTTTTGATTGAACTTTCGAACTTATCAAAGATTAGAATATCTTTGTGGCGTTCAACAAATCGAACTTATCAAAGGCGTGGGCATCTTTTGTGGCGTTCAAACCATTACGGTTTTTGTTTTCGCATCGTAACGGGTCTTGGGTTTAATATACCTATGGTTTTTACGTCGTGAGGCTCGGGTTGTAGTGTTCTCGTCCGTTCCAACCTGGATTCGGAACTTTCCGGCGTTTCTTTCGCGCTTCGATTCTCATCATAACACGTGCTTTAAATTATCATGCAATTCTCTGGCCAATTATTGTTTGATTGTGGTGATAGTTTTCTATGTTTAAAAGAGTAGAAAATTATTACACTTGTGTTAATTGCCGCAAAGTCCGATAGGGGATAGAAATATACCCATATGCTTTGTATTATCCTTGAAAGTGTTCATATATCGCTTAATGCTTTTCTATATGTTTAATTGTCATAGATATATAGTCAATTTGCATTTAGAAAAATGTTTTTATGCATCGTTAAAAGGGAACTTAAATAACTTTATGAACACGAATTTTCAAAACCCATGAATTGTGTTTAAATGATTTGGCTAAAATATAGATGATATAGTCAAAATTGATTCATAATTCTAATGCGCTTGTTTTCATAAGCTTTAAAGCCATATTTTCATTTTTTCTTTAGTTAAATCTCTAGTTTAGTTTTCCAAACAAAATTCTCAAATTCAAAGTTTTTTAAATTTCGATTAAGGATTCGTAATCTAAAATACAATTTGCTCAATCCATGTGAGTACGATATTTAGACTTAAATCCATTTTATTACTTGCGCGATCCATTCACTTTCGATTATCGGACACTTCCCACTTATGCCTGATTCAAAAGTTAACGTTCATTAACAAATACCGCACATCGATCGGACCAGTGTACATGACAATAGACATTATATTTATCGGTATTTTGGCACTAATAAAAAACAACAGATAATGATGAATTATAGACAAACCTTATTAATGGAAGGGGAGGTACAGTACTTGGGGGTGATGACATTAACATTGGTGGAAGAAACGTAATGTGTTTGTTTCCCCCATCAAAATCTGATTAGAATGGATTTGCCATATAGTGTACAATGAGAACACGTCACTTCTGCAACTATTAGCCAACAATTGTCCCAATTTAGTTTCAAATAATACATGGCAAAATTGAACAAGATCAGTTCTGGACTACATTAGTGACGCGATCCCAATTCGAAATCTCGATGAAAACGCGCAATAACTAAAATAAATATCTAGGAAAGATCTAAATCAAATTAAAATTAGAAACAATAAATAAATTAGACAATAGGATTCCAACCCAAACCTCACGACGCAAGAAATTGACGATGCGAAGGAAAGAACTGGAATTGTTGAACGCTACAAGGATTGCCTAATTCCTTGATAAGTTCGGGGTGAACGCCACAAAGATTCGATCTTTGATAAGTTCGAAATTAAATGGACTCCTCAACCTTTAACAAGAGAAAACTCTCTCACAATTTAATTTAATAATCAACCAAAACTGTTTTTACAATGAATGATAATGATAATATAAAGAGAATTTGACCTAAAACTAGGTTTAACCGCTAATTGGCCCAAAAATATGAAAATAATAATTAAAAATGGAAAATAAATAAAATGTGCGAAAATATGAAAAATTGAAGTTACGGCCGTGAAGAACTCATTTACGGCCGTAAGTGGTCTTCTGTTCTTGATTTACGACCGTGAGACTCAAAGTTACGGTCGTAAGTAATTTTTTGCTGGAATTCTTCATTTTCACCCGATAGAGTCTTACGGCCGTGAGATGCATGGTTTACGGTCGTAAATATGCTTCTGGACTTCAAACTTCGACCCTTTGATTCTGCTTGATCCATTCGCCTTCCCGGTTCGACTCCAACACGAAACTTGCTCTGTTTCTCGCGTAGATAACTGTCGTATTGTCGGTAACTTGACTTCTCCTTTAGTCTCCTACTCTGGATCACATCATCCCCCCTCTCTTGGAAAGGATTTAACCTCAAATCAAAGTTTTTCTTGCTTTTCAAACTCTTCCTGTTTTTGTAGGTTTTCCGATCATACTTATGCCTTGTGCGATCCTTTAAACTTTTGGGTTGCTCATTTTTGTCAATGAATTTATTTCCTGCCTTAAGATCATGGGTTGATTTAGGTACCTGCAAAACATATTTAATAGAACTTGGGAGGGGTCGGTTAGATTCGTTAAGTGCAAGGTATGGATCCTTGTACATCAACCTTTGTGCAAAAAAACTGATTTTAGTGGTGGACTCTCTTTTCTTTCTCTTTTTGCTCTCCTTTTTATGAGGCCGTGGCCTCAACACTCTTATTTTTTTTTTCTCGAACTCACTTTTTATTTTTAATTGATCATCTCGGACCTCTTTAGGAGATAAAGGCAAAAGAGTAATTTCCCCCCCCCCCCACCATTTACAAACGAATATTGGTTCTTAAAATCATCGTGCACCACCCTCTTATCATGTTTCCATGATCTTCCGAACAAAATATGGCCAACATGCATAGGCATTACATCGCAAACGACCTTATCCTTGTAACCCTCAATGCTAAACTTGACCTCTACCTTCACCTTGATTTCTCTAGACTCAGTCAACCACTGTAATTTATAAGGGTTCAGATGTTTTAACTTTGACAACCCCAATTTCTCAACCAACAGCGTACTAACCACATTAGTACAACTACCACCATCAATCACCATTCCACATACCTTTTCGCCCACTAAGCACCTAGTGTGAAACAGATTATCCCGTTGCTCATCAATTTCACCTATTTTAACCCGAGAACTAAGGACACGTCTATTGACTAGTGTCCCCTTCACCGCATAAGTTAGCCCCTCTTCATCGCTACTACTAGCCCTAGCATCCTGTAATCTAAGCATTCCTTTAAACTCATCCCCCGAACTAATATTTTCATTTTCACGCAAAATCATAACACGTTTATTGGGACAATTTGAAGCAATGTGCCCAGAACCTAAGCATTTAAAACACTTGATATTTCTATCCTTAGTAGGTTGGGGTTAAGCAATATTTTTACCTTTCGTTGTTGGCTCCTCCTTTGCCTTGGGACATGATCATCATTGACTTCCCGTTTTGGATACGAACCCGAAGGTTGCCTTGCTACTCCCTTCCGCCTCAGCTGTCTTTCCATTTTCATGGCCATGTGTACCATTTCATCTTGTTCCACATAGTGTTGCAGCTCGATGATGTTGGCAATGTTCCTGTTCAACCCGCCCAGAAACCTCGCCATTGTAGCCTCCCGGTCTTCCACCACGTTGGACCTAATCATTGCCACTTCCATGTCCTTGTGATAATCTTCCACACTTCTTGTCCCTTGAGTCAAACCTTGCAGCCTCTGATATATATACCCCTATAATAATGAGTTGGCACAAACCGCTTCCTCATTATAGTTTTTAGTTCACCCCAAGTCTCCACTGGATCCTCAAGATTCCTCCTCCTAATCGTCACCAATTTGTCCCACCAAATGATTGCATAATTGTGAATTCAACCACCGCCAATTTCACCTCTTCTTTTCGGAATAATGATGACAATCGAAAAGTAGTTCCACTTTATCTCCCAGTCCAAATAGGCTTTCGGATCACTCCTACCTTGGAACACAGGTATTTTCATTTTGATGTTCCCGAGGTCTCCATCCTCAACATCTCTATCCCCATGCCTCCTTCTATGCCCCCTTTCATGCCTATCACCTCGCTCTCTTCTCCTACCTAAGCTGGCGGTAGACACATTCCGCTATCACCATCACTATCAACCCTTCCGACATCAAATCCATATCCGACCCGATGATTATCTTCCCTCCTATGCTCCCTCTCTTCGCCCCTCATTTCCCTATGAGTTTGCTCCCTATGCAATTGGTTAATAGTCTCCTCCTGCCTATCCATTCTAGTCATCAACTTTTCAAAGTGCTCATTTAAAGTAGCCATTACTCCCACATCATGCTCACCCACCTTATTCATACCTCTGAGTTGTTTGTTGTGGCTCATTGTTGAAGCTGCTGGCTCCCTCCATTCCCTTCCCTTGTTGTCTCCAACAGATGAAGAAAATGATCCTCGACAGCCAGACATTGTTAGGGATAAAAGACTCAAACCGAATAACCTCATGTGTTTAATTTCGCTCATGTATGTCACTCGATTCCCTTTTCAATATCACACAAGAACTAATCAAGGAACAATAAATAAGGAATTTACGGAAGATATGAAGAAAACTGAGATTAAGAATTTTCTAGAAATTTTGTCGAATTTTTCCAGCAATTTGTTTTTTTAATCTACCAGAAAATTCGACTACAAGTATGGTAGAAAAATGGAATTGGATTTGGAAGAAAATCGAACAAGAAAAACACTTTTGAATTTTCAGTAGGATTTTTATGGATCAAATAATGAATTTTTTTTACTGGCACGAAGAACAAAAAAAACAAGAAAAGACAAGAATTTGAAATAGATCGAAGATCTGATATCAGATGAAAACGCGGAATAACTAAAATAAAAATCTAGGAAAGATCTAAATCAGATTAAAACTAGAAACAATAAATAAATTAGACGATAGGACTCCAACCCAAACCTCACGATGCAAGAAATTGATGATGCGAAGGAAAGAACTGGAATTGTTGAACGCCACAAGGATTGCCTAATTCCTTGATAAGTTCGGGATGAACGCCACAAAGATTTCAATCTTTGATAATTTCGAAATTAAAGGGACTCCTCAACCATTAACAAGCGAAAACTCTCTCACAATTTAATTTAATAATCAACCAAAACTGTCTTTACAATGAATGATAATTATAATATAAAGAGAATTTGACCTAAAACTAGGTTTAGCCGCTAATGGGTCCAAAAATATGGAAATAATAATTAAAAGCGGAATAAAATTTTCGAAAATACGAAAAATTGAAGTTACGGCCGTGAAGAATTCATTTACGGCTGTAAGTGGTCTTCTGTTCTTGATTATGGCCTTGAGACTCAAAGTTACGACCGTAAGTATATTTTTGCTGGAATTCTTCATTTTCACCCGAGAGAGTCTTACGGCCGTGAGATGCATGGTTTATGGCCGTAATATGCTTCTGGACTTCAAACTTCGACCCTTTGATTCGGCTTGATCAATTCGCCTTCCCAGTTCGACTCCAACACGAAACTTGCTCCGTTTCTCACGTAGATCACTCTCGTATTTTCGGTAACTTGACTCCTCCTTTAGTCTCCTACTTTGGATCACATCAATTAGCAGATATCAACGCGAGTTTGAGTTTTGGAGTGATACTCATCTAATTCAAAATACTGGCACTTTTCATATGTGACACATGAGTATCCAAATGCATAAAGAAGTTAGGCATATGAGATGGTTGGGTAGGACAACTATGTCAATAATTTGCTGGCTGGCCCATAATTTGATCCTTCGAAAAAGTAGTAACCAAGCACCCTCGGCAAGCTTAGGGACCTTTCTTTTCTGGGCCTTAATATTTATTGATTCTATATTGAAATCATAACAGAGATCTAGGTGAGTTGATCTCCTTAGTTCATTGACAGATACCTTACATTGATTGGATCAGTGAACATGATAATAAGCATTATAGTTAATGATATTGACAAACCCCAAAAACATCAAATAATGATGCAATATAGACAAACCTAGCTTGTTAATATTGGAAGGGGAGCTAATGGTGACCTTAGCATTTGTGGAAGAACCATTGTATAGTTATTTCCCCATCAAAACCACATTGGAATGGATCTTCCATGCATCATTACAATGAGAGCGTGTCACTTATGGAAATATATATAATTCAAAAATTGATCCAATTCAGTTTCAAATTATACATGTCACCAGTCTAAATAGCCATTAAAAAGTGAACACTATCAATCCTGGACTGTGTAATCAGGTATCATGCGATTTTGAGTTAGGATTGATACTTATCTAAGCCCTGCAAATGTACAGATGTTTCTGTTACTTGTATGTTTAATGCAGGCACCACTGACTATTTACATGGAAATCATTGAACTCATCAAGCACCATTTCAATGGCCAGTCAAAATTCTAAGGGCAATTTTTTTCAATATAGGGTTAGGGTGGTGTACTCCAGATAAATATCTATACATCTCTACAAATTAAATTTACATCTTCTTGAACATGTGCGTGGATTCTCTCCAGTTTACAAAATTGAGACACAAAAATTACCTATCTAACCGCATCAACCATGGAGTATATAAAATCTAAACAATATTGGATAAGGAGATTCAATTATGGCACAAACCAACAGATTTGTGGATATTCATATGACCAAAAACACATTAAATTATGAAAAATATAAACGAACCTTGCTGCACGATGGTGAGCTGCTTGTCCTCGAGGAGATGAAATTAGCATTTGCGGAAGGAACATTTGTTGGAATTATATATGTCCATAGAGTATAATTCACGACATTTAAAAGTAAAATATTAATTGATTGTATTAATATGATGTTGTGTTTGTCCACGGGTCGATTTAATATTACAAATTGAGTGTTTAAGTTGTTAAACACAGAAAGATTCAATTCGTGATTCGATCTAAAATTAACGTTCACGATCAGTAAATAAATATGGACGATTTATTTTGATAAGATCGTCTCGATTTTATTAAAGTCTGTCTTTGATTTTGGTAATAAAATTGAGAGTACGTTTGGAACGTATCGGACGGGACCACGTGAAATTAATTTGTGACATTGACCATACAAATTTAATTTCACTTGATTATTGTACGTGGGACCTTAATCCTAATAGGATAATGGACTTCGATTACTAACTTGAAGTTCTTTGAGGTATCAATGGGTGAGATCAAATTGCTGATCAATATCTCGGTACTTTGGGAATTAAAGTGAACTAACGAGGAACATATATTCGTATTATGGAATCCGTCACCTTTTAGGTATGATCATAATCTCACTGGTTCTTCTAGTGGACAGTTGAATCTGAGCTCAATAATTCGACAGTAACTATTGAATTCTATGATGTGATGGGATCACATCGAACTGTCAGACAGAAGATGAGAGTTGAGAATTTATGAATATTCGAAGAAGGGCATTTTGGTCATTTTAACTTGCTCCGAATATTCGAGTTGATCGACGGGGGTAACATGTAAGAACGATAAGTCAGAGGATATAATTATTGATTAATTGTTTCAGTAATTTCAATTTTACTAAGAGTGCAGTCTCGTTCTTTTAGTGGAATAGAACGTGATTAATAAATTAATTTTGACTGATCAAGAGTTGATCGGGTCATAATTAATTTATTGGAGCTTAGTTTAATTGGGTCCGATCAGGTTCCCTCGGTGGCTTCACTATAATGGGTTTATACATGCTTATTACCTGTATTGGGTTGTGCAGAAATGGGCCTGGGTTATGGTACTAGGCCTGGTAGGGTTTTGGAGTGTAAAGAGGTTACAAATAGTCTCCCAAGACTATTTTTTTTAACCTAATTGGGAAAGTGGCGAAACACACACTAAAGTGTGTAGTGTGTGTTTCCTCTTTACAAAGAAACCCTAAACCTAGTTTAACATAGGTCTTGAGAAAGGTGACCACGCACCTGCACAGCTGCCATTGGAGAACACCGAGGAAAGCTTGAGGGTTTGAAGTTTTGGTGAAATCAAGAAGCAGCGAAAAGATATTATTGTAAAGCACGCTACAAGGGTAATATCTCTTTCTCCTTTTGTGTGCAAAAATTATTTATTCCAAGTTGAATACATAGAACAGAAAATCCTGTAACGGGATGATCTATCACAAGAAATCAATTTTTGTGAGTAGAGCAACCCGGGTTCCCAACAATTGGTATCAGAGCGTCAGGTTTTTGATACTGTTTTGTGTATTTAGGAATAAATAATTTTGTTTATGCATGTGTTAGTTGAGCGGTGTTAGGTTTTATGTGATTTGATTGTTATTGGATGAATGATATTTTGATGAACAAATTTATGGCCTTAGATTTTTGTTGTAAAATCTTGTATTTGTTTTATCGAGTAATGTAACAAAGGGGGTGGATTACGTATCCATGTTTTCCCCTTTGATTTTTATTTTTGCAATAGAATTAGCAAATTAGGTTTTGTGTAATTCCAATTGTGATTGTAAATTTCGAGGCCTAAATCTGCAACTTCAATCAAAGGACCAGATCTGCATTTTTTAATTTAAGGGACTGATGACGCAATTTCGAAACAAGGACCACTCTTCATCTTCTTCAAAAGCGCAAGGGTTGGCAATGCAATTTTGCTGAAAATTTGAAAAATCAGAGGGACTCATTGGTGATGCCACTGCTGTCGACGACCGACAGCGCTGATTTCCACTCTCGACTGCAGTGGCGGCGGCACCGCATGTGAAGCAGCAAAGGAGGAGCGCGACGTACTACAGTGCAGCTGCTGCCATGTGCGTCATGCAACGGTGCTCAAAGCACTGTCATCGCGCGATCGTGGTGGCTTTGTTGAGTCCAGAAGATGCCACTGATTCTCCTACCTCCATTTCCGGCAGATTGGTGCAGAAGGAATATGGCGACACAGTTGTTTAGCAGCCTTCGTTCCAAGCGATGCGGAGGTGTTTTGGCCGCTGGCGTCGCACGGTATTGATGGCAACGATGGTACCCAGTTGCCGGCTTCCGGTTTCTCCGGTGAATAATTATGAAGGCTCCATTTCCGGTGATGGTAAGGTGGAAAGAATAGCGGCTGCATTTCCTTCATCTTGATGGCAGTCTGAATACAAGCAGGGTTTTCAGACTTGGGCTCATAATTCAATTGGGCCAAATTTTGCTTTTGGGCCAGAATTAAAGATTGGGCACTTGGACCGGTTTTATATCAGTTGGACCAGATTTTGGTGAAATTAAATATGGCCCTAAAATTATAAAATTGGTCTATTTTTTAATTGCAATGTGGGCTAAATCGTTTAGCTGGGCCAATGTAATGTGGACTAAATTTTACAATGGGCTGCAATATTTAATTGGATCACTGCATTTGGAATTTGGCATTTGGGCTGAAGATTATAACTTTGCAGATTGGACCAGTTTAATGATGGGCTGAGAAATATTATTTGAAGAGTTCAAGTAATGGGCTGGACACTTGCAAATGGGAATTGAAGAATTGGGTCGGCTTATGGCTCAATTGAATCTTTAATTAATTTGTAATTTTTGTGTCTAGGTTTGGCCATAAATTATGTTCATATTTATTTTATTATCGCATTTATTTTATGCTTTAATTAAATTGTGAATGAATGTCATTAGATAACATGTCATGTAGATCGCATAAACACCGCTCTAGGTACTATACTGTCATCCATTGTTTTATATTTTATTTTATTTTCTAAATGTTAGATCAGAAAATAAATATATTTATTAATAATTAAATTGATTTTAAGAGTTAAAATTGATTGGGTAATTATTAATTAAAACCCAAGAGTTCAAAATATTAAGTGAGCGAGGGTGCAATTTTTGAACCCACGGCCTCCCCTATTAGCCCATTAGTAAAAAATTTGTGTATGCCTCGTGCTAATCTAATTAGTCTCCCTATAGGAGGGCTACACTGTTTTGGTTACTGGATTGGGCCCAATTAGGTGATGATTTTTTAAGTGTGAATTAATCATGATTACCCTATAGGTGACATAATTAATTTGGTATTTGAAATATTATTAATATAGGGGTTAGACACTTAAATTAATGACATCGTGGGGACTTCCTATAGAATATCCAAACGATGTCAATGATGGCCAAATTTTAACGACTATAAATTAAATATTGCATGAGATGCTAGATATATTTAATTTAGTGGGAGGGTCCCAACCTAGCCATAAATCACATTTATTTCTCCTATAGAGAAATGTGTTTAAGATTTTGGGGTTTTAGGTTGTCGTCATATTATAGTAGTTTTGGGTCTACTTGTGCATAATTTTTATTCATGCATCATATATGAAAGTATTCATCATTTATACAACTCGTTTTTAATACATTTATTTTATTTGAATGTCGTATTTCCACAACTAGTTATATATTTAGACATCACCAACTAATTTGCGAAAATTGTAACATGTCTCGTTATAATTCTTTCCACTTATGACATTTGTTCGTGCTAGAAGATCCTTGTTCAAAATAATTATAAATCTTCCAATGAAAATGGTTTTATTTTGATGAGATGATTTATTGCATAGTTTTGATTCTCATATCAAGTACTTCGCAATAAAAATATCAAAATGGGATACCATATTTATTTTCTCGATGGAAGGGTATTTATGATAATTTGAACATTTTAATTATACAAAATATGCTATCAAGCTATATTATATCTCTACTTATGAACCGATCACATTTTTATAAGAGACCATTTGGTAAAACATGATTGGTCACTTTAACGTGGTGGAGGTTCCACTTGCAAACATTGATTCATGTGACATAATGCTTGAGAAATCTTTTAAGATGATCTCTTGCGGTTCAGTGTGGACTATATTCACCAGGATGAACGTGTCCCTGAAAGGTTCAATGTAAGCTATTCATAGAGAAGAGATTATTTTAAAGCAACGGATAGTATGGTAGGCCCTCTAACCTTTTTGCTTTTGAGCAAAGATAGGATTAATGAGGAAGTAGCCTTTCTTGGAAACTCTATAATGGAGTAAGACTCTATTCATTGTGTTATGGTTAGTAATTGAGTCTATCTTGATTATAGATTCTAGAGTAACTAATCGCTATTGCAAGTTGTTGCAATATGGTCCTAGGTGACCAAATGACACAATGAGATAGAGTATACTATAAGGATAAGCACGGGTATGGTAATATGGAAAGAGCCGTTGGGCTTTTATGTTTACGAAACAATTTGATTGTTATTTTGTCTCTTTATTATTTGAGCGGAATTATTTAGCGCTTAATCTCCAGTCATTAGTTGGAATTAAGTTAAATAATGCTCTTATTGTTGCGAGACAAATGGTTAACAATCTCAAAGCCTTGTAAATGGTTCTAAGTGTAATATTACTACAAGTGATAAGGGATAGATGACTCCTTGTATTAATGAACTCTTTGATAAGATCTTAAGATAATCATATTTATCTAAATAAGATTGAAAGACTAGTAAAGATAACCTCTAAGTATTTTGGAGGTGGAATCTATGTGGGCTTTTGAATTTTATTTAGAGGGTAAAATGATTAAGATTTTAGGCTTGGTTACACTTATCCAAAACTCGATTCTAATACTAGTAAGGGATGGACCTCAAAAGGATCTGAGGTGGAATCTATACTATTTTTCTGAATCTTGTTTAGAGGATTATATAACCAAGAGTCCTTATACATTATATGGACTTAAGAGTTTGAGGATTAATACACTTCGATATGAATGGATTCTTTTGTGCTCAAGATACGAGAGAGTACGAGTAATTCATCACTTTTATTGATGATCACTCCAGATCTCGATTATATACTTAATATCTCATTAATCCGAAATGTTGAAGAAATTCTAGAATTTTGGATAGAAGTTGAGAAGTAATTAAGAGAATCGAAATACTTCGATTTGATCGAGGTTTTTGTATCTCTCATATGAGTTTAGGAACCATTTATCGGAAAAGGAGAACAAGGTAATACCAAATCAATGATGAGTTATCCTCGTTACTAGTTTCATTTGGGAATGTATACCGGAGATAGTCAGGTTCCTTCATAGCCTAGTACCATTGATTCGTTTCCTGAAATACCCCTAGAGTTGTGGCATGGGTGCAAGCTCAGTTTACACCACATTCAGATTTGGGGACTTTTGGCACACAAGTTGAAAGCCAGGATTGACGAGATGGAGGCAACAATGAAGGTTTGATTATAAGGTATGCAGCGAAACTAGAAATTATTTCTTCTATAGTCCTTTGGTCAAGAAAGTATTTGTTCAGTACAAATGTAACTTTCTTAGAGGATAAGGCATATAGAAGAATACAAATCCACAAGTAAAATTCTATTGGATAAGATGTTAGAACGTGGTTCAAACAATTTGATTCCAGGTTTCCGCATAGAATTAATCTTGATGATTTGGGACTTCCTACGGAACCGATGGTTGCTGATCCTAGTGGGAGAAATAGGCAAGTGGTTCAACCACTAATCTTGCCTGGTGAACCCAATGGACTGGGAAAAATCAAAGGTTGTAGTCGAAGTTGTTCTCACTGTTCTGCCTCTTCTTTATGTTCATAAAGAGGTAGTGAAGAGGTTGATCCCAATTAGGGATATAACCAAGTAGTGGGAGAAGAGGAAGGGACTCTGTTTGGACATAATGGAAATACACTTCCAGCGACTAATTGGAGTGGGAGGGTTGTAAGACCACCTTCTTGACTCTTATTCTACGGAGAGTCTTTTTAGACAGTCTCTGCTGAAATAAGAGAAGAACTCCTCATTTAGGGAAGTGGTAGAAGTTATAGACTTGAAATCATGGAAGGTGAATGTGAACTCGGAATTAGATTCCTAGTAATCCAACAAGTTTGGATATTTGTAGACGCACCCAATGGGGTCAAACCTATAGGGTGTGATGATTTTTAAGATGATAAAAGAATGGTAAATGGAAAGGTTGATACCTTTAGTGCAAGGCTTATGGTTGTGGGTTTGTGAAACCCTTCTCGCCAATAGCCATGCAAAAGTTTACCTGGATCTTTTATCCATTGTCGTTCATTGTGAAAATGAGGTACGACAAATTGATATCAAGATGTTGTTTCTTGAATGCATCTTGAGGAAATCATTTACAAAGTGTAATCTAATGAGTTCATATTAAAGACCATGAAAGTAAAATTCATGACTTACAAGTTTCCAACTTTGGATTTGGGTATTTGTTCAACATATGGAATACAGAATTTGATCGAATGATTGTGATACATGTTCTTGATCAAAATCTTGATATATCTTAAGTATACTCGAGTATACAGAAAGATGAGTCAGTTTTCGCAACTATTTATTTGAATGACACTCTACTAATGTGTGAGAGTATTTTCATTAAATAGTAATTGGCACCAGCAATTAGACTTGAAGGACTTGTAGATGACTGTCTATTTTTTCTAGACATCCGTACTTTTCGGAGTGGGAGAAAAATGAAATAGAAAGTCTCAAGCTTCATGTAATAATAAGATACTATCTACATTTGCAATATTGAAGTCTTGAAAGGAATAATGTTCTTTGTGGACTTTATCTATCTTATGAGTATTCTCCTAAGACTCATGGTAAGATAGAGAAGGTTCCTTATGCTCCGGCTATAGGAAGCCTTACTTTGCACTAGATAGGTCATATCTTATGCTGGGGATATTGTTGGTGATTATTAGTTTGATCCAGGATCAGATCATTGAATAGAGGTAAAGCACGTACTGAAGCGTTTTTGGAAAACGAGTAAATATTTGCTTATCTATTCAGTTGGTGATCTGATGGATTAAAACTAATTAAGATCTGATTTGACTAGGATTCTCGAGAGTCGTCAAAATTGGAATATAACTGGGAGATAATGTGGTTAATTGGTTGGGAATAACACAATCTTGGATTGTTTGTTGTACAACCGTGACTTACATCGAAAGGAGTTATCATATTTGTTGAGAACATAATCATTAATGTAATGATGATGTTGACAAAATGAATGATTCGATGTTTCATGTATACTCTAAGGGCAAGTGGGAGATTGTTGGAATTATATATGCCCATAGAGTATAATTCACGACATTTAAAAGTAAAATATTAATTGATTGTATTAATATGATGTTGTGTTTGTCCACGGGTCGATTTGATATTACAAATTGAGTGTTTAAGTTGTTAAACACAGAAAGATTCAATTCGTGATTCGATCTAAAATTAACGTTCACGATCAGTAAATAAATATGGACGATTTATTTTGATAAGATCGTCTCGATTTTATTAAAGTCTGTCTTTGACTTTGGTAATAAAATTGAGAGTACGTTTGGAACGTATTGGACGGGACCACGTGAAATTAATTTGTGACATTGACCATACAAATTTAATTTTACTTGATTATTTTACGTGGGACCTTAATCCTAATAGGATAATGTACTTCGATTACTAACTTGAAGTTCTTTGAGGTATCAATGGGTGAGATCAAATTGCTGATCAATATCTCGGTACTTTGGGAATTAAAGTGAACTAACGAGGAACATATATTCGTATTATGGAATCCGTCACCTTTTAGGTATGATCATAATCTCACTGGTTCTTCTAGTGGACAGTTGAATCTGAGCTCAGTAATTCGACAGTAACTGTTGAATTCTATGATGTGATGGGATCACATCGAACATTCAGACAGAAGATGAGAGTTGAGAATTTATGAATATTCGAAGAAGGGCATTTTGGTCATTTTAACTTGCTCCGAATATTCGAGTTGATCGACGGAGGTAACATGTAAGAACGATAAGTCAGAGGATATAATTATTGATTAATTGTTTCAGTAATTTCAATTTTACTAAGAGTGCAGTCTCGTTCTTTTAGTGGAATAGAACGTGATTAATAAATTAATTTTGACTGATCAAGAGTTGATCGGGTCATAATTAATTTATTGGAGCTTAGTTTAATTGGGTCCGATCAGGTTCCCTCGGTGGCTTCACTATAATGGGTTTATACAGGCTTATTACCTGTATTGGGTTGTGCAGAAATGGGCCTGGGTTATGGTACTAGGCCTGGTACGGTTTTGGAGTGTAAAGAGGTTACAAATAGTCTCCCAAGACTATTTTTTTTAACCTAATTGGGAAAGTGGCGAAACACACACTAAAGTGTGTAGTGTGTGTTTCCTCTTTACAAAGAAACCCTAAACCTAGTTTAACATAGGTCTTGAGAAAGGTGACCACGCACCTGCACAGCTGCCATTGGAGAACACCGAGGAAAGCTTGAGGGTTTGAAGCTTTGGTGAAATCAAGAAGCAGCGAAAAGATATTATTGTAAAGCACGCTACAAGGGTAATATCTCTTTCTCCTTTCGTGTGCAAAAATTATTTATTTCAAGTTGAATACATAGAATAGAAAATCCTGTAACGGGATGATCTATCACAAGAAATCAATTTTTGTGAGTTGAGCAACCCGGGTTCCCAACAACATTACATGTCAGTTTCTTCCTCGAAGATTCATTAGTATGCATATTCCATGATCAGGAATCTCCTGAGCAAAGTTCTTGTTGAACTGGTAAACATCAGCAGGAATAATTTCCACGTGACAAGAATTTCTCATCCCATTTTTTGACATGATTATAATTGCAAAGCAATTCGGAAAATTTCAGGTGACGACTCTACAAAATCTGGAAGCTATGTCAGAACTGCATTTTTTTACTTGTTTTGATGGTTGAGATTGTTGGATAAAATTCAATAATGTGGGGCCAAACATGTATAAAATAAAATGTGTGGTGCTATCTTAAGGATTTAGTCAATAAAGTGATCCACTAAAGATTATTCGGGACTAATGGGTATTAAGTGTCGTGAGGTTAAAGTGTAGAGACGGATTCAATGTTTTAAATTGATGAGGGGCCAATTTAATAACATTGAAACATGATAGTTGCCCTACAACTATTTATACAGGTCATGGTCCCCAATTGAGCGTGGCTTTTCATAATTCTCTGTATCCCCGTCAACAGAGAAGAAACATAAGGAGAAAATCACGAATCAGTTGGAAGGCCATTGTAACGCCCCGAGTTCCGAGAAACGCGGGAGCGTCACTTTTCTAAATTCTGGAATAAACTTTATTGCGGAAAATGACTAAATATTAAATATCACATTTAATAAATCAAAGTTTAGCGATAATTCCAAATTAAATAGAATAATTCTTACAAACTTATTAAAAATAAGAATTCTTGATAAAATGAAATTGTTTATTTAGAAATCCACGACTTTCAAAAATAATATCCAAATTATATTCTTCGCCATTGCCCATCACTCGCCTCCGTCACCGAAATCTGCAAATTTGTTAAAACAACGGGGTGAGCATTTCAAAATGAAATACTCAGTAGACTCAACTCCAATAATTAATCTACAAGATAATTGGACAAGTAATCATGCAAATAATGTAGTGATATTCTTTTCTTATTCATAGGCATCACATAGTGACACAAATGAACCATTCTTTTCTTAAATCATGCTAGCAGATAAGTTATGACGTGCATAACATAAATTCTCAAATTTATCTCATACGAGATATTCTTTTCTTTTCTCATGCAATAAAGCATATAAAATCACACAAATCCACATAATCACATGCAATTATAATATAAATCAATTAGTGGGGGCGAGTCTACCTTTAACGTTACGAGTTCTCAAAAATTGGAGCGGGAAGTACGTCAATCTCTTAATTCTTCAAATGATTCGTCTAGCCAAGAAAATTAATTAAATTAGTATTTTCGAAACTTGAATTTAAAGTAATTAACATAAATAAGATATAAGGATCTAATGGAATTTTAAGAGAATTGAGTTTAAAATTTAGGGACTGAAGTAGACTTTTTACAAAAAGATAAGGGCTGATTGAAATAGTTAAGAACTGCAGGGACCAAATTGTTACATACTGAAACTGAACAAAAATATTTTTGAATTACAAGGGGCTGAAATAACATCCCTTTAAAAGTGAGGACCCGAAACCCACGAATATGAAAAATGGGGACTGAAACGGATGTATTTCGAAACTTGGGGCTGAGTGGGCAAAATTTTGAAAACTAAATAAATTACAAAATATTTATTCTTTTCTTTCCCATTCTCAGACTCGGACAAAAGAGAGAGACAGGGAGGTCGCGGCGAGCGAGCGACGGGAAAGGAGGATGCTCGGACTCCGGCTACTGACTTCATAGCCGGCGACATCGCCACCGTCTCGTGGTGGCGTCGGTGCGTGGGAGGGGCGGCTTTGGGCAGATTTGGGGTGCGAAGGGAAGGATTAACCGAGGCTGGATTGGGTTTTGGAGTGTGATTTCCGGCCAACAATCAAGTCGAATATTGAGGTAGGTGTTTGGATTTGTCTATTTCTTGTGTTTGGGTTTGATTTTTGGGGGTTTGGCTCAGATTTGGGAGTTGGGCAGGGGGCGGTTTGTGGTGGTGATGAGGTCGCGACAGTGGTTGGCCGTGTGTGGTTGGGGCGTTTGGTTGTGGCGACTGGTGGTGGTGATCTTGTTTCTGGCTCGTGGTGTTGGATTGGTGGTGGTGTGGAGGTTCGACATTGCGGTGATGTTACAGGGGGCGGTGTGCGAATTTGGTGTGGGTGCAGACGGTGGTTGGGTGGTTTGGCAACGGCTGTGGTGTTGCTCAGGGTTCTAGGCTGGTTGTTGGAGTTGGTTGCTCCGGTGATGGGTGATGCAGATAGCGAACTTTGTCTACGGTGGAAATTGAGAGAAATATACCTTTGCTGGAGGCGGCTGCGTAGGTTTCGATAATGAAGTTGGGGGATTAAATTAATAGTTGATTTAGGTGTTAAACATGGTAGCTTAGGTTAAAATCTTGGTTTATGGAAATCTTGTAAAAATTTTGGAAACGAGTATCGATTGCGTAAGGAAAACTTGGGGAGGAAGAAGCTGGTGAATAGGTTGGGTCAAAAGATGACTTATTGGGTTTTTAAATGGGCCTGAATGATTGGTAGCAAAAAAAACATTTGGACTCGATAAATTGGATTGGACTAAAATATTTCAAATTGGGACTTAATAAAATTAATACTTGGACTTTTGAAAATAAACTGTGATATTAAAATATTTTTGATAAAATTGAAATTAGACTAAGTCTTTAAATAAGTTTAATTTCACTTAATTGGCTAGACGAATACTCCTTTAAATTAAATGGAAAAGCCGTAGTGACGCGCACTTAGAGTTCTAAATATTTTATAAAGAATTTAAAATTCCCGGTCGCTACAACCCTACCACCTTAAAATAATTTCGTCCTCGAAATTTAAACTTACTTGGTCTAAAATATCTGGATACTTGGCCAGAATTTCTTCTTCTTTCTCCCATGTAGCCTCATCGCTACCATGTCTACCCCACTGGACTTTGACTAGTGAAATTTCTTTATTTCTTAGGACATGGACTTTTCTATCGATGATGCACGTGGGTGCCTCTTCATAATATAGATTCTTCTGAATTGGGATTGACTGAAAGTTCACCACGTGACTGGGATCGTGAACATACTTCCTCAATAAAGAGATGTGAAAAACATTGTGTATAGCCGATAGCTCGGGTGGCAATGCTAGACGGTAAGCCACATTACCTACTTTCTCCAATATTTCAAAAGGTCCGATAAATCGAGGCCTTAATTTCCCTTTCTTGCCAAAACGAATAGTGCCCTTCATAGGAGAGATTTTCAAAAACACTTTCTCTCCAATCTCGAACTCCAAGTCTTTCCTCCTCTGATCGGCATAGCTTTTCTGTCTGTCCTGGGCAGCTTTAATTCGCAATCTTATTTTCTCGATAGCCTCTACGGTCTTTTCAATTAATTCGGGGCCCAATAGCTTCCTCTCGCCAACCTCATCCCAATATACCGGCGATCGACATCTTCGCCCATACAGTGCTTCAAACGGTGCCATACCAATGGTAGCCTGGAAACTGTTATTGTAAGCAAACTCCACCAATGGCAAGTGAGCTTCCCAATTGCCTCTTAGGTCCAACACACAGGCTCTAAGCATATCCTCTAAAGTCTGAATTGTGCGTTCAGACTGCCCGTCTGTCTGCGGGTGGTAAGCGGTACTAAAATTTAATTTAGTCCCCATAGCCGTGTGTAGGCTCTTCCAAAATCTCGAAGTGAATCTCGGATCCCTATCTGAAACAATAGACGCTGGAACCCCGTGAAGTCGAACTATCTCCCTGATGTAAATATGGGCCAAGTGATCTATACTGAGAGTCATCCGCACTGGAAGAAAATGGGATGACTTTGTAAGTCGGTCTACAATAACCCAGATGGCGTCATGTCCCCTCACTGTTCTTGGTAAACCTGTTACGAAATCCATGGAAATCTTCTCCCATTTCCATTCCGGAATATCTAAAGGATTTAGTAGTCCTGATGGTCTCTGATGTTCAGCCTTGACCTGCTGGCAGGTCATGCATCGTGAGACAAACTTGGCAATGCACCCTTTCATATTCCTCCACTAGAATGTGGTACGCAAATCTCGGTACATCTTTGTTCCTCCTGGGTGAGCTGCATACGGAGCTGAGTGGGCTTCCCTCAATATTTCATTCCTGATCTGATCATCTTTCGGCACACATAGGCGACCCTTAAATAATAGTGCCTTGTCAATTTCGATTTCAAAATCTGCTCTCTTGCCGGTTCCAACTTCGGATTTGATCTTCTCCAAAAACTTATCACTTTCTTGAGCCATCACGATTCTGCTTCTCAAATCTGGTTTAACTGTCAAATTTGTCAATCTGCTAGAACTTTGTATTCCTGGGTTTCTTACTTAAATTCTCAAGTTCTGAAAATCCCGAATCAACTGTTCTTGTACTGTTCCCAAAGCTGATAATTGACCCACGTCCTTCCTGCTTAGTGCATCTGCAACCTTATTAGCCTTACCCGAGTGGTAAAGAATAGTACAATCATAATCCTTCACCAGTTCCAACCATCGACGCTGTCTCATGTTCAATTCCTTCTGAGTGAAGAAATATTTGAGACTCTTATGGTCGGTGTAAATCTCGCACTTACTCCCATATAGGTAATGTCGCCAAATCTTAAGAGCGTGCACAACAGCTGCCAGTTCTAGATCATGCGTCGGATAGTTTTTCTCGTATGGCTTCAACTGTCTCGAAGCATAGGCAATCACTTTACCTTTTTGCATCAACACACATCCCAAACCATGTTTCGAGGCATCACTGTATATCACAAAATCCTCGGATCCATCCGGCACGGTTAACACTGGTGCTGAAACCAGTCTATTCTTCAATTCCTGGAAGCTTCGTTCACACTGCTCTGTCCACTGGAATTTTACACCTTTTCGTGTCAACTGAGTCATGGGACCCGCTATCTTGGAGAAACCCTCTATAAATCGCCGGTAATATCCAGCTAGTCCCAAAAAGCTTCTTACATCACCGGCATTCGCTGGCGTAGTCCAATTACTCACTGTCTCCACTTTTGACGGATCAACTTCGATGCCATTGATTGTAACAATATGACCCAGAAAGCCTATCTTCTCCAGCCAAAATTCACATTTCTTAAATTTGGCGAATAGCTTTTCTGCCCGTAGTGTCTCCAACACGATTCTCAGATGTTCTGTATGCTGTTGTGAATCTTTAGAATAGACCAGAATATCGTCAATGAAGACAATGACGAACTTATCCAAGTACTGATGGAAAACCGGTTCATCAAGTCCATAAATACTGCAGGCGCGTTCGTAAGACCGAATGGCATCACCGTGAACTCATAGTGTCCATATCGAGTCCTAAACGCTGTTTTTTGTATATCCGAAGACTTGATCTTCAATTGATGGTAATCGGACCTTAAGTCCATCTTTGAAAATACCGCAGCTCCTTTCAGTTGATCGAATAAATCTTCGATTCTGGGCAAGGGGTACTTGTTCTTTATTGTCAACTTGTTCAATTCCCGATAGTCTATGCACATTCTCATACTGCCATCCTTCTTCTTCACAAATAGCACAGGTGCTCCCCACGGGGACACACTTGGCCTAATAAAGCCCTTCTCTAGTAATTCTTCCAGTTGGACCTTCAGTTCTTGCAATTCTTTCGGTACCATACGATACGGGGCTTTCGAAACAGGGGCAGCTCCTGGCACCAAGTCAATAGCGAATTCCACCTGTCTATCCGGCGGGGTGCCCGGTAGGTCTTCTGGAAAAACATCTTGAAAGTCACACACAACTGGCACTGACTCCAATTTGATTTCCTCGGCAGGCTTTCCTTGGAGGTTAACCAGGTAACTCTGACAGTTTCCCTTGGCAATCATCTTTTCGGCTTGCATAGCTGAGATAAGGCGAGGAAGCACTTTAACCTTCGAACCGTAAAATCTGAACACCTCATCCCCATTCTTCCGAAATACTACTTCTTTCTCATGGCACATGATCGCGGCACGGTTAGAGCTCAGCCAATCCATTCCTAGGATAATGTCGAAATCCTTCATTGGAATAATATTCAGGTCTGCCTCAAGTACTATCCCGTCAAAATCTATTCGTATAGACTTGACTATCCTATTAGTATCAAGAATCTCTCCTGACGGTAAGCTTACTTCAAGCATGCTACCAGTCGTTTCACCCACTAAATTCAATCTAGTTAAGCATGAGTCGGAAATAAATGAATGTGTGGCACCCGAATCTATTAGGACGTATACGGGAATACCAGAAACGGATAAAATTCCTGTTATCGTCGTTCATATTATTAATTCGAGCATGATATATGAAATTAAGTAATATGAGTATATGAATGCTGAAATAATGGTATACCTGCAATCACGTCGGAGTTCTCAACGGCGTCCATGGCAAATACCCTAGCCTTCCCCTTCCTGTTCTGGTCAATGTTCTTCTTCTGGTCTGAGCCTTGAGCAGGTGCTGCGTTGCAATCTCGAGCAAAGTGGCCCGATTGGCCACATCGGTAACAAACAACCTTGTTGCCAAAGAGGCATTCTCCTTTGTGTGTCTTCTGGCACTTCGGACATGGTGGAAGGAAACTAGTCACCTGACCTCTGTTAGGTCCTGTATTTTGTCTCTTATTGAAATTCTGGTTCCTGTTCTGATGGTGGCCATGCCATTTCCGTTTACCTTGATGCCCTTGATTGTTCCGATTGCCTTGAGTGCCAATCTTTGCACCAGCAAAAGCTACAGCCTGAGCCTTCTTCACAACTTCTCTATAAGTGGGCAGTTCATGTGAGCCAACAATCTGCCTGATATCCGATCGAAGACCCTTCTCAAATCGGCGTGCCTTCTTAACTTCGGTTTCCACTAGATGTGGAGCATATCGTGACAGTTCTTCGAACTTCCGTTCATAGTCAGTGATGTCCATCTCGCCCTGAACTAGCTGTAAAAATTCGGTCTCCTTATGGTCTCGGAGGGCTTGTGGGAAGAACTTGTCTTTGATCTCTTCCTCAAACTCTTCCCATGTCAACGCTGCCTGTTCCTCTGCGGTCCTAGTCCGTGATGCGGACTCCCACCAAAAGCCAGCCCTACCGATAAGCATAAACTTCGCGCAAGTAACCTTCTTGTCCTCAGGGCAAGAGATATGCTTGAAAATCCTCTCGATTCCCTGTAACCACTCCTCCACGGCCAACGGATTGTCCCCGTCATCAAAAGTGGACGGACGATACCTCCTGAATTGTTCGATAATTGGCACTGAGGAACCTGTTGGGGCCTGCCTCAAATCTTGCACGGCCAGAAGTAAGTCCTTGATGATACTGGATTGGGCCGTGGGGCCCTGTCCTGGGTTCTCTAGTTCAGATGTAGCACGATCCGTTAAACTCCTGTTAATGCGTCTAGCCATTCCCTTTAAAATGAAAACAAGGAACGTGTTGGTAACTTCTGATAAAAATTTGTACCAAATATTGCAATTAATTCAACTCCAATATGAACGAAAATGAAAATATTCTCATTAATATTTTAAAATTCCTTCAATTGAGGGTACAAAATATAGAATTGCCAATACGGGGAATGGAATAATGCTAGGCAAAAATTTTAAGATAACTCTCATATATTCTACATCTTCGACGGTGACATGGGAGATATCGATCCTGGTGTGCCGGGGGTATAATCTGGTGCGCCCGGGGTCATAGTTGGTGAGTCAAAGGTATACCCTGGTGAGCCAGGAGTATAGTCATATATGCCTGACTCGGCGTCGGGTATCTCCGCTGGTTCTTCCTCGTCATCTGATAGAATAATTATCTCCTGTGCTGGAGCACGGGTTAGGTAGCGGTCCCACCGCATTACAAATTCGTCACAGACAGTCTGGAAGTTCACGTCTTCTCCTAGACGTCTCTTCACGTCATTATAAAACTTGATCGCTAATTCACGCTGACATTCTGGGAATGTTGACAAGAGGCGGCTAATAGATTGAGCGTCAGTCAGCCTAAGTCCACTAGCTATAGCGTCATGACGTATGACACAATAACGAAGGATATGGTTTGATATCCCGTCAATTGGTTCCATGCCTAGAATCCATTATGCAAAGTCCAGTTAGGGTTTTATTATTTATTTAAATCTAGGGACGAAATATTTTATGAAAAATTTTCTTCAACCGTACTAATTCCCATTATGCTCCAAAACTCGTTTCTTTCTTTCTTTCTCATTATTTCGGATACTATTTTTCTAATTATTTCTCGTCTTTTCTTTTCTTTCTTTTCTCGTCAATTTCTCAAAACATTTATTCCCAAGTATCCGAAATAAATAAATAAAACAAACATGCTAAACTTCGTTACCTTCGGAGTCGGCGGAAAATGATGGCAATGGCAAAAAGTCGTCAAAACATTATTTTCTATTATTTTTTTTTTCTTACTTTTAGAAAAATTAATTTCTTATTTTATAAAAAATTTGCAAGTCTACAGAAACGTAGACCCGCTCTGATACCACGCTGTAACGCCCCGAGTTCCGAGAAACGCGGGAGCGTCACTTTTCTAAATTCTGGAATAAACTTTATTGCGGAAAATGACTAAATATTAAATATCACATTTAATAAATCAAAGTTTAGCGATAATTCCAAATTAAATAGAATAATTCTTACAAACTTATTAAAAATAAGAATTCTTGATAAAATGAAATTGTTTATTTAGAAATCCACGACTTTCAAAAATAATATCCAAATTATATTCTTCGCCATTGCCCATCACTCGCCTCCGTCACCGAAATCTGCAAATTTGTTAAAACAACGGGGTGAGCATTTCAAAATGAAATACTCAGTAGACTCAACTCCAATAATTAATCTACAAGATAATTGGACAAGTAATCATGCAAATAATGTAGTGATATTCTTTTCTTATTCATAGGCATCACATAGTGACACAAATGAACCATTCTTTTCTTAAATCATGCTAGCAGATAAGTTATGACGTGCATAACATAAATTCTCAAATTTATCTCATACGAGATATTCTTTTCTTTTCTCATGCAATAAAGCATATAAAATCACACAAATCCACATAATCACATGCAATTATAATATAAATCAATTAGTGGGGGCGAATCTACCTTTAACGTTACGAGTTCTCAAAAATTGGAGCGGGAAGTACGTCAATCTCTTAATTCTTCAAATGATTCGTCTAGCCAAGAAAATTAATTAAATTAGTATTTTCGAAACTTGAATTTAAAGTAATTAACATAAATAAGATATAAGGATCTAATGGAATTTTAAGAGAATTGAGTTTAAAATTTAGGGACTGAAGTAGACTTTTTACAAAAAGATAAGGGCTGATTGAAATAGTTAAGAACTGCAGGGACCAAATTGTTACATACTGAAACTGAACAAAAATATTTTTGAATTACAAGGGGCTGAAATAACATCCCTTTAAAAGTGAGGACCCGAAACCCACGAATATGAAAAATGGGGACTGAAACGGATGTATTTCGAAACTTGGGGCTGAGTGGGCAAAATTTTGAAAACTAAATAAATTACAAAATATTTATTCTTTTCTTTCCCATTCTCAGACTCGGACAAAAGAGAGAGACAGGGAGGTCGCGGCGAGCGAGCGACGGGAAAGGAGGATGCTCGGACTCCGGCTACTGACTTCATAGCCGGCGACATCGCCACCGTCTCGTGGTGGCGTCGGTGCGTGGGAGGGGCGGCTTTGGGCAGATTTGGGGTGCGAAGGGAAGGATTAACCGAGGCTGGATTGGGTTTTGGAGTGTGATTTCCGGCCAACAATCAAGTCGAATATTGAGGTAGGTGTTTGGATTTGTCTATTTCTTGTGTTTGGGTTTGATTTTTGGGGGTTTGGCTCAGATTTGGGAGTTGGGCAGGGGGCGGTTTGTGGTGGTGATGAGGTCGCGACAGTGGTTGGCCGTGTGTAGTTGGGGCGTTTGGTTGTGGCGACTGGTGGTGGTGATCTTGTTTCTGGCTCGTGGTGTTGGATTGGTGGTGGTGTGGAGGTTCGACATTGCGGTGATGTTACAGGGGGCGGTGTGCGAATTTGGTGTGGGTGCAGACGGTGGTTGGGTGGTTTGGCAACGGCTGTGGTGTTGCTCAGGGTTCTAGGCTGGTTGTTGGAGTTGGTTGCTCCGGTGATGGGTGATGCAGATAGCGAACTTTGTCTACGGTGGAAATTGAGAGAAATATACCTTTGCTGGAGGCGGCTGCGTAGGTTTCGATAATGAAGTTGGGGGATTAAATTAATAGTTGATTTAGGTGTTAAACATGGTAGCTTAGGTTAAAATCTTGGTTTATGGAAATCTTGTAAAAATTTTGGAAACGAGTATCGATTGCGTAAGGAAAACTTGGGGAGGAAGAAGCTGGTGAATAGGTTGGGTCAAAAGATGACTTATTGGGTTTTTAAATGGGCCTGAATGATTGGTAGCAAAAAAAACATTTGGACTCGATAAATTGGATTGGACTAAAATATTTCAAATTGGGACTTAATAAAATTAATACTTGGACTTTTGAAAATAAACTGTGATATTAAAATATTTTTGATAAAATTGAAATTAGACTAAGTCTTTAAATAAGTTTAATTTCACTTAATTGGCTAGACGAATACTCCTTTAAATTAAATGGAAAAGCCGTAGCGACGCGCACTTAGAGTTCTAAATATTTTATAAAGAATTTAAAATTCCCGGTCGGTACAGCCATAACCCCGTTCAATCAAACACAACAATGGATTCAGGTACGCTTCCGCTTCAGTTTGGATCTTGATAATTACAGCATGATGTTTGTGGATTTTAGATGAACATTCATCTATATTAAATTTAATTTTAACAAGTGGTATCAGAGCCAACATCGTGTTGAATTATCAGATCAATTTTGTACGTGTATATGTAAAACCTAATTGTATGTATATGCGCATAAGTCTGATTTCGAAACCATATTCAGCGAGATTTCATAAATTGAGAAATATACACACTGCAAAATTCGAAATTTTGGAAACCTGCATCAATATTTTTTTGGGATTCAGCCATTACTGTGTATGTATATATGCGAAAATAATTTTGGCTTAATAAAATTGGATTCAGTTATGGGTTTTGTATATTTCGAATTTGGGATTCAATATGAATTGTGGTTGAGTTGTAGTGTATGGATTTATGTTGGTTATGTGGTTGTTGATGGCGAATGGAGGTCGGAATTGGGTAGCCGCGCGCTGGGCGCGGTGGAATACATGGTCGCCGCGCGCGACGGGGTTGCAGTGGTACACCGCATTGCGCGCAGCGACGCCGGTGATGGCGCTGCAGCGCCGGTGCAGGCGGTGTGCGGCACTGCGCTCTTGTGCCTGGTGCGAGGCAGCGCGGCGGGGCTAGGGTTTGGCAAACCCTAGTTCTTTTCTTTTTTTTTGGGCAGAGGGGCCTTGATTGTAAATTTGAAGTCTTGAGGGACTTTTCTGCAATTACGAAATTGGCCTTATTTGACATTAAGTTCTCATGGTTTGTTTTAAATATTAATAAAACCCTAAGTTTATAAAACATTTAAGTTGGCCCTCCAAACTTCTGAATTTACAAAATTAGGTCCCTAAAAGTAAGAAATCATTTAAGTTGGGTTTTAAGAATTCTGAATTTTACGATTCAGTCCCTAAAGTTTCTGATTTTAATTAATTGGCCACTAAAGTTTGGGAAAGTTGTAATTTAGTCCTTCAAGTTTAAAAATAATTCATAATTGGCCAATCAAGTTTAATTAAATTGCAATTTAACCATCCAACTTAATGATTACTTAATCCTAAAGTATTGAATTTCATAATTCAAATCCTAAATCCTTAAATATATGCAAAACAATCAATTCAAGTTCAAATTTTGGTATAACGGACTCTTTTGAGAAATATAATATTTCGAAGTGAATTAACTGAAGCAACATGTTGCCAAAGCAACATCTCTTGTGGAAATTAATTAACTTAGAATATTAGAAGGTTTCGTGTGTGTGTTGTTCATGCGGATATTGATCGGCCCAAAGGAAGGTCAATGTTTGGCTGGAATTTCACATGCACCTGTGGTGATAAACACGTAACGATTATTTTGTTTAACGTGTGATCAATAAATCGGTTCAAAGAAAGGTTTATTGGTTGACATGTCTTATTGTCAGTGTTTGATTACTACATCGAGGTACCACTTACAAGTTAATATTTCTGTCCAAAGACTAAATATTGATGTTGTGCTGGGTATCTTGTGATGGGCCTTACCATTATTTGAAATTATTATTTGCATAATAAAGTACTAATGTAAGCTATTTCCATCTTCTTCTCTATACAGTTAATTCATCTGCTACCACAATATCTGCAAATCTTAATTCAATTCCCATGCTTGATGGGTCAAACTTCAAGGATTGGAAAGAGAACGCACTAATTGTTCTCGGCTGCATAGATCTTGACCTTGCTCTCAGGGTTGAGCAACCGGCTTCTCTTACGGATGCAAGTTCGCCTGATGACAGGAGGAACTTTGAGAAGTGGGAACGCTCAAATCGCACGAGTCTAATGATCATTAAGCGCGGAATTCCGGAAGCCTTTAAGGGCGCAGTATCTAAAGAGGTAACTAATGCCAAGCAATTCCTTGCCGAACTTGAAAAGTGTTTTGCTAAAAACGATAAGGCTGAAACAAGCACGCTTCTGCAAAGCTTGATTTCAATGAAGTATAGAGGCAAGGGGAACATAAGGGAGTACATCATGAAGATGTCTCATACTGTTTCAAAACTTAAGGCACTAAAGCTCGACTTGTCTGATGACTTGCTCGTGCATTTAGTATTAATATCGCTTCCTGCACATTTTAGTCAGTTTAAGGTCAGTTACAAATGTCAAGGGGAGAAATGGACTCTAAATGAGCTCATTTCATATTGTGTGCAAGAGGAAGAAAGGCTGAAGCAGGATAGAACTGAAATTGCTAACTTGGCAAGTACCTCTAAGGATAAGGGCAAGAAAAGAAAAAACAGAATATGAAGCTGCTAAGGGTCCAGATCAAAAGAAACCACATAAGGACAAAGAGGGTTGTTTCTTTTGCCTGAAACCTGGACATTTAAAGAAGGATTGTACCAAATACAACGCTTGGCGTGCAAAGAAAGGTACATTTCTTAATTTGGTCTGTTCTGAGGTTAATTTAGCTTCAGTACCTAGAAACACTTGGTGGTTAGATTCTGGTGCTACTACTCACATAAGTGTTTCTATGCAGGATTGCCTGTTCTGCCGAAAGCCAAATGATGCTGACAGATTCATCTTTGTGGGCGATGGAAAATCGGTGGAAGTTGAAGCAATAGGCACTTTTAGGTTATTATTGGGAATTGGTTTTTATTTGGATTTGAAAGACACTTTTGTTGTGCCGTCATTTAGACGGAATTTGATTTCTATTTCCTTATTGGACAAATCAGGATATTATTGTTCTTTTGGAAATTGTCAGTTTAGTCTTTCTTTAAATTCAAATATTGTTGGTACTGGTTCATTATGTTCATACGATAACCTATATTTGCTTGATACTATTGCATCATATAATGAAACCTTGTATGTGGAATCATGTGGTACTAAGCGAAAATTAAATAAAGAAAATTCGGCAAAACTATGGCACAAGCGCTCAGGTCACATCTCAAAAACTAGAGTTGAACGACTTGTGTCAGATGGTATTTTGGATTCCCTCGACTTTACGAACTTTGATGTTTGTATTGATTGTATCAAGGGAAAACAGACCAAAATGAGAAGGTTAGGTGCTAATAGAACTTCGGACGTCTTAGAATTGATACACACGGATATTTGTGGACCATTCCCTACGGCTTCCTGGAATGGTCAACAATACTTTATGTCATTCATAGACGATTACTCACGTTATGGGCATCTATATCTTATTCATGAAAAAACTGAGTCACTGGACATGTTCAAAGCTTTCAAAGCTGAAGTTGAGAATCAACTCAACAAGAAAATTAAAAGCGTTAGATCTGATCGTGGTGTTGAGTACTACGGTAGATATGACGGTTCAGGTGAACAACGTCCAGGACCATTTGCTAGATTCCTAGAGGAATGTGGAATCGTCCCACAGTACACCATGCCAGGTTCTCCTAGCATGAATGGTGTAGCTGAAAGACGAAACAGGACTCTTAAGGATATGGTAAGGAGTATGATTAGTCATTCTACTTTACCAAAATCACTCTGGGGAGAAGCATTAAAGACTGCAGCTTATATTCTGAATAGAGTACCAACTAAAGCTGCTGCTAAAACACCTTATGAGCTTTGGACAGGCAGAAAGCCCAGTCTAAAGCATTTCCACATTTGGGGATGTCCAGCTGAGGCAAGGCCTTATAGGCCGCATGAGGATAAATTGGACTCCAAAACAGTTAGCAGCTACTTTATTGGTTATTCTGAGCGATCAAGGGGCTACAAATTTTACAATCCCACGCTTAAGTCAATTTTTGAAACGGGAACTGCAACATTTTTTGAGGATGTTGAGTTTGGGGGGAGAAATAAGGTTAGAGACATTATCTTTGAGGACGAAGCTGAGGAAGGATCTATTTCGATTCCTACTGTTACTTTTGACAATGTGCAGGTTTCTTTACCTGTCATTGATCAAGAAGTACATCCGGAAACTCAGCATGATAATGTTGAAGAAACTCCCATCCAAAATCCAGAAATACAAACTCAACAACCTCAACAAACAATACCATTAAGGCGATCCACTCGAGAAAGGAAAAATGCTATTTCGGATGACTATATAGTATTTCTCCAAGAACATGAGGAAAATAATAGAATGATGGAAAATGATCCAATCAATTTTCATCAGGCCATGAAGGGTTCTGACTCTCAAAAGTGGATTGATGCCATGAATGAGGAGTATAAGTCTATGCAAGACAATAAAGTTTGGGATCTTGTCCCATTACCAGAAGGTGTGAAACCCATTGGTTGTAAATGGATTTTTAAAACCAAAAGGGATTCGAAAGGTAATGTGGAAAGATATAAGGCTCGTCTTGTAGGTAAAGGCTTTACACAAAAGGAAGGTATTGACTTCAAAGAGACTTTCTCTCCTGTTTCAATGAAAGATTCTTTCAGGACAGTCATGGCACTTGTTGCACATTTTGACCTTGAGTTACATCAGATGGATGTAAAGACGGTGTTTCTCAATGGAGACATTGATGAGATGATTTATATGGTGCAACCAGAAAACTTCGTGTCAGAAGACTCGAAGAATATGGTTTGCAAATTAAAGAAATCCATCTATGGACTCAAGCAAGCTTCCCGTCAGTAGTACCACAAATTTCATCAAGTGATCATCTCGTTTGGTTTTGAGATAAATGTTGTTGATGATTGTGTGTATCACAAGTTCAGTGGGAGTAAGCATATTTTCCTGGTTTTGTATGTCGATGACATACTGCTTGCCACTAATGATATAGGCATGTTGCACGAAACCAAGAGTTTTTTGTCAAAGAATTTTGAGATGAAAGATCTTGGGGACGCCTCTTTCGTATTAGGAATTCAGATACACCGGGACCGCTCTCGGGGTATTCTTGGATTATCACAAAAGAGCTATATCGATAAAGTTCTTGTAAGGTTTCGCATGCAGGATAGTAAACCAGGGGACACCCCTGTTGCTAAGGGAGACAAATTTAGTCTCAATCAGTGCTCGAAAAATAATCTTGAAGTTAAGGAAATGCAAAAGATTCCCTATGCATCAGCTGTTGGGAGTCTGATGTATGCTCAAGTTTGTACACGTCCAGACATAGCGTTCATTGTTGGAATGCTAGGCAGATATTTAAGTAACCCTGGGATGGATCATTGGAAAGCAGCAAAGAGGGTTATGAGGTACTTGAAGAGAACAAGAGATTGCATGCTTACATACAGCAGATCGGATAAGTTAGAGATCGTAGGATACTCCGATTCTGATTCTGCGGGATGCCAAGATAGTAGAAGATCCACATCAGGCTACATATACCCGCTAGCTGGAGGAGCCATTTCCTGGAGGAGTGCTAAGCAGACACTCGTAGCTTCTTCCACTATGGCAGCAGAATTTGTAGCTTGTTATGAGGCATCTAATCATGGGATATGGCTGCGAAATTTTGTCACTGGGCTGCGCATTCTGAATGGAATTGAAAGACCATTAAAGTTATATTGTGACAATAACTCTGCAGTTCTATATTCCAATAACAACAGGAGTTCAACTAAGTCAAAGCACATTGACATTAAGTTCCTGGTTGATAAGGAAAGGGTACAGAGTAGACAGATTTCCATAGAGCATATTGGGACAAACTCCATGATTGCGGATCCGCTTACTAAGGGATTAGCACCCAAGGTCTTTCACGAGCACACTGCTCGTATGGGTGTAATATTTCTTGAGGATATCATGATTTAGTGGGAGTTTGTATTTTGGTTGCTTTATGTTTTGGTTTTGAACACATTTGTGTATTTGGATAATTTTCTGTACAGAAATAAAGTATTCAGTTCATTCTACTCTGTTACATTATGTTTGGTATTGATCTCACCTAAGTAATAAAGTCGGACCAATTGAAAATAGGCATGTTTGGATCACATAACATGTAATTTTCATACTACACTCTCATGATTGATCTATGTCATTTGGTTGTATTGGTATACGTGACCATTGATGGATTTAGTTACGATTAATGTAACGAAAGTCGCTTTGATCCTATATTGATATGATTGATGGATAAGATTGTTTGGAAATACCCTTAATAATGATAGCACATTTTTGAGCTCATAAGGTTGTACACATTTGTAAGGATACATGTATGGCCTAGTGGGAGATTGTTGGATAAAATTCAATAATGTGGGGCCAAACATGTATAAAATAAAATGTGTGGTGCTATCTTAAGGATTTAGTCAATAAAGTGATCCACTAAAGATTATTCGGGACTAATGGGTATTAAGTGTCGTGAGGTTAAAGTGTAGAGACGGATTCAATGTTTTAAATTGATGAGGGGCCAATTTAATAACATTGAAACATGATAGTTGCCCTACAACTATTTATACAGGTCATGGTCCCCAATTGAGCGTGGCTTTTCATAATTCTCTGCATCCCCATCAACAGAGAAGAAACATAAGGAGAAAACCATGAATCAGTTGGAAGGCCATAACCCCGTTCAATCAAACACAACAATGGATTCAGGTACGCTTCCGCTTCAGTTTGGATCTTGATAATTACAGCATGATGTTTGTGGATTTTAGATGAACATTCATCTATATTAAATTTAATTTTAACAGAGATTACCATTCTTGGAATGGGAAAATTTTGAAATTATGTATTAAATTTCATATCAAAAAAATTGCTAGTCCAATATCAGCATCTACACCTACTGAGGCTATTTTTAAAGAAATCATGAAGTAATACCAGTATGCAATTGTTTCTGATGTTCTTTTCTTTCCCCTATCACAAATTCTCTTCAACACAAGGATTTAATACATAAAATTATTTATCATAGGTGCACCAGGAACTAAATTTTCTTTGGCATCCCAACTATTACAAATTTAGATGAAGGTTTATGTCTACATTTTTCACAAAAAATTTATTCATTTATATAACTATGTGTGACAGTATTTGGATTAGGTTGTAGCAAGGATGTCAGTGTATGACATCCCATAATTTAAGCTAGCTATATATATATATATATATATATATATATATATATATATATATATATATTCATGCGTTTTTTGACTGTGGTAATTGAGTGTGGGAATGGATTGGCGACTCGAATGATCTTGACTGACAAGGGTTGTCATATGGAGTTACAGGAGAACGGGGTGTGGATTTCCATCCTTCAAAAAAAACTCAATGAAATACACGTTAATGGTTTCAGCTGGCTAACATAACCACCTAAGTTGCACGGACACCAACACGCGACACGGATACAACATGACACGGACACGTCGACACAAAGTTAGGACACAACACGTTGGGGATACACAAATTAATTTTTTTAATTTATTATTATTTTAGTCTTATTAAAAACAATACATTGTATATTTATTGAATCAAAATGAGGATATCAAATAAAAATAAACTTGTAAGTTAAATTTATTATTTTTTTAATTGCATGCATTTCGCCCCTTCCCCCTTTTCATTTTGATGTATATGGTGTTGCTCCGACACGGGTCGGAGAGTGTCGGTGTCGGACAGGACACGCTGACTAACGACAGAGTGTCGGTGCAACCTAGATGACCACTTATCTGATTGAACAGGACAAAAGAAAAAACAGATTGCACCTCTGTGTAAGTGTTGCTCACGGTTGAGCTTTTTTTGTCCTGCTCTTTGAATGTCTCTGATAGGCTAATGGTAGCTCAGAAATGTACACCTTATATACACTCTCTGATATGCTTATTGACATACTTTTCCAATGCATCGACTTGCCTTCGCAACATATTATTCTCCTCAGCGAACTTTGCATATTCATTAGCAATTGATTCAAGTCTTTCCATGCACTTCGAATTGGTTCAATTTGTAACCTATATGACAACATCATTTTGTTAAATTATGAAATGAACAAATCATTCCATATGAACAAACATAAATGTTTAAATCATTTGCATACCTTATGTCTATTGCAGGGCATTTCCTCTGCAAGAAAATCTAGAGATCCTTCAGGTAAAGGAATGGAAGTAGGTTGTACATCTCTATAGCTATTATAAGGCGATGATAAATTAGCAGATTTTGAATAACCAGATATGACATGGTAGTATGTTTTGGAAGTTTCTCCAGGGTACTGTTGTAAGTTCACCATATGGTTGTCCTCCTTCATGATTCAATTTCATCTTCAATGTCTTCAACATTGTAAGCTATCTCTTTTACCTTGCATAACCTTATATCACTCTTAGTAGTATCAAGTTGATTATGTATGTTGTAATGTTTGATGCAGAAAACTGATTGACTGCAAGATTATTGCATGACCTCGAATCGGCCATATTATGATTAGGTTGAGTCTATTTTATTAGAACTATTGATACACACTCCTTGTCGATGGACATATTGTTTTGAGGAATATGTTACTCACTTTAGACGAACTGAGGAACATGTGACACTCCATTCTCGATGAGCACTAGGCATCTATGCAGATTAAGGGAGGTATTTTTGGTGGGACCTTGGCAACTTGAACTAGTTATTTCACAAAGTCATCATAGTCATTGATGATGATGCACGGGGTAACTATCTTTTCGGCACGATCTAATTGGCCAACCTTTTGCTTCATTGCTACGCAAAGAGGATCTAGGGCTTCTGCCACCTGAGGGATCATCTTCAACACTTGCACCTGCGTTCATGCATAAATTTTAATAATGCAACCTAGGTCCAAAAAATATCAATTTTGGAGATATAAAAAAAGAATATTTGACAAGGACGAAAATAATGACTCACGTCGGGGTGGTTAAAAATATCAGTGCCCATGTTAAGGGATGGTTAGTAACCTGCAAGTTCTGATGACCAATTCAGAATCCTCGGCCACTTGCTTGCAACTTTATAGCATATTTTGCTCTCCAAGACTGGAAGGATCTTGTAAATCCATGACTGGAAAGCAACGTCAAAACCCTTAAGTCTATAACTTATTGTAGGTCTGCCCTCGCCTATTACAGTAACCTTCTTGTTCCTTAGTGCTCACTGAAGTGATGAAAGGATTAGCTTAAAAGTGTCATGTCCACATGGATACAGTTTCATGTCGATTGAATCGACTAGGACAAGAAGCGATTTGTCCACAAATCTCTTAAAAGCGGTGTAAAACATCAGTGTGTGAGAAGGAAAATTACCTCCATTATAACGACATCACCGTTGTTGCGATCTGACATTTTGTAAAACACATCAAAAACATTGTCATTGGTGATATTGAACACATGGATAAAATACTCAGACCTTATCCTAAAATACTTCAAAATATGTTTTCCATGATCATTGTCATTGAAACATTGAAGCCCTTTTATGAAGTAAAATTCATCAATGCCGAATCTGGCATTGTCATGGCGAATATGAAACCAAATCTCATTTAAGTTTAGCTGATTTACCTCCCTCAATAGAACTCGATGAATCAATTGATGGTTCATTACAATTTCTCCCATGTTAAGGAAATATCAAAAACATGTTGATCTAAACATCCTTTTCTACTCATTCATGAGTTGTTACTTAAGAGTAGCGACAATAACATTCAATGACTTTGCATTCACCTTCCCCTAAAACCATCATCTAGGTTCACCTTCAATTTCCATTGCTGCACTTATCGAAGAGTATTAGAATTTTTATTAGATTGCAACACATTATTTAGAACCATTAAAATATAACAACAAGTAACAGTTCGATGATGATCGCAATTCAATATAATCAAAATTATAATTTGGAAATTTGATTACCGAAAACATAATCCTGTTCGTAGTGGCACTTCTCTCGAAATTTTCTTCCTTCGTGCTGTACGAACCCCTTTTAAATGTTTACACAGTATGTTAGGACATGCTCTAGGTTGCCCTCTTAATTTTGACCCAGACGATTTTTCTCCAACCGACTATTACCCATTGACGCAAAATCTAAACGAAATATAACCACATTATACAATAGTCATGTTATTCACTACTAAAAATGGAATGCAGTGCAACCCTGTGATAATTTTTTCGGACCTTGAGATGGTGAATAATTTATCCACATAGCATACTTCTGATAATAGTTTAAAAAAAAACCTGGTTCAATACCACATTACTCCTAATTCAGACTTCATCATTACATTAAATAATGGAATGCTATGCTACCTAGTTAAGTAGCATATAAATGAAATCTATCATATTGAACTACTGATAATCCACATGATACAAAATTGTAGATGTTTCATTGGATAGACATATTAATATCAATCCATGACCATGAACAGATAATTACCAATTTTACAAGGAATTAATCGGCAATGGGGAAACGAAATATCATCAGTTGTATAATTGCATCCTTCATATTTTGAATTAACACCAATTTCATAATTCAGTATCCATACTCTACGATATACTAAAATAAGATACCATCAACTAACCTTCAATAAACGTAACCAGTTATGTTATTCTTTGAGCTCTGGATTTTTTTGTCTGTCAGTAAAGCCTCTTTCTATGAATTACGTTTCCCATTGAATATATTGAAGTTTGTGAATGCATATACAACCTATACGTTATTCATATCGCATTTTCTTTCGATATCATATATTTTGATTTCAGGGATTAATCTCATATTATTGGGGAAATATCGTAAAGAGGGTCTAGGGCTTCTGCTACCTAAGGGACCATCTTCACAACTCGCACTTGTGTTCAGCCATAAATTTTAATGACGCAACCTGGGTCCAAAAAATATCAATTTTGGATCTATAAAAAAGAATAGTTGAAAAGGACGAAACTAATGACTCACGTCGGGGTGGTTAAAAATATCAATGGCCCTGTTAAGGGATGGTTCATTGTTTGCAAGTTATGATGACCAATTCAGAATTCTCGATCTCCTACTTGCCACTTTATAGCATATTTTACTCTCCAAGACTAGAAGGGTCTCGTAAATCCATAACTGGAAAGCAATGAAAAAACCATTTAGTCTATAACTCATTGTAGGTCTACCCTCCCCCGTCATGGTAACCTGTTTGTTCCTTAGTACTTGCTAAAGTGATGAAATGGTTAGCATAAAAATGTCCTGTCCCTAGGGATACTGTTTCACGTAGATTGAATCGACTTGGATAATAAGCGATTCATCCACAAATCTCTCATAAGCGGTGTTAAACATTAGGTGGGTGCAAGGAAAAGTACGCCCATTATAATGACATCACAATTGTCGCAGTCTGACATTTTGGAAAACATATTAAAAACATCATCATTGGTGATATTGGACACATGTCTAAAATACTTAGACCTTATCCTATAGCACTTCGAAATATATTTTCCACGATCTTTGTCGCCGAAACATCGAAGCCCCATTATGAAGTAAAATTCATCAATGCTGAATCTCATATTTTCATGGCCAACAAGAAACCAAAACTCATTTAAGTTTGGCTAATTTACCTCCCTCAACAGAACTTAATGAATCAATTAAGGGGTTCATTGCAATTTCCCCCATGTCAAAGAAATATCCAAACAAGTGGATCTAAACATTATTTTCTGCTCATCAGTGAGTCGTTGCTTAAGAGTAGCGACAATAAGATCAGATTACTTTACATTCACCTTCCCCTGAAACCAATCATCTAGGTTTACGTTCAATATTGCTGCATTTATCGAAGAGTATTAAAATTTGTATTAGATTGCAACATATTATTTAGAACTATTAAAATGTAGCGAAAAGTAACAGATCGGTGATGATTATAATTCAACATAATCAAAATTATAATTAGGAAATCTGATTGCCGAAAACAAACTTAGGTTAGTAGCGGCACTTCTCTCGAAATCTTCTTCATTCTGGCTGTATGAACCCCTTCGGAATATTTACGTGGTACGCCGTAACTTGCTCCAGGTCATCCTCTGAATTTTGACCCAGACGATTTCTTTCCAACCGACTATTACCAATTAACACAGAATCTAAATGAAATATAACCACATTACTCAATACTCATGTTATTCGGTACTGAAAATGGAATGCAATGCAACCCTGCGAAATCGGTTTAATATGGTCGGACATTGAGATGGTGAATACTTTATCTACATAGCATACTATTGATAATAGTTCAAAAAACTAGTTCAATACCACATCACTCCTAATTCAGACTTCATCATTACATTAAAGAATAGAATGCTATGCAACCTGGTTAAGTGGTATATAAATGAAATATATCATATTGAACGATTAATAATCCAAAACATGCAAAAATGTAGATGCTTTGTTGGATAGACAGATACGAACGACTAATTACCAATTTTACACGGAATTAATCAGCAACGGGGAAACAAAATATCACCAGCAATATCATTGCATCTTTCGTATTTTGAATTAAAACCAATTTCATAATTCAGTACCCATACTCTACGATACACTATAATATGATACCATCAACTAACTTTCAATAAACGTAACTAGTTAGGTTATTCTTTGAGCTCTGGATTTTTTCGTTTGTCAGTAAAACCTCTTTTTGTTAATTGCGTTTCCAATTGAATATATTGAAGATTGTGATTGCATATACAACATAAACGAGATTCATATCGCAGTTGCTTCTGATATCATATTTCCTGATTTAAGGGATTAATCTCAGATTATTCGGGGAATATTGGTTCCAAAGCTAGTTCTTTCTCAGCTAGCAAAAAAAAAAAATTTGAGTTCATGTTGATTATATGGTATGAATGATGAATATATCATCATTAACGACCTGAAGGAGAATTAGGGACCATTTCGCACGTGATATTTGGAATGCAGTTATTAATTCAAAATTCTAGAATTTATTTATTATTTTTTCTTTTTAAATCATTCGATATTTTCCTGATTTGTATAGGTGCAAGTGGGAAATTTCCAAATTATACTTACAGGATGACATTGTTCAAATATTAGGAAATGAAGGTGGGTTAGTGGCTAGTTTCCACTTTTTTTAATCGAATCAGGTTAGAGGTTTTTGGTAGCAATTTAAATTCAGTTTAAGAAATTGTTCAATATATCCCTGCAATTAAATAAATGAAATTATTAGTAAATAAAATCAATTTAGAGTTTGAGAATTAGAATGGAATATTTTATAATTTTTACTCTAAATAACATAATTTATATATAAAATTGCATTTTTCGTTTATTTACCTATCTAAAATAAGAGAAATTGGACAATAATCAACAACTTAAAATGCTTTATAAAAAATTCTACACTATTTTACAATGTCATCTTAAAAAGAGGATTTACATAAGGTACTCAAAACATCATCTTTTCCCATTTACAAAGTTACTACTATTATCACTATACCCTCACGAATCTCTTGGAAAGTTGTTGTAGTACAAATATTTCATAGTCATGACATCATGAAAGTCAATGTAGAAGTGGGACCGGAGGACCCACTGTAATGCTGAATACTCACGGTACGTCTTTCAGGTGTATACTTCGACCATAAACATATAAAACCTCTCATTGGCTGACTTAATCCACTCCAGATAGATCACTTTGAACATATCAATGTGCAACATCTACACTTCTAAAATATGAAACTATGAATAATAATTCAACAAGTAATTTATACACATGCATGTTTCCTTGAAAATAATGACTAAGGGCTCGATTATAGATTATCTCATCTACACTAAGCGCTTAACAATTCCACATATACGATATTGATAAAATGGGCATAATTCACATGACTTCATCATTTCACTTTTTACCCGAACTGACCCCATTAGGGTTACCAAAACAAAATATAGTTTGTCGTAGGCTTCGAGATCACATGGTGGCTCTGACATATAAAATTGATATTGAGAACATAATAATAACAAGGGGCTAGAGTTTGAGTCTATAACTCAATATATAAATGTTTCTTCATGATCTATAATCAATTGAGTAATGCCATATTAAAATCATGTTATGTTAATTATAAAGGGTGTATAGAATACTCACGATAAATTGATAGAATGTGATCAACCTTTAAAATCAACAAAAAAAGGTAATTAGAACCCAAAGAAATGTACCTAGCACTTTGCATCTCCAGGTTTCAACATAGACACCTGGCGATTTTTCAAAAACTGAAAAAAATAATTTTTTTATTACTTTTTTTTTTTTTTTACTTTCATTTGATAGAAAATTGTCCCTTTTGGGTACATACTTCGTAAAAACATTTCCCCGACCAAAATAAATTCTTGTATAAATTTAAAAAAATGACATAGTTTTTCGCCTAGGGTTTCTTGAAGACGAAGCTTCTTGCATCTTGGTTTCTTGGCTTTTAAGTAATATTATTTAGTTCAAATCTCCATCTATTTATAGTCTTACCTTGCATGATTTTGAAGCCAAAATTCATTCCAACTCATCATGACATGTATTGGATAAAATTTATTAACTAAATGATTGGAAACTAGGTGGTGGCCAAAGGATTCACTTAAGCTAATAGCATGATTCATGGAAGTTAAATAAGTGATTCATCTAGGCTATAAAATGTATAGTGCTTTGTCATGCTTAAATTCCCACTTTGGAAAGGTAAGTTTGGATATGATTTTGAGGTATCAAATCAATAGTAGTCTCATCAGCAAACGGGTTTATCGTCAACAAAATAGTCAATCAAGCTCCTAGAATTGATAGATAAAGCTCACCCCATGTTACAAGAGAGAAAATGTAGTAACTACAAATGCTCAGATAGCTGCACTAATGAAATATGTTGAACATTTTGTTAAAGCACAAACAAAAGGTGTAAAAACCATTCATCAACGTCTAGTATGTCAAAATTGGGGGGCAAATCATCCTACCGAGGAGTGTATGTTGTTGGCCACTGCTGAAGAACAAATTATTTTTGTTAAAAATACCAATAGAAAATAGTACAATTCATATTCTCATACCTACAATATGGGTTGGATAAAACTTCTAAATTCTAGATGGTCAAACAATCAGAACAATGCCAAAAATTCACAATAGGAAAAGAGACGCACTGGGGGAGATGTTTCTGTAGTATATGGAAAAGATGGACAAGATGTTTGAGAGGCAAAAAACTAGTTATTAGGACCAACATGCATCCATAAAAAATCTAGGAAATCAAATAGGCCAGATGACTTAACAACTCTCATAAAGTCACCTAGAACACTTTCTATCAACATAGTTAAAAATACTATGGAGCACGTTCAAGCCATGACAATAAGAAGTGGAGTTCAGTTGCTAGATATTCATGTGAAGAGGCTTGAAAAATTTATAAGCAAGTTCACAACATCTTCAACAGAAGCATCTAACGGCAAGATTGAAAATTCAGAAGAGAAAGCACCAGCTCTAGTCTAAGCTTATGTTCCACCAATTCTCTTTCATCAACGATTGAAGAAACACAAATTTGATAAGCAATATGCAAAATCCTATACATCAACATCCCTTTTGCTTAGAAAGTTGCACATCAACATCCGTTTTGCAGATGTAATTGCACAATTTCCTAGCTATGCAAAATTCATGAAGAAAAATCTATGAAACAAAAGGAAGGTTGAAGACTACAAGACAGTTTGATTAACAGAAGAATGTATTTCCATTAAACAAAAGAAACTCCCAAAAAAATTGAAAGACCTTGCACTACTGGTTCTCACACTTTTAATCAAGTCTTATGTGAGGCTTGATCCCGAGCTCGTGGTGCTTTGCTCGTCTAACGGATGAGCCTAGCCACGAGCTAGTGGTTAGTGGGCGTAGCCGAGCTTTGTCTCGTGACTTGCCCATTTTTTTTAGTTAAATACATGAATATAAATTAATTATATAATGATATATTATGTATAAATTTATAATTAGTTATGTAATAAATTAATAAGTAATGTAAAAGTAATGAATGAATGAATTACAAGTTCAAATCTCCAATTATAATTAAAAAAGAAAAAAAAAACTAGAATTGAGTAAAGAAATTAAAGTTTAAAAATTAAAACTCTCCTCCTTTTTTTTGGGCTTGGGACCGGAACTAACTTGAATAATTGAATTTTTTAGTATACGGAGTTAAAATTGCACACGAACAACTTGTTACGTATACATTTTTTTTTTTTTTGAAATCAAAATAGTATTTATGTAAAGAAATTAAAAGTTTAAAGCTAAGCGTGTGTTTGGTATTGTTTAAAATGAGTTTTCTTGAAATGAATAGTTTTTAAGAGAATTGATGGTTGAAAAGTCAAGTATTGTGGGCTTGACTTTTAATGGATGGTTGAGATTGAGTACTATTGAGAAAATTTTAAAGAAAACCAAACAAGGGCTAAATATCCTTTATTCGACTGCATGCAATTTAGGCATACTTATTTTGCATACGAAAATAAGTATCCTCCCAATCTTTGACACACATTAATGCTTCCAAAATACCTTCTTTAAGTTAGTTCCTTACTTCTGAAAAAACCTTTTACCTGCACTAAAAGCAGACTTCGAAGCTACCTGTTAAGTGGAGGTGTTAGTAGATCTTTTGCGGTAGAAACAATTGGATATCTCCATTTGTTAGTTCGTCAAAATCCAAGTATATCAAATTCTAAAGAATCAGCAGGCTCTACATTCCTAAGTAATTCTTGCTTAAAATAATTTTTCAATTCTTCAAGTATTACAAGTAGACTAGATTCGTTATGACAACTAGGGGACATACTTTAAGAAGAAGTTCCTTGTGTATCCCTAATTTCTTCCATTAGATCTAATAATTCTACTTCGTTTTCTTTAAGTGTAAAGGCACGTGATGGTGTAGATGGTGTATGACTAACATTAGTTTCAAATCGTGCTGCATATGAGTCATACATGCTTACAAACGTTCTTTCTAAATTATTGTAAGTGATAGGGGTTTCCAAATCAATACGATACTTATTTTTGAAACAAGAAGTTTGGTACCCTTAAAATTGTAATGAGGGTACATTACGTATGCTAAGAGAAATAAAATAGGTAAATCTTCCCAATATTATCAATATTTTATCTCCATAGAAATTATCATATTAACAAAAAATGAATCATCTCTATATCTATAAAAAGTTCTTGCAATAATATAAAGACGTTCAAGAATTCTTGAACTAGTTAGGTAATATACCCCAGATAATATATTGGTTGAATTGTAAAAACTTGTCAAAAATCTTTTGATTTTAAAAACAATTTCCCAATCCTCTTCTATTAATACAGATTCTTTTTCATTTCTACGTATTCTACTATTATAATACTCAATTATTATGTGTTCATAACCTTCACATGATTTAATTAACACATATGTAGAGTTCCACCTATGTCCTACGTCAATGATAGCTTTTTAGCATCTTTACTATACTGTGAACATAACTCTTCAAAGTATTGCTTTCTACTCGGTGATATAGTCATGTACACTAATGCATCTCTAATTCTATACATTTGGTCATTAATATGTTTCATTTCATCTTGAACAATTAAATTTAAAATATGATGAACACATCTAACATGGAATAAAAATCTACCAAATTTAGGATTGAGAATTCGACATAATTTATTTATAATGGGCTTAATAACAATAACATTATCGAACATAAATGATCGAATTTTCTTTCGCAACCATATTCTCTAACAATTTGTAGTATAACATTAAATATGTTGGTTGCATTATGAGAAAACTCTATAATTTTAAAGGAAATAATTTTTTTATGCATAACCGAAAATGGATCAATGTAGTGTGCAGGTACAACTATATAACCTTTTTTTTAGGACTTTCCCAAAGATCGAAAGTAAAAGAAATAACATCACCATAATTACGTAAATCGGCTAATAGTTAATTCTTAGTTTTAAGAAAATATTCTATAGTGTCAGAACGAAGAATGTTTATACTAATACCAACATATCTAGGTAGAAGATAACATTTGATATAGGTAACAAAGTGTTCATTGTCCACTATGCTTAGTGGCAACTGCGCCCCCGCAATGAATTGAACAATTTCAGTTCGATTCTCTTCTTTAAAATGCATCCATGTTGTACGTGTAGATGCAAAACCACTAGCAGATGAACCAAATTGAAGTTGACTTTGATTGGAGTTGACAAACCCATGTTTGATCACACACTTGCGAAAGTGACGGTTGAGGTGTGTAGTACCTATGCCCTTTTGTCAAGCTAACTATTATGCACAATATTTGCATACTGCTTTGAACTTCTATTTTTTGTCAATTGTACGCCTAGTTGAGATCAGTTTAAGATGTTCCCAATACTTTGCAGCTTTCTTACCTTTTCCTCCGGGTTTTCTCTTTCCTCTTCCGTCGGGAATATCGACCAGATCATTTTCTAAGACTTGAACATCAGCATCTTCTTCAACATCATATAAATCTATTCACTGATCACCGGCATCATCAATGTTTTCTGGAATTGGAATGTCATTGAGACTGACAAATTCATCGTCGAAGTGAGATTGTGGTGTTGTGTCATGCCCCAACTCAAGTTCACCATCGAACAATTATTCAACAAATCTTCGTATGGGATCCATTCTTTTATATGTTGAAATAGAAAGAAACTTGGATAGTTGTTATGAGAATTGAAATGTAGTGTAGGTGATAAGAATATTGAAAATGAAATGTGTATAAACTATAAATGGTTAGAATGAATTCTAAAATTGGGAAATATAATGAAAAATTGAGAGATTGAAATGAAATGTAAATTTAGGTAATGGAAATTGGAGAGATTGAAGTATTGAAGTATAATTGTAGAGTAAGAGTATAGAGAGTAGAAGAGTTGATAGATTTTGGTGAATTGAAGTTGAATTAGGTAGTATTCATAGGCAGAAAATAAAAAATTGTTATGATTTTTGTGGACCATTCAAAAAGGCTCACAAAACTTTAAATGTGACCATTGGAACCCCCAATGGTCACTTTTCTACTTTTTTATTTTTTTTATTTGTGAAACAATGAGCTGAGCCCATGCTAAGCTTGTGGTTTCACACCCATGGATCGTGAAATCACTTGCTTATTTGGTGGCCGAGCCGCCCCCGGCTCTTGTTTTCACGAGCCGAGTCGATGAGCGGCTCGGCCCGTTTGCCACGTCTACTACTACTTGTTGATCGATCAATAAGCATCATCCCAGGATCACTTTGAAGATATCTTAGTCAAGGTTAATAAATTCATATTCTAGGTGATTTTACTATCCTTGACATGTAAGAAGATAGGGATATAACAATCAGTCTTGGGAGACCGTTCTTGGAAACTGGAAGTGTAGCGATCGAGAAAGTTTCAAATTTAAAATTAGTTTTAACGAAATTGTCCCTACGATCTCCAAATCTTAACGGTCACTATTTTCAAAAGTTAATGCACTCATCTAGCCATGGTAATTATTTTTAAATTCAACTAGATAAATTTAAATTCATTTAAACCTTAGCCTAAATTCCAGTTCTAAAAGTTGTCCAAATTCATTATTTAACTTAAGTCCATATTTTAGTTATTTTGGATCTAATTTATTTTTCTAGTTCAAAATTCCAATTTTATTACTTTTTTCCAATTTAAACCAATTAAACTTTCCTTAATCCAACTTTGGAAAAACCCAATAATTTTGAAATCTTCCCTCTACGTTCCCCACGTTTTCCCCCAATAATCTATATTCCACAATCAATCCTCAAATTCTCTCAATCAAAGGTTTAACCTATCTTACCAAAAATTAAATCACAATGAAAGCATAAATTATACCTCATGTTCCTCACATTCACGAACACATTCCCCAAAAACATTCCTGCAACTCAAATACTCTCTGGTATGAAGTCTTCTACTCTCTAGTTTTTCAATCTCAATTTAGACATGGTATTCATACATTGAATTCACACACAAACTGACCGCACATCACACACTATGAACAGGAATCGTCAACCACCTACCAAACCACTACCGAAACTACAGACCACCAAAATCGAAATTCACAATAATCAACCACAACCACCGAAACACCATCGCACCACCACCACCAAAAATCATGGCCTTCAATCCCACCTTTCCTCCAACAAATCAACACCCAAAGCAAAAGCAAAAGCAAAAGTAAAACCAAAACCAAAACCAAAAAGGAAAAAAAAAAAATTAAGACTCTATCGAAGACTCAATTGGACAGTCAGCTTGCTGTTGTCAGATCTTTATTGAAAAAATCACAGCCTCAAGTATGAACTCCAAGCATTAGCTTTCACATCTGATGAAAATCAAAACATGCTGACCCAAACATGATCAATGTCGTCACCCTGATCACTCCCAAAACACAAACTAAGAAGTCCATCCCCGAGTAACAGAGTTACCCCGGACATTATTTATCCCTGAGGAATAAAGTTTGCATGTTATATGCACATTATGCTCGGGTCTTAGGGTGCTCGAGGTTAAACCTCTTAACTGGTTAGGTGTTCCTTGATCTTGCGCACCGAGAATACAATCTCCTAATCATGATAGGACTAGTTTTCCATGAAACCCTATCTTAGACTTACAACCTTATCCCTAATAAATAGGAAGATGATTCCCAATAGGACTTGTGCCTAGATTCAAGTACCTTAATCCTATCAGGATTCAACCTCGCACCTCTATAAATACTCGGCTCTTAATCATAATTTAGGTACACGATTATTATTCTTCCAGTTCATAGCCTCTTGCATAATTTTCTCTATCTCTTTACTAACTTAAGCATCGAAGGGGCGACGAGGTCACACCTCACAACCTTTGTTTCAGGTATTCGGAGATCCAGTTCATGCTTCTTTGCTACTCAAGCTCGAGATATTTTAGGTGCAATTTTTAGCATCATCATTGGCGCCGTCTATGGGAAACATTATTAGAAGCCATAATTAATTCATGTTCTGAACTTCCTAAAGTAAAATTACCTGCTCATGATCATCCCATTAGGGAGGAGCAGGTGCCTTCATCACTACCAGTAAATCAGCCAACATTACCAGGAAATCAGACATCATAGCCCCAATCTGTTGTCGTTACTTAGGAAAATATGGAAGAACTTCGCTAGCAAGTCGTTGCATTGACTCAATTACTTGCTCAGTAGAACTAGTGTGCATCACTAACACTATAGGAGGGGAATGCTTCACTGGCCCAACCATAGAACCATGCACACAACGGTTCTAGGGCAAGTACCTTGGGACTATGCCATCACCACCGAACATGATGAGTTCAAGAACAGTCGCCATGCCTCCTGCTGTGCTTGCAAGAGTTGTTCGGGAGGGAATAGCAATAGGTATATGACAAAACACTCAGGCCCCAGTAGGTTTCACACCGAACACCCCGTTAACACCAGAGGTTTTAGCCTTTCCTCTACTAGACAAGTTTAAGTATCCGAGGATAAAGGAATATGATGGTACAACTGATCCTTTGAATCATCTAAATGTGTACACTGATGTCATGAACTCACAAGTCGCCCACAATCAGGTTATGTGCAAGGCGTTTCCTCAAACCTTGACTAGTGCTACTAGGGATTGGTTCTCAACTCTTGAACCGAATTCTATTCCAACATTCGCAGATCTTGCCAACAAATTCTCCACTTTCTTTGCAAGTATTAAACGCTTAAGGAAGAAAGTTGCTTCGCTCATGAGACTTAACCAATGGAAAAATGAGAAACTGCATGAATTCATGACAGGTTCAATGCTGAAAGACTATAGCACCCTGATCTCTGTGTCTTTGTTGCTGTATTCGCTCTTACTCATGCTGTGAAGTGCGAGTCTTTCAAAATGTCCCTATCAAAAATATCGTCAAAATCAATCAATGAGCTTCTTACTCTGGGTGAGAAGTACATAAATATGGAAGAAGGTTTGTATCCAAGGGAGAGCAACATTGCTTCCAAAAATAATCGAGCACAGGGGCCATAGGACCGATCGTAAGAGACAACGTGATGATAACCAAAGGTAGAAGCGTGGTCATGGTAAAACGAGGTCAGAACAGGCGTCATCATTCACTACTCTAAACACACCTCGGGCCAACATTCTTATGGAGATCAAGGATATGAAAGAGTTAAAATGGCCAACCAGGATCAAGTCTCCTCCAGACGCTCGCAACAAGGGCAAGTACTATGATTTTCACCGTGATCATGGGCACACTACAGAGACTTGCTATGCATTGCAGCGAGAAATAGAGGCCTCTATCAAGAGAAGTTTTTTTAAAATCTTACATCAGTAATGACAAACAAAAAAAGCATGATCATTAGTAGGATCAATCATCGAGGAATAATAAACCAACAGAAGGTACAACCAATGTCATCATTGGTGGAATAGTTGCTGCTGGAGACTCTCAAAATGGGCGCAAAGTGTATGATAAGCAATCCGAGGGGGCCGAACCTACTACTCATCAAGAAATCACATTTAGTTTGGATGAAATAAAAGGAGTGATTACTCCTCTCGATGATGCTATGGTAGTCACAGCAATCATAGCTAATTATGAGGTAAAAAGCATCTTGGTTGACAATGGGAGTACAACCAATGTGTTATCGCATGAAGCCTTCACCAAAATGGGGATATTAGCAAACAATTTGAGGCCTACCAGGACTCTCTTGTAGGGCTGCAGAGGGAGTGTCATCATGCCCGAAGGTACCATCGAGCTTTCCTTAACATCGGAGACAAACCCTAAGCAAGTGACAAAAATGACCATGTTCCATGTTGTGCGAGCTCCAATGACATACAAAACAATCATAGGCAGGCCACTTCCAAACAGGATAAGAGCTATTGTGTCAACGTTCCACCTCGCCCTAAAATTTCCAATAGTAGAAGGCATAGGAGTCGTTCGTAGAGATCAAATAGTAGCAAGGCAATGTTATGTTACCAGTGTTAAGAATCTCCCACTAAAGTTGCAGTTGTCTCAACGCTGGAGCCCAGTTTCGAGCACTGTGGCAGGCTCTTACCAGTTGAGGAACTTTTAGAGGTCAAGCTCAAGGTCGGGAGGAAGGTCACCATTGGTCGGGATCTTGATGAAGATCTAAAATCTACACTCACATAGTGTTTGAAGCACAATATTGATGTGTTTGCTTGGAAGGTACAGGACATGCATGGGATTGACCCAGAGGTCACCGTGCATAGGATGAATGTAAACTCAGATGCACGACCAGTCAAATAGAGGAAGAGGCAATGTGCTCCTGATCGACGAACTGTAATTCAAGAAGAGTAGGCAAGCTCACAAAGACAGGATTCATCAAAGAATTTCAATACCAAGATTGGCTTGTAAATGTGGTCTTGGTAAATAAAAGCAATGGTAAGTGGCGATTTTTCATGGACTATACATAGGATGACAAGGAAAAAACATCTTTCATGGAAAATTCAGCAATATATTGCTATAAGATCATACCTTTCGGTTTGAAGAATGCAGGAGCAAAGTACCAAAGGCTAATTAATAAAGTATCTACAAGCTTAATTGGGAAGAACATTGAGGCATATGTCGATGATATGGTAGTGAAGAGCACAGAGACCAACATACACATTCATGACCTCGAGGAGGTATTCTCCACACTCAAAAAATACAGGATGAAGTTGAACCCAGCCAAGTGCGTGTTCGGGGTATTGTCAGGGAAGTTTTTGGGGTTCATGAGCACTCATCGGGACATTAAGGTCAACCTTGATAAAATACATGCCCTAACTTCCATGGAATTCCCCAAGAGCAGGAAAGAGGTTCAACTAGTCGAGTAGCGGCACTTAACAGGTTCATGTCAAGAGCAGCTGACAAATGTTTTCCCTTTTTCAAGATCCTTAGGGGAATCGGTCCTTTGAGTGGAATGACGAATGTGAGAATGCTCTACAAGAACTCAAGGTATCCCTACCAATGCCCCCTATTCTTACCAAACCCATCCCAGGGGATATGCTATCGCTGTACCTAGTAGTCTCCCAAAAATGCACTAAGTGCAGTTCTTATCAGAGACATAGGCCAAGCCCAGTAACCAATGTATTATGTCAGCAAGGTTTTGCTTCACACCGAAGCATGTTCCACATTAGCAGAACAACTTGCATTAGCACTCATTGTCATAGCCAAAAAATTGAGACAGTACTTCCAGTCACATACAATTACAATGCTCACTAATCAGCCCCTCATACATATACTTCAGAAGCTCGACATATCAGGAAGACTACTCAAATGGGCTATTGAACTTAGAGAATTTGATATTGATTTCAAACCCCGACCTTCAATTAAAGCACATGCCCTAGCAAACTTCATTGCAGAGCTCATACCAAGGCCTCGGGGGCCAAAGAGTAGCCTGAACACCTACAAAAATTTTTGGGAAATTTCTGAGGATGGAGCATCTAAATCCTCGGACTCGAGTGCAGGAGTCATAATCATGAGCCCAAACAGACAGGTCAAAATATAATGTGCCTTGAGGTTTGAATTTGAAACAACAAACAACGAAGCTGAATATAGAGTTGTTATCATCGAGCTTGAGATTGCCCATGGCCTTGAACTTGAACATATAAAGATTTTCAGTGACTCCCAGCTAGTCGTGGGGGTAGATCAATGGCACATTAGAAAGGAAAGAGGAAAAAATGAGATTATACTTCCTGTGTTGTCATAACCTTCAGAGGATGTTCAGAAGTTGTGAGATCTTAAAAATACCTAGATCAAGAAATATCAAGGCTGATGCTCGTTCAAGGTTAGTATTCGTGAGCATGGACAACCTCCAAAGAACTTTCCACATGAAATTTGTATCATAGTCAGGCATAGCCCTGAAGCTTGCAGTCATGGACATTGACCATAATCGTGGATGGATCCTATAGTCAAGTATATATCTGATGGAAGCCTTCTTGAAAATCCAAGGGAAGCTAGGAGCACTAAATAGAGATCAGTTAGATATTGCATGATAAGAGGAGTTCTCTTTTGAAGAAGCTTCACACTGCCTTACCTTAGATGCCTTAAAACTTCAGAAGTCGCACAAGCTCTTGCAGAAGTACATGAAGGCATGTGTGGGAACCATCAAGGTGTTTGGACCTTGGCTTACCAACTCATCAGGTATGGGCACTACTAGCCGATCATCAGGGTTGATATACGGATTATGTGAAGAAGTGTGACAAGTGTCAGAGACATGGGAATATCATCCACACGCTAGCTGAGGACCTAACTCCGATCTAGTGCCTAGGACCTTTTGAATAGTGGGGAATTGACATCCTAGGACCTTTTCCTATAACAAGGGGATAACTCAAGTTCATAGCAGTGGCAGTTGAGTACTTCACTAAGTAGGTAGAAGCAGAGCCCCTAGCAACAATTTCGGAGCAAAAACTCAGATCTTTTGTTTGAAAATCCATCATATACAGGTTCGGCCTTCCGAAGGTGCTGATAACGGACAATGGTAGAAAGTTTGAAAATACATAGTTTAAGAATTTTTGTGCAAACCTGCATATTGACCATCATCTGACGTCGGTTGCACACCCCCAAAGCAATGGGCTAGTAGAAGTAACGAACAAGATAATTCTCCAGGACCTTTGCAAGAGGATAGTAGGATATGCTAACATGATTGAATATAATTGACTCATTTAGTTGATATCGTGAATGAAATATGTTTATATTAATGATTTAATTGATATCTTGAAGTGAGTAATGTTTATTCAAGTAAGAATTGCCTTATCGAAAAAGGAGCATAGTATACATATTGGCCTTATTAGTTGATAACATGACTCAATACGCTTAATTGACTTATTTGATTGGAATAAGTGTATTTATCTTATGTGAGTGGTAACTTGGTTACTTGTATTAAGACATGTGGATTGTGATTGTCTTAAACATGATTGATACTGATACAATTGAAATTGCATGAGCTTTTTTTATGAAACATATAATTGAATGAGATATGTAACATTTAATTAGATAATTGGTGCATGTGATAATTGAGATATTCATCTTTTTGTAAGCATTGATTATAAACATGTCATACGCATACATTATTGACTGTGGTTGCTCCATCATACCCCCTTATTGTTACTATTATTGGTAATATCGATAATTGTACACCTGGAGCAGTCTCATTGACCTCAAGTGTCTGATGAATGGTGTAATTGAGAATTAAGCTTAATAGGATCAATTAAGGTTAAATTATTAAATCCTTTTGAAATATTGATTATGGCCACCTTGTCGATTTTGAAATTGAATTGAATTATTGTTGAGAGCTCAGGGAACGATCAAGGAACCATAGGGGGGCACCATTATCATGTACAACATTTGTATAATTTCAATGAGTAAAGTATACAATTATTGATATTGAAAAGTATATATGACATACGGGTCATTGGTGATACAATACCTATGGCATATCACTAATTGGATATTAAGATACATGTCCATTGTTGAGTAGTTGGTTATTGGTACTTACAATATATCATGATTTTGGTATGCCAATTATTTCGGATATATAGATATTCTGGCTTTAAATCGAACTATATTACTGTAATAGATATAATATGAATGGTTGATTGTTACAGAGAATATATCAAAATTGTATCACTTTAACTGATATGATAAAAATGATTGATTGTTATATATAATATATCGAATTGAATCAATTTAACTGATATAATATGAGTAATTAATTGTTACACGCAATAACATAATTTTGCACCATATTCACTAAGCATGTGTGTGCTCAACACACCAATGTTGTTAGGCCCGACTTGGCCCGATGAATCGGGAAACCCACGACCGGTCGAAAATTCGGGTTAAGATATGTAAAAACTCCACCTTGAAAAAACCCGGATGACCCAACCGGGTTAGGCCGGTCACTTTTGCCACTTTTTTTATTAATTAAATATTTTAACTCAACTTGGGGGATGCATATTGCAACCCCACGCAAAAATCAGTAACATGAAGGCAGTAAATTCAGTAGCACCAAACAGAAATTATATCGGGAAGGTGAATCTTCATTCATCCATTTTTATCCAATGAGGGATTAATTGTAAGCCTTCTTCTTTTTTCACCTTTAATTTGTAGGTTGCAATAAAAGTCTCAAGGCATTAGCTGGCCTAGTTGGTTGTGGCACCTCCAAGAAAGTAGTGTACGTGGGTTTGAGATTGTGTGGAGGTTTTGGTTTTTTTTTTTTTTTTTCAATGTATTCTTTGTATTTTTTTTTATTATTTTATTTTTATTTAAAAAAAACCCCCTCCATTTTAAAAATTATTATTTTTTTATATTTATTCTCTTTTAAATTATATTTTCAATTCTCCAAATATTTGTATGTTATTGTTGGTTTAATAACTTTAGAATCATTCTTTATAGGTAAAAAATTTTAAAAAATTTTAATATTTAAAGTATTGAAATAAATTATAGTACAATAAATAATTAAAAAAATATTGAAAATCTAAAATAAGAAAATACTATTGCTTCTAATTCATATCGTCAGATTTTCATTTTTTTTAATAATTTTATTTAATACAACGTGTCGACCCACTGATTCTTGACCCATTCCATTTTCCGATCGATACCCGGACCGAGTTTTAAAACATTGCATCTCACATTTACCAACATTTCAGACAGTTGTGATATGAACGAATTTATAACGCCCCGCGTATTTCATATCTTAGTTTATTTATTTAAATGTTTAGATTCAATTATTTTCCTAGAAGATCGCCAATACCATGTTTTGTATATTGAGATAGTAACGAATTTATAAGAAAAAGGGAAAAAAGTGCATGAATTATAATATTAGGGACTAAATTAGTATAAAGTAAAGTTATGAATAATGTTTAAATTTAATTGAACTAAATTTCAAGTAAGCTAGAAACTTCAGTTTTTTACAGTGTTTCCATTTTGTTGAGCTTAGCTTTACGACCTTTATATTTAATGTGCATTGATTCATAGCTAATTCATGTTATTCAACCTAATAGCTCACATTGAGATGTATATATTGATATCAATTTTGAGTACAATTAATGTCTGGTATTGCCTTGAAAATTGTAAAAAGTGCTAAAAATTCATAACATCTAACCAAGTATAGAAACACAGTCGAACAACTATAGACGTATGGTACGGGTTGTAGAATGATCCGTTTTCAATGCATGTCTAGTGATTGTAAAGCATGTGTAATGCCCTGATTTCTAGCAACCCAGAATGCCACGTTATCCTTTAAAACTGACTTTCAAATAATAATTTGTAAGTAAAATAACTGAGATTCAAGTTGTATAATTTTATTTAAGAATCCAAACGGTAAAGAAATTTCAAAGTTTAACATCAATTTGATAAAATAAATAAGCTTTTCAAAATCTCAAGAAGAAAACATATTTTAAACTTATGTTTAGTAGCCACCATCGCACGCTCTGTTATCAACTCCAAAATCTACAATTTGTAAGTTTAAAATAGGGATGAACATTTTATAGAAATACTCAAAAGGTTCAGCCCAAATTAAATAAACTATATCGTAAATAAAACATATAATTGTGCAATTTAAGTCATAAATTCTATGTAGTAAGCAAGTACTCTCATCCTGAAGGCAAGGGGATCTCATTCTTGAAGGCAAGTGGTCTCATACCTGAAGGAAAGTTGTTCTCATGCTCGAAGGCAAGTGGCTGGCTCACACTCGAGACATGTGGATCTCATGCCTGAAGGCAAGTGAGTCATGCCCGAAGATATGTGGATCTCATAAATTACTTAATCATATGTATAAATTTACAATACATGTTTACTTAATATTGTGCAATTAAAAGAAAAGTTTTTGAGTAAGAACCTACCTTAAAATATTTCTTGAGTATGTTGAGAAAAAGGGTAATTCATCAAGCCCTATGAAATAAATAAAACTAATATTAGACTTTGCATAAAATAAGCCTTAAAAGTGGATTTGTGTGAAAATAGAGTTTTAAGAACTTTAGGGACTAAATCGTGCCATTGGAAAAGTCAGGGTCTGGTCCGTGCAATAATTTATAATTAGGAACTAAAATTATAAACTCAAAAAGTTTCTAGCCAAATTAAGTTTTAGCAGAAACTCCTGGGTCATAATCAGTCGATGAGAGACTTTGGGGCTTAATTAAACTAAGTAAAAACGAAAAGGGGTTGTAATGAAACATTATTAAAAAATGGGGACTAAAGGGCAAATTTATAAAATTAAAACATAAAATTAGATTTTCTCCTCTCTTTTTCTCTCCCACTAGTGTTACACCCGTGCGATGCACACGATCATTTGTTACTCACATATAATGGATTTATATGCTAACATATGAAATGAATATTTAATTAAACATGAGAAACGAAGGAAGACATTTAATTACCAAAAGGTACATTACACGTATATTAATTTTTTTAATTTTTTTTCAGATTGAACGTTTATCGTTCCAGGAATTTCTTGAAATATTGTAATTTGAATTGATTTTAAAGTTAAAATGGAAAAAAAATTACATTTACATATTACATAGAATTTGTAATAAGTGTGTGTGTGTGTGTGTGTGTGTGTGTGTGTGTGTGTATTTATGATATACGCTCAAAGTTTCATTAAAAATAAATGGAAAAGAAAAATATATTGATGAACGCTCTTATTACATAGTACTTTATCACTTACTCATATTGAATTGATTTTTCAAGAATCGATTTTTCTGAACATTCATTCTCAATCATACATTGTTTAAAAAATTATTTTTTACAATTTCTCATACTACTTTTTAACTATACATTTTAACAAAACACTTTTTCACAAAAACAATTCTCAAAAAATAAATATAAAATAGTTAAATTCCGTATAAATTGGTCTACATCGTGAAATCACCATTAATGATAGAATCTTAAAAATTAAAAAATAATAAATACGAATTATCAAAATATTCAAAACTTATTCAATAATTTCAAATACAACATGACTTTTTATTTTTTCCTAGCAGTTAAAGTGTTATATTATTGAAAAGCTATTTTTATACGTTTTAAATAAATGGTATATCATGTTTAGTGTAATGTTATGTGTACAAATATTGATGCATGTGAAATGTATTAATATATTTCTCATAACTTCTACATTTGACTCTCGTATTTAAAATACTTTTCAATTTAATTCAAAACCTCAATCACAATAATTAGAAAATAAGTAAACAAAATATTTGAATTTAACCAATAAAACTTTATTTACTAAAATAAGTAGTCAAAATAATAATTTAAAAATCTCGCAATTATCATTATAAAACAACCTAGTAAAGTTGAAGACACGAAATTATACAAAAAATCTTATATCCTATAATCTTTAAAAAATTATTAAAATGAAGAATAATTAAAAAATATTAATCATTATATTGATATTATTAACTAAAAAGAAATCATTAATTATTCAATATTAGCCTTCATTCAATAACTTTTTCTATAAATTATTTATAAGCAGTGCATTTTTTCAACCACACATATATTTCAGAAAATATGATTTTTGATATTAAAGATAACAAATTACTTGACCATTAATAATTAAAACACAATTTTTATATTGATTGCTATACATAGAATTTATAATATTAAGAACAATAAATAAATAAGTAATAATTTTAATACTAATAAATAAAAATATTAATTGAACTCATTCAGTATTATGTTAATAATAAGATTAAAATTGATTAAAAAAATATAAACTAATATTTAGTATTTACTATAATATTAGAGAGAGAGAGAGAGAGAGAGAGAGAGAGAGAGAGAGAGAGAGAGAGAGAGAGAGAGAGAGAGAGAGAGAGAGAGAGAGAGAGAGAGAGAGAGAGAGAGAGAGAGAGATTTACATTTATACAGATTTTACATTTCAGTAATGCTATTTATCTCAAGGTTGAGATCAATCTCAACTCAATTGGCATACATTCATTAGAGAATGGGGAGGTGCCTATGTGCACATGCACAAGCCACCTCTTCCATTTTCCAATGGAAGAGTGCCAACTGGGTTGAGATATATATCATTATTCTTTTACATTTACATTTCACACTAATCGAACTTGCGTTCATACTAATCCACCTTACATTCACGCTACCAGACTTTTCTCTTTGTATATAGAGAGGTGATCGGATTCTCCCCTCCACAGTGGCGTCTGTGTTCCATCTCGTCGATGTGGCACCACCGCAACGTGGCATCGGAGATTGTGGTGTGGTGTGGTTTGGCGTGTGAAAGGAGAATTGGATTTGGGGCTGATATTTCTACCAAAACAGGCAGTAGTTGAGGTAAGTGTCGGGTTAAGGTTATTTCTTTGATTTTTGGTTGATTTGAGTGTTACAAAATTGGAGAATTTGAGGTGTGCAGTAGGTGGTTTTTTCGACAGTCGATCACGGTCGGTGGTGATTCGAGTGGCGAGTGTGGTGGTGTCCTTATGAAATTGGGATGGCTCGGTCACGGTGTGTGTGAAGTTGGGTAATGCCAGTTAGCTGCTGTCGATTTTAGACTTTTGGAAATTAATTTTTAAATTTTGAAATTTTTGTTACCTGTTGGATGGTTTATTTGATATTATGGTGCATTTTGATGTTCACTCTTTTATACCAAATGGGTCGCAAGAAAAAGATCAAGAAGCCTTAGCATATGTATTTTGCTTCTTTCTCTTTATTAGCTGTAGGAATGGCAGACCAACTCACTTGGTTTGCCGCATAGTATGTTGGGAGTTTTTTTTAGCTCTTTTTGTTGGTTGGGCTGCTGAAATTTAATGCAGGGATCAACTCTTCAAAAATATATGCTTAATTGGCAGATTAGAAGTTCCACAAACTAAATGTCCTTCTGATATGGAGTGGCACATAGGACATTGATCTGGCTAGCTCAAATGGACGCTACTGTAAAATGTAGTCAAAAGTTAATCTATGAGAAAAATAGTGGTTATTTCTTCAATATCCACAGGCCTAAATGTTGATGGTTGGTAAAGAAAAGTTGACACACTAATTTGATGGCTGCGAAGACTAAGAGTGTTGGCAAAAGTGTAAATAAATGTTAGGAATTATCATTGTCACGACCCATCCCAGATAACTCTACTGGACCTGAAATGTGACGTGTACCGATTGAGAGTGCCAACTAGATATTGGACCCACCGCCAAGGCAACCTTGATTTTTCTTATCTTTCAGATTCTTCTGTTAAATAAATTTGAGACCATATAACTTTTTAAAATAGAATTGACAAAATCTCTCCTATAATATTGACATAACTAACTTGTAAAATAATGACAAATCCTCAAACATGCAATCATAAATAAATTTGTATCACTTTCCAAATCTTCCGAGCAAATCAATTGACATAATATAATAACTACAATTCTTAATCCACTTCTTTATATGTACATAATCCAAAATACATCATCTTCAGACACATTCCTCACAAAGTATATAACTTATATAGGATAACTACATAACGCAATGTACCTTCCTTGAATATAACTTCTAAGAGCTTACCAAAGTAACTTCAGAAAATGACTATGTTTCAAAGCTCCTCGAAAGCCGCAAAAGCTCCTTCTATGTTGCTCAAAATCTTATTTTCTTCCTATATTGTAAATGTGGGAAAAAAATATGAGCTCGTGATTCAGTGAGTGGAATTTCTGAAATAAATGTATTTTGTAAACCATTTTTGAAAACATAATTTATTTCATAAGCCTTTGCAACTTTAAATCAAAACATGCACGTTAAAAAAATAATCGTAAAGATCGTAAACTGATCATCTGCAGAATAACTGATAAGCTGCAATATTTAAGAAAATCACACTAAAAGGTACCCAACTAAATCATCTGCTGAAGCTGTAATCTGTATCTAGTCATACGCACGTAGACTACTGAGCACCTCCGTACCTGGCACAAAACCCCTCTGGGTACAAAAGTGGGTCTCAAAGACCTCCCATATACACCCTTACACACGGGCTATAGGTCCCCTCGGTGCATAAGAGTGGATCTTAAGATCATCTAAACACGGGTCATATGTGTTCGCTAAAATCGTATACCGCAAGTGCACGGTTCGCGTTCAAGAAGTAAAGTGGACTAGAGAAGTCCGGGTTATCGTACCCACGAGGAATGATTGATTTGTAACTAAAGTCATTGATTTTATTATAAAAGAAAAGTCAAGTAACATAAAATGTTGGTTTGATGGTGAATACTAACTATCATAAAATTAAAATATGGCGACTAAAAAAAACTAGTTAATTAAAGCAAATAGACAATAATGTGTAAAAGCTAGAATTAAAACTAATTATCCAAAGTAAATTAATAACAACAAGAACTTGGTGACTAAACTAAACTAGAAAACATGAGACAAGGTGAAGTTAATTTTTATAACTACACTAATTTCTTCTTTCACAAATCAAATAGTGGTAGTCACTTACTTAACCAAATTACATGGGAAAAATTAAATTTAACCTAACATGTATAGTAAATTCCAATAAGAACCTAACATAGTGACAAACATTTTAAAAACTACAAAAAACATAAACAACATTCACAATCACAAATACATAAACATAAATACCCACAATCCAAAAACAACCTAAAATACTTAAATAATCTTAAACTAATTAAAATTCCAACACATTAATATTAACCTCTAATAATAAACTAACAACAACATTTAACAAATAACATAAACATGTGAATAATACTTAAAATAAAGATTAAAAACAAGATAATAAAGAAAACTCCCCTTTTTGTAAAGTTCTTGAATTGAAAACTCAAGAACCCTTCACTTTGAGCCAAATTTCTTCATCAACCATTAATATCTTCAACAACCCAAGCATAAAACATTAAATGCACTTAAAATATATAACATTTATGGTAGAAATTTGAGAAAATACCAAATATTAAAAACTTAAACTACAACAAGAAGATGAAATGTGGAAGAAGAACACAAGAACATTAAAACATTAATTAAACATTGCATTAAATAAGGTAAATGTTAAGACAAAATACAAGAAAAATGAAAAAGAGGCAAGAAACTTACATGAGGCTTCAAAAATCTGACTTTTTCCTATTTATACAACCCTAAAATCATCCAAAAAACCCTAAAAAATGCCAAGATCCGCGAAATTCAGCTTCTGGGCCGAACCGGGTCAGCTGGGTTGACCCGGTCCGGCCCGGAAAATATTATATTTTTTTTTCTTTGTTTTTACTACCGCGCGATTGTGCGCGATCGCTCCGTAATTGACATCAAGTCCTCCATCTTTTAATCTCGAGCAATTTAGTCCCCAAATTTTCAGATTTCTTTAAAATATGTCCTTCTAAAATTGCACTTTTGGCCCTTCAACTTTTGAAATCTTTTAATTTGGTCCATTGGTTAATTGCGTGGCTTGTCCAAAACTTCCCGAAAGTGACAAAATGGTCCCCAGACTTCCAATTTCAACGTAATTTGCATTTCTTTTGTGGTTTTTGGCCTCAAACTTGGATATTAACCTATTTAAATACAAAATATGCATAAATTAGTAGATATTTTCTGAAGATGTTCCAAAATATGCTAATTTAAAGATATAAAAAGTGTATAAAAATGCACTTAACAAATACCCCCAAACTTAAACTCTTGCTCGTCTCAAGCGAGAATATCTACTAACACAAAAAGCAAATGAATGAATGATTAACAATACTAGATGACTTGTAAATTCTTTCTTGAGTGTAAAATTGCATGATTAATTCACAATTGTGTTTTCAAAATAATGCTACAAAACGAAGTTGAGCTTATCTCATGTTTGATCGGTGTGTGTGTGTGTGTGCATAGTCACTTCCAATTATCACTAATGTTCAAAGAAACATTGTAGGAGGGATAAATTTCAAAATAATACTATCCACCCTTAGTGGTCAATTTCATTCCTTACCCTCTCGTGACATTCATCCCCCCATATTATTTCTTTTCTCTCCCGAAATGCATCCTAGGGGTGACTCTCAATTCACACATTTCTTTTTCCACTAAAGGTTGGTTATGACTTACCAGCAATCTCAACAATCTAGATATGCAGTGACTCTCCACTAGATGAGTGTTTCAACATTAAAGTTTATACCAAGTAATTCAAACCCACTATTAATCTAAGCCCTTATTCACATACAAATGCATGATTTCTACAAACTAATGTGATGATTGCTCGTGACTTCCTCACTCCCTTAAGCTTTCTAATTGACCCATGTAGCGAGCTTTAGGTCGGCAACTCCCCGATTGTTTTAAGATCAAAGGGTACCAGGTTTCAAAATACCCCTACGGACTTACTAACTCGAGTAAAAAAGGCTACGAAGTGAGGTAGACTTATTAAGCAAATGCAATGATGATGATGTTTTTTTTTTTTTTTTTTCAAGTGTGTGTGTGTATACCCTACTCATTAAGCTTTCTAATTTACCCATGTAGCGAGCTTTAGGCCGATGACTCCCAAGTTTCAAACTTAAGGCACCAAGTTTCAAGATACTCCTACGGGCTTAATTACTCGAGTCAAAAAGGCTACGAGATAGGGCAATGCAATAATTAAAATGGGCTTAGATCTCTAGCATTTGGTTATCACTTAGCTTATACTAACATCAACAACACTCCACACAAATTTAGATCACGCATGCATGGAATCACTACACATCTAGACCGTCTCCTTTACCGGCTCGACCACCCCCAAACTTGTCTCACAAAGGATTAAAAGATTAAAAGCATTGAGAGGGATTTTGATAGGTTGATAAAAATTGAAGATACAAGCTCACAACCTAATTTTTCTACTTCACAAATTTTTCCAACCTTCAATGGATTCCAAATCTCAACAACAATTAGTTATGACTATTGTGCTCAAGAGAACTCAGGATCACTCATAGATAAGCAATTTATAAAAATAGGCACGAGTAGCATATTCGATCATGATTCATGAATTAATCAGCAATTTCAAACATCAAATCATTTGAGCCGACAAGGCTATCTAGCATGTCAATATCCACAACAAAATGAACAAAATCAAACGTCACAATATCTTAAGCTGGCAAGGCTATCTAACATGATAAAATGCAAAATGAAGTTAACACCCCCAAACTTGAATTACACATTGTCCTCAATGTGAAAATAGAAACAATATGTAAAGAAGATAAGAGGTAGTGAAACTTCCCTGATTCAATGCTTGGTTGTGACGTTGAAATTGACCTAAGCTTTCATCGAATGTAGTTCACCCCCAAACTTGTTGAGGACCATGTCACTTAGGATTTTCAAAAAATTGTTACCTACAAAAGTTTGACAATTAATTAAAAAGGAAGTAAAGAAGTATAGTAAATAAATACAAGTAACTCAAAAAATAAGAAATTTGGGTTGCCTCCCAAAAAGCGCTTGGTTAAAGTCATAAGCTCGACTTTTGGATTTTTATTCGGGAGCATTGAGGAGAAATAATGATTTTTCCTCCGGGGGTTCCCCTTCCAAGAATGGTTTCAACCTTTGCCCGTTGACCTTGAAATGTCCCTTGTCGGGATGATAAAGCTCAATAGCTCTATGGGGAAAGATTTGAGAAATTGTGAACAGCCCCCACCAACGGGATCGAAGCTTTCCGGGGAATAGCCGAAGTCGGGAGTTGAATAGAAGAACTTGTTGCCCAACTTTGAAGTCTCTCTTCACAATGTGGTTATCATGCCATTTCTTGGTCCTCTCCTTATAGATGCGAGCGTTTTCATATGAGTTGAGGCGAAATTCATCGAGTTCATTAAGTTGAAGCAACCTCTTCTCACCAATTAATTTTGCATCAAAGTTTAATGCCCGTGTAGCCCAAAATGCTCGATGCTCAAGTTCAACGGGGAGATGACATGATTTTCCAAAAACAAGACAAAATGGAGACATACCAATAGGAGTCTTGAATGCGGTGCGGTAAGCCCATAATGCATCATCTAGCTTCCTTGACCAATCTTTCCTTGATGTATTCACCGTCATCTCAAGGATTCTTTTCAACTCTCAATTTGAGATCTCCACTTGGCCACTTGTTTGGGGATGTTAAGGTGTGGAAACTCGGTGCTTCACTCCATACTTTTACAAGAGTGAGTCAAGGAGGCGATTGCAAAAATGTTTGCCTCCATCACTAATGATGAGTCGGGGGGTTCCAAATCGTGTAAAAATATTCTTCTTGAGAAAATTGACAACCACCCGAGCATCATTAGTAGGAAATGCCACCGCCTCTACCCATTTAGAAACATAATCCACCGCCACCAAAATATATTGATTCGAGAACGAGGATGGAAACGGCCCCATGAAATCAATTCCCCAAACATCAAAGATTTCCACTTCCAAAATTGAAGTCAATGGCATTTCATTACACCGAGAGATATTCCCACTCCTTTGGCCTCTATCACATTTGGATACTAAGGTATAAGCATCCTTGAACAAAGTTGGCCAATAGAATCCCGATTGAAGAACTTTTGAGGTGGTTTTGGAAGCTCCAAAGTGACCCCCATAAGGTGATGAATGACACCTATCAAGAATTGCTTCCATTTCTTCCTCGGGAACACATCTTCTAATAATTTGGTCCGACCCCCTCTTGAATAAATATGGCTCATCCCAAAAATAATGTTTCACATCGGCAAAGAATTTTTTCTTTTGTTGATAAGAGAAATCCGGGGGAAGAATACCACTTACAAGGAAATTCACGAAGTCCGCATACCATGGTGCTTCGAACACTTGGAGAAGATGTTTGGCATGCAATAGTTGTTCATCTGGAAAGGCTTCATTGATTTCCTCTACTCCCAGTTCTTCAGGTTGATCCATCCTAGATAGATGATCGGCCACAAGATTATCCGCACCCTTTTTATCACGGATTTCCAAATCAAATTCTTGCAAGAGAAGGACCCATCTAATCAATCTTGGCTTCGCATCCTTCTTAGCAAGCAAGTATTTTAGAGCGGAGTGATCGGTATAGACAATTACCTTTGAGCCGATGAGATAAGATAGAAATTTGTCAAAGGCAAAGACCACGGCAAGCATCTCTTTCTCGATTGTGGCATAATTCAATTGAGCATCACTCAATATTCGGCTTGCATAGTAGATCACATGCAACAATTTACCTCTCCTTTGCCCCAAAACCGCTCCCACGGCATAATCACTAGCACCGCACATGAGTTCAAACGGTAAGCTCCAATCCGGGGCCACAATAATAGGAGCCGAGATAAGCCTCTCCTTAAGAGTGTTGAAAGCCAATAGACACTCTTGAGAGAAATGGAAAGTGTTGTTCTTCTCAAGTAGAGAACAAAGATGCTTAGTGATTTTAGAAAAATCCTTAATGAATCTCCTATAGAAACCCGCATGTCCCAAGAAACTCCTTATGCCTTTCACCGAAGTAGGAGGAGGCAATTTCTCAATAACTTGTATCTTGGCTTTATCAACCTCAATCCCCCATTGTGAAATCCGATGGCCAAGTACAATGCCCTCTCTCACCATAAAATGGCATTTCTCCCAATTAAGCACTAAATTGGTTTCTTCACATCTTTTCAACACTAGATCAAGATTATCCAAGCATTCATTGAAAGAAGAACCAAAAACTGAAAAATCATCCATAAATACCTCGATGAATTTTTCCACCATGTCGGAGAAAATGGCCATCATACAACGTTGAAAAGTAGCCGGTGCATTGCAAAGACCAAATGGCATCCTCCTATAAGCAAAAGTCCCATATGGATATGTGAATGTGGTCTTTTCTTGATCTTCGGGGGCTATTAAAATTTGATTGTAGCCCGAGTATCCATCCAAGAAACAATAATGAGAATGCCCCGCCAACCTCTCAAGCATTTGATCAATAAAGGGGAGAGGAAAGTGATCTTTTCGAGTGGCATTGTTCAATTTCCGGTAGTCAATGCACACTCTCCATCCCGTCACGGGCCTTGTAGGAATAAGCTCGTTGCTCTCATTTTCAACCACCGTGACACCTCCTTTCTTTGGAACACATTGGACGGGACTCACCCATGCACTATCCGAGATTGGATAGATAATTCCCGCATCCAACCACTTCAATACCTCGGCTTTCACTACTTCTTTCATGTTTGGATTTAGACGGCGTTGGTGCTCCACTGTTGGTTTGAAGTTATCCTCCATGAGGATTTTATGCATGCACAAGGTAGGGCTAATACCCTTGATATCCGCCATAGTCCACCCAATAGCCATTTTATTCATTTTCAACACTTCAAGTAGTTTTTCTTCCTCCACTTCATCCAACAAATTTGAGATAATAACGGGAAGAGTAGAAGAATCACCCAAGTATGCATACCTCAAATGTGATGGAAGAGGTTTGAGCTCAAGAGTTGGGGCTTGTTGAATGGAGGGTAGTGAAGGAGAAGAGCTCTCTCCCAACTCTTCAAAATATGGCCTCTTCTTGAAGGGATAAAATTTGGGAGCATCCAAGTGTTGTGACATCCTTCCGATGTCCAAATCATCCTCTCCCTCAGTAGTTATGGAGTGAGCAATGCAAGTCTCAAGGGGATTCTTAGATGACCCATAGATGAATGATGTAGCCACCTCTTGATCAATGATGTCTACTCGGGAGCATAAATTTACCTCGACGGGGTACTTAATGGATTTCATAATGTCGAATGTGATTTGCTCATCTTGAACCCTCAATATCAATTTGCCTCCTTGCACATCTATTAAAGCTCGACCGGTTGCTAGGAAGGGTCTTCCCAAGATGATTGGGATATCAAGGTCTTCCTCCATATCAAGAATGATAAAATCGGCAGGGAAGATGAATTTGTCCACCTTGATTAGCACATCCTCAACAATACCACGCGGATGCTTAATAGAGCGATCGGCCAATTGCAATGAAACTGTGGTTGGCTTCACCTCTCCAATGCCCAATCTCCTGAAAATAGACAAAGGCATTAAATTAATACTAGCACCAAGATCACATAATGCTTTACCAAAAGTTAAATCACCAATAGTACAAGGAATAGTAAAACTCCTTGGATCTTTGATTTTTGGAGGCAATTTGTTTTGTAGTATGGCACTACATCCTTCCGTGAGCATCATTGTTTCATGATCTTTTAGCCTCCTTTTGTTTGAAAGGATGTCTTTCATAAACTTTGCATAGCTAGGCATTTGTGCTAATGCATCGGCAAATGGTATGTTGATGTGAAGTTTCTTGAAAACTTCAAGAAATTTACCAAATTGTGCATCCACCTTGTGCTTTTGGAGTCTTTGAGGAAAAGGAATGGGAGGTACATAAGCTTTCACCGGAGTAGGAACCTTTTTTGAGGTCTCCCCACTTTCCTTCAATGTTGCATCATTTTCATTCGCCTCCTCAACATACTCATTACCTTTTTCTTTCACCTCGGGTTGTGCCACATGTTGCTTTACCGTGACTTCCGGTAATTGAATTCCACTTCTTGTAGTGATGGCTTGCAAATTTTCCCTTGGATTGATCTCGGTATTGCTTGGCAAGGCTCCTTGTTGTCTCTCCGTCATCATTTTTGCCAATTGCCCAACTTGAGTCTCAAGATTTTTGATAGAAGCTGCTTGATTTTGGAGAATAGTATTGGTCTTGTTCATGAATTGCATGAGTATCTCCTCAATGGAAGGCTTCTTCTCTTGGGGTGGTGGAGGTTGAACAAAACCGGGAGGCTTTACTTGATTTTGGTTGTTGGACCAAGAAAAATTCGGATGATTCCTACAACCCTGATTGTATGTGTTGGAGTAAGGATTGCCTTGTGGTCGGGTGAAATTTTGAGCATAATTCACTTGCTCATTTGAAGTAGAAGCCATTTTGAGCATGGGACATTCCTCAACCTTGTGTGTTGCTCCACATACATCACAAATAGAAATAGGAGGGTAGATTGCTTTTACCGTATGTTGAGAAGACAAATCATCACACTTCTTGAATAGAAGGTCCATCTTTGCCGATAAAGTCGCATACGCATCCACTTCATGAATTCCCGCGGCTCTCTTTGGTACCATGCGGTCGGTCGGCCAAGTAGAATTGTGACTAGCCATCCTCTCAAAGAGCTCAATTGCCTCATTAGGTGATTTTGTAGTGATAGCTCCATTGGAGGCCGAGTCAACCGTCACTCGACTAGATGGATTCATCCCAAGATAGAAATATTGAACTTGCATTTGCTTGGTGAACCCATGATTTGGACATTTCCTCAACATCTCCTTGAATCTTTCCCATGACTCATTGAAACATTCGGTGTCAAGTTTTCGAAATGTAGAGATATCACTCTTCAATTTAGCCACTTTTGATGGAGGAAAGTATTTTGTAGTGAACTTTTGAGCAAGATCATCCCATGTTGTAATACTTCCAACCGGGTTGGCATCCAACCATTCACGAGCTCCATCTCTAAGGGTATGTGGAAATAACCGCATGTTGATAGCCTCCTTGCTAATTCCCGGATAATCAAAGTTACTACACATCTCCAAAAACCGCGAGATGTGAGTAAATGGATTCTCCTCGGTCATTCCATAGAATTGTAGATGCCCCTTGAAGAGATTTATCACATCCGGCTTTAGATGAAAGTCCGGACGTCTAAATGGGGGATATGTGATGCTTCCTCGATTTTGAGTGATGAGAGGGACCGTGAATTGCCCCATTGGTCTATCATCTTCATCAATAACGGGATCGGCACCACCTTGGTTGTTGTCCCCCATATTGCCTTGTATTCTTTGTTGTTCAACTTGTTCTCTTCTTTCCCTAATCCTCCTCCTAAAAGTTCGTTCGGGCTCGAGATCAATTGGAAGAATGTCCCCAGTTGGACGTTGTTGCATAAACAAGGCAAGAGTACCTAGAAAATGAAAATAAAAAGAAGAAAGAGATGAGAATGAGAAGACAATTTAATTAACAAAAATCAATGCATTTAGTACAAATAAAATAAGTCCCCGGCAACGGCGCCAAAAACTTGTTCACTAAAATCGTATACCGCAAGTGCACGGTTCGCGTTCAAGTAGTAAAGTGGACTAGAGAAGTCCGGATTATCGTACCCACGAGGAATGATTGATTTGTAACTAAAGTCATTGATTTCATTATAAAAGAAAAGTCAAGTAACATAAAAGGTTGGTTTGATGGTGAATACTAACTATCATAAAATTAAAATATGGCGACTAAAAAAAACTAGTTAATTAAAGCAAATAGACAACAATGTGTAAAATCTAGAATTAAAACTAATTATCCAAAGTAAATTAATAACAACAAGAACTTGGTGACTAAACTAAACTAGAAAACATGAGACAATGTGAAGTTAATTTTTATAACTAAACTAATTTCTTCTTTCACAAATCAAATAGTGGTAGTCACTTACTTAACCAAATTACATGGGAAAAATTAAATTTAACCTAACATGTATAGTAAATTCCAATAAGAACCTAACATAGTGACAAACATTTTAAAAACTACAAAAAACATAAACAACATTCACAATCCCAAATACATAAACATAAATACCCACAATCCAAAAACAACCTAAAATACTTAAATAATCTTAAACTAATTAAAATTCCAACACAATAATATTAACCTCTAATAATAAACTAACAACAACATTTAACAAATAATATAAACATGTGAATAATACTTAAAATAAAGATTAAAAACAAGATAATAAAGAATACTCCCCTTTTTGTAAAGTTCTTGAATTGAAAACCCAAGAACCCTTCACTTTGAGCCAAATTTCTTCATCAACCATTAATATCTTCAACAACCCAAGCATAAAACATTAAATGCACTTAAAATATATAACATTTATGGTAGAAATTTGAGAAAATACCAAATATTAAAAACTTAAACTACAACAAGAAGATGAAATGTTGAAGAAGAACACAAGAACATTAAAACATTAATTAAACATTGCATTAAATAAGGTAAATGTTAAGACAAAATACAAGAAAAATGAAAAAGAGGCAAGAAACTTACACGAGGCTTCAAAAATCTGACTTTTTTCTATTTATACAACCCTAAAATCATCCAAGAAACCTAAAAAATGCCAAGATCCGCGAAATTCAGCTTCTGGGCCGAACCGGGTCGGCTGGGTTGACCCGGTCCGGCCCGGAAAATATTATATTTTTTTTTTTTGTTTTTACTACCGCGTGATCGCGCGGTTTAAATTCTGAATCCAACTTGGCCTCGGGTCTGTTTTGAGGCCTAAGTCGCGTTCGCGACTTGGTTCGAGCCACGCGATTGCGTGGCTCAGCCAAATGATGGTTTTGCAGCTAAGTCATTTCCGTAATTGCTATCAAGTCCTCCATCTTTTAATCTCGAGCAATTTAGTCCCCAAGTTTTCAGATTTCTTTCAAATATGTCCTAAAATTGCACTTTTGGTCCTTCAACTTTTGAAATCTTTTAATTTGGTCCCTTGGTTAATTGCGTGGCTTGTACAAAACTTTCCGGAAGTGACAAAATGGTCCCCAGACTTCCAATTTCAGCGTAATTTGCACTTCTTTTGTGGTTTTTGTCCTCAAACTTGGATATTAACCTATTTAAATACAAAATATGCATAAATTAGTAGATATTTTCTCAAGATGTTCCAAAATATGCTAATTTAAAGGTATAAAAAGTGTATAAAAATGTACTTAACAATATGCCCCCTCCGTGACAGAGTCTTAAGATCTTAAATAATATCCGCTAGTACACGGGCCCAAAGCCCCCTCCGTTCACTAACACAAGAACAGGTAACCACATCGGGTACTTCTCGTGGTTTTGAAATCATACATGCTCAACTTGATTAATCATATTCATAAAACGTGATAATATAACCATCATACTTAAACAACTATGATTATAAAACATTTATTCTGGTAAACATGCTTATCGTATAATCATGCTAAAAATCATTGATTTCAAAATCATTTGTAACTTAAAGAAAATCAATGTAATAGACAACTTGCATTACGTAAATTCTTTTAAGTTTTTAAAAGAATAACTTTTCCACTCACAGAGCTATCAATTGGAATCTAGCTGGACCATCGGCCTGATACAATCTCCACATCATTTCCTGAAATAACAATATAAATCTCTTGTATCAAAACCAATCATATCAAACCATTAAAAATCAACTAATAATAACTTTATTCTTTTACATTCTTCTCCTTGCTAGAATTAAGGAAGTATGTACTTTATACTCTTCATTTCGTTCCTATCAAAACCCGAAATTCCCAAATAATAATTATAAAATCCTACCAAGCTCTCTTTTAGTTCTTATTCCCCGTTTTTCATCCAATCACATGCTCTTATTAAATTCCCAACATACTTCACACATTTGGCGCGTATAAAAGATTCTATCATTTGAAAATGTACTAATTTGTTTCCATATATTAATGACTCATTTCCTAATCAAAAGCATGAAATTTGCACAATTATCATATAATACCCATTTCCTTTCACTTCTCGTTTCTTCTCATTTAATTTTAATCCCTTAATCTACACTTATATATACCACAAATAAAGTATTTAGAATTATATAATCATACTTAAATTAAAGATCAAGGTACTAATTTTTTAAAAAAAAAAACCCATTTCATAAATAAATCAACTTAACCATCAAAATCTACATACACAACTTCTTGACAATCTCTTTAGCTTTTCATCTCAAATATATGTCAATAACATATTAATTACTGCAATTAATCCAATATCCCCAAAATCTCGATAACTCCAAATTTAAGCGGATTCTTCCATGAACGCTAAAATAATTTAACACCCTATCTAAATATATCTAAATTGAAAGAGACAAATAAGGAATCAAGCTTGAAAAACATCACCTTTTTCCTTCTCTTCCTTTTCTTCTTCTCTTCCCACGGTTTTTTTTTTTCGGCCTCTCTCTCGAACCTTCTATGTCTCCCTCGAAAGACGACCAGAAAAATGGGCTCAAATGCCCACCTGTGGGTCTTTAAAATGATAAAATTACAAGACAAGTCCCATTCCTTTCTATAATTTAAATTAAGTCCTTTAATTTCAATGATAGAAAACTAAGTATTTAAATTTCTACTTTCTATCATCTTAATCCTTAAACTTTTGTAATAATATAAATTAAGTCCCAATAAAATCATTTATTCAACATAAGTCCTTATTTGACTTGACTATTTAACTTTTTGACTAGTATAAACCGGGTTGTTACCATCATAGTTTCGAGTCTTTCTACCTTGATCAATTAATCTCCATCGGTTTCTTGGATAGTTGAAAATGTTTACTGAAAGAAATAGTTAGTGTAAAGATTTTCCGAAACCTGTAGTTAGGTGGTTAATAATTTCATTGTTTGAAGAGGGATTAGATGTTGCAACCAACTAATAATTGTACTGGCTAAAAACTAACTCTAACAAATCTAATTAAACATTAGAAGTTGCTAACTACATAAATAACAATGCCAATCATTGCTTCTAACAGGCCCCCAAAGTCAAATTAGATAGACTTCCTATTTCATTTTTGTACATGCAAAGTTGTGAATCTTGAGCTTTGAATGGATTTTTTATAGTACATCTGTTTACAGGATGAAGAAATAGTTGAGTGCTATACTAGTGTATTGAACTTGTTTTGCTATTTTTTCATTTTTAGTCTGGGTAGTGTGATAATCAGATCATATTCAAACTACTAAGTTTTATGCTATCACTTACTATAATTTTTTTGAATAAATATGCTATAACATCAGTGTTGTCTAGCTCTTGTGGTAATCTATACCAAATCTTTGTTGACGAAGCCATGAAAGAGGATATAATAGAGAGTAAACAAGTGGTTTCTAAATCTAATGTGTGCTATTTTATCAATGTTTGTTGGAAGATGGTTTTTACATTCATGGTTCTCAACAGTGATGTATTCTTAATTCTTATTTGTAAAAAGGTAGGTTAACCTAGCCTCATGATTAAAAGGTAGGTTAACCTACCAGATGGTAGGTTAATCGACCACTACGGTCGGTTAACCCACCCTTCATTGTTAGAACTTTCTTATGAACTCTGTATTGTTAGTTAATCTTTTTGTGTGTTTCTTCTTTATTTTCTTGTCCTTTTTCATCGCGTAATAACACACTCATCTTTTTTGTGAGTTTCTTCTTTATTTCCTTGTACATTTCTACCTCTTTTACAATTTGCTTTGAGGGAGGTGATCTAATGCGTTGAGAGTTTCACAGATGGTCATTCTCCAAAGTTGGGTAAGAGATGGGGAGATTGTACGCATCTATATATACCCGTCCTAGAAAACAGTCTATGGTTTGCAGTTGGAGTTAGTTTTGCCGAAGAAACCATATCTTTGTATGACCCGGATAGTAGTTTCCTTACGGAAGGGCAATTGAAAAATATATTAAACCCTTTGACTACTCTTTTGAGTTGCCTTCTAAAGAAAGCAGCCATATCTACTGTGGATGGTGATTTTACAATTGAAATGATCAAGAATACCGCAAAGCAACGTACATAGTAAGTTTTTTGAGTATGATAAATATTGTGTACATATTATTTTGCTACAAATAATATACTTATTCTTTATTATCTCTTTTATCTTAGAGTTGATTTTGGTATTTTTCCCATTAAAGTTATTGAATTCTTGAGTGCTAGGGAGGAAGTTTATAAAGTCCGTAACATGTATATGATTCAGTAGAGAAAGAAATTGATGATTGACTTGTACGAACTTGATTATGATCCTTAAATTTCTGTAAATGACTATTTTTGTATTTTTGTAAATTACTATTTTTATAAATGACTATTTTTTTTTTAAACGAATGTCTCTGTAAATGACTAAATTTTTTGAATTTATTGTTTGGGATTTTCATGACTTATCCACTTGTATAGGTTTATTTTGGTTCTGAATTTTGGTAGGTTTTTCAGCAGGTTAACCTACTCAAAATAGCCCTGGTTTGTTAAATGGAAGGTTAACCGACCCATTAATCGACCTAATCAGTTAACATGTATGTTAACCGACCTACCTGGTCAATTTTTAAGGGTTTAAATGACTACATAACTTAAACCCTAAATCCTCAAAAATCGACTTGAAAGTAGGTTAACCTACCCATTAACCGACCTGGTCAGTTAAGAGGTAGGCTAACCAACCCCTTAACCGACCTGGTCTATTAAGAGGTAGGTTAAACCTACCTAGTCGATTAGCTACTTTTTTGAATTTATTAAAATGTTTGATCAATTATTAAGTTCATTAAGTATGACGTGAACAATCGAGACCGAAGTTCAGGCACTTTCCGAATCTATCAAAACATTTGATCAATTATTAAGTTCATTAAGTGTGAAGCAAACAATCGAGTTTAGTAATCGAGATTGAAGTTCAACTACTTTTCTGAATCTATCAAAACATTTGATCAATTATTAAGTTCATTAAGTGTGACGTGAATAATCGAGTTTAGCAATTGAATTTAGTAATCGAGATTGAGGTTGTGCTCCTTTTTGAATCAATCAAAACGTTTGATCAATTATTAAGTTCATTAAGTGTAACGTGAACAATCGAGTTTAGTAATCGAAATCAAAGTTCAGCTACTTTTTTGAATCTATCAAAACGTTTGATCAATTATTAAGTTCATTAAGTGAACGTGAACAATCGAGTTTAGTAATCGAGATCGAAGTTGTGATACTTTTTCGAATCTATCAAAACATTTGATCAATTATTAAGTTCATTAAGTGTGGCATGAACAATTGAGTTTAGCAATAGAGATCAAAGTTGTGATACTTTTCCGAATCTATCGAAAATTTTGATCAATTAATTACATGTGACGTGAACGATCGAGTTTAGTAATCGAGATTGAAGCTTAGCTACTTTTCAGAATCTATCAAAACGTTTGATCAATTATTAAGTTCATTAAGTATGACGTGAACAATCGAGATCGAAATTTAGCTACTTTTAGAAATCTATCAAAACGTTTGATCAATTATTAAGTTCATTAAGTGTGTCGTGAACAATTGAGTCTAGTAATCGAGATCGAAGTTCAGTTACTTTTCCGAATCTATCAAAATTTTGATCAATTATTAAGTTCATTAAGTGTGACGTGAACAATCGAGTTTAGTAATCGAGATCGAAGTTCAGCTAATTTTTTGAGTCTATCAAAGCATTTGGTCAATTATTAAGTTCATTAAGTGTAACGTGAACAATCGAATTAAGTAATCAAGACTGAAGTTGTGACTAAAATCAGAAAAAAAAGAGTGAAAAGTGAGGACCAAGAAATGTAGTCAGTTAAGAGGTAGGTTAATCGATTAGACCGCGATTTGCAAACCGCCGTCTCATTTTCGCCCTGTTTGCCGCGAGTAGACTACTTTTTGCAAACCGCAGCCTAGTCTGTTAATTGGTTGGTTAACCTACCTCTTTACCGACCAAGTTGGTCAAATGGTCAGTTAACCTATCGGCTAAGAGGTGGGTTAGGTTAACCTACCACATAACTGAACAGTTAATATTTACTAAATTTGATCAGTATGGTAAGATAACAGACCATTTATAAGTAAGAATTTGAAGAATTAAGAAAGCAAGTTAACAGGTGGTTAATAGACTATAAAGTCAGTTAACCTACTTCACTTAGGTCGGTTAACTGACTAACTTGATAGTCGGTTCGTAGTCGGTTATCCTACCTATGTGCTTAAAATCAGATTACTCGCTGTCTAGAATAAGATTTTTTCAATGAATTAAGTTTACACTACAAAAATCATCCCAAAATAAGCAAAACTCATATAATTACATTTTAAACACATCAAAGAAACTCAAAATAAGATTAATTTTGGAATATCTTACCAATATCAAATGCATAAAACTTAGGATTTTGCCACATTTGAGAAGATGGAGAAGATGATGCTACAAATAAACAGAAGGAGCACCTGGAGAAGATTACATATACTAAAAATGAGTTTATTACAATAACCAAGGAATTTGATGGAAGGATTTTGAGAAATTTAGCCTAAAGTAGCTGTTGGTTTTCTTGAGGATTTTTCCGTCTTTTTAAATTGTTAGGTAATTTTGAAAATTTAGCAAGATAATAAAGATAATTTAGTCTTTGTATAAGGATTGATTTAAAATGAATTTATTTAAAATAAAAAAAATGATATTAACATTTGATGTTTGGACTTCAAATGGTTTGGACCAAAAAATAGTTAAAATTTGAACTTAAAAATAAATAATAAATTTGGACACCTTTAACATTTGGAATGGACCAAGATTTAAATGGACTTAAATTTATCTAATTGAATTTTAAAATAACTAACATGACTAGATGAGCACGTTTTTAAATAAATGGGTGAAGTCGTAGCGATATTTTTTTAAAAAATTAATTTTTTATAATAAGTTACAGAAAAATTCTCGATCATACAACATGAAATATAAACTTTACAATGATATAAAGATTGATCTAAACGGGCCTTGTTTTGACCGTCAAATATTAACTAGAAGGTGTCATCTATAAATAGAGAGCCTGGAATTTTTAGCAATAAAAAATTAGTAAGTGGGGCAAATTCCAAAATTATACTTACCACTTAAGGGCTATTTGATTGTGCTTAAAAAGACTAAGGAACAATGTGGATATAATATTCGTACAAATAACAATTAAACTAATAAAATAAATAAAAGAATAAAAGTGCAAATAAATGGACAATAAGGAAATAAGATTAGCAAAACACACCCCTAACCTATATATAAAGAACACCATCCCTGCAGTATTTCACAGTAGAAATACGGGGAACTACAAATTTTTATAGAGAAAGGTAAGAAATGAAAATCTTCAAAAATCGAAGAGTTTATCCCTTCTTTTGCAAATTCATGAAGATAAAATGATGAATACTTGAACTAACAAGTGATTCATCACATTTATGATCATGAAGTGCTGGAAAAAGAAGCTCATACTCAAAAATTAAAATTCTGCAAAAAATTGAGGCCATTAGTAGCATTAGAGAACAACACCGACATGGTACTAATAGCTTCATGGACTATTCTATCACAGAATCTAAAATTAGCAGAAACAAATGCAATTCTAGATAGTAACTCTTCTTCAAATCTAAAGTTAACTCATGAGTTGTCATTTTCCCTTTAATTCTAACTTATTTAACCCCAAAAATCTTTTATTTTCAGGTTCTAAAGCTGAAGGAAAACTTCATACCTATTGCGAGTAAAGTAAATTTGCACTTACGTGTTTTTACCAGCTATTCCATATTGTTTTATACAGGTTCTAATGCTTAAGTCAAACTTTTTTTTATATTTTATTATTGTTCTTGAAGATTTTAAAGAAATCATGCTTATAATTTGCTAATTTTTCTTAAATGATACAGCTTTAGTAAAATGAAAATCTACAAAATTTGATGGTTGCTTATGATTTTGGATATCTAAATCATGAGTTTAAGTTTATTTCATTAAGATTAGAAATTTGAATAATTATGTTATGGTTGAAATGGGATTAGAATTTAGTTTGGACGCTAAATTATGTCTTATTTTATGACTTAATCTTGCTTATGTTTTGTATGTATCTGAATCTCGAGTTTGAGTTGATTTTGTTAATATTAGAAATCATAAATTTTATTGCAGTACAGAAAGGTTCTATGATTAATATACATGAGTAAAATAGTGCTGGGAGAAATTAAACATGACCTAAACATTCCGTTGAAACTCTTTAATTAGATTTGTCGCTTTGCATGTGTCTAAAACTAAGGTGGCGTTCTGTTTGTATTTTATTTTGTATTTTCATTTTCGAAAATGTTTTGTATTTTGTGTTTTTATTTTTGTTTTCAAATTTGCTGAAAACGCGTTTGGTTTGTCATTTCTGAAAACTGTTTTTGAAAATGAAAAGCTGGAAAACAAGTTCTGTTTGAAATTTTGCAGAACACTATTTAAACTATTTTTAATTAATTTACTTGCAGAATACTACTAACTCCACTCAAATTTCCTTTCCACTAAAAATATGGTTACATGCAACACACTAATGTGAGCATTAAGAGTCTATATTAACACAGCTTGGTCAGGTTCGGAACTTGAGAAAGCTCTACTTCTATTAAAATTCAGAAAATGCAAGTTCTTTCAAAACCACCAGAGTCCATTTATCATTGCATTTTTTGAAATATAACAACAAGAATTCTCATTCAATTTTTTTTTGTAATGTTGATATTGAATTCAATAAAACTTTATTTAAACTAAGTTCCAAGTTAGGATAATTCTCAAAAAAAAAAAAAAAAAAAAAAAATCTTTATTTAGGCTTAGTTCCAAGTTAGGATAATTCTAAAAAAAATAATAAAAAAATAAAAAAAATAAAAACTTTATATTAAGCTTAGTTCTAAGTTAAGATAATTCTATTAAAAAAAAAAATTCACAAAATGCGTTTTCCGCGTTTTGGACATTTTTTGTCGAAATACACACAAAACGCCCAAAACGATGTTTCGGGCGTTTTCCGTTTTGTGTACAAAATTTTTTTTTTTTGTTTTCCAAAATGCGTTTTCGAAAATGGTAAAGAGAACGCGTTTTTAGCGTTTTCGAAAATAAAAATAGAAAACGACCTCAAAACAGCAAAGAGAACGGGGGCTAAGTTTTTTAATGACTTTATGAAAAAAAATCAACTTCTATATCTTACCTTAACATTGAAATTATGGGTATTAAACATGGAAAACTTGCATTTGGATCACTAGAACTAAGAGAGAATTATTAACATGATAAAATATTTTATTCTTAGTCTCTTTATGTTAAATTTTGATTGATACAACATGTTATGATAAACTTGAGTAAATGATTATGTAACAACCCAGAAAATTCGTATTTGGGCTTATTATTTAGAAAGTTGGATTCAAGTATTTACTTGATAATTAGCCAATTTCATGTTTTGTATGATGAGATAGTAAGATATGATGTTTGAATTCAATTAGATTGAATTTCATAGTTGAGGACTAAGTTGAAAATTTTAAAAAATCCTATTAATTACAGTTTTGTCATCATGATAAACATGACTTTGGGATCATTTAGTGTAAATATGTAGTGATCTTTAGCCATTGCATGTTATACCATTTTATAGTTCATGTTGAGATCTAAGTATTGATATCAAGTTTGATCATAATCGTAGTCAAGAAGTGCTTCAAAAATCGAACTAAAGTTGCATGTTAGAAATAATTGAAATGCTGAAATTCATCAAATTTTTCCTAAAAAGTATAAGTTGGTGGTCGAGTAGCCATGTTTGAGAGGATTGTACGAATAATATGTTAATCCAGTGTCTTTGCATGTTATACTATCTTATAGCTCATAATGAGATCTAGGTGATGGTATCAAATTCGAGCACAATTGAGGTCAGGAAGTGCTTTAAATATTGAGTTGAAGTTGTATACTTAAAATTGTAAAAGTGCTAAAAAAATTCAGAAAATTGGCAAAGTATGGAAATCCAGTTGAGTAACCATTTTTGGACGAACGGTACGGGCTATAGAATGGTCCATTTTTTATGCATTTGTAGTCATTGCAGAGTTTGAAGTATGGAATTTCCAACGATATAAAGAGTGACCTAAATGAACTTCGTCTTGACCTTCAAATATCGACCCGAAGGTGGCACCTTGAAAAGGAAAATTGGAAATTTTTAGTAATATAATAATTGGAAGGAGGGACACTTGTCATCCCACCATTCTTTCCTTAAGGGCATGTTTGTGAAATCAAATTATTTTAGTTAGAAGCAATTAATTATCAAGAGTTATGGGGTTTAAATAATAGAAAAGAGAATTTTGGGAACTTATTTTCAATTATACAAGGACCAAATCATGCCTTTATGAAAGTGTAAGGGCTTGTTTACCGATATATCATATATGAATCTATTAAAATTTATTTTAAGCCCCATTTTCTTCCTCAAGTTGGTGGAACCAAAAAGATGAGAGAAAGAGGCCGAAAATTGAGAGGAAGAAGGAGAAGAAAAGAGGAAAAAGAGAGAGGGAAAATGTAGAGATTGCCATCAACCGAATTGTGTAGAAAGAGGTATTACGTGGGCTTTGGTTACCTTTTTCAATTTCTTAAGGTAAGCAAGAAATCTCCTCTTGATGTTTGAGATTTAAATTGATAAAATTGATTGTAGGAACTTAGATGATTGTTTTAAGGGAAGAAAAGCTAATTTTTATTACGAGATTTCAGCATATATAGGGGTACAAACATGGCATATTTTTTGGGACTAAAGGATCAAAAACCATCATTTATAAGTTAGAAGGTGAGTAAGATTTGATTATATATTGTTGATGTTAATTTCTCATATGGTGGTGAACTCTTTTGTGTAATTTATGCTAATTTACTTGGTTTTTGTTGATGGGTATTGATTTGATGAATATTATGCCAAGATTTAGGTTAAAATTGCAAGTTCTTTCTAGGTGTTTGATTAAATGTGTGAGTGAAGTATGTCTTTACAAGTACTAATGGAATTCTTACATATATGTTGTAAGTTTTGCTTAAGGAGTATGAATATGTAAAGATGGAAATTTGTAGGAAGTTTAAAATTGATGATTAAGATTTAAAGTGACTCGAAATGGTTATTTCATATTGGACTTGTTATTCATTTAGATCTGATTTGTTGTCAAAAATATTGATTTAGTTGGAGTTTGGATACTAGATTAAGTTCTATTTCATGATTGAATCATGTTTATGATATACCTATACCAAAATCTTAATTTTTGGAGTTGGACATAAATTTGAAGATTCATAGTAGCAAGAAAAGGGATTTAAATTTGAGTTTGGAGATTTAATGATGGATAGAATCTTGAAAGAAGCTGGAAAAGAAAATCCTGCAGCATGCTATTAGAAGCCTTTTGCAACTTGTTGGTTTGGTTTAGAATAAATGTATAATTAGATAGTGTATGAATATAATCTTGAAGTTTTCTCATATATTTAAATTTGAAGCCTTGATCGTTATGTAAAATAATGTCGTAATTGTTGTTTAGATTTAAATATTTTATGTCATTTATGAGACCCCTTATGTGTGTGTGGCATGATTAAACATGGGTTAATAATAATAAAAAAAAAAGATGACATCTTTATGTGTTCCAGTATCATTTGTTAATAAAGCATGATGATCTTATGCACGTATAAATGCTCTTATATCTAAATGATGATTTTTAGGAATGTCAGTTAGGTGAGGATTTATTGAGCATTTTGATGATCCGAATATTATTTTTGCTCCATCAAAACAATGGTATAAAAGAAAAACGATCACATTTGAATTTCAGTAATAGGATTCTAGAAGCCTCCTGCAACCTATTTTTCAGTATAATCCAATAACTTCTAGAAGCCATCAACATTTGAAATGTCTAACATTGTTCATGGTAAATATACATGTTAGAGCATAATATGAGATTATGTGGTTTCAAGTTGAACAAATGAAGCACTTAGAAGTTTTGACTTCATGTGATTCAAGTGTTGATATTATTATGAGTTCTTACGTGTAACTCTTTTGCAAAATCTTAGATGTATTACATTCATTCATAATACATGATTTCACTTTTGAAGCATGCACGTGGGATTAAGAATTATATCTGAAAAAGTGCATTCATAGGAATAGAACTCTAATAGTTAAGTTGATATGATCTAGAGTCCGAACACAAGCCCGAGTAAGGACTCATTGATTGTGGAAGAAGGGTCGATGACTCGATTTCGAGCCAAGAAGGTCAAAGAAGCAATGGAAAATGTTGTGCAAGAAACTATGGACAAAAATGTGTTCTTGGTAAGCGAAGGAGCAAGTTTCAAGTTGGATTTGAGTCCGGAAGCCAAATGAATAAACTTGATTGAAGTAGAAGAAGTTTGGGACCAAATCGGAGAACTGCGCAATCCCACAACATGAAGAGCCGGCGATCATGCGATGGTGGAAAAATCCAAGTAGAGGCAAAAAGGGTTCTCCAAGCGATAGCGGCACTTCCTACCATGCAATCGCGTGGTTTCAATCGGGAGGGCTTGATCTCCAAACTCAAATTGAAATCCCTTTTCTTACTACTAGGAATCTTCAACTTTACGTCCAACTCCAAAAATTAAGATTTTGATATAGGTATATCTAAACTTTATTTTGTCACTTTAATCTTTAAATTTCAAAATTTCTAAACTAGTTTAATTTTATTTTGGCTAGACGAAGCACTCAGTGAATTAAATCATTAACGTGACATCCAGCTCTACTTTCTCAATCCCATTAATTAGTTTAAACTATAATTGCATATATTATGTAAATTTACGTGATTTATATGCTTTGATGCATGAGACAAGATTGGACTATCTCTTATGAGATAAAAACGAGAAATTGATGTTGTTCTGCGTGTCATAACTTATATGCTTTATTACATGAGACAAGACTACTTATACCCTACAATATGAATAACCTATAAGTATATGTTCAATTGTTTTGTAAATTAAATAGTGGCGATAAGTCTACTGAGTATTTCTTCGAAATGCTGATTCCATTATTTTAACAACATTTGTAGATTTTGGGGACCGTGGTGAATGAAGGGTAGTGGTGGAAAATTAATAAATAAAGCTATTTTAAAAGTCACGTTTTGTGAACTTTGTTAATTTATTATGTCATTACTTTTCTTTGAAACTATAGACTTAGAATTCTTTAGGACTTGTGGACTTCATTTGACTTAGTTACCTTTGAAATTTTCGAATAATAAATGTGATGTTTAAAAATTTAGTTAACTTCTGCAATAATGTTTGTTCAAAATTTAGTTTTAAAGGACAACGCGATGTTCCGGGTTTACAGAACTCAGGGCGTTATAACATGGTATCAAAGTGGGTCTATGTTTCTGTAAACTTACAAAATTTTTGAAAAGATTTTTAATGAAATAGTAATAAATAATATTTTTAATGACTTTTGCAACTGCCATCATTCCATTCGCCGACTCCGAAGGTAAAGAAGTTTATCATGATGTTTATTTTTATTTCGAATACTTGAATAAAAAGATGTTCTGAGATTTAGACGAGAAAGAATGAGAAAATTTGCATTCAAAATAAATAGAAATAAAAACGAGTTTTGAGCATAATGAGAATTAGTATGATTTAAAAGATGTTTCATAAAAAAAACTTCCTTGAATTTAAATGAATAATACTATTGAACTTGACTTTACATAATTGCATATTTTTAGACATGGCACCTTTCAAGAGGAATCAACAGAAGGAGTTTGATCTAGTATACGTGAGATATTTATCGTACAGAAAGATACCTATCGAAGGTATATCAGACCTTGTACGTAGCTATTACGTCATGCATCACGACGCCATAGCTAGTGGCTTTTAAGATGACTGACACGTAGTCCATTGGTCACTTCTTATCGACCTTCTTAGAAGAGCAACGAGACTTAGCAACCGAAGAGGAGCCACATGAGATACCGGACGTGAAGAGACATCTAGGAGAGAACGTAAGCTTCCAGACAGTCTGTGATGAATTTGTCATGCGTTGGGAACAATATCGAGCCCCTAATCCGGCACCTACACCAATTGTAGTAATCATCTTACGACGAAGAAGAGCCAGTTGAGATACCTGACGCTAAGTCAGGCACGTATGACTATACTCCTGATTCACCAGGTTATACCTCTAATTCACTGAGTGTTACCCTGGGTGCACCAGATTATACCCCTGGCACACCAGGATTTGTCTCTCTCACATCGCCTTCAATGGCGTAGGATTTATGATAGTTTTCTTAGCATTGTTTAATGTTTTTCCATTTTCAGTATTGACGTTTCTATCGATTGTATCCTCATTTGAAGGAATTTTGAATTATTAATGAAAGAGATGAATATTTTTTCCCGTCTATACTGGACTTGATTATATGTTATGTTTGGTTCATGAAAGTTTTATCGAGAAGTTACAAACATATTTTGTTTCAATTTTTAAAGGATATGGCAAGACATGCTAATATGAGTACAATGGACCGTCCTACATCCGAGCAGGGGCCCCACGACCCAATCCACTATCATCAGGGGACCTACTTCAGGCCATGCAGGATTTGAGGTAGTCCTCGACAGGCTCCTTAGTACTGATCATCGAACAATTCAGGAGGAATCACCCGCCCAATTTTGATGGTGGGAATGGTCCATTAGCCTTGGAGGATTGGTTGCAAATGATTGAGAAGACTTTCAGGCATATTTCTTGCCCTGAAGATAGAAAGATTTCATTTGCAGAGCTTATGGTTTTTTGGTAGGGCCGGTTTTTGGTGAGAGTCTGCATCGCGAACTAGAACTGAAGAATAGCAGACAACTTTGACTTGGGATGAGTTCAAGGATAAAATCAAACACAAATTATTCCCACAAGCTCTACGATGTCGTAAGGAGATCGAGTTTCTAAGCTTGATTCAGCGAGAAATGGACATTACTAACTATGAAAGGAAATTTCAAGAGCTATCACGATATGCTCCACATCTGGTGGAGACTGAAGCTAAGAAAGCACGTCGATTTGATAGAGGCTTGTGCTCAAAGATCACACTAATTATTTGCTCGCACAAATTTCCCACCTATCGAGAAGTTCTGAGGAAAGCTCAAGTTGTAGCTTACACTGGAATAAAAATCGACAATCGGCGAAATCAAAACAACTCGAGATTCCAGGATAAAAGGAATTGGCGTGGTTCAAATCACAATGCCGGCCAAAGGTCAAGGGACTAACTACATACCACCATGTCCCAAGTGCTAGAAGATGCATAAAGGAAAATGTCATAAGGCAAGGAGTTTGTTACAAGTGTGGCCATCCGGGCTACTTTGTACTAGATTGTCGTATTCTACTTTCTTAGGGTTCCGACCGGAAGAGGAACATAGATCAAAATAGAAAGGGGAAGGCCAAAGTATTTTCCATGGATATCGTCGAGGACTCTGACGTGATTGCAGGTATACTAGTTATTTTGGTATTCGTGTATCTATCCTTCTTAGTTTTATATACCACGCACTTCTCAAATTGATGACATTAACATGATAACAGGCATATTATATGTTTATGGTATTCCCGTATGAGAATTTGAGGTTGTCTAAATTTTAAAATGGACTGTCACAGATGTGTCTGGACAGTAACCAGTTAACAGTAATTCGTTAAGTTTGTTTAGCGCAGTACCAGATGAATCTTGCTCAGACAGATTCGTCTGGATAGTAAAACGTAAACAATCAGAATAAATTGTGCGGAATAGTAAATAGACAAGAACACATTAATTTGAGCTTAACGTGGGAAAAGCCCTAATAGGGAAAACCCACGGTTCTCATCCTGCGAACAAAAACAAATCACTATATAAGGAAAAAGTTTACACAGATCAATCTAAATTACAGGATAAATCTACGCATAGACTTTATCAAATATCCAAGAAATAGATCACTCCCTCATCCTTCTGTGACATGTAATGTGAGCTGGCGTCCCACCACTCTTCAGTAGTTTTCTTTGACTCTGCAACACTTTTCAGCAACACGAACTCCCGTTCGATCTTGATCCAAACCTCCTGTTGGATCTTCACGCTGAAATTCTTTCCTTCTCTAAGTGATTGAATCCTCCTCCCGGACTATTGAAGTCACAACACAATTGAAGCTTTTTGTATTTGCACCACACGAAAATTAAGCTTCAAGACTTCTAAAGTGGACGTGTATTTTTGTAAGCACCACACGGATTTTTGATTCTACACGTCGCAAGAAAAACGTCCGTTTTTCTTCTCTTTATAGTGCAATTAGGTTTTTCTTGATTCCAAAGTTTTCCTTATTGCATAATATCTCTACTACCTGCAAAACATGGTAGAGATAATTAGTAAAAGGTAAGATAGTTATCCTTAAATAACTCTTACCATGAATAATGATAATGATAAATCATAGAAGATCTTATCATTTATCAATCAAGTGATAAACCTTGATATTTATCACCATATTTTTTACCAACAAAAGATTCTCTCTACTCAAGATTTTTGACCTCATAATCTTACCATATGCAAAGATAAGGTTGAAATATTCTTGACCATATTAAGAAGATACTTACCATATCTTGGATATACTTGAATGTCAAGAATAATCACAAAATATATCATCAAGATAATCACATCAATATTTCGAGATTATGATCAATATTTTCGAGATTATGATCAAATCAATATCACTATTTTCTTGATCATTATCTTTCCAAAAATATTTTTCTCGAAAATAAATATTTGCATAATTTAATCAAGTTTCATTAAATTACACATTCGTGAAAAATAGGAAATGCCAATAATATAAAATTAACAATCTCCCCCTTTGGCTTTTTCTATTTTTCCGAAACCAATCATCTTTTTATGATCACAAGAAATCAACAAGCTCCCCCTATCAAAAATCTCCCCCTCAAGATATGCATCAAGACAAACACAATTAAGAAATCAACACATAGAGAGCATAAATAAAAAGGTGATATCCAAAATGCTACTCCCCCTTTTCGGTGAAAGAGGAGAAGCTAAAGTATCACAAAACCTGCATTAAAAAGTTCACAATCTAAAGTCGAATAGGAGAAAAAAAGTGTTAAGTCAAAACATGATAACAATGTTTTCAAATCATTGAAAATAAGTAGATGAGACTGGCAGGGTTGAGATCAGTCTGGAGTCTTCCTTTGCTTCTTAGAGGCAGGGAGCTTCTTGGCTGCAACCTTCCTCTTTTCTTTGGCTTCCACATGAGCCACATTTATCGAAGACCCACCAAGTAACTGATCAAGCGTGTCTTCAAGACGTTTAACACGCACACTGAGTTCAGATATGTCTGCTTTCATCCCAGCATCCCCTGCTTCCTGCTAACTAAGTCTGGCATCTTTATCAGCTGAATTCTGATTTCCAGCAGTAGTCTCATCCATAACCTGCTTCTTGTGACCTGTCAGCTTCTCCAGAGTCTTTCTGCATCTGGCCATGTTTAACACTTTGGGGGTGATCACTAGATCATCTTCCAGTGTTTGGATACCCTGATCATTCAAAAATTGTGAAATAATCCAAGGATAAACCAACAGATAATTATTCCCTTGTCTAGGACCACTTCTCGAGACCCTTCCAATGATAGAATTCCAGATTCGGGTAGCAAGGTCAATATTTCATTTGGTCCCCAACAGAAAAAGAGATCTAGCAAATTCCCTCTTAAAACTCGAGTCATGGATGAGTTAATCAAAATTCTCCTTTACAATTTTGTGAAGTATTTGATACTTCTTTGACATTTCTGACCTAGGCAATTGTTTTAACCTCTTCACTGGCCATGTGATCTTTCCCCCCGACAACTCCATAGCAATTTCATCATTAGTGGCTTCCATAGATTCGTCCTCATCAGCCACATCGTCATTAAGTCCTAACCATTTTCTAAGTTCTTTTGCTAAAATCTTAATTAATTGTCCTCTAACAAAAAGTGAAGTGGTAAAAAGGCATTTTTTGGAGTTATAGTCAATGGGGATGTTGGCATAAAATTCCTTGACCAGTGTCTCATTAATCTCCCCCTTACAATCAGTCAATTTTTTTCAATCCAAAGTGTGACACTATATCATCAATCTCAAAGTCATCAAATTCACCTACAGTTACTCTAGACTTATAATGCAACTGTTTACCTGAAATATGTTTTTGGAAATCAGTGTATGCCTCAGACGACCAAAATTTGAAATTGAAAGGGGTAAACATACCTTTTGCTGTCTGCATGGGGGTGCAGACAAATGAAGAAACATCAAACCTAGATCTCACTAGACCCGCAGCCGTGCCACCCTTTTTCTTCTTCGAACTCACAGTGGCTACTATCTTTTGTTTTCCTTTTCTGTCTGAAATAACAGATTCTTTCTCAAACTCTTCTTCCAACTGCTCAGACTCGTCTTCATCCTCAAATTCCTCTGGCTCTTCTGGTGGTACATCATCCTCAGATTCTTCTGCTACATTATCTTCCCCAGATTTGTCAATCTCCCCAGATTCTTCCTGCTCCTCTGGTTTGTCCATTTCATCACCAGATTTTGTTTCACCCGATTCATCTCCACCTTCTTCATCTCCTATTGTCGCATCTCTTGCACTTCTCATGGCAGCAAGTCTTCGTGCTCCCTGCAGTTCACTACGAATATCTAAGGGAGAGATATGGCTGGACCCAAGATTACCTGAGATGGGTGCCAAATTTACGCCCATGCTTTGTGGAGTAATAGGCGTGTTCCTGCCTATTTGGGCCATGAGGGGAGCGGGTGTAGGAGTAGTACTTGCGGTGAAGAGCGAGGTCGGAGTTGGGATGGTGCCGGTGGGCGGTGCAAGTACAATGGCGCCGCTTGGAGTCCCCATCCCCGATGGGTCCGGTTGAGATGATTCTTCAATGGCACCGCTGCCTCTGGTGACTCTCCTCCTTCCAGTTTGCTTGCTTCGAGCCATGTCTTGGAATGGGTGGAGAATTTTGAGCGAGAGGAAGACGAAAGATAGGGTTTTTGGCGAGAGGATTTGGGGCTTTCAGATTTTGGAACACGGGCTTTTAAGAAGAAGTGTGAGGGTTTTTGGGGTTTAAGAGGAATTCTCATAGGAAATGAATTAGAGTTTATTATGGTAACTATAGAATCCTGATTCTTGTCAACTTCCCAAAAAAAAATAGATAAGTATAGAAACAGAATATGTTGAGAATTAGGAAACAAAAAAATTACCAAAAATTGGGCTCCACAATCAACTGACTTGTTCTGCAAGGTTTGCACATATTAGCCCACGATATACTGCCTTAAAAATAAAGATTTTCAGAATAAAATCTAAAAATCGTGAATAAGAAAAATCTAAATGCATATGTATACTTGAGACACGTCTGAGCACTTGTTGGCATCTGTTAAGTCAGATATATCTGGCAGTAGACAGTCCACCACGAGCATGATTATGTTGATTAATGTGTGATCCGAGCAATCCTTAGTCATCCACATATTGCCAAAAATCATATGATTTCCCTGACTTATCGATTTGTCACCGTAATGCACAATAAGACCGATCAAAATCTATAGAAAGTGCATTTTCTCAGATCCAGCTTGCCGACTTTTTCTATATAATGGCAATGTCTTTTGGAGGTGGAAACAGCTTCACACAATCCCCAGAAATTATCTTACAGTATGTTCCCCTTTAGGTTAGAAGAAGGGTATGAACTTGGCTTGAATTGGTAGATTCACACAATCCCCAGAAGTTATCTTACTAAGTTTTCTCCTTACTTCTACAATATTACCACATTTATCTCAATTCGTCATATTTTGAAGCTAAAGGGTATGAACTTGGCTTGGATAGAAAGCCTTCTTTTCCACTAGCCCTGCCCTTGGATAATAAGAAAAATGCGTGCAATGGTATAAGCAAGATTTAGATCATAGGTCTACACACAGAATATGAAATCTCATCCAGTAACCACCATATGACATAGACAGCAGTGACTTATCCTTAGGATTGTCCAAATTTGAGTGCTAGTTAAATTCATCCGGAGACATGTTGACTGCTATTAGCCAGACGTATCTGTCTCGTTATTAGCCACAAGCACTCAGATATATCTGCAAGTAAAAACATGATCTACGTAGTATAAAAATATGATAACTTAAATACGTGCAATAAAAAGAACGAAAAGAAAAAAAAAACAATTTAGTTTTATTTTTATTTTTTATTTTTTTTTTTATTTTTTTTATATAAAATATGCATGTTCCTATTCAGAAGGAGGTGATACTCCGATTTGTTTCCTAAGGCTTTCAAATTTGACAGTATCGAGGGCCTTAGTAAACAAATCTGCCAGCTGTAGATCAGTCTGTATGTGCTCCAGATTGATAATCTTTTGTTTCACCAATTCTCTGATGAAGTGGTGTCTGATGTCAATATGTTTTGTTCTGGAGTGCTGGACTGGATTCTTTGAGATATTGATGGCACTGGTGTTGTCACAATACATAGTGGCTTGTTTTGTAGAGATTCTATAGTCTTCCAACATTTGTTTCATCCACAGGAGTTGTGTACAGCAACTCCCAGCTGACTCAGCTTTGGCTGTGGATAGTGACACTGAATTTTGCTTTCTACTTAGCCATGCCACCAAATTGTTCCCAATGTAGAAACATCCTCCAGATGAACTCTTTCGATCATCCACATTCCCAGCCCATTCTGCGTCTGAAAAACCAGCAAGATTGGCAGTGGTATCTCTTGTAAACCAAATTCCGTAATTCAACGTACCGCTTACATATCTGATGATTCTTTTCACAGAAGCAACATGAGATTCCTTAGGTTTGGCTTGATATCTTGCACAAACTCCAACACTGAAGGATATATCTGGCCTACTGGCAGTAAGGTACAGAAGACTTCCAATCATACTTCTGTAAAGGGATGGATCTACATCCTTACCACTTTCATCATTTGAAAGTTTTAGAGTAGTTGCCATGGGAGTTCTCATTGCCTTTGCATCTTCAAGTCCAAATTTTTTCACCAGATTTTTACGTACTTTGCTTGAGATATGAATATGCCAGATTCATCCTGCTGTACCTGCAAACCAAGAAAAAAAGTTAGCTCACCAACCATACTCATTTCGAATTCTCTTTTCATTGTATTTATAAATTCATTAATTTTGGACTTAGATGTAGACCCAAATACTATGTCATCAACATATATTTGAGCTACAGTTAGTCCAGGATTTAGATGCTTAATGAAAAGAGTTTTATCAGTTTCTCCCCTTTTGTATCCGTTGCTTAGCAAGAATGATGTGAGCATTTCATACCAAGCTTTAGGGGCTTGTTTCAACCCATATAATGCCGTTTTGAGTCTAAAGACATAATTCGGGTGAGATGGATCTGTGAAGCCTTGAGGCTACTCCACATAGGCTTCCTTATTAAGTACACCAATCAGAAAGGTACTTTTGACATCCATCCAAAATAGTCTGAAGTTGATGTAGCAGGACACAGCTAGCAACAGCCTGATGGATTCCAGTCTGGCTACCGGAGCAAATGTCTCGTCAAATTCTATCCCTTCAATCTGGGTATAGCCTTGAGAAACAAGTCTGGCTTTATTTCTTACCACATTTCCTTGTTCATTTGACTTATTCTTGAAGATCCATTTGGTTCCAATTATATTACCTTCTTTAGGACGTGGAACCAGCTCCCAGACATTGTTTCTTTCAAATTGGTTAAGCTCCTCCTGCATAGCTTGTTCCCAGTGTTCATGTGTCAAAGCTTCCTTGACATTTTTTGGCTCAATTTGAGACATATGACAGATGTTACTCATCTCAGCAAATTTTCTTCTGGTCACATTTTTCTTAGACATATCAGTGAGAATGTTGTCAGTGGATGTGCCTTTTGGATCCTAGCAGGTGGTAGTCTCGATGCTTCTGATTCAGCAATATCAGGTGTATCTGGGTCATCAGATTCGTCTCGATCTGCAGATATTACTGGGTGCCCAGATTCATCCTGATCGGATTCTTCAGTATTATTGAGACTTCCAGCTTGGTGTTGTTCTTCTTCTAATTTTTCGCTTCCAGCTTCTTCTTTTGGTGGAATTTCCAGTTGATCACCATCTGCTACCTGTAAATCCAAATTTACAAAATTAGTATCATCCACTTTCACATTAATTGACTCAAGAACAGTTTGGGTTCTTAGATTGTAAACTCTATAGGCCCTACTATTTTCAGTATAACCCAAAAATATTCCATCATCCGATTTTGAGTCAAATTTTCCTAGGTGTTCTCTATCTTTCAAAATGTAGCATTTACTTCCAAAGGCATGAGAGTAATCAACCCTAGGTTTTCTACCCTTCCAAATTTTATATGCAGTTTGGTTTGTTCCAGATCTAAGCATGACTCTATTGATAATATAATAAGCAGTGTTTATGGCTTCTGCCAAAAATTTCGTGGGCAATTTGTTCCTATTTAGCATGACATGAGCCATCTCTTGTAGAGTTCTATTTTTCCTTTCCACCACTCCATTCTGTTGAGGAGTCTTTGGGGATGAGTACTCATGCTTGATCCCATATTGGATACAAAAATCAGCAAACTCGGAGTTTTCAAACTCTCTTCCATGATCACTTCTGATCCTTTTGACTCTTACCTGTTCATTGGCCTTTTCATTGCTCAATTTCTGAAAAAGGTTAACAAAAAATCCAAAGGTATCAGATTTATCCCGAATAAACATGACCCAGGTGTATTTGGAGAAATCATCAACACACACATAAATATACCTCTTACCACCAATACTTTCCTTTTGGATAGGACCCATCAAATCCATGTGAATTAGTTCAAGTATATGAGAGGTATTAACAGATGTACCTGATTTGTGTTGACTTTTGATTTGCTTACCCTTTTGACAATCACCACAGATTTCATCTGGAATATTGTTTATGCTGGGTAAGCCTCTCACAGCTTGTAGTCTGGTTAGTTTCATGAGATCATGATAGTTTAGATGCCCTAATCTGTTATGTCACAGTTTCTCATTTTTGGTCTTAACAAAATTGCAAGTTTCGTGACTCTCAAGTGTATAACATTTGTCTCTAGATCTAATTCCGTTAAAAAAACACACTATTTAACTGTAAGACCGCTTTTCATTTTTACGTACAATTTTAAATTTCACGTAATATTCTTGTGAATGTTATTATAAATTTTGGATTTATGATCTTTAATGTCTATAATTGAAATTATTTTTGTAGTGGAAGGACTTGGACGCCGTCTCAATCAATGTACCAATTTGAAAGTTTATAAATTGGTTATTTTAATTATTTACGTGCAATTCTATGTGATTAATTATTTTATTGCCTAAACGTGTTATTTTCTATTTTATTATGCTAATTTGAAACTTGGGGGGGAAGTTTAGTGACAATCGAGGGTAAATAGAACTTATAGACTTACTTAAACAAAAGAGGAGATTTGAGGGACTGATTTGCAAATTTCAAAAGATTAAAAACTTAACCCTAACTTAATTAACTCACTCACTAACGCTCTCTCTCTCTCTCTACGCGGTCTCTCTCTCTCTCTCACCCGACACCTCTCTCTCTCTCTCTCGACTCCCTCTTCACGTCATAGCCACCTCCACTCTTCCCCGGCAACTACCGCCGACTGCCACCCCCCATCACGGCAAGCCTCCTTTTTCCCTTCCCCTCTCACACACTCACACACACGAAATCGAGCCAACCCGTCCCTTGGTCACTCACACACCCACGCACGCGGGTTTGCACACACACACATAAACACATTCATATGTTGAATTGTATCTATAGGTTGATGTATAAATGGAATTTAATGTAAGTATATATGTAACTTCACAATTTTCAGGTTTTAATTTTGTTTGATTTTCGAAATTTACCATAAATTAAGGGTTTAGTGATGTTTATGATTGTGAGTATTGATGTATGGGAATGTGTATATTATTATGTATGTATGTATTCATATTATATATGTGAAATTTCTAGATTTCAATTTAATAGCTTAAAATGCAATTTTATGTATTAATTTCAAATCTGGGAATTTTATGATGATACTAATATCTATAAATATAGATATCGAATGTATGTAACCTTCAGATTTTAGATGATAATATTATTTAATTGACTTTCTACTGGTTCAATGTTGATTTTTATGGAAATTTTCAAATTTGGGGATTTCAAATAATCAGGTTGTTTAAATTGAATTTTAATGTACATTTTTATTATAAGTGTTATTTTCAGATTTATGAGCAATTAGAACGCTAATTGAAATTGCCCATGTGACAATTAAGTTGTGATAATATTGAGTAGTTTTGATTTTTGAATAATTTGATAAATAAGATTTCGATGTTTCTTACCCTTGAATTTGAACACTTATTTCGAATATGATAGTATATGTGTGTGACATGAGTTAAGGACAAGTTTGAGTTAATTTTGAGTCTAATAGGATTGTTAACCTCAGTTATGAGTTTTGTTTATAATATTGAATAGGATGATAAAGGTGTTTGTTTCAAATCTAAAGTAATACCTTATTTATAAATGGATATAATTAGGAATTTTGGTACATTGACGTCTCGGGCATTCAAGACTTTTCCACTTGGAAATTCAGAAACGGTAAATACTAAGAACTTCAGGTAAGTAAACTTCCCCTATTTTCATTGAAGTTAAATGTTTAAGGTGAAATTAATGGGCTTAAATTATATTCTCGAAATTTATTTACTTGTGGTGCCTTCTATGAACTTTATACATGTATGTGGTATTAAGTGAAGGTTTAAGCATACATGTTATCATGTCGTTACATCGTCCAACATGCATTTTCATTGAGTTGGGGAAGTCAAAACGATTTTAAATGAAGAATGTGGTAAGTTTAAGTTTTCTCAAAATGCATGTATCCCAAGTTTCAAGAATAAATTGATGTACTTCTATGCCATGAAAGGTGTGAGTGGGAAATGGGGCGCGGGAGACCGGCGTACCCGAATTAAATTGATGTAGCAGTGGTGAATATTAAACCGCTTTGCGGTGACGATTGCTTAACCGTTTGGCGGTGGCAAATATTAAACCGCTTTGCGGTGACGATTGCTTAACCGCTTGGCGGTGGCAAATATTTAACCGCTTTGCGGTGACGTTTGCTTAACCGCTTGGCGGTGGCAAATATTAAACCGCTTTGCGGTGACGATTGCTTAATCGCTTGGCGGTGACAAATATTAAACCGCTTTGCAGTGACGATTGTTTAACCGCTTGGCGGTGACAAATATTAAACCGCTTTGCGGTGACGATTGCTTAACCACTTGGCGGTGGCAAATATTAAACCGCTTTGCGGTGACGATTGTTAAACCGCTTGACGGTGGCAAAATTTTAAACCGCTATGCAGTGGAAAAGTGATAACCTTGTTCTGAATAAGGAAACGTGTCCACTGCATTCTGACTGGCTAGAAGATACACTAATTAAGCTCACGATTGAAATGAAGTAAAAGTCTTGAATTGAAATAAAAGTCTTGAAATGATGTGAAAGTCTTGAAATGAAGTTAAAGTTTTGGAAATGTTTAAGTGAAAGTTGGAAAGTCTGAAGTCTTGAAAAGTAAAGTAAATGAGGATAATTACTTTGAATGGTCTAAAGCATTTCATGTAATGAGCATGCATCACTTGCACAAAGTTTACTTACTGAGCTTTAGCTCACCCCAATCGCTTTCCAATATATTTCAGGTGATGAAAGCTAGATAAGACGAGGAGAGCAATTGGTGGCAGACTCAGGATATACTTGCTTCAACCTTTTAAATAAAGTCAAATTAGAATTTATTTCAATGTCTCATTAATTATTATTTAATTTATCTATAATTGATAATTGCTTGGTTGGAGTTAGTTTCGAATGAGTATCGTATTTGAGGTTAAATTGCCTCTTGTTGTATTTGTTAAAGTTTATTATTTGGAATTATATTGTTGAGGACTTTGGGATTCTTTTTGTAAAGGGGTTTGATGATGTTTGGGATTGAATGAGTTGAGATGCGTGTTTGGAAATGGTTATGATGTCTCTCTACGGGTTGGCTAAGTCCAATTTATAGAGTAGACTCTGTCTAAATTTCTGTAAGAATTTTATAATAGAAATGAAAATGTTAAGGTTTTAAATGATTTATTTTCCGCATTTAAGTAAAGAAAAGTTAACACGCCTAAGTGTAAGATTTCGAACTTGGGGTGTTACATTAACGGGTTAGACTTCTTGTCACAATTTAAAACCTTGCAATATTCTTTTGAAAATACGACAAGCAAGTTATCATCACATAGTTGTCCTACACTGATCAAATTTGCCTAAGTCCTATAACATATAAGACATTCTTAATTGTCTGGTGAGAAGTACGAAAATTTCATCTTTGTCTGCCTCGCCAGAGTCGTCTGGATTCGCATTGTTTGTCTTGAAGGCAATCCCTGGTGATTTGTCCTTCTTTCTTCGGGCCAGATTTAACTCATAGGTCATCAATGACCCTACAAGTTCCTCAACTCGCATGGTTGAAAGATCCTTGCTTTCTTCAATTGCTGTCACTTTTGCATGGAACCTGTATGGTAAAGATCTAAGGATCTTTTGTACAATCTTCTCATTTGAGTAGGTTTTCCCAAGTGCTTCAGCTGAGTTGGTGGGATCACTTAATCTGGTATAGAAGCTTTTGAAGTCTTATTTCTCATCCATAGACAGTTGTTCAAATTCTAAAGTGATCATCTGCAGCTTGGAGGTTTTGACAGCATTGGTTCCTTCGTTTGCGATTCTCAAAGCATCCCATGCTTCCTTGGCGGTCCTTAAAGAGGAGATGAGTCTGAATTGACCTGGATCAACCAAAGAAACAATAGTGTTAAGTGCCTTCGAATTCCAATTTGCATTAGCTAATTCATCTTCAGCATAAGCACTTCTAGCTATAGTTGTAACAGCACCTCCAGCAGTGACAGTGGGTGCTGTGTAACATTCAAGAACAGAAGTCCAACAACGTTCATCAATAGATTGAATAAAAATTTACAAACGGATTTTCCAATATGCATAGTTACTACCTGTTAACAGAGGTGGCCTAAGAGATGCAGAATTTTTCATTTCGACAACCGGATCTCACTTTCTAGAAGTGAACCCTCTCAATTACCAATTGAGAATTTAAGGTTGTCTAAATTTTAAAAATGGACTGTCACATATGTGTTTGGACAGTAACCAGTTAACAGTAATTCGTTAAGTTTGTTTAGCGCAGTACCAGATGAATCTTGCTCAGGTAGATTCGTCTGGATAGTAAAACGTAAACAATCAGAATAAATTGTGTGGAATAGTAAATAGACAAGGTGATGAGAATCATGGTAGGATTGACGGAAAGAACTACAATTCAAGCCAAAACAAGAATTCAAACAGGTTCGGAGAGCTTCAAAGATCAAAACAGGTCAAAATGGATCAGAACCAAATTTACGGCCGTAAGCTAGATTGTCACGGCCGTAAGTCATCCTCGGGTGGAAATTAAAGAGTTCCAAGATTTCAAAGTTACGGCCGTAAGTTTATGGTCACGGCCGTAATCCTTAAGCAGAAGTACAGTTACGGCCGTAAGGAATGTTGTCACGGCCGTAATTCCAAGATTTGCGGATTTTTATTTCCTTAATTATAGGATTAGATTTACCTTGTTTTGAACATTTTGTTTCCAATTAAATTAGGACTCTATTTTGATAGATTTTATCTATTCCCTAATTAGATTAGATTTTATTTAGTTTCCTAAGTAGACTAGGGTTTTTATTCTTGTTGCCTATATAAAGGCGTCTTCATTGTAATACAAAAACAGACTTTGATTATTGAATGAAATATATTGAGTGTTTTTACTCTCTAAAGGTGAGGATTCCCTTTAACTCGAACTTATCAAATATTGTGTAATATTTGTGGCGTTCAACAAATTGAACTTATCAAAGGCGTGGACAACCTTTGTGGCGTTCCCCCATTATGGTTCTTGTTTCCGCATCTTAACGAGTCTCGGGTTTAATATACCCCTGGTTCTTGCGTCGTGAGGCTCGGGTCGTAGTGTTACCGTCCGTTCCAACCTGAATTCGGAACTTTCCCGGCGTTCGTTCCGCGTGTCCGTCGTGATTCCCCAACTGGGATCTCATCACAAGGACACAATAATTTGAGCTTAACGTGGGAAAAACCCTAACAGGAAAAATCCACGGTTCTCATCCTGCGAACAAAAACAAATCACTATATAAGGAAAGAGTTTACACAGATCAATCTAAACTACAGGATAAATCTACGCATAGACTTTATCAAACATCCAAGAAATAGATCACTCCCTGATCCTTGTGTGGCATGTAATGTGAGCTGGCGTCCCACCACTCTTCAGTAGTTTTCTTTGACTCTGCAACACTTTTCAGCAACACGAACTCCCGTTCGATCTTGATCCAAACCTCCCGTTTGATCTTCACGCTGAAATTCTTTCCTTCTCTAAGTGATTGAATCCTCCTCCCGGACTATTGAAGTCACAACACAATTGAAGCTTTTTGTATTTGCACCACACGAAAATTAAGCTTCAAGACTTCTAAAGTGGACGTGTATTTTTGTAAGCACCACACGGATTTTTGATTCTACATGTCCCAAGAAAAATGTCCCTTTTTCTTCTCTTTATAGTGCAATTAGGTTTTTCTTGATTCCCAAGTTTTCCTTATTGCATAAGATCTCTACTACCTGCAAAACATGGTAGAGATAATTAGTAAAAAGGTAAGATAGTTATCCTTAAATAAATCTTACCATGAATAATGATAATGATAAATCATAGAAGATCTTACCATTTATCAATCAAGTGATAAACCTTGATATTTATCACCATATTTTCGACCAACACAAGATTCTCTCTACTCAAGATTTTTGACCTCATAATCTTACCATATGCAAAGATAATGTTGAAATATTCTTAACCATATTAAGAAGATACTTACCATATCTTGGATATGCTCGAATGTCAAGAATAATCACAAAATATATCATCAAGATAATCACATCAATATTTCGAGATTATGATCAATATTTTCGAGATTATGATCAAATCAATACCACTATTTCTTGATCATTATCTTTCCAAAAATGTTTTTCTCGAAAATAAATATTTGCATAATTTAATCAAATTTCATTAAATTACACATTCATGAAAAATAGGAAATGACAATAATATAAAATTAACACCGTATATGTCGTAAAAGATTTGGGTGCTACTCATTCATTTATAGCTAATGCATGCTTAATTGGACTAAATTTGATGGGAGAGACAATTTGTAGTATGTCAAGAGGAATTATTGACATTGATAAGATAGTCAAGGTCGTACAGATAGATCTCGATGGAACAATACTTGAAGCAGATCTGAATATTATTTTGATGAAGGACTTCAACATTATTCTAGGATGGACTAGATGAGTACTAACAGTGACGCTATCATATGTCATGAGAAAGAAGTCGCGTTTTGGAAGAACGTGGATTAAGTGTTCAGATTTACCGGTCGAAAGTTAAGGCACTTCCTCGCCTTATCTCGACATTGTAAGTAGAAAAACTACTTGTCAAAGGAAATTTTCATAGTTATCTGGTTAACCTTCAAGGCAGGACTTCAGAGGAGATCACATTCAAGTTAGTACCAGATGTGTGTAATTTCAGTAATGCATTTCCAAACAACCTAAGAGCAGAAAAGTTGTAAGCCAAATTCAAGAAATGTGAATTTTAGCTTGAGAAGATCGATTTTCTGGATCACATTGTCACAATCAATGGCATTGAAGTCGGTCATTCTAAGGTTGAGTCAATGACTAATTGGGCTACGCAATAAAAAATGCTGGTGATGTGGGATTAGCTAGATATTACCGACAATTCATAGATGGTTTCTCTAAGATAGCAGATCCCATGACACAATTGACATGAAAAGTTGTCAAATTTTAGTGGACAGTACGGTGTGGGCGAAGTTTCCCAGAACTGAAGAATAGACTTGCTTTAGCACCAGTGTTAATAGTACCAGATGAATCTGATGGCTTTGTTAGCTACATGGATGCCTCCAAACATGGATTGGGATGTGTATTAACGCAGAAGGGTAGAGTGATCGCCTATGCTTCAAGGAAATTGAAACCATATGAGAAGAATTACCCTACAGACGATCTAGAGCTTGCAGTAGTAGTGCACGCTTTGAAGATCTGCAGATATTTGTATGGGAGTAAATATGAGATTTACACCGACCACAAGAGTCTCCAGTACTTCTTCACTCATAAGGAGTTAAACATGAGACAACATTGATGGCTAGAGCTAGTAAAGGATTATAATTTGCACTATTCTTTACCACCTGGGTAAAGCAAATAAAGTTTTGGATGCATTGAGCAGGAAAGATACTGGAGAGTATCAACTTTGGGAATGGTACAAGACGTGTTGATTTGAGGTTTTTATAATTTGAGGATTGGAGGTCAAGCCCCATCAATCCAAAGTTGTAGCAAATTAGAAAATTTGACTGTTAAGCTAGATTTGAGAGGTAGGATTGTAACGGTTCAAGAAAGTGATAAGTTCTTGAAAAAGATCAGAACGAAAGTTGGAACTCGTAAGAGAGTAGGCTTCAAAATCGTAGCTGACAAAGCCCTTATATTCAAGGGTCGTCTTTGTGTACTAAAAGATAACCAAATCAGGAATGAAATCATGAAAGAAGCCATTCAGCACCGTATGCAGCTCATCCAAAAGGGATGAAGGTGTATCGTGACTTGCGAAATACATTCTGGTGGAGGAACGTGAAGGTAGAGGTGTCAATCCGGGTGGTCCGGGCCGGGTCGACCCGCCAATAAAAAGCCCGGTAACGACCCGCTTGAAAAAAAGCCCGCCCGCTAGGGGTTACGGGCCGGTTACGGGTCAGCCTGCAAATTTTGAACTACAACCTAGGCCCGCCCGCTGTCTCATGCGGGTCGCGGTTTGTTCTGATTTAGCCCGTATGAATAAAAACATAGATTTTTCATATTTATAGCAAATTTTTTGTCAAGTTTCTAAATACAAAATGATTAAAATGATAAATTCATATTTATACCATAAAATATTTACATAGAATTTAAAATTATAGTTTATGTTATATGAATTACTTCTAAATTTGCAAATTTAAATAAAATATAAACAAATAACAATTAAATGATAAATGTATTTCTAATTACTATTGTCAAAAAATATTATTTTTTTAGCTATTAGGGAGAAAAAAATAAGATTTTACTTTAAAAGTTGTATTAGAGTTTCTAGAAGAAAAGAGATTTTCAATATTACCATATTTAATAAAAACAGTTTATTTTTTTTGATTTTTACGGGCCAGCGGGTTAACCGCGGCCCGCGAATGTTTGACCCGCAAAACCCGCGGTTCAAAACTTCTTGACCCGTGAACCGCCCGCACGGGTCATGGGTCGGCCCGCGGTCCCGGGTCAATCCGGGCCGGTTTTAACGGGTCTGGTCGGCCCGTCCGTCTTGACACCTCTACGTGAAGGGTTGTATTGCAAGGTTTATCTCACGATGTATGACATGTCGACAGGTCAAAGTTGAACATCAGGGACCATCAGGATTGCTAAATCCTTTGGATAGAGCATAGTGGAAATGGGAGAAAATCTCTATAAATTTCGTAACGGGCTTACCAAGATCAATGAAGAGGCATGACACCATTTGGGTTATTATAGACCAACTTACGAAGTCAGGCCACTCAAACGACTCTTAGTGTGAACCGGTTGGCTCAAATTTATGTCAGAGAGATCGTTTGAATCCATGGAGTTCCACCTTCCATTGTTTCACATAGGGATCCGAGATTCACCTCAAAATTTGGAAGAGCTTACATACTGCTATGGGCACTAAATTAAATTTTAGTACAACTTACCATCCCTAGACAGACGAACAGTCTGAGTGCACTATTCAGACGTTGGAGGATATGCTAAGGGCTTGTGTTCTACACCTCAGCGGCAATTGGGAGACTCACTTACCATTGATGGAGTTTGCTTATAACAATAGTTTTCAAGCTACCATTGAAATGGCACCATACGAAGCATTGTATGCGCGAAGACGTCGATCACCAGTCTATTGGGATGAAAATTGTCTAGAGGAAGTTGTTGGATCTAGAATCAATTTCATCTAAGCTCCGTCTTTATAAATACTAGGGTAATAATACTCTACTAACTTCATCTTATTTCTTGGATCTAACATTGTTGCTACAACCAAAATCCCATCAATTTCACTCCAATATTTGTTAAACTTTTCAATCATGCCAGAAGCATCAATTGAATTTCCACATAGAAGAAGTCAATCATACAATGACAACTTTATTTGACAAATATTTGGAAAGAAAAAGATTTGATGTTGGATACTTCGTCCCACAAAATAATTCAGTAAACTCAAAAATCTTCTAACCTCTTACAAATTTTTCCTCCAAATCTCAGAAGCCGTCAATTGAATTTCCACACAAGAAGAAGTCAATCATACAATGACAACTTTATTTGACAAATATTTGGAAAGAAAAGATTTGATGTTGGATACTTCGTTATTCCTCAACAAACTCATAGTGATGGAAATTCTGCCCTCGTTATTCTTCAAAAAACTCATCATTTTTAACTTCTCGTAGTCATAAATTTTTAATATATGATTCTTAATAGTATTACGAGAAGGGACCTTGAATAATGGTTGAACGTCATTCATGAATGAATTAACCTAATGTGATCAACCATAGACAGAGGATACTCATGTAGAATTAACATTTTCCCAAGACTCGTCCTACACTTACGTTGATTGAAGTTGTTGTTACGACCATGACTAATTGGACATGACATGTGATCTATATGGGCCCACCAGGGGAGAAAAAAACATTCAATCACCTAATCATGACCTACAGGCCAAAACTGTGGATACCAAATTTGCTGGATTCTTATATGCCTAGGTGACCCTATGTCGAGGTGATGCTATACCGAGGTAACCTATGCCGGGGTGATACTGTGCCGAGGTACCCTTATGCCGAGGTACTCCTAAGCCGAGGGGAGTACCCTTAAAAGGTGACAAGACAGCTTGATGTGACAACATCTTTAAAGGGATTTGATAGTTGCTTTAACCCTATGACATGTAGTAATGATTATAACCAAAGAAATGGTTTACCTCATGAAGGGTTAGGATCGTACCATATGTAAAGCATAACACATGTCACAATCTAAGATAATTGCACCTTCTATAAATAGAGTACACTTGCCTCCAAGGAACGGGTTGGTAATCCAATACTCTAACTCAATATTTTACTCTCTCTCCCTTTTCTCTCTTTTACACACTTATGTTTCCCGCACATAATTTATATTTGCTTGAAATGAGTACTGACTTAGGCATCGGAGTGCAAACGGGAGCCACCTCGGCCCCCTTTGCAAGCTGAATGTTTATCCTAGTGCGCAGGAGATCTACGTGTTCAAGAGGGAGGAGCTGAGACGTGTTGCTCCAAGGTCCAGCCGGATTTTGTGGTCAACATTTTGGCGCCGTTTGTGGGAAACCATACTTCTAACCACGAAAATCATGTGGTAAAAAGCTACACAAAACCTTGAAAAAGGTCGAATAACCTTTTGAAAAAGAGTGAAGAGCCACAGAAACCTTGATACCTCTTGGAAAAGAGTGAAGAACCACAAAAATATTGAAAAAATATGAAGAACCTCTTGAAAAAGAGTGGAGAAATACTACAAAAAACCTTGAAAAAGGAAAAAGGAATGAAACCTCTTTGGAAAGATTGATAACAAATGCCATGAAGAAGGGTCTCCCCGAAAGAGGGACTCTCCTTCTTATTGCCCCCAAGTGGCATGGCTCAAGAAGCCCCTCATATTGCCTAAGTGGCATGGCCGAAGTGGCTTCCCTTATATTGCCTAAGTGGCTTCCCTCATATTTCCTAAGTGGCATGGCCGAAGTGGCTTCCTTCATATTGCCTAAGTGGCATGGCCGAAGTGCCTTCCCTCATATTCCTAAGTGGCATGGCCGAAGTGGCTTCCCTCATATCGCCTAAGTGGCAAGGCCTAAGTGGCTTCCCTCATATTGCCTAAGTGGCAAGGCCTAAGTGGCTTCCCTCATATTTCCTAAGTGGCATGGCCGAAGTGGCTTCCCTCTTATTGCCTAAGTGGCATGGCCTAAGTAGCTTTCCTCATATTGCCTAAGTGGCAAGGCCTAAGTGACTTCCCTCATATTGCCTAAGTGGCATGGCCGAAGTGGCTTCCCTCTTATTGCCTAAGTGGCATGGCCGAAGTGGCTTCCCTCATATCGCCTAAGTGGCTTCCCTCACATTGCCTAAGTGGCAAGGCCTAAGTGGCTTCCCTCATATTGCCTAAGTGGCAAGGCCTAAGTGGCTTCCCACATATTGCCTAAGTGGCATGGCGGAAGTGGCTTCCCTCATATTGCCTAAGTGGCATGGCCGAAGTGGCTTTCCTCATATTTCCTAAGTGGCATGGCTGAAGTGGCTTCCTTCATATTGCCTAAGTGGCATGGCCGAAGGACGTCTTCCATAGACTTCTTCCGAAGTACCTCTCTCGAAGGACGTATTCCATGGACTCCTTCCGAAGGACCTCTTCCACGGACTCCTTCCGAAGCACCTCTTTTGAAGGACCTCTTCCATGGACTCCTTCCTGAAGCACCTCTTCCGAAGGACGTCTTCCATAGTATTCTTCCAAAGTACCTCTCTCGAAGGACGTCTTCCATGGACTCCTTCCGAAGCTCTTCTTCTGAAGGACGTCTTCCATAGACTTCTTTCGAAGTACCTCTCTCGAATGACGTCTTCCATGGACTCCTTCCGAAGCACCTCTTCCGAATGACCTCTTCCATGTACTCCTTCCGAAGTACCTCTTCCTATGAACGTCTTCCATGGACTCCTTCCGAAGCACCTCTTCCGAAGGACATCTTCCATTGACTTCTTCCGAAGTGCCTCTCTTGAAGGACATCTTCCATGGACTCCTTCCGAAATACCTCTTCCATTAACTCCCTCCAAGCGAGGGACCCCTTCAAACAGAAGGATTCCTACAAGGGACTTCTTACAAGAGAAGAACTACGTTGATTAACTTCCTCCAAGTGAGGGACCCCTTCCAAGAGAAGGAGTTCTACAAGGGACTTCTTCCAAGAGAAGAACTACGTTAATTGACTCCCTCCAAATGAGGAACCCTTCTTCCTAAGGAATCCTTCCAAGAGAAGGACTTCTTCAACGAGCTCCCTTTACAAAGGACTCTTTCATTGGTTGATTTCACTCTAGGAAAAACATCCGAAAGCTATAAATTCGAACCCCATCCATGAATGCCCGGGACATCCAAATTTAAGGGACTAGAGAGCATATACATGCATGTCGACACAAGACACAATATATATATAATTTGTTTTATATTCTCCAAAGATACACATATCAAAACGAGACAAGCTTGTAAGCCCTCCAGTCACTTGAATTAAGCGTATTCTCTCTGCTATCCAGACAGGCTATTAGCCCTCACACATCTAGGAGTAAGATCTTCAATGTTATTGAAAACAACCTTATAATTCCCCTCCTATTTGAGGCATGCTTGGGATATTACTATGAGCCTATATGTCTTCGTAAGTTCGAAGCACACTCGAGTATTCTTTATGTTGTGATAAAAGATGCACTTTCAAAATTTGAATAACACAGCCCAATACTCTCTTAATATAACAAAAAAAGTCTACTTGAAAGTGTTGTCAAGTGTTCAAATAAGGACCCAAGTGTCCAAATTATATTAAAGCGTGGGCCCAAATGCCTATATTATTCATCATCGGCGACGCTTTACCATGCAAAATATATTCTATTTTTTCCATTATGGTTATGTCTTGCAAGAAGGGTTTTTTTAGATATTTTGTGTTTTGGTTATTTCTTAGAGTATACACATAGTCCATCATCTTCGATCCCTTATATTTTCAAGTTCGGTTCGCATATAAATGAACCAACAAGACTTGAGGGACTAGTGTTACGACATGACTAATTGGACATAACACGTCATCTATATGGGCCCACCAGGGGAGCCACAAAATATCCAATCACCTAATCATGACCTACAGGCCAAAATTGTGGATACCAAATTTGCTGGATTCTTATATGCCGAGGTGACCCTATGCCGAGGTGATGCTATACCGAGGTAACTTATTTCGGGGTGATGCTGTGCCGAGGTAACATATGCCGGGGTGATGCTGTGCCGAGGTACTACTAAGCCGAGGGGAGTACCCTGAAAAGGTGACAAGACAGCTTGATGTGACAACATCTTTAAAGGGATTTGATGGTTGCTTTAACCCTATGACATGTAGTAAAGATTATTACCAAAGAAATGGTTTACCTCATGAAGGGTTAGGATCTTACCATATGTAAAGCATAACACATGTCACAATCTAAGATAATTGCATCTTCTATAAATAGAGCACACTTGCATTTAAGGAAGGGGTTGGTAATCCAATACTCTAACTCAATATTTACTCTCTCTTCCTTTTCTCTCTTTTACATATTTATTTATGTTTCCCGCACATAATTTATATTTGCTTAAAATGAGTAAGTACTGACTTAGGCATCGGAGTGCAAACGGGAGCCACCTCGGTCCCATTTGCAAGCTAATTGTTTGTCCTAGTGCCCAGGAGATCCACGTGTTCAAGAGGGAGGAGTTGAGACGTGTTGGTCCAAGGTCCAGCCGGATTTTCTGGTCAATGGTTGTAATTGCTGATAGTAATCTTGTAACTAGAGACTTCTCTGGTGAATTTCAATGTTGCTTGCTGAATCTTAATATAGCTATCCATTATAAAGATACATCCATCAAGATGATTATGCAAACGATTTGTACCATTTTTGAATTCACCTCCTAATTTTTCTTTGCAGTAATTACATATGTACTTCCACCACTTGATAGCGACGTAGAATCTTTAGATCCTGACAGTGACATTTGTACATGATACATATTGAAACCCCCCCCCCCCCTCCTAACCTGTTCGGGTTTTATTTTTTGATTTCAAACCTGCCTGGCCGGTCTGCGGGGCAGATTTTTTCCCATCCCTAATTGAATTGTAAAAATTTTAAATAAAAAAATAGTCAAAGAATGATAAAGTCAATCAGGACCAGCGCGTATGAAATGAATTATTTAGGAAAAGAGAAATAGCAAATTTGCCACACCATGACATCAAAGTTGGCCATGATTAGGTTGAAGAATGGACCAATGACTTTTTATCCATAGCTATCTCACCACAACATTAGATATTTTAAATTTTTTAGTGGTTGAATATTTTTTAAACATATCATTTTCTTAATCATGATCCCATGACGGCGCAATTAAGAAAATAAGGGTGATCTCATGGGCCGGTTACTGACCCCACTTTTTGCACACCCACGTTTTGTTAGTACCTAAGACATACATATGATTATCAAAAATAAATAATTTAAAAAAAGCATGCGCATTGTGTTTTTATCTCCTTTTAATTTATTCTTTTGCAAGTAATTTTTTATAATATTTAAAGTTATGATATTGTATTATCAACATTCTCCAACTATAATCTCGTTGTAAATTATATTCCAAGTGAGGTAGAAATTTTATGCTAACATCCTCATACCAATTACCAACTTCAATCTCATTTTAAATTCCCTTTGGGTGGTAAATTTCCTACGCTGTGGTTCACAGTACTTTCAATTGGATCATTGAACATTAATTTTAATTTCAAATTTTACCACTCTGTAAATTAAACTTGCTTAAATAATTCACAATCATGCTGCAACTAATCTTCCATGTATAGCTGCCACCATGCTAACTGGATATTGTGCAACGTTACCAAACTATTAAAAATTATGTATTTTAACAATTTAATAAAGACATTGCCCCAACTTTCATTTTATCATTTTTTGCTTTTAAGGTGTCACGTAATGATATTTGCAAGATTAGTTATGTTGTTAACATGTATATTCCTAAGAAGAATTTTTGCTTAACTTCGTTGGTAACTCTCCGGTAACGTAATTATTACAATTTATAAACAACTCCATCATTTTCTATTTCAGCTTTTTAACCACACATTTTACATTAAAAATATAAATGATTTATAAATGCTATAGTATTATCAAACAGGGTAAGGCCTCTTGTGATGAGATTAAAAAATGATTAGCCTGTCTAGCGTTTCATATTGTTGGCTGTTATAAAAAATAAATAAATAAATAAACTTGTAAAAACAACATAGTTGTTTAACATGTAACAACAGATGTAGTAGTATATTAAGAAAGCACAAGTACAAGAGTCATCCACAAGACAAAGAAATTGCAAAAACTATCATGAAATGTAACAAACATGCATGCACCAAAATGTACATAAGTAGTGAAATTTTCCTACTATCAGATCAAGAAAAATAAGATCTGATGATGGTGTATGTAGTCGTTGCATAGGAGATCACAAAACTGTCTCCTTCTCTTCGGCCACAAAACCTACATGTGATGGATGATATATAAATTGTGACACTATGATCTAACTTCATCAAGTGAAGAAATGACAGCAACTGCGGAAGGCCTAAAAATATGCAGGCTTCTGCAAAGAGACTCACAGGTTGTTTTGTGAAAAATGTCCAACCAGTGTTGTGTTTGAAAGAGGAGACATCTGACTGTCTCTCGTACTAAAATAGAGAGACGACTGATCGTCTAATGCATGATTTTTCAGTCTTGATCTTTCCAAGAGAAAGGTCGCAAAGGAAATGAAGAAGATGAAGAAGAGGAAGATGAACCCTTATTGTCATGTTGGTTCGGAGGATAAGAGTCCGATTGATCGATATTCGCAAAAGGAAGATTAGGAGGCATTGTTGGCAGTAAAAGATTGTTGTTTGTATCGAAATCATCCCAGACTGGACTTGCTGGACCCCAACCAGCTGGTATGGCATTGAACCAAGCCTCAGCCATGTCGCCCCAGACCAATTCACTAGACTGTGAACCACTAGTACTATAGCTTCCCACATCACTCGACGGCAATCCCAAGTTCTCGTCAGGGATTGCTTGTGGCAAATTAAGGCTTTCCGATGCTTGTGGAGTCTCAGATATCTGCCCACTCGATGCTACAATAACGCCGGATGTTGAAGGGGATGAAGGCATTGAACTAGGAGCGGTCTCCGCTTCTCTATTTTTTCCAAGAAAGAGCTCGGGAAAGTTGAGCCTCGCGTTCTCTCCTCTAAGCTTAAAGGCCTCGCGATCGTAGGCCAAGGCGGCATCCTCAGCCGTGTCAAACGTGCCAAGCCAGAGTCGAGTTCGGTTTCGTGGAAGGCGAATCTCAGCTACCCACTTACCCCAATGTCTCTGCCTCACTCCTCTGTAAAGCTTCGTAGTGGTAAGAGGTGCAATGGGAGGCCTAAACAACGCCCTCCCATCCTGCCCCAACCTGTTCATCATCATCATCCTTCCTCTAGGACTTAAATTCAAAGTGTCACTCCAGTACTGCAACAACTGTTGCTGCTGCTGCTGCTGAAGCTGTGATGCTGATACTTCACCTGCAAAATACGGTGGGAACCCAAAATTTTGTTGCTGCTGATCCGGTGCAAATGAGATCATTTGCTGTTGCTGATTTCGGTGTGGAGGGAGAAGCATTGAATTCGTCACTGCTGGAGGTTGAGAATTATCAATGGCAAATGGAAAAACAAGTCTCGACGAAGCAGAGGGATGAAGTGTTTGCTGAGGGAGTCCTCTTCGTTCGGGACTTTTGATCTTCTTGAGAGGCCTGTTGGACATGGAAGCTTCACTTAAAACAGACTTCCATTCATGCTTTGAATCAAATCCTTTGCTTTCATATCTATACCAATCCATCTGACTTGATTCTTCAACTGCCTTCTTTGATTTCCCACTTTTCTTACCTCCTTCCATTTTTATGCAAATCGGGGATCCAAATAAAAACGAAACAAAATCCTCCCTGTTTTAAAGTTGAAACCAGAACTAATAAAAGAAAAAAAAAAGTGGAGACTTTGGGATGGATTACCAATTTCAAGTAGGAGAAAAAGAATTTCAATTAAACAACAAAAATGCAGAATTCAAGAACAGAAAACAAAAAGAATAAGAAGAAGCTGAATAGATGAATAATCCATCCCAAAACTCAGATAGAAAGATATTAACAGGTGCCTTGTGGAAAATCAAGGGTAAAATCAAGTCGGGATATTGATATGATGATTTGTAATAGAGAAGCAAAGGCTTGGTATAAATGAAGAGGAGAGGCCAGGGAGATCTAGATAGATATATAAGAGGGCACATAAAGATTTGAAGTATATGTAGAAGCATCCTGGTTGGTCTGTGATTGGTCCCACGCGGCTTCTTCTTTCTACCTCCGTTGCTAAGCCACTATTTGATAGGCTTTATTTGGATGATAAGATAAGATTTTGTTTGTTATTGTTTAAAAAGAGTTTTTATTTTTTAAATAAATAGTGATTTTTAAGAGAATGAATGATTAAGATTTAGTTGAAAAGTTAATTATTGTAGGCTTGACTTTTTGTGCATGATTGAGATTCAATACACTAGAAAAAAGAAAAAACTTTAAACAAAATCAAACGAGGGCGAAAATCATTTGCCTTTTTTTCACATTTTGAAATGTTTGATAGGTTAAGTTTTGCAAGGCAACTATTTTTCACCCTAGAAGCACGTTTGGTCATTTTTGTAGTTGTTAATTAACTTTTTTTTCCAGAAATTAATATTATTATTAGGAAGTACAAATGCGTAAAATATATCTTTTGATTAAAATTGTTAAATTTTGTTTTATTTGCCATGAAAAATAATGTCAATAAAAAAACAAAACTAGAAAAATTCTCCGCTTTTTTCACTTAGAAAATTAAACCAATCTAACACATTAAACTTCAAATCCATAAGAAAATAAATTCGCGAGAATTCAATTCCTTGAAATTTATTTTCTTTTCACTCAAATTCCACCATTACTATCAAATGAACCCAAATATTCATTTTCTCTCTAAGGGTTCCGGGTCCGTTTGATTGACCACTTTTACCATGAAAAATGAAAACATTTTCCATCTTTCTTCAATATGTGGTGTTTGACAACCAAAATTTATATGTTTGTTTTGCATTTTGGTTGGAAATCAGTTGTCATGTTACATGGCAAATAATTGTCGTCACGTTTGATCAATTTTATTGTTATTAATTGACTTATTTCAAAAAATAACATTATTATTATAAAGAAATATGTTTAAAAAGTTAAATAAAAAAATTGATTAAAATAGTTTAATTTTACTTTATTTGCCATGAAAAATAAAGTTAATCAAACAAACCTAAAATTAACTTTTCGATCGCAAATCCAAACGAGGGACCAAATTTGATATAAAACACAAAACATAAATAGGGATAAAAATAATACTCATGAATCCAATATTTGTTGGACACTCGGCATAAACGTGCAGCATCACTCGACTAAATGACTTTGCGGGATGGGTATACAGGTAAATTTAAAAACCCGACATGGGTATGGGTCGGGTGTGAGGTTTTCTACAAAAATTATATCCGACCCACATACCCATTTGTTGTATTAATAAAAAAAAATCAGCATTTAAAAGACAAACACAAGTCACAATTTATAAACGTATTTCTCTTATGCTCTCAAACATAGCCGCACTTCATCTCCAAAATTTTTTGCTTTCTCTCTTTCCCAAGTTTTTCACTTCTTTCCTTCAAGATCTTCACTTTTTCAGCTAATTAGTTGTTAGTTTAATTTCCCTTTAAATATGCTAATTGCTACTCATTAGTTTGTCATGTTTGCTTCAATTGAGAGAGAGAGAGAGAGTTTTCAATGGGTATCATCATACCTACCTCTGACCCACTTCAGTGAAGTGTGTATATGGATCAGGTATCAAGTATGGAAGCTAAAATTCCTAGTGGGTAGAGTATAAGTTTGTCAAAATGAAGAATAACATATGTAAGGACTTTAAAAGATGGAATTTAAAATTTAAGAATCTTGAGGTTTTCATACAAAAATCAATTTTTTAATGAATAAATATGTAATTAAATATATTTTCTCAATTAAATAGGTTAATTCACAATTATGCAATTTATGATCACAGTCACGAATCATAAATTTTATAGGTCATAAATTATGAGATTTCCCGATCACAAATTATAAAATTATTTAGTCACGACTTGATTCTCAATCACAAATTACAAATTTATATGTCAATACTTATTTTTGGTCACAAATAAATTAATCGGTCATAATTTATTATTTAAACACAAACCACAAATGTTAAAGATTATGGCTTATTTATCGATCACAAATAAAAAAATTTATAGGTCATTACTAATTTTTCGGTTACAAATTATAAAATTATTTTGTCACAAATTAAAAATTTATAGGATATAACTTATTTTCGATCACGAATTCCAAATTTATAGGTCGCAACTTATTTTTCGGTCACAATTTATTACTTGGTCACAAATTACAAATTTTATACGTCATAACTTATTTATCGATCACAAATTACAAATAGGTCACAAGTACATTCTTGATCACGGCTCATGTTTTGGTCATAAACTATCTATTTAATTGGTCACAGTTGAAAAAATTACGAGCAACACAAATCTCAAATTTTATAGGTCGTAACTAATTTTTAATCACAATTCAAAAATTTTATTGATCACAAATTTCAAATTAATTGGTCACAGTTGAAAAAATTGTGAGTCACAATTCCAAATTTAGTCATGGTTATTTTTCAGTCACAAATTACGAACTTATTAATTCCCACCCAAACCCCACCACCACCACCACAATTGCCACCAATCGTCGTCGCACTACCAACACCCACCCACCCACCTAGTCGTCACCATCGACATAGTTGTCGTCACCACTTTTGCTCCACTACCACCACCACCACCACCACTACTCCCACACCATCATACCTCAGTGCCCCCACCACCGTGAGCTCACGACCAACATCACAGAATAACTCACTGCTACTACCTACAATCACCACCACCACGAGCTTACCACCACTGTCACAAAACAACTAATTGCCACCACCAACAAGCACCACCACTACACTGCACACCATTACTACACACACAAAAAACATCGCACACACTAACACATCCGCACACTACCACTTCACAAACTCTACTATACACACTAACACCACCAAATACACACACGCCCCACCACCACCACCTACCGCACACAAAACAGATTCAATTGATGTTGTGTTGCATGGCTATGATGTCGCAGCAACCTCCTGCTATGACTTGTGCGATTGTGATTGCGACTGCTCAAATTCATCTAGCGGTTGTGGCTGAAGGCTTCGCAGTGAAGAGTGGGAATAGATGGGGTCATAGGAAGAGAGGAGGTTTGGGTGTGCCTTCGGAGGAGATGGTAAGGTACCGGAGCAGAGCTTGGCAGTGATGGAGCCTTGCAGCGAGGATGAACTTTGTTTTCTGCGCTAGGAGTAAGAGAGTTGTGAATCAGATCATTCAAATTGTGTTAACAATTTAGGGTTGAAAATGAAATTATAGACGGTTTGTCTGGTGGGTGGGATAATTTATTAAATATTATAATTAATAATAATTAAAAGTGACATGATTTATGTATGAATAATTTGTAAATCTTAATTTTGGATTATGAAGTTGAAAATCATGTCCATGTGTAATCTCCTCTTTGTCAAACCCGACTCATGCCCAATCCATTGTCATCCCTGACCATGAAGCACCAAATATAACGTAAAATCTAGTTATGTTTGGTGCAATAATTTATATATACATCAAATTTTGTAGAACAATATTCATTTACACCAATTTGATTTCATTAATTATTTCTCGTTTTGCCATTCATTTTTTTGTTGTTTTAGTATTTAATAATTCACATTTTTAGTATTTAATGATTCACATTTATTAACATTGATTTGTAAAATATCATTAAATGATACACAATAAATATTTATACATAAAATTCAAATTAAAGATTGGATGAAGTTGACATGTTGAAATGATTGTTGATGGAAATACTCGATTTAAAAATTCATAGCTTGACATAGATAAATTAAGGATAAAGATGCACATTGTGATTCGAAATTTATTATTTGTGGGATCAATACACTAATTTCGATAAATAACTGATGTAATTTGGTGTAATGTGTATTACATAGTTGTTCTCATTTTTAATTTCTTAATTTAATAATAAATAAATACAATATTTTAGTTCATTAAGTATTAATCTAAAAGGTTATAAACACTCTGAATGTCTAAAATTTTGCAATTGACAAGACCTTTTTCCTAGCTTTAACATCGTGTTCTTTAACGTAATGATTACAATTTATAAAGGCTCTATTTGGCGGCCAAGTAGTGAATTATAATGTGTTTTATTTGTGTTTTATAGGTGAAATATGTGCTTGAAAAGTGAAGAGAGAAAATATGTATGATTAAAAAGTGGTCTGTGAATTGTGTAATTTAAATATTTGATTTAAACTGGTAATGATGATGCTGCCGAACACAACCATAATTTTAAAAAAAATACAATTTATCAAATTACTTTTTAATAACACATGTTTTTCTAAACTACTTGTTAATCACACATTTTTCCACAAACCACAAAAGAAATCTTCAGTTGCCGAATATAGAGTAAATTATTTTCCATGCACTAAGCAAACCACATTATGCCATTCTCCTCACCGAAAATACCAAAACTGCCCTAATTTCTAAGGTACTTTGCCGACCCTCAAATTGTTCAATCACAGAATGAACATATTGTTGTGTAACCGGCTCCTTGTCATAATTTTTATGAGCCGCAATGCTTCAAACTTTTCTTACACCAAGTGTTCCACTAGACACTCTAAATTATTTCGCACGGGTGTTGTTTTGCTCATATTAACAATTAAAAAATGACCGGGCGAATATGTAAGAGACAAATCTCTTAAAAAAAAATCCCAAAAGGGGTGTTTGTACCAAGAAATAGTTGATTTACAAGATGCATCCAAGGGGTGCAAGTTCACAAATTAACTAAGGAAAATACTAATAAGATCTAAGATAAAAAAATTACATCACTGTTTGAAAGATAGATTTGTTGGTCCCTCTAAATGCCTAAGTCTCTATAATATATACAACTATATCCTTGAGTCTCAAAAACTACTCCATTCATAACTAACTTTAGGATACGAGATTTGTAACCGCTGTCCACTTCCTTGTACAACCATTGTCTACTTCCTTGCACTAATCACCTTCCCATAATGATAGGATTAATCGTCAATGTTCTTCATTCATTGCTAGCTTTGTACTAACTACTCATGTTCTCAATAATCGTCCACGTTATGAGAACTGCTCATGATAGCTCCATTAGATCGTAGGTTTATCTAGCAAATTACCACTCCAACTGTGCATCGTCCAATATTCCTATCGTCCAGACATTGTTGCAATTGCCCAATAGTCCAGACTTATCTGTATTTGTCCTAATATTTCTATCTTGGTTCTTACATTTGAGTCTTCATGTTGGGCCTATAAATTGGGTATTTTTTAGGGAAAAGTGTACAACCACATGTCTACAATACTTTGACAATTACTTTTTAAAACTAAAAGATTTTTCTTTTTTAAAAAAATCAGGTGTTTAATAATAATAAATAAATAAATATAGTATTATATATAATATAAAAATAATCGTCTTTTATATTTTAAATTAAAACTAATATAATTTTAAATATAAAATTCCAAATATCACCCACCCACCCACCCACCTACTTAGTCTGTCCGTCCCATCCCATCCTCACAAAGTTACACTAGGTCACACAAAGTTACAGTTTGATCAAAAATTAGAAACATAGTCGCAAAATTCACCCTCCACCCCACTAGAAAAGTCACTGCTCGATTACATAAAGTTACAGTTTGGTTACAATTACAAATTTAATTGCAAAATTAACCTCACCCCATACCACCCCAGCTCACTATCAAAGTCATAGTTCGGTCATAATTATGAATTTAGTCGCAAATCAAATTTTGTGACTGATAATTTAGTTAACGGATACATCACGTAATCATTACAAGTCACACAAATTTTGGTCACAATTAAAAATATAATCGTAATCAAATATTTTTAGTCACTTATTATTTATTGGTAATAACTTACTCATTTTCTTGGTCATAATTAGTAAATATTTTAAATAAAAACAATCGCCTCCATTTGGTAACACTATTTGGTTTATTAATTTGTTTATTTATGATTTTGAGGCAAAAAGTAATGGTTGAAATTGGAGAAAAAATATGTGTGGTTAAAAAGTGATTTGGGAAATTGTGTAGTTTATAAGCATGTTTATAAACCATTTTTTGACTTTTACCAAACACATGCAAAGTTTTGTAACATATAAATTAATTAAACAGGTCACATCCAATGGTCATACAAAGTTAAGGTTGGTCACAATCACTCATATAGTTGGTCATATTTGTGTCTAGAAGGGTCACACAAAGTTACGGTTGACACAAATCAAACGGTTACATTCCGTACTCGTTACAAGTTGCACAAAGTAACAATTAGTCATTATTTTGATCACAATTACTTAATAAAATGATCACTTTTGTGACTAAAAGGATCACGCAAAGTTATGGTTGACGCAAATCAAACAATCACATTCCATATTCATCAAAAGTCGTACAATTCACAACTAGTCAATATTTTTGTTACAATTACCTAGCCTTTGTCTGAGACCCTTTTTTTGGCCAAAAACATAAGTTGTCTACAGTAAAACTTGGTCCACAACTGTGGGCGCTAGGAAGAGAAATGTTGTGGGGCCTGCGAGAAGTCAAGAATCCTGTACCAAAAATTGGCAAAAAAAGGGTCCCAGACAGAGGCCTAATAAACTGGTCACATCTCGTACTTATTATGTAATGATCCGAAAACTTTGACGTCATTTATTGTATATTATGATGTATAAAAGTATTTTATAATTTATGTAATGATTTTGAAATGAAAAGAAAGAAAAACGTTTTTAAACAAAAGAGAAACGAAAATATTAAATAAAAAAAAAAGTTACGCCAAAAATATATTCAAAGTGTCCCTTTGTTCGAGATTTTTTTGAGCATTCTCGGCCTCATTTGATTACATGTGATATATGTATGAGAAATTTCTCAGAGTGAACTTCGAGAATATGAAAACGGTTTGTCATTCCGACCAACGGATAGTCCTCGGTAAATTTTTAAAGTTAGGACGGTAAAAACGGTTAACTTGAAAACTGTTTTAAGTGACCTACTTTGGAAGGTCATAACGTCCTCTTCGGTTATCCGTTTCTTACCTCGTGAATTGTACATTAAATTACTTTGTGAGTACTTCGAAATGGTACCAAGAAACCAAGATTTCGCCTCTGTTTGATGCCTCAAATCTGAGCTCAAATTAGCCTTGTTGAAACGAAAATTGTGGATGTTTCCTGGCATGAAGTGGCACCTATATTTTCTATAGCCGACTTATAGCTTTGATTATTCATCCTATGCATGTTAAACAGCTTCTGCTTGCATGTCTTAGTTGTTCCACCTCCTGCTTGGGAGTAATAACTAAGGATAGTTTAATGATTTCTTAATCCTAAAGAAAGGAATGAAATTTCATACGGCAAAAATATTTCTCTCTTCGTACAATTGCTTTTTCATATAAATAGACATGAATGCTGAATTCAAAACACACACTGAAAGTTGTCAAGAAAATCGTAGGGAAATATTGGTATTATTCCTCCAAAATTGTAGAATTTTCGAAATGGGATTAGGTTTGAATATTTGTTAGTATCAAGACTTGTTAATATAATAACATGTTCTTGATATCCTAAATGAAGTTCTGCTCGACCAACATGTTCTTGAGTAAAGTTCTGATCAAATAAAAATAATTAAAGCCTTGAATAAAATCCAGAAAATAAGTTCAGAAACGCTGAAAGTTCTGCAAGTATCGGTACATGTTATCAATACACATACTTCTACAGCATGTATTGATACCTCTACAGTATGTATCAATACATGTATAGTAAAAATCATGACTGACAGCATGTATCAATACATGTAACAGCATGTATCAATGCATGTGACAACATCAATACCTCTACAAAATAAAGAATTTCTTTCCGACCATTCTAGATCGAGGTGAGTGGAATATGCTTATTTGTTTACTTGATAAAAGTTTGTTAGGATCTCGTTATAAGTATTCCATATTCGATTTCAATATTATTATTATTGCAAATCTTTTCGTAACATGTATAGCTATTGAATATTATTATCTACTTATTTAAAGTAAAATAATGACTAATGGGATTGATCATCACTAATATTTTATTACATGAATCGTTTGATTGTCATAAAATGATTAACTTGTATTACTTGGATATCTTGAATAAACCTTGTTCTTATTGATGTGATATTAAGTTCATTAACTTAGAGTGAAAATGATTATAGTAAAAGAATAGTTAATTTACCATATGTATCGATACATTGAAGTTTTAAAATGTTTCTATTTTATTTTTAGTATAAATACATATCGATACCTGATACTTGAATCAGTATTATTTGAATAGTGTAATTAGTAATCTTTATTCCAATTAAATTATAGAAATTGTGAATGGTATTTGTACTTGATATAATACTTGTACTTGTTTTATATGATGTAGAACTCATACTTGATTACGTGATCTTAAATGCTACTTTGTGATACATTTTCATTACGCATGGCATTAAAAGGATTTTTAACGTCTTTATTATGCATTGCATAGAAAGGAATTTCTTGGTATTACAGTCACTCTATCCCGCTTGTCTTGATATGCATGTCACAGAGTCTAGTAATTGGATCACAATATTGTTACGCTTGTTAATGGATTTCAAGGATCTCGACTACCTACTTGAAACTCGAGGTATAGAAACCACACTTGTAAAAGAACTCGTGGAATAAACTCCATACTTGATTTCGGGATTACATTTCTTGCTTTTGCGCGCTCGGGATAGTAGTTGATTAGTAATATGGGTAAAACCAAAAGTCATGCTCTCTTGAAAAGATATGCATTTGCAGGTTCTCGATTATATGAACTTGAACACATTAACTTGACTTAGTTTGAATATATGTCTTGCCTCGACTTGTCTTGATTAAATGACTTAATTATAAAAATTTACTGGTTTAAATATGTGAGACACGATCTTAAATATATGAAGTATGACTTGACTAGAGTATGTGAATTTGACTTGATTTGAATATATGAAATTGACTTTATTGGATTGGACATAACTTGTAAAACATATAATTTAAAATGACTTGACTTGAAGTTGACTTGGGTCTGATCTTGAATATAAGCCTTGTCTTGAATATATGACATGACTAGGAGATATGAATATAGACTTGATTGCTTTAATAAGTAAAGCTTGCACGAATCTTAAATATGTGAGGTTGACTTGTCTAAGTGTAATAGCACATGTGCACCATACTTCACTTACTGGGAAAGTGTATACTCATTCTATGACATATTTAATATTTCAGGTAATGAGAAAAAAGAAATAAAAGATGTTGGTGCGGATCTTCAGACTGCGAGACAGATAGTGTTGCGCTAGGTGATGATGACCTATGAGTTGTGGACTCACTAAATAAGGTCTTGGGTTTGAGCTGCCGAACTCGTTATTATTGTTTATCGTTACTTTTTAACTGAAAGAATTTTATTTTAATGCAAAGCAATTTTGAAATCTTAGTCAAGTAACGTCGTCTATGTCACTGATTTATGAAAATAAAGATAAAAGTATTTTCGTAAATTACCGTGCGCCACGTGTTTGCATCGAAACTTGAAAATAAATGAAAAAAATCTGATCGTACGCCACATATTACAAGTTACAAAAAGCCACAATTTGTCCATATTTTTGTCACAATTACCTAATAATTCGTCGCAAACGTTAATCAAGTCATCCATCCCTACATTCCACCCAATGTAATACGATGAGGAATCCTCTCTCATTGTCAGTATAACTGATCCCTAAGATTGAGCCACAATCCCTTAGATCTTGTCCCCCAACCCCAACCCAAACGTAGTGAGGATGAGTTTCGCTATGAGATGTTCATCGGAATCGAAACGTCAATTGATTAGAGAGCACACAAGTTTTTGAGATCAAGCACATTTGTAGAATAGGGTCGGATTGAAGTTCTGAACTCATCCTTTTTCCAAGAAAAAACAGAATTAATGAAAAGGAGGAATAACATAATGGTATACAAACTTATTTTCATAATGTTACAATATTTTGGTGAAATAATGAATCACTGTTCAATGCGAGTGAAAATCATCCAAGATATGGACAAATCAGCCTACGGGTCTGAGTTCGCGATTCTGACAGTCTCGCGGGTGGTGAGGAGAGGTAGTTTGTGTTTGAGGTGATTTTAAAATTATTTAGGGTTTAATTTTGGTATAAAATATGTATTAATTAATATTAATTGGTAATCAGGATCTGATTTTTAAAAATATAAAATTTATAACCTTATTATTACAAAGTGATCTTTAAAAGAAGGGTTTCATGTAATTTTCTCTACTTTTTATATGTTAACAATTGGGTAGTTATGTTCACACCACAATTTTGTATATTTACACCACATTTTAATTACATGAAAGATTTTTAATATTTGCTCACTTTTTGCTTTTATGTCCTCAATTTTTTTTGAAAACATTATTATTCTTAACTTTCAATTAATTAACATATTTTGTTTTTAATCATAATTTATATCCAAATATTCAACTAATGTACATTAAAACAAGGGGGGAAAATATTTATTTTTTGACTTTTATATTAGTTATTTACTTCAATTATTTAACAATATGAGAGATAAATAAGTTGTTTTGGCTCTCATTAAAAATATTTTGGACAAAAATAATTTTTCTGGAAAAATTAACAGATGATTGATGATAAAAGAATTATATAAAAAAACTTGAGAGCATAACTGTTAAAATAAGAAAAACTTAAGGATATTCATTAAAAATAAAATGTAATGTAGTGAACAAATGTTGTTGTGTGAATATAATTATCGTTAACAATTTCCTTTTCTAAGGCCATACAATAAGGATTACAGTTGATGTGCACCATAAACAGAGATATCATGTGAATGTTTATATGATGAAATAAAAAATCAGTATACTAAATTGGACATAGGGATTCGTGATAATCTAACATAGACATAGTAAATTTATCTGATTTTGATGTAGTGGTAACGCAAACACGCATTAAAATTATACGTTATACGCCAATATTAATTAGCCAAATATTCAACGCTCAATTCCTCACCAGACCCCTACCAATAGCATATAGATTTATGTCATTTTACTAAATGAATGAGTGTACATAAATAGTTCTGACATTTTAGAGAGTCTTGAAATTATTGGGGCTGCCTTGAAAAATAACAATTGACAAACTAACTCGTGAAATAAAATCCAAATTTGCTTCATTGGATCACATAAACTTTAGACTGAGAGAAGTTGTTTAATAATTTGCCATTGAAAAAGGAATCAAAATCATGTACCAAAATAATATATAGAAAAAAAATAATAAAAAAAGGAAATAAAGAAATGGACAAAAGGGGGCTTTGGGAAGGTGTGGCAGCATATTATACAACGTTGGTTAACTTATTTGGGAATATGGACAAAAGTGGGATGAACAGATTACTAGTTTTACACGTGAGTTAATGACTTTATTGTTGATATTAAAGCTGCAAAACACAATTCAGACTCTTATCCCAAACATGCTATTTTCAAATTGGAATTTTTTTTTTTTTTTTTTATATCAAAGCAAAACGTTTTTTAATATGTCAATACAACAATCAAACATAGGCCAAGAATAACCCTTTTTTTAAAAAAAATACATAATGAGAAAAGTGTTCTATAATTTTGACATAATATATACTTTTTCAAATATTTTTTAAATAATGTCTTTTCCTAAGCGTGTATATCATTTTCGTAATGTGCATTTGCATTCTACGGTAAATAATTTTTATTTACATTGTAAAAGTCATTTTCCTTAAAATTCATTTTCAACCACATGATCTCCCAATAAAATTATTTTACACGTAAACCTAATAATTTTACCTACTTTTAATCACACATTTATTTATTAAAAAAAAAAATACTATTACAAAATCCATTTTCTCAAAAAAAAAAAAAAAAAAAACCATAAATTTTTTATTCCCATTCTTGAAAAGTAGAGATAAAATGTGTATGGTTAAAAAGTAATTTAAGGAGTTTCGTTGTCTAAAAACACGTTTTTAAACAATTTGACAAACAAGTTACCTTGCAATTATTGTGATGCAGATGTGCTCTTTGAAGAATTTAGCGAGACAAAATTAATGACACATATTGTAGCATGCATGCTTTTTTTTTTTTTTTCCTTAATAATTCTTGTCCAACATGCCTAAGTTTTTGAACAGAAATTTCTTATTGCTTTTATCAAATAAAAAATCACTAGACTTTCATCAATATTCTAACAATCAATCACGATTATTAAAACAAAACATTTTGATTCTCATCTTTTTCATTCATTGTTGTTGTAAAGCTTTCAGACAATAGAAAATCTACTAATTTCCATGAGAATATAAGGTAACTAGATGAATTCTCAACTTTTTATTTTCACCTCTAGAAAAATACTTAATGAAAATCAAGAAAAGAAAAGAAAAGAGGGGAAAATGGGTAATTGACACAAAACGTCTCTACGTAGGATATTTATTGTGCAAAATATCCTAACGTTCAGATTTTTCGCACAAAACATTCCAAGAAATGTCAAACATTGGTATGTTTTGTACCAAAAATAAGAATATTCACTACTAGAATTTTATATTCCGCATACAAAATAAATTTGTAGGGAAAGCTTCCTATTCGTGGGTAAAAGCCTTCCCAGACGAAGATAATTTGTAAGGAGGTTTGTGTGGCAAATATCGAGGGGATAGACATAACCCGACAAAATTGGTATATTTGTCTGCGGAGGTATGCGCCTATGAATCCTTTCGCTACAAAAATCATTTATCGTCTAAGATCTTTCCTAACGAAATTATTTGTATGCTAATGTTTATTTTACCTACGAAATATGTTTCGTTGGCTGAAGTCCGAACCTACAAATCTTTTAGAGACAAATATTATTCGTCGTCTATTTTATATCCCTACACAAATTTTTGTATTCTAATGTTAAATTGGCCTACGAAATATGTTTGTAGGTATACAATAAAATGATATTGTAGGAAAAATCGTAGTTTTCCTGACAAATAATTATTTGTAGGATAAAATTTTTATTTTTTCCAATAATTATTGTATTTGTAGGGAAAATTTAAATCATTTCTTTTATTTATATTTAGTATTAATTATTGTTTGTTTATAAAAAATTACTACAATATGCAAAAAATAAATTAAATTAAAATTTCTAATATAAACCAATATATTACTAACTTCAAATATTGTATCGAACTCCAACTAAAAACTTATTGTCACTAAATGTGATTATAAACTTAGAAACAGTTTAGCAAACCTCTTTAGCTATCTGTTAATGCATCTATATAATAATAATAACATAAATATCTATCTTTATAAATTAATTAAATATGCTACTCATCCTCATCAAAGTTTTGCTCCTTTCCTCCATCTTCACTCGAGATGCATCGGCTACCTTTCGAGCAGTACGTTATACTTCCAACTTTTGCTCCAAATTGCACACATGTGAAGTACTCCTAATGTTTTGAAGGCGACCATTTCTTAAACACGAATTTGACGCACATGTTTCTCACCTAGAACAGATATCACGATATTAAGTCCAGCCTCGAGATTGTCAACGGCTATCTCCTCCAAATGGGTGTCTTCAGAAAGCTACTGTTCTTCGGCATTTTGCAATAGATATTCATCAACTTTGACAAGCATCTCATCCTTCAAGATCTGACAAAAAAAGAAGAGATATATATATATAAATAGATACTCAAAAGATATTTTACACGAATCAAGAGAAAAAATCAAAGCACAAATGAAGAGTTCAATATTTTTTACATATTGAGTCTTAGCAATATTATTAGTCCAACACTTATTCTTCCCTACATAAGCGAACTCAAATGCATGGACCTCAGGAAACTTCGAACCATACTAATAGTATGTAAGAATGTGACAAACAATGTATTTCAATTCTCAATAAAATTAATTAATTCAGGACATGACAATAATGAAATTTACTATCTGTGTCATGTCCTCTACTATGTACGAGAAAGGATATGAACCAGTAAGATGATTGTACATCTTCTTCGAACTTTTCATCATAATTTGTCAATCTCAAATCCTTCATAACTATTTCGAAATTTGTCTAGAATTGACATAATTAATAGAAGAGAAATCATAAAAATAAACAAATTTTAATTAAAAAAATTTACCTAAGCACTAAGAGTGTGTTTGGTATTGATTAAAATGAGTTTTTTTTTTTAAATGAATAGTGATTTTTAGGAGAAATGATGGTTGAGATTTGGTTGAAAAGTAAAAAATTGTGGGTTTGAGTTTTAATGGATGGTTGAGATTGAATACTGTAGAAAAATGAGAAAATTTTAATGAAAACCAAACGGGAGCTAAAAAAAATCACATAATAAAAGAAAAAAAAAATGATAAATGAAATGACTTTTGATTTAAATTGATTAATTAGTTTTCCTCGGCTATTCATTCATACAAGCACATGAAAAAAGCAATCAATGTATTCTGACTAAAAGAAAATGGATAAAAGTGGCAAGTGGAATTACTAATCAAGAATACCAAAAAGCTGGAGTTATCATGACCATTTCAAGGATTGAGAAATGAAAGAACAATAATGCATGAGAAACTTGTGGATTGTACGACCCCAATATTCCATAATTAATTTAAGTGTCAGAGACTAAGTATTTAGATGAAAAATTAGTGGGGCAGTTTAGTCCAAAAATAGTATAATTATTTTCAATCACTGGGAGAGCCTAAACATGTATCCAGTTGGATCTAGGTTCTTATTAAAAAAAAAAAAACCCCCACAAAGAGAATTACAACTTACTATTCAATTCTTTGTATCTTTGCATGAAAACATGTCCATATCTTTCAACTTCATTCTCTGTTTTTCCTTCCATATCTGATGCAATACTCTTAATATAACTTCGACCATACTTCTCACGGGACCTAATGAAAGTATTGAAATCACCTTTGCTCCATGTCAAAACTGCATGCACCAAAATTCACCAGGTAAATCAAAGATGGAAACTTCAAACTCCCACAATACATATTAGGAAAAACTACTCAGTTCTTCCTGCAGTTGCTCCTCTACGATCAATGGCTCTCCCAAATCTAAAGAAAATATATAGCAAATCAATTCAAGACTATGCCCAATAGGAAACCACAACCAATAAAATGAATCCTTGACGAAAGAAGCAAACAAACCTTCAGATTCCTCCACCTCTACTGTATCTTTAATTTGATTCCTTTGATTTGCTTGCTGAAATGATGAACAATGTAACAATAGAACCTTACAATAGAATTAAACACAAAAAGAATCGTAAAGAAGCCCAAGATGTTACCCACCATGAGGTAGCGCACTTCTTTCTCATACAACTCACTAAGATGCTGATTATTAAAAAAATGAAAGTCATGCCTGAAAAAGACAACACATTTTAAGACACAGAAACAGTAAATTAATAAGTATTTTAAGTACGTAAGAGATCAAAAGATGCTTACAACTGAGGCATGCGGGGAATTCTTGGCTTTTTTGTCCTTGCAAGGCCACTTTGACGCATTGTTTGCTTGAAGTATTTGGATTCTAAGTAATTACCAACATAATAAAACATGTTATAGTCCAGAAAAAAAAACATCTCCTTGATATATATACACACTAAACGTCAGCAATGGAAGAGACTACTTGCCCTTCCGTTCTGGTTTGGTGGTTCAATCCAATTATCATTGGCAATTTTCTTGAAGTTGATTTTGTTCTCATCCTTCATCAATCATCCTTCATCAACCAAGAAAATGAAAAATAACAAAACAGAAATTAAGGAACTAGAGAAAAGAAATAGAAAAGGAAGCTGTTTTAGACAACTGTAAGCAAAATTAATTAATCTACCTTCTCATCATCAAAATATACAAATTAGCAGCTACAGAAATCCAATACATATTATTAGTTGCACAAGCTAACAACAGCAAATGACTCTAACAAAATAAAACAAATTAATTACAGTAGTCAATAAAAGAAGCATACTATCGTCCATTTTAAATTTAATAGCATTTTCCGTAAAATTTTTCATCTTGGCATCAAGTTCAACTGTTGTCTCTTCTCCTTTTGCAATAATCATATCTATATCTTCATCTGTGATAGTACTATTGACCAAATCTGACCATTTGTAGCAGCTCATCCTTATTAACGGCTGCAAAACACACCATAAAGAAATTAAAACAATAATGCGTACTTCTGAAACTAGTCTATTAGCAAGGGCTGAGGATAAGAAAGTCTCAGTCTAAGCTCTGCTAGTCGCCCTTGTTGGATAAATTTAATAGATTTCCTAGTTTTATTTGCTTTCTTTTCATATTTAGTTTTCTACTTTGACACTAATTAGGAGTCTTGAGTTATCCTCCTACAAAAGGAGCCTTAGTAATTCATTTTTTTTACTCACAATTTGATTATAAAATACAATTTCTTGTATTCAAGATTCTCCAAGTTTCAAGTTCCTGATTTTTCTTGAATTGATTAATGTTTGTTGTCAATTTTTTTTTATACTTCTTGTTGCGTTACCTTTCAACATTATCCCTTCATTCTTGCTTAGTTTAATGCTTGATACTTGGGTTTGAACATACACCTCAGGCAGGAAGTAGATGTTTATATTTAAATAATTGTCATCCCTACCTCTCACAACTTCAAAGCTGCATCACCTCAATTTGTACTTTAGCAATTACGGTGAAAGCAAAGCACAAAAATCTATAACCATTTGTAATGACATCCAACAAATTTGATGGCCATAGTTAAAACTTTAATTGAAATTAAAATTGTTAAGTCCCTCATAAAATCACTCTTGAAATTCAGGTGTATTTCAAAATTATTGATTTCATTAATCTGCAGCCAAGATTTATAAAACCCATCTAAAAAAAAATTCAACAAATTTGGTCAAAAAATTATAACCCATCACGTTTATTATCTCTTACTCAGTTTTAATCTCAAGAATCTCAAAAATTTTGGCCAAGAAATCATAAGTTTTTGAAATGAAAAACACAAATATTATCATGCTTTGAACACGAAAGATAAGGCAGATTCGAACCTAATTGAATCCCAAATCCTCTTTTATGTCCGATTGCAACACAATAATTTTGGACGACTGTTGATCCTTGACAGATTTTCGGTATTGGTAGAGGTAAGATCTCGGGTGGGAGACTTCCTCTTCAATAGTGAGAAATACTGAGACGTGATAAGTCGAGTGGAGGGAAGGAGGGAAACGTGATAGTAAAATCTTGGGTGGGCAGCTTCATATTCTAGGGCAAACTTGATTGGAGGGAGGGAAATTTTTTTTTCTATTTTGTGTAAAAAGATAGATTAAATTTTGATTTTTTTTTAAAATTATTTTTTCTATCACAATAAATTTTGTAGCCAAATTAAAAAAATTGCAAATTTTTCTCTAATTATTAGCCTACAAATAACTCATTTTTTGTCGATAAAAAATATATCTTACGCCAACAAATTTTTTATCTGAGAAAATTTACAAGTTTGTAGGCATAAAGTCCTCTAATTTTGAAAATTTTAGAGCTAATTGTTAGCTACGAATCCTCGTTTTGCAAGGAAAAGTGAATTCCCCCACGAGAACATCCACGACCTGATCGGGAAGCGAAAAACTTATCAGTGAATAAATTTTGAAAATATCTAACAAACAAAATTCTAAAAACAATTATCAAATTTCTAGGGTAAAATAAACTCACGTTACAAATTAAAAAGTGCCTTCTAAAGTTTTGTAAGCGAATTATATCTCAACGAAAATTATTTTTGTGAGAAAAATATAATTCCGCCTACAAATCTCATTTTATAGGAGGAATTTTGTAAGCTAAAGTATAAATATTTTGGAGCCAATTTTTTACACATACAAAATCATATTTTGTAGGAAAAATAATCTTTACCTACAAATCTCATTTTATAGGTGAAATTTTGTAAATTAAGTATACATTTTTTGGAGCCAATTTTTTACACATACAAAATCTTATTTTGTGGGGAAAAAAAATATTTACATACAAATCTTATTTTGTATGCATATTATTTGTAGGAAAAGCAAAATTTTCTTGTAGTGATTAGAACGTTTTTGCACAATGAATGTCGTGATTTTTTGTAGACGATCCTGATGCATTCTGAAAGAATACGATGCTGAATGTGAATCCCTCCATTTAGCTTGGTCACAATTGAGAGACCAAATCAGATATGTTATGGATTGGTTGGGACAAGATGCGAGACATTCTTAAACAAGACAATGTTTGTTCTCTTTTTCTCGCAAATTTAGAAATGTGATAGGGGAAATAATGCTCTGGATAGTATATATTTTAGACTGTTATCACACAGCTTCTTTTTATGAATTGACACTAAATGCGTTTCTTGTTTGGTCATGAATGATATTTTATTAACGCCCATCTTGTTCTTTACGATTTTTCCTTATGTATCCATCATTCGACTTAAGAGCTGCATACTTTATCATCAATGAAGTCAAAACGCCCTTGTACAATAAATAATAACCAGCGTTTCGTGCTACACATAACTTTTTTATCGGGCGAGATAGAGTTTAAGATCTCCCTTAGAGTTTTTTTGACACGAAACAAAGTGATAGAGCATGTATTTAATTTGTAAAAACAAATGCATAGTTACAGGCCAAAGTTAGGTCTTTTAAATTTGTACATATTAAATAAAGAACTAGGCAAAAACTTTTCAATAACTTAATAATTGTGTCCATGTTTATTTAGTTGCTTACTAAGAGAGTATATTATCCTTTATTCACCAAACTGATCTCCTTGGGCGACTGCTGTGGCTATTGAATCATCATAGACTTATCCTCAAAGTCTATAGGGGTCCATTCTTCCAAACAATCCATCTTGTTGATCTCACTTTGTAGATTATGCTCCATACCGAATACAACCATCTTATCCTTCAACAATAGAAGTGATTCTTCACCTTTCATTTTTTTTTGAACTCATCTTTATAAACCATTAATATGGTCTTAAGGTAGTCGTGATCTTGACAAAAATATTTTGTGTTTGACCTTACATTACACTTCTTTGATCATTTTATTACCAATTACCAACTCTTCAAATGTCAATTCTGTAAGAGCCTCTACTGAGTATGACTCTTCATTTCATGCTATTGCTTGTGTTTCTTTTTCTCCTTGGACCACCCTGACTGGTCCACAATTTCCTTCATACATGAATCGTTCCACCTAGTTGGCTTCTGTTATAAAAGGACATCGATTAGCTTGCACGACTTCAACATCTCCCTTATCGTTCCAGAATATTAAACATTTATGGAGCAATGGCGGCATATATTGTTTTCCATTTATCCAATCCCTTCCCAACATTACATTATAACTCGTGGGGCTGTCTATTATTAAAAAGATAGTGGTTTTCGTTGTACTACCCACTTTTATCTCCAATGGCATTACCCATTTGACTGAAGTTGTTTGCCCATTGAAATTGATTAGCACCACCTCTATTGGAATTATATTTATGTCTGACTTGGCGAACTTTCTTAACATTCTGTATGGAATTATGTTTATGGCTACCCCATTGTCCATGAGCACCTTGAAAAATGGAATACCATCAATTGAGGTCTTTATGTACAATGACCTTAAGTATTTTTAGTCAAACTTGGAATATTTCTTGAAAATCACATTCTTAATTGATTCAAGCTCAACCTATAATATGCCTTCGCTTTGGGTTTCATTGGTTTTTCCGGCTGGCATAGAACTACCTTGTGATTCTTTACAACCGGTAAGTTGAGGGAACATCCTTGGAAGTGACCATACTTTTTCAGCGTGAGGTACAATCTATTTTTTTTTTTTTTTGAGAACTCCATATAGAATCAAGTAATCGAACGATCATCCATATGATTCCCCCAACAAACCTACTACTGTATTACTTTCTTGATAGAGTTGTTTGAGGAGCTTACCACATGATACTCCCCTCCTTTTGCACTCTGCTTCCAAGTCTAATTCCTCTTCTATATCGATCATCCTATCATCATCTAAATCAAAAGTTTCCTCAATTTGTAAAATTACCACAATAGGAGTACTGTCTTCCTGTTCTAACGTCCATGCTACTTCTTCTATGGTTGTTTCACCGCTTTCCTTTTTCTGAAACTCATTGCCCAACACATAATTACTTTTCATAGTTGGAAGTAAAGTGCAAAACTAGTTGTTAGATGATTTCCTATCATCGTTTTCGTCTTCATCTTTCTGTCTGTGCTCAAATTTTGATCTCCAAACATACTTGATGATGCTTCTTTCACTGGATCTTTTGAACCATCACCTTGTTTGGCCTTTAAAACGTTTCGATTCTCCACACGAATGAGATTTGTGCTGGCTTAATTTGTCCTATTCCTTGCTGCTGCCTTATCATTCACCCATAATTCTCTGATACCGTCTCTATTGTGTTCTTGTCATCTCGTCAAATGGGATGACTTTCTCTACTTTAGGATAGTATGAATGACATACATTTGATCGATATGGTTGTGGTCTGAATGTTTTGAGATTCTGTGGAGGACTAGGTGGTCGTCCAAATGTATTTGTATATAACATGGGCTTACGATCTTCCAACACCTACCCTTACTTCCCTCTTAAATTACAGTGGCTTAGCTTGATGCAATAGTTGTCTGTTTACTTTTACTTCATTTGTTGTCTTAACAATCTCGTTTTAGCATTTAATGCATAGATTCTCCTCTTCTTTGTTAGTAGCTTTCCCTTTTAACTGTTCAAAAAATACCGTGACGTGGTTTATCCTCTCCTTCATTTACCACCAACTTGGACTTTGGAAGATTCTGCTTTTTTGAACTTTGGAATGACAATGTCAATATCAATTGACTATGGGAAAGGATTCTCATCTACTACCCTTTTTTTCTTAGAATCAAATGTAATTCTACCAGATCCAATGGCATCTTGTATTACATTGCGAAATACTGAGCATTTATTAGTCATATGAGACCATGCATTATGCTATTTACAATATTTTTTATCCATAGTTTAGAGTTTGGGAACATGTGCTTATCGCTCAATTTGATATGCTTATCTTTGTATAGTTGGTTGAATATTATGTCCTCTTTGGTTACATCAAATGAAAACACTCTGAATTTTTGGTTTCCATATTTTGTTATTTCATGTTTCATTTGGTGTTTCTAATTTGGTTAATACGGGGCATTCATAAGTGTCTCTTTTGACCAATTTAGCTAAACACACTTCAACTTTATCTTGGCATCAATTGCATGTACATCAAAATTAGGGTTTCTGATAACTCCCATTACTAGCATTTTTCATTTGTTCATTTTCTCTCAATAAACGCTCATATCTAATGCATTCACCCTAAACTGAAAGAGTTCAGGGAGCTCTCTATCTTAGAACTTCTTTTTTAATTCAAAAGTAAAACAATTTTGGGCAATTTGACAAGCTCGTTTTTTGGTAAGGGAACAAAACATTTGCTCCTAGCCATCTTAAATCTTTAAAGAAAAGATTCAGCCCATTCATTTGGTAGTTGACGCAAGTTTGCTAAATCAGCCAACGATTCTTCTGATTCAGTTTTGTAAAATTGAGTGTGGAATAACTTTTCTAAATGTTACGAATTTTTAACAAAATTTGCATGCACATTAATGAACAATGAGAATGCAACCTCAGTAAGTGAACTTGGGAACAATCTCAATTTGTGATGATTCATAAATTCACCACATTGTAGCGTAAAACGTCCAATGTGTTCCAATGTCCAATCTAGATAAGGCTTCCTACACATTGGATGAATTACTGGTCGAGTTTCAAAGGCCATTTGACCTTGTAAGATCTCTATTTTTTGCTCCCTCAACATAGCATTGGGATCAAATGGAGGTCCTACTGGCCGTGGTGTGTAAGGCATTGCTAGTGGTCTGATAGGATTGATCCCAACATTAACCATGAATGGATCATTGTTTGCTTCATTAATACCATTGAATGATTGGTTTTCTCCTTCATTAGTGCGTGTAGTATGTTTAGGCCTATGTGTTGGGACATTTTTCCTCATGTTAAAGGTACCTCCCATTATGGATGTTCCAACACTTCCTAGTTTGAAAGATCTAAGGCACCCATGTTGAATGTACCAATATGTGATATTTCTAGGCCTTGACTCATATTCATGGTTGGTAAACCAATGTTTACATTTATATTTGGTGAATTATTACCTATTAGGCTCCAAGTTTGAGAGTTGTTACACCATCCCATAGGATTCGACGACATACTTGACCAACCATTTTGTTTATCAATTCATTCAAAGTACATAATTGTTTAGCCATATTGTCATAATGCCTATTTACGTTTTGAGAAAGTTTTTCTACAATATGAATACTTTGTAAGCTTACCTACTCAACGATGTCATGAGTGAGTTCTCTCAGCAAAATACATATGTTACATGGCTCAACTCCATCGTTGGTTTGTAACAACCATGAGATTCTCCCGTGTCTGGGCTCTATTCACCCTCTTATTCTTCAATTATAGAAGAAAGGAATCGATGTGCAATCAACTCCTTATTGGAATTGTTATGAGGCGTGACGCTTTAAAATTTCCTACACTAAGTATCCCACTAGGCATGCCAAATTGTTTCATACGGGTGTTGTTTCGCTTGTGCTAACAATTAAAAAAATCAGAACAAAGTGTATGGAACAAACCTCTTGAGACAAAGTCCCAAAAAGGGGCTTTTGCACTAAATAAAGCTTAGTTTACAAGATGCCTCCAAGGGGTATAAGCATACAAATTAACTAGAATAGTTTCAAGATCTAAGATAAGAAAATTACATCTCTATTTTGAAAGTTCTGATTTATTGGTCCTTCTAAACGTCTAACTTGCTACAAAATATGCAATTGCTTTAAACTGCCCACCACTTTGAACTTCTAATTTGCCGAATTAGCTTCGTAACTTACGTGATAACCACTGTTCACCACTTTACTCAACCTTCATTCACTCCTTTGCATCTAATAACTTTCCATGATCTTATTCAATTGTTCACGTTATGGTAAATGCTCTTAGATGACTCCAATAAACTGTAGATTTATAGAAACTGTTCCTTTGTTTGCCTAATCGTCTAAACACTTCTGCAATTGTCCAATCACCCAAATTCCTTTACATAGCCAGTTATTTATCATTTGGCTCTCATGTTTTGGATTTTTATGTTGGGCATTTGAATTAAATATTTTTATGTGCCAACAAGAATAGTAGTGGATCATCTTGAATTTAATTTTTAACTCGATTTGTATTGTTGTCTTCGTAGAGATAACTATTAACTGAACTCCTAATCACACCAAACGAAACCGATTGAATTAATTATTTCTGTTTTACTCTTTATTTATATTCATTATTTTTATATATTTGTGTTTAATTAATATTATATTTGTAATTTTGCTAGGTTAAATCTCAAAAATTTTATTAGCTCATTAGTCTTGAGTCCTAAAGTTGATAGCATCATGAAAAATACTAGTTGAGTTGTGCTCTCATATTTACTATTTCCCAATACTCAGAAAAAAAAAGAATGTGTTAAAAACATCTGATTGATAAGTAACGCGAGACAACATATCCGAATACATTTTTGCAATGTCAATCATTTAAGAAAAAAATGAACTCGAAAATAATAATTGATTTAAGAAGAAATTAACTCGAAAACAACCTAATGATGGTGAGTGTACACGTTAGGTTCTCACTTTCGGTGGACAAATTAAAAAATGTGAGAATGTGTTGTCCTTAACAATATATTACTATAAAGAAAGTCAACCAACATAACTAGGGTCGGTGAAAATCGGCACGTGTCGGTGGTCCACCGGTCACTTCAACTAGAAAACTTAGGGTTTCTATCAATGCTTTCAAAACCCCACTCCCAATTCAACACAAAAAGCTATTCTTCTTTGTCCACTCGTGTCAACTATCAACTACGCGCAACCAAAATATCTATCCGTCATGGGATAATATAGGATGTATAAAACTTTTGAAATTGTAATGTTTCTGTTAAATGTTTTAGAAAATTTTGAAAAAGTTTTATAATTTTTTTATAAAAGAAGATAATGGTGGAAAAATTTATTGGAAACTTTGTAGGTTAAACGTCAAATAAACTCATTTTGAAATATATCACTAATACGAGGAATGATCTCTTCACTGAATCGGTAGTTACCAATTCTCTCACATACATGTGGGCCCCACCATACAGGTGGGCCTACCCACTCACAATCGGGATTCTCGATTCGTGGTTTAGAAAATTTTTGTCAGTAATACACCTTAGCTACTCTTATTTTCTTCATTGCTAAAATACTTGAAAACATGGAATAATAATTGTACATTGTTATATATTTTCCACGGTGGGTAGAGTTGATTATTGATAATTATATAATAAAATGAAATCTAGTGACAATATAATGTCTTATTCTTTAAATTATAAATTGACTTACTATAGATTGGGAAATACACATGAGATTCCATTGATATAAAGTTTAAGTACGAATAGTATGAATTAATATAAATTATAAGTTTTGATATTGTTGAAGAATTTATCATTATTTACGATTTTTCACATGTATTAAGCCTATGTTTGGTCGAAAATTCTATGGAACCAAGTACTTGGTTCCTTATGGAACTAGGTGATGAGATGACTGCCTAATCAGCTACTAATTGGACATAATTTGTGAGCTCCAATTTGATTTTAAAAATTTTAATTGGGCTGAGCCATCTAATCACTTGGTTCTATAAAATATTTGCTTGTTTGGTACTTATTAATATTTAAACCTCATTTTTTTTATAAAACTCGTTTTCAATCACATTCTCCCAATAAAATAATCAACACATAAACGTAAAAAGATTCCTTATTTTTTAACCTCATATTCTTCAAAAAATTACTTTTACAAATAATATTATTTGAAAATAATGGATATCAAACAATGGCTAAATGGCTCTTGCCGGTTATTTAATTATTAAAAAAAAAAACTCAATCTTGCAAAATATTATTTGTTGGAAGCACCAGGCAAATTTAAATACGGTAAAATTCTAAATTTTATTTTAATATTGAAGTTGGAGAAATATTAGTCCTTTCGATTTCGAATTAACTTTCATCTATATAAAAAAGTATAATTGCCTGGTTTTTTAGTTGTTAGGTAGACAAGTGTCCTATTTCATTTCCACATTTTTATTTTATTGCTGAGGTGAAATTAGTATATGCCAATATAATTAAAAAAAAAAAAAAAAAAGAGAGGGTCCCTTTCTTTGACTAATTAATTCAACATCATTGACCTCATAATAAAGCTTGCACTAGATTTTCATTGTCAAAATGTTTCATGACAATCATCTGTTTTCCCACCACGCAAATCTAGGCATGGGCCAAAAAATCAAAACGATGGATTCGATTCGATTTCGGTTCGATTCCTGTTTTGTTTGATTTTATCAAAATCTTAAATGGTTTCGATTCTAAAATCAAGAACCATCGGTTCCGATTCTGATTTCGGTTTCGATTCTTGGTTCAGAACCAGAACTAGAACCAAGAACCAGAACAAAACACGATTTTTTAATTTTTTTTAAATATAAATTTAAAAGAAAATTAAAAAAAATCATCAATTCTTAATCTTAATGTATGTTATTCAGTCCATTAGACAATATCAATTACCCAACAACTATTAATTCATTCAACATTACAATAACTATAAGCAAAATAGGTAATAAACAAAAAATCATAGATTAAAAATTATTTTTCTTTCACTGATTCTATCGTTCAATTTCAAACATTCAACCGTCAGGCCTTCAAGAATCAACAAACAATAAATCTCCAGTCTTCATCTTACAATTAATTGTTATCTTTTTTTTTTTTAAGAATTTGTTGGACTTGTGTGACTGTTTCTCGAAAAGGTGGACAATTACGAGCAGAATTTGAAGAATTTTTAGAAGAGTACAAACACGCGAATGAGGAGATACGTTACTTTCTGGAAGAGAGTGAATATTTTGATATCAAGAATTTTTAGTGTTGTATTCGCATTTTGATCAAAGTCGATGACATGACTTATTCGTTTAAGTTAAAAAATTTTAGTTTAGGAAATCGGAACCAGAACCAAAAGAATCGAACGATTCGGTTCCGATTTAGTTTTTCTCTTACAAAAAGAATCAACAGTTCTTTTTTGAAAAGAACCATCTGTTCTTGGTTTGGTTCGGTTCCCTAGGAATCAGAATTATATAGAACTACGCTCACGCCTATTCAAATCTTTACAAAAATGTATATCCTTTTCAATTTGGATACAAATATTTCCATATTATTATTATTATTATTATTATTTTCCATGGCTTTAGATGATATCAAAAGATTCAAAACAGATAGCGCATAAGATAAATAATAACCAGGACGGCACCGCTCGGAAAGACGTATAGAAATTTTGTTTGAATCATTAAATTTTACGTTATCTCAATCGGATCATTAAACATTAGTGTTGTTTTAAATTTCATTATCGTGTCACTTGTCGTATCTCAAATCAGAATGATATTACTTTTTTTTTTTTTTTTTTTTTAAGGGTATTGCATAGCTATTACGTTAAAAATCAGTTGTGATATGGCTAGAGGTGGCAATGGGCCGAGCCGAGCTGGCTCGGCCCGTCAAACGACGAGCCGAGCTTAGGCTCGACTCGTTTAACTCTGGCCGAGCTCGGCTCGTTTAACTCGGGTTTTTTTTTTTTTAAAACCTCTCTTACCGTTTTTTTTTTTTTTTAAAAAACCTTCTTGTCTTACCGTCTTAAGTTTATTTATTTAGTCGACAATCTTCGATAACTAAAATATTTGAAATCTTGAATACTAATAAGTATAATATTAATAAGTAATAAGTTATATATTAAATAAATTATTAATAACTTAATAAGTAAAAATACAATGTTTTTTTTAGTTTTCAACGTAAAAAAACGACGTTTAATTTTTTTTTTTTTTTTTACACGAGCCGGCGAGCCGCTCAGCTCGTTGAGCTCGTTGGCACGAGCTCGTGGCTCATGCCAACGAGTCGCTCGTTGAACCACGAGCCGAGCGAGGTTCAACTAAAATGCTTGGCTCGCCCACGAGCTCATCCGTTTCGCGAGCCGAGCCAACGAGCCGACGAGCCGCTCGGCCCGTTTGCCACCTCTAGATATGGCTGTCAATTATGCCATTTTCGTTAGTTTGAGCGTAAGAAACGCACCACCCCACACGACCCAGTCCAAATATTATTTGGTAAAAAATTAAATACCACTTTTTATAGACAAGTTTAATAGATTAATTAAAGAAAGAGGAGTGAAAAACAAGCGAAGAAATAGAGAGTCCAAATTCAAGGGTGTATTTTATTGAGAATCAAGACACCATATTTATAGGGTTCTAAAATAGAGCCACAATTACAATAAAATAAATGAATTTCATAAGATTAAACAGACATAAAAATTTTAAATCTGGTTTGGGCAAAATTTAGCCCTTGTTTGGCCCCCATTTTTTTAGGAATAATGTGATTTTGAATAGTATTTTTGGGAGCATGTGTGATTAAAAAATGTTTGAAAAGTCAAATATGGTAGGTTTGACTTAGATGGATGGTTGAGATTAAGAGTTATTATGGCCACGTCTAAATAAGCTTGACACTTCATCCATGGGAACCCTCATGGGCCCACTGACTGCCTGCTGTACTCCGAAATCTGCATATTACTATTTTGCCAAGGTGTAATATTGTCTGAACTTCATATAGCTGAACTGTTTACGCCGAACTGGTATTATTCGAAGTAAATGCGCCAGGTTAGTGACAAGATTGATCAGTGTATCAGGGGGATGTGACCCTTCTGCAAGTTGCGACTTGATGCGACAGCTGTAACGACCCGGGTCCCACTTAACGGGTTGTCCCGACCGTTAGATAAAGAGACGATGTCCCCATTGTACCAATATAGGTTTTTTCAGCATACTTTGTCCTCACTCGCACGCTCCCCCGAGAAAACTTCCTAGGAGGTCACCCATCATAGAATTTCTCCAAGCCAAACAACATAACTATGGAGTTTCTAATGATGGACTTCCGAAAAAGAAGGTGCACCTTGTTGATATGAGTAATACCTATCAAATTTTTTAAGTTTTCTTGACTTGGGTGTTACAACAACGCTTTTAAAGGGATGTGATGGCCGTCATCCCCCTAAGGTAGTAATGATTATAACAAAAAATATTGATTACCTCATAAAGGGTTGAGAGTTCGCCACTTGTAAACTGTAACACGTGTCATGATCTAGGAATGCAACTATCACTATAAATAGATCACACTTGCCTTTAAGAAAAATCTTAGAAACTTAATACAAACTCTAAATAAAAATCTCACTTCCTTTTCTCTTTTCTACAAACTTATATTTTCTGCACCTAAATTATATTTACTTGAAATGAGGCCTGGCTTGGGCATCGGAGTGCATACGAGAGCCACCTCGACCCTCGGGGTGGCCCTCATTTCATGCTGATTATTTGTCCAAGTGCACATGAAGTCAACGTGTTCAAGATGTAGGAGTTGAGACATGTTGATCCATGGTCTCACCAAATTTTATGGTCAACATTTTGGTGCCATCAGTGGGAAACCACACTTATAACCACGAACTCATGTAGTAAAAAGCTACAAGAAACCTTGAAAAAGGCGAAGAACCTCTTGAGAAAGAGTGAAAAGGACTGTAAAATTCCAAAAAAGGTGATAAACCCCTTGAGAAAGATGGGTAACACTTGCAAACAACCTTTTGAAAAGAAAGTGGTGAATACACACTTGAAGAAACTTGAAAGAAGGCTAAAAAACTTTAAAATATAAGTTTATTAACCTTGAAAATGCTTATAACTTTGAAATACAAGTTTCACTGCCTTGAGAAAAGGACAACTCATATATCACTACAACCATGAGTGAGAGTTATAATGACGCTAAACCAAGGAGACATAGGGATGAACAATATGACGTAAACTGAGAGATGCCCATAAACACTTAGCCTTAAAATGTCAATGAGGAGGTTCCTCAACCTAACCCTCCTCGCCAGCACCGAAGTAGCCACATGCTAAGGGACACAACACGCATGGCTGCTTAAATGTTGGAAATGCAAAAACAACAAATTGAACAAACCGCTGCCATGAATGCCAATATGGAGAGGGGATATGCGGCGAACGAACCAGCAGCACCATCGTATTACCCTCAAACTCAACCACATTATCACCTTCCGATGCAAGTACCTCTCACTATTATAATATACCCCCAGGGTACGCCAAGGTGGATTCCATGCCACCCCACGAAGAGGACTTTGTATACGAAGTGCAAGAGGATCATAGTCCCAACTGAATATCATAGGGAAACTGCTCCATCAAGGTCCGGTAGTGTTTTAGCAAGATAGGTGGGTTATAGTCTAGAAATAGACGTGGGAGAAGGGCTAAAGAAGTTTGAACCCAAACATCTAGAAATAGGCGTGATCGAATGGTTGAAGAAGCCCATTCGCAAGGTCACGTGCCTAGAAATAGGCATGAAAGGGTGGTTGAAGAAGCTTACCCACCGACTAAAGAGCCTAGAAATAGACGGGAGAGAAGAGTTGCAGAAGTTCACTCCCAAACACAAGGAGGCCTACCATAGGTCACATTATGGCCAAGCCCTATCACCCCATGGAAGGGATAAGCCACAACGACCATATGGCCATTACGATGGCGAAGTAAAGTCAGATCATGATGAAAACAATAATGAACCTCCTTCGTACGAAATAGACAATGATAAGGAAATAAGCCCCTTCTTTGAGGGCATTTGGAGGTACCCAGTAGCTGTGGCCTTGAAACACCGGAGATCACAAAATACTCCGGGAGAGGTGACCCTAACGACCACCTTCTAAACTACCGCGCCAACATGGAGATGGTAGGAGCTACTTTGGTCTCAAGTATAAAGCATTTGCTCTAACACTTGATGGAAGTGCCATAAGATGGTACAAAAAACTCCCACCTGGAAGCATCCTCAATTGGAGGGACTTGAAAGTGGCCTTTAATAATGACTTTGTGTCCTCCAGGGTCGGACAACTTCCACTCCAACGCCGCTTTAGTGCAAAGCATTTCCTCTGACACTTGAAGGGATTGCCATACAATGGTACAAAAAACTCCCACCGGAAGTATCTGCAATTGGAGAGACTTGAAAGTGGTCTTTAAGAATAGCTATGTGTCCTTCAGGCAAGGACAACTTCCACTCCAATGCCTGCAAGATCTAAGGCAAGAAATGAATGAATCTTTGAAGGGCCACTTGGCTCGATTCACTGAGAAAATGCACAACTGTGAAAACATTATAGAAACAAAAATGTTCTCCGCCCTAAGGGGGGGCCTGGACTTGACGAGCATGTTCTGGAGGGATGTTTGAAGTCATAAACCAAGGGATTACAGTGCCCTTGTGTATTTAATGAAAGATAAAATCATCTCGAAAGAGATGGAAAGGGCTAGAGATAGCCATCCTCAAGAGCGATACAACACCGGATATCAGTTTGGAGTTAATCCAGTGGCTGGGGGTAACAAAAACTAGTTTTGAAACCACTGCGGAGGTGGTTCACGCTCATTCCCTGAGACTTAAGACTTGATTTGAGCATATCATTTGTCAAGAGTTAATTCAATTGTAATTCAACTCATTATATTTGGTGGTTTCGAGAGCCTTGTGAAAACTCGATTGTTGTTAAGGATAAGTGCTCCTTTTTGTAAGTCACTTAAGAAAAAGTGCTTCTTGTTGTAAGTTACGTAATGATAGGTGTTCCTTGTTGTAAGCCACCTAAGGATTTCGCACTCCTTGTTGTAAGTTACCATTATAGTAGATTTAACTTTGCTCATGATGAAGAGCTCGACAACAAAAGGACATAGATCACAATTGCGTTTGCATCTTCTTATCCCTTCTACTTACTTACAATTCACTTACTCTACTCTATCAATTTATATTGTTCCCTACAGTGACCTTATAACATTCTCTACATTTACATCACCAAATCTATCACCATCCAAATATATATAATCGACATATACTGAATAAAATTAAATAAGACAAAAATTATATTTACAAGATTTTTAATTTATTATACAAATATGTACATGCAAGTTTGAATGAAAAAACTTTACATACACTTGCAACGAAGTATTTTGCCCATACTTTTTGAATCTCGATTATGTTGGTTTGTTACCCATCTTTCAAGTTTTGAAGGATTCTGCTGCCTTTAGATGGACAAGTGCTCATCTCAATATGGATGAACTTCAGTAAGGTGTTATAATACAAGGAGGTGTCTTTTGTCTCGCAATTGAACATTGGGGACGATTGATTTGTATCCAATCGTACCTTTATCTTCGAGTCTTCCCTCATGACGAGATTTAGAAATACCAATAGTCTCAACGTCATCTAGGTAATTAGTACAAAATTCAATAGCCTCCTCAGCAACATAATCTTCAATGATATTGCCTTTAGGTCGAAATCAATTTCTCACATATCCTTTCAATATACCCATGTATCTCTCAAATGGATACATATACCTCAAGAACACTGGACCACGGATCTTAATTTTTCTTACCAAGTGAACAAGTAAATTCACCATAACGTAAAAAAATGATGGCGAAAAATACATTTCATATTGACATAGAGCAATAACAATATCGGCCTGCAAATCACCCTACACCTCCGAATCAGCAACTTTACTGCAAATTGTGTTGAAGAAAAAACAAAGTTTTATAATGACTTGTCTAAAATGTTTTGATGACTTGTCCAACATGTTTTGAGAGTATGCCTCGAATTGCAACTGGTAAAAAGTGTTGCATTAAGACATGACAATCATGAAACTTCATACCAACCAATTTCAAGTCCTTCATCGACACTAGACTTTTGATATTTGATGAGTATTCAGATGGAACCTTAATAGCATGCAGGTACTCACAAAAACTTGTTTTCTTTTTTCTGGACAAAGTATAGCAAGCTGGGGTAAATAAGTATGATTTTCGGACTCTTACGGTGCTAACTGATCTCGTATCCCCATTTCTACCATGTCCTTTCTGAATTTTACATTATCTTTCGTCTTTCCTTGAATGTTCATTAATGTCACAATGATACTATCGCAAATATTTTTCTCCACGTACATTACATCAAGACAATACTTTACCGATAAATATTGCCAGTATGGTAGAACCCAGAATATGGACCTCTTCTTCCAAAGACTCTTTTGAGGATGCTTAATAGGTTTTCCAAACAAAATATCAATATTTTTAACTCGTTCATATACCTCACCTCCTGTTAATGACAAGTGAGCTACTCGAGACTCGATTTTTCCATTGAAGGATTTTTTCTTCTTTCGATAAGGGTGGTCAGTATGGAGAAATCTTCTATGACTCATAAAGACATTTTTTTTTTACAGTTTTTAAACCAATAATCAATTGTGTCTTTTTCACAAACGGGACATACTTTAGGTCCGTTGTTAGTATAACCCGAAAAGTTACTATAAGCTGGAAAATCATTTATGGTGCAAAATACCATAGCACATAAAGTGATATTAATCTGGGTATGTGCATCAAACACCGATACACCTCCATCCTACAACAGTCTTAAATCTTCAATTAGTGGGGCTAGGTAAACATCTACATCATTCCCCAGTTGTTTAGACCCTGATATTAACAAAGATAACATGATAAACTTGTACTTCATACATAACCAAGGATGAAGATTGTAAATCGTTAAAAGAATTGACCAAGTGCTGTGTCGACTACTAATATTACTGTGCGGGTTCATCCCATATGTACATAGTCCAAGTCTAAGATTCCTATCTTCACCCCTAAATTTAGGAAACAACCTATTAATGTTCCTCTATTGAGGAGAATCAGCCACGTGCCTTAGTTTTCCATCTTCTTTCATCCCTTCAGCATGCCAACGCATGTTCTTCTCATTCTTTGCATTGACAAAAAAAGTTTAAATCTTTGTATTACGGGTAGGTACCAAAACACATTTGCCTTATAGATTGAACTAGGAAGCTAATTCTCCTCTGGAAGCATTTCTCGTAAAAGTCAAATAATGCCGTGAAACTCTTATCACTCCACTTGTTATTTGCTTTCAAGTTATATGATTTCAACATAGCAGACAATTTTGTGAATTTATTACAACTAGAAAACAAAGCTTTAATTTCCAAAAAAAAAAAAAAACGAAAAAAAGAAAACAAAGGCTTTACAGAATCATTGAAAAAGCTATCGAATATATGAGGCTTTTCAATGAATTCCTCTTGTATATCATGCACAATTTCGTCTATCATATCATTCTCGTTATTTTTCACATCATTTTCATCAATATTGCTCAGTTTATTCTCCTGCCGATCAGTATCATCGTCATCAGTGCTCGTCTTAGGAAGCAAACTCTCACCAAGCCATATCCATCATGTATAATCTTCATTAAACCCATGACAAATCAAATGACTCTTCACTTGCTCAAAACTATGAAACTTTCTCAAATTTTTTACAGTCACAATAAGGATACAAAATCATTGCTTCACCTTTCTTTCTCCTGTGTTCCTCTGCACATTTCATAAACTCTTCAACCCCTTTTATATATTCATGTGTATTATGTCTGCCATACATCAAATCTCGATCCATATCTAACAACCTATATGTGAAGATATAATTAAAAATAATTATTAGTTTTGAGTTAAAAATTTTCATGATAGAACTTTAAATCAATTATATATTAATAATTGAAATCAAATACAATAGTTTATTAGGTTGGAATCTTCATTATTTTACTAGGATAATTGTATTTTGTCTAGTTATTTATTTAGTATGATCAATTATGTACTAGTGACAATCACCTTAAATTATAATTTTCATTTTTTATTTATAAAATCCTACAGAAATTTCGGTAGAATCTCCCCTATAAATTGGACTTAGCCAACCTATAGGGGGAATCAAAATGCCACAATAAAACCAAAACATTCACCCTCAACATATCCAAAACTCAAACACTACCCCAGTAAAACTTTAGCATCATCTACTACTCCAAAATTAATCCAAAATCAATTCTCAACTCCTAAAAACTCAAACTAAGACTTTATAACTTAACTCCAATAATTCAAATATTGCAATATATCCATCTACTAACTTAAAACCAAAAATATAAAATTAACATCCAAACTAAAATAATAAAAAGCTCATTTAAACCAATTAACATATAAAATCATAAATTCAATCATAACATCCAATAAGTACAAAACATCTCAAATAATTCACTTATCCATATTTCAAAACCATCACTTATCCATTACTTCAAAACTCAAACTAAGATTTCATAACTTAACATTCTACAATTTCAATAAAAACTCCAATAATGAAAAAATTGCAATGTATCCATCTACTAACTAAAAATCAACAATCTCAAATTAACATTCAAACTAAATTAATATATAATAAATTTAAACCAGTTAACATATATAGTAATAAATTCAATCACAAACTAATAAAATCAATTGATTAATTGAAAATGAAAATACCACACACACACACACGTGGTGGTGATGGCGGCGGCGCGGCGGGGTCGCGGCCAAGAGAGTGAGAAAGAGAGCGACGCAAATTTTATTTGCAAAATTGCCACCGCATTTTTTATAGGCATTGATTTTGTCAAAAAGCGACGCAAATTTGTAATTTTTTTTGGATAATTCTGTACTAGTGTTTACACCTTTATAGCACACTACATTGATAGTTAAGTTACTTACAATATTAAGTGATCATACTTGTACCTATTGGTTTTAAGTTTGAGATTATTTATTGAAAAAGTTTTATAAACCAATTCACCCCCTCTTGGTTAGTTACTCTTGGGCCTACAATTACTATCAGGAGTGGAGTTCAGCTTCCTGATGTCACGGTAAAGAAAAAACGAACTAATGGGGATTAGGTAACTACCATTAGCAAGGAACAAGTGGTTCATTATGAAGAATCAATAATGATAAATCAAGAAGAATGAGCAGATAGTCCAAGAGATAAGACACCTTTTTCTATTACTCAACATACACCTCCAGTCCTATTTTCTCAAAGGTTCTAGAATACTAAGCTGAAAAAGAAGTTCAAGAAGTTCTTGGATGCCCTTCAGACAACTTCACATCAGTAAGCCATTCATTGATTCAATTATGCAAATGCCATATTATGCTAAATTTCTAAAAGAGATGTTGACAAAAAAGAGGAAGTTGCCACAAGATGAAGAAGTGAAATTGACGGAAGAATGTAGTGCAATCCTAAAATGTAAGCTATCTCCTAAAATTAAAGATCTAGAGAGTTTCACTCTACCATGTTCTATAGGGAATTCAATTAGGTTAAATGCTTTAATTGATTCTACAACAAATATTAACTTGATGCCCTTGCCTATCTACAAGAAATTAGGACTGGGAGATCCAAAAGCAACTTCGATAACCCTACAGCTGACAGATAGATCAATCAAGCATCCTTATAGAGTGGTTGAAGGCATTCTTATTAAAATTGGAAATTTCATCTTTCCAACTGACTTCATCATCCTAGATATAGAAGAAGATTAGAACATACTAATGATCTTTAGAAAGCTATTCATAACAACTGGATGAGCTTTAATGGATTTTGAAAATTATGAAATAATCTAAAGGGTGGAAGACAACCAACAATGTTTCAGCATGAATACTGCACTCAAGCAACCTTAATCTCAAGGAATGCAAAAGGACTGACATCAAAGAAGAGAAATATTGGAAATGTCACAAGAGCAAGAAAAGAGATGACAACCATGGTAGATTGGTTGGAAGGGACAAAAATGAAAATCTAATAATATGGAGGCTGAAATTAAGATAAATAAGAGAATGTCTATATGTGCCGCAAGTGCAGGACTGAAAACTCTCTTTTCAAGCCACTATGAATAGCCAAAGTCAAGCTAATAACTATAAACTAGAACTTATTCGAAGCGAACTTAATGTTATTTATTTTTATTTGTTTGCTAAAATTTTGTTGCTTTTATTTATTTTACTTTCCAGCATAGGATTTAGTAATTTTTATTTCTTTTATTTATATGGTATCATCATCCTATTATATTTCTCCCTTAGGTCATTTATTGTTGGTTATTTCAATTGTTTGAGGTAAGTAACACATGTTTTAGGTTATTTGATATTTAATGTTTAATTTAACTGCTATATGTAGGAACATGACGTCGTGGAACTCTCAAATCAACAATGGTTAAGGGAAAAGTACGATAAAAGAGATTGTCTAGACATCACCCATGGAGCCTCACACATTTCACAGAAAAAATCAGGGAGTACTTTCTTTTGTTCCATCCCCATCCCCATCCCCATCCCCTTACATTCTTACTTTTGCTTTATGAATTGAGGACAACACTGATTTTAAGTTTGGGGACGTGCACAAAAAATAGAGTAGTTCTTTAATTTTTGCTTAAAAAATTAATTCTTTTGCATGTTTGGGTATTAGGTTAAATAGCATTGCCGGCTTTTGATGTCGTTAAGTTAAAACTACATGATTCGTGAACTGTTGAAATTATGCTTTTAGTATTTTGATTCATGTTAGATTGTTTATTGAGCACGTAGTCAACTTGATTATTGTGCAAATAAGTGGCACATGGATAGAAAATAGGGTTTTAGTATAAAACTAAGAATACAAACCCAGAAAAAATTACTAATCAATCACTTGACCAGTTAGCTTGATAAGTTTGGGGGAGTAGAACTGGGAGTAGTGACTTACTGGGGATGTGTGAATTCCATTTGTACAAAACTATGTATGGAAGGTCGAGGCACTCAAATAAAGGAGAATTATCACAAACCTAGACAGTGGCTATTATTGGTTAATCTCACCAAAACTTGAGTGACGAAGAAGTTAGTGATATAGGAAACAACCTTATAAATTATACTTCAGGTTAGAGAAAAAATAACAAGTTTGGAGAGAGTGCATCTCACGAGAGGGAAAAACGAATAATTGACCACTGAGGGCCTGAAAATCAACTATTAAGCGCATTTGAATAATTGGGTTGATTAAACACACACATACTTCGAATATGGATTATGTTAGAATTTGCATAACATTTTTTGTAAACTGTTCAGAGATTACTAGCAGTTTTAAATCCTAAAGAAAATACGACAAATTATTTAACATTGGTCAGTTGTCAAGAGTCATAATTAATTATTATGTTTGCGTAAGTGTATTTTTTTATCTTATTCGAGAACGAAAAAGACTTTAAGTTTAGGGGATTTGATAAGTACTTTTTTTTGTACTTATCTAGACCGTAAATCTAGACAATTATAAGTGTTTTAGAGTTTAATATTTCTTATTTATGCATTCATTTTGTTTATTAGGTAAAACTCAAGAGTTGGAAGTTGAATTGAAAGAAGCAAAAATTGGTGAAAATAGCAATGTAAAAAGTTTGAGGACCAAATTGCAGATATCCAATGGTTGGTTCAGACCACAAGACACTACTTTGAAGATTTCTAGGAGTCTATTGAATGCAATTAGAAGTCAAAAAGGAATAAAATATGATTAGAATATTATCAAAAATTGATTCTAGTCACACAAGATATCGACCAGAGTTTTAGTCAAAAATGGATTTTTGGCATAGTAAATGTCCGAATTATTAAAATTTTAAACTTATCCAAATTAGAGCCCTTTCCGTTAGCTTTCCAATGCACTTTAGATCACCTCAATCAGATACAGGGATAGAAAGTTATGATCATAATACCGAATGCAATTTAGATATAAAAGCATGCGCACACGAATATAACTTTCCTTATTCAATGTGAATTCTTTTGGAAACCAATTTGGATGTAATTTTCAACCAATCTTTGACAATTACAAATACCAAATAGAAGAATACATTATATTGGTTCCTACATAATCAAATTAGTGGCAACACATCAAGAGATTTTGGCTAAGAAGTTCAAGAACACATCAAGAACTTGAAAATTCAAAATTCAGGTTGAAAATCCAAGAAGAATTTGGTCCACTCAATTCTTTAAATTATTCTAATTTTCGGGTGATGTCTTTTTAATTACTTTTGTGTAATTCATATCAAAAGATATTAGGCCAATTCTCTATTGTATTGAATAAGATGAACCCTAATTTTATTTATTTTGATTCAATATTCTTAATTTAATAATTTTCTTTTTCTTAATTAATCTTGCATTCCAATTGAATTACATGATTGTTTGATCACCACTTAGATAATTAGTTGCTTGTTGCAGTCTTGAAAAAGTTACAATAGGTTTAGAACGTGACAAGAAAAATACAAGAACACTATACGTTAGGAATAACAATATGACTTGTGCAATCTATTTAATAATCATATGATTTAATGCATCATAACCATTTATCTTAGGACTAGGAATAGATTCAGGTCATGTTTATGGTATATTTAATTTATCGTAAAAAAGAAAATTAAATATGTTCATTTTATCAATTGTCATGAATGCATGAATTATATAATTAGAGGTGAATTCGAATTCCAATACATTCACACTATATATTTACAAATTGCACTTTAAATAACTAGACCTTGTTCCTCGTGGGAATGATCTCACATTGAATCATTGATAGACTAGTAACACATAGTAGAACTTATTCTTTGTAGGAAAGATACACACTAAACAAATGAATCTTATTACTTGTACAATGATCTTGTACGCTTGAGAGATTTATCTGAACATTTAGTCACATACATGAACTACTTTTTCAGTCTGTTTCATTTTTTAGAAATAGAAGAGAATAGCAAGATAAGAAAAATCATACATTTTTGTACAATTCTGATTCCCTTGTATACAGGCTAACATAACAGATCTTAACACAATATAATTTTTTTTTAACTTTCTTACTAGAATTCAAATGTCAACCATCTTCACTCTAATTCAATTGTGGACTATCCCCATAGACATAAGCTAAACAAGGATGGTGAAGTAAAGTTAAATGGCGTTTGAATTTTTTATGGATAATTCAAAATGGTAGCAACAACCTATAATTGAACATTATGAGGAGCATAAAGTTTGGAGGCCCATCTCAAAATCAGCTGCGAAAAAAGCAAATGCCACATTTTTGTCTACAAAGGGCAACCATATTAAACATAATTAGCAAAAAATTGTAACACCGTACTGTTAACACATAAAAATACCCAATTAAAAAGCCAAGCATGAAGGCACCCAAGTAACAAATATCAAGGTGAAGTGACAGACCTTGGATGATTGGGTGAGCAGAGCTATATTTGGATGATCGAAGCATTAAATGAAATGTAAGTAAATAAGTAGTTCTCCAATTCAAATCATGATCTAAGGAAATTTGTTGGAACCATTGTGAGTAGTCATCACAATGTGCGCAATTAACAAGATCTTGGACATTTAGTTCAAATGTTGTAAGTTAGTAAGAATGTGGGCTAATCAAGTTCGGTGATTATGAAAAGTCATTGAAGGAAGTTAATTGTAACACCCCAAGTTCAAAAAATTTAAAACCTAGGCGTGTTAACTTCCATTCACATTATATGCGAAAATAAATCGTTTAAACATTAAAATGCGGAAATAAATCGTTTAAAAACTTCAACCTTTTCATTTTCTATTCTAAGATTTTATAGAAATTTCAGCAGAGTCTCCTCTATAACTTGGACATAACCAACCAGTAGAGGGATATCACACCTACAATACATATGAAATTCTCAGCCCATTCAAATCCAACATTCAACATCCAACCATAATTCCAAAATTCAACTTCAACATCAATTCCCCAAACTCCTCAACCAAAATAACTTGAAGTATAAATTTATAAACTCATGAAACATGATAAAAACTAATCACAGAGAAATACCATAATTTATTTTGACTAAGAACCGACAAACTAACTCAAAATGATTTATCAATTTAAAAGAATAACAAATGAAAACTTAAATTAAATCATTAAATTAAATTTTAAATAATTCAAGTCGGTACTGTCTGAGCCTGCCGCCACGTGCTCTCCTCTAATCATCTAACTTTCATCACCTGAAATATGGGGGAGGGATTGGGGTGAGCTAAAGCTCAGTAAGTAAACTTTATGCATGAATGCATGCTTATGACATGAAATGCTTTAAACTTTAAAATATGTATCCCCATTCACTTTAACCTTTCAAAACTTTCAAATTTTTCAAGCTTTCACTTGACATTTCAAAACTTCCACTTCATTCCATCGTGAGCTCACTTGGTGTATCTTCTAGTCAATCAGATAACAGTGGGCAATTCTTATTTGGAACCAGATTCACATTCACATTTCCACCGCAAAGTGGTTTAACATTCATTCCACTGCAAAGCGGCTCATTCACTTCATTCCACCGCAAAGCGGCTCATTACATTCGGGTACGCCGGTCCCCTGCGCCCCATTTCCCACTCGAATCTTTCATGAACTAGAAGTACACCCATTCTTTCTTAAAAACTTGGGATACATAACTTTTGAACAAACTTGCACCTTGACACATTTCTTTCATTTAAAAACATTTCACTTCCCAATTTCGATGTCAATGCATGCTTGATGATGCAATGACATGATAATGTGCATGCTTGAACATTCTTCATAATAACATATACTTTCATAAAGTAAATGAAATTCATCAAAGCAAATAAATTGCAAACATTCATTTACACATTCCACATTTACATTTAACTTCTATGAAAATGGGGGAAGTTTACTTACCTGACATCCTTAGTATTTACCGTTATCTTGACTTGCAAGTGGAAGAGTCTCAGATTCCCGTGACGTCAATGTACCAATTCTCCTGATTATTTCAATTCATTAATAAAATTTGTTTTTAGTTCAAAATTCACATTTAAAACTCCTAAACGAGGATGAGACTTTCATGTGAATTACAATTCAAATCAAATGGAATCTTAAACTATGTCAATTACAGATTATACTACATTCGGAACAAGAGATTTACTTAAATGCCAAAATTGAAATCTAACTTATCAATTTACACAAAGGTTAAAGTTATGAAAACTTCATCACGACTTGAATTTCACAAAGACAAATCCAATTTAGCATTCTAACTATTCGTAAATTTAAAAATCACCATTTAATCAACTTTACCCGAACAGTTAATTAAACTACAATTTCCATAAATTTCGAAAGTCTGAAAATAGTACTATAAGTCAAACATATACACTAAAATTGAATTAAAAACCACCTCATTACTTGTATTCATAATTTGAAAATTTCAATTTAAAACAACATTAAACTAATAGAGAATCAATTAAACAACTTCATCGTTTTAAAAATCCAAAAATTACATACGTTCCATGTATATATATATATATATATATATATATATTATATATATATATATATTAAATTAAAAATCTACCAATTCATGAATTCCACATTTAACCACACATAGTTATTTAATTTCTTAAATTCGAAAAATCTGAAATGTATGCATATACATTATCCAAATCCGAAAATAAATCAAATTTCAAGCCAAAAATCTGAATATATACATATGGCCACATAAAAATCCAAAATTTACCTATTTATATACATCTATACATACATAATAATATACACATTCCCATACATCAATACCCACACACACAAACATCATTAAATCCTTAATTTATGGTATAATTCGAAATCAAACAAAAAACCAAAATTTGAAAATGTGAAAAATCTTTACATATTTACACACACTCAACATATATACACATATATACACATATTGACATCAACATAGGCTTGTGTGTGTTTTCGTGAGTGTAAACCGTGTGTGCTGTGTGTGGGTGTGCGGGTTATGGGTGGAACCCGAGTAGGTGTGTGATCGAGGGAAAAAAGAAGGAATTTTACCGTAGGAGGGGATGTGGTGGTCGCGGCAGTGGAGTGGTGTGGTGAGCGACGGTGAGTGGCGAGAGAGAGAGAGAGAGAGAGAGAGAGAGAGAGAGAGAGAGAGAGAGAGAGAGAGAGAGAGCTGCGTGACCGAGAGAGCGAGAGGCGAGGGACGAGTCGAGACAGAGAGTTCCAAGAGTGAGAGAGAATTGGGTGAGGTAATTAGGTTTGGTTAGATTTAAGTACAATCTTTTGGGAATTTGCAAATCGGTCCCTCATTTCTCTCTGTATATAACTTAGTCCATATGTTCTATTTACCCTCCAATTGTCACCAAACTTTTCCCCAACTTTGAATGTAACACAATAAAGTAGAAAATAGCATATTTAGGAAATAAAACAATTAATCACATAATTTACACGTAAACTATTAAAATAAACAATTTATAAACTTTTAATTGGTACATTGATTGAGACGGCGTCCAAGTTCTTCCACTGCAAAATAATTAAAATTGTAGACATTAAAAATTATCAATTTAAAATTTATAACAACATTAACATAAATATCACGTGGAATTTCAGAATTTTCCATAAATGAAAAGCCGTCTTACATTAATCAACATAGGGAAGTGGAAAAAGTTACTAATCTCGTAATTCAAATAAGTTACGAAGTAATGTTCGATTCAAATAGTAGTTGTATATATTGAAGAAGTTTAGACTTTTAAAAAGACCAACAAATCAAAACTCTCAAATAGAGATGAAATTTTCTTATATTAGATTTTACTTGAATATTCTAGTCAAATTTGTGTGCTTGTACCCTTTGAAGACATCTTGTAAATCCATTTTGGGACTTTGTCTCAAGATATTTATTCCTTGCACTTTCATCTGATTCCTTTTTAATTGTTAGCACAAGCAAAACAATACCCACGCGAAACAATTTGGCATGCCCGATGGAGAAGTTAGTGTAGGAAAACGTTTGAAACATCTTACCTCATAAATTTTTTAACAAGGAGTCGATTACACAACGATACGTTCCTTCAATGATTGAGCAGATTGAGGGCCATCAAAGTACCCCTAGAGGTAGAAGGGTCTCACGGTTGATATGAACCAACGATAGATTTGAGCCCACTTACCGTGCGAGCACTGCTGGAAGAGCTCACTGAAGAAATTGTTGATCAGGAAAACATACAAAGCATTCATACTGTAGAAAGACTTGGTCAAAATGAAAAAAAGAAATTATGATAATATGGCCAAAATGTTGGGTACATTGAATTAGCTTATGGACAAACTAGTAGGTCAAGTATGTAAAACAAATCCTATGGAAGGGGTAATTACTCCCAAACCAATGAGCCTATACAGTGACTCACCAAATGCAAATGCAAATACGAATTCTGGTTTACCGACTATGAACACGAGTTAGGGCTTAGAAGCACCACATATTGGTCAATCCAACACAGAGGTCATGGGCCTTCTAACGCCGGAGGTGTTGGAACATCCAATATGAGAAGTACTTTAATATGAGAAAAAATGTCCAAATTATAGGACCAAATGTTGTAGGTATAAACGAAGGAGCAAACCAACCATTCACTGGTACTAATGAAGCGAACAATGGTCAATTCATGGCTAATATTGGGACTAATCTTGTTGAGTCACTTGTAATAAATTATGTACCATAGACGATAGGAGTTCCTTTTAATCTTAACGCCATGTTAAGGGAGAAAATAATAGAAAACTTACAAGAAAAAATGACCTTTGTAGCTCGGCTAGTAATTTTCCCCACATACAGAAAATCTTATCCATACTGGGTAGATCAAGCATATCCTTGGCCAAGAGGGTTTAGGGTGCTTGGATTTTCTCTATTCACTGGTTTATGGGAAGTATCCACTTTATAACACATGGCGTTTCACATTACAGTGCGGTGAAGTTACTAACTATCATAAGAAGAAACTATTCCCAAGTTCACTGACTTTGGTTTCTTCGTCATGGATCACTAACTTGTGTGAAACATATGTCAAAACATGGAAACAGTTGGAGCAATTATTTCATGCTCAATTTACAAAACTATATCAGAAGTTACTTTGGCAGATTTAGCAAACTTGTGTCAACTGCAAAATGAATGAACTGAGTCTTTTCTTCAAAGATCTAAAACGACTAGGAGTAAATATTTTGTTCCCTTTCCTGAAAAAGAATTTGTAAAAATCGCTCAAAACTATCTTAGTTTTGAATTGAAAAAGAAGTTCCACGATAGAGAGTTTCCCGATCTCTTTCAATTTAGCGCTAATATCATCAGATATGAGTGATTGTTAAGAAAAACTAGAATGAATAAGGAACTCTAGTAAAGAGACTTATTATAGATACCCTAATTTTGACATACATGCTATAGATAATTGTCAAGATGAAACTAAAGCGTGATTTTCCGAATTGGTTAAAGGAGACACTTATACTTGTCCCATGTTAAACAAGATAGAAACATTAAATAAAGATGAACTAGCAAAAGAAGAAAACAAAAGGCTAGAGTGTTTTCATTTTATGTAATGAAGGCTGATGCAATATTTGATCAGTTATATAAAGACAAGCAGATAAAACTGAGCGATAATCATAAATTGCCATCAACTAATTAAAGGTAAAAGATATTGTAATTGGCGTAATGCATGATCTCATATGACTAATAATTACTATGTTTATTCGCAATGTATTGCAGGATGCCATTGAAATAGGGTGAATTACCTTTAAGTCAAAGAAGAAGATTGTAGTGGAAGAAAATCCATTCTTGCAACCGGTTGATGTTGATATGGTTATTCCTAAGTTCAATAAGAATAGTCTATCAAAGTTCAAGTTGGTGGTTGATGATTTAAGTGTAAGGTTTCGGGTCATACATGCACAATGAAAATTAAAAGATTCGAAACCATAAGCATGTATTAACCTTGTACTTAGATATAATCTGTGATTCGAATTGTACCTTTGATGAAATTTGTGGATCTTGAAATCTGGTGCAGGATGTAGGAGTCTTTTCACCATTATCGTCCAATTGTCCAACCTCTGATAGTGATCCACATAGTAAGCTAGGATCTGGAACAGGTTGTGCTAGCAACCAAAAGATGACTCAAAACCCTAATTGTCTAGTAACTAATATAGTACTTATAAGTTTATACTAAACCTAATTAGGGTAGATGTAGCGACCGAGAAAATTTTCAATTTTTAAATAATTATTTAAAACTATTTAAAATGTATCACTGCGATTGTTGTAGCGATCGAGAAAATTTTCAATTTTTAAATAATTATTTAAAACTATTTAAAATGTGTCGCTGCAATCTCACTTATTTTTACAAGTAAAGCGTGTTCGTCTAGTCATATTAATTAATTTGAGCTAATTATTAAGTAAAATTTAAAATTTATTTTAATCGTAGTCAGATTTCAAATTTTATTAAAAATGTTCCAAAAATCATTATTTTATTTTTATTTAAAATTCTTAAAATCCAATTTTTATCCAAAATTAAATTCCAGTTAAATTTCTTTTCAAATTTCGAAATTATCAAAATTTATCCTGAAAAAAAGATTCGTGTTTTACCCGAACTCAACCTCATCAATTTCTTAACCCATGTTTATCCGGTAAGGTTGCACAATTACAGTCCAACACCAACACCAAACCAACCCACCACTTAAACACATTCACGTCCCAAAACCTTACCCATGATTTCAGCATCCCAGAACAGGTAAATTTCTACTTTCAGGTTATCTTCAAATTCAGCATCACCACAGCCAACCTTGCAGCCATCACCGAACCAGAATATATCCATCACGCTATCAAACTCACTGCCTTCAAACTCCTCAACCACTACAGACTAATCCAACCAATTACCAAATCATAGTTGACACTCACGCACCAAGACTCTGTTCTTTGGCCAGACTAAGTACCACTTCCATCCACCACCTAGCGCCATCACAGTCCGCAACCACACCGATGAAACCATCAACATCACCACCACGGCCAGCCCCCACGCCTGCGAACTCCAAGCCACGATCCACCCTCGACCGCACACCACCAAGTTCCTCAAAACTCAAAATCAAGAACCCAGAAACAAGAATCAAAATAACCCAACATTTACCTTGAACCACATGCTTTTGTCTCCGGAAATCACCACTCTTCAGCCTCTGTTTTGCCTCGGCTTAGCACCCATCTCGCACTAAAATCGTTAAAATCAAATCCCATGTGCGCCACGTCGCACACTCGCCTGCGGTGTTTCGCTGGCAAACCGCCAGCAATGGTGCCGGGCTTCGTGAATCGCCCTCTGTCGCACTCTCCCCTCTGTGTCGGAATACAGAGAGAGAGAGAGAGAGAGAGAGAGAGAGAGAGAGAGAGAGAGAGAGAGAGAGAGAGAGAGAGAGAGAGAGAGAGAGAGAGAGAGAGAGAGAGAGAGAGAGAGTGAATTGGGTTTTTTAATTTAAATTTTGATTTTTCAAAATTTTGCCTTTAAATCCCAAGCTTTGAAAGTATAGATAATTCGGTCCCTTATGTTTTTAAAGTCTTCTAGTCAGTCCTCTTAGTTTTAAAATATTTTGTATGCTTTTTTTTAGTTCTAAAAGTGTTTAATTCAGCCCCTGCATTTTTAAACGGATTCTGGTCAGCCCTAAGTTTTAAAAATAACTATTTCAGCCCTAGACCTTCAATTTCTTTAAAATTTCTATTTAACCCTAAAACTTTTATTTTTCTTCTAAAATCTTAAATCCCAAAATACTAATTTAAATTTATTTATTTTTAGGGCTAGACGAGACGTGAGCATACTAGAAAGTTTTATTTCCACTTCGCTCAAAACTCGAGAAATAAGGTAGACTCTTAACTACAAAATTATTTTTCTAAAATGCGCATCAATAATTATTTGTATTATAGATATTGAATGTATGATTGTATTCATGAGAATTACTTGCTCTTAAAGCATGATGTTAAGAGAATTACTTGCTTCTTTAAGCATGATGTTACGAGAATTACTTGCTTCTTTAAGCATGATGTTACGAGAATTTACTTGCCTAAGTGCATGAGACTTGAACTTGTATTTATTACTTGTTCATGAGATAACTTGAATATTATGATTACGTGTTTTATTTGTAATACTAATTATTATTATGCGCTGAGTGTACTGAGTATTTCTATGAAATACTCACCATTTCTTTAAATTACAAATTTTCAGGTGTCGGAGTTGGCGATGGAGCGCGCGATGGTGGCTATTGAAGAAATTTTAATATGTTTTGAGAAAAATTGATTTGATACATTTAATTCCAAGTTTTCGAATTTCCTTATTATTATTTAAGTTATTTTGAACATTTGAATTATTTATCATTAAAATTTAAATGAAATTGAATTTTTAGTTATTTTCTGCAAATTATTCTCGAAAACAAATTTGAAAGGATAATGTGGCGTCCCGGGCGCTTCAGAACTCGAGACATTACAGTAGAGATAATAGACTTAAGCCAAACCAAGTGATGAGAATCGGGAAAGTCAAATCTCGATGCACGTGCCTGTGGGACCCATGACGAGATCCGAAGTTGAAGAGGTTCAAGACTCGAGGCTAAACAATGTGAATAAATCAAGAAAAGAAGCCGAGAATCAAGTTGGAGCAAAAAAGAAGAAGAAATTGGAATCAGCCAATTTCGGTCGACATAAAATCATTCCGGTCGACCGAAAGTCTGCAGAGAAATTTTTGTTCCAGCCTCAGGCGTTTTCGGCTGAGTGGCGGTCGACCGAAAGTCCAGTTTCGGTCGACCCAGTGATCGACCGAAATAAGTTCGGTCGACCGAAATACTTCATTTTACAAAAAAATGGGGTTTTTCTTGCAATTTTCACAAAAACGGGGTTTTTTTTGTAAATACCGAAAGTGCACATTTTTCCCATTTTGTACATTATATTCACATTTCTTGTTCATTTGTAATAACTTTGGATGTTAAGAAAATTGCTCTGAGAGCTAGGTCTTGAAGACCCCTTCTTGAGGTAAGGTTAAACCTCTTTGATCTTGTTATCTTCTTAGGAAATTAATCATCTTTATCTTGAGTATTATTATTCTTGTGTTGTTATTTATTTCCGCCACCTTGGAATTTGTTTAATTCTCTCCATTGGGCTAGGGTTAGTTTAATCCTTGAATTTTGGGTTAGATTTAAACTTGGGTTAATGTGCTTATCCATTTATTTACCACTTTAGCTTTATTGGGTTGGTATTAAAATTGTTGTGGGAATTTTCGGTCAACTCACCGAAGGGGTTCGCATCATTTGGTATCAGAGCTTGGCTCTAATTTGGTAAACCTATCTTTACTTTCTTGTTGTTGTTCTTGGCACGAAAAAAAAAATCCGAAAATTGGGAAAAAAATTGGGGAAAATTGATATGCTCATGTGTATTGTTGATTCTATGTATTGGGTATATTGATTGTGAGTTTGTTGGGGGAATTTCATATTCATTCACTACAAAACCTACACTTTCCAATTGTGTACTCAAAGTGTTTGATCAATTGTCCCAAACAAAAATACTCCCTTAGTGCTTTATTGTTCAATACCCATATATTGCTAATTACTTGGGGCTATCCAATCCCCATAATTGAGATTGTGTTATCAACATTTTATTCCATATATCACTTGCTCCATACATTGGGAAATTGTTGATCATTCATTCCTTACTACATTTGGGTTGTTGGGGATTTATTCATATATCCACATAATACACATTCAAGGCCACTTCAATATTGAGTACAAAGTGTTTGCTAAATTGCTTCATTGAAATTTACACTCTTGTGCTTATTTGCTCTACATATATGCCTTGTCTAATACTTGTGGTTTTTCAATCCCATTGTTGAAATTGTGATCCTAGCATCTTATCCCACATAGATATTGTTCCTTTTGAGTATAGCAAGCACATAAATTCTACTTGCTATTTGTGTCTACTTGTTCTAAATTCCTTCTTCCTTGTTGGTGATTTCTTTAACTCCACAAGAATTATACTTTGTGGTTTAGTTGATTACCTTCCTTGGAGAACTTGAGAAAGGAGATTTTGAGTGGAAAAAGGCAAGAGTGGTGAGTTCAATAGAGGGTAAAAGCCAAATTTGAGTGAAACACGAGAGAAATATTTTCTTGTGAGAACACTTTCACACTTGCACACCATGTCCATTTTCAATTCTCAAACTCAAGATTTGAAGTACTTGTTGGAAAATTTAGGAACAAGAGGGGAGAGTACATCAAATAGGGGAGATGAAGAAATGATGTGTAGTAGAAGAATGGTTAGGGATAAATTTGGGAACATTGTGTATAGGGATGGAAGTAGAAAACAAAATGGGAGTTTAAATAGGAAAATTAGAAGGGATGCTTGGGATGATGAAAGGGATGATGAACAAAATGGGAGTTTGAATAGGAAAAGAAGAGAGTAGTTAGAAGGTAGGAGAAATGGAGTTGATGAAAATATTGATAGTGCGAGAATGCAAAATTCAACACTCCATGGAATGGGTAGAAGTGGAGAAGTGGAAGAAGAATGGAGTATGAATAGGAGGAGAAGAGAATGGGTAGATAGGAGTGGAGATGGAATTGATGATATTGTTGATAAGGAAAAAATGAAAAGTCCATCATTCCATAGGAGGGGTGATAATGAGAAGGGAGTGTTGGAGATAAATGCTAGGCCATCACAATCTATGGCCCATACTAATGAGGTGGAGGAAAATGGGAAGGATAATTTCTACACTAGGTGCCTAGTGAGTGATAAACCATGTAGTCTCATGATAGATGGGGAGATTGGCACTAATTTGGTGAATGCTAGTAGAGTTGAGAAATTGGGGTTACCGGCTATGAAGCATCCTAGTCCTTATATATTGCAAAGGTTGAACGACTATGGGGAGGTGAGGGTAAGTGAACAAGTTCTTCTTACTTTTCACATTGGTACTTATAGTGATCAAATATTATGTGATGTGGTTCCCTTACACACTACTCACATAATTTTGGGGAGACATTGGCAATGTGAGCGAAATGTGAATCTTAATAGGGGGAGGAACCGGTGTAGCTTCAAAATGAATGAAAAAAAGGTTGTGATCCTATCTTTGAGCTCGGAAGAAGTATGCAAAGACCAAATGAAGCTCAAGAAGGAATTCGAGGAAGAAAAGGAGAAGGAGAAGGAAAAAGAAGAGAAAGAAGGGGAGGATAGGAAAACAAAAGAACCTTCAATTGATAAAATTGAAGAAAATAAAAATGAGAGCAAGAGATTTGGGGCCACGTCCCTAGAAAAAGGAGAGGCAGTGAGAGTTGGAGCCACGACTCCAGAAAAAGGAGAGGTGAGAGAAGAACCGAGGGTTGAGGATTCTACCTCAGAAAAAGGTGAGGAAGTGATGAGTGCCACCAAAGAAATTGAGAGAAGATATCACTCCAAAATGTCCTTTACTCTTGAATATTCTAACACTTCCCTCCCTAGTTTGGTTCTTTCTTTGTTGCAGGAAATTGTGAGGCCAACTTATCAAGGCAACAAGGAACTCCAAAAGCATGCCTTATGGAAGAAATTCATGGAAACATTTTCCTACAACAACGAGTACAACCGAGGTAAAGAAATTGACATGACCGATGCAACATCTAGGAGGTATGATCCCAACATTTCTTTAAATGTAAGGTTATTGTGCTTTGAATACATTAGAGGGTTGTATGATCTTGAAATAGATTTGACCAGTGTGTTGTTGACTTGTGGAAATGTAACATGTGGTAAAAGTCATTGGCATGATGAGTGCTTGATTTGTGAATGCAACTTTTTGCATGTGTCAATTTTCCTAAGTACCAAATCCTTGTGTGAAAATATGCTTGACGTGCATATTTGCTCTCTAAAGAAATTGCTAGCTAGGGGAGTCCATGGGAGAAATTTATTGAGATGTCTTGGTGATAATAAGATTTCACTTCTAACATTTCTTGATGCCCCCTCATTTTATCTTGAACATGTTGAGGGCATGCATGTTAATAATCCAAATTTGTTAAACATTTATGAATCATGTTGTGAGCGATATCTTGATGAATTCTATGGGCATGATAATTATTTGTTTTGGAAAATTGGATTGTTGCTTTTTAAATGTGCCATGTGTAAATTGCTAATGGGAGAGGCACATGATAGTCGTTTGATGGGGCGATTTAAAATCAACGGGGTCTTAGGGGTATTATGCGATCAATCTTATTGGCCTACTTTGAAGCTTGGTATTGAACATATTTGCACTTGTAGTAAATGCCGAACTTGCAAACTGGCTAAACTCAAGTTTTTGCCGCAAGAATTTCATGCATATTTGCCCATCCTGAGTAAATCTTGGACTGCTATTTCTATGAATTTTATAGTGGGTTTACTTGGAATAAAGAAAGAAAATGATGCTATTTCTGTGATTGTTGGTAGGAGTATTAAAACGTCGCATTTGATTGCATATAACGAAACCAACAAGGTCATCAACATAGCTAATATTTTCTTTCAGGAAGTTGTGCAATTGCACGAAATTGGTGCTAATTTTGTGGTTGTTAAATTTGCTTATAATCTAATTGTTCATCATATTAGCAAGTTTTCTCCACTTAAAGATGCTTGTGACTTTATCCTATTAACTCTGTTGAACTTTATGCACATGTTTATCGAAGAAAGAGTTGGTTTAGGTGGGCACGAGAATGCACCTTTGGTTAAGCCCCTTTGTAGGAGGCTTGAGCTTCCATTTAGGGGAATTGGAATGCAATGTGCTTCCGATGCCAGCCATGGTGGGAAACATATTCCGTTTAATCCAGGCGGCCGGATGTGTTCCCATTCGTGGAAGGAGCGACCCCCCGATCAAATAAAATCCAAACTACTACTCTGTGGTGTTGGCGCATCTCAAACTCTTGGCAGCGTCTACAAATTGATTTTGCACGGTGAGTATGAAATTTCAGTTACATTTAGTGTCTGAATTTTCTATTTTTATTGTAGGTGCCGAGTCGTGGTCGAATCTCTTTCGAGAAGGAGGAGATGATGAGAATCGTGAAGGTCCAACTTCATTGCATGAACCTGTGGTACACAATGTTGCAAGATCAAAGTTCAAGGAGTTTCACGACAGTGCATTCAAGCAAGATTCGAGGTCGAATCCTTTTCAAGAGGGAGGGGATGATGAGAATCGGGAAAGTCAAACCTCGATGCACGTGCCCGTGGGACCCATGACGAGATCCGAAGTTGAAGAGGTTTAAGACTCGAGGCTAAACAATGTGAATAAATCAAGAAAAGAAGCCGAGAATCAAGTTGGAGCCAAAAAGAAGAAGAAATTGGAATCAGCCAATTTCGCCGGTCGACCGAAAGTCTGCAGAGAAATTTTTGTTCCAGCCTCAGGCGTTTTCGGCTGAGTGGCGGTCGACCGAAAGTCCAGTTTCGGTCGACCCAGTGATCGACCGAAATAAGTTCGGTCGACCGAAACACTTCATTTTACAAAAAAAACGGGGGTTTTCTTGAAATTTCCACAAAAACGGGGTTTTTCTTGTAAATCCCGAAATTGCACATTTTTCCCATTTTGTACATTATATTCACATTTCTTGTTCATTTGTAATAACTTTGGATGTTAAGAAAATTGCTCTTGAGAGCTAGGTCTTGAAGACCCCCTTCTTGAGGTAAGGTTAAACCTCTTTGATCTTGTTATCTTCTTAGGAAATTAATCAACTTTATCTTGAGTATTATTATTCTTGTGTTGTTGTTTATTTCCGCCACCTTGGAATTTGTTTAATTCTCTCCATTGGGCTAGGGTTAGTTTAATCCTTGAATTTTGGGTTAGATTTAAACTTGGGTTAAGGTGTTTATCCATTTATTTACCACTTTAGCTTTCTTGGGTTGGTATTAAAATTGTTGTGGGAATTTTCGGTCAACGCACCGAAGGGGTTCGCATCACCAAGTCCGGCCTAACTAATTGGGCTTGGACACTATTTTAACAATCTCCCACTTGTACAAGATCCAATTACATGTGCTTAATTCTTGCTTTTGTGTGTGACCTATCAAGTTCCATTCACAATGGCAACGTCGTGTTATTATTATTCCAATCTGATTGAAATAAAATGAATTGAAATCTCTATTTCTAATTCATCCTCGATTCACCAAGATCGAATAATTTATGCTGTAGTCCAAGATTGATGTCTAGCAGTGTAACAAGGAAACCCATGTGATTGAAAATGTCATGTGGTTATGACAAAACCAGTAAATGTGCGGTAATATAACTCCTTCATCAATATAACCCAATTGGTTAAGAGATATGGATTGTGTTAATCTCATTTCAACTAATTATGTTATTCACCTCTTCTCTTAGTTGATCTTATTATTATCGAAAAACAAATTTTCCTCATAACTTCACCCCGGACGAGGACTTTACATCAACTAAAGTGGGTGAAGTACATGTTACAATCTCCTACTATCCAGGAGTGACAAATTCTCATGTTGGACTTACACAACCTTCATATGACTCTTACTATACCTGTACGACGTCATCCTGATGACTCCCTCTCAAGAGACAACATCAACGATCACTAAAGTATAGTAATTCTCACATAAGATTCTATGATGTCCTCAAGTCAAAGGACCAAATCCACAACTGTGCATTAGAGATTCACCATTGACTCTTGGATAGTTATCCATGTGGAATCTCTAGGCGGATCATCCAATGCTTTGTTCTTTTAACAATGCATCCATGTGTTCATTCGAATATCTCTCCACATTCTAGTTTGTGAGATAATCTACTTTCTTCATAAGAAAGAAATGCAACACACTAGGGACAATTTTAGAATAAGTTATTAATGAATTGTATCTCGCAGTCACAACACCATGTGACTTACAAGTTAATTAACCTTACTCTATAGACTCTATTATTTAAATGATGAGTCAAACTCAATGTAATAATAGATCTTCCTTTACTGAGACAATGATAAAATATATGTTATGCTATCTCAATGATTGGATTTAGAGCATAACATCGATATTCTCTCATTAGATCCAATAGCTTATGTATCCTATACATATATGTTTATATGACAATCATATTCCTATTGGAATAGTGGTTTTACAGGTGGATCTTCGATATGTGACGCTTCATATATTCAACCTTCTCAATGTTATTGGGCATGAATTCTATTTTTCTACAATCTTCGAATTAGATAGTAGTTCCTCAATACATTCTCAGATCATCGATGAGACCCAGTTCCTATGATTGTACGATGGCTCCATTTTTGTCACAGTACTCATTACTGGAGCTACAATGCTAGGAACACTTATAGTTCACTAATGAACTTAATAATCGAGATTGCTTCACAAGCTCCTATGTATTTAGTCTCGATTGTATAGTTATCATTCTTCCTTGTTTTGAACCATTTCAAATTGACCACACCACTATTATGAGTTAATTAATAATCAGAACGAATATTTCCTTCATCCTTTCCTAGACTAAAGGATGGTATCTCTATACCCAAAGACTGCAAGTCTGCATTTCTCCTCATGTTTATTATATTCTTAGTGCTTCTCAAGTACTCAATAATACAAAAAGGTGTCGTATATAGTGTTGTGTTTATGAAGATCTTATTGTCAAATAATCAAGTATCTTCTTCATAACATTCTTTCTCAATATGTGTTCTAAATACCATTTTGAGAAGATTAGCCCTAAAACTTTTGAGATAGTATCCTACATAAGATTCATTCATGCTAACCTCATTAGCATTTTATCTATTTACATGGATTGAAAAATCAAAACAACATTCTAGATCTATCTCTATAGATTCTGGTTCCCAAAGTGAAGGTCTTATTTCTCATCCATCATGAAATTTTTTTAAATAATTACAATTTCACTTTCAAGGTTAGAGATTGAACTTCTGATCAATAATATGTCATATAGTATCAGAAATATTGAATACTCCCACTAACATTTTATATACACACATTCTTTATCTTCAACCTTTGATAAAATCAAACATTTTGATTACCTTATCAAAAATGAAAATTCTAACTCCGTGAGACTTCCTTTAATCCATAACTAGATGTTTTAGCTTGCATACTATGTTTGGATATTTGGATTCAAAAACTTTGGATTTTGTCATTCACAAATCTCTTGTCATGATTCCCTCGAAGGAATAGAATTTGATATCCATTTCAAAAATCCCATAATCACAGCATGTTGCTACTGTAAGAAGAGTCTGAATTAATTTAGAGTAAACACATTCATAGCCTATATGTCTTACCCATTTTATGCAGATCAAACAAGGTCCAATTTTTTTTTTTTTTTTTTATCTAGGATTCCATCGCTTCCTACCATCTCATTTAGTCAACATTTGATTTAGTTTCTATGTAAATATAGGCTCATTATCCTTGATGACTAATACAATATTATCAATCAGGGATGTGTAACTTAATAGAGTAAACATGATCCTAATATCTTTACATGGAGCTAGTGCGTTCTCAGTCGTCATCATGTCCTGAGCAACGATTGTGTCCCAAGCATCGATCTCTGCCTCATCTGATGCAGGCACATATTCTAGCTTATTTGATCGGTTAAGTACATATTTGTAATCATGAACTTTTTCATGTTCTACTTTTATTCCCACTGTCTTCTCTTAGATGAACTATTTCTTCAAGATATTGACAAAACTTGAGATAAACTTTGTAACGCCCCGGGTTCTGAACACTCGGGAACGCCACTTCTTCGTCAAAATTGACTTTGAAGATAATAATTTAGCGGAAAATAAATTTAATTGAAATTCCATTTCACATAACTTTATAAAAATTGACTCAAACTGTCAAAATAGTTTAAACATGGAAAAATAACTTGAACGTAACATAATAAAAATAAGTTTATAATTTCAAATAAAACATTTCTAAAATCTCAATAATGGCCACCATCGCACGCCCCGCCGCCAACTCCGTCATCTGCAAATTTTATTTTGGAAAACGTGAGTATTTCATAGAAATACTCAGTAGACTCGCGCATAATAATCATTTAACATTATAAATCAAAACACATAATCATGATATTCAAGTCTCAGGTGTCTAACGATCACCAGTATTCTCATGAACAAGTAAATAACATACAAGTTCAAGTCTCATGCATTTAAGCAAGTAAATTCTCGTAACATAGTCTCATGCTCAGAAGGCAAGTAATTCTCATGAACACAATCATACATGTTAAACTTATAATCCAAATAATTATTGATGCGCACTTTTGAAAAAACGTAAATTTGTAGATTAGAGTCTACCTTAATTTCTCGAGTATTGAGCAAACGGGAAAATACGTCTAATTCTCTCGCGCCTCGTCTAGCCTTGAAAATATTCTCGAGTTTGTTGAGCGCGAAAACGTACATCTTTTTAACTTCCAAGCGCCTCGTCCAGCCAATACTTAAATATTTCTTAAACTAGTATTTTGGAATTCGAAGGGTTTAAAAGTTTTAAAAGAAGACTAAGAGTTTAGGGTTTAAATTGGAAATCAAATATAGTTGGAATTTGAAAAGGGTTATGATCAAAATAATACTTTTAAAATTAAAGGGGCTGACATAAAATATTTTAAAACTGGAATTTAAAAGTTGTGGGCTGAAATCAAAGGAATGAAATTTGCAGGGGCTGAAATAAATAACTTTAAAATAAGGGATGAACTAAAATATTTTTAAAACAAAAGGTCTAACAATAACTAACTTTAAAATCTAGGGGCTTGGGGCATAATTTATCAAAAATCAGATTTTTATATATCACAACACTCTCTCTCTCTCTCTCTCTCTCTCTCTCTCTCTCTCTCTCTCTCTCTCTCTCTCTCTCTCTCTCTCTCTAAAACCGTAACACACAGAGAGAGAGCGCAGAGGGAGAGGCGGACGACCCCCCTCGTCCGTTCGCCGGGCGTCAAACGCCGGCGCTCGACCGGCGGTGATGGTGGCTGTGTAGGCGGAAGAAGAAGGAGAGTTGGGCGAATTTGTGCGTCGGCATGGAAGAGTTGAAGGGCAGAAGGTTGAGTTGGAAAAACTTACCAAAGTTGCTGAAATGTTCTGTGTGTGCGTCGTGAATGCAAGGGTTGATGGTTCTACTTAATGGTTGATCATGTGTTAAACAAGGAAACTTAGGGCTAATCTGTGATGGGGAAAAATCAAAAGAAATCCCGTTGGAAATTCTGAGTACATGTGGTATGGAAAGTGCTTGTGAAGATTGGAAACATTGTTGAAGAATTTTGGAACTAAAATCTGTTAAACTAGGAAATCTTAAATCTTGCTGTCAAAATTTTGGGCCAAAGATGATTTATTGGATTTTAAATGGGCTTGGACATCATTTAATAAATTTTGGAATTTGGAATAGGATAAATTTAAAATAAATTTAATTTAATTTCACTTTATTGACTATACGCCTACGTGTTTAAAATAAAATATATAAATGGAGAAAATCATAGCGATGCGATTTAAACTAAAATATTCATTTAAATAAGTCATGAAAATCCTGGTCGCTACAAACTTTCTTTCGCAATTGGAACATAAAAATAATAGCCAACCATCTTTTGGATATCCCAGAAATATATATTAGACTAATGCTATTGCTTATCCAAATTTGGTATACTATAATAAGTATTGAGGTCTTAAATCTTAATGAGAGGAAGATTTGACAACTGAAATCCATATCTTATACAGACCTTCATCAGCCGATTATCATGGAACATGATAGAGTGTATAACATAAAGTGTTTTATGCAAAGCTCCAAAAACTGTTTTGGAGATTTTGCGTAGCTTCATCAATGATTGCATTAATTGCAATATTTCTCCTTTCAGATACGCTATTGTACCAAGGCGTATGCGAAATAGTAATCTGTGGGAAAATAATGTTCTCACAACATAATCTTGAAGTCAGTTACTTTAAAATATTCTTCACCTTGATCAGATCTAAGTGCTTAGAATATTTTTCTCATTTTGACCTTCTAATTTATATTTGTATTATTTGAACTTTTCAAACACACATGTTTAAATTTCATTATAAATATCAATGACTACCAAGGTCATCTAATGACTAAATTCTACTCTGACATATGCCCACTTAGTCAAGTGTCATATTTAAGTGTGACTTCTTTTATCCCTTATCAATATTTAGAATGTAAACTATTTGTTATTTACCTGACATTCATAGTATCCCATTTAAATTAATGAATAACTATTATTCTCATTTAAAGAAGAATCACTTCATGTCCAAACACGAAATTAAAGTGTTGTTCTTCATAATAACTATAATTAACAATTTTTCTAATTTCTAACTGAACAAGAAGGTAAAGATAGGTGATAGCTTCTTAAATTGTTCAAGCAACATTTGCTTTATTACCTACAAATAGGCATATCACCATTTTTCGAAATTATTCTAATTTTAGCCATTTTATATTATTGGTATCTAATACCCGATTGGCTAAGTAGGTTATTTAACCTCTATCGAATAGAAAACTTAAGTAGAAGATTTACCAAACTTCTCACTTCTTCAGTTTAGTTAAGGAAGCCTTACAATTATTAATTTAATGATTATTTGCATGACCGAGAACTGCATTCTCGATCTTATCGTGTTTGAAACTAGTTCTCAAATGATGATGTCAATTCAAGGATTTCAGTCAAATGTACTTGCTTAGTGTCAATTACACTGCACAAGTTCAAGTAATAACTCAAATTTTAAAACTCATACAATAACAATAATAAATTAAAATAGAATCATGTATTAATAAGGTCTTTTATCAAATCGATTACTCTCACTCTTTTACTAGAATTAATGACCCTCAACATTAATCTCGTGGAATCCTGTTAGATTCACATTGGGCTAGGATCATTTTGTTCTATTAGAATCTTGAGTGACTCAACAAACCATAATAAAACATCAAAGTCGGTACTCATATCAATCACATCTCCATGTGACTCCTAGATCATCAAGTAGACAACTCCTTGTCGAACACATCTTAAATTTTTACTCGACCGTGCCTCCAAAATCTCATCTTCTTGAGTGACTCAATAAAAGATAGATTTCGGTTAAATTCTACCCATAGTTCAGAAACATCTTATGTCATACTGATAAGCACACCTTTCCACTCCCAGCCTTGAGTGACTCAACAAGCCAACATCGAGGGCATATTTTGGTTTATTCACAATAACAAGGGAAGGCACTTTGAATACGAATTTAATAAATTGCTTCCTAAAATTATATCCATTTTGATTTACTCAATAAATGATGAGGTTTTGGTTAATCTGACCAATTGTTCAGAAGTATCTGATATTTCAAAATGAAAAACATATCTACTAGAAAGTGGCCTTGAGTGACTCAACAGGCTAACATCGATAGGAAACTCTGATTTTTTATTATAACAATGGAAAGCATATGACTTAATATAAATTTAAGTGAGGGATTTAGTCTCATCATTCCTATGTGCATTAACTAACATCAACTATGTAATTAATTATACATATAATATTACTATGGATGATTATGAACAGTTTCTATCTAGTCTTCTCGTGCCATGAAGAAAACTAGTTGGTCAATTTCTAGGGGACATTTCATTTGATCATCGAATGCTAAATGTAATAATCTCCATCTACTGCTACAACCTATATCCTATAATAGTTGGCACACAGGCCTATATCAAATGGTCATGTGGGCCCATATCTACAAAATAGAGCTCGCAAGCCCAAATAAATTAAATAATAGGCATGCAGGTCCAATTAAATAATAATAGGTTTGGAGACCCAACAAGCAAATTAGAATAAATTAACCATGCATTCAAACAATCATATGTGCCGAGTCCATAATCATCCACAAAATACATATTCATCATATAAATGTATAATAATATAATATCTAATATTATATAGTTAAGTTTCAAATTTCTAGCAATCTAGGTCGTCTAACTAATTTAGATAAAATGAATTGGAACAATAATTAATTAATCAAATTAATTAATCAACTTAAATTAGCGGGACTTATTCAATTAAAATCATATTTTTATCAAATATCAAATTAGAGTCCAACTCTAATTCCAAATTAAAGGGAAAAATTGAATTAACATCCCAATTTAGGACAAACTCCTAACATAAAATAAAATTCAATTTAGTAATTACTTAATCAAAGTAATCAATTACTTTAATTGATGGACTTATTTAATTAAAACCATATTTTAATTAAATATCAAATTAGAGTCCAACTCCAATTTCAAGTTTCTAGGGCTAATCGAATTTATGATAAAATCCTAAATAAGATTTAATCAATAATCAATGAATCGAATTAACTAATTGTTGGATTTAATTTAAATCAATTTTATTTAAATATCAAATTAGAGTCCAAACTCCAATTCTAAAATTAGGGCAAATTGAATTAAAATTTTATTTTAGGATAAAACTCCTAAATAAAATAAAATTCAATTTAGGGTCAAAGTTATATATTTTGTTAAAATCCAATTATAACACTTATTTTAAAGTCGTGAATTTTAAAATAAAATTTTGAATTGGGATTCAGGTCAAAGTCTTAAATTTAGTCAAACCAATTTAAAAATCAAATTTGAAACCCATTTTAAATTAAAATTGCATAATAGCATTTTAACCCAATTTCAAAATTTTAAACGGGTCCTCCAATTTCATAAATTGCATTAAAACCCCTCACTTTAAAACTATAATTTGACCCCTTATATCATAATTGCAGGATGGGGCTCGCAATTTCAGAAAATTGCGTAGGAGCCCCGCCCCAAGTCTAAACCCTAATTAAAAATTTGCAAACATGGGATTGTAATTTCTTAAATTACAAGAGAAGCACCCACCCCCGAAATCTCCTCCCAAATTGAGAACTTCTACTATCCCTCCTTTTGGGCGGTGCTGATGTCGCGTCTAATACCAGCGATCATCGCTGACTGGTGAAAAGATCAATAGCTAGAAGGCGCTACTAATCTCAACAGCACCTTCACACTGCCTAGGTTCTCTGTTGCGCTTCTGTAATAGCGACGTTGCACGGTGTTGCTGACAGCAGCTAACGTTACTGCTATTATAACACTAGCGCCTGGTGCTTCCAGTCTAGGCAGCGACACATGCAGCTGCCGTTGATAGTATCGGCGATGGACGTCCAACGCCACTACGTGAATGTGCTTTGTGTACTACCGCGTCGTGGAACACCTTTTCCAATAGCAACAGTTGCCGCCCCTTCATCGGATGTTACCGCCAGAAATTCATCCGCCTTTCCGAATCCAATTTTTTGACCAAACATTAATTTTCTTCTCCAAATCCGATTTAGATCAAGAAAAATAATTTTCTCAAAAGCTAGAAATAAGAAAATAAATTCAATCACATTGAATTCATCAAAGCATTACAAACTCTAACAAATAACAAGGTTAGATTCTGACACCACTGTAAGGTTTCAGGTCGTACATGCACAACGAAAATTAAAAGACTTGAAACCATAATCTTGCATAAACCTTGTACTTAGAATCTGTGATTTGAATTGTACCTTTGTTGAAATTTCTGGATCTGAAATCTGGTGCAGGATGTAGGAGTCTCGTCACCATAGCCATCCAATTGTCCAACCTCTGATAGTAATCCACACAGCAAGCTAGGATCTAGAAGAGGTTGTACTAGCAACCAAAAGACGACTCAAAACCCTAATTGTCTTGTAACTAATCTAGTACTTATAGGTTTACACTAAACCTAATTAGGGTAGAGATAATTGATTTGGGCAAACCCAAGTCCGGCCTAACTAATTGGGCTTGAACACTATTCCTACAGTGACGAGGAACCACGTCCTAGTGTTTTTCAAAGGATAGAAATGAAAATTTATTGATGGAGGATATGAAAATCTATGAGTTAGATGTCAGAGGAAATTGGCAATGCAGTTGATGAAAAGAAGACACACAGGCAACCAATTAATTCCATGGAACCACTACTATTTAGAGAGCAAATGAGACCACCTCCTAGAAGATGATATATCTTATAGTAATACGCTAGGATGTTTGGAAGATCATCTAGCCCATCATAGAATATTAAAACATTTAGGCCAAAGCCTTATCACTAAAATGTGTGGCATTCATAAGTCCTAGATCAGGGAAGGTCATCACATTCAATGAGATGACCAAGACACAACAGAGACGTTATCAAAGGAATTATGAGCATATGATAAGATATCAATAAGGTATGGAACATTCTATAACTGCAAATTTCATTCGTGTATAGAATCAGAATACTCTAAAAATTGAGCAAAGTGGAGGTACAAAGAAGTCAATAGAAGAAACATCAACAAGTAAACCCGTTGGGAATTCAAAATATAAACACATACGAAAAGATGAAGATGATGCTAGACAATCAAGCAACATCCAATTTGGCACCTTATCTCCAAACATGGCCCCCAATTACATATTGACCAATGAGTTCAAGAATAAGGAAATAATGAAGGTCTTATACAAGAATCGGAAGAGGTAGTATGCACATTAGAATGTGAGGGTAACACTTCTATTGAGGTAGTCCCACAATTTGAGGAAATACACGACTGAAAAGAGACAAGATTAAGAATCTCTTGAAATAAAATAATAATAATAATAATAAAAAATTAGCTATTAACTATAGTAATTATGTTATTCTCGGGCAACGGCACAAAAACTTGTTTAGATTTATCATGCAAGCGTACGTTATTGTTGTATGAGTAATAAAATTTGTGAGTTTGGAGTGTCGTTCCCACGATGAATAAGTTCTACATCTGTGTTGCTAGTCTATCAATGATTCAATGTGAGAAATATAATAAATAAATTTATTTTGTTTGAATTATTCTAAAATTGCAATTATGTAAAGTGCAATTTGTAAATATATAGAGTGAATGTATTGAAATTCGAGTCCACCTAGTGATAACCATTTCAATTCTCAATTATATAATTTAGCTCAGCCATGCTTCATGACAATTGATAAAACTAACATATTTAATTTTATTTTCCAAGATAAATTAAATCTACCATAAACATGACCCGAATATATTCTTAGTTTGAATATGGATTGTTATGATCATACGATTATCAAATAAATTGCACACGTCATATTGTTATTCTTAACATAAAGTGTTTGCGTGTTTATCTTGTCACGTTGTAAATTTATTATGATTTTTTTCAAGAATAAAACAAGCAAGTAATTATCTTATTGACGATCAATCAATTAAATAATTCAATGAGAATAGAAGATAATTCAATAAACACAAGAAAATATTAAATTAAGAATCTTGAATCAAAATATATAAAACTAGGGTTCATCTTATTTAATGCAATAGGAAATTAGCCTAACATCTTTAGATATATATTACACAAAAATAATTGAAAAGACATCACCGGGAAATTAGAACAATTGAAAGAATTGAGTAGATCGACTTCTTCTCCTTCTTGGATCTTCAACCTGAATTTTGAATCTTCAAGTTCTTGAGCTTCTTGGCCTAAATATCTCTGCGTTGCCTCTAATTTGATTATGGAATAAACATTATAATGTATTCTACTATTTGGTATTTGTAGGAGTTGATAATTAGTTGAAAATCATGTCCAATTGATTTCCAAAGAGTTCTCATTGAATAAGTTACCTTCATGCGCACAGGTTTTTGTATCTGCACATTATTCAATATTTTGATCATAACTTTTTCTCCCGATACCCAATTAAGATGTTTCAAAGTGCGTTGGATATCTTGTGTGATCATATTTCATTCCTTTTTGACTTGTAATTACATCCAATAGAGTCCTAGCAATCTTTAAATTATCGTCTTGTCTAAACCAACCATTGGATATTTACAATTTTGTCCTCAAACTTTGTAGTTCGCCATTTTTCAGATTTTTCTCTTCTTTCTTTTAATTAAACTTCTAACAATCGAATTTTACATAATAAACAAAATAATTACATAATTAAGTAATATCAAATTCTAAAATACTTACAATTGTCTAAATTTAAGGCCTAAATAAGTTCACAAAAAAGTACTTATCACTAATCTCTTCTACTTCATGCGCTTGATATTACCTGCAGATTTATAAAGTCAATTGTAAAAATCGGGATCTTGTACGTAGCCACATTTGGTTTGGCACTCTAGTCTATGCTATAATTTAATTTCAACTTATTACAACGTACGTTAAATGTTTAGTTTTTGTTGGTAGTTGATACCCAATTTACTTTAAAATTTGTGCTGTAAATGTTTTTTTTCCTAGTTAATAAGAGAGACAATGCTGATTTTTTTTTAATTATTTTTTTTAATCTATTTATTTATTTAAAAAGACTACATAATTTTTTAACAATGGCTGAAGTAGTTTTGAAAGACATGTAGTTTTTTATTTTTATTTTATTTTATATATATATATTTTTTGTAATTAAATTTGGTATCTATTTCTTCAACATTCAATATATTTGATTTAGAAATGTATAGAACAACGAATTTCGTTATAAATAATCTATTATGCTCCACTATACACTTTTTCAAATATACTGTATACTATTTTTAAGTGTACGATTTACAATTGATTCGATAATTAAACCTACATTGAAAGAAGAGATGCTAATCAAACGTTAAGGTCCTGTTCTCTTTGTTGTTTTCAGCCCGTTTTGAGTTTTCGATTTTCAGAAATATCGAAAATGCGTTCACTTTGCTCATTTTCAGAAATTCGTTTTCCAAAACAAAACAAAAAAATACAAAGGAAACTCAAAACGAATTTATTGCGTTTTGGATGTTTTGTGTTAAAAAAATCCAAAACGAGCGTTTTGGACTTTTTTTTTCTTAATTTTTTTTTTTTTTTGTAAATGTGAGACACTTCCTTCACTTGAAGTTTTTATGTTATTTTGCAATTATATTTGATCCATGTTAAGATTTTTTTTTCGTAAATGTGACACTTCTTTCACTTGAAGTTTTTATGTTATTTTGTCATTATATATAAATCCATGTTAAGATTTTTTTTTTTTTTTTTTTTTTTTTTTTTAATGTGAGACACTTCATTCACTTGAAGTTCTTATGCTATTTTGCCATTATATATAGATCCATGTTAAGATTTTTTATTTTATTTTATTTTTTTTGTAAATGTGACACTTTTTTCACTTGAAGTTCTTATGTTATTTTGCCATTATATATAGATCCATGTTAAGATTTTTTTTTTTAAATGTGAGACACTTCCTTCACTTGAATTTCTTATATTATTTTTCCATTATATATAGATCCATGCTAAGATTTTTTTATTTTTTTTGTGTAAATGTGAGACACTTCTTTCACTTGAAATTCTTATGTTATTTTGCCATTATATATAGATTCATGTTAAGATTTTATTTTATTTTATTTTTGTAAATGTGAAACGCTTACTTCACTTGAAGTTTTTATGTTATTTTGTCATTATATAGAGATCCATGTTAAGATTTTGTTGGTATGTGGTTGAATATTTGTTTAGCTGAAACAATATTAATGATGAATTTATTGACATTGAGAACTAACTGATTTATTGACATTAAAATTAATATAATTCAAAAAATCAAACATTTTTTACATATAAAATATCACAAAATAAATATATCAGAAAATTACAAAGTAAACGCATTTTTCAGTTTTCTATTTTTGAAAACAGTTTTCTAAAATTACAAAGAGAACATGTTTTCAGCAATCTAAAAAAAAACAACCAAAATCCAAAATTCAAAACAAAATCAAAAACTCAAAATTCAAAATCGAAACACAAAAAGAACGGCCCTAAGCCTTTTAAATCGTGTTTTATTGCAATCTATTTTATGTAAAAATGTATTAGAGAAAGATATATAATTAACGAGCTCCACTACACATTGTTCAAATATATCATATTTGATTTTTAAGTATACGACTTACAATTAATTTCTATAAGTTAATTCATCATGTATACGGCTTCAAATAATTTTTATAAGTTAACAATCATGTATAATGAAAGATGATATACCAATCATACTTCTAACCTTTTTGATCGTATTTGATTTCTACCTATTTTTTTTTTTTTTTAAATTGGAATTCAAAAATAAGTAAAAACTGATATTTATTCAAAAACCAAGTTCTAAATAAGTTATTTAATATTTAATACATGTATTATAATATATTATAAAATTTAAAATATAACTATAAATCGAGTAAGTAACTCCATTATCATTTATAAATGTAGAAACAAAATTTTAGAAATAAATAAAAAAAATCATTTCCCTAAATATCCGGAAACGATACATATCTGCTTCATTCCATTCACGTATACCCAATAAACACGAAACTGCCCCAGTCCCATTTCTGTCTGTGCACAACCCAAACACTAATTGGCGCCGCAACTCATTGATTCCGCACAGAGCTTCGAAGCTGAAAGAGAAAAAATGTGCAAATGTTTGAGGAGAAGAGCCCCAAAAGGAAGGAAGAGAGGAGACAACAGAACACGGGGATGAAAAGAAATTCAGGCAGTTGGAAGTAGCCGAAGAATACAAACATGAACGGTATGTAATCAAATGAATTGTTTGTCACCTAAGGATGCATAAAATAATATGGGTAAACTGATATAGTATGAATTCCTTTGAATATTTTCAAATATGTGACGTAAATTTTTATGTCTATGATTTGGGGATTCTGTTAATGTGATCTGGAAAATTAATCTAGAAGTGATGTTCGATGTATTTCCACTTGTGACCTTGAACCATCACCTTTGTGACCTAGAGCCAATCATGCAATCAGAATGTTTGCTGTGAAATGTGGAATCTATTTTCATAGCCGTGACTTGATAAAAACTATGTGACCTAGATAAATTTAAAAACCCTTGTAGTGCATCAAAGTGTTGTTGAAAGTCATTAGTGTGTTCAGTTGGAAGGAAACATGTATGATGTCTGTCCCTTAAACCTGTATTAAATTGCAAAAGAAGGTGGTTATTTAGTCACCTAACGTATACATCTCAGTTCCTAATCATTCCGTTCCAATATAGTTGAATGAATCTTTACACAAATAAATATAATTTTAAAATGTGTCAGTGGGTTATGTTATATTGTAGGTCTGGCCTGAGTGTTGAAATCCATCTTTTCAATTGGCTTTGTGCATACACATGTGACCTTAAATTCACATTTCATTTCATAGAGGTCACCTTCATAGTTACACTTGTTTACCTCAATTTGAGAAGAATGATATTAGGCCACACGTGGTAAATCAGGTTACAATCATTAATTCGAATAAGCAAGCCAATCCATTTTGTGCCATGTAAATTTTCCACCAATTGGGGGATAGCGTGAATGTGACCTCGCACATTAAGCCTATGTTCCATAGATGACATTGTGCAATCAGCCTGTGTGACCTAGATAACTTTCAATACCCTTGTAATGCATCAAAGGGTTGTTTAGACACCTAACTAATACATCTCAGTTCCTAGTATTTTTTTCCTATATAGTTGAATGTATCTTTAGACAAATAAATATAATTTATAAATGTTTTAGTGTGCTTTTTTTTTTCCTTTAATGTAAAAAAAATTATTGTTTTGTAAGAAAAAAGCTATGTTATGTTGTACACCTGGCTTGAGTGTTGGAATCTATCTTTTGACTTGGCCTTTTGCATACCCATTTGACCTTAAATTCGCATTTCATTTCGTAGAGGTGACCTTCATAGTTACACTTGTTTACCTCAAGGTGACAAAACACTAGATTCTAGCCGTACTCATGAAACATATGCATGATTTCATGTCTCATTGTGTCAGCATACATGATTCTAAAATGGACAAACAAAACAGTTTGGAAAAAATGTTATTAGGTCACACTTGGTAAATCAGATTAGATTCATTACTTCCAATGAGCAACTTGTCTACACGCTTTTCATTGTAGGAGTGATGAGTGATGTATATAGGTTTAGAGATACACATGTGTCTTTAAATTCTTAATGCAGAGAACAAATTCGCGGGTGAAATGAGTGTTGTGAATGTATATGTGATCTTGTTACTTCACCTTTGTAACCTACACATCATTGGGAAATCAGAACCAACGTAGGTTTCACTTTTTATTGTTGAAAGGCTTACATGTACAATTGTGACCTTATATTTACCTCGTTAATATATTTCCATTATTTTATATTTCAGGTATCCTGGAAGTACTTAATCCCAGAAACCGATTGGTTCCCGGGAAAAATTACTTCAAACATCACAAAGGACGCACTGACCAATTTCAAATCCAAACTAAATGATGAGCAGAAACATATACTATCCGAGACGTTTTACTCATATTATGTGGACTGCCAGGAGATTATTTTACAGCTGCAATTGATATAGTATTTTCTTCTGCGAATGGTTAAACAACCCAATTCACAGGAGCTGTGGTTTCTTATTTCTGGGAGATATGTCCGGTTCGTGTTACCTGAATTCACTTTAGTGACTGTCCTGAGATATGTTGGTGTTGACAATCGGAGGAACATGGAAATGTTACCATCAACAATAAAGAATACGTACTTTGGACATCTGACCTCAATAACAAATGAAGACATAAGAGACGTGTTTCTAAAGGTCACCAGGGCACCTGATCATGACGTAGTATGACTTGGAATATTATATTTGCTGACATCATACTTTTTCTGCACTTCTGACAAAAAAAGAGTTTAGGATTTCTTCTTCCCACTAGTCGAAGACTTCGATACGATGGAGACCTTCCCATGGGGGAAAGAACTATTTGAAATGACAATTATGTCATTGAAGGATGCTTTAGGGAAGCGAAATACTCACTACCGTTTGGGGGGTTTTCTACTAGCATTTCAATTGTGGATTTATGAGATAATACCAACCTTGAATGGAAAAATCACAGTAAGGATTCGGACAACGTTCCCTAGAATTCAAAAATGGCGAGTTGAAAAGATACACGTGTATTCCACACTAGATGAGAAGATTTTCTCCAGTTCCAATGTAAGTAACTTAACTTTCATATCAACTCACTTTTATATCAGGCATTTTAAATTATATCAACTCACTTTCATATCAACTCACTTTTCATATCAGGCATGGTAAAGATTATATCAACTCACATCCATATCTGGCACGTTAACTTGTAGAAACAACCTACACACTGCAGAGATCACAACCATTCACTAACCAGGTCACATTCACAATCAATATGAGCATATAACAGACCTGAAATATGACATGTCAATTTCATTCTCCCTCTCCCTCCGGGGGTCAAATTTATGTATTACTCATTCTATATTTCAAATAAACATACCCTCCCCCATATGGAATGTCAAACCAACATACACATTTGAGGTCACAGTAACATGTCTCTTGTGACATTCATGTTAATATTAGGTAGCCTCATATTTATCTCTAATGTATACAATCTAAAAATTTTAATTTTTAGGTTGAAGTTTGTGACCTAGATCCTAGCCAGATGGAGCTTGCACAAAATTTCATGAATGGGATCACATATGTGAAACCACGGCAACCAGGAGAGGAGGTAGCTAAATCTTCGCATAAGAATGCCTCAAAATCCAGGACAAAAACATTGCTTATTACTGATGGGAGAATGGGCCATGCAAGTGATATTAGTAATGAAGGCGATGATTTTTTCGACCCTCCTCCAACAACCCACAAGCGTGGTGATGAGCTCGATAACATGACTTACCAAGAGAGGCTAGCATTAGATGAGGCAGACTTCCTGCAGTCGACGAAACCCGACTACATTCCTACAATGAATAATAATGAGTAACAGCCAGAAGAGGCTCCTGCGCCCAACACTGTATCTTGTTTTTTATTCCTTAACCCTAAATAAATAATTGCACATGCCAACATTGTAATTTTTGCAATATATGTGGTATGCAGGAGTTCAAAAGGTGGAAGAACGAGGTTACGGAGCAAATATCTGAGGTCCAAATGGAGAACAGGAGGTCGAATGTGGAGGTGAATGAGCTAAAGTCACAAATAAAAATCCTGTAGTGTGACAGGACAGAACAACTTAGTTCAATTATCAAGTCACAACATGGGATAAAGAATGAGCTGAATGTATTAAGGTCTGAACTCCTATTCCTGTCTGATCTGTGTCTGCGATGATATCAAGTACACTAGAATCTTTCCAAAATAGATTCATGGACAAGTCGCAGCCACACGATGATCCTTTTCCTGAGGAGGTACAGTTTGTGCAATATTTTGTTTTCCATTTTTGTTTTGAGCGAAATTACATGACATCATAAACACGATTTCATTGAAAATCTATCTAGGAGCGCTCCAATGTCACGTCAACATTTTGACGTCAAGGGAAAGGGCAAGCTATACCCGGAGGATGATATCCGATTCTAGTTTCATTTTAGAGCCCTTCTTTCGATTTAGGCATGGACTTCACACAGTCTCCGGCACATACTATTACACCTGTGGAAACGGGAAAAATTGGAGATTCACAAAGAAATTTAGACAAAATAGTTGCTGCTATTGTGCAGTAATGTGAAGAACTCAAGCAACATGTCTCTACATTAAACTACTCATTCAGCTTTCCACATTACACAATAATTTTATTAACCAGCAAACGAAGAAAAAAAACTGTCATACATGTGAACAGTTTATTAAGAAGCAAAACTCCCGTTATTCCATTTAGGGCAATTTCTAACATCATTACACTCAAATCACTGCTATCCAATAACACATGAGGTCACATGATCTAATCGTTGAGTACCAATTGTGATATAGTATTGTTCGATGTCACATTTTCCTTAACCATAGAGTTCCAATTGTGACCAATTATCTTTGTATCAATTGCAGTCCACAACACCAGGACTGCTAGTGAAGAGAGCAATAAGGCTTCCTAGGTTGCTGAGGTCTCCTTTTGTTGCCGCTGAAGAGAAACACATCAAACCACCTGAAAGTATTCTTATGTTTCAGAAGTACGACCAACATGCGGATGATGCCGATCTAAAGACCTTCAACAACTGGTTTAATAGGGGTGTAAGCCAAACAAAAATTAAGTATTTTGATTATTTTTTTATTTTTCTAATTGATTAACCCTTTATATATGTATTGTGACCATGTATAATATTTTATGGATAGGAAAAAATTCAGTGATGATGATAGCATCATTAAACCCTTATTTCTAATTGGACCTATCCCAGTCTGTTCAAAAACATGGTGGCACGACCTTATCAACCCCAACTCTTCGCTATGTAGCAAAATTAGATTATATTATATCCACACACATTTTTATTACTTGATCAAGTCGCATTGTATGTTTACAGATGCAATGTCATTTCTACAGTACCAATAAATAACATTGAATTTTTAAATATTACAGCACATTGATGCATGCTTCCATTTCATAAGACACTTAGCAAAGTTTGGTCCTAACATACAGAGAAGGTTCTCCACAACGGACTCATCATTTCAAGGATAAATGAAACCCTTGTTCATATAGTTCATGAAAGACCCGTCCGTGCTATCTTCCACTTCTTACTTCAAAGAGGTCATGATGGGGGGTCGTTTGGAAATGAACTCCCCATGGGCTGACGTTGATTATGTCTTAATTCCAATCTTGCGAACTAATAAGGCACACTGGATGCTTGCGTTACTTAATGTCAAAAATCACAGGATGATAATCTTCAACTCCAGTGCCAAGACATATAGAAGCAACATGGTATTTGAGGGGGTTCAACCCTTCTACAAGCTTATCCCGACATTGATGAAATAAATTGGTATTTGGAGCAGCACATCTGACCTACTGAACAAAGATCAGTTGGGTCTCAGGTTGGACATGGCAGAGGGCATTTCCCAGCAACAAAATGGGTACGTATTTGACATTGAATTACCGAGGAAAATTTATTTATTTTATACCTTTTCTTAATGTATACTTATTCGATGTTCCCAGGCATGATTGTGGTATATTCGTCATTGAATAGGCGCTCTACCTATTACATCAGAACATGAAGGTAATGACCATGGATTTCGATGTCAAAGCTGCACGATTGGATATTACTGCTACCCTGTTCAAGCACCGTCAAATTAGAAAAAGCACAAATTGCACAACACCTAAAGTTGAAAGCATTGTAATAGATGATGTGTGATTTCATGTGTTATGATTTCTTGAAAGGCTTTCTAGCTATTTTAATATTTTGTTACAATAGAATCTCCTTGGTGTTAGTGGGTTTTGGTAAAATGTAGATGTAGATTAATGGGTTATATCTTTTGATGTCATACTCATCCATTGGATGTAAAATAATGATCTAATATTTTAATATCAATTCACTGTATTCCATCATCTCAATGTAACTTTTACTATGTTTTCCATCTATTGCATAAGTGACAAATGTCACAGTCTAGTGTATAATTCATTATACAATGTGTGATCATAGGATACATATCACTGTCACGCCGTATATAGTGGTGTAAAGCTTAGGTCACATTTACAAAGTATTAGGTCACAATCAGTATGTACACAATCTTAGGTCCTATTTTCTCATGAAATTTATATCAATAGCATTCACTTATTAAGGTCACACATGCAATTTTTTGATCACATTTACTGGCTTTACAAATTTATTTCAACATATGGTGTGGAACTACACTAACCCTAGGTCACATTTAAAATTTATTAGGTCACATTTAATAAATATACATTACCAAGTCACATTTTGTCCTAAAAAAATTTATACATACCAGTAAGATATTTAGGTCACAGAAGGAATCTTTTAGATCACATTCACTGTTTCAACACATCATTTTTAACTACACTAATCTTAGGTCACATTCCCTAGGTATTAGTTCACATTTAGTATGTACACATTCTATGGCTACATGGACTGCCATAACTAGGTTACAAATAATCACGTAATGGCGAAGTTCAGTAGATTAACTAGGACACACTTCATATTCAAAAGCATCTGTCATGCCGAAATTACTAATGTCCATCTCAGGTCACATTATATATGATTTTGGTCACCATCAGAATTAGACCTTCTCATGGTCAATTGAAAAAACTGTGGATTGTAGCCATAATCAGGAAATATATACAATAATCTAAAATTCCATGGTGTCATAAACATTCGTACATGATTGTGTATTGGAAAAACAAATTCATCTTGATATTAGGCCACACTTGTTAAAGCAGGTTACATTCATCAGTTCGTATGACCAGCTTGTCTCCATGTTCCTCAATGTGTAACCACAGAGAGAACAAGAAATCAATATTAGAAAAATTCTCATCCGTTCCATTATTTTAAAATAACAAAACATATTGAAGATCAAGTGACAAAGTGACGACATCATACAGAAATACTTTCACAGTATCAACAACTAGACAAAACATTTATTTCATTTTGTGTCTACCATTCATCTGACTAATGGGAAACAAACTTGTACAAGATCGGCGGTTTTGGCCCCTTCTGCCACGCCGTCCACATTTCATCTTCGATTTTCCTTCACACGCTGATCTTTTCCTCTTCTCCGATAGTCTTCCTGTACTCCTCTTCTGGTTGGGAGGTAATACAACAACTTAAGTTACTTTGTTCGGCAATTTCCATTCACTAGGATTGCCAAGTGGGAAAACACTTTCTCGATAGGCAGACTTATATAAGCATTGCATATGTAATAGTAAGAACAATATTTGTAGGGATTCCTCTTGGTGAAGGCTATCATAGCTAGAGCATGGGGACACGACATCTGGTCAACCTGAATCATCCTATACGTACATTTACGCTACTCTATATTGACTACAAATGATGTGTTTTCATCTTGAACCGAATACGTTGTATGATTTGATGGAGACACCTGTAACCAATTCCGCCCAATCATAATTACAATGGTATATTAACACATGCTACATTAAAATAAGGCCACAAATTATACGATTACCCTTAGGCTCCTCAGTTCTAGCCTACCATCTATCAACAACTTCTCGTACTTGCTCGAAAGCTTTGTGAAAGTACCATGTGCGCTGTCCCTATTTTTGCAAAACCAGTTTTGTACTGTTTGTCTCAAAGACTCTAGCAACGACACTATCTGAAAGTTCTTAGCCAAATTTTTTATAGCATTCACTGATTCTACAATGTTCGACGTCATCGCGGAATACCTATTTTCGAGCATGTGGAACCTTGACCACTTTTCATAACCCACCTCGCTCTGCATGTAAAAATTAGATAACAATTTCATTAGCTTAAGCTTTCCATTCACATGTCAACATACCAAAAAATGGACTAGTTGAGTGTACTTACCAAATAACCCCTAATACCTTTGTCAATAGCGTCCAACTATAGTATCTTGTACTCGAACTCTGATAATGTGTACGCACGGACAACATAATTATTTGGTTCCGTGGCATTGTGACCTGATTTCCCACAGTACTTCTTCAGGTTCTGCAGTAAGTGGTACAAATATATACCATGACAGGTTCCAGGGTACACACTTTCTATACCCTTTCTGATACTATCGTGATGATCCGATACAAAACATAGCCCTTCTCTAGTGCTATACGCCTTCTTTAACTGCTCAAAAAATTATTTCCAAGACCTGTCATTCTCACTATCCTCAATAACAAATGCAAGTATAAAAATCCTATTATTTGTATCCTGCGTACTTGCTGTGAAAAGAGTATCATCGTATTGTCCATTCAAATATGTTGCATCAACAACAATAATAGGCTTACAATGCATCCATCTAGGAGTTGATGCACTAAGGGCCATGGCCATGAAAATGTATTTGAACCTATTTTCAGTATCAATATCAATTCTCGTGACCGATCTTGGGTTAGTTTGTTCAAGCATATGCAAAAAACCCGGTACATGTTGAAACGAATCTAAAGGGTCTCTCCTTATCAATCTCAAAGTCTTCTCCCTTAATCTCCAAGTTTTAACTTAATTCAGCGAAACACCATAAGTGTGCAACATGTCGCTGCATATGTCATTTGGGGTATATGTTGTACGACTGGAGTTGAATTTGTATTTAATACATGATGACAGAACTGCAGTTGAAACTTTCCTATGAGACCCTAAAACTATGTTGGAACCACATGTATAACCATCGTGAATGTATCTAATCTTGAATAGTTTTATTTTCTCCAATCTGGATGACCTACACACTCAATTACAGGTATCATTTGAGTACCTCACAACATATTCTTTCTTTTCAGACTTGAGAATCAAGAATTCGAACATATGCAGTATCACATAAAAGACATGCTCAATTTGAGTACTTCTTTGTTCTTGCAAACCCTATTCACTCTACATCTCTGGCATCAAGGTTCGTTACAGTGGTGTCTATGTTGTGATCCGATATTCCCAGCGGCTTGTCTATTACAACACATATGTCTGATGCAATTCAATACATCGAATATTGTTCTTCATTGCTGCCATGAGTGACTTCAACTGGCTCCATGAAGTTGAAACACCCTAGTTACTGCACCTTTTCCAATAACGTGACCTCAACCATTACAGCATATTTCGAATGATCCTTATTCACATTCTTCGGTGAAAGATACGATATTACACTAGTATCATTTTTAATTCTGATTGGGTTTATGTCACTACTCAATTCATAGCTCATGGATACTGCGATCTTGTTGCAGTCAAAACCAAACTCGGACATGACTGTGTCCACAAGGTTCGAATAGTCACATTTTTCATCAATCATTAACAATGCAGACTGTGACCCGAAAAGCACACACACATGTACGTAGCCCATATCTACATGTTAATGGTAATGGTGTTAGTAAAGGAATAACTCAGTATTAGAAGATTTAATGAATCAATTTTCATCAAAGTAATCGATGATAACACGCAGTTTTAATATGGCATGTTATATGTGACCTCACGACCATGTATTCCATTTTTGTGCCCACTGTCTGAAATTCATTGCCGCTCATTTTGAGAAGTGGTACCAGATGACACAACATTCAAAACATATTCATATGATACAGCACAAGCAATTATTTCCATACTGCAAACTCAAATTACTACAACATATGCGAACTGTCTACACTCAGAGACCATATTAGACAAACTCTAATCCATGTAACCTCATACCTTACAACGGAGTATATACATCTTATGCTTACCAAGATTCGTCGTGGCCTGCTCCCTGTATTATAACTACTTGTGAAGTAATTTTATTTGTCAACAGTGTCACTAGAATCGTCGTCGAATTCAATTGTGACCTCAAAAACTGTATCTTTTCAAACGCTTCATAAACTAATGCAAGGCATGAATGGAGAAATGTTAATACTGATTAGGCAGAAGGTGTCCTCACTGAAACCTTTTTTGAGATTGTGGATCATTATGGAAAGATTCTTTATAACCGTCGCTGTGGTATATATATGCACACCTGATTTTTGTATAATTTTAGGTTCTACATTATTCTTGATATGTGTATCTATAACTACTTGAATAACCTTTTTTTCCTTTAAAAATATTTAGGAAGACAAACTTCATTTTTGTACTCCAATACACACTATTCAAGTATACTATATTCGAATTTTGAGTATATGACTTATTATTGATTTTGATAAGTTAAACAATCTCGTATAACGAAAGACGAGATTTCAATCATATTTCTAATATTTTAGATCGTATTTGATTTCGAACTATTTAGTTTAAAATGTAAAAGAAGACGAACTCCGTTATATACAATTTATCGTACTCCATTACATACTCCACTACACACTGTTCTTTTGAAATTGATGCCCAAGCCCAATTAGTTGGCAGTATTTGAGCCCACCCTATAGGATTTTCACTTAATATATAGATACTACTTTTATTTTTAGAGATTGTAGAAAAATAATTAGTCAAGTTCTTGTGGGGCTTTAATTGTCTTACTAGCACAAGAAATGAAAGCATGAATCTCTACTAATTCATCTCAAATCATTCAAGGTTGCAGAGTTCTAGATTCTTTCTTACTATGTGAATTACTATTAGAGGCTAGACAATCAGACAACTGTAGTGACAAGCACTGTACAGTTTGTACCTCTTGTTTCATATATCAGACACATGTCATTCATCAAAACGTATAATTCTTATCACAAGTTCTATCTAGTTGTAAGTTAATCCGGGCTTTTGGTTTTGAATCCATTAATTTCGCTACGCATGTTTGATTTGAATCTTACAATGGTATCAGAGTCAACCTTGTTAGAATTGAACAATGATTCTAATGAATTCAATATGATTGAAATTAATTCTCATTTTCAACTTTTGGGAAAATTATTTTTCTTCTTCAAAATCTAATTTTAATAAAATAAACCTTGGGTCCAAATTGGATAAAATTTTCACTGTAAAGACAATGATCGACGACGACTTGATGGTGGAAAGGTGCATGGGAAAATGCACAGTTGTGTGCTTCTGAGCGCATTACTACAATGACAATTATTGTCGTTGCACCCTACAACGGTGGCAATTGCCTCTGCTAGGGTTAAGGGAAGAAGATTTTTAGTTTTATGGTTAGGGAAGAAGATTTTCAGTTTTGAGAGAGTTGGACTCTAACATGGTATTTAATTGAAATATAATTTTAATTAAGTAGATCTGCTAATTGAAGTTAATTAATTTGATGAATTGATTATTTTTCGATTCATTTATCTAAATTAATTTAGACGAGCTTAATTGTTAGAAACTTAAAATACATTTATATAATATTAATTATTTTATAATTGTGCATTTATATGATGTATGTGTATTTAGTGTATAATTATGTACATGACCCATGTGTTGTTGGAGGTGGGTTAATTTATTCATATTTTTTGTTGTGAGAGATGGGGGACTATTATTATTTAATTGGGTCTGTATACTTATTATTTAATTTATTTAAGCATGCAAGCACTATTTTATAAATATGGACTTGCGTGTCCATTTATTTCGGGTCTACTTGCTAACTAGTATATAATACATGTTGCATCTTGACTACAAGAAGACTAATATACATAGTTTTGATAAGACAAACACATCAATTTAAAATATAATATTCGTATTAATTGGTTTATACAAAGTATTGTTATAGTTAAAAACTAGAATCCTCCATGGACTTCAGTTTGTTAAGTCACTCAGGAAAACATCATGTAAGTTTGTTTTTCACTATGAAACATACTATGTTTCTGAACAATGGGAATATTTTAACAAAAAATATCTTTAGTTGAGTCACTCAAGGAGATTTAATTTAGGAGGCACAATTAAGTAAAACATACAAGATGTTTGCGACAAAGAGTTGTCTATTTAATAATTTATAAGTCACATGGAGATGTGTTTTATAAGAGTATTTGAATGTTCTATTAGGTCTTGTTGAGTCACTCAAGTTCATAAGAAAAAAAAAATGGTCCTAGCCTACTATAAATGTAATAGGATTACACAATGTTAATGTTAATGTAGATGTTTAGTAATTCTACTGAAGTAGTAAATTTGATAAAAGACCTTATTAAATCTATTTATGCATGGTAATACATGATTTTTTTAGCTTTATTATGTTTTATGAGTTTTAAATTTGAGTTAACACATGAACTTGAATAATATGATTGATACTAACAAGTTTACTATACTGAAATCCTTGGATTAACACCGTCATTAGAAAATTGTTCTCAAATACGAGATGTTCGAGAATGCTCTTCTTGTACATGCCAATAGTAGGAAGTCACAATTTTATCTAATATTTGACTAGTTCAATTGATAGAGATATTTATATCTATGTGATGATTATGAATCATGTGAGGTATAAATATCACCTATGAGGTAAATTGACCAAGTCACCTTTTATTGGGAAAGGAAAAAATGGATAGTTGATCCATTAAGATTGTTAAATTCGAATGTAAGTGGGTACATGTCAGAATAATTTTTAATTATTAGATGACCATGATAGTCATTTTTATACACGATGGAATTTAAATCAAGAAGTTTAAAAAGTTCAAATAATACCAATATGAATTATAAGACTAGAAATGGAAAAAGCACTCTAAACACTTAGATCTCATTGAAGTGAAGAATATTTTAAGTGTTGATTTCAAGATTATTTAAGAAAACATAATTTTCGTGAAGGTGGCTCTTTCCCATACGTCACAGCACAATGGTATATGTTGCGTGATTTACGTACCCCAAGTGTACAGTATCGAACAATTAATAAAGTGGATTTCAGTCCAAATATTGTTCCCAAAGAGATTGAGCAAATTTATTATCTTAAATTATTAACCTTAATTGAAACAAATAAAAGAAAGTTGTTTTGTGAAATTGCCTAATTGATTAAACTAAACTATCAAATTAATCTAAAATTATCAAACTAGAACAAACTAAGTGAAATGCAAGATTTGTGTAAAAAATGTATGTGAATGAAGCGCTAGGATCTAGAATCCATGTTATTCTCAATATTTCACACAATGGTTTGACTAATTCATGACAGGGTATATTTATGAAGATCAATGTGCCTATGATGTTTAAAACTCTCTTTAGAAAAAGATTTATAAACATTTTCCTATATACGATCCACCTATATTTCTATTATGAATGCAAATATGTAGGAAAGTATTTAACATGCATAACATTATAAAACTACATAAGGCATAATTGTATATCTCTATCCCTATCGAACCCTATGGAAATTAATTCAAGTCTATGAAATTTTTACTCTTTCGAACATAGAAAAATACCACAAATATAATATAATCCATGTGTACATAGTTATAGATATAAAATAAATACACAATCAATTGCTCAAAATACCAATTGTCATTAACTAAATCAAACCAAAGTATAAAACAAGAGTTTAAGACTTCGTCATGATCCCAACACTATAGAAACTTAGCCTAGATACATTGTCAATAACAAATCACACACATAAATAAACTCCATCACCTAAGAATCTCCAAGGAATTGTGTGCTCCAAGCTTGTTTGTGTTTTCAAGTCTATAGGTCTAGAGAAGAGAGGGAAAATTAATGCAACATGTCCCTATTTATATGTATGCACCAGACCTAGGCGAGAAGAGGCAATCTATCAAGATTTGCATAAAATGCCCACCAATCGGCCTAGTTAGATAACTGTGCAACAACACGCCTTTAGACCGTGCAACCGCACGGTTAAACCAAAAAGTATTCTTATCACTTTTCTAAGGGTTGTACGATCGCACGCTTGTGCCACCGTGCGACCGTACGGTTTAATTGCCATCATGTAATTTCAAACTTTCAGTCTCAGCAACTTGGTCCTCTTATTTTTATTACACCTTAAGTCCTCCATCTTCTTATTATAGCGATTTAGTCCTTACACTTCTAAAACTCTTCAATTTCATCTTTTCTTCTTTTGACTTCTTCAATTCAATTCTTGATCTTTGAATTTCTTTCAATTAAGCTCCTCTTTGATCCATGCTTTTCATCCATTACTCTTGCTTTGCTCACTTTAATCTAATTGATACCTTTTTGCCCTTTTATTGCTCCAATTGTTTCATTTTTCTCAATTTTGGAATAAAACTAAAATATGTGAATAAAATCCATTTATCAAATACCCCCAAACAAGAATGACAGTTCGTCCTCGAACGAATAAAACTGAAATATAACTTTAAGAAAAATAATACCAACTTAACAATTGATTTGCTCACTTATTTGCCTCAGGCTCAACTCAAAATATACATTTCAGAAGGAAAATCAACAACACATTAAAATATTTGTAACGTATTTCATGATCAACTTTACGTGTGTGTGTGTGTGCGCGCGAATAGTCAAAATCAAACGCATACCTATATGAAAATATACTCAACATAGGGTGGCATAATATGCATAAACTCAATTCTCATGTGGTCAAACATTTTGTAAATGTGAATTCCTTGTAACTCTCATGTATGATCACATCTTATGCTTTTCTCTCACTTCCTGGGTTCCTTCTGCTCATGTGGTTTCTAAAAAATTAGAATTTCGAATTTTTCCAACAAAGTAGTCATAGCTAGTTGGTTTGCATAAAAGACAGATGGTAATCAGTTCCCTAGTCTATATTCTCAGTCTTTGAAGTTTTAATCTCAAAGCAAATAGGGCACTTAATTTCTCTTTCTGTTTTTCTTTTTCTTTTCTCATATTTTGTGCAATACTTTTCTTATTTACTTTCTAGGATACCCCTATAGCGAACTTTGGGTCAGTGACTCCAAAATCAAATGACTTTAGGGCACCAGGTTCTGAGAACCCTTAAAGACTTAATTACTCGAGTCACTACGGCTATAAAGAATAGTAAAATATGATTTTTTGTCTTATGTGTAAGTTCTCTCTCCCTTAAACTTTCTAATTAACCCTTGTAACGAGCTTTGGTCACATAACTCCCAATTTAGATGAATTTAGGGTATCAATTTTTTAACACCCTTAAAAGCTTAATCGCTCGAGTAAAAAAGTCTATGAAGAGAAGAATAAGACTAAATTTTTTTTTTTTGCTCAAGTGCTGGTTATTATCGTTGACTTAGCTTCTTCTACTAAAGATACATTTCAGAAACGTCAGGCCATCTAAATTTCACGCCTACCTACACCAACTCCTTCCGCATGTTTGGCTTCTGAGTTAAAGGTCAGGAATTCCTATAGATCTAAGTTAGGAATTAATAGGGTCAATTCTAGGTCAGAAAAATTAAATAATGCCCCACATACGCAAAGTATATTACTATGTAAGAAATAGTTTAATTAAGAATATGTGTGTAGTTCATAAAGTCTAGCATCAAAATAAGTAAATTGGAAAAAAAAAAGGTTCACATGCTGTCCAAAGTTTCAACTAAAACAGATAAATAAACCGAACTACATTACAGGCAGCAAACAAATTAACAAAAATGGATTTTTTTAGGGAAAGATAATAATAATCCTAAATAAAAAATTTGAGCAATTCTCAAACGAGCAAACAGAGTTTCAAAATGTGTTATAATAGTTTCAGACCAGATATGTCAATTATACAAACCAAATTTATGAGGTGAGCCCGTATACACCACCCCTAAATTAAATAGTACATTGCCATCAATGTAAGCATAAAAAATAAATAAATAAGAGGCAAAGTACAAGCAAAAAGATCAAACACTTCCCCGGGGTATGTAGGTTGCTACTGCTCTGATGGTCCGGCTGAATAGTCTTCTGGATCGCACTCATGTCTGCGCTAAAGTGTCTAGAGCCTATACTCTATGGATGTAAGGCGAGTCATGATACTCGTCAACTAACTACAGACCTCTTTCCATGTGCATCATGCCAACCTTTACTATGTAGGAATATCAGCCCAGACCAAGCCCTGGATCTTGGTCTTTAGTTTGTCCATCCTCTTGTCATGGAAAGGAACTGTCTCCATAATATCTATGTCTCCTATAGCCTGTCTTTACCCCATCACTGTAAGCCCGGTCAAAATCTGTCTCAAGAGCTTGTCGTCTGCTGGCCGTGCTTGGTCTCCCATATCTGACTCTGGCATGTTTGCTGGAGCTGGATCTCGAGGTGCTCTGAGGCCCCGTGTGCTCTTCATAGTCTTCCTGCTAATGGTCGCCTCTAATGGATCGGGCATCTCATGAGGAAGTAATTCCACTCCCTCGGCCATACAAATGGCACTGATCAGACCCCAGAAAAATATACCTTGTGTGGTGTCCAACTGAGACGTAAGAGTAGTGATGAAGTCAAAGATGTGATGCCCTAAGTCTATCTTGCAACCCCGCGCTAGGTGATGTATCAGTCGGCACTCTCCTCATTAAATGCAGTGCAATGAGAAGTGGGGTCGATGTTATGGCAAACAAAAATATGCAAGATCTTCAACGTGTCAGTGATCTCTCTATGCACAATTCACCCCAGCCTCTCCAATACTGCATTTACCCGACTATAAAGGAACGGGGTGATCAAGTCCAAATCTATATCAATCTACACAAGTTTGATCCCCTCCCTAGTCAACCCCCATTGTGCGCTCAATGACCTCGGTTGAGAAATTGATCCATCTGCCCCTAACCCAAGTCTGGTATTGATGCTCTATATCTAGCTCCACAATTGTAGCATTAAGATTTACAAAGAACTCCTTCACAAGGAGTGGGTATGACCGGTGGGATTACTTCCCATTCACCCAAAATCCTCTTTTTCTTGAGAGTATCATCAAACATTTTCTGCTCCTCGGGCCCCATGAATCTCTGGATCATGCTTATGTCCAACTCCTCATAATCTGTAACGATTCGGGTTGACTTATAGATCAAGGAATGTCCCCATTGTACCAACATGGGACTTTCAAAATGTTTTTCCCTCATTAGCACGCTTCCCAAGAAAATTTTCCAATAGGTCACATATCATAGAATTGCTCCAAGCCAAGTAAGCTTAACTGTGGAGTTTGTAATCATGGACTTATGGAAAAGAAGGTGCACCTTGTCAGTATGAATAGTTTCTATCAAATCTTTTTAAGCTTTTTCTGGCCTGGGTATTACAATCACCCCTTATTAGACTCTCGACGTCTTTGTCACGCTTAAACCATCTGAGGATCTGTTGCCAGACGTTGGGATTCTTGAGGTGGCTCCTACAGGTTCAAGATGTGGCTCCCGCTCTATGACTTAGGACTTTGTCCCGCATAGCATTTAGTTCTCGATTTCCAGTTAGCGACCGATTTTGATACCATTTCTAATGACCCAAGTTGCCTTATAGATCGACAACTATCCCACTGTACCAACATGGGTCTTTTCAGCATTTTTTGTCCTCACTTAGACGCTCCCTGAGAAAATTTCCCAGGGGTCCTCATCATAGAATTGCTTCAAGCCAAACACGCTTAACTGTGGGGTTTCTAATGATGGATTTCAGAAAAAGAAGGTGTACCTTGTTGGTTTGAGTAGTACCTATCAAGTCTTTTTAAGCTTTTTCTGGTTTGGTCCTAGGCCAGGAAAAACTTAAAAATATTTGGTAGGTACTACTCATACCAACAAGGTGCACCTTATTTTCCTAAAAGTCCATCGTTAGAAACTCAACAGTTAAGCGTGCTTGACTTTGAGCAATTCTATGATGGGTGACCCTCGGGAAAATTTTCTTAGGGATGTGTACGAGTAAGGAAAAAACATGCTATAAAGACCCATTTTGGTATTATGGGGACAGTCTTCGATCTATAAGGTAACTCGGGTCATTACAAATGGTATCAGAGCTAGTTGGTAGCCAAAAATCAGGAATTAAGTGCTATGCGGGACAAAGTGCTACACCATAGGGCGGGAGCCACCTCTAGAATTCCAACGCCTGACAATGGATCCTCAGATTGTTTTAGCATAGGGGGTTGATTTTAATACCCTTGGTAGGAAATCTTAAAATATTTGATAGGTGCTACTCCTAATAACAAGTTGCACTTTCTATTCCGGAAATCCATCGTTAGAAACTCCATAGTTGAGCGTGCTTGGCTTGGAGTAATTCTATGATGGGCTAGGAAATTTTCTTAGGGAGCGTGCGAATGAGGACAAAACATGCTGAAAAGACCCATGTTGGTACAGTGGAGACATTCGTCAATCGATAAGGCAACTCGGGTCGTTACATAATCAGAGTCTGAGCTACAAGGTGGTCTCCTTGGCCTTTTAGATGGTCCCGATTTTCCCTTACCTTTTTGCGATGGGATCGAAGCATTTTAAGGTGGAATTGTACCTACAAATGATGGATAAGAAATATTAGATCCAACATAGTAGGTATGAAATGTAAGAATATCAAGAAACACAACCAAACTTAGGAAAATGTGCAAATGGGAAAGAAGAAAATATGGGTGAGTGGTGCTTTTCGAACTCGGACATCTCCTTGAAAAATTAAAATTTTCTCGTGAATTCTCTAGGTATGTGAAATTACACAACCTCATCTACAACATGTTCAAATTTGAGTGCAAACTGAGGTCGCTAAGGTTAAAAATCAGAGGGACGAAGGTGTGACATGAGGTTGCAGTGAGTGTAGTGAAGGTGTAATGGATGCAAATCTAATTTTCAAGCTTTTCCTGCACTGTAATGAATCAAAACATGAACCAATGAAAAATAATGAATCCTAAGCATGCAATGAAGATAAGTACTTGGGTGAATTTCTCTAAATCGAGCAAAGATTTCACTTTGCAATTTCATCAAATACTTTGAAGGCATGAAAATTTTCCATATCAATCATAGAAATCTAGCCATGGATCAATCCAAAAATGTAAAGGAAACGTACACAACTCTATTCTACACCATAATCTACCTATTTCCATCCTCCATATTAGCTAAATTCAAGATTCCAAAATTTAGGGAAAAATTGAATTTAGGGCAAAGTTCTAGAACTTTGAATGAAAATTTTACCTTAAATCCAAAGCTTGATGTGCAAAGTGTGATGAATCTAATGTATTTCACGATTTAGGAGTGGATTGATCTTAATTTTTGGAGTTGGAGCAGCTCGGGTGATATGTTTGAAATGAGGTGGGCTTTCAGTTTTAAAGAAATCGATTTTGTGCCCAAAAAACCGTGCGGTCGCACTCTTTACTAGCATATACCAAATTTATTAATTTTTTTGGTTTTGATTTTGAATTCTGCTCGACTCCATTGTGTTTGGCGATGCATGAACATGAATTATGAGGTAAAATACCATGTTTTAGCTGTGTGAGTGTGTGAGTGATAAATATGAATGTTCAATGACTAAGAATCTACCTAACTACCTAAACATGCAAAATGTGAAATTTTGAAGTCTTAACTCTAAATGTAAAGCATTAACTTGTCAACATGCACAATATGAATTCATGCAACCTAAAATCTAAAAATAAAGTGATAAATGAAAGTGAGGTAAATAAAAAGGAAGAAATATGGGTTATCTCCCATAAAGTGCTCCTTTTCTAGTCTCAAGATTGACTTTATGGCAAACTTCATTAGGGTGGCTAGAAACTTGATGGTGAAGTCTCATCTTCTGCTCTGATCTTGTACTTAAAATGTTCCCAGTAGGGAAGGTGTTCTCCCACCTCTATTTTGGAGTAGTTCTCAAACTGTGGATTGTGAGTCTCCATCTAAATTATATTGAATGTCACATGCTCCTTTTCAACACGAAATGTGACCTCCCCCTCTTCTACATCAATCAATGCTCGAGTAGTAGCCAGGAAAGGTTGACCTAGGATTACTGGCATCTTGTTGTCATTATCCATGTCCTGAATTAAGAAGTCAGTGGTAAAGATGGATTTGTCAACTTTTACCAAAACGTCCTCGATGACTCCATATGGGTGTGTAATGGAGTAGTCATCCAGTTACAGTGTAATGGAGCTTGGCTTGGGCTTACCTAACCCGAACTTCCTGTAAATAGATAAAGACATCAAATTAATGCTTGCTCCAAGATCACATAAAACTATATTAAAATTCAAATCGTCAATAATGCAAGGAATAGAAAAACTCTCAGAATCTTTTAGCTTAGGTGGCAGCTTCTTTTGCAAAACTAAGCTGCATTCTTCATTCAGAGGAATTTCTTCGAACTCATTAGGCTTCTTTTTCCTTGACATAATTTTCTTTAGAAACTTGGCATAGGTGGGTATTTGTGTGATGGCATCGAAGAGTGGGATATTTATGTGTAGTTTTATGAGCATGTCAAGAAACTTATAAACTACTTATCTTCCCTAGACTTCTTCAACCTTTGTAGGAATGGAATAGGGGAATCATGAGGATTAATTATCGATTTCACCTCATTTTTCCATATTGCTTCATTAGATGATTCCTCAGGTACCAAACCTTGTTCTTTTGCTTTATGAACTTCTTTTTCTTATCACCAAATGACTTCTTCACTCCAATATCATCTAGTTGAATCCACTCCTTGTAGTGATAGCATTTACATTTTCTCTAGGATTTGTCTCTTTGTTACTTGTCAATGTTCCTTGAGGTCTATTTGCTAACACTTGATCCATCTGACCCATCTGCGTCTCCAGATTCTTTATAGAAGCTTGCTGATTTTGAAGGGTGGTTTCTGTTCTTCTCATAAATTGGTCAGTCTTACCCATGTACTGCTAGATTTTCTCGATAAATTTCCCGAGTATTTCTTCAAGGATGTCTCCTAGCTATGTTCTAATTATCCCTCCATCCAAAGTTAGCATGAGTTCGCCAACCTAGAATGTATGTGTTTGAATATAGGTTGTTCTGTGGATCACTATCCCTTGAATGAAGTCAACTAGCTCTGGTAGTTGGGTTAGGATAGGACAGTCTGAAGTGTTGTGATCTATATCACATTCCTTGCAAAGTAATCATAAGTTCTTCATTGGATTTCCTGATATTGCCATGCCTTCCACCTTATTCACTAGTGGGTCTATTCTTGCAGATAAGGCGGTATAAGTATCCACCTCATAGGCCCCCACAGGTTTCCTTTGGAGTGCTCGATCCGAGGCCCACATAGCATTTGTATTAGCAATTCTTTCAAACAATCCCAATGCTTAATCAATAGTCTTAGTGGATAGTAAACCGTTAGATGATAAATCCACTAGACTCTTGAACTGAGGAAGTAAACCTACGTAGAAGTATTGCACTTGGACTCCCCTCGAGTTCCTATGATGAGGACACTTCCTAAGCACATTTTTAAACCTATTCCTTGCCTCATCAAATGATTATGTATCCTGTTGTTAAAATACTGATATATCATCCTTGAGCATTGCAATTTTTACTAGTAGGTAGAACTTTGTACAGAACTTCTGAGCCAGATCATTCCATGTAGTTACGCTCGCTGTATGATGAGAATCCAACCACTTCAAAGCCTTATCTCTCAAACCGTGTGGAAAAAGATGATGTTGGATGGCATCATCAGATATACCTTGATACTTGAAGTGTTGGTATAGTTCCAAAAATCTCGAGACATGAGTGTGTGGGTTTTCATCTGCTTTACCATAAAATTGATGTCCATTTTGAAATAAATGGATAACATTCATCTATAACTTGAGGTTCGGATGACCAAATGGAGGGTAGGAAATACTCAACTGATTTTAAATTATATACGGAGTCATAAAGTCCTCGACCAGCATGTTTCCCTCATCTTGCACTTGCAAGTCTTGATTTTCCAGATTGTTTGCCATTTCTTGCTATTTTAGTTGTTTTTCTCTTAATTTTACCTCTCTCAGTTTGTAAAGAAGAGTGCGTTTGATTTCCGGATCAGCTTCTAGGAGATCACAGTGCCTTGAATTTCGCATACACAAATCGGAGAGAAACAAAAGAAATAATGTATGAACTGAAATAAAAGAAAAAAAGTTAAAGTAAAGCAATAAAAGTTCGAGTTAGTGAAAATAACCTAGAAATAAATATACACTACAATCCCTGGAAACGGTACTAAAAACTTGTTGTGTAATTTGTGTACCACAAGTGTACAGTATGGAACAAGTAATAAAGTGAATTTGAGTTCGAATATCATTCCCATAAAGATTGAGCAAATATATTATCTTAGATTATTAATCTTAGCCGAAACAAATAAAAGCAAGTTGTTTTGTGAAATTGTCCAATTGATTAAACTAAGCTATCAAATAAATCTAAAATCATTGAACTAATACAAACTAATTGAAATGCAAGATTTGTGTACCAAATATATGTGAATGAAGTGCTCGGATCTAGAATCCATGTTATTCTCAATATTTCACACAATGGTTTGACTAACTCGAGACAAGGTATATTTATGAAGATCAATGTGCCTATGGTATTTAAAACTCTCTGTTGAACAAGATTTAAACATTTTCCTATATATGATCCACCTATATTTCTACGATGAATCCAAATAAGTAGGAAAGAATGTAACGTTCATGAACATAAGGTATAGTGGTATATTTCTGCCCCTATAGAACCCTATGGAAATTAATTCAAGTCTAGCAAATTTATACTCTTTCGAACATAGAAAAATACCGCAAATATCATATAATCCTTGTGTCCATAGTTATAGATATAAAATAAAATACACAATCAATTGCTCAAAATACCAATTGTCTTTAACTAAATCAAACCAAAGCATAAAACAAAAGTTTAAAACTTCTTCATGAACTTCATCATGATCCCAACACTATAGAAACTTAGCCTAGATACATTGTCAATAAAAAATCACACAGATAAGTAAACTCCATCGCCTAGAATTCGAAGAAATCTTGATTTTGATGAAGAATTTCCAATGAATTGTGTGCTGCAAGCTTGTATGTGTTTTCAAATCTATAGGTCTAGAGAAGAGAGGAAAAATTCATGCAACATGTCCCTATTTATATGTATACACTAACCTAGGTGAGAAGAGGCTGCAATCTAACAAAATTCCTGTAGAAAGCCCACCAATCGACCTTGTCAGATAACCGTGCGGTCGATGCTTGTACCACCATGCGACCTCAAGGTTGAATTCTCAACATGCAATTTTAAACTTTCAATCTCATGAACTTGGTCCTCTTCTTTTTATTGTACCTCAAGTCCTCCAATTTCTTATTATAGCGACTTACTCCTTGCACTTCTGAAACTCTTCAATTTTGTCTTTTTTTTTCTTTTGACTTCTTCAATTCAATTCTTGATCTTTGAATTTCTTTCAATTAAGATTCCCCTTGCTCCATGTTTTGCATTTGTTACTCTTGCTTTGCTCAATTTAGTCCAATTTGCTACCTTTTTGCCCATTAATTGCTCCAATTACTTCATTTTCTCGATTTTGGAATAAAACTAAATATGTACAAATAACAGATAAATCAGTAGCATTAATTCTCCAATGACTATATAAAATCCTAATTTAAGCATATAAATAAGTGCATAAAGTGCACTTATTAGTATATTTGAAATGAGAATTTACAATTAATAAGATTAAACCTCGCACAATCTCCAAAAATCTTTTTGAAGTTTTGTATTGGACACTTTGTGTTATACACTTTGTCATGTTCCATTGGAATTGGTTGACAAAGCTCCATATAAGATTTGAATTTATGTGGTTTAGTTTTCCTTATTTTAAGTTGTAGGACTTGAATACTTATTAGAAGTATGGTAAATTTGGAGAGGCTTAGTCTGATACATATGTTTTTGGGATATCTAAGAAATGGTTATGTATTATTCTACACTCTCATCGAGAAGAAAGTCATTATCTTGTAATTTGTCAGTTTCTTGGAGTAGTTCATTTAAGAGAAGAGAATGAGAACAAAAGTAGAATATGAAAGAGTTCATGATTTCACTCCATATTTAACCGATTACTTAAGTTAGAATCCGTGCTTGCATTTTATGAGGCATAGATTAATGCTTGGGACGCTCTTGCTACTCAAGAGATGGTAACTAGTAAAGTCGCACCAGCTCCTTATAAAGCCATTATGATCATTTGTACTCCATAGAGTTACAGATCTTTGATTATTAATATTGTGTAATTAATCAGGGATTGCGGCCCCATATTTACCCATAAGCCAAGTTAAGGTTGACTCAAATAGATAGAAGGAATCCATGGAATTCGAAATGAACTCCATGTGTGAAAAATAAGTTTTGGGACTTGTTTTAGCTGCCTAAAGAGGTACGACCCATAGACTAAAATAAGTATACAAATGGAAGGTCAACATTGATGGTAATGTACATAATCAAAAGACAAGACTAGTGACAATAGGGCTACAAGCAAAGCCAAGAGTTGTCTTTGATGAATCATTGCCACCAGTCGTGATGCTAAATCAATTCGGATCCTACTTATGGTAGCAACATATTGTGACTATGATATGAAAAATTGATTTTAAAACTGCATTCCTTACACGAGAGTCTTAATAATGATGTATTTGACAAAATTTGGAAGTTCTAAATCCAAAGATCTAAACGTATTATGCGAGTGACAAAAATCTAGTTATGGATTAAATCGAGCCTCAAGGAGCTAGAATCTTCATTTCGATGAGATATTCAAAAGGTTTGGTTTTATAAAATTTTGAGACAAACTATGTCTGCGTAAAAGATTAGTGGGAGTGTTTAATATTTCTGATACTATATGTAGATGACATATCATTAATCATAAATTAATTCTCTAACCATATGAAGTGAAAGTGCAATTAGTTAAAATTTCTACATGATGGATTTGCAAATACGATCTTTATTTTTTAAACATGATCTATAAAGATAGATCTAGAAAGTCTTTCTTTTTTATTTCTCAATCTATATACACAGATATATGCTGATGAGGCTAGTATAAAGAACCCAAAATAGGATTTGGTGCCAAGAGTTATGTGATCAATCTCTCAAAAAGGGTGTTTAGAACACAAGTTGAGAGTGAATGATGTGGAGAAGATATCGTATGCTAGTCAGTATGATCTTCGATACTATGTATGATAATTTATGTATGCTTAAGTACTTGAGAAGTACAAAGAATTTATTAGACATGTTGAGAAATGTAAACTTACAGACACTTTGTATAGAGATACAAACATTCAGTCCAAGAAAGGATGATGAGAATTTCAATCTAACTGTGAATCTACTCATAGTAGCGGTATGGCCAATTTGAAAGTTTCAAAGAAGGATGACTATTATACTCTACAATCGTGACCAAATATACAAATACTTGATAAGGAATCTTGATCGTTGAGTTCATGATTGAACTATAAGTGTTCCTAGCATTGTTTTTCCGGTAATGAATACTGTAAATGGAACTATTGCCCAAGCGAGAGAACCTTGGTCTTATTGATGATACAAGTATGTATTGAGGGGTTATTAACCATTCAAAGATGGTAGAAAAATAGAATTAATGCACACTAACCTTGAAAATGTTGAATTTGGGAAGAGTCACATATCAAAAATCAACCAGTAAAGCCACTACCCCAAAAGGAATATGATTGTCATATAAACTCATTATGTATTGGATAAATGAGTTGTTTGATCTAGTAGGAGGATGTCAATGTTATGCTCAGAATCCAATCGTTGTGATAGCTTAACATATATATTATAATTGTATCAATGAGGCAGATATATTATTAAATTGAGTTTAACTCATATTTTTCATAATAGAGTTCGTATATTAAGCCTCCATTTGGTAAAATGTTTATAAAATAATTTAGAGATAAAATATTTCCCCAAACTACTTTATAAACATACACATTTCCTCAAATCACTTTTCAACCACATATTTTACCTCGAAAATACAACATTTTTTGTTTATAAACAATTTTTTTTTAACAAACAGAGGCCAAGTTTGTCAACTTATTAATCACATAGTGTTTTGATTATGAGATACAAGTTATAAATAACTTATTCTTAAATTATCCATAGTCGAAATAACAACAAAATACGAATATTGTTATTGTTATTGTAGTTAGACTAGCATGTGTTGAATTTCTTTTTATGAAGAAAATAATTTACCTCACAAGTTAGAATGTAGAGGAACATTCGAATGAACATATGAATTCAATGTCAGATGAAAAAAACATTAGATGACCCACCTAGAGATTCCACATAAATAACAATCCAAGCGTTTGTGGTGAATCTCTAATGTGCGTTTGTGAAATTAATCCTTTGACTTGAGGACATCATAGAATCTTATATGAGGATTGTTATGATTTGGCGAGTGTTGATGACAGCTCTTGAGAAGGAGTCATGAAGATGACTCTGTATAGGTATAGTGAGAATTATATGAAAGTTGTGTATGTTCAATGTGATGATTCGTCAACCCAAGTATTAGGAGACTATAATATGTATTTCGACCACTTAGGCTGATATAAAGTCCTCGACCGAAGTGGGGTTATGAGTTGAAAAGGACTTTTAGTCATAGTAAGATTGACTAAGAGAAAATGTAAATGACATAATTGGTTAAAATAATATTGATGTTGTTCTATATCTTATAACCAATTTAGTTATATTGATAAAGTGATTATATTTATATACAGTAATTGCAAATAAATTGGTATTTTGATACAAAATTACTTTTTTTCACACGGATTGCCTTGACTAGACGTCAATTTTGGATGATGTCATGAATTAATCTATTTAGCTGAATCGATGATAAATTTTAAAAAGTGATTTTAATTTATCTTATCCAAATTAGATTGGAATAACAATATCACGACGTTTGTCATCATGAATAGAACCTAATGAGTCACACAAAAAAGGCATGAATTTGTTATTTCAAATTGGTACTTGTCAAAGTAGGAAATTGTTGGTATTGATGTCAAAGCCCATTTAGTTGGGCAGTATTTGAGCCCCCCGCCCTATTAAGATTAGAGTTAGGTCGTAACTCAACCTATAAATACTAATCTTATGTTTAGAGATTGCAAAGGAAAGAAGTAGTCGAATTCTTGTGGGGCTTTTATTGTCTTGGTAGCAAAAGAAATAAAACCATGAATCTCCAATAATCCTAAAATCCATCTCAAATCATTTATGGTTGTGGAGTTCCATATTCGTTCTTATTGTGTGGATTATTGTTAGAAGCTGAACAATTGGACAGTTGTGGTGACAAGCACTGTACATCCTATTTCACATAATCCATGGTGTCCATATAAAAAAGTATAATTCTTATCCCCAGTTTTTCTTCGTTTAAAGAAAAGGTTTTAATAAAGCTAAGTGGAAGGTTTATTCGAGCTTTTAGTTTTGAATCCTTTAAATTTGCCATGCATGTTTCAATTGTATCGTATTCTATTTTAAGCACTTGACTTGCAATTAAGTTTGGGTAAGTTAAACCATCATGTACAATAAAAGATGAGACTCTAATCAAAATCTAAAGGCACAAATGAAAAATTAATTTGGTTGTTTTAAACGACATCAGTCGTTTTTGGTAAAATAACCTGAGATTCATTTTTCTTTTCAAAAAAGGCTTCGCACCATGATCGATATGGATTTTCTATTTTCCGCGGCTTTGCTAATCACAGCCGCGAGCCTTTGTGAAATTAAAAATGACTCGTCATTTTTTTAGAAAATGACGACTAGGGTCATTTTTCGCTAAATTTTTGGATTAAGGGACTTTGTGACGTGTCAAAATTAGAGTGATGATTTGAATAAAATAAATTCTTCTAAAGTAAATATAATTTATCATGTATTCTGAAAAAAATCAAAAAATCATCAATTGTATCCTACAATATTACAACTCAAACCTTTAATGAATATTTGTACAATAATTGGCTCCTTAGAAACCTAGTTCGACAAAAATTCAATGGGATAAGAGTACCAAATAAAATTGTACAAATAATTTCAACAAAATTAGAGTAATAAAATGTTGCCTCATTAAAATATTCAAGAAAATCCATTTGGAAAAAACTTGTGTTAAGAAAATAGAGTACAATTGCTACCTTTAATTTTAGTAAATGAAAATTCTTGTTTTGAGTCATCCATGTCTTGAACACCACATATTCAATATCATGATTTAGGTGAAATATGTTTCACGCCATCTTATCCTAAGAAATATTTATCAATATTTGTTGACTGTAGTAACATGATGATGGTTCAATAAAAATAGTTCTTGTTGTTCTCTTCAGGATTCTCATATACAATTTATAGCATATAAATGTATATTATGGGCATTCATTACAAAAAGAATATGCGAATTTAAAACCTTACTGGGAAAATTAAGTGAAAAAACTCTCATTAAAAAACAAATAAAAAAAATAGTACATTATTCTTTTGAGTACGCTACAAAAGTTTCCTCATTAAAGCATTGTCAAAAAAATCCAATGACACTACAACAAAAATAGCATTTTGCAATACTCAAAAAATGTTGCCAAAAGGTTTTTGCAACGTTTGGAAAGTGTTGCAAATCGCAGTGTTTCCGTGGAGAAAAAACTTTTTGCAACGTTTTTTGAATGTTGCAAAATATTGAAATAAACGTTGCAAAGAATCTTTTGCAACGTTATTGAGTGTTGCGGTAGACCCTTTTGCAACGTTTATTAAGTGTTGCGGTAGACTCTTTTGCAACGTTTTTTAAGTGTTTCCGTAGACCCTTTTGCAACGTTTATTAAGTGTTGTAGCAGACCTTTTTGCAACGTTTTTTGAGTGTTGCCGTAAACCTTTTTGTAACGTTTTTAAAGTATTGCAAAAAATTTTAACCCAACCTTTTGCAACATTTATTGAGTGCTGCCGTAGACCCTTTTGCAACGTTTTTTGAACGTTGCTATATATATATATATATATATATATATATATATATATATATATATATATATATATTTTTAAATATTATTGAACAAATTATTTATAAAACCCAAATTTTTGTATTACTTCATTAAAATGGTACTTTAAATAAAAAAAAAACAAAATTAAATACATTATGAATTTTCAAATCCATACAAAATAAAGTCTTGATAATGTCTAATAAATTCACAATACAGAATAAAAAATCCACGAAAGAAAGTGTTGATAATGTTTAACAAATTCGCTAAAGAACATCATCATTTGACAAAAGAAATATTTTACTACGGGAATATCAATTTCATCCCGCAATATAACCGCACCTTTAGATCGCAAAATTCGGTCCATCTTCAAAGTTACACCTATAACAAATTTGAGCAAAGTTATAAGTGAATGTCACGATTTACTTAATAAATAGTAGAAAAAATAAAAAATAGAGTTAAAAGCAAAATACATTTATATTTTTCAAATGTGATTTCATAGAAATTGATATGACTTGTCCTAAATCAATCTACTAGACCAGAGACGTGAAGTGCATCGATGACAGATGTCAGCTAGATGCTAGATCTACCACCAAGGAAAATGAGCTTTCACCCAAAGTGTAAAACCTAAACTTAGACGTGTTAACTTGTCTTTCCTTCCCTTCTATTGTAAAAAATTCTATAGAAATTTCGACAGAACCTCCCCTATAAATTGAACTTAGTCCACCTGTAAAAAAATATCATAACCAACATAATAATTTAAAAATCAAACCAACACCTCAAACAACTTCCAACATCAATCCCTAACTCCTCAACATCACAAATTCAACAATAAACTCTATCTAAACCCAAATAAAATTTAAAACTAATTAATAATAGCTAACAAAAATCTTGAATTCAAATTAAGCTTGTTTTCAAATAGACTTATATGAAGTTAGTCATAACTAAGAATTACACGAGATCATTGAATAAATAAATGTTTCTTACCATAAGAAGCTCTTCCACTAGCATTTCCAGTATTTTTGCTTAGTTCATGACCACCTGAAACGAGGGGGAGAAAATATGAGTTTTAAATAATCAACTCTATCTATTATAATGTATATGCACACTATATAAGTTACTTCTCAAGACTTCCTTAAGAAATATTTGGCATGTGAGAAACATACATTTGTCAAACTAATCTAATACAACTCTTTGGCCAAGCAATGGTACTTCCGTAGGCATCCTTTCCAATGTCAATGATAATTTACACAAAATCTCACCAATATACACAATTAATATGCTACCATAGAAAATCTTGCACCATATGTTCTATGCGACACAAAAACATGATTATCATATCATTAACAAAAGAAAATACTTAATTGTTCAAGTATCACGATATACGAAACCTCTACATAATATCTAAACCAATAAAAATTATATATTCTTAAACACGATCTAAAGATTTCACTTAACTAAATCTCAAAATGACTACATTCTTCCTCTTGCTATCAATCATTAGCACCACTTCCATTGGGTGGTGAAGTATTGCGTACATCATTCTCATTCAAATCACAAGAATCCTGAAAAATAATAAATAACAATAAGCAGTTATAATTCTTATATATTCCATCAAAATAAAAAATTGAATCAAATTAGCGTAATAAGTGAGATTTTTCCAAGTTATATATATTAGCATAATAATTCTTATATATTCTCATTTACAACTTATTGATTTATGCATGCTTTATTTCCCATAAAATCCAAAACACATCAAACTTCGGATACATAACCACAAAATCCACAAAACGATGAACATTTTTTTTGGCGGGAAACCACAACATTCTTTAATTACTTGAAATTGTAGCTTCTATTAAATACTATTACAATGGTTTAATTCTTCTCCAATCACTTATAATTTTTCATAACTAAACACCACAGGAAAACACCAACTCTCTTGCCTCTGCCTCCACTCCCCACCACCATTCACCACAAGCAACGTCAAACAGTCCATGTGACACAACATTAGAGACATAACAGATTCAATAATTTAAATTTACCATGTATTGGTATTATTTCTCCATTGGTAAAAGGAAAACTACAATTACCTTACAAAGTGAAACTTAATTTGAAACCTGTCAATAATTTCACGAACCTGAAACATAAAAATAACATAAATAAGAGCACGATTGACTAAGCGCATAATAGTTCAGATTAAAGAATTTGAGGAAGAATGAACACTCACCACCAGTGGTTCCATATTTCAAATGCAAATCATGTTGAAAAAATTGGATTGACAGCAAAATAGGGAATATTAGATTAAGCATTCAGAAGATTTTTATGAGGATATTATAGTGTCAAAATGAGGCAATTTAATTTTACGAGATTCACTCACCAATGCAAGATTAAAATCAATGAGATAACCTTTCTTGACCTTTCAGGAGAAAAGAAAGTTTCCAGGTTTAACATCTCTGTGAACAATGCCTTGAAGTTACAAGAAGACTCAGTAAGTTCATCTTCCTCTTCATAAAGTCTTCACTGCACATGGTAATACATGGATCTGATCACATATTCTCACCTGCTTATGTAGACCAGTAACTGTAAGGACTTTGAACATACAAAAGCCATACCACTGGAGCTGATAAATATCTATCTCCCTCTTCAATACCTAAGGATAAAATAGAAGTAAAAACTTAAGAAAACATTATTGATGATAGATAACATGCTAAAAGGCAAAGGATATAAATATTTATGATACCTCAAGTCTATTGTGTTCAACATGCTCCAAATTAAGACAATCAGAATTCCCTTGCTTCAGTTAAGATTCATATTTAATCACAAAAAGAAGTAACCCTATTGCAGCTGAAATTTCAACTAAAACTTTAATGTTAGTCAAGACAAGTCTAAATGTATGCTTTTCTTCCATATATTCACTGGACAAAATGCTGAAATCAGCACCTTAACGTACTACAATTATAAACAAAAGAAAAATGTTAAAAATATACTAACACAGTTATTATAATCTAAAACTAAAAAGAATCAAAATACATTAACATATAGAACCACAAAAAAAACCTGTAAAGCAGTGTAAAAGAAATACATTAACATACAGAAGTACTAATGATCGTCGAATTACTTGTTTTATTGAAAATAGTAAAGAGGAAATTAAAAATGAAGCGGCAATAAAAACTTTTCAAGAATGACAACGATATTAGTAACACTAAAACGGAACATAGCAGTTGGGACAATGTCACTTATTCTCCATGATTTTCCTCAGATGAGCTGCTTTCAATAGCCTGCAAAATTAAAAATAAAAAAATCTCTTCAAATCAAAGGCCAAAGAGAATATATGTGCATTTCATGATCATCACCTGTCAATTAACAGAAGGTAAGAAACTATCAACATCTTGTACTACTAATACTACTTGCCAGAGGAGGCATGTCTGGTAATGAAACTTCATTCTACTTTAGCTAAGACAATGAAATAAACAGGAAAAGAGAAATATCAAAGAAATTACACTCTCAGTATTATTAATGAAAAAACATACCTTGGACTTTATGGTTTGATTGATCACCTCCCTTACCATAAAATGAAGCAAAAACAGGCTAACGGCAAAAATCCAACAGCACATATCACAGCTAAAAAACGATTTTACTGAACTCAGTTAAAAAAACCCATTGAAACTCACCAGATCACGAAGGGAACACATTACACAACACCCGGATTCTAAAATTGAAAATAAAAATAGAAAGTAGAGATGAAATCAGAAGGCGTAAGTGACAAAAAGCATGAAGAAACCATTAAAACTCGCCACCGAATGCCAATCGAAAACCCTAGACTACGGTTTGCAAAGCAACAGAAGAAAGCTCTACTGCTATTCCCAATTACCTCGACCCTAATTTCCGATTTCTCATCTCCGAAGATTCTAGGGCATGAATAGAAGAGAGAAAGTGTGCTCTTGATTTTTGGTTGGAAGTCGACGCCGACGACGAGATGACGGAGGCGTACAGCTGAAGAGATAACGGGTACGAGAGAGAGAAAGAGGGGAAATGAAAGAAGTTTCTACTCACTCTGGGCCAAGAAATGGAGAGTAAAATAGGTGATATATACACTAAACAATCGTATTGTGAAGGAAAAGAGGATATGGAAAGAGGGTATCCAAATGTTTTTTAAACATTGCAATAGGAGCCTATTGCAACGTTTTTAAAAACGTTGCAATAGACGGTCTATTGCAACGTTTAAAAGTTAGGCTGTCTATTGCAACATTTTTAAAACGTTGTCAAAACTTAATTTGAGTGTTGTGAAAATTTCAACTTATCGCAACAATTTTTAAATGTTGCAAAAATTGATAAATCTCAAATATTTATATCAAATGCAACGTTCAATTACAAAATGTTGCGTTAGACCACTTTTAGCAACATTCAATTAGCAAATATTGGCATTTAAATGTTGCAAAAGCTCATTTTTGTAGTAGTGTGAGACAAAACCTTTGTCAAGGAAAAAAAGTACAACGCTTATTTACTCTCCTCTTGATAATATCACTTCAATTATATGCTTTAAAAATATTAAACCTTCAAGGATAATATTAATAATCATGCCAGATGAGTTGACTATAATGAAATTTCATATATAGTAAGGATAACAAGATGCGTGGGTTATGATACAATCCACAAAAATCTTTGTGAATTTTTAATATTTTGAGAGTTGTGCATTACATGTTAAAAATCTATTTTCTCATTTACTTTTAGTGTAAGTGTATACCTTCAGTTGTTCAAACTACAAGTTCAAAAGATTGAAGTGTCTCTAAAGTTCAGTTTTCCTGAGGTTACATCATTTTATTCGATCAATCATATCTTAAAATGATATGCTTCGATGAATTTATTTCGATTCTTGCTATTAATAATATGAAGCCACTACAACAAAATTTACTTTTTACGGCGTGCAATGCATGCCGTAAAAAGTGACATACTTTTTACGGCGTGCATTGCATGCCGCAAAAGCATGCCGTAAATAATATTTCACGGCCTACATCAGCACGTCGTAAAAGGAATATTTTACAGTGTGTGATATGCACGCCGTATATATGCAGACGGCGTGCTATGTGTACGTCGTAATAGGAACAGACAAAAATCCAACATTTACATAATTACATACACTTATACATACATAATAATATACTCATTCCCATCCACCAATACTCACACACATAACATCATTAAATCCTTAATTCATGGCTAAATTCGAAAATTAAACAAAAATTAAAAATCTGAAATTAACTTATAAAAATCTGAATTTATATATATAAGGTACATACATAACGTTATTTACCTAGAATCTATATATATATACATGTGTATGTAGAAATATGGATGTGTGTGTGCGTGGAATTGTGTGAAACCGTGTGTGTGTGTGTGGTTCGTGTGTGTGTGTGTGTGTGTGTGTGTGTGTGTGTGTGTGTGTGTGTCGTGAAGAGAAAGGGGAAGAGGGGGGCTTATGGCGGTCGGCGAGGGATGAGAGACCGAGAGAGGGAGAGCGAGGCTGAGAGGGAGAGTGAGGCGGAGACGAGAGTGAGGATGAGGGAGAGAGACCGAGAGAGAGCGTGAGTGTGAGGGTTGCTTAGGTTAGGTTAAGTTTTTTTTTTTTTTTAATCTTTTGGAATTTGCAAGTTAGTCCCTCAACTCTCCTCTTCTGTTTAAGTAAGTCTATAAGTTCTATTTACCCTCGATTGACACTAAACTCCCCCCCCCCCCAAGTTTCAAATTGGAATAATAAAATAGAAAATAACATGCTTAGGCAATAAAACAATTAATCACATAGAATTGCACGTAAATAATTAAAATAACCAATTTATAAACTTTCGAATTGGTACATTGATCGAGACGGCGTCCAAATCCTTCCACTGCAAAATAATTCCAATTACAAACATTAAAGATCATAAATTTATAATTTATAATAACATTCACCAAAGTATTACGTGAAATTTAAAATTGCACGAAAAATGAAAAGCGGTCTTACAATTCCTTACCCCTAAAAGAAATTTCGTCCTCGAAATTATAAACTTACCAAAAAGTTCTGGATACTTGGCACGCATTTCGTCCTCGCGTTCCCAAGTAGCCTCTTCTACTGTATGATTCCTCCAAAGAACTTTAACTAGAGTTATCTTCTTCTTCTTAAGTTCCTTATCTGCCTTCAGTAGGATCCTCACAAGTGATTCCTCGTAAGTTAGATCCTCACAAAGGTCCAACGACTCATAACTGAGGATATGAGAAGGATCCGAAATATATTTCCTCAACATCGACACGTGAAATACGTTATGAACCCCAGATAGTGCCGGTGTCAATGCAACCCGATAAGCTAAGTCACCCACCCTTTCAAGTATTTCAAAGGGGCCAAAAAATCGCGGAGTTAACTTTCCCTTCTTCCCGAATCTGATAACTCCTTTCATAGGAGCGACCTTCAAGAAGATCATATCACCTGTAGCGAATTCCAATGGTTTCCTTCTTCTGTCTGCATAGCTTTTCTGTCTACTCTGTGCAGTTCTCATCCGTTGACGAATCTTCTCAACAATTTCTGATGTCTGCTGCACCATTTCTGGACCTAGAAATTTTCGTTCTCCTACTTCATCCCAGTGAACCAGCGATCTACACTTCCTCCCGTATAGCGCCTCATATGGAGCCATGTGAATGGAGGCTTGATAACTATTGTTATAGGAGAACTCAACTAATGGGAGAAATTCGTCCCAAGTACCTGGAAAATCAATAATACAAGCTCTCAACATATCTTCCAGGATTTGAATCGTTCACTCTGACTGTCCATCTGTCTGAAGGTGAAAGGCCGTGCTGAATCTCAATTGAGTACCCATGGCCTTATGTAGACTTTTCCAAAATGAAGAAGTAAATCTTGGGTCGCGATCAGACACAATGGATAGGGGAATCCCATGAAGCCTTACAATTTCTGCCACATATAACTCTGCATACTTCTCCATATTATAAGTAGTCTTTACCGGCAGAAAGTGTGCCGACTTGGTAAGACGATCGAAAATTACCCATATGGAGTTATAACCCTTCTTCGTCTTAGGTAAGCCGACAATGAAGTCCATGCCTATTCGTTCCCACTTCCACTCCGGAATCATAAGAGGTTGTAATAGGCTAGAAGGTCGCTGATATTCGGCCTTAACTTGCTGACAGGTGAGACAACGTTGAACATACTCCGCCACATCCCTACTCAAGCCAATCCACCAAAAATGCTGCCTCAAATCCCGAGCCATCTTAGTACTTCCGGGGTGGATTGAATAAGGAGTATTATGAGCTTCCCTCATAATTTCTCGCTTCAATTCCTTATTATTGGGGACTACCAGTCTATTACCCTTCCGAATGGTACCATCTGTGGAGATAACAAAATCAGTGCGCTTCCCATCAATTACTTCAGTGCGGACCCTTGAAGTATTGGGGTCTTCTAACTGTAGAGCCTTGATTTTCTCCAACAATGTCGATTCCAATGTTATGTTAGCAAGATAACCTGTCTTGCCTTTTGGAACGATCTCCAACTCTAACCATTGGATCTCAATTAGTAACTATTTTTGGACAACTTGCAAGGCATTCATTGGTCCATGACTTTTTCTGCTAAGTGCATCAGCTACGGCATTAGCCTTGCCAGGATGATAATTAATAACACAATCATAATCCTTGACAAGTACCAACCACCTGCGCTGTCGCATGTTTAGTTCTTTTTGTGTGAAGAGATATTTGAGACTTTTATGATCGGTGTAGATCGCGCATCTAACCCCGTAGAGATAGTGCCTCCATATCTTTAATGAAAATACGATGGCTGCCAACTCGAGATCGTGAGTTGGGTAATTCTTCTCATACTCTTTCAATTGCCTTGAAGCGTAGGCAATCACCTTGCCGGCATAAGAACACAACCAAGCCCCTTTAATGAGGCATCACTGTAAATGACCAATCCTTCATTTCCCTGTGGAATAGCTAAAATTGGCGCAGTTTTCAACCGTGTTTTTAACTCCTCAAAACTCTGTTCGCAATCCGAATTCCACTGAAATTTTGTATCCTTTCTGGTCAGCTTAGTCAAAGGCAAGGCAATCTTGGAAAATCCTTCCACGAATCTCCGATAGTAACCAGCTAATCCAAGAAAACTGCGGACCTCTTTCACATTAGTTGGTGTCGGCCAATCACGAACTGCCTCAATTTTACTCGGGTCAACATCAATGCCTTCCTTTAATACAACATACCCCAAAAACGACACTCTTTCCAGCCAAAATTCACACTTCTTGAACTTCGCAAATAATTTCTCTTCCCTGAGTTTCTGAAGCACTATTCTCAAATGCCTTTCGTGTTCCTCTTCAGACCTCGAATAGACCAATATATCGTCAATGAAGACTATAAAAAATTGATCCAAGTATTCGTTAAAGACTCGATGCATCAGTTCCATAAATGCCGCAGGAGCATTTGTTAACCCAAACGGCATCACCAAAAATTCATAATTTCCATATCTGGTACGGAAGGCTGTCTTTGGGATGTCCTCTTCTTTAATCTTCAACTGATGATAACCAGATCGCAGGTCGATCTTGGAAAAATACCCTGCACCCTGAAGCTGGTCGAATAGATCCTCAATTCTCGGCAACGGATATTTATTCTTTATTGTTACTTTATTCAACTCTTTGTAATCTATGCAAAGTCTCATAGAACCGTCCTTCTTCGTCACGAATAATACAGGAGCACCCCATGGAGAGAAACTAGGTCGAACAAAGCCCTTATCCATGAGGTCCTGCAGTTGCTCCTTGAGCTCTTTAAGTTCCGCAGGAGCCATCCAATACGGTGCTTTAGATATTGGGGTTGTTCCAGGTACCAAATCGATAACGAAGTCAATCTGTCTTTCAGGTGGTAGGTCAAAAAGATCTTCTGGAAAAACATCCGGATATTCTCGAACGATTCAATTTGTTCAAGAGAGGGGTCTGTTTTTGGTACCTTGACTATTGCAACCAAGTAAGCCCTACAGCCCTTATTCATCAATTGATGGGCTTTCATCGCTGATACTATTAGAATAGAAGGCTTCACCTCAACCCCAACAAAGCAAAAAGGAGTTTTATTTGGAGGCTCGAACATCACCTTCTTCTCATGACAGTCTATTGAAGCATAATACCGTGACAACCAATCCATGCACAGTATGACGTCAAAATCGTGAATATCAAGCACTATAAGATCTGCCAACCAATCATGCCCATTCACTACTATTGGACAGTCCCTCAATACATAACTTGAACTCAATAATGCTCCGGATGGTGTTGACACGACAAACGGAGTACCCAATTGTGGGGCTGAATGATTTAATTTCTCAGCAAGAACAGGACTGACAAAAGGATGAGTAGCCCCGGAATCGAAAAGAATAGTTGCAAGTTTGCCACACACGTACATAGTACCTACCACAATAGATTATACTTCTATAGATATATGCATGTTCATAATTTGCCTATAATGGTATGAGATGGAAAGACAGAATGGAAAAATGTAATAAATAAAATTTAAAATACCTGATACCACGGTGGATGAGTCATTAGCTTCCTTCTTAGACATTGTATAGACTCGTGCTTGAGTAGTCTTCGTTTTATCTCTGCAATCCTTAGCTATGTGTCCCGGATTTCCACAATTGTAGCAAACACCCTTACAATCATTTGCAAGGTGTCCAGGTTTCCCATACTTAAAGCATACTCCTTTGTCCTGAAGGCACTCACCACAATGTCCCTTGCCACACTTCGAGCAAACTACCATCTGTTGCTTGTTTGATTGGCGATACTGCTTACTCCCTTGATCACTCCTCCTTTTTTGGTCGCTATTCCATCGCTTTGGGTTTCCACCCTTGAACTTCTGGTTAAAAGACTGAGTTTTATTTTCTTCTCCATCTATGGCTAGAGTTCTTTCCACCAACAGGGATTTGTTGATCACCTCTCTATAAGTAGTGAGCTCAAAAGGGATCACGGGCTGTTTGATTTGTGGTTTAAGTCCTTCTTCAAAGCACCTAGACCTTCTCTCTTCAGTATCCACCAAGTTTGGAGCGAACTTAGCCAGTCTAGCAAATTTTGCCTCATATTCCGTAACTGATATGTTCCCTTGTACTAGTCTCAGAAATTCTCCCTCCTGCTGGCGGAGACTCTTAGGGAAGTACTTTTCATTGAATGCCATAGTAAACATCTCCCAAGTAAAAGAATCAGTGTCATTTTCATGTTGGCGCTGAACCATCAGCTACCAATCATATGCGCCGCCCTGAAGCATGTATGCGGAAAATTTAACCTTCATCTATTCTGTGCATCCCATAACCCTGAATGCTTTTTGCATTTCAGTTAACTACTTTTCAGCCTCGAGGGGGTCAGTGGTTCCAGCAAAGGATGGTGGAGACAGCCTCTTAAATTCTGATATCCTTCCATGCCCACGTGTCTCGTAAGTCCTAGGCTGATTTTCTTGCCCCAAAGTAGTTAACGCTTTTACCAAGGCCTCCACGACCGTCGGGGTGCCTGAAGGGGCAGTGTTATTGCCTGTCCCTTCATTCACAATTACCGGGGTTCCTGAAGGGGCAGTATTACGGTCCGTCGCTCCATTCACAATCACCGGAGTATCTGAAGGGACAGTATCACGATCCGTCCCTTCATTATGAGTTTGAGAAGTTCTTCCTTGAGTGTTGCTACGTCTAGTGCGAGCCATTTCTAAATAGAAGAGAATAAAACATCTTGTTCAATATATAGTACTACATATCAATATGTACGAAATTTCAGCCTTAGTAGCATCACAGGACATTCAATAATTTAAGCAAAATTAACTTACCAGATGATCGAAGGAGAAGCACTTGAGGCGTGACTCATTACCCGAACCATTTTCAAATAAATTTTAAAAGTCTACAGAATCGCTTTTTAAATTCTTACCTCTGATACCAAAAATGTAACACCCCAATTTTAAATGCTTAAAACTAGGCGTGTTAACTTCCATTCACATTATATGCGGAATTAAATCGTTTAAACATTAAGATTTTTCATTTATCTATTATAAAATTTTTACACAAATTTCGGCAGAGTCTCCTCTATAAATTGGACATAGCCAACCTGTAGAGGGACATCAAAACTATTTTTAAACTACACATCTCAACTCATTCAATCCCAAACATTCAACATTCGACTCCAATTCTATATCAAACTCCCACATCACCACACTATTTCAAATTTAATCCCCAAACTCCTCAACACAACATTTTATAACAATAAGCTACAATTATGTAAAATAAGTGGTAATAGAACCAATATTAAAAATGTCAGAACTCATTTAAACTAATTTCAACTGAAACAATTATCAAAATAAATGAATTAAGATATAATTACTTAGAACTTAAATAAATTCTAATTTAACTTTATTTTCAAGAATTGAAAGCAGGTATAGCCTGAGTATGTCGCCAAGTGCTCTCCTCGTCTTATCTAACTTTCATCACCTGAAATATTGGGGGGGGGGGGGGATTGTGGTGAGCTAAAGCTTAGTAAGTAAACTTTATGCACGTGATGCATGCTCATGACATGAAATTCCTTAGACCATTCAAAGTAATTACCCTCATTTACTTTACTTTTCAAGACATTCACACTTTCCAAACTTTCACTTAAACATTTCGAAAAAGAACTTTAACTTCATTTATATCGTGAACTCACTTAGTGTATCTTCTAGCCAGTCAGAATGCAGTGGGCACATTTCCTTATTCAGAACAAGGTTATCACTTTTCCACCGCATAGCGGTTTAAAATTTTGCCACCGTCAAGCGGTTTAGCAATCGTCACTACAAAGTGGCTTAATATTTGCCACCGCCAAGCGGTTAAGCAATCGTCACCGCAAAGCGGTTTAATATTTGCCACTGCCAAGCGGTTAAGCAATCGTCACCACAAAGCGGTTTAATATTTTCCACCACTAATGGTTAAGCAATCGTCACCGCAAAGCGGTTTAATATTTTCCATAGCCAAGCGGTTAAGCAATCATCACCGCAAAGCGGTTTAATATTTGCCACCGCCAAACGGTTAGGCAATTGTCACCGCAAAGCAGTTTAATATTCACCACTGCTACATCAATTTAATTCGGGTATGCCAGTCTCCCGCGCCCCATTTCCCACTCACACCTTTCATGGCATAGAAGTACATCAATTTATTCTTAAAACTTGGGATACATGCATTTTGAGAAAACTTAAACTTACCACATTCTTCATTTAAAATCGTTTGACTTCCCCAACTCAATGAAAATGCATGCTGGACGATGTAACGACATGATAACATGTATGCTTAAACCTTCACTGAATACCACATACATGTATAAAGTTCATAGAAGGCACCACAAGTAAATAAATTTCGAGAATATAATTTAAGCCCATTAATTACACCTTAAACATTTAACTTCAATGAAAATAGGGGAAGTTTACTTACCTGTAGTTCTCAGTAGTTACTTTACTTAATAAGTAGGTGGAAGTCTTGGTTTCCCGCGACGTCAATGTACCGATTCTCCTGATTAATTTCCATTCATTAACAAAATATGGCTTTTAGTGAAAAACCACATTTAACACTCTAAAAAATGAGGTTGAGACTTTCATGTGACTCATAATATAACAAACCATTTAATACCACATATAATATCATATTCTAAGTAATACATTAAGTTCAAGGACAAATTTGAAATCTTACTTATCAATTTTCACAAATCAAAGCTAGGCATTACTTATTCGAAAAAATGATCTTGAACTAAAAATTTATAACTTTGAACATAAATTCAATTTAAACTAACTTGTTCCTTAAATGTTAAGGTTTACTCTTTTATACTATTATCTCAAAGTTTCAAAATTACGCATGTCGTTATTATCTCAAAGTTTCAAAATTACACATGTCGTTTAAATATTCATATACATATACATGATCATATATACATACATTCAGCCTCAAATTTAATATTATATCACATCAATTAATCAAAATCTCATGAGTCCCAAGTCTGAAAATTTTATTTTTATAGCCAAAATTTGAATATATACATATGTCCACACAAAAATTCAACATTTACATATTTACATACACTTATACATACATAATAATATACTCATTCCCATCCACCAATACTCACACACATAACATCATTAAATCCTTAATTCATGGTTAAATTCGAAAATTAAACAAAAATTAAAAATCTGAAATTAACTTATAAAAATCTGAATTTATATATATAAGGTACATACATAATGTTATTTACCTAGAATCTATATATATATATATATATATATATATATATATATATGTATATATATATGGATGTGTGTGTGCGTGGAATTGTGTGAAACCGTGTGTGTCTATGCGGTTCGTGTGTGTGTGTGTGTGTCGTGAAGAGAAAGGGGAAGAGGGGGGCTTATTTCCGGTGGGTGGCGGTCGGCGGTCGGCGGTCGACGTCGTCGAGGGAGGAGAGACCGAGAGAGGGAGAGCGAGAGCGAGGCCGAGAGGGAGAGTGAGGCGGAGACGAGAGCGAGGATGAGGGAGAGAGACCGAGAGAGAGCGTGAGTGTGAGGGTTGCTTAGGTTAGGTTAAGTTTTTTTTTTTTTTTAATCTTTTGGAATTTGCAAGTCAGTCCCTCAACTCTCCTCTTTTATTTAAGTAAGTCTATAAGTTCTATTTTCCCTCGATTGACACTAAACTTTCCCCCCAAGTTTCAAATTGGCATAATAAAATAGAAAATAACATGCTTAGGTAATAAAACAATTAATCACATAGAATTGCACGTAAATAATTAAAATAACCAATTTATAAACTTTCGAATTGGTACATTGATCGAGACGGCGTCCAAATCCTTCCACTGCAAAATAATTCCAATTATAGACATTAAATATCATAAATTTATAATTTATAATAACATTCACTACATTATTACGTGAAATTTAAAATTGCATGAAAAATGAAAAGCGGTCTTACAAAAACAAAATTATAATAAATTCAAAACCAAACAAAACGCAACAAAAATGTAATATTAATCCATATTTAAAGTTTTACATGGATTCGATAGCAACATATCAAAGTATAGAATTTGCTTCAAAAAACTGATTAAAATGTTTCAAAATATTCAATCCATATCGAAGATTTTACTTCCTAAAACTATAATCCAGCTATCCCCAAAATAATCAACTCCCTGCACATCACAAAAATAACAAAATATAAGTAATAAACTTAGAGCAACATACAAATCAGAAGCACGTCAAAAAAATAACCTACTATTTCTTTCCATTTGCACGAAAGAGAAATGAAACAGCATGACTTGGTAATAAAATTGAAATGAGAAAGGATTTGAAGGAAGGGATAAGAAGAAAACAAACTATAGACATCTTGATATTAAAGATAACCTGATGTTCAATTTAGCTTGAATGAAATTGGAAATGGAAATGGAAATAAAAATAGAAATGAAGATTACCTTTGTTGTGATTACATCTAATCAATCAACTTCGATGTACCTAATTTGCCATGCAATTATACTGCCTAATGCATCTTCAAGAAGAAAAAGCTCACGAGTAGGGCGATATAAGCTAACATTATCAATCACTTCAGTAACCCAAACTCTTTAACATTAATTATCAAGTGGTACATGATGCACTAGATCATTTGGATTTGTTGATGCAATTTCTCCTTTTGCTACAACTTCAGCTTTCCCAAACCAAGACATCAACTTGCACTTCTTATTCTTAAGATTATGTATATCATTCAAACTTGTTTCTCTAAGCTGTAAATTCATATTCAATTGTAAAAATCTTTATTTTAAGAATATAGATGTATATGTAATATAGAATAACATTAACAAATCATAATTTTCACTTACAATATCTTCTTATTCAACACTTTTACCCTTCCCTTAAAATAAAGCTTTTAATTCTTTAACTTCATCTCTCAACTCTTGGACTTGAGTTTGCAAATTGTGATTGTGCACAAAAGTATTTAACTTTGAAGGATTTGCACCGAAGCCAAGACCTCTTACACTTCCTCGATGTTCTGGACCAAGTACTCTTGCAACACCATCGTCTTTGAGAGATTGTTTATTTGGAGAGGTAACCACTTCTGAATATGCTTTTATTTTTTGCTGTGAAATTCAGTAAAGGGTTAAAGTTATATAAGTATAAACTTTTAATGACAAAAAAATAACAAAAGCAACATTGTTACCAATGTTTCTCCAGCTAATTCATTTATTGGTTCCCCATTTTTTCGTGTATGTCCACGTATATAAACAAGGTCTCTCGTAACGGAATCAGAGTCTTCACTTTCCATGCCCTGCAATTTTTCATATATGCAATAATTTGTAAACATGTAGAAGTTTTCAAGCAAATTTAACTTATAAGGATGGGAATTTTACCAATTCAGCTTCTAAGCGAGCAAATCTCTTTCTATTTGTTGTATGCATCATTGTTTGGCTCGGTCCTCAAATGCCAATGAATCCTTAGCAAGATCTCAAGCTTCAATCCCTCCAATTAATTATTAATTTTTTGTTCTCTTACATTTTAAATTATTTTCTGTTCAAATTATATGATTTGAGAACCTATTACATCTCCAAATATATGCACATTGCTCGTATATGATACATATCTTTTAGTCAATTTCTGTACCAATAGCATGACTCAACAAAATTCTACCTTTTTAAGCTCTTATGATATGAATTGATACATTAACATGACTAGACTAGCTAGCATGAAAACGGAACTTCTAATCAATATTTTTTGAGCTAGAGAAAATATATTAATTAAAATATTAATTCAGTGTTCGTTTGGGATTTTTTTTATTTCTCAAAAAATATCTCCTAAGCAAGTCTTATTTTAGCTCCAAGTTGGGACTGACATGAAGCATCATTTTTCATATTTGAATTTTGATATCCATTTTTTCTCTCTTTTAATATTAGTATATCCCTATCAAGTAAACCCATTGGAAAGACAATTGATTGGAAAGATATAGTCAACCTTGATATTTTTATTAAAGGATTACCTATTATTCTGTTATGCTAGATATAATTTGCTTTCCTACACCATTAAATATAAATTCAGTATTCAGAACTATTCCTAGTTCGGATTTTCTAGTTTCTTAATAGTTGAAAACAACTTTTTAACGTTTCATTTCTCATGTTCAAATAAACAAAGAAAAAATATAATAATAATAATAACCTTGTTTAAATCAAAGAATAACGAAAAGTGGAGAGCTATTTTATTGAGCTTAAACGAAAATGAGATACAAAAGAGTATTTAAAGAGGAAAAAAATAGCAGACCAATCACAGGTTGACAACAAAGCAAGCTAAAATAACAAACCAACTGTTTGTTATTTAACTAAAGCGCAAAAGGGAAAAAGGAAGTAAAAATGCGACTTTGGTCTTCACATTCAATCAGGATTCAATCCACATTCAATCCATATATATCCTAGACTTTATAATTGGTTTGTGGTCATGTGTTCGAATCTCAAACTAGCTCAAATGCTCAATAATTCCTTAAATGCTCAATAATTCTTCAAGCATTCCTTCAAACTCAGTACTCATGGCTCTTAAAATTTCTTCTCTCTTCTCATGCATATTTCTTATTTTCCTTGTAATTTTTGTTTCTTGAAATTAATCTAACCAATAAGTGCTATTAAACATATATATTCATGTTTGGTGATTGGAACAAAGTTTATAATTAAGCAACGGCTTCTCAAAGATTACAACTGGGACAGATGTTGCTTGCTTAACATCAGCTACCCAAGTGGTTTGGTTGAATCAGTCTGGAATGAGAAGGGTCCCGAGATAGTTTGTTCTTCTTTAAAGGAATTCTGTTTAATTGCCCAATTTCTGGTTTGTTCGTGCGGCGCCCCGAGTTCCGTATACCCGGTTCACCACTTCATCTTCTTCATTCACTATTCAAATAATGTTTTTTTTTTTTTTTTTTTTTTTTTTTTTTTTTTTTTTTTTTTGCGGAAGAAATAATTGAAAATTCATTTTTGGCAACATTAAATAAACTGTAATGGCCGATAAAATTTAAAACATTTACGAAACCATTTGAAATAGTAAATCGAACCATTAATTTTGTAAAGAGATTGACAATGTCATAATTTCTCAAATAACTGAAGTTCTCAAATTATTCGAGGTTTGGAAAATACGGAAATCTTTAATGTTAAACTTTTAACCATTTAACGATTATTGCCACCATCATTCATCGCTCGCCACCTTCTCCGAAATCTGCAAAAACTGTTAAAAATAGGGTGAGCATTTCATGGGGGAAATACTCAGTAGACTCATCGCAAATTAATTAATTTATAAGATGATTAAACACATAAATCCCGGCTCTTTATAAAACGGGCATTGATAGAGCGTCTTTATAAAACTGCTCTTGATAGATCTCATATTGTGCATTACAGCACGGGACATATTTTGAAAATCATAAGCTCTTTGAAAACAGTTCTTTGAAAATAGCTCTTTGAAAACATAGGGATCATTTTCATCATAACATAGGATATGATCCAAATCCTCATAAACATATCATAAAAATATCAGTAAGTATACCAAAACATAATTTCTGAAATTCATAGAGATCATTTCCATCATAACATAGGGTAGGATCGAAATCCTCATAAACATATGGATACACAAGAATTTTACCGAACATAGGTGGCAAGAATTCTTATTCCATCATAACATAGCAATCTTGGGAGATTGATTTCATAGCAATCATGGGAGATTGATGTCAATCTTGGGAGATTGAAAACATAGCAATCTGGGGAGATTGATTTCATAGAAATGATCCAAAACATATAAAACATTTTCGTAAAAACATAGGGTATACTTACTTTTCGTAAAAATATAAAGTATATTTACCTTTCATAAAAACATACTTACTTTTCATAAAAACATAAGGTATATTTACCTTTCATAAAACATACTTACTTTTCATAAAAATGACTTTCACATGTCACATGACATTTATATGAAATCATAATTTAAATCAATTAATAAGTGCGAGTCTACCTCAAATCCGACGAGTACAAAGTTGAGCGGGAATGACTTCAATTTCTTTAAATTCTCCGTACGCTTCGTCTTAGCCAATAAGTCACTTTAGTCTATCGAATATATAGTTCAAAATGATAAATTATAATTTGAGGACCAAAATTGATGTTTTGAAAGTTGAGGGACTAAATTGAATACTTTTGAAAGATGAGGGACCAAATTGGATATTTTGAAGGTTGAGGGATTAAAATGAATACTTTTGATAGTTGAGGGACTAAAATGAATATTTTGAAAGTTCAGGGACTAAAATGAATATTTTGAAAGTTGAGGGACTAAAATGAATACTTTTGAAACTTGGGCTTAAAAATAAATCAGCAGGTACTGAAATAAAAGAGTTTAAAGTTAAAGGGCTAAAGTAAATTATTTTAAAAACATAGGGACTGATTTAAATAGTTTAAAGTGAAAGAGGCTGATTTGAAACAATTTAAAACGTCAGGGACTGATTTTGAAACTTTAAAACTTCAGGGACTGATGCGCAAATTTTGAAAGTTTAAAATATAATATCAAATCTTTTTCTCTACCCATTTCCATCCGTCTGTGCAGAGAAGAGAGAGACGGTGAGAGACGGAGGGATGCAGCGACCAGGGAGAAAGCTGCGAAATCCGGCTATTTTCGTCGGTGAAACACCAACGCAGGGTGCGGCAAGGCTGGGTTTGAAGAGTAGGGTTTCAAGTGCGAGTTGGGTGTGAGTTTTAGGTGCGAGACCGAAAGTAAATCAAGACTGGAAGTTATGGTTTTCCGGCGAAGAGGACGGCGGTTGAGGTAGGTAATAGATCTATTTCTGGTTTTTGGGTTTTATTTGAGTTATTATTTTGAGTTTGAGCTGAACTTGGAGTTGGCTGCGTGGTGGTTTGGCCGTGGTGTTTGATGGAGGTTGGTTGCAGTAGGCGGTTATGGTGATTGTAGCAGAGGATGAAAATCTGATGATGGTTGGCATTGGTTATGATTCGGCAGTGATTTGGCCAGTTTGTTGTGTGATGGAGCAGTGCTGAGGATGATTGCTTTGGGACTAGGTTTGATAATGTCGATTGGTTGCTGGTGGTGGAAGGACAGTGTTGAGTTGGAGGTGGTAACTTGGCAGTGATGATACTGATTGATGATGAAGATGATGATTCTGAGTAATTGGCGAGGCTGTGGAAGAATGTGGAGTTCGTGAAGTGTTGTGAGGAATCAGTGGTGATGGCTGAAATGAAGTTGCAGACGGTTTGAATTGGGTTGATGAAGATGGTGCAGGTTTGATCATGTATAATGGAGTATATATATATATATATAATATATATATATATATATATATATAAATATAGGAGGTTTGTGGTTATGGATTGATGATGATGATAATGGTGCTGTAAAGGAATTTGTGGGGGTATGAATGATAATGATGAAGATGCTTTGTGTTGGGTGGAAAGAGTAATAAAGAAAATGGTGCAAAGTGTGGTTTGGTTTGGTGAAATCGTGGGTGGAGAATTAGGTATGAATAAAAATGGAGTGTAAAGTTGTGTGATAAATCATTATGTTCTTGAGACATAATTATGATGAAACTTGTGGAGAAGAATAGAAAGAAACTTGAAATAATTTGAATAAGGAAAATTGAGATATTTTAATAAATTTGGAATTCAAAAATGATTTTGAAAATAATACTTTGAATAAATAATTAAAATAATATAATTTTAGAAATTCAAACATTTAATTTAAAATCGAACAAATTCGATATTTCTTGACTTGGCTAGACGAATCCGTCGCGGCGTTAATTTCAAAACAATGGGTGAAATAGTAGCGACACAATTTTATAAATATTAAAATAATTATTAATTGTGTAAAATTCTGGGTCGCTACAATTTTACCCCCTTAAAATAATTTCGTCCTCGAAATTAAACTTACTTAATCTTATGATTTCTGAATACTTAATCAGAATCTCTTCTTCTTCTTATGTAGCATCATCGCTACCATATTTAACCCAACCATATTTAACCCACTGGACTTTGACTAAATGCATCACTTTGTTTTCTCAAGAACATGGACTTTTCTATAGACATATGTGTCTACTCAAAAATTCTTCTGAATCGTATGTGACTGAAAGTTCACTATTCTTTGAATTCCATTTTTATGAACCCAAAACAACATAACTTATTCATAGATGATCAACTTATTTCATAATCTTAATACATCATCACCTTCAATTATCATCATCATATCATTCCTTACAATTTTCTATTGTACCTTTATATTCATCTAACCTTACGTCCATCATCATTATCTCACATAATCCCAAACAACATCATGTCTCTTTACTAATTTCTGTAATTCCATAAAAAAAAAATCTCTTCAAGTTTCCATAAATCTTTACTGATATATCAAACCATAATAATTTGTCATCTCTAAATTTCTTATCATCAAATATTCCCAAAAGAATCAAAACAATTCCCAATCGAATGTAAAAATTTCATCAAATCTTGTAGTATTCATGTAACATGTCACTTATCATCGTATCATGTGACCTCAGATATTCGTATATATCTCTAAAATTTCAACAAATCTTTACTAACATATCATATCATAATAATTTTTCCTTTCTTCTTATCATCGAATATTCCAAAAATAATCAAAGAATTACCTGAATATTCTCTCTACGTAATATACCCAAACATATCAACATAATATCATCAATTTATCTTTCCAATATTAGTAACCCAAAATTCAGTAAACAAATATCTTCCAAATAACTAAGATTCTTTACTTAAATGTCACCACATTTCCTGCAAAGTATTTCTTTCACTTATACATACTTATGAATTCTGATTCAATACGGTCCTTATTTCTCTTTCACGTATTCCCGTATCATCTCACTATACCTTGATTATTATACCAAAATATCAGTACCAAAATCCAATAAAATATTCCATATCTCCAATCTTATCATCAAATTTTCTTTTGTCGAGAAAAATAACAGCGCATTAACTCTTGTTCCCACTTTTCATTTTTCTATTCCATACTTTAAATCATACATCAAGTACTCGGTATCAAATACTCATTCTAGCTGAGAGCTAAGATACTAACTTAAAACAGCATCACAAGAATCAGATATGTTATTCTCAAACTTAAGAAACTTCACTAATTTCCCAAATCTGAAATTCAAAATTAAAATTTTCTATTCTCCCAAACTTCAATTCATATCACACTTTATGAACAATACTCTGATTAATCTTATCATCATTAAATAAGACTTCTGTAAATCATATAGGATTCCTCATCAAATTTGCTTAACCCAAAGATACAATCCCATAATTTAAAATCACACAACTGATCATCTCAGATTTTCCATTATTGTAGCCAAAATATTTACTCACTTCAAAAGTACAACCAATAATAATTAATCGAAACTGCATCACTAAATCTTTAAATAAACCCATATATTATGACTAAAAATGACAATTCTCAATCGTAGATAATATTTCACCATAATGCAATAAATCATCAAAATAAGATCATCGAACTCAATATTCACACGATTCTTCCCTGGATAACCATAACATTCTTTAACCGTCTAGTCGTCATATCTATCACGTACCTTATACGTCAATATGATCACTAATATTATATATCAATTTCTCAGACTAAAAAAAAATCTTGGATTCTACCGTGGTCCCTCTTCTGAACACCATTCCAAAATAAGTCATCACTGTAAAATCTTATTCCTATTTTCCTCAAAATTCATATCCTTATAATACTCTCCAATACAAGTGATCATTCCTTACAAGTGATAAATCCATTCCCGAGAATAATTAAGATTCTTCCCAATAATGCCATTATACTTGTCTTCACTCGTCTTTCAAAATATAACTTATCATTTACTCAATCTTGCTTATGAACTTGCAATTCTAAACTCAATTCTCTTAGTGATTGCATACCATACTATGCTCTTAATTCCAAATGATAAAATTCTGGACAGAGTCTCCCTTGTAATTTGGACTTATCCCAAACCATAGGTATACTTCATAACTAACAATAACATATAACTCCACATTTAATCACCACGATCTAAAAATATTGAAAACGATTCCAACACTTCAATATCATCAAAAATATCCCATAATTTCATTCATAATTCCTCAACATAACAATTTCAAATCATATTTTTCAATATCACAATATCACTTCCTTCCATACCTTAATTGGCTCAAAAGATTACTCATACTTATAAATATATGCCATAAATCATATTCCCAAAATTTATTCACAAGGCCAAACTTCATAATAAATTTCTCTTCAACATAGAGGCATAATTCATTTACTCAACATAATATCCATTACTTAAATACCAAAAACTAAGAACCAAATCTTTAAATCTCTAACTTCATAATGCTTCTCATAAAAGTCTCAATAAAATCATATCACTTATAATCTTAACATCTTATCACAACTTCATAACTGGCTTGCTGTTTCTCGTTTAATCTAAACAATAGATAATCTGAACATATTGTTTAATCCTTTCCGTTGACTTCTCATACTTAGTGCCATGTCTAAAATCAATTATGCAAAGTCCATCTAGGGTTCATCATTTCTAACTCGAGGACAAAAATTATTAAAAATCATTCTTAAATCTTATTATTCCCATTGTGCTCAACACTCGTTTTCTTTCTGAAAAATTTCTCATAAATCATAAGTATCCGAAATACTCTTCATTCTTTCTCATAAATCAATAAAATGAGTATTCGAAATACTGAAATAACTTTAAACATCATAAACTTCTTTACCTCGGAGTTGGTGGAACGAATGATGGCAGTGGCAATCTTCATCAATAAAAATCTTATAATGGAAAATATTTCTTGAAAATTCTTTTTTGAAAATTTTACCAGTCTACAGAAACGCAGACTAGCTCTGATACCAACTTGTAGCGCCCCGAGTTCCGTATACCCGATTCACTACGTCATTTTCTGTCTAAATTTTTCGAATAATATTTTTGCGGAAGAAATAATTGAAATTCATTTTTGGCAACATTAAATAAACTGTAATGGCCGATAAAATTGAAACATTTATGAAACCTTTTGAAATAGTAAATCGAACCATTAATTTTGTAAAGAAATTGACAATGTCATAATTTCTCAAATAAATGAACTTCTCTAAATTATTCGATTGTTTGGAAAAATACGGAAATCATTAACGTCAAACTTTCAACCGTTTAACGATTATTGCCACCATCATTCATCGCTCGCCACCGTCTCCGAAATCTGCAAAACTGTTAAAAAGTAGGGTGAGTATTTCATGGGGGAAATACTCAGTAGACTCATCGCAAATTAATTAATTTATAAGATGATTAAACACATAAATCCCGGCTCTTTATAAAACGGGCATTGATAGAGCTTCTTTATAAAACGGCTCTTGATAAAACTCATATTGTGCATTACAGCACGAGACATATTTTGAAAATAATAGGCTCTTTGAAAACATCTCTTTGAAAATAGTTCTTTGAAAACAGATCTTTGAAAACATCTCTTTGAAAACAGCTCTTTGAAAATAACTCTTTGAAAACATCTCTTTGAAAACAGCTCTTTGAAAACAGCTCTTTGAAAACCATATACTTATAAAACACATTTTAATTATGCCGAGCATAATTTTCTTTTGAAAGCATAATGATCATTTTCATCATAACATAGGATAAGATCGAAATCCTCATAAACATAAGAATTTTACCGAACTTCGGTGGCAAGAATTCTTATGCAGTAAGTATACCAAGCATAATTTTTGAAATTCATAGGGATCATTTGCATCATAACATAAGATAGGATCGAAATCCTCATAAACATATGAGACAGGAATTTTACCGAACTTAGGTGGCAAATCCTCATAAACATATGGAAACATAGGAATTTTACCGAACTTCGTGGCAAATCCTCATAAACATAGGAGACACAAGAATTTTACCGAACTTCGTGGCAAGAATTCTTATGTGTAGCGCTACTAAAACTCCGGTCCCCTTAACATATCATAACTTATCATATGGGACCCATAGCAATCTTGGTAGATTGATTTCATAGCAATGATCCAAAAAAACATTTTCGTGAAGCATAGGGTATACTTACTTTTCGTAAAAACATAAAGTATATTTTCTTTTCATAAAAACATACTTCCTTTTCATAAAAACATAAGGTATATTTACCTTTCATAAAAACATACTTGCTTTTCTTAAAAATTGACTTTCACAAGTCACATGACATTTATATGAAATCATAATTTAAATCAATTAATAAGTGCGAGTCTACCTCAAATCCGACAAGTGCAAAGTTGAGCGGGAATGACTTCAATTTCTTTAAATTCTCCGTACGCTTCGTCTTAGCCAATAAGTCACTTTAGTCTATCGAATATATAGTTCAAAATGATAAATTATAATTTGAAGACTAAAATTGATGTTTTGAAAGTTGAGGGACTAAAATGAATATTTTCAAAGTTCAGGGACTAAAATGAATATTTTGAAAGTTGAGGGACTAAAATGAATACTTTTGAAACTTGGGCTTAAAAGTAAATCAGCAGATACTAAAATAAAAGAGTTTAAAGTTAAAGGGCTGAAGTAAATCATTTTAAAGCTTTGTGACTGAATTGAAAGGCTTAAAAGCTGAAAGGACTGAAATAAAACCTTTTTAAAATGTCAGGGACTGATTTGAAACAAATTAAAAGAGGGGGACCAATGCTGCAAATTCTGAAAATGAAAAATATAATATCAATTCTTTACTCCTCTCTCTCATTTCAGATCGAGAGAAGAGACAGAGGGAGAGTAAAGCGAGAGATAGAGAGATGGCGTAATACGGTCTTCAACCGGCGATTCTCCGGCGCACACCGGCGTAGGGTGCGGCTACTGGTGGCGATCAGAGTAGGGTTTAGATTGGAGGGCTTAGGTGCGAGTTTGATGCAAGAAGATCGCGATTTGGCTGCGAGAACCCGACGATACAATCTGCTGAAATCAGACTAGAGAGGATTCGAGATTAGGTAAAGTTCTGGGCTTCGATTGGTTGTCAAAACTGAAGTGGGCAGTGGGTGATTTTGGTGAAAAGGGGTGGTGTTTCTGGGGCAGTGATTGGGTGCAGTGAGCAAGAATGGCAGTGAAGGTGATGATACAGATTTCTTGGGTGATGTAGCTGCAGGAGTGGTGATGAACTGTGGTGGTTGGACTGTGATTGCAGGTGATTGTGTAGACAATGGTTGCAGTGGATTGGTTGAAGTGATGATGATGAAGATGAAGATGAGGAAAGGAGGTGGTAACGGTGGTCTGGCTATGAGTTGCAGGCAGTGTACTGGAATTGGCGGTGGTTGAGTCAGAGGTGAGTTGAGCAATGTTTATAACGTTTGGGCTGTGAGGTTGATGATGATGAGGATTCCAATTGTATATAGAGAGAATTGTGGTGGTGTCCAATCGAGAAGGTAGTGATGATGATGGAGAATATATCAAAATAGAATAAAAGATGGTGGAGAATGATGATGATGGAGAGGGTGGTGATGATAATGATAATGCTCGATGGTTATATAATGTGGTGAAAAAGAGTATAAAGAGAAAACAAAACGTGTATGAAATTTGGTGATGGTGCTGAATGAATGATGAAGCTAATATTTTAATTAGTGTTGGTTGCACCTTTGAACATATTGTCTGGTTTTGGAGTTGAGACAGGGGTGGAGGTGATAATGATTCAGGGTTGTGGGGTTGGAATTAGTGAAGTATGGGTTGGATGTTGGTGTTTAGTGGAAAGTGGTGGGAAAAGAAATGGAATTGATTGTGACTTGAAACCACTATGCGTGAGGATGAACTAAGTTATTGGAAATGAGATGGAAAGTGATTAATATGGGGACATAATAATTTTGAGGAGGGAATCATTTGAATGGAATAATTGAGATATTTTAATAAATTTGGAATTCAAAATGATTTTGAAAATAATACTTTGAATAAATAATTAAAATAACATAATTTTAGAAATTCGAATTTTAATTTAAAATCGAACAAATTCGATGTTTTGAAAATAATACTTTGAATAAATAATTAAATAACATAATTTTAGAAATTCGGATTTTAATTTAATATCGAACAAATTCGATATTTATTGACTTGGCTAGACGAACACGTCGCGGTGTTAACTTCAAAATAATGGGTGAAATAGTAGCGACACAAGTTTCTAAATATTAAAATAATCATTAATTGCGTAAAAATTCTGGATCGCTACACTCACAACACTATTATATTTTTCTCTTGTTATCAGCACGAAGCTCTCCTAAAATAGAGAGAAAATTCGAGATCAACAGTGCAAAAGTTCCGAGGATCTAGAAAGTTGATAAATCATCATTTCACGTTTCGATCGAGGTGAAATGTCCATAAAATGTTAACTTATATTCTTCAAATCCTACGACTAAGATCAAATTCAATGGTTCTTTTGTTGAGAAACAGCTAAGTGAAGAATAGTGATTTTTTAATGGACTACAATAAAATTTCACATTTACACTTTCGATTTTCGAAAAATATATATGAAATTTATCAATTATTCAAAGTTCTCTAAAGCATTCAAATATAAATAAATATATTCTTTAAAAGTATTTTTCGTATATTATATACTATATACCATTTAAAGCCCCTATTTGGTACTCATTATTCAAAAATTTATTTTTTCAAACTCATTTTTAACTACATATTCTATCAATAAAATAATTTAGAGTTAAACACAAAATGATTCCCTAATATTCAACCACATATTCCTAAAAATATTACAATTGCAAACCACATAATTGTAAACTAATGGGTCTCATTATTTCAAATTATAATAACTTCTTTGAATAGTGAAAGGCAAATTATATATTTAAGCCTCTGTTCGGCGGCATGTGAGCGGCCGTTATTTTTAAAAACTGTTTTTTTTAAGGTAAAATTTGTTGTTAAAAAGTGGTTTCGAAAAATATGTGATTAAAAAGTGGTATTGAAAATTGTAATGATTATAAACATTTATCATAATAATTCCGCGGAACTCATACTAAATAAATGACATTGACAGCTATGTGCCTCTCATATTTAACTTTTTTTTTCTTTCTCAAATTTCATTCAAAAACACCAATCACAATAATACGAGAGGCATCAGTGGGGAATTTTCGGCAATGGGCGAAAGCCTGATGGAACAATGACGCGTGATATATAATTTATAAAATATGATTTGTAATATTAAAGATAATAAATGATAATAATCAAAACATAATTTTAATAATGATAGCTACACTTTATTTATAAGATTAAGAATAACAAACAAATAAAATACCTTATTAAATAGTAATATTGATACTAATAACTATAAATATTGAGTGAATTCATTCAATATTACTGTTAATAATAGAAATAATAATGACAACATATTGCTTTGTTTCACGTGTGTTTGACAACATTTAAAGCCCTTGTTTGGTACCCATTATTCAAAACCTCATTTTTTTCAAATTCATTTTAAACCACACAATCTATCAATAAAATAATTTCCACATGAACTCAAAAAGATTCTCTAATATTTAATCACACATTCTCCAAAAACTTAGCCCCCCCCCCCTTTTTTTTTTTTAAAGGTTGAGTCGTTCACAGTTTATTCTCATGCGGGCCGGGAGCTAACATTAAAATGAAATAATACATGTAAGGAGGGAACATATACCTCATGACCTCCAAGAAAGAGATAATGTAACAAAAAAATTTAAAACAACAGGGTGAGTATTTCAAAAAGAAATACTCAGTAGATTCATCAAGAATAATTAATTTACCGAATAATTGAACACAAAATTATGCAAATAATACAGTGACATTCTCCGAATCTAATCATAAGCATCACATAAGGAGTGCAAATGAACATATTCTCGTCTCATGCAATAAAGCATATAAGTTATGACATGCATGACATAATTTCTCATTTTATCTCGTAAGATATATTCTCGTCTCGTCTCGTCTCATACAATTAAGCATATAAATCACGTGAATCCACATAAAACAAGCAATTATAATCTAAACTAATTAGTGTGGACGAGTCTACCTCAAACTTAACGAGTTCACGATAAGGTGGAGCGGGTATAGCACATCAATCTTTTAATTCTCCAAAAGATTCATGCAGCCAAGAGAAAAATTAATTAAATTAGTACTTTCGAAATTAAAGAGTAAAGTGATAAATAAAATTTTAGGACTAAATTGTAATTTTAAAGAAAACTGAAATTAAGGATCTAGGGGCTGAAATAGAATTTTAAAAAATGAGAGGGCTAACTAGAAACATTTTTAAACATAACAGGACTGAAATAAACGTTCTTTACAAAAATGAGGACTAAAGAGGCTAATTAAACAAAAGAAATTATATAAAAATATCAAACTCTCATTCTCTCTCTATATTTATGAGAGAGAGAGAGATGAGAGGTGAAAGGGGGAGGCAGTGCCCCTCCTCCAAGCTCAATTGCCGGTAGCGATGTCGGCGAAGAAACCGCAAGTGCGAGGCATCGGAGGGAGTAAATATTATTTTTGGGCCTATCTGGGTGCGAAGAACAAGGCCAAACCGATGCTAAAAAAATTGCGATTTGGGGGTTTCGCTGGCGGAAATCAGGCCAGAAATGGGTCGAGGTGAAGGTAAGTATCTTGGGTAATTTTATTCTTGGTTTGGGTTTCAAATGGATTTGAATCTTGAGTGTCGATTGAGGGATTTTGAGAATTGGCAGTGATGACTTTCGAGAGGTGGTTGGTGGCGGTGATGCTTGGGTTGGGTTGTTGGTGGCTTGATTGCAGTAGAGGCGACCAGTAAAAAGGGTTGATAGGCGGTAGTCGGCTTTGATGGCCTGATTGTGTATGGGTGATTGGCAGGCGATGACAATATATGCCGAGTTCGACTATGGTGTTTTCGAGTATGCGAGAGGTGTGAAAAATCTGAAATTACATATTAGTTATTTAAGTTGAGCCTTGAGGCCAATGATTTGATCGTGTATGTGTGCAATGAAGGGAAAGTGGATTCATACCCAGAATTCTAAGTTGCTGCCTGGAGGTTTGGGTTATGACGTGAATGGAGTTATAATTGTGGAACAGTTTAGTGTTTGATTTGGGTTGAAATCTTGTAATCCTGTTAGATAAGCATGGATGAGTAAAAATGGGATAGAGTAGTTATCTGGTTTTGTCAAAGATAAATGGGGAAATCAAATTTAAAATTTAATAGAATGATAAACTCAAATTTTGAAATTTTGAAAAGATAATAAGCTAGCATTTAATTTGAATAAAAAACATATTGGGTTTAAAAAATAAATTTCTCAAATTTTGGACATAAAAAATTGAGTTGGACTGAAAATTATGTTTATTAGCTCAAAAATACATAATATGGCTAGACGACGTACCTAAATTCTAATAACAGTTAAATCAGAGACACGTTTTTAATTAAATAAAATATCAATTTAATTTTTTACTAGAAAATTCTCGATCGCTTCAACCTTATCCCCTTAAAATAAGTACGTCCTCGAAATTAAACTTATGTGATCTATGATATCTGGATACTTGGTCAGAATCTCTTCTTCTTTTTCCCAAGTAACCTTATCATTATTGTGTCTACTCCACTTGACTTTGACTAGTGAAACCTCTTTATTTCTTAAAACCTTAAAACCTGGACTTTTTCTATTGATAATGCACCTAGGTGCCTCCTTATAAGATAAATTCTTCTTAATAAAATTGATTGAAAGTTCACTACATGACTGGGGTTGTGAACATACTTCATCAACAAAGATATGTGAAAGACATTGTGTATAGTTGAGAGTTCAGGTGGCAACGCCAATCGATAAGCCACATACCCACTTTCTTTAATATTTCAAATGGTCCGATAAAATGAGGCCTTAATTTCCCTCTCTTGCTGAAACGAATGGTACCCTTCATGGGAGCTACTTTAAATAACACTTTCTCCCCAATCTCAAACTCCAAGTCTTTTCCCCTTTTATCGACATAGCTTTTCTGTCTATCTTTGCCGCTTTGATCCGTTGTCTAATCTTCTCAATAGCCTCTGCAATCTTTTGAATTAATTCTGGACCCAATAACTTCCTCTCGCCAACCTCATTCCAGTAGACTGGCGATCGACATCTTCATCCATGTAATACTTTGTATGGTACCATACCAGTGGTAGCCTGAAAAATATTGTTATAAGCAAACTCCACTAATGGCAAGTGAGTCTCCAAATTTTCGCTTAGGTTTAGAACACAGGCTCTAAGCATATCCTCCAAAGTCTGAATGGTGCGTTTAGACTGCCTGTCCGTCTGAGGATTGTAAGCGGGTACTAAAATTTAATTTAGTTCCCATAGTCGTATGTAAGCTCTTCCAAAATATCGACGTAAATCTCGGATCCCTGTCTGAAACAATAGACACTGAATTCCATAAAGTCAAACGATCTCCCTGACATAAATCTGTGCCAACTGATCTACACTAAGAGTCATTCGCACTGGAAGGAAATGGGCTGACTTCGTAAGTCGATCTACAATAAACCAAATGGCGTCATGCACCTTCACTGATCTTGGTAAGCCTGTCACAAAATCTATGGAAATTTTCTCCCATTTCCATTCCAGAATGTCTAAAGGATTTAACAATCCTGACGGTCTCTGATGTTCAGCCTTGACTTGTTGGCAAGTCATGCATCGTGAGACAAACATTGCAATACACCATTTCATGTTCCTCCACCAGAATGTAGTGCGCAACTCATGATAAATCTTCGTTCCTCCTGGGTGAGCCGCATACGGTGTCGAATGGGCTTCCTTTAAAATTTCATTCCTGATCTGGTCATCTTTTGGTACACAAAGGCGATCCTTGAACATAAGAGCTTTGTTAGTTGCGATCTCGAAGCCTATTCGCTTGCCAGTTCCAACTTACATTCTGATATTTTCTAAGAATTTATCTCCTTCCTGAGTCGTTACAATTCTGTTTAATTTGGCTTAACGGTCAATTTACCAATCTGCTAGAACTTTGGATTGCTAGGGTTCTTACTTCAATTCTCAGGTCCTGAAAATCCTGGATCAATTGTTCTAGTACTGTTCCCAAAGCTGAAAACTGTCAAGTATCCTTCCTGCTTAATGCATCTGCAACTTTATTAGCTTTACCCGGGTGGTAAAGAATGGTACAATCATAATCTTTTACCAGTTCTAGCCATCGACGTTGCCTTATGTTCAACTCCTTCTGAGTGAAGAAGTACTTGAGACTCTTATGGTCGGTGTAAATCTCACATTTTATCACATATAAGTAATGTCTCTAGATCTTTAAAGTGTAGACTGCAAGCTCTAGATAGTGTGTCGGGTAGTTCTTCTCATATGGTTTCAATTTCCTTGAATCGTAGGTGATCACCTTACCCTTCTGCATTAATACACATCCCAAACCATGTTTGGAGGCATCACTGTAGATGACAAAACCATCAGATCCATCCAGTACTGCTAACACTGGTGCTGAAACCAGTCCATTCTTCAGTTCCTTGAAACTTCATTCAAACTGATCTATCCACTGAAATTTTACACCTTTCTGTGTCAATTGAGTCATGGGGCCTGCTATCTTAGTGAAACCCTCAATGAATCGCCGGTAATACTCGGCTAGTCCCAGAAAGCTTCTCACATCGCCAATATTCGTTGGTGTAGTCCAATTAGTCACCATCTCAACTTTAGAAGGATCAAGCTCAATGCCGTTGATTGTGAGAATGTGACCCAGAAAGCTTGTCTTCTCAAGCCAAAATTCACATTTCTTGAATTTGGCGTACAGCTTTTTCACTCGTAGTGTTTCCAACACAATTCTCAAATGTTCTGCATGTTGTTCTGAATCTTTGGAATAGACCAAAGTATTGTCGATAAACACAATGAAGAACTTATCTAGATACTGGTGGAAAACTCGGTTCATCAAATCTATAAATACTGCAGGTGCGTTTATAAGACCGAATGGCATCACTGTGAATTCATAATGCCCAAAATGAATCCTGAACGCCGTCCTTTATACATCAGTGGACTTGATCTTCAACTGGTGGTAACGAGATCTTAAGCCCATCTTTTAGAATACATCAACTCCTTTTAGTTGATCTAATAAATCTTCAATTCTAGGAAGGGATACTTATTCTTTATCGTTAGCTTCTTAAGCTCTCGATAATCGATGCATATCCTCATGCTACCATCCTTCTTCTTCACAAATAGGACAGGTTCTCCCCGTGAAGATACACTCGACCTAATAAAACCCTTCCTTAGTAGTTCTTCCAGCTGAACCTTTAATTCTTGCAATTCCTTCTATGCCATGCGTTATGGATCTTTCAAAACAGGGACAGCTCCTAGCACCAAGTCAATAGCGAATTCCACTTGCCTATCAAGCTGGGTGCTTGGTAGGTCATCTGGGAAAACATCCTTGAACTTACACACAACTGGTACTAACTCCAATTTGATTTCATAAGAGGGTTTGCCTTGAAGATTAACCAAATAACCTTGACAATTTCCCTTGACAAGTAGTTTTTGACTAGCAAAGCCAAGATGAGGCAAGGAAGTGCCTTAACCTTTGACCCGTAAAATCTGAATACTTCATCCCCATTCCTCTGAAATACGACTTCCTTCTCATGACACATAATTGCGGCACTGTTAGAACTCAACCAGTCCTTACCAAGGATAACGTCGAAGTCCTTCATCAGTATAATATGTAGGTCTGCTTCAAGCACTACTCCATCGAAGTCTATTCGTACCGACTTGACTATCTTGTTCGTGTCAATAATTCCTCCTGACGGTAAGCTCACCTCAAGTATACTACCAGTTGTTTCTCCCCTCAAATCTAGTCTAGTTAGGCACGCATCAGCTATAAACGAATGCGTTGCCCCCAAATCTATTAAGATGTATCATATCGGAAATAGATAATATGCCTGTTGTCATGTTAACCTTATCAATTTGAGTAATGCACGGTGTACAAATGTAACACCCCAAATTTAAAATCTTAAATCTAAGCGTGGTGACTTCCCTTTACTTTTAATGCGGAAATAAAACAATTTTAAACACTAAAATTTTAATTTTGTCTATTATAAAATCCTACAGAAATTTCGGCAGAACCTCCTCTATGAATTGGACTTATCCAACCTATAGAGGAAAATTTTAACAGTTTTATAACACAGATCTCAACTCAATTTAAAATCCGACATTTAACATCCAACCACAATTCAAAATCAAACCTCAACATAAATTCCCAAACTCCTCAACGATAATATCTTAAAGTAACTAGTTCTTCAACTTATGAAACCTGAAATAAAAAATTCACCAACGGAACTACAATAACTTATTTAAACTAGATCCAAATAAATAATTAAAAGAATATACCAATAAAAGAATAACCAATAAGAAAACTAGAAAAAAAATATCCTTAATTCAATTTAAAAGAAAATAACAAATTCAGGTACTGCTTGAGTCTACCACCAAGTACACTCATCAGATCACCTAGCTTTCATCACCTGAAATATTGGGGAGGGATTAGGGTGAGCTAAAGCTCAGTAAATAACTTTATGCATGTGATTCATGCTCATGACATGAAATGCTTTAAACTTTCAAATATGTATTCCCATTCACTTTAACCTTTCAAAACTTTCAAACTTTCACTTAGCATTTCAAAAATTTTACTTCGTTTCCATCGTGAGCTCACTTGATGTATCTTCTAGTCAATCAGATAACAGTGAAAAATTCTTATTTGGAACCAGATTAACATTCACATTTCCACCGCAAAGCGGTTTAACATTTACTTTCCCACCGCAAAGCGGTTTAACAGTCCACCGTAAAGCGGTTGAACATTCCGTCGCCAAGTGTCTTAATTTTGAAACGCAGGTCACCCGCGCCCCATTTTCCACTCGCATCTTTCATGAACTAGAAGTACACCCATTCTTTCTTAAAAACTTGAGATACATAACTTTTGAACAAATTTGTACCTTGACACATTTATGTCATTTAAAGACATTTGACTTCTCGATTTCGATGTCAATGCATGTTTGATGATGCAATGACATGATAACGTGCATACTTAAACATTCTTCTTAATAGCACATACTTTCATAAAGAAAACGAAATTCATCAAAGCAAATAAGTTGCAAGAGAGTCATTCACACATTAATTTCACATTTACATTCAACTTTGATAAAAATAGGAGGGAAGTTTACTTACCTGTTGACCTTAATATTTACCGTTTCTGGATTTACAGGTGGAAAAGTCTCGGATGCCAGTGACGTCAATGTACCAATTCTTCTAATTATTACAATTCATTAATAAATTATGCTTTTAGTTCAAAAATCACATTTAACACTCTTAAATGAGGTTGAGACTTCTATGTAACTTACAATTTAACCAAAATGAAGTTTTAAGTTAAGTCAAATACCTAACATGCCACATTTTAAACATAAGATACAATTTCAATGTGAACTAGAAAATTTTCTTGTCCTTTTAAATATAACTCAAACAATCATATCTAACTTAAACCAACATAATCTAACTTAAACCAACATACTAAATAACAACTCAAACCATTCATGAGGTTTTCCCCAAATCTGATAATTAATTCCGTTATCATGAATAACAGAAATTTACTTAGTATATACAATACCCAACTTCCAAAATCAATAAATTCCAAAATCTAAGATTCCGATTTAAAGTTCCAATAGTCTCTTAAATTTGAAAATTAACACACCCTCTTTATGCCATTATTCCTAAAATCTTTAAATCCCCATGTATTAGATACACACTGACATCATAAAATTCCATATTTTCGAAATTGGCATTTAACATATGAAATGTGGACTAAAATTTGAACATGAAATTATATATTTATACCCATAGAAATCTGAAATCTACGTATGTATATACAGATATACATAATAATATATATACACATATATATGCCCATTATCCAAAATCTGAAATCAACAACTGAGGTTACAAGAAATCTGAAATTACAAACCAAATTCGAAATTTGGAAATTACTATAAAATCTGAAATCCCACATATAGATGCATATTAATCCATATATACATAAATGTGTGCAAGTGTTTGTGTGAGGAGCCCAAGCAGCTGCGCTTGAGATGAAGGGAGAAAGGGAACCTTACCGTAGCAGGGGAGGTGGTGGAGGCCGTGGCTATGGTCGGCGGCAGCAGCGGTTACCACCGGTGGGGTTGGCTGGGAGTAAAGAGAGACGAGAGAGACAGAGATGCCGAGAGGTGCGAGAGATGGAGAGGATCAGGTGTGAGGAATCATATTAGGTTTAAGTATAATCTTTTTGGAAATTGCAACCCAAACCCCCAACTCTAATAAATTAGTAATTTAAGTCCACAACACACAAATAAAGTACAAAGTGCCACTAAACTTTCCCCCAACTTTCATTTTAACACAATAAAAATAGAAAATAGCATGCCTAGCAATAAGGCAAATAATCACATAAAATTGCACATAACAATTTATAAACTTTCTGGTCGGTATATTGATCGAGACGGCGTCCAAGTCCTTCCACTGCAAAATAATTCAAATTATAGACTTATCAATTTAAAATTTATAATGACATTAACATGATTATTACGTGGAATTTAAAGATGAACGAAAAATGAAAAACGGTATTACAACAAAATTAAGAAAGATAGATACATGAATACCAAATTGATTGGTGTGCCTACAACCATGTCGGAGTCATTAACAGTGTCCATGGAAAATACTGTGGCCTTTCCTTTTCTGTTCTGATTGATTTTTTCATCTGTTTGGAACCCTGAGCAGGTGCACCATTGTAATCTGGTGCAAAGTGTCCTAGCTGGCCACACTTATAACAGACTCTTTTTCCGAGAAGACATTCCCCTTTGTGCATCTTCTAGCACTTAGGACATGGTGGGGTGTAACTAGTCATCGGACCTCTGGCAGGTCCCGTATTTGGCCTTTTGTTGGATGTTTGATTTATGTTCTGATTATAGCCATGCCATTTCTATTTATCCGGGTGCCTCTGATTATTATGGTTTCCTTGGGTGGTAGTCTTCGCACCAGCATATGCCATAGCTAGAGCTTTCTTCACGACTTCTCGGTAGGTGGGAAACTCATGTGAGCTAACAATCTATCTGATATCTGACCTCAACCCTCTCTCGAAACAACATGCTTTCTTAGCTTCGATTTTCACTAGATGTGGAGCATATCGTGACAATTCTTTGAACTTCCGTTCATAATCAGTGATGTCCATTTCATCCTGAACCAAGCAGAGAAATGCAGTCTCCTTGTGATCTCGGAGGGCTTGTGGAAAGAACTTGTCTTTGATCTCCTCCTTAAACTCCTCCCAAGTCAAAGCTGCATGTTCTTCTTCAGTCCTAGTCCGTGAAGCGGACTCCCACCAAAAGCCGGCCCGGCTGACCAACATAAATTCTGCACATGAAACCTTCCTATCTTCAGGACACGAGATGTGCTAGAAAATCTTCTCAATCATTTGTAAACATTATTCCACTGCTAATGGAACATTGAGAGAGGTAGCTCTGGGCGTGTCAGGTGTATAGTCTGGGGCATCGGGGGTTAGCACTTGGTGAACCTGGGAAGTAATCGGGTGAATCTGTGGTATAACCTTGTAAACTAGGTGTGTAATCATGGGTCCTTGACTCAATCTTTTAGTTCTCTAAATGAGTCGTCTAGCCAAGAGAAAAATTAATTAAATTAGTACTTTCGAAATAAAAGAATAAAGTGATAAATAAAATTTTATTACTAAATTGTAATTTAAATAAAATTGAAATTAACGATCTAGGGGTTAAAATAGTATTTTCAAAATTGAGAGGGCTGACTAGAATTTTTTTTAAAACATAATAGGGACTAAAATAAATGTTCTTTATTAATATGAGGACTAAAGAGGCTAACCAAAAAAACCAAATTATATAAAAATATCAAACTCTCATTCTCTTTCTCTCTATATTATGAGAGAGAGAGAGAGAGAGAGAGAGAGAGAGAGAGAGAGAGAGAGAGAGAGAGAGATGAGAGGTGACAGGGGGAGGTGGTGCCCCTCCTCCAAGGTCAATCGTCGATGGCATGTCAGCGATGACACCACAGGCGCGAGGCGACGGAGGGAGTAGATAGGTGTACAAAAGAAAATGGATTTTTTTAGGGCGCGTCTGGGTGAAACGAACAATGCTAAACCGAGGCTGAAACATTTGCAATTTGGGAGTTTCGCCAGCAGAAATCTGGCCAGAAATGGGTCGAGGTCAAGGTGAGCATCTTGGGTAATTTTATTCTTGGTGTTGAGTTTCGATTGGATTTGAATCTTGGGTGTCGATTGAGGGATTTTGAGACTTGGCAGTGGTGACTTTCGAGAGGTGGTTGGTGGTGGTGATGCTTGGGTTGGGTTGGGTTGGGTTGCTTGTGGCTTAATTGCAGTAGAAGCGGCCAGCAAAAGATAGGCGGCAGTCGGCTTTGATGGCCTGATTGTGTATGGGTGATTGACGACAGAAGGTAGTGATTATGTTGGGAGATGATAGTATATGGCGAGTTCGGCTATGGTGTTTTCGAGTATGGGGGAGGTGTGAAAAATCTGAAATTACAGATTAGTTATTGAGGCCAATGATTTGATCATGTATGTGTGCAATGAAGAAGCTTTAGGGAAAGTGGATTCATACCCAGAATTCTAAGTTGTTTCCGTGAGGTTTGGGTTATGACGTGAATGGAGTTATAAAGGTGGAATAGTTCAGTGTTTGATTTGGGTTGAAATTGTGTAATCCTATCACGTAAGCGTGGATGAGTAAAAATGGGATAGAGTAGTTATCTTGATTTGTCAAGATAAATGGGGAAATCAAATTTGAAATTTAATAGAATGATAAACTCAGATGTTTCAAATTTTGAATAAAAAAAAATTGTGTTTTAAAATTAAATTTCTCAAATCTTGGACTTAAAAATTGAGTAGGACTGAAAATTATGTTTATTGGCTCAAAAATACATAATATGGCTAGACGACGTACTTAAATTCTAATAACGAGTTAAATCAAAGCGACACGTGTTAAATTAAATAAAATATCAATTTAAATTTTGAATAGAAAATTCTCGGTCCCTACAATCTCTAATCTGTTTAAGAATCCCCCGAATCAACCAAAGTCTGCCCGTACTAATGATGCAATGAGTTTCCGCTGTGGAGTCAACCTTAATCCAAATAGATGTGATACCTAGTCAGCGAATAAGACGAATCCCATCAAGAATAGCTCGTAGCTGTGCCTTTAGTATAAGGCAGTCTATGTAGAATGTTGAGAATGCCCTGATACACTGTCCGTCGTGGTCCCTGATGACACCCCCTGTAATACCCCGACTAAGAAAGCTTAAAAGAAATGATAGGTACTACTCATACCAACAAGGTACACCTTCTTTTCCGGAAGTCAATCGTTAGAAACTCCACAGTTAAGCGTGCTTGGCTTGGAGAAATTCTGGAAGGGTGACCTCCTGAGAAGTTTTCTCGGTGAGCGTGCGAGTGTGGACAAAGCATGCTGAAAAGACTCGTATTGGTACAGTGTGGATAGTACGCCGTCATCTAACGGCCGGGACAGCCCATTAAGTGGGACCCGGGTCGTTACAAATGGTATTAGAGTTGGCCGCCAGTAGAAAATCGGGAACTAAGTGCTACGCCATATGGCGGGAGCCACATCTAGAATCCCGACGCCTGACAACAGATCCTCAGATTGGTTAAGCGCGACGAGGAATTCGCGAGTCTAACAGGGGGCAATTGTAATACCCCGACTAAGAAAGCTTAAAAGAAATGATAGGTACTACTCATACCAACAAGGTGCACCTTCTTTTCCGGAAGTCCATTGTTAGAAACTACACAGTTAAGCGTGCTTGGCTTGGAGAAATTCTGGGATGGGTGACGTCCCGAGAAGTTTTCTCGGGGAGCGTTCGAGTGAAGACAAAGCATGCTGAAAAGACTCGTATTGGTACAGTGGGGACAGTACACCGTCATCTAACGGTTGGAACATCCCGTTAAGTGGGACCCGGGTCGTTACACGCCCTCCACTGGCAAAGCCGTCCTTAACGCATCCATCATTGTTGTGCTTTTAGGCTCCTACTAATGGAGTGCACAAAAGGACCAGAATAGGGGGTGAAAGGGTAGAGAGAGAAAGTGTAATACCAAATAATGGGGCAATAATTGTATCACCATGCCAATGCTGCTTTCTGCTGAGCTTCCCAATGTGAATTAATGAAATAATGCGATACACCCTCCAAATAATGTGGTTTGGAATAATAACTTTCTGTCTCCACTTTTCAATTTTTATTCAAAAAACAAATCACAATAATAATATATGATATATAATTCAGAAAATATGATTTGTAAAATTAAAGATAACAAATGATAATAATTCAACCACACATTATATCAATGAAATAATCTAAGCATGAAATCTAAAAGATTCACTACTATTCAATCACATTCTACAATATTTAGTATTACAAATCGCATTATTTTGAAATAATGAGTCTCATTATTGCATATTATGTTCTAAATAATATTATATAAAAAATTTACTCAAATATTTATATTCGTGTAATAACTTTAACTAAGCCCATGTACATAGAGTGTTTACTCAAAAAATGCAACATTTGGAAAAATCGAACAAAAAGTGGGACACATGTCAATGGAGAGGAAAAACAAATTCAAACATTGTTGTTAATACACTGTAGGTCATAAATGATGTCATCAAGTTACAGATGAAAATTCACGCAAATGGACCGATTGATAGCCGAATGTGATGAGAGCCCGGGAGGGGGTCCTCGTCGTAACTTGCGGAATAACGCTTGGAAAGTTCCGAATCCAGGTTGGAACGGACGATAACAATCTAACCCCGACCTCACGATGCAAGAGCCAGGGGTATATTAAACCCGAGACCCGTTACGATGCGAAGATAAGAACCACAAAGGGGGAACGCCACAAGGAATGTCCAAATCCTTGATAAGTTCGATTGTTTTGAACGCCACAAGATTTGAATCTTGATAAGTTCATTGTTTAAAGGGAAAATCCTCACCTTTAGAGAAAGTAAAAACACTCAATAATTTTATTCATCAAAAGTCTTCCTTTTACATTCAATGGAAAAGCATATAAATAGGCAAAATAAACCCTAGTCGCTAACTGACTCTGAATAGAATTCTAATTAGGCTAAAATAACCAAAATTACCAAAATTGGAAAAAGAATTAAAAACCAATAAAGGGAATACAAATCAACTGAAATACTAAAATCCCGAAACTCTGATTCGCGCCGCTTACGGCCGTAAAAGTCGGACTTACGGCCGTAAGTCCTTTTCGGATCAAAATGTCTCAATATTAGTTACGGCCTTGAAGATTGATGTTACGGCCATAAATCTCCTTCTGAAGAAAAATATCAATATTCATTTACGGCCATGAGAAATGTGATGCGGCCGTGAAATCCATAAGTAAGTTACGGCCGTGAGAAACAATGTTGCCCAATTTTCTGATTTTCTGATCCGTTGACGTGATTTGAATCTCGATTTGAGCCCAACATGAAACTTGTGCATTTTCCTATGTAGAATATTGTTGAATTTCCCATATCTCGATTTCTCATTTTTATGCCTTTTCCGGATCACATTATTCCCTCTTCCTTTAAGATGATTAGTCCCGAATCATAACATTGTTCTTAGCTTCTTTTCCGGATCACATCATCCCCTCTTTCTTTAAGATGATTCATCCCGAATCATAAAGTTGTTCTTGGCTGGCTCACCTGGTTTAGCCCCGAACTTTCTTCGTATAAGCAATGTTTGATCTTTGACGTTCTCCGAACCTGCTTGACTTCTTGTTTTGGCTTGAATTATAGATTTTCCCGTCAATCCCACCCTGATTCGTACCATTCCCTCCTTCTTCAGGATGATTCGTCCTGAATCATGGTGTTATTCTTGAAAAATCAAACTGTACCTCCTGGATCAAACGGAAAATTGTCGATTCCCTGACATGCATTCAATAAATGATGCTCCTCCAATTTGTAGACAAGAAGGTATTGAAACACGAGGGGAATTGACCAAGGTTGATGTAAATCAAACTTCCATGCACAATAAACCTGCAAGAAAGATTTAAAAAAAATGGGGAGGGAAATGTTAGCGTCTCCATGCACAAGGTATGGATCCTTGTACTCATGATGCAAAACCTCCACAACTTTTTTTCCCACCACGAGGCCCTTCTCGTCGCCTCCAAAAGTCAATATACTTTCTTGCTCATTCTCTTCTTTTTTCTCAACCACTTCTTCTAATTTTTCATATTCAACCACCTCTTCAATATTTTTATTGACAATTTCAACATTCAAAGGTTGAACTTCTACCCCAACTTCGAATTCATTCCTATCATTGTCAACAATGTTATTTTCAATCTCCTCTTCCACAATTTTATTCTCTACTTCAAGACTCGGAGTTTGATGACTACTTCAATTTCTTTTTTCGCACACTCAACCTCCATTTCTAAATTTCTGGGCTCAATCACCTCTCCTAATTTTTCATGCTTTTGCTCATGCACCTCCTCATAAATAATTTTATCGACATGATTAGGCAGCTCCTCAACACTACACAAATTTTTATCTTCTAACTCGTTCCTCAAATCTCTCTCCTTCTTCTTAACAATCATATCCAAAGGCTTTTCTTGTAATTTAACTACCTCCTATCTTCCCCTTTCTCTCTCTTGCAACTCGGCTAACTTTTTTTCTACCCTCTTGTGCCTTCATCTCTTCATCTAACTGTATTAATTTCTTGGTCATCTCCATGAATTCATCCTTCATACTCCATTCGTCATCTCTGAATTTTCTTTGCTCATCCCTCTTTTCTCGCAATGCTTTCTCTTCAAGTATTTGTTCCGGGGTTAACGGCATAAGCTTAATACTTTTCCCATCCTTAACAAATTTATATATATTCCTACGCTTAACGTAGACTGCTTTCCTCTTACACTTCCACGATCTGCTAAACAAGATGTCACAAGATTCTAGAGGCACCACATCACACCATAGTTCATCGCTATATCTTCCAAGTGACAATTTGACCATAACCCCATGGGTTACATTTAGCTGCCCACACTCCTTTAACCATGTCAGTCTATAAGGATTGGGATGTGGCAGTAAAGGTAAGCCCAACTCCTCAACCATGGTGGTACTGGCCAGATTGCAATAATACTCCCTATCAATAATAATATTGCACACTTCACTGCCCACATGACACCTAGTCTGGAAGGTAGGATCGAACTCATAATTCATCCCTTTATGCAGCTTTCAAAAATTTGAGAGACTCAAAATAAGAGGGTCCAGATATTGACAAATATCAAGAAGGAATTTAATGTTGACTCGAAAAGAAAAAAAATATCAAGAATTTTAAGTTGACTTGGAAGGCAAGGAATTATCAAGAATTTAAGGAAATTCAAGAAAGTGGTTCTTGAATTTCGGAGTGACTTTTTTTTTTTTTTTTGAATTATGATGAATTTTCGGAATTAATAAAAATAAAAAAATAATATATATATTTTTTTAATAAAATCCGAAAATTTGACACGAACGCAACAAAACAAACGTGACAGGATTTGGATAAGAATCAAATAAAATCAACAAGATTGAATTTTTGATGGATTTTTGTATGGATCAAATAAAATTTTTTTTACTGACACGAAGAACAAGATATGGATGATTTTGTGTGGACTCTATGATAAAAATACAAAATCAAACTGGATAGAATAGCAAAACAAAACCTGAATCTAGAGTACAACTCTGATACCATATATGGCGAACCCAGGAGGGGATCCGCGTCGTAGCTCGCGGAATAACGCTTGGAAAGTTCCGAATCCAGGTTGGAACGGACGATAACAATGTAACCCCGACCTCACGACGCAAGAACTAGGGGTATATTAAGCCCAAGACCCGTTACGATGCGGAGATAAGAACCACAAAGGGGGAACGCCACAAGGTATGTCCAAATCCTCGATAAGTTCGATTATTTTGAATGCCACAAGATTTGAATCTTGATAAGTTCGTTGTTTAAGGAGAAAATCCTCACCTTTAGAGAGAGTAAAAACACTCAATAATTTTATTCATCAAAAGTCTTCCTTTTACATTCAATGAAAAAGCATATAAATAGGCAAAATAAACCCTAGTCGCTAACTGACTCTGAATAGAATTCTAATTAGGTTAAAATAATCAAAATAACCAAAATTACCAAAATTGGAAAAAGAATTAAAAACCAATAAAGGAAATACAAATCAGCTGAAATACTAAAATCCCGAAAATCTGATTCGCGCCGCTTACGGCCGTAAAAGTCGGACTTACGGCCGTAAGTCCTTCTCGGATCAAAATGTCTCAATATTAGTTACGGCCGTGAAGATTGATGTTACGGCCGTAAATCTCCTTCTGAAGAAAAATACCAATATTCATTTACGGCCGTGAGAAATGTGATGCGGCCGTGAAATCCATAAGTAAGTTACAGCCGTGAGAAACAATGTTGCCCAATTTTCTGATTTTCTGATCCGTTGACGTGATTTGAATCTCGATTCGAGCCCAACATGAAACTTGTTCATTTTCCTCTGTAGAATATTGTTGAATTGCCCGTATCTTGATTTCTCATTTTTGACGCTTTTTCCGGATCACATCAGAATGATGTGTGATTTGCATAGGAAACACAAACTTTGCCTCCATTTGGCTATAGGGGCCACCAGATTTTGGGCTATATTTTTAGCCTCCATTCGAAAACTTACTCTTTCGCCTCTGTTTGGTAAAATTTGTTTATAAATTTTGTTTACAAATAGCTGCACGGTAATAATTCATTGGTCCAATTTTTAAAAAAGTTAACAATTTCGACTGGTCAAAGATTCTCACCTTATCATTTTTTACTTTTAAAAAAACTAGATCAATAAAATGTTTTTAGAATTTTCAACTGAAAAGGTGAAATGATAGAAGTTTGACTGGATGATAGTTGCAAAGTCTAATAATGACTAAATATATATGCAGTTAATTTTGAAATTAACCCATGCCCAAAACTAATTTTTGAAGGCACCAAGGGTAAATTAACGGATTTAAAATTTATTGACAATTGATGACGTGATTTGCATTGATTTTATAAAAGTTGTACTATTCTACTTATTTTTCAATATAACAGGGTTTTGCCGAACAGGGGTTGGATTCATGTAGACCACTTTTTGCAGATGAGAAAAGAAAAAGAAAAAAAAAAGCAATCAGGCTTCCTTTCTTTGGTGGGAAATTCTTTGGCACTATGCTTCTTTAATATAGTGAATATAATATAATATGGAGTTAATTTCACTAAGGGTCCTTGAAGTGATGTAAAAATTCCAAAAGAGTCACTAAGGTTCCATTCTTGCGCTGATGGTCATTGAAGTTACATAACATTTCGCAAATATCACTGGGGTAGATTTTTGTGCAAATTAAAAGATTGAGGCCCAAATAGTAAAGTTGACTAAAAAACTAAAATTGATACAAGCCCCAATCTTCACCCAAAAAAATCACCTACCTATTACCACCACCTTGCCTCAGCTTTGCACTGCCACATACGCTTCCCCCATACTTGGTGTATGATTGTAATTTCACACTAGTTTCTTGGTACAAAATTGCAATAGTGGGGGAGGGAAGACTCCCTCCAAAAACTGGCGCAAATCGGGAATGAGTTTTTCACCTCCCTCAGCTGGTATGACTTTGCACCAGTGGGAAAGGGTATTTCTTCCTCCCTATATAGTGCATTACTCACTGGAAAACTAATGCAATTTTTCAATGGTGCGGACGATGAAATTCCTCTCCCTATTGGTGTGATGTTACACTTAATGCCATAAAAGAGATTTATAAAATCTTATAAACAAGATATGACTTTTTACGTCATTCATTTACGGCGTACATATAAGGCATGCCGTATACTTAGATTATTTATGGCATGCAAAAATAGTGTACCGTAACACAAAGAGTTTCACGACGTGCAAAACCAGCACGCCGTTAAAAATGAAAAATGAATAAATATGGCGTGCAAGTGCAAGCCGTGAAAGCTAACGTGGAAAACATAGTGTTTACGGCGTGCAAATAGCACGCCGTAAAAATCAAAACATATTATTCACGGCATGCAAATAGGCACGCCGTAAAAAGCCAAATATAATAAACCTGCGGACTGCAAAATTAGGGCGCGACTCTTTCTTCGAATCAATTCTCTTCATTCTCTTCCCTTCTGAAAAGAAAACAACGACATTGCCGACATCTTCTTCCCATTCCCAATATCACGACTCAACCATCCTAGATTTCTTCTTCTTCTCAGTCTTCCATAGTCCACCAGCGTGTGTGCGAGAGGCGGAGATTAGAGAGTAAGTGATTAAGTGTGCGACTTCTTCTCGAACCTTGAGGTCAGTTCCTTGTTCTAATGAATGTCAAGACTATTGATGATTTTTTTATTTTTTTTAGATTGATAAATATTGAATTTGATTTATATTTATTTTTGATTTTGCGTTCATGAATTTTTTATTTTTTGATTTTGAAGAATGTTAATGTGATTTGGAGTTTTTTTTATTTTTTATTTTTTTATCTAAGAATGTGATTTTGCTTAGTCACGATTTCGTATTTTTTTCTAGAAAGATCAGAAATATATAGTTAATTATCACACATGAAACACAAAAAGGCTAGAATAAACTCTGGCTCGTAAAGCTAGATCGAAAAAGGAAAAGAAAGAATCAGAATTTGATGAAAAAGGAAACGTACCATGGTTTCCTGGAAGATGATTTCTCTTCTTCTTTACAGGAGGAAGATAGGATCCAATTATTAGATTTTGAGCGGAACCAACTACAATTACTTCCTCAGTCATTTTCTCTAACAAGTTTCTTGTCTTCTACCTTGAGATTCAGTATGGAGAAATATTTAATTTACTATTTCATTTGCAAGCACAAATAACTGAAATATAGCAAAAGAAGAGCTAAAAGATACCTTTTACTGTGATGTCAACCTCAATAGCACTAGCTGATGCAGAATTGGATAGCTAGCTCTCTATTACTAAGAAAATATGTTGAGATAAAATGAGTAAATAAGGCTCTTAATAACAGGCATTGCTGAGACAAACAGTTGAGATTAGTCCTTTGTCACTCCCATTTGTCAAAAAAAAAAATCAAGAAACCCAAATGGGACAGATGTTGCCAGTAATATCTCATATTTAAATAGTTTGAGAACTATGGATCTTTCAAAAAACCATCTGAGCAATCATATTCCTCCTTTTGTTACCAAGAACCTTCAAGCTCTTGATGTTTCTCAAAACAATCTAATAGGAGACTTCCCACTGATTCTTTTTGGGAGACTCCAGGGATGGAGAAGTTTAATTTTTCTTATGACAACCTAAGCTTTTGTGGTTCACAAATTCCCTCAGAAGCCCTCCAATCTGCCTTCATTGTGTCGGTGAATAGCTGCCCTATTGCCACAAACCCAGCCTTCTTTGAAAGAAAATCTTAGAAGCATAGGGGACTAAAGCTTGCCCTGGCTCTAACCCTCTCAATGGTTTCTCTGCTTGTGGGGTTGCTCTTTTTAGCCTTTGGATGTCGAACTGTAGCGACCCAGAATTTTACGCAATTAATAATTATTTTAATATTTATAAAATTGTGTCACTACTATTTCACCCATTGTTTTGAAATTAACGCTGCGACGGATTCGTCTAGCCAAGTCAAGAAATATCGAATTTGTTCGATTTTAAATTAAATGTTTGAATTTCTAAAATTATATTATTTTAATTATTTATTCAAAGTAATATTTTCAAAATCATGTTTGAATTCCAAATTTATTAAAATATCTCAATTTTCCTTATTCAAATTATTTCAAGTTTCTTTCTATTCTTCTCCACAAGTTTCATCATAATTATGTCTCAAGAACATAATGATTTATCACACAACTTTACACTCCATTTTTATTCATACCTAATTCTCCACCCACGATTTCACCAAACCAAACCACACTTTGCACCATTTTCTTTATCACTCTTTCCACCCAACACAAAGCATCTTCATCATTATCATTTATACCCCCACAAATTCCTTTACAGCACCATTATCATCATCATCAATCCATAACCACAAACCTCCTATATTTATATATATATATATACTCCATTATACATGATCAAACCTGCACCATCTTCATCAACCCAATTCAAACCGTCTGCAACTTCATTTCAGCCATCACCACTGATTCCTCACAACACTTCACGAACTCCACATTCTTCCACAGCCTCGCCAATTACTCAGAATCATCATCTTCATCATCAATCAGTATCATCACTGCCAAGTTACCACCTCCAACTCAACACTGTCCTTCCACCACCAGCAACCAATCGACATTATCAAACCTAGTCCCAAAGCAATCATCCTCAGCACTGCTCCATCACACAACAAACTGGCCAAATCACTGCCGAATCATAACCAATGCCAACCATCATCAGATTTTCATCCTCTGCTACAATCACCATAACCGCCTACTGCAACCAACCTCCATCAAACACCACGGCCAAACCACCACGCAGCCAACTCCAAGTTCAGCTCAAACTCAAAATAATAACTCAAATAAAACCCAAAAACCAGAAATAGATCTATTACCTACCTCAACCGCCGTCCTCTTCGCCGGAAAACCATAACTTCCAGTCTTGATTTACTTTCGGTCTCGCACCTAAAACTCACACCCAACTCGCACTTGAAACCCTACTCTTCAAACCCAGCCTTGCCGCACCCTGCGTTGGTGTTTCACCGACGAAAATAGCCGGATTTCCCAGCTTTCTCCCTGGTCGCTGCATCCCTCCGTCTCTCACCGTCTCTCTCTTCTCTGCACAGACGGATGGAAATGGGTAGAGAAAAAGATTTGATATTATATTTTAAACTTTCAAAATTTGCGCGTCAGTCCCTGAAGTTTTAAAGTTTCAAAATCAGTCCCTGACGTTTTAAATTGTTTCAAATCAGCCTCTTTCACTTTAAACTATTTAAATCAGTCCCTATGTCTTTAAAATAATTTACTTCAGCCCTTTAACTTTAAACTCTTTTATTTCAGTACCTGCTGATTTATTTTTAAGCCCAAGTTTTAAAAGTATTCATTTTAGTCCCTCAACTTTCAAAATATTCATTTTAGTCCCTGAACTTTCAAAATATTCATTTTAGTCCCTCAACTATCAAAAGTATTCATTTTAATCCCTCAACTTTCAAAATATCCAATTTGGTCCCTCATCTTTCAAAAGTATTCAATTTAGTCCCTCAACTTTCAAAACATCAATTTTAGTCCTCAAATTATAATTTATCATTTTGAACTATATATTCGATAGACTAAAGTGACTTATTGGCTAAGACGAAGCGTACGGAGAATTTAAAGAAATTGAAGTCATTCCCGCTCAACTTTGCACTCGTCGGATTTGAGGTAAACTCGCACTTATTAATTGATTTAAATTATGATTTCATATAAATGTCATGTGACTTGTGAAAGTCATTTTTATGAAAAGTAAGTATGTTTTATGAAAGGTAAATATACCTTATGTTTTTATGAAAAGTAAGTATGTTTTTATGAAAGGTAAATATACTTTATATTTTTACGAAAAGTAAGTATACCCTATGTTTTTACGAAAATGTTTTATATGTTTTGGATCATTTCTATGAAATCAATCTCCCCAGATTGCTATGTTTTCAATCTCCCAAGATTGACATCAATCTCCCATGATTGCTATGAAATCAATCTCCCAAGATTGCTATGTTATGATGGAATAAGAATTCTTGCCATCTAAGTTCGGTAAAATTCTTGTGTATCCATATGTTTATGAGGATTTCGATCCTATCCATGTTTATGAGGATTTCGATCCTACCCTATGTTATGATGGAAATGATCCCTATGAATTTCAGAAATTATGTTTTGGTATACTTACTGATATTTTTATGATATGTTTATGAGGATTTGGATCATATCCTATGTTATGATGAAAATGATCCCTATGTTTTCAAAGAGCTATTTTCAAAGAACTGTTTTCAAAGAGCTTATGATTTTCAAAATATGTCCCGTGCTGTAATGCACAATATGAGATCTATCAAGAGTAGTTTTATAAAGACGCTCTATCAATGCCCGTTTTATAAAGAGCCGGGATTTATGTGTTTAATCATCTTATAAATTAATTAATTTGCGATGAGTCTACTGAGTATTTCCCCCATGAAATGCTCACCCTATTTTTAACAGTTTTGCAGATTCCGAAGATGGTGGCGAGCGATGAATGATGGTGGCAATAATCGTTAAACGGTTGAAAGTTTGACGTTAATGATTTCCGTATTTTTCCAAACAATCGAATAATTTAGAGAAGTTCATTTATTTTAGAAATTATGACATTGTCAATTTCTTTACAAAATTAATGGTTCGATTTACTATTTCAAATGGTTTCATAAATGTTTCAATTTTATCGGCCATTACAGTTTATTTAATGTTGCCAAAAATGAATTTCAATTATTTCTTCCGCAAAAATATTATTCGAAAAATTTAGACAGAAAATGACGTAGTGAATCGGGTATACGGAACTCGGGGCGCTACAAGTTGGTATCAGAGCTAGTCTGCGTTTCTGTAGACTGGTAAAATTTTCAAAAAGAATTTTCAAGAAATATTTTCCATTATAAGATTTTTATTGATGAAGATTGCCACTGCCATCATTCGTTCCACCAACTCCGAGGTAAAGAAGTTTATGATGTTTAAAGTTATTTCAGTATTTCGAATACTCATTTTATTGATTTATGAGAAAGAATGAAGAGTATTTCGGATACTTATGATTTATGAGAAATTTTTCAGAAAGAAAACGAGTGTTGAGCATAATGGGAATAATATGATTTAAGAATGATTTTTAAATAATTTTTGTCCTCGAGTTAGAAATGATGAACCCTAGATGGACTTTGCATAATTGATTTTAGACAGGGAAGTCAACGGAAAGGATTAGATTATATGTTCAGATTATCTATCGTTTAGATTAAACGAAAAATAGCAAGCCAGTTATGAAGTTGTGATAAGATGTTAAGATTATAAGTGATATGATTTTATTGAGACTTTTATGAGAAGCATTATGAAGTTAGAGATTTAAAGATTTGGTTCTTAGTTTTTAGTATTTAAGTAATGGATATTATGTTGAGTAAATGAATTATGCCTCTATGTTGAAGAGAAATTTATTATGAAGTTTGGCTTTGTGAATAAATTTTGGGAATATGATTTATGGCATATATTTATAAGTATGAGTAATTTTTGAGCTAATTAAGGTATGGAAGGAAGTGATATTGTGATATTGAAAAATATGATTTGAAATTGTTATGTTGAGGAATTATGAATGGAATTATGGGATATTTTTGATGATATTGAAGTGTTGGAATCGTTTTCAATATTTTTAGATCGTTGTGATCAAATGTGGAGTTATTTATTATTGTAAGTTATGAAGTATGCTTATGGTTTGGGATAAGTTCAAATTACAAGGGAGACTCTGCCTAGAATTTTATCGTTTGAAAATAAGAGCATAGTATGGTATGCAATCACTAAGAGAATTGAGTTTAGAATTGCGTTCATAAGCAAGATTGAGTAAATGATAAGTTATATTTTGAAAGACGAGTGAAGACAAGTATAATGGCATTATTGGGAAGAATCTTAATTATTCTTGGGAATGGATTTATCATTTGTAAGGAATGATCACTTGTATTGGAGAGTATTATAAGGATATGAATTTTGAGGAAAATAGGGATAAGATTTTAGAGTGATAACTTATTTTGGAATGGTGTTCAGAAGAGGGACCACGGTAGAATCCAAGATTTTTTTTAGTCTAAGAAATTGATATATTATATTAGTGATCAGATTGACGTATAAGGTACGTGATAGATATGACGACTAGACGGTTAAGGGATGTTATGGTTATCCAGGGAAGAATCGTGTGAATATTGAGTTCGATGATCTTATTTTGATGGTTTATTGCATTATGGTGAAATATTATCTACGATTGAGAATTGTCATTTTTAGTCATAATATATGGGTTTATTTAAAGATTTAGTGATGCAGTTTCGATTAATTATTATTGGTTGTACTTTTGAAGTGAGTAAATATTTTGGCTACAATAATGGAAAATCTGAGATGATCAGTTGTGTGATTTTAAATTATGGGATTGTATCTTTGGGTTAAGCAAATTTGATGAGGAATCCTATATGATTTACAGAAGTCTTATTTAATGGTGATAAGATTAATCAGAGTATTGTTCATAAAGTGTGATATGAATTGAAGTTTGGGAGAATAGAAAATTTTAATTTTGAATTTCAGATTTGGGAAATTAGTGAAGTTTCTTAAGTTTGAGAATAACATATCTGATCCTTGTGATGTTGTTTTAAGTTAGTATCTTAGCTCTCAGCTAGAATGAGTATTTGATACCGAGTACTTGATGTATGATTTAAAGTATGGAATAGAAAAATGAAAAGTGGGAACAAGAGTTAATGCGCTGTCATTTTTCTCGACAAAAGAAAATTTGATGATAAGATTGGAGATATGTAATATTTTATTGGATTTTGGTACTGATATTTTGGTATAATAATCAAGGTATAGTGAGATGATACGGGAATACGTGAAAGAGAAATAAGGACCGTATTGAATCAGAATTCATAAGTATGTATAAGTGAAAGAAATACTTTGCAGGATATGTGGTGACATTTAAGTAAAGAATCTTAGTTATTTGGAAGATATTTGTTTACTGAATTTTGGGTTACAAATATTGGAAAGATAAGTTGATGATATTATGTTGATATGTTTGGGTATATTACGTAGAGAGAATATTCAGGTAATTCTTTGATTATTTTTGGAATATTCGATGATAAGAAGAAAGGAAAAATTATTATGATATGATATGTCAGTAAAGATTTGTTGAAATTTTAGAGATATATGCGAATATCTGAGGTCACATGATACGATGATAAGTGACATGTTACATGAATACTACAAGATATGATGAAATTTTTACATACGTTTGGGAATTGTTTTGATTATTTTGGGAATATTCGATGATAAGAAGTTTAGAGATGACAAATTATTATGGTTTGATATATCAGTAAAGATTTATGGAAACTTGAAGAGATTTTTTTATGGAATTACAGAAATTAGTAAAGAGACATGATGTTGTTTGGGATTATGTGAGATAATGATGATGAACGTAAGGTTAGTTGAATATAAAGGTACAATAGAAAATTGTAAGGAATGATATGATGATGATAATTGAAGGTGATAATGTATTGAGATTATGAAATAAGTTGATCATCTATGAATAAGTTATGTTGTTTTTGGTTCAAAATAATGGAATTCAAAGAATAGTGTACTTTCAGTCACTTACGATTCAGAAGAATTTTTGAGTAGACACATATGTCTATAGAAAAGTCCATGTTCTTGAGAAAACAAAGTGATGCATTTAGTCAAAGTCCAGTGGGTTAAAAATGGTTGGGTTAAATATGGTAGCAATGATGCTACATAAGGGAAGAAGAAGAAGAGATTCTGATTAAGTATTCAGAAATCATAAGATCGAGTAAGTTTAATTTCGAGGACGAAATTATTTTAAGGGGGTAAGATTGTAGCGACCCAGAATTTTTACGCAATTAATGATTATTTTAATATTTAGAAACTTGTGTCGCTACTATTTCACCCATTATTTTGAAGTTAACACTGCGACATGTTCGTCTAGCCAAGTCAATAAATATCGAATTTGTTCGATTTTAAATTAAAATCCGAATTTCTAAAATTATGTTATTTAATTATTTATTCAAAGTATTATTTTCAAAACATCGAATTTGTTCGATTTTAAATTAAAATCCGAATTTCTAAAATTATGTTATTTTAATTATTTATTCAAAGTATTATTTTCAAAATCATTTTGAATTCCAAATTTATTAAAATATCTCAATTATTCCATTCAAATGATTCCCTCCTCAAAATTATTATGTCCCCATATTGATCACTTTCCATCTCATTTCCAATAACTTAGTTCATCCTCACGCATAGTGGTTTCAAGTCACAATCAATTCCATTTCTTTTCCCACCACTTTCCACTAAACACCAACATCCAACCCATACTTCACTAATTCCAACCCCACAACCCTGAATCATTATCACCTCCACCCCTGTCTCAACTCCAAAACCAGACAATATGTTCAAAGGTGCAACCAACACTAATTAAAATATTAGCTTCATCATTCATTCAGCACCATCACCAAATTTCATACACGTTTTGTTTTCTCTTTATACTCTTTTTCACCACATTATATAACCATCGAGCATTATCATTATCATCACCACCCTCTCCATCATCATCATTCTCCACCATCTTTTATTCTATTTTGATATATTCTCCATCATCATCACTACCTTCTCGATTGGACACCACCACAATTCTCTCTATATACAATTGGAATCCTCATCATCATCAACCTCACAGCCCAAACGTTATAAACATTGCTCAACTCACCTCTGACTCAACCACCGCCAATTCCAGTACACTGCCTGCAACTCATAGCCAGACCACCGTTACCACCTCCTTTCCTCATCTTCATCTTCATCATCATCACTTCAACCAATCCACTGCAACCATTGTCTACACAATCACCTGCAATCACAGTCCAACCACCACAGTTCATCACCACTCCTGCAGCTACATCACCCAAGAAATCTGTATCATCACCTTCACTGCCATTCTTGCTCACTGCACCCAATCACTGCCCCAGAAACACCACCCCTTTTCACCAAAATCACCCACTGCCCACTTCAGTTTTGACAACCAATCGAAGCCCAGAACTTTACCTAATCTCGAATCCTCTCTAGTCTGATTTCAGCAGATTGTATCGTCGGGTTCTCGCAGCCAAATCGCGATCTTCTTGCATCAAACTCGCACCTAAGCCCTCCAATCTAAACCCTACTCTGATCGCCACCAGTAGCCGCACCCTACGCCGGTGTGCGCCGGAGAATCGCCGGTTGAAGACCGTATTACGCCATCTCTCTATCTCTCGCTTTACTCTCCCTCTGTCTCTTCTCTCGATCTGAAATGAGAGAGAGGAGTAAAGAATTGATATTATATTTTTCATTTTCAGAATTTGCAGCATTGGTCCCCCTCTTTTAATTTGTTTCAAATCAGTCCCTGACATTTTAAAAAGGTTTTATTTCAGTCCTTTCAGCTTTTAAGCCTTTCAATTCAGTCACAAAGCTTTAAAATGATTTACTTCAGCCCTTTAACTTTAAACTCTTTTATTTTAGTATCTGCTGATTTACTTTTAAGCCCAAGTTTCAAAAGTATTCATTTTAGTCCCTCAACTTTCAAAATATTCATTTTAGTCCCTGAACTTTGAAAATATTCATTTTAGTCCCTCAACTTTCAAAACATCAATTTTAGTCTTCAAATTATAATTTATCATTTTGAACTATATATTCGATAGACTAAAGTGACTTATTGGCTAAGACGAAGCGTACGGAGAATTTAAAGAAATTGAAGTCATTCCCGCTCAACTTTGCACTTGTCGGATTTGAGGTAGACTCGCACTTATTAATTGATTTAAATTATGATTTCATATAAATGTCATGTGACTTGTGAAAGTCAATTTTTAAGAAAAGCAAGTATGTTTTTATGAAAGGTAAATATACCTTATGTTTTTATGAAAAGGAAGTATGTTTTTATGAAAAGAAAATATACTTTATGTTTTTACGAAAAGTAAGTATACCCTATGCTTCACGAAAATGTTTTTTTGGATCATTGCTATGAAATCAATCTACCAAGATTGCTATGGGTCCCATATGATAAGTTATGATATGTTAAGGGGACCGGAGTTTTAGTAGCGCTACACATAAGAATTCTTGCCACGAAGTTCGGTAAAATTCTTGTGTCTCCTATGTTTATGAGGATTTGCCACGAAGTTCGGTAAAATTCCTATGTTTCCATATGTTTATGAGGATTTGCCACCTAAGTTCGGTAAAATTCCTGTCTCATATGTTTATGAGAATTTCTATCCTATCTTATGTTATGATGCAAATGATCCCTATGAATTTCAAAAATTATGCTTGGTATACTTACTGCATAAGAATTCTTGCCACCGAAGTTCGGTAAAATTCTTATGTTTATGAGGATTTCGATCTTATCCTATGTTATGATGAAAATGATCATTATGCTTTCAAAAGAAAATTATTCTCGGCATAATTAAAATGTGTTTTATAAGTATATGGTTTTCAAAGAGCTGTTTTCAAAGAGCTGTTTTCAAAGAAATGTTTTCAAAAAGTTATTTTCAAAGAGCTGTTTTCAAAGAGATGTTTTCAAAGAGCTGTTTTCAAAGAACTATTTTCAAAGAGATGTTTTCAAAGAGCCTATTATTTTCAAAATATGTCTCGTGCTGTAATGCACAATATGAGTTTTATCAAGAGCCGTTTTATAAAGAAGCTCTATCAATGCCCATTTTATAAAGAGCCGGGATTTATGTGTTTAATCATCTTATAAATTAATTAATTTGCGATGAGTCTACTGAGTATTTCCCCCATGAAATACTCACCCTACTTTTTAACAGTTTTGTAGATTTCGGAGACGGTGGCGAGCGATGAATGATGGTGGCAATAATCGTTAAACGGTTGAAAGTTTGACGTTAATGATTTCCGTATTTTTCCAAACAATCGAATAATTTAGAGAAGTTCATTTATTTGAGAAATTATGACATTGTCAATTTCTTTACAAAATTAATGGTTCGATTTACTATTTCAAATGGTTTCATAAATGTTTCAATTTTATCGGCCATTACAGTTTATTTAATGTTGCCAAAAATGAATTTCAATTATTTCTTCCGCAAAAATATTATTCGAAAAATTTAGACAGAAAATGACGTAGTGAATCGGGTATACGGAACTCGGGGCGCTACAGTGAGAGTCAATAGAGTTATGTGCAATAACCAAAGTCTTTATAGGGTATAAAACGTGAGTTACAATTTCAATGGTATAGATTGTTCTAAAGTAAATTGGACTTATCTAGTATGATAATACCGAATAATCATCAATAATTACCATACAATTATACAACAATTCTAAAAATTATTATTTTCAAATATTGTCTTGGAACAAAACTTGAGGGTTCTTAATATCTTTGTAATTACTGCAAAGTAGTTTGATCGTTACGTCCTGGGAGTCTTTTAGTTCAAGAGGAAAAAGGTTGCAGCATTTAGCGGCGAACAATTTCAGTTTAAAATATCTTACTATCAGGAGTCTCAATAGATAAGCCTTCTGATGGCGTTGAGGATCGAGCATTGACTTATTTGAAGGCTCGGGATCGTTCAATTTAGAAGAACCGGGAGTTTTCAAAGAAACGGGTATTGAATTCACATATAGACTCCGTTTTGGGCCCAAAATATTTTTTTGAAATTGTCTCGACGATCCGAATTGGACTAGCCGCTTTGCCGCTATAGATTATGGATTTTGGGCTTTTGAAATCATCTAGACAGTTAAAAATTGGAATCTTTGAGTTTTAGTGGCTATTTTTGTCTTTTTCTATATTTTATGTTTAGGGTTAGGGTTTACTATTTAAGTTACTTTGTTTTACGTGTTGGATAGTTGTTTTTGAGATTAAAACTTTGTTTTTCTTCGGAGTTTCTCCAATTCATTCAATTCAATTCGGTATTCCTTTGAATCAACGAGTTGAGTTTGTGTTGTTCTTCATTGATATAAGTTTCTGCTCCATCGGTTGGTATCAGATTCAGGTTTACGTTTCGAGAAGATGCCTCCACGAGGCAAATCAGCCACTCATGATGCTCTAGTAGATGAACATCAACATAAGGGATGAAGCAATGTAGATCCGCCAACAGATCGATTTGTTGGCAGCGGAGATAGCAAATATGAAAACCCATCGGAATGTCCTTCTACAACAAAATAGGGAATTAATGTGGATTCTAACCGGGCAACTTCATGGCTTGCGCTAGGGGGTCGTGGACCACCTCGTGGTGCCATGGCAGGTGGGGCAACAGCCGCGGGTGGCGGTTTTGTGTGTGACAATCATGGTAGACGGGGAGGCAGCCCTCCTCTATCAGACACCTCATCTGATGACGAGATAGCATCTGTGCATAGCCCATTCGTGCATTTGGATGCTGATTGGCATGGACGTCATGGTGATGGCGGTGATAGACATTGGGATGCTATTTTTAAGGTTGATATTCCAGAATTCCATGGCCGTTTGGAAGTAGATGAATTCTTAGATTGGCTTTGTGCGGTGGAAGAGGTATTGGAATTTATAGGTGTTCCTGATGATAGGTGTGCTTCTCTTGTGGGGACTAGATTTCGTGGTAGGGCAGTGCCATGATGGCAACAGTTAAAGGCTACCCGGTCCAGACAGGGGCGCTCAAAAATTTTTTCGTAGCGTAAATTGAAGAAGTGTATGAAGGAGTACTTGCTGCCTTTTAATTACACCCAACTTATGTATAAAAAATTACAGAATCTGAGGCAAGGGACACGCACTATAGATGAGTATTCTGAAGATTTTTATTAGCTAGTGGCTCGGAATGAAATTGTGAAGATAGAAGAATAGCTTGTTCTACGTTTTGTGGGTGGTTTGAAAGTCAGCCTTTAGGATGTGATGAATTTATTTGCACCTGCTTCGGTTTCAGAAGCACATCAGTGCGCTGGAGAAACAAGCTTCGCTCCGTAGTTTTGGTCTTTCTCCCGCAACTTCTCCAAGTAACAGCATGTGCGGAGTTCCTGCAACGAATGTCCAGGCTGGCCCAATTACGCATGGACGTGGAAATCCTATCTCTGGCATAGTTCCTTTAGGGAGCAATCCCAACAACACATAGGGCACAGTCAGGGGATTCAATGCTTTTCTTGTGATGAACGTGGACATAGTGAATCTGTTTCCCCCAAGTTTGGGACGCGAAAGGGGTTGCTTGTGGATGATTTGGGTGATAGTGGGTATGATGGACCTCCTATTTTTGATATGGCAGAATAAGCATTTACCAGAGGAGTAGGTGGATGGGGACATTGGCCCAACGCTGGTTTTAAGGCACGCCTGTCTCCCTCCCCGCTATGATGTCACTCTTATCCAATGCAATAGGCTATTTGAATCAACTTGCACAGTTAATGGTAAAATCTGTCGTTTTATCATTGATGGTGGTGCTTGCGAGAATGTTATTTCGAATGAGGCTGTGACGAAGCTTCAGTTGGCAACTAAATCACACCCTCAACCATATCAAATTTCACGGCTTCAGAAGAGTGTCACCTTTACAGTGGATCGTCGCGTGTCTATCCCATTTTCTATTGGTAGTAAGTATCATGAGACTATTACTTACGATGTTACCCCTATGGATGCATGTCATATCTTGTTAGGGAGACCTTGGCAATTTAATCTGGGCGGCTGTGAATGACGACTGTAAATATACCTACAACTTTGTGTTCGATGGAGTGTGGGTTGTCTTGATGTCATCTCTCCCACAGGTTGTGGCACCCCGCGAAATAGGTCTTCTTAGTTTTTGTTGCTCACACAATTTTAGTAGGAAATGCAGTCTAAAAATAGGGTGTTTTTGTTAATTGGTAAACCAATTTCTGATGGAGTGTTAGTTCCTTCTTAGGTTTAAGCATTATTGGAGGAGTTTGATGACCTTTTCTAGCAGATTTACCTTTGGGTTTGCCCTCGCTTCGTGACATTCATCATCAGATCAATTTGGTTCCAGGGGTTTCTCTTCCTAATCGACCGCATTACGGTATGAGTCCGGCTGAGCACGAGGAGTTATGACGGCAGGTTGAGGAATTGTTGCTCAAAGGGCATGTTTGTGAGAGCTTGAGTCCTTGTGCAGTCCTGGCCCTTCTCATCCCTAAGAAGGATGGTACTTGGCGCATGTGTGTTGATAGTCGATTTCCCATTCCTCGGCATGATGATCTTTTAGAACTTTAAGTGGTGCATCATTTTTCAATCAGTTGGATTTAAAGAGTGGGTATCACTAGATTTAGATACGTCCAGGACATGAGTGGAAGACCTTCTTCAAGACTCGTGAAGGAATGTTTGAGTAGCTGGTTATTTCGTTCATCCCGTCTAACACCCTCAGTACTTTCATGTGAATTATGAACCAGGCACTATGGTCATTGATTGATACTTGTGTTGTGGTTTATTTCGATGACATACTTGTTTATAGCCGCACCGTCCAGTATCATTTGGAACATTTCCGTTCGGTTTTTCTTATTCTTCGGAAGGAAAAAATTTTTACAGCCCCGAGTAAGTTACTATTTCTAGTTGAGCAAGTGTTATTTCACATTTTAGTTCCACCTTGGCCCCTATCACTAATTGTATGAAGCAGAAGATCTTCACATGGTCTGATGACGCCGATAAAGCTTTTCGTGTTATCAAATAGAAGTTGACCTTGACAGCGGTCCTTGTTCTCCCTGATTTTTGTCTTCCTTTTGAGTTACATTGTGATGCATCTAAGGTTGAAATTGGGGCAGTTTTGAGTCAAGAAGGCCGTCCAGTTGCATATTTCAGTGAAAAACTATCGGGGCTCGGAGTGGTTATAGCACTTATGATGTGGAGTTCCGTGCAGTAGTTCAAACAGTTCATTGAAAATTTGAGGTTGTCTAAATTTTATAAATAGACTGTCACGGATGAGTTTGGATAGTAACCAGTTAATAGTAAATCGTTAAGAGTTATTTAGCGCAGTACCAGATGAATCTTCCTGATGCAGATTCGTCTGGATAGTAAAACGTAAACAATCAGAATAAATTGTGCGGAATGATAAATGGACAAGGACACAATAATTTGAGCTTAACGTGGAAAAAACCTAACAAAGAAAACCCACGGTTCGCATCTTGCGAACAAAAACCAATCACTATATAAGGAAATAGTTTATACAGATTAATCTAAACTACAGGATAAATCTACGAATAGACTTTATCAAACATCCAAAAAATAAATCACTCACCGATCCTTCTATGGCATGTAATGTGAGCTAGCGTCCCACCACTTTTCAGTAGTTTTCTTTGACTCTGCAACACTTTTCAGCAACACGAACTCCCGTTCGATCTTGATCCAAACCTCCTGTTTGATCTTCACGCTGAAATTCTTTCCTTCTCTAAGTGATCGAATCCTCCTCCCGGAGTACCAAAGTCACAACACACTTGACGCTTTTAGTATTAGTGCACACACGAAAATTAGCTTCAAGATTTCTAAAGTGGACGTGTATTTTATTAAGCTCCACATGAATTTTATGATTTTACACGTCTTAAGAAAAACATCAGCTTTTTTCTCCTCTTTATAGTGCAATTCGGTTTACTTGACTCCCAAGTTTCCTTATTGTACAAGATCTCTAATACCTGCAAAATACAGTAGAGATAATTAGTAAAAGGTAAGATAATTATCCTTAAATAAATCTTACCATGAATAATGATAATGATAAATCATAAAAGATCTTACCATTTATCAATCAAGTGATAAACCTTGATATTTATCACCATATTTTCGGCCTTATCAAAGTTCTTCATGATCAAGATTTTCGACCAAGATAATCTTACCATATGCAAAGATAAGATCTAAATGTTCTTGACCATATCAAGAAGAAACTTACCATATCTTGGATAATCTTGAGTGTCAAGAATAATCACAATATATATTATCAAGAATCTTACCAAAATCTCAAGATATCAAGATCAAATTTTCGAGATCATGATCCTAACAAATCAATATTATACTCGGCCAATTAGAATATTTTACCAAGACTTAAAATATAATCAAAATACTTATAAGTGATAAAGATAGAATTTCAAGTCAAGTAAAATATTATCACAATATTTCTTGATCATTATCATATAAGATAAGCAACAAACATTATCTTCAAAATATTATCACAATATTTCTTGATCATTATCATAGAAGATAAGCAACAAATATTATCACAATATATAGGAGATAAAGACAATATTACGTGCAAGAAATATTTAAGTGAATTTAATTAAACTTAATAAATTACTAAATAAAAATATTTAGTAATAAACTAAATTTATCAAATTACAAACATGTTGGAAAATAGAAAATTCCAATAATTATAACTTAAAATAAGTTAACAATATCCCCTTTGGCTTTTTTTATTTTTTCAAAACCTAATCATCTTTTCACAAACATAGAAAGAAGTAACATGCAATTATTAAGCTCCCCCTATCAAAATTATCCCCCTCAAGTCATGCATCATAATAAGCTCACTTCAAAAAATTCATGCATGTAACGAGAGAAAAGTAATAAGCACATAAAGGAGAATCAAAATAAACCAAAAGTTACTTCAACATTCAATCAATCAGAAAAGATGAGAAAAAAATACTACTCCCCCTTTTTGGAAGAAATAGGGAAAGCAATCCACGTCTTGTAACCAGCCAATGTAAGCACGAGTAGACAAAAATTAGGCAAAATTCAGTTACAAACAATAAAACCTGTAAATAAAGCTTGAGTTTTAGAAACTCTGAAAACACAAAAAAATGCTCCCCCTTACTGCAATGCATGGAAATTTAATGCAGTAGGATATAAATGTCTCTCCCCAACGACCCCTCAAACATAGAATTCACGAAAACATGCAAAATGATTTTAGTTGCCAATTCTGCCATCCTGTCCAGTCGATTTAGGTTGGCCAGACCCATATATAGGTCTCTAGACATCCAGATATATGGTTTTTGAGAATCAGCATAGACACTAGTCGACCAAGACTTAAAACTGAAAGGTGTAAGCGTACCTTTGGTAGTCTGCATAAGGCTGCTAACAAATGATGAATGATTATACCTGGATCCACCTAGTGTAGTATATTCATCTGCCATTGTACTCAGTTTATTTTTCTTTGTGGTCACTGTGTTATTCTCCTTTTTTTTGTTCTTTCTGTCTGGCCTAGCAGTCTCATCTTCTTCATATTCTACAGCATCCTCCTTGTTTTTAGGCCTCTCTCTCTTATCAGATTCATTCTGCTCTTTTGATTTTTCATTTTCAACTCCAGACTCAGATTCCTCTGTTTCATCTGGTTTTTCTTTTGAAGAACCTCCAAGCAACTAATCTAGCGTGTTTTCAAGTCTTTTGACACAAACCTTGAGATCAGATACCTCTTCCTTTAACCCAACAGTCTCTGCTTCTAGCTGGTCAATTCTAGCAACCTGGCCAGACGAATCCTGTTTAACAGGAGTGTCACCCAAAACCTGTTTCCTGTGAGAGGTCTGCACCTCCAGTGTTTTCCTGCATCTGAACTTGTTTAACACCTTGGGATTGATCACCAGATTATACCCTGATCACGAATCAATTGTGAAATAATCCAAGGATAAACCAACAATTGATTCCTCTGATTTCTCTTCTTCAGCCTCTGACTCTGAATCACTAGATTCATCTGATGTACCTGAGTCCAGGTCAGATGCAACTACGTCTTCTTCCAATCCATTTTTCAAATTTACCTTCTTTCACATCTTTATCATCTTTTGACATCTCCCCCTTTGTTTCAGACTGTTTGCTCGAAATTTCTCTAGCAACAATCGATTCACTTTGAATATCTAATGGAGAAAAGTGACTGGTAGGAAGATTATCAAACATAGGTGTCGAATTTGCACCCATAACTTGTGGCTTGGTGGTAGAGACGCCTTGGCTTGGTTCAGCTATAGGATGAGTTGAATTTTGAACTCATTCTGGAATGAGTAAGAACGGCTGGTGTGGAGGCAGTGAAGGATATTTGAAGAGAGATTTTTGAGGAATTTGAGTACAAGTAAAATTCAAGAGATTTTTAATTCCATTCCTTGTAGAGAAAGATATTTCTTGAGAATCCTAGCTTATGCCAATTTCCTTTCCTTAAAAAATGGGATAAATATAGAAACAGAATATGTTAAAAATTAGGAAACAAATAAATTACCAAGAATTGGGCTCCACAATCAACTGACTTGTTCTGGAAGATTTGTGCATATTAGTCCATGATATACTGCCTTAAAAATAAAGATTTTCAGAATAAAATCTAAAAATTCGTGTATAAGAAAAAATCTAAATGCATCTGTATACCTGAGACACGTCTGAGCACTTGTTGGCATCTGTTGAGGCAGATATATCTAGCAGTAGACAGTCCACCATGAGCATGATTACGTTGATTAATGTGCGTGTGTGATCAGAGCAATCCTTAGTCATCCACATACTATTAAAAATCATATGATTGCCCTGACTTATCGATTTATCACCGTAATGCACAATAAGACCGATCAAAATCTAAAGGGTATGAACTTGGCTTGGATAGGCTTTCCCCTTACTTCTACAATATTTCCACATTTATCTCAATTCATCGTATTTTGAAGCTAAAGGGTATGAACTTGGCTTGGATAGGCAGCCTTCTTTTCCACTAGTCCTACCCTTGGATTATAAGAAAAATGCGTGTAATGCTATAAGCAAGATTTAGATCATAGGTCTACACACAGAATATGAAATCTCATCCAGTAACAATCATATGACTTAGATAGCAGTGACTTATCCTTAGGATTGTCTAGATTTGAGTGCTAGTTAGATTTATCCAGAGACTTGTTGACTGCTATTAGTCAGACGTATCTGTCTCGTTATCAGCCACAAGCACTCAGATATATCTGCAAGCACAAAACATGATCTACTAAATATAAGAATAGGAAAATTTAACCAAAATGCAAAAAGAAAAACAAATCCGGTTATTTATTTATTATTTTTTTTATGAAATACGCATGTTCCTATTTAGAAGGAGGTGATACTCCAATTTGTTTCCTAAGGCTTTTAAATTTGACAGTATCGAGGGCGTTCATAAACAAATTTTCCAGCTGTAGATCAGTCTGTATGTGCTCCAGATTGATAATCTTTTGTTCCACCAATTCTCTGATGAAGTGGTGTCTGATGTCAATATGTTTTGTTCTGGAGTGCTGGACTGGATTCTTTGAAATATTGATGGCACTGATGTTGTCACAATACATAGTGACTTGTTCTGTAGAGATTTCATAGTCCTCCAACATTTGTTTCATCTAAAGAAGTTGTGTGCAGCAACTGCCAGCTGCTATATACTTAGCTTCGGCTGTAGAAAGTAACATTGAATTTTGTTTTCTACTTAGTCATGCCACCAAATTGTTCCCAATGTAGAAACATCCTCCAGATGTACTCTTTCGATCATCCACATTCCCAGCCCAGTCTGCGTCTGAAAAACCTGCAAGATTGGCAGTGGCATCTCTCATAAACCAAATTCCGTAATTCAACGTACGACTTACATATCTGATGATTCTTTTCACAGCAGCAACATGGGATTCCTTAGGTTTGACTTGATATCTTGCACAAACTCCAACACTGAAGGATATATCTGGCCTACTGGCAGTAAGGTACAGAAGACTTCCAATCATGCTTCTGTAAAGGGATGGATCTACATCCTTACCACTATCATCCTTTGAAAGTTTTAGAGTTGTTGCCATGGGAGTTCTCATTGCCTTTGCATCTTCAAGTCCAAATTTTTTCACCAGATTTTTAGCGTACTTCGCTTGAGATATGAATATTCCAGATTCATCCTGCTGTACCTGCAGACCAAGAAAAAATGTTAGCTCACCAACCATACTCATTTCAAATTCTCTTTTCATTGGGATTTAGATGCTTAATGAAAAGAGTTTTATCAGTTCCTCCCCTTTTGTATCCGTTGCTTAGCAAGAATGATGTGAGTCTTCATACCAAGATCTGGGGGCTTGTTTCAACCCATATAACGCCTTTTTAAGTCTAAAGACATAATTCGGGTGAGATGGATCTGTGAATCCTCGGGGCTGCTCCACATAAGCTTCCTCATTGAGTACATCATTTAGGAACGCACTTTTGACATTCATCTGGTATAGTTTGAAATTGATGAAGCAGGACACAACTAGCAACAGCCTGATGGATTCCAGTCTGGCTACAGGAGCAAGTGTAAAGTCTAACCCTTCAATCTGGGTGTAGACTTGAGCAACAAGTCTGGCTTTGTTTCTAACTACATTTCCTTGTTCATCTGACTTGTTTTTGAAGATTCATTTGGTACCAATTATATCATACATTTATGCAAGAAAAGTATCCGTATATGGTTTGAAATAAAAAGCAAAAAAAGAATGACTAGCTAGGTATGTCTTAGAATAGTGATTTTTCTAAGAATTTTGATGACGATGACCTATCATGTTTGTTCGGAAAGAAGTTAGAGAACAAATAAAATGCAATTACAAATTTACAATTGTTTTTTAACTTCATGTTTTTATTTTGAATTGAAAATAAATTCGAATGAATTTAACATCTAACATTATTAATTCTCGTATTTGCTTATATATTAACTTATTTTATCTTTATATTAAAATATATGAGTTAATTTAACGTCTAAAATATATTATATTATGTCGATAGGTAAAAACCGCGGATTAAAACCGAACCAAACCGCAAAAAATGGTTTGGTTTGGTTTGGTTTGTAAAATGAAATTGTTTGGTTTGGTTTGAGAAAATGCCAAACCGCTTGAAATGGTTTGGTTTGAAAATATGTCAAAAACCGCCCAAACCGGACCGCGTTCACCCCTACCAATTACATTTCCTTCTTTTGGATGTGGTACTAGCTCCCAGATGTTGTTTCTTTCAAACTGGTTGAGTTCATCCTGCATCGTATTTCTTTTAGACAGATAAGTGAGAATGTTGTCAAGTGGATGGTCTTTTTGAATTCGAGCAGATGGTCTATTCAACACTTTTGGTTCTGCAACATCAGGTGTATCTGGGTAGTCAGATGCTTCTGGAAAGGCAGATGTATCTGCACAACCAGATTCATCTGTGCCACATTCTTCAGTATTATTCTGACTTTTTGCTAGGTGTGGTTTCTCCCCAGTTTCAGCTTGTTGTTTTGATTGAATCTCCAACTGATCAGCCTCTACTTCTTGTTTGTCAGCCTTTTCATTACTCAATTTTTGAAAAAGATTAGCAAAATTGTCAAAGGCATCAGATTTATCAAGAATAAACATAACCCTGGTATATCTGGAGAAATCTTCACCACATACGTAGATGTATCTCTTACCACCGATACCCATCAGATCCATGTGATTAAGTTCAAGAATATGAGAGGTGTTGAGAGATATACCTGGCCTGTGTTGACTTTTGATTTGCTTACCCTTTTGAAAGTCAGTACAGATTCCATCTGGAATGTTCTTGATATTGGGTAGGCCTCTCACAACTTGCATCTTAGCTGGCTTTGTGAGATCATGGTAGTTCAGATGTCTTGATTGGTTTTGCCATAATTCCTCAGTTTTGGCCCTTACTGAATTGCAAGTTATATGACTTTCAAGTGTGTAGCATTTGTCCTTGGATCTAGTTCCCTTAAACATGACATTTTCCAATGGATTTGAGTTCCTGTCACAACTCAATACCTTGCAATAATATTTAGAAAATTGGACAAACAGGTTATCATCACATAATTGACCTACACTAATCAGATTAGCCTTAAGCCCAACAACATACAAGACATTGGTTAATGTAGGTAGTCCTTTAATATTGATGATACCAGATCCATCTATCTTACCTTTTTTACCATCACCAAAGGTAACAACACCTATCTCACCTTTTTCAAAGTGTGACAATAAAGAGAGATCACCTGTCATGTGTCTAGAACATCCACTATCAAAATACCAGGTGTTAGGAATCAAAGCACTAGAAGATAATTGAACTACATAAGTGTTAGTTCTAATATTCTTTTCTTGCCTAGAAACAAGTCTTCTTTTGTGTGAGTTGATTAATTTCAAGTACTCATGACACCTAAATACATCATGACCAGATTTAGCACAAAAATTACAGAATACCTGGAAGACAGATGTATCCTGCCGACTCAGACGAGGTTTAAATTTTTTGTTGATCTGACGAATAGACTCATCTTGCTTGTACATATTCGGCTAAATTGTCCTCTTGTATAGTTCCTGGCTAGATGTGAGGTTTGTGTTCTAGTAGCATTGAATTGGTGGTGATAGGAGGTAGATGCATCTCTGTAGTTTCTACTTTGCTCCTTGTATTTGTATCCAAATTCTCTTACAAAGTTCATTTTATTGTCATGATTTTTACCTTTACCTTCATATCCAAGACCTGTTTTCAAGCTGATAGGTCTGCCACTGTTCAGGATTTCATCAAGCTGGACAGATCCAAGTGCCAGTTTCTTGATTTTTTCTTGTGCTTTAGCAAGTTCTGAGCTTAACCTGCTTACCTCATTTTGTTCGACATCTGGGAATGTAGATGCTTCTAGATGTCTTTCTCTGTTGTGTTTAGCAAAGGCCTGCAGCAGTTGGATCTTTTCTTCTGCATTTTGAAGTTCCTTTCTCAAGTGTTCAGTGTCTGGTCCAGATTCATCTGAGTTTGTTCCTGCATAAGAAGAGTTTCCAGAATCAGTTCCAGATGACTGTAAAGCAGTAAAGGTAGTTAAATGTTTTTCAGAATTGCAGCTGTTTGAATCTGAGTCAGATTCATCTGTGTTTCCATCACCGTGTATCATTCATGACCATCCTTCCTTTGGTCTTCTTTTGAGTATTAGGACAATCTGCTGCAATGTGTCCATATCCTATACATTCTCTACATTGAGTTCGACTCCTAGGCTTTCCTTCAGACGCGTTAGCATTATTTTTTGGATAAAAATTACTTTTCCTCCATTGTTTTTGTGGTTTTTGATTCTGGCCTTGAATATTTGTGGATCTTTCTTTTTGTTTGCCCTTGAGGAACCTTTTGAATTGTCTGGTGAGAAGTACGAAATATTCATCTTCGTCTGTCTCGCCAGAGTCGTCTAGATTTGCATTGTTTGTCTTGAAAGCAATCCCTGGTGATTTGTCTTTCTTTCTTTCTTCGGGCCAGATTTAACTCATAGGTCATCAATGACCCTACAAGTTCCTCAACTCGCATGGTTGAAAGATCCTTGCTTTCTTCAATTGCTGTCACTTTTGCATGGAACCTGTCTGGTAGAGATCTAAGGATTTTTTGTACAATCTGCTCATTTGAATAGGTTTTCCCAAGAGCTTCAGCTGGGTTGGTTAGATCACTCAATCTGGCGTATAAGCTTTTGAAGTCTTCTTTCTCATCCATAGATAGTTGTTCAAACTCTAGAGTAATCATCTACAGCTTGGAGGTTTTGAAAGAATTGGTTCCTTCGTTTGTTATCCTCAAAACATCCCATGCTTCCTTGGCCGTCCTTAAGGAGGAGATGATTCTGAATTGACCTGGATCAACCAAAGAAACAATAGCGTTAAGTGCCTTAGAATTCCAATTTGCATAAGCTAATTCATCTACAGTATAAGCACTTCTAGCTATAGCTGTAACAACACATCCAGTAGTGACAGTGGGTGCTGTGTAACCTTCAAGAATAGAAGTCCAACAACGTTCATCAATAGATTGAATAAAAATTTCCAAACGGATTTTCCAATATGCATAGTTACTACCAGTTAACAGAGGTGGCCTAAGAGATGCAGAGTTTTCCATTTAGACAACCGGATCTCATTTTCTGGAAGTGAACCCGCTCTGATACCAATTGAAAATTTGAGGTTGTCTAAATTTTATAAACAGACTGTCACAGATGAGTTTGGACAGTAACCAGTTAATAGTAAATCGTTAAGAATTATTTAGCGCAGTACCAGATGAATCTTGCTGATGCAGATTCGTCTGGGTAGTAAAACGTAAACAATCAGAATAAGTTGTGCGGAATAGTAAATGGACAAGAACGCAATAATTTGAGCTTAACGTGAGAAAAATCCTAACAGGGAAAACCCACGGTTCGTATCCTGCGAACAAAAACCAATCACTATATAAGGAAAGAGTTTATACTGATCAATCTAAACTACAGGATAAATCTACGCATAGACTTTATCAAACATCCAAGAAATAGATCACTCTCTGATCCTTCTATGGCATGTAATGTGAGCTGGCGTCCTACCACTCTTCAGTAGTTTACTTTGACTCTGCAACACTTTTCAGCAACACAAACTCCTGTTCGATCTTGATCCAAACCTCCTGTTTGATCTTCACGCTGAAATTCTTTCCTTCTCTAAGTGATCGAATCCTCCTCCCGGAGTACCAAAGTCACAACACACGAAAATTAGCTTCAAGATTTCTAAAGTGGACGTGTATTTTATTAAGCTCCACACGGATTTTATGATTCTACATCTTAAGAAAAACATCCTGTTTTTCTCCTCTTTATAGTGCAATTCGGTTTACTTGACTCCCAATTTTCCTTATTGCACAAGATCTCTAATACCTGCAAAATACAGTAGAGATAATTAGTAAAAGGTAAGATAATTATCCTTAAATAAATCTTATCATGAATAATGATAATGATAAATCATAAAAGATCTTACCATTTATCAATCAAGTGATAAACCTTGATATTTATCACCATATTTTCGGCCTTATCAAAGTTCTTCATGATCAAGATTTTCGACCAAGATAATCTTACCATATGCAAAGATAAGATTTAAATATTCTTGATCATATCAAGAAGACACTTATCATATCTTAGATAATCTTGAGTGTCAAGAATAATCACAATATATATTATTAAGAATCTTACCAAAATCTCAAGATATCAAGATCAAATTTTCGAGATCATGATCCTAACAAATCAATATTATACTCGGCCAATTAGAATATTTTACCAAGACTTAAAATATAATCAAAATACTTATAAGTGATAAAGATAGAATTTCAAGTCAAGTAAAATATTATCACAATATTTCTTGATCATTATCATATAAGATAAGCAACAAACATTATATTCAAAATATTATCACAATATTTCTTGATCATTATCATAGAAGATAAACAACAAATATTATCACAATATATAGGAGATAAAGACAATATTACGTCCAAAAAATATTTAAGTAATTTAATTAAACTTAATAAATTACTAAATAAAAATATTTTGTAATAAACTAAATTTATCAAATTACAAACATGTAGAAAAATAGAAAATGCCAATAAATATAACTTAAAATAAGTTAACATTCATCATTGGCGCCATTACATGTTCCAACGGGACTTTGTTTTGTTTATAGACCATGAGGCTTTGAAGCATTTAGCCAGCCAGGGTAATGTTTTTGCATGTCATGCCTCTTGGACAGCCTATTTTCAGCAATTTACCTTTGTTATTAAGCATAAATCTGGTGCTTCTAACAAAGTCGCTGATGCTTTGAGCCGTCGTCACTTGTTGCTGGCTGATTTGAGGGTGACAGTTCCAGGTTTTGATACCTTTCGTTATATCTATTCCTCCATTTGGCAAACATGTTTTCAAAAATATTTTTTCCTACACAATTCCTCAAATCACTTTTTAACCACACATTTTCTCTCCATTTTTCAAACCACACATTTTACCAAGAAAACATAAAAAAACATGTTTTTAAACAAAAAAAATTTAACAAACAAAGGCTACGCTTCTGATCCTTTCTTTGGCCGTGTTTGGACCGACCTTCAATCTGTGTAGTCTTCGGATTTTATCCTTTCAGATGGTTTTATATTTCGGGGTTTGCAGCTTTGTATTTCGGATTACAGTTTGCGTGCGAAGATTATTGGTGAACTTCATGGTGCGGGGCATGTGGGGTGTGATAGAATGGTGGAACTTGTTGCTCGTTCCTTTTTTATGGCCTTCCTTGAGGCGTGATGTTTCGTTGAATGTAGAGCGTTGTCGCACTTTCCATGTGGCCAAGGGCACTGTGACTAATGCAGGTTTGCATCACCCTCTTCCTGTGCCGAGTCAACCTTGGACAGACATTAGTATGGACTTTGTGCTCGGCTTGCCTCGTACTCAACGAGGGTTCAATTCTATATTTGTGGTGGTTGACTGTTTCTCCAAAATGGTAAGTTTCATTCCGTGCAAGCGTACTGCTGATGCGGTCCATGTGGCTCAGCTTTTCTTTCATGAGATTTATCACCTTCGTGGGTTTCCATCCTCTATTCTGTCAGATCGTGACACCTGTTTCCTTAACCACTTCTGGCGCAGTTTATGGCGTATGGTCGACACATCCTTAAATCGGTGTTTGGTTGAGGTGTTTGGTTGGTGGCAATGTTAAATCTTGGGATCAGCAACCTAGTTAGGTGGAGTTTGCTCATAATGTGGATGCCAATCGTAGCACGGGATATTGCCCCTTTCAGGTTGTGTATTCTACGGTTCCTCGCGGTCCCTTGGATTTGTTGTCTTTCCCTTCTGCTACACGCATTCATGGGCGCACCATTGACTTCATGGAAGGGCTGTAGTGTGTTCATTCGGAAGCTCATTACAACCTCGTCGCTGCCACAACTAAGTATAAGAGGGCAGCCAATGCGCACCGACGACATGTTGAGTTTGAGGTTGGTGATTTTGTTTGGGCACTCCTCACTAAAGATCGTTTCCCAGCACATGAGTACAACAAGTTGTCATCCCGTAAGATTGGTCCAGTGGGGATTCTAGAGAAAATTTGTCACAACCCACTTTTAATATAGCAAGTCAACTATTTATTTAGTCAAGTCAACATTTATTTGACCAATTTTGTTTAAGTTGGGACTAATTTAAATGAGTAGAACTTTTGGGGATCATTTAAATTTTATTATAGGTTGAGGACTTAACTTATTATCATTTATAGTTGGGGATTTTATTGGTAATATAAGGGAGGACCAAACATGCATTTTCCATTTAGACATTTCTTTTAACATGGTTTTGGACACACACACACAAAGGGTAATTTGGGTGCTTTGGAACCAATGGAAGGTGTTCCATAATGAAATTCTTACTTCATGGCACCGAAACTGCAGTATTGGAATTGGAAGAAAATGACACAATTCCCATATTCACTCCACCAGTGGAATCAAACAAATTGGAGGCTACCCTGGGGGTTTTGGGTGTTTTGAATCCATTGCAATCATCCCTGAAGGATGGAAAGAAACGGAAACACTAGAAGTTGGAATTCCTAAAATCGAACCTAGGGTTTCACCATAAACCCTAGGCGCTGCTTCAATAAGAAGTGGATGTTGGGGCTGATTTGTGGATGGAATTGGGAGTGGATTGGATTGTTGTGTAGAGGTTGTGAAGCAGGCTACATGGGTGGTGTTTTCCAGCGGATGAGGTGGCGGGTGTCCTACGGTTTGTGAGGTGGCGACGACAAGATTTTTTGGTGAATGAATTGATCAGGATTGTGTGTCCAATAATATTCATGTTTAGTTGGTGACATTGTGGTTACATTCTAGGGTTGCATAAATAGTGGATTAAATTCAAGATTAAGTTATTGGAGCCTATGTTAACTTATTTCATGCTTAAATGCTTAATTTGGTGAAGTTTATTTGGAGATTAAATTACTCATACAACTAAGTTGAAGATTTAGTCAATTACTAGTTTCTTCGGAAAAGGGTTTTAGTGTCAATAAGCATTCTTTTGATGTATTGGTTAAATGAAGGATATATTAGTTATAATGAAGTTATAATTCACATAAGAGAAAGTTGGTTATTTGTAAACTTGAAGTACAGGAGATTTGTAAATTTTGTGTAAGATGTTATTTCATTTTGGAAATTTGTTAAATATATGCATTTATTGGAGTTGATCCAAGGTTTTAATTTAAATTTCAGGAGGCGACACGGAGATTGGTCAGGCTTATAAGCCAAATTAGGTTTCTGTCACAATCTCTATGAGTGGAAAAACTTATTTTTACTTAAAGTTAAATTTCAATATCTAATAGCATAAATTTTCTAGATGTTTCATGATTTCAATGAAGTAGACAAGTCACAAAAATTATTACTTTTCGCAAATACCAGTCTAGAAGAATGATTTTAGATTTTTCTTCTTTTAAAACTTCAAGTTAACCAAATAACAAATTTAGTACATTATTCTATAAAAGAATTCGGCACATGTAAATTATTATGATTGAAAAATCATCAAAAAGTACTCAGATGATATTACCCACTCTGCATTGATGTGAATTCATTTCCACAGTGCATGACCAGATTATCAGAGGTCTCTGAGACCCACTCTTGCGCACATATAGGCTTTGGACCATCTACTAGGGTGCTTTAGCCTTTGGGACAATCTATGCGCATATGACACAGTTTATCAGATTATCAGCTTATCAGATATGAATGACTTTGCCTTGTACATCGAGAGTACTCTGTACTTGAGTAAGCTGTTCATTGGGTACACTTTGATGTGATTCTTTTTCAGTGCATTATAATACATTTATTAATAGAACAATATTTCAGCTTCTTAGTACAGTTCAATGATTTTTTTAGTATTATCAGACAGTTACCACTATTTTTGCCATGATTTTAGTATTTATAAATTCTCATTTCAGCTAGATGTACTTTTCAGAATAAGTTAAACATTTTATTATGTCAATCAAAAGTTATGGTTACAATACAAAAAGTAATTTTATAAAGAAATATAAATGAGAAAAGTATGACTAGTTTTCAAACTCTCCACTCACTGAGTTAAAATCTCTTATGTTTCAAGTCTTCATCATATGTAGTATCTTATTTTGGGATTCATGTATATATATTAAACTCGGTCCACTCTCGAGTTGTTTTGTCAAGTACCTAGTTGATTAGACTGCTATTTTGATGTATTAATTTCAAGAGGAATTGATGATATGTAGTAGAAAGTAGATGGGCAGGCATAAGCTCTTTTGATTTTTGATATGATGATGTGAATGGATATGGATTTACCGTGTTATACATATGGTTGTTTGAGAATTTGTTGATTTTGTTACAGGGAGGTTATACCCAATATTTAAAGGAAATTCTGTCAATTTTTTTAAAAAAAAAATCATGGGGTCTTAAGAGAAGTCTTATAGTAATTGAAAAGTCTCAGTAGCCTTGGTGGTCGGTCCAGTATCTAGCTGGAATTCATCATCGGTGCACACCACGTCTCGAGTCCATTAGGGTGATTTGAGACGAGGTCATGTCAAGTGGTATCAGAGCATCGTTATAGAGTCTGTTGGGTCGCATTTTATATGTATTAATCTTTTTCTGTCAACCAATGTAGAGAGTCATGGTTCGTGGTGGTTGGACTCGCAGGCAACAACATCAAGTTCCTCAAACTCAGAATGCTCTTGATGGAGGACATGTAAGGGAGGCAGGAGGGGCTGCAGAATCAGTTCACCAAACTTAGACGCATCCCGAAGTACATCATAAGGTGTAGCCTCATCACAAATGTTGGAACAGCCTGACCCTGTTACTGACAGGATAGTTGCTGCTATTGCTTCCCTCCTACCTCACACAGAAAAGGACAATCTCATTGAGAAAGCTATGAAACTTGGAGCAAAAACTTTTATACATCCAACCCAGTTGATGCTAAGCTTTGGATGAAATCTTTGGAGAATATATTTGATGTAATGGAGGTTCCTGAAGGCAAGAAGTTACGTCTTACTGCTTTTCTGTTGAGGGGAGGAGCCGCAGATTGGTGGGCGTCATATCGATGTTGGTATCCAGACCCTAATGTTATTACTTGGGCCATATTCACAGATGCTTTCAATGAGACCTACTACCCTCCATTTTATCGCGATGTAAAACGTGATGAATTTTTGTGATTAGTTCAAGGGTCTATGTCTGTTGTTGAGTACCATCTGAGGATTGTAGAGTTGTCCAAGTATGCCAGTAACTTAATTGTTGATGAAAGAGAAAAATGCAGACGATTTGAACAAGGGTTACGAGCAAATATTATGCCTTACATGACGGTTCATGGGAATCAAGACTTTGGGCTATTGGTAGAAGCGACTTTAAGGGTCGAGACAACTATTACAGAGGGACGGAACCGGAGGGCACAGACGAGTTTTGGAGGTAGTAGCTAGAAAGGGGTTTCAGGGTCTAAAAAGAATAGAAAAAGGATTTGGCCATGTGCTACAAATTCTACAAATTTTAAATCTAAGTCTTAGAGATCGGGATCCAGTAAGTTGTCGGCCGGAGTCAAAATTCTATACAGCAGACTGGAGGGAGTCATATACATCCACAGGGATCGAGGCCTAGTCAGAGTTCTGATTATCGTAGCTTTCCATAGTGTCAGTCTTCTGCGAAGTTTTATCTAGGAGAGTGCCTTAAGGGAGTTGGAGTCTGTTATCAGTGTGGTCAAACAGGACACATGAGGAAGGATTGCCCAATCAAATCCCAATAGGGTAGCAGATCACATATATTATTCACTCAGACGGGTGTTAGCAATGCAGGTCAGAGTCAGAGGGACATCTCAGTAGGGTCGATTGACGGTGCTCAGTCTAATGTTGCTGGAGGTAGTACTACTAGATTGGGAACTCAGAAGGGGCGTAACAGAACTTAGGAATGTGTTTGCTATGACCTAGAAGGAGGCAGAGGAGTCACCAAATGTGGTTATTGGTATGTTATCTAGTTTTGGTAAAGATGCTCGCACATTAATTGATTCAGGTGCCACACATTCTTTTATTTCTTATGCACTTGCTAGTCATACTGAGAAGAAGTCAGAGCCTTTAGATAATGAATTAGTTGTAACAACACCTATAAATGTATCACTTCTAGCTAGTGATGTGTATAGAGATTGTATGATAAGGGTGCATAACCATCATTTGAGGGCAGAGTTAATTCCTCTTGATATATATGATTTCGATGTTATTTTTTGGACGGATTTTCTCTAAGAACATCGTGCTACAGTCGACTGTTTTCGCAAGGAAGTTGTGTTCAGAAAGCCAGAATAACTTGAATTTGTTCTTGTTGGAGAACGCAGAATCTTACCATCATGTGTTATATCCACTTTGGATGCACGTAAATTGCTCAAAAAGGGTTTTCATGCATATTTAGCCAATATGATTGACACTCGACTCACTATTCCGAAACTTGAGGATATCCCTGTCGTACGAGATTTTCCAGATGTATTCCTAGAGGATCTTCCGGAACTACCGCCAGATAGAGAGGTTGAGTTCTCTATTGATTTAATTCCAGGGATGACACCTATTTCACAAGCACCGTACAGAATGGCTCCAAAGGAGTTAAAAGACCAGAAGGAGTTAAAAGAACTGAAGGTACAATTGGACGAAATAGTTTATAACGGTTTCATTAGACCCAGTGTTTCCCCATGGGAGCACCAGTCTTATTTGTGAGGAAGAAAGATGGTACGATGAGACTATGTATTGACTACAGACAGTTGAATAAAGTTACAATATGTAACAAGTACCCGTTACCTGGCATTGATGATTTGTTTGACCAACTTCGAGTGCTGCAATATTTCCTAAACTTTATTTGCAATTAGGGTATCATCAGCTAAAGATCAAAGATGTTGATGTACGAAAGACAGCTTTTAGAACTCAATACGGACATTATAAGTTTTTGGTGATGCCATTTGGGCTTACTAATGCCCCAGCTGCATTTATGGATTTGATGAATAGAGTTTGCATCCTTGTCTAGACAAATATGTGATTGTTTTCATTGATGATATTTTGGTTTATTCTCCTAGCAAGGATGAACATTCAGAGCATTTGAAAATTATATTGCAGACCATGCGGGATATGCAATTGTATACGAAATTCAGCAAATGGGAGTTTTGGCTTGATAAAGTTGTATTTCTAGGTCATGTGATATCAGCAGAAGGTATTTATGTAGATCTGATCAAGACAGGAGATGTGATGAAATGGGAACGCCCTTCTAATGTGACAGAAGTACGAAGTTTTCTTGGGTTAACTGATTAATATCGTCGATTTGTGGAAGGATTTTTCAAAATTGCTCTTCCCTTAACTAGCTTTTCTCAAAAGGATTCAAGATTTTTGTGGACTCAGGAATGTGAGAAGAGATTCCAAGAGTTGAAAAGTAGATTGGTTTTCACTCCTATACTTACTCTTCCTTCTCCAGTTGAAGAGTTTGTAGTTTACAGTGATGCATCATGCCAGGTTTTTAGATGTGTTTTAATGCAGAATGGAGGGGGTTATAGCTTATGCTTCTAGACAATTGAAAAAGCATGAACTAAACTACCCAACTCATGATTTGGAATTAGCAGCAGTGGTTTTGACACTAAAAATTTGGAGCCATTATTTGTATGGTGAAAAATGTTAGATATTCACGGACCACAAGAGCTTGAAGTATATCTTTGATAAAAAATAATTGAATTTGAGACAGAGGCGGTGGTTAGAACTTATAAAAGATTATGATTGCAAAATTGATTATCATCCAGGGAAAGCTAATGTAGTTGCTGATGCTTTGAGTAGGAAGGTCAGTAGCTATTCCACCAAATCTAGTGTGATGTGTGATGCTCTAATGGGTGAGGCCTATTCTGATAAACAAAGTTAGAGATGCTCAATTTCAGGATTTGGCATTGAAAACTTTGGAAGCAAAAGTTACTGTTGGATTGTGAAAAGACTATGAAATCAGAGATGGTACATTATTTATGGGAAATAGGCTAGTGTTCCTGATATTCCAGAGTTGAAGAAAGAGATCTTGGAAGAAGCACAAAGTTCAGGTTATGTTATGCATCCAGGTAGCACTAAAATGTATCATACCCTGAAGGAGCATTATTGGTGGCATGGTATGAAGAGAGAAATTGCTAAGTTTATAACTACATGTCTTGTCTGCCAACAGGTGAAGCCCGATCGCCAGAAAACAACTGGACTTCTTCCAGTCACTGCCTATTCCTGAGTGGAATGGGAGCATATTACTATGCATTTTTTATTTGGTCTTCCTCGCACTCAAAATGGACATTACAATGTTTGGGTGATTGTGGATCGTTTGACCAAAACTACAAGATTCATGCCGATCAAACCTACTTTTTTCTGAGTAAACTAGCAAAGTTATATGTGGATGAGATAGTCAGTTTGTATGGGACTCCAATGTCTATTGTATTAGATAGAGATCCTCGATTTACTTCTAAGTTTTGACCTAGTTTACAAGATGCTTTGGGTACTAGACTACAGTCCTATACAACTTTCCATCCACAAATAGATAGTCAATCAGGGAGGACCATACAGACCTTAGAAGATATGCTAAGAGCTTATGTTCTAGTGTTCAAAGGAAGTTGGGATTCTCATTTGCGTTTGATGGAGTTTGCTTATAATAACAGCTATCATTCGAGTATAGAGATGGCTCCTTTTGAAGTACTGTATGGAAGGAAATGTAGAACGCCAGTTTGTGGGGTGAAGTAGGCGAGAGGAGATTAGAAGGACCAGAATTTGTTCAGATAGCCACAAAAAGGCGAATGTAATTAAAGAGAAGTTAAAAGCAACTCAAGATAGACAAAAAAGTTATGTAGATAGACACAAGAAAGATCTTGAATTTGCAGTTGGAGATAGAGTTTTCCTAAAATTTTCGCCATGGAAAGGTGTGTCGAGGTTTGGAAAGTGAGGAAAACTAAGTCCACGATACATTGGACGATACAAGATATTTAAACGGATTGGTCCAGTTGCTTATCAATTAGCCTTGCCAGCAGAACTGTCTAGAATTCATGATGTGTTTCATGTGTCCATTCTTCGTAAGTACATTCCAGATTCATCTCATATTCTTGAGTCACAGCCGGTGGAACGTAAGGAGAATTTAACTTACGAAAAGGAGCCAGAGGGGATACTTGAATGAAAAGAACAAATTCAACACGACAAGATTACCCATTAGTTAAAGTTCGTTGGAAGAATCATCCAGTAGATGAAGCTACGTGGGAAAACGAAGATCAAATCCGAGCTAAGTATCTTGACCTTCTTAGATTGTAGTCAACTGAATTTCGTGGATGAAACTCTTTAAGGAGGTAAGATTGTCACGACCCACATCTAATAAGGCAAGTCAACTATTTATTTACCCAAGTCAACATTTATTTGACCAATTTTGTTCAAGTTGGGACTAATTTAAATGAGTAGAATTTTTGGGGATTGTTTAAATTTTATTATAAGTTGAGGACTTAACTTATTATCATTTATAGTTGGGGATTTTATTGGTAATTTAAGGGTTTCATTTAGACATTTCTTAACAGGATTTTGGACACACACACACACACAAAAACACATTACACAAACAGAGGCTGAGAGTGAGAGGTCACGTAGAGAAGAGAAAAATCGACGGGAAGGAGAAAGAAAAAAAAAGAGAAAGAAAAGAAAAAAAAGAGGGGGGGGGGGGGAGGGGGGAGAGATTTTACTCAACCTTGAAGACTTCATTTTCTTCTTCAAGAGGTAAGCAAAGACCCATTTATATTGAGATGTGATTTTAATTTTAGGGTTTTGCTTATTGAATTAAATGTTAGATGTTTGGATGAATTTATAGTTGAGATGAAGATATTGAGCTAAATATTCAAGTTTAGTTGATGACATTGCGATTACATTCTAGGGTTTGTATAAATAGTGAATTAAATTCAAGACTTGGGCAAGATTAAGTTATTGGAGCCTATGTTAACTTATTTCATGCTTAAATGCTTAATTTGGTGAAGTTTATTTGGAGATTAAATTACCCATACAATTAAGTTGAAGGTTTAGTCCATTACTAGTTTCTTTGGAAAGCTTTTTTGGTGTTAATAAGCATTCCTTTGAGGTATTGGTTAAATGAAGGATATATTAGTTATAATGAAGTTGTATTTCACATAAGAGAAAGTTGGTTATTTGTAAAGATGGAGAGTAGGAGATTTGTACATATCGTGTAAGATGTTAATTCATTATGGGCATTTGTTAAATATTTACATTTATTGGAGTCGATCCAAGGTTTTAATTTAAATCTCAGGAGGCGACACGGAGATTGACCAGGTTTATCAGCCGAATTAGGTTTCTGTCACAATCTCTGTGAGTGGAGAAACTTATTTTTCCTTAAAGTTAAATTTCAATATCTAATAGCATAAATTTCTAGATGTTTCATGATTTCAATTAAGTAGACAAGTTACACAAATTACTACTTTTCGCAAATACAACTCTAAAAGCATGATTTCAGATTTTTCTTCTTTTAAAACTTCAAGTTAACCAAATTATAAATTTAGTACATTATTCTATAAAAGAATTCAATTCATGTAAATTATTAAGGTTGAAAAATCATCAGAAAGTACCCAAGTGATATTACCCGCTCTGCACTGATCCACAGTGTATGACAAGATTATCAGGTCTCTGGGATCCACTCTTGTGCACATATAGGCTCTGGGCCGCATACTAGGGTGCTTTAACCTTTGCGATAGTCTATGCGCATATGACACAGTTTATCAGATTATCAGCTTATCAAATCTGAATGGCTTTGCCTTATACATCGAGAGTACTCTGTACTTGAGTAAATGATAAGTGTATTTTATACACTTATTTGTATGTCTAAATTAGGATTAATTATTGTCGTTTGGGAATATTTGCTATTTAATTTATGTTTATTTGTTTACTTTTCAGAAAATATCCCAAAAGATGAAGAATGATGAAATCAATGGAAAAAGGACACAATTGGATGTTAATTGGAGCTAAATTGGACAAGTGAGGAGTTTGTGACAACAACCGGGAAACATGCTTGGTGCCAAAGTGACTAAATCAGAGGTTGGAGGACCTAATTGAATGAATTAAGAGCTTGAATGGTCAAACCGAGAAGAAGATAAAGTTTGTGGACTAAATTGCAACAATTGAAAGTTGAGGACTGAAGGTGCAATTAAAAGTCAGGGACTAAATTGTACAGCCGAGAAAAGAGGAAGTCGCGATCGCTGGTTGCATACCAAGCGATCGCGATAAGGTGTTAAATCATAACCCGGGGCTAAAACAGCATTACCACGCGATCGCCAGAGGTTATACCACGCGATCGCGCGGTTGTCCGACTGGGCCGCAGATCAGATTTTTCTCGCGATTTTTAACAGGCTTTGGGCTTTTTGACCTAGGGTTTCTCCAAAAAGATATATATACAACATAAGAGGCACGAAATCTAGACCTTTGCCTCTCCAAAGAACGAGCCACAACTGAGAATTTAACATCAAATCCTTGGAGATTCCAACATCGCAAAGGGGCGTGAATTGAAAACAATTGAAGAATTGATAATTGGTGCAATCTTTCCATTCTTTATATTGTTTTTCAATGAACGTTTATTTTTACTGTTATTGTTCTTTATTCATGATGTGTAACTAATTGCCATGTTGGGATGAACGATGTAGCCTAATCATATTATTTTAATTCCAAATTTCGTGTTTTAGTAATTCATTGCATGTATTGATTTATTATTGTTCTTAATGTTTGAATTGCTTGATCACCAGTTCATGATATATTGAATTATTTCCATAATCCGAGAGGTGAGTTAATAATTTAGAACGTGGTAATAAATCCGATAATTGAACGAGAGATAGAGATATACTCTTGTTATTATTGCGGTCGTGTGAGAATTCTTGTATTTATTGCATCTAGATAAGGAATATTCAGACCCGCTGTAGAGATACAAGGTTGACTTATGTAGGTAGAATTGATTTAAACTCGAGAGAGGAATTTCAATATAAATTAGTGAATTCGATCGAGTACATAATTAGGAAATAAAACATGGAATTGGAGTTAATTTAATTGGTTAGGTGAAATCGTAAATCCCAACTATTTTACAATTGTATTTAAAAACAAAACAATTCTCCAATTTTAATTTCTTTAGTTTAATTCTTTAGTCTTAATTTAAAACATCAAATTATTTCGTCCGTTCAAATAAAGTGTAGAACTAACATATTTCGATAATTAATTGCAGTCCTCGTGGGACGATAATCCGGACTCTTAGGTCCACTTTATTACTTCTCACGACCCGTACACTTGCGGGGATATCTCGCATCGCGAGATATCAGGTGAACAGTAAAGCTGTTCATTGGGTACACTTTGATGTGATTCTTTTTCAGTGCATTATAATACATTTATTAATGGAACAATATTTCAGTTTCTTAGTACTGTTCAACGAATTCTTTTAGTATTATCAGACAGTTACCACTATTTATGCCATGGTTTTAGTATTTATAAATTCTCATTTCAACTAGATGTACTTTTCAGAATAAGTTAAACATTTTCTTATGTCAATCAAAAGTTATGGTTACAATACAAAAAGTAATTTTATAAAGAAATATAAATGAGAAAAGCATGACTAGTTTTCAAACCCTTCACTCTCTGAGTTAAAATCTCATATTTTCGTCACATTTTTCCCTACCAAGATACTTTTGAGTTTTGAGAGGACGTTGGAATGTCTGCCAAAGAGCCACAATGTCATTTAATTGTATGTTTCAAGTCTTCATCATATGTAGTATCTTCTTTTGGGATTCATGTATATATATTAAACTCGGTCCACTATCGAGTTTGTTGTTTTGTTAAGTACCTAGTTAATTAGACGGCTATTTTGATGTATTAATTGCAAGAGAAATGGATGATATGTAGTAGAAACTAGATGGGCAGACATAAGCTCTTTTGATTTTTGATATGATGATGTGAAGGGATATGGGTTTCCCGTATTATACATGTGGTTGTTTGATAATTTGTTACAGGGAGGTTATATCCAATATTTAAAGGAAACTCTATCAAAGTTTTTTTTTTTAAGTTCTTGTGGTCTTAAGAGAAGTCTTATAGTAATTGAAAATTCTTAGTAGCCTTGATGGTGAGTCTAGTATCTAGCTGGTATTCATAATCAGGGCACGCCACTTCTCGGGTCTATTAGGGTGATTTGAGACGGCGTCGTGTCAAAATTAATCCAAATGCCTATCGTTAGAAGTTACCAACTCACATTCGTACATCTAATGTCTTCTATGTGAAATACCTTGTTCCTTTTTCTCGTGATAGTTCTTTTGATGTTGAGGAGGCTACCTATTCGAGGTTGAATCTTCTCAAACATGGAGAGGATGATGGCATTGATGATCGAGCATTAACTTATTTGGAGGCTCGAGATCGTTCGATTTCAAAGAAACAAGCATAGAATTTGCATACGGACTCTGTTTTTGGCCTATAATATGTTTTCGGAATCGTCTCAAAGAGCCGGATTGGACTATTAGCTTTGCCGCTACAAATTATGAATTTTGGGATTTTGAAATCATCTAGACAGTTAAAAGCAGTTATCTTTGAATTTTTGTGGCTATTTTCGTCTTTTTCTATATTTTATGTTTAGGATTAGGGTTTACTATTTAAGTTACTTTGTTTTATGTGTTGGATAGTTGTTTTTGAGATTAAAACTTTGTTCTTCTTTGAAGTTTCTCCAATTTATTCAATTCAATTCGGTATTCCTTTGAATCAACGAGTTGAGTTTGTGTTATTCTTCATTGATATACGTTTCTGCCTGCGTCACCTTCTTATCATCAACTAATTTTTATCCTACAATTCTTTGTCCAACCACATAGAAAATTAAGCCATGAATTTTCTTTTAAGTAAATACGAAAAGAAAGAGTTGTAAGATAAAATGCAGATCAAGTTGGTCAGAAATTTGCATTTTTGAGAGACATGAACTTGGCTGCAAGTTCATCATAGTCTGGAAGCTTTGGGTGGACATGGCGATAACAAGACGATCCATTAATTTGTTGAAGTGGGAAAGAATGAGATCTTAATACGTCAACTTTATCCCTTTCCAAGGGCATACTCATTGCCCTTAAATTGGCTTGCTCATCCCTTTCTTCGTTTTCAGTTTCACTACTTCTCAGTTCTTTCTCTCTGTACTTGATGCTCTTGAGTTTGACAGAGAAATTGTGCTTCTCATTAATTTCTTGACTTCCATTCTTGTCCTCGACTGAAATCTTCTTCTGATGCTTTCTCCGATTGAGAGATTTCGTCTTGTAATATTCAACATCATTCACATCTCTGTTCTCGGTTGAAAATGATCGTCTCAATCTTTTTCCACCTGCCTTCCTAGCCTTTCTCGACTTAGCTGATACCTTGTCATTACGAGGAATGATTTTTTCCTTGACGTCATTCTCGTTCGCATAATCTATTTTGGACTTGGAGGCGGCAATGACAGATGATTTGAACATGAATAATCTTTGATCTTGGCAATTTCTGTCTTCGTTAAATGTCGACACGAATTCCTCAATGTCGTCAAGATATGTCATTTCTTCTGGTATTTGAACTGTAAATTTAACCATATCATTATTCTGTAAAGACTTCACTAGTTTCTCTTCGATAATGGGGACTGCTTTAAATTTGTAAGAATCACACGAAATTGTTCGCTTCTCCGATGACAGATCAATGTATACAATTTTTCCTTGTCTCTCTTCAATGTTAGAGACCGGTTCTTGTTGCAACTCGGGTTTGTATTCAAGCAACAGCAACCCCGGGCCAACAAAAGTCCCACCAATTTCATCTAACACTTTGAACTTCACTTCATCTGGTACATTTTGTATCGAAAGGCTCTCCCTAATCTGCAATGAAATAATTCAATAAATTCAAGTAGTAGCTACAGTTATTGATAAATACAATATTGTACAAATATTATCAACAAACCTGATGATTAACAAGATTTCCCGGGTGTAATTCGAGCGCAGCACTTGTGAATCTTTGACCATAACGCTCTAGAAAGAGTTTCCTAACGGATAAAAGTTCTGGTAGATCGCCAAATCTCGCTGATACAAAAATGATAGTCGACACTGCTTCATTAATGTCATTCGGACAGTCCCTATGAAGACAACCAATTTATTAGTCATAATCCAGACAAGGATGTGATCGAATTTATATAGCAAAACGTACTTGTGTTTGCGGATGTAGCGAAGATTAATGATTATACATTCACAAAACTTGTCAATCAGATCATACACTTCCACCATACTTTCATCTTTCAATATTTGCTCAACCTGAAAATTCATTGCAAGTACGGTGGGATGAGCCAAGCACTGAAGCAGAAAGATCACAAAAAAGAAGCTTTCTTACCCTGTCAAAGGCACTTTTTTCATGGCCAAGTCGAAGAAGCTCGGCCACATCCTCATGCAACTGCTTCACAATACAAGTCCTTTTGTTCTTGAGCAGTTTCAGACGAAGCTGAACCCTTCGTATAAGTTTCTTACTGTCGAAAACAATACATTTAAACCTCGAATTACATTACGCAACAAAATCAGCAAAACAAAATTACCATTTAGAAGCTTTTCTCCATCCAAAAAAGAAATCAAACATTTTCAAATATACGCTTCAGTTCTTGGAGAAACAAAGAGCTGCTGAATTGTGAAAAAATAGCTAATGAAGGTGAAGCGACGGTTGTGTTATCATCTTTTTGGGTAGTTATTTTAAGGCAGGACTGGAGGAGTTGGTTTGAAAAGTTCTTGTGGGGTTTGTTGGAAACTGCTCCACCATTTCACTCCATCACTTCAATCACGTCCGTTGTTTGAGTTCACATTCTTCTACCTTCATTTTTTTTTTTTTTTTTTTTTTTTTTTTTTTTTTTTTTTTTAACAAAAAAAAAAAAAAAATTACATTCTTTCTAGTGGAGACGAATATCAATGCTAACAAGCAGAAAGTATTTTGATTTTTATTTTGCTTTCAGTCACTTAACTTTCAACAAAATTTCATATAGATATTTAAAGTTTAAACATTAGATTGAGATATCAAAAAAACAATTACACTCCGTTCGGCGGCTTGCAGCCGGATTTTTTTTTTTTTTTTTTTTGGTTTATTTGACTTTTCGATTTTTTGAAGGTAAAATGTGTGGTTAAAAATTGGAGAGAGAAAATATGTATGATTAAAAAGTGGTATGAAAATTGTACAATTTAAAACATGTAATGATTACAAAAAAAAAAAAACTCCTCTAGCCGAACACACCGTATTAAACTCATGTTTGATCCCCATTAAAATTTTTACACATTTTCTTTCCTATTTTTAAACACATCATTTCCAATAAAATAATATTGCACGTTAATATATATATATATATATATATATATATATATATATATATATATATATATATTCTTAATTTTTAAGGACAAATTCTTCAAGAAAATTCACTATTCCAAAATGTATTTTCTCCAAAAATATTCTCATTATAACAAGTCTTAAAGAGGGGCTAAATATGTTTTCTAGTCACTTTCCAACTCAATCATTACAATTCATAAATCAATTCATAAACAACACAATTTTTTTCATATCATTTTTTAACTATGCACAGTTTCTCTCTTTACTTTTCAACCACATATTTTTCCTTTAAAACATAAATACACAAATTTATACTCGTTACAGTGTTACCGAACATAGCCTAAATAAAGCTTCAACATAATCAATGAGTGCATGTCTCTTTACTATTTCATAAATTTTTAGTCCCTGTTTGGTTGAGATTTTTAATAAATTTTGAGGCAAATTCTGAATACAATGAAATGTATGATTAAAATTAATTATTGATTTTGACCGTATAAGTGGTGTTATTATGGTGAGTCGTTCTTAATAAATATGACTTAAAAATATGTGGCCTAATAATTGATAATTTGTGATCTAGAAAATGAGAAAATAAATAAATGTGACCTAAGAATTTGGAAATTGTCACTTAAAAAATTTGTGACCAAATAATTTATAGGCGTCCTCGAAATAAGTCGGGATTGACTAATTGATATGTTTGTGAGCTTCTGATTTATTAATTTATGACCTTAAATCATTTATGTTTTAAAAACGATGTGATCTTAAAAATGATGATCGTGACTTGAACGATTTATATTTTGTGACTTGGATTTTACAATTACCATAATATTTATAATTAATAAAATATTTAAAATTATTTAATTTAATTAATTAAGCAATCTTAATTACAACCTGATTTTTGAAATTATACGAGTTTTATCTCAATTTTGAAATTTGCATTTATAATTACCGGATTTATGTATTTTTTCCAATTTAAAATAAATTGAATTTTAATGGCCCGGTGAGATTTTGTTGAAAGTTCAGTGACGCAATTTGGAGAATGATGAGTGATGGAATTTACCCTTTTTTGCGTCAATTAAAGTTGCAACTTGCAAATTTTTAAAATTATTACTTCTAAGCTTCAGTTTGGTAAATTGTTGGCTCTGTTCGGCCGCTAACCTGGATTATAATTTCAGTTTATTGTATTTTCTATGTAGAATGTATGATTAGAAAGTAGGGAGAGAAAATATATGTGGTTAAAAAGTAGTATAGAAATTGTGTAATTTATTGTTTATAAATCAATTTAAAGCAGTTTCCGAACGAAGGCTAAATTTATAAATAATACATTTTCTTAAAACTTTTAACCACATATTTTTCAAATAACTTTTTATTCACATATTTTACTTAAAAAAAATTACATTCTTTAATTATATATAATTTTTTATTTTTATTTTATTTTTATTTTTTTACCAAACAGATGCTAATTTGGACTAGGCAACAAAACATATACCTTGAAATTTTTCAGTAATAGTTAATAAAAACAAAATATCTTTATACTAGTACAGAATTACCCAAAAAAATTAACACATTTGATTCGCTTTTTGATAAATCCGACACCTATATAAAACGCGGTGACAATAGCGTAAATAAAACATAACAATAGGCATCGGTTGTCATGTATCAACCGACGCGAAAGGGAAAGGCAAATAAAAGATGTCGATTCTAACGTTACAACGTACGCCGAAAGATATAATTATAGGCGTCGGTTCTTGTGTAGAACCGACGCCTATAATAAAAGGCGTACATCGATTTTAACGTAAAATCGATCCCCAAAACAATAATTATAGGCGTCGGTTCTACACAAGAACCGACGCCTATAATGATATTTATATTACCCATCGCGCCTTTTTTTCTTCATTTTCAGCATACTCTTCTCCTCTTTAAACCCGTCCGTGACTACACCACCAGTGCCAACCCGCCACCGCTTGACATCGCCACCAGTGCCAACCCGTCGCCGCTCGACGACACCACCACCACCATTGACCCGACGCCACCCTCACTTTCTCACTCTCTCTCTAACCTGCTTCCCGCCGCCACTGCCTCCACCTCCCGCCGCGTCACCGGCTGCCACTGCCTCCACCTCCCGCGGCCAGTTACCCTCCCTCACGCACCCACCCCCACCCCCACACCCGTACTTACACACACACACAGTGACATATATATATATATGTATATGTATGTATATCTTTTTAGTTAATGTGTGAGTGTATACACACACACACACATTTATTTATTTTTGTTGTTAAAAGTTAATTATTTGGATAAGTTTGTATATATAGATGTGTGTTTATATAAATTTTAAAAACTTTAGAATTTAGGTTTGTATATATGGTTAATTTCAGATTTTTGGGATTTATAAATTTGAGGTATGTTATTGTGGTCTTTGGTGTTATTGATGAGCTTTGATTATGGATTTTTGTTGTTGATCGAGAAGTTGAGAATAGATTTTGGACTAATTTTGGAGCAGTTGACGATATAAGTTTGAAGTGTGTTGTGTTTGAGTATTGAATATCCTGAGTTTGAATATTTTGGTTTTATTGTGACATTTTCATTCCACCTACAGGTTGGCTAAGTCCAATTTATAGGGAGGATTCTGTCGAATTTGTTTTAGAAATTTTATAAATTAAAAAATAATGTTTAAAGTGATTTCATTTGTTGAATACATGTTGAATATGTATTTTCATATAGGTCTTTAGAAATGGATCGTAGTTGAATGTATGGGAGACGTAATACGCATGAATATGTGATGGCGGTTGAAGAGTTTATGAAAAGTGCTGATGAAGAAAAACTAAAAAAATGTGAAGTAATGATTTTGTGCCTTTGTTGTGATTGTAAGAGTCTAAGAAAGTTTCGTAGCTTTGAGCAAGTGAAAAGTCATTTGATTCATCGTGGGTTTAAGGAAGGTTATACACGGTGGATAAGGCATGGTGAGAGTATACTTCCTAGGACCGGTGACGATTAGGATGATTTAGGAAAAAATAATTTGAGCAATAATGATAAGATTAGTGATGAGAATGATGTGGATAATGATCGTGTAGACGCAATGATGCGTGATATTCAAGATGATTTCATTGAAAAACCTCATATATTTGATAGCTTGTTCAATGATTCTGAAAAGCCTTTGTTTTCTGGTTGTAAGAAATTCACAAAATTTTATTCTATGTTCAAATTGTATAACTTGAAAGCAAAGAATAGGTGGAGTGATAGGAGTTTCACGGTATTATTGGAACTTTTACGGGAGATGCTTCCGGAAGATAAAGAGCTACCTAGTTCAATCTACGAGGCAAAAAAAATGTTTTGCCCGATGGGTCTGGAGATAGAGATGATACATACATGTCCAAATGATTGTGTATTGTATCGAAATGTGTATAAGGACTTGAATCTATGTCCAAAGTGTGGGGCATCACGGTATAAGCGTAAGGATGATAATGATAGTTGGGAGGATAAGAAAGGCCCTTCGGAAAAGGTGTTATGGTACCTACCTGTAATTCCAAGATTTAAACGCTTGTTTTCCAATGCGAAGGATGCGAAGAACATGCGCTGGGATGCTGAAGGGAGGAAAAAATATGGAAAACTAAGACACCCGGCCGATTCTCCTCAATGGAGGAACATTAACAGGTTGTTTCCTAAATTTGGTGGCGAAGATAGGAATCTTAGGCTTGGACTATGTACAGTTGGGATGAACCCGCACGGTGACATGAGTAGTCGACATAGAACTTGGCCGGTTCTTTTGGTGAATGACAATCTTCCTCCTTGGTTATGTATGAAGCGCAAGTATATCATGTTGTCGTTGCTAATATCTGGACCTAAACAACCGAAAAATGACAGATATTTACCTAGCGCTACTAATTGAAGATTTAAGACTATTTTGGAATGAAGGCATGTCGGTGTTTGATGCAACATAGCCAAATGAACTTCACCTTACGTGCTATGATATTTTGCACCATAAATGATTTTCCAGCTTATGGTAACTTGTCGGGTTATACCAACAAAGTACCTAAAGCATGTCTCTTTTGTGAAGAAGACACGAACGATATTTGGTTGGAAACTTGTAAGAAAAATGTGTTCATGAACCATCGAACATTTATCCCAGTTGATCATCCTTATCGAAAAAGAAAAAAGCCATTCAATGGAAAAATCGAGACTCGAGTAGCCCGTTTACCATTAAAAGGAAATGGGGTTTATGAACGAGTTAAAAATATTGTTGTTGTGTTTGTCAAACCTTTTAAGTCTCCTCAAAAGAGTCTTTGAAAGAAGAGATCCATATTCTAGGATCTACCATACTGGAAACATTTATCGATAAGGCATTGTCTTGATGTAATGCATGTGGAGAAAATTTTATGTGATAGTATCATCGGGACATTATTAAACATTCAAGGAAAGACGAAAGACGGTATCAAAGTCAGAAGAGACATGGTAGAAATGGGAATACAGGATAAGTTAGCACCGCAAAAGTTGGGAAATCATACTTATTTACCACCAGCATGCTACACTTTGTCTAGAAAAGAGAAAACAAGTTTTTGTGAGTGCCTAAATGCTGTTAAGGTTCCATCTGGATACTCATCAAACATCAAAAGTCTTGTGTCGATGAAGGACTTGAAGTTGGTTAGTATGAAGTCACATGACTGTCATGTCTTAATGCAAAACTTGTTACCAATTACAGTTCGAGGCATACTCCCAAAGCATGTTAGAATGTCATTACAAAGCTTTGTTTTTTCTTCAATGCAATTTGCAGTAAAGTTGTTGATCCAGAGGTGTTGGATGATTTGCTGGCCGATATTGTCATCACTCTATGTCAATTTGAGATGTATTTCCCACCATTATATTTTAATGTTATGGTGCATTTACTTGTTCACTTGGTGAGAGAAATTAAGATTTTTGGTCCGGTGTTCTTGAGATATATGTATCCATTTGAGAGGTACATGGGTATAATAAAAGGATATGTGCGAAACCGATTTCGACTTGAAGGCAGTATCATTGAAGGTTATTCTACTGAGGAGGCTATTGAATTTTGTACTAATTACTTAGATGATGTTGATGCTATTGGTATTCCTAAATCTCGTCACGAGGGAAGACTGAAAGGTAAATGTACAATTGGATGCAAAACAATTGTTCCAAGTGCTGAATTGTGAGACAAAGCACACCTCCTTATCTTGCAACACCTTACTGAGGTGCATCCGTACTTGGATGAGCACATGTCCATTTTAAGGTGGAAAAATCCTTCAAAAACTGAAATGTGGTTGACTAATCAACATAATTGCTCATTCGCAAAATGGTTCAAAGATAGAGTGATGCAAGATTTATCACAAACGCTGAACAACATTTCTGAAACTGTAAAGTGGTTAGCGTATGGGTCATTCGTGCTTGTGAGGTCTTATGAAGCATATGACATTAAATGGGTATACATTTTATACAAAACGTCAAGATGATAGAAGCACGATGCAAAATAGTGGAGTGACATAAGTAGCACTATAACGCCCTGAATTCCGTAAACCAAGGACGCCGACCAAGCTGTAATGCCTTGAATTCCGCAAACCCGGGACGCCACGTCGTCCTTTAAAATTAAATTTCAAAAAATAATTTGTGCGGAAAAATAACTGAGATTTAATTTAAATAGTTTCATTCAAGAATTTAAACATCAAATAAATTCAAAGTCTAACATAAATTTGATAGAGTAAATAAGTTCTCGAATTTCTAAACAAAAGCATTTTATAAAACTTGTTCAATAGCCACCACCGCACGCTCCATCGTCAACTCCGAAATCTGCAATTTGTAAGTTTAAAAATAGGGGTGAGCATTTCATAGAAATATTCAGTAGGTTCAGCGCAAATTAAATAAACTATACCGTAAATAACACATATAATCATGCAACATCATCTCATAAATTCTCATTCTCATGCTAAAGTGAATCTCATGCCCGAAGGAAAACTGGTCCATGCCCGAAGACTTGTGGATCTGGGCCCGAAGGCAACTGGTCCATGCCCGAAGACATGTGGATCTGGGCCTGAAGGCAACTGGTCCATGCCCGAAGACATGTGGATTTGGGCCCGAAGGCAATTAGTTCTCATAAATTTACATAATCACATGCATAAATTTACAATACGGGTTTACTTAATATTGCGCGTTTAAGATAAAAGATTTTTGAAGTAATGAACCTACCTTGAAAGCATTCTCAAGTTTGTTGAGCATGAAAAACGTCAATCTTCTAAAAGTCCAAAACACCTCGTCTAGCCAATATATAAAATAATTCTTAAACTAGTATTTTGGAATTCAAAGGCTTTTAAAAGAAGAAAAAATGTTTAGGGTTTAAATTAAAAATAAAATATAGTTGGAATTTGAAAAGAGTTGGGACCAAAATAAATGATTTTGAAAGCTATTTGGCTAACTCATATGTTTTAAAAATATTTAGGGACTAACTAATTTATTTTAAAAGTGCAGGGCGGAATCGAAATATTTCAAAACCAAAAGATCAAAATAATACTTTTAAAACTAAAGGGGCTGACATAAAATATTTCAAGAATTGTAGGGACTGAATATAAATGTTTTAAAATCAATGGACTGAAATAGAAAAGTTTGGGGCTGAAATTAAAAAGATTTTAAATTAATAGGGATCAAATCGAAAGACTTTGAAAACTTGAGGGGTGATTAATAAAGCTCTTTTAAAACAAAGGGCTTAACTAAATGACTTCAAAGATGAGGGACTAATAGGAAAATTTTAAAATTGAAACATTAAAACCAAAAATCCTCATCTCTCTCCATTCGAACGACCCAGAGAGAGGCGACAGGGAGGGTGAATCCGCCGGTGCGTTCATCAGCGCTCGAAGTCGGTGACGCCGCCGTCAAGGGGTGGCGATTACAGCGGGTGGAGGGGGTGGCGAAGAAGAAGAGATGGGCGATATTTTGGCGCAGAACTTGGGAGACAACCGAGGCTAATGGGTGGTGATTGGGGCTGCGATTCTGGTGATAACTCCGGCGAAGAGGACAGCAGTCAAGGTGAGTTTATGGGTTTGGTTCTTGGTTCTGGGTTTTTTATTTGGCTTGAATTGAGGGGTTTGGAGAAGAGTAGTAGGCGGTTTCGTTGGTGATTCTTGCGACAGTGGTGGTGCTCGTTTAGTGAAGGCGGTGGTGGAGCCTCTGTTGGTTTTGGTTCTCGACTGGGTGTTGAAATTTGCATAGCCAATTTTTGGTTTGGCATATTGGTGTATAGAGGTTGTGGTTTCGGGTCTGGCGGTGGTGGTTGAGCTCGTGTGTGTGAAGTTTGAAGTTTGCAGATGGTATAACTTGTCGTTTGACATGGGTGATGGAGCAGTGGTGCTGGGTTTGGTTTGGGGAGATTGAAGGCAGTGAGGGTGTTTCGACCGTGTCTATGGTTCTTGCAGCTGGAGACGTGGAGGTTCGGTTTATGGAGATTGAAGGCTCGAGTTGTGAAAGGCACTGAAGGTTTGGGTTTCTGCTTGTGGCTGTTGGTGGTAGTGTTGATCAGTATTGGCTTCATTTTGACCGTGGCTTAGTTCCTCGAAGATGGTGGTTCAAGGGACTGAATTCTTAACCAGTAAGTTGATGGTCAATATGTTGTTGGCATTCGGCAGCGGAGGTTGAAGGCTTGCAATATGTCTGCGTGAATTGGATTGGGTGAATATATAGGTATATATATATAGATTTGTATAGAAAGTATTGCAGTTGAAATAAAATTTTGAATATGGAAACATTTGATTTAGAATATATTTGTAAAGATTTGTGATATAAATATATCAATTGGAATAAAATACCTTATCAAAATATAACTTCTCAAAAGATTAAAAATAAAATTGGATAAGCATAAATTTTAAATTGGGATTTAAAATAATTTGAGTTTAAAATAAATAGAACTTCGGGCTCAAATCAATTTGGATTTGGACAATATTTAAAAATATAAAATTGGACTGGGAATCAAATTGGATTCGGATTATATTTTATTTGCTCGAAATATTCGACATGGCTAGAAGAGCATGCTTAAATTTTAAAAAAAAAAAAAATGTGAAATTATAGCGACATGTTTTTGAGGAATTAAATATTTATTTTATAATTAACTGAAAAATCCCGATCGCTAACTGTCAAAAGATTTCTCAAGTGCCAAAGATACCAGGCCAATAGATGCCGCAATGTCTTATTATGGTGCCATTGATGATATTTGGGAACTTGATTATAGGGAGTTTATAACACCCCAAGTTCATAATCCTAGACCTAGGCGTGTTAACTTTTCTTTACTTAAATGCGGAAAAGAAATCATTTAAAACTTCAACCTTTTCATTTTCTATTGTGAAATTTTACAAAAATTTCGACAGAGTCTCCTCTGTAAATTGGACATAGCCAACCTATAGAGGGACATCAAAACCATTTTAAAGTACACATCTCAACTCATTCAATCCCAAACATCATCCAAACCATTACAATAAGTCCCAAACTCATCAACAATATAATTCCAAAAATATCAATAGACATTGACAAATGAAATAAGGGGTAATTTAACCTCTAATACGTTACCCATACTTAATCAAAACTAACTTCATCCAAACAATTATCAATGATAAATGAATTACGGAATAATTTAAATGATATCTTAAATAAATTTAACTTTATTAAATAATGACGACAGCGGGTACTGTCTGAGTCAGCCGCCAAGTGCTCTCCTCTAATCATCTAACTTTCATCACCTGAAATATGGGGAGGGATTGGGGTGAGCTAAAGCCCAGTAAGTAAAATTTTATGAATGAATACATGCTTATGACATGAATGCTTTAAAAATTCCATATATGTATCCCCTTTTTACTTTACTTTCGAGAAGATTCAAAATTTTCAAACTTTCACTTAACATTTCAAAACTTTAACTTCATTTCCATCGTGAGCTCACTTGATGTAACTTCTAGTCAATCAGATAACAGTGTGCAATTCTTATTTGGAACCAGATTAACTTTCACATTTCCACCGCAAAGCGGCTCATTCACTTCATTCCACCGCAAAGCAGCTCATTCACTTCATTCCACCGCAAAGCAGCTCATTACATTCGGGTACGCCAGTCCCCGCGCCCCATTTCCCACTCGTATCTTTCATTACATAGAAGTACACCAATTCTTTCTTGAAAAACTTGTGATACATAACTTTTGACAAAAATTGCACTTTGACACATTCCTTTCATTAAAACATTTGACATCCCCATTTCGATGCCAATGCATGTTTGATGATGCAATGACATGTAACGTGCATGCTTGATCATTTTTCTTAATAACATATACTTTCATGTAGGTAAACGAAATTCATCTAAGCAAGTAAGTTACAAGACAGTCGTTTACACATTAATTTCACATTTACATTCAACTTTGATAAAAATAGGGGGAAGTTTACTTACATGACGTCCTTAGTATTTACCGTTATCTGGATTTGCAAGTGGAGGAACCTCGACTGCCCGTGTCGTCAATGTACCAAAATCCTAGTTGTATCCATTCATTTAGTAAAATATACTTTCAGTTCACAAACACATTCGTTATTCATTTTAATAATAATCAAACATTAACCGAGATTAAAACTTCAATTTAACCCAAGCGTGACTTTACATAATAACCAAAACACATAAAACCATATTCGAGACAAGAAATGAATCTCAATGCACATTAGAAGGCCTTCTCGTCTCTTAAATTCAAATTCAAACTCAAAATTACATAACTTTAGAAATTACTTAATCGTGATTCTAACAAGTTCACAAATCTTAAGAAAACCATTTATTACAAACTTTACTAAAAAGCAATTAACTAATTTCATAAATCTAATCAAATTCGAAAAACTGAATCTATAACTTTTAATCCAAAATTAACCTAACCATTGGTCCATTGGTTAACAATTGGATTCCTATATTAAAATTCTAAGAATTAACTAGCTAATATGACTAAAGCCATTTATATCAATACATGAAAATTCTCAAATTTCTCAATCTACACAGAATAACATAAACTTAATTAACTAACTCAAATTTAAACCAAGTATTTTTCCAACATTTTTAAATCTGAAAACAAAACTCTCAAAATAGTTGTCAATTAAACCAATTAAATCCAAAATTTCATAACTTTGAAAAATCACTACCAGGTCTGAGAATCAATGTGATCATTTATATGCTATCTCCCAAATTTCGAAATTTACCATTTCTAACTCGAAATACAACTAAACATTTCAATTAAACTAACAAATTCACGAATTTTGAAATCTGAAATCTACCCATATAACTTTTTAAAAAAAATATGAAATTTATATTTATATATATATGTGTGTGTGTGTGTGTGTGTGTGAGGATAATATACATATACATGCATATATACTTACACAGAGACATACACATACATATAATTATTAACCAAAGTTCCAACTAATAATTAAAATTCGAAATCTAGACAAATTCGAATCTGAAATATAAAAATTTATACAAATAAACATCACATACATAAAACTCCATATTTATACGAGTGTGTCTTCATGTGTGTGTGTATCAGTGTGCGTGGGTGCGTGCGTTGTGTGTGAGGGGGGCGGAAAAGGTGCTACCGTGAGTGGCGGTGGTGCGTCGGCGAGTTGACCGGTGGTGCACCGACGAGAAACTGAGGGAGAGGGAGAAGTCGAGAGAGAGAGACGGAGGCGAGAGGGAGCGACCGAGAGAAGGAGAGAGCGAGAGTGTGTTGGGTGTGGGAAGGGGGTTAGGGTTATAAATTCAAAACTTTCGAAAAGTTGCAATTCAGTCCCTCAACTCTCTTAAGTTTCGAAATTTAGTGCAACACCATCTATAAATTACTAAAATGTATCAAAGACTTTACCCCCAATTTCAATGAATGCAATTCACGCCACTTACAAATTAATAAATATAGAATTTGCAATCTTAACAATTAAACTAAACAATTTGACTGAGAAAAATTTATAAGACTTAAATTGTACATTGATCGAGACGGCGTCCAAGTTCTTCCACTGCAAAATAATTAAAATTATAGACATTAAAAATTATCAATTTAAAATTTATAACAACATTAACATAAATACCACGTGGGATTTCAGAATTGCCCATAAAATACTTACAATTCCTTACCCCCTAAAGAGAAATTTCGTCCTCGAAATTAAAACTTATCAAAAAGGTGTGGATACTTGGCACGCATCTCATCTTCGCGTTCCCAAGTAGCCTCTTCTACTGCATGATTCCTCCAAAGGACTTTAACTAATGTTACCTTCTTTCTCTTAAGTTCCTTATTAGCCTTTTCTAAGGTTCTCGCATGTGACTATTCATATATCAATTTCTCACGAAGATCTAATTACTCATAGCTGAGATTATAGATGAGTCTAAATAATACTTCCTCAGCAATAAGACGTAAAATAGCTTTTGTATCCCAGATGGTTTTGGTAGCAATGCAATCAGATAAATTAGGTCACTCATCATTTCTAGCCTCTCAAGGGGCCAACAAAAGGCTCAACCTTCTTTTCTTCCCGAACCTTATAATTCATTTCATTGGAGCTACTTTCAAAAAGATCATATCTCCTTCAACGAATTCCAAGGTTTCCTTCTTCTGTCCACATAGCTTTTCTGTCTACTCTGTGCAATTTTCATTTGTTGACGAATCTTTACAACAAATTTTGCTGTTTGTTGTACTATTTCTGGACCCAATAACTTTCTTTCTCCTAGCTCACCCTCGTGAACTGACTATCTACACGTCCTATCGTATAGTACTCAATACGGATCGAAGTTTGATAGTTATTGTTGTAGGAGACCATCAACCGACATTATCCCACTTATGAATCCATTCACTAACTTTCTATTTCCTGCCTTTCATAGGATCTATTCTAACGTCTAAACCTTAATATATATTGATCATATTCTTAAAACTAAAATCAAGAAGATTGACCAAAATAAGACCTTATAATCCAGAATTAGTGAAACTTGACGTCCATACCAAAATATAAAGTAGAAATACTAAAACTTTGACAGAATCTTTCTGGAAAGATTTACAAACGAAATCCTTTCTAAACAGACTGACATTTTTTTTTTTTAAATCGGAGAATCCAACTTAAATCCTGTAACCCATACTTATATATTGTAATCAAGTATTCAGCATCATACACTCATCTTAAAACTAAAGCCAATGTACTAATTTAAGAATCCACGCTTTGAAAATCATCATAACAACAATACTCTAACCAAGTATTTTATAAATAAATCATTGACCTATCACCAATGAATAAGAATTTTGTGATTCATATAGGATTCCTCATCAAGTTTACTTAACCCAAAGATACAACTCCACAATAAGTAAAAGTTACACTAATGATCACCTTAGATTTTAAACAATCAAAATTTATGTATATTCCATAGAGATCTCAAAATGGATAATATACTTTACTCACATCTAATGCACAACCAACATTGAGTAATCCCAATTATATCACCAAAATTTTAAATAAATTCATCTATCTTATCATAAACAAATGAAATTTCCCGACCATAGGTCATATTTAGCAATAAACAAACCATTTATCAAGATAATATTAATTAGTTCAAACATATCATCACACTATTCTTCCATAGGACAATCATAACATTCATTAACTATCTATTCACCATAACTTGTGGTAATCATGTGAAATGTCACTTATCACCATACCAAATGACCTCAACATTTAATCATATCAATCTCCTTAAGATCATAGTATAATAACCATCATATATATCACATGAACATTTCTACATCAATAAATCACTAAAATCTTATATATACCAATCTCTCAATCTCAATAAATCTTAAATTTTACAATTATTTACTCCTTATGTTGCCTAGAAGTGTAGGCCATAACCTTGTCATATTGCATAAGAACACAACCGCACCCTTTTAATAAAGCATCATTGTATATGACCAACCATTCATTTCCTTGTGGAATAGTTAAAATGGGCGCGTTGTCAACCGCGTCTTTAAATCTTCAATGCTCTATCCACAATCTAAGCTCCACTGAATTTGTATCATTTCTGGTTAACTTAGTCAACGGTAAGACAATTTTGGAAAACCTTTTCAAAAATCTTCGACAGTAACTCGCTAATCGAATGAAACTTCGGACTTAACATTAGAGGGCATAAACCAGTTTTGAATTACCTCACTTTTACTCTAGTCAACCTCAATACATTCCCTTGATACAATATGGCCAACGAATGGCAAATCTATCCAGCCAAAATTCACACTTCTTAAACTTAGTAAATAATTTCTCTTCTCTAAGCTTCTAAAGCAGACCTCGAATGGATCAATAAGACTATGACCATTTCATCTAGGTATTCTTTAAAGACCCAATGTATTAAGTGCATAAATGTCGCAAGAGTATTTGTTAACCCAAACAGCACTACCAAGAACTCATAATGTCCATATCTAGTACGGAAAACTTTCTTTGTAATGTCCACTTCTTTGATCCTCAAATGATGGTAACCTGATCACAGATCGATCTTAGAAAAATACCCTACACCTTGAAATTGATCAAACAGATCATCAATTCCTGGCAATGGATGTTTACTCTTTATCGTCACCTTGTTCAATTTTCTGCAGTTTATGCAAAATCTCATAAAACCATCTTTCTTCTTCATGTATAGCACATGAGCACCCCATGGCAAAAAAAAAAAAAAAACTAGGTCGAACAAAACCTTTGTCCATGAGATTATATAGCTGCACTTTAAGCTCTTTTAAGTTCAGCAAGAGCCATTCGATATGGAGCCTTAGACATTGGGGCGGTTCCAGGCACTAAATCGATGTTGAAGTCAATCTCTATTTCAAGTGGTAGATCATAAAGATCTCCTGAAAACACATCTTGATATTCTCGAATGATCGCAGTTTGTTCAAGAGAGAGGTTTGTCGACTGTCTTAGTAACCTCAATTAGTGCCAGCCAAGTAGGCTTTACAATCTTATTCTATCAACTGACGAGCCTTCATCGTAGACATAATTGGAATAGAAGGTTTCACCTAAACTCCAATAAAGCAAAAAGGGGTCGTTTGGGGGTTCGATCAAAATCATGGATATCTATTTTATAAGATTTGCCAACCAATCATGCCCTCTCATTACTATTGGGCAGTCTCTCAACACATAACTTGAGTTCAACAATTCTTCAAATGATGTTGACAATCTAAACTTGGTCTCCAATTACGGAGATGGATAACTCGATTTTTTTTTTCTATGAAGGTGAGACTACCAATTCAGTGGGTAGTCCCGCAATTAAAAATGATAAGTGTCTAACATTAAGTTCGATGCCTTCTCAACTTCCTATTTAGATATTATATACATTCGTATCGATGTAGTCTCCATTACTCAAAGTACTATTCGCATTCACTTCATATCCTTCACATAAGGAACTTATGAACATTACTCAATTTTATAATAATCATTACCATCTCATTTTCTCATTTACATAATCAAGGTATACACGCCATATTCATTAACAACATCCTTAACCTTTAACTTTACAACATTACATATTAACATGAAAAAATTTACAATACTGAAAACATTACCATACATTTACTAACTTGAACAGAAATTTAACTTACCAGATGATCGAGGAAGTAGCACTTGAGGCGTGACTCAGTTCCCGAACCATTTTCAAATAAATTTTTAAAAGTCTACAGAATCGCTTTTAAAACTCTTATCTCTGATACAAAAAATGTAACACCCCAAGTTCATAATCTTAAACCTAGGCGTGCTAACTTTTCTTTACTTAAATACGGAAAAGAAATCATTTAAAACCTCAACTTTTTCATTTTCTATTATGAAATTTTACAAAAATTTCGACAGAGTCTCCTCTATAAATTGGACATAGCCAACCTACAGAGGGACATCAAAACCATTTTAAAGTACACATCTCAACTCATTCAATCCCAAACATCATCCAAACCATTACAATAAGTCCCAAACTCCTCAACAATATAATTCCAAAAATATCAATAGACATTGACAAATGAAATAAGAGGTAATTTAACCTCTAATACGTCACCCATACTTAATCAAAACTAATTTCATCCAAACAATTATCAATGATAAATGAATTACAGAATAATTTAAATGATATCTTAAATAAATTTAACATTATTAAATAATGGTGACAGCGGGTACTGTCTGAGTCAGCCGCCAAGTGCTCTCCTCTAATCATCTAACTTTCATCACCTGAAATATGGGGAGGGATTGGGGTGAGCTAAAGCCCAGTAAGTAAACTTTATGCATGAATGCATGCTTATCACATGAATGCTTTAAAAACTCCATTTATGTATCCCTTTTTTACTTTACTTTCAAGAACATTCAAACTTTTCAAACTTTCACTTAACATTTCAAAACTTTCACTTCATTTCCATCGTGAGCTCACTTGATGTAACTTCTAGTCAATCAGATATCAGTGGGAAATTCTTATTTGGAACCAGATTAACTTTCACATTTCCACCGCAAAGCGGCTCATTTATTTCATTCCACTGCAAAGCGGCTCATTCACTTCATTCCACCACAGAGCGGCTCATTACATTCGGTACGCCGGTCCCCTGCGCCCCATTTGCCACTCGCATTGTTCATGACATAGAAGTACACCCATTCTTTCTTGAAAAACTTGGGATACATAACTTTTGACAAAAATGCACTTTGACACTTTCCTTTCATTAAAACATTTGACTTCCCCATTTCGATGCCAATGCATGCTTGATGATGCAATGACATGTAATGTGAATGCTTGATCATTTTTCTTAATAACATATACTTTCATGTAGGTAAAAGAAATTCATCAAAGCAAGTAAGCTGCAAGACAGTCGTTTACACATCAATTTCACATTTACATTCAACTTTAATAAAAATAGGGGGAAGTTTACTTACATGACGTCCTTAGTATTTACCGTTATCTGGATTTGCAAGTGGAGGAGCCTCGACTGCCCGTGTTGTTAATGTACCAAAATCCTAGTTGTATCCATTCATTTAGTAAAATATAATTTCAGTTCACAAACACATTCGTTATTCAGTTTAATAATAATCAAACATTAACCGAGATTAAAACTTCAATTTAACCCAAGCGTGACTTTACATAATAACCAAAACACATAAAACCATATTCGAGACAAGAAATGAATCCCAATGCACATTAGAAGGCCTTCTCATCTTTTAAATTCAAATTCAAACTCAAAATTATATAACTTTAGAAATTACTTAATCGTGATTCTAACAAGTTCACAAATCTTAAAATAACCATTTATTACAAACTTTACCAAAAAGCAATTAACTAATTTCATAAATCTAATCAAATTTGAAAAACTGAATCTATGACTTTTAATCCAAAATTAACCTAACCATTGGTTAACAATTGGATTCATATATTAAAAATCTAAGAATTAACTAGCTAATATGACTAAAGCCATTTATATCAATACATGAAAATTCTCAAATTTCTCAATTTACCCATAATAACATAAAATTAATTAACTAACTCAAATTTAAACCAAGTATTTTTCCAACATTTTTAAATCTGAAAACAAAACTCTCAAAATAGTTGTCAATTAAACCAATTAAATCCAAAATTTCATAACTTTGAAAAATCACTACCAGGTCTGAGAATCAATGTGATCATTTATATGCTATCTCCCAAATTTCAAAATTTATCATTTCTAACTCGAAGTACAACTAAACATTTCAATTAAACTAACAAATTCACGAATTTTGAAATTTGAAATCTACCCATATAACTTTTTTTTAAAAATCTGAATTTTATATATATATATGTGTGTGTGTGTGTGTGTGTGTGTGTGAGGATAATATACATATACATCCATATATTCTTACACAGAGACATACACATACATATAATTATTAACCAAAGTTCCAACTAATAATTAAAATTCAAAATCTAGACAAATGGGCTCACAATCGATGAGGTGTTCGAGGTGGATAATTAGGCTTCACTTTGGTAGATTTTGGTCAGCTGGGTTATCTTGATGAGCCATTCATACTCGCATCAAAAGCGAAACAGGTATTTTACGTTATTGATCTTGCCAATAATAAGTGGTCCATTGTCCTTCGTTGGCATTGGTGACGTGGTGGATGAAGAAGACTACGATCATTTTGATGAAACCCCTCCATTTCCTATTGGTGTATAATCGGATGCACTTATAGGGGAAGATAATTTTGAAACAAATTACATGCGTTGGGATCATGAAGAAAGATATTTGGATTGATCATCGTTTGTGATTACAAATTGTGTAAGATCATTTACATTCTTACTTATAACTTTCTATTCATTCTTACCCATCTTCTGTGATGAGTAATTAATTATGTAAGATCATTTACATTCTTACTTATAACTTCCTAATATTGTTTAGTAATGTACGCAAATATGTGAATAATCTTGTGAAAGACATGGTTAATTCTTCCAGTTCATCTGACGGTCAGCGTAGTAGCCAAAGGAAAAAGACGAGAGGACCATCAACTTGCAAGAAGATGAAGAAGAAGGGGGAGGAAGTAAAAGTCATTGAGTTTGATGATCGCAATAGACTAATCGGACCATATAAGGTGAACTTCAGGTCTTATATAGGGTCTTTGGTCTGTGTTAATGTGGATATAAATATTAGTGATTGGCATAACGTTCCTCAAGGCCTTAAAGACATGATTTTGGGAAGATATAAATGTATAATTCATACATAGTAAAATCAATAATTTAGAGTCAATTTGAAATGTTTTGTTTTTACTTTTTGTTTTTTTTGTTTTTTATGAGTATAACATCGCATATTATTGTTATCTTTTAGAGGGAGTTCAGCATATCCGACGACGAAAGGAAACACATTATTTTAAAAGTCTCGGGGATGCGATGGAAAGATTTCAAGACTAGGTTGGTGCATGATTTCATTAACAATCAACACCGGAAATATGCATCACCCACACAGCTATATGATTTCTTGACTAAAGAGCAATGGGAATTGTTTAAGAAAGAGCATGAGACTGAAGTTTTCAAGGTATACATAATTGTACATACATGAAGAGTAATGTGATGTGATGCTTTATTTTTTGAAGTTGTACGTAAATGAAATTTAAGCTATGTGATGTTTTACGTTTTCAAGGAAAAAATTAAGAAGGCCAGAGCAAGCCAATTGCACAACGAGCATCCAAACCATTACAATAAGTCCCAAACTCATCAACAATATAATTCCAAAAATATCAATAGACATTGACAAATGAAATAAGGGGTAATTTAACCTCTAATACGTTACCCATACTTAATCAAAACTAACTTCATCCAAACAATTATCAATGATAAATGAATTACGGAATAATTTAAATGATATCTTAAATAAATTTAACTTTATTAAATAATGACGACAGCGGGTACTGTCTGAGTCAGCCGCCAAGTGCTCTCCTCTAATCATCTAACTTTCATCACCTGAAATATGGGGAGGGATTGGGGTGAGCTAAAGCCCAGTAAGTAAAATTTTATGAATGAATGCATGCTTATGACATGAATGCTTTAAAATTCCATATATGTATCCCCTTTTTACTTTACTTTCGAGAAGATTCAAAATTTTCAAACTTTCACTTAACATTTCAAAACTTTAACTTCATTTCCATCGTGAGCTCACTTGATGTAACTTCTAGTCAATCAGATAACAGTGTGCAATTCTTATTTGGAACCAGATTAACTTTCACATTTCCACCGCAAAGCGGCTCATTCACTTCATTCCACCGCAAAGCAGCTCATTCACTTCATTCCACCGCAAAGCAGCTCATTACATTCGGGTACGCCAGTCCCCGCGCCCCATTTCCCACTCGTATCTTTCATTACATAGAAGTACACCAATTCTTTCTTGAAAAACTTGTGATACATAACTTTTGACAAAAATTGCACTTTGACACATTCCTTTCATTAAAACATTTGACATCCCCATTTCGATGCCAATGCATGTTTGATGATGCAATGACATGTAACGTGCATGCTTGATCATTTTTCTTAATAACATATACTTTCATGTAGGTAAACGAAATTCATCTAAGCAAGTAAGTTACAAGACAGTCGTTTACACATTAATTTCACATTTACATTCAACTTTGATAAAAATAGGGGGAAGTTTACTTACATGACGTCCTTAGTATTTACCGTTATCTGGATTTGCAAGTGGAGGAACCTCGACTGCCCGTGTCGTCAATGTACCAAAATCCTAGTTGTATCCATTCATTTAGTAAAATATACTTTCAGTTCACAAACACATTCGTTATTCATTTTAATAATAATCAAACATTAACCGAGATTAAAACTTCAATTTAACCCAAGCGTGACTTTACATAATAACCAAAACACATAAAACCATATTCGAGACAAGAAATGAATCTCAATGCACATTAGAAGGCCTTCTCGTCTCTTAAATTCAAATTCAAACTCAAAATTACATAACTTTAGAAATTACTTAATCGTGATTCTAACAAGTTCACAAATCTTAAGAAAACCATTTATTACAAACTTTACTAAAAAGCAATTAACTAATTTCATAAATCTAATCAAATTCGAAAAACTGAATCTATAACTTTTAATCCAAAATTAACCTAACCATTGGTCCATTGGTTAACAATTGGATTCCTATATTAAAATTCTAAGAATTAACTAGCTAATATGACTAAAGCCATTTATATCAATACATGAAAATTCTCAAATTTCTCAATCTACACAGAATAACATAAACTTAATTAACTAACTCAAATTTAAACCAAGTATTTTTCCAACATTTTTAAATCTGAAAACAAAACTCTCAAAATAGTTGTCAATTAAACCAATTAAATCCAAAATTTCATAACTTTGAAAAATCACTACCAGGTCTGAGAATCAATGTGATCATTTATATGCTATCTCCCAAATTTCGAAATTTACCATTTCTAACTCGAAATACAACTAAACATTTCAATTAAACTAACAAATTCACGAATTTTGAAATCTGAAATCTACCCATATAACTTTTTAAAAAAAATATGAAATTTATATTTATATATATATGTGTGTGTGTGTGTGTGTGTGTGAGGATAATATACATATACATGCATATATACTTACACAGAGACATACACATACATATAATTATTAACCAAAGTTCCAACTAATAATTAAAATTCGAAATCTAGACAAATTCGAATCTGAAATATAAAAATTTATACAAATAAACATCACATACATAAAACTCCATATTTATACGAGTGTGTCTTCATGTGTGTGTGTATCAGTGTGCGTGGGTGCGTGCGTTGTGTGTGAGGGGGGCGGAAAAGGTGCTACCGTGAGTGGCGGTGGTGCGTCGGCGAGTTGACCGGTGGTGCACCGACGAGAAACTGAGGGAGAGGGAGAAGTCGAGAGAGAGAGACGGAGGCGAGAGGGAGCGACCGAGAGAAGGAGAGAGCGAGAGTGTGTTGGGTGTGGGAAGGGGGTTAGGGTTATAAATTCAAAACTTTCGAAAAGTTGCAATTCAGTCCCTCAACTCTCTTAAGTTTCGAAATTTAGTGCAACACCATCTATAAATTACTAAAATGTATCAAAGACTTTACCCCCAATTTCAATGAATGCAATTCACGCCACTTACAAATTAATAAATATAGAATTTGCAATCTTAACAATTAAACTAAACAATTTGACTGAGAAAAATTTATAAGACTTAAATTGTACATTGATCGAGACGGCGTCCAAGTTCTTCCACTGCAAAATAATTAAAATTATAGACATTAAAAATTATCAATTTAAAATTTATAACAACATTAACATAAATATCACGTGGGATTTCAGAATTGCCCATAAAATACTTACAATTCCTTACCCCCTAAAGAGAAATTTCGTCCTCGAAATTAAAACTTATCAAAAAGGTGTGGATACTTGGCACGCATCTCATCTTCGCGTTCCCAAGTAGCCTCTTCTACTGCATGATTCCTCCAAAGGACTTTAACTAATGTTACCTTCTTTCTCTTAAGTTCCTTATTAGCCTTTTCTAAGGTTCTCGCATGTGACTATTCATATATCAATTTCTCACGAAGATCTAATTACTCATAGCTGAGATTATAGATGAGTCTAAATAATACTTCCTCAGCAATAAGACGTAAAATAGCTTTTGTATCCCAGATGGTTTTGGTAGCAATGCAATCAGATAAATTAGGTCACTCATCATTTCTAGCCTCTCAAGGGGCCAACAAAAGGCTCAACCTTCTTTTCTTCCCGAACCTTATAATTCATTTCATTGGAGCTACTTTCAAAAAGATCATATCTCCTTCAACGAATTCCAAGGTTTCCTTCTTCTGTCCACATAGCTTTTCTGTCTACTCTGTGCAATTTTCATTTGTTGACGAATCTTTACAACAAATTTTGCTGTTTGTTGTACTATTTCTGGACCCAATAACTTTCTTTCTCCTAGCTCACCCTCGTGAACTGACTATCTACACGTCCTATCGTATAGTACTCAATACGGATCGAAGTTTGATAGTTATTGTTGTAGGAGACCATCAACCGACATTATCCCACTTATGAATCCATTCACTAACTTTCTATTTCCTGCCTTTCATAGGATCTATTCTAACGTCTAAACCTTAATATATATTGATCATATTCTTAAAACTAAAATCAAGAAGATTGACCAAAATAAGACCTTATAATCCAGAATTAGTGAAACTTGACGTCCATACCAAAATATAAAGTAGAAATACTAAAACTTTGACAGAATCTTTCTGGAAAGATTTACAAACGAAATCCTTTCTAAACAGACTGACATTTTTTTTTTTTAAATCGGAGAATCCAACTTAAATCCTGTAACCCATACTTATATATTGTAATCAAGTATTCAGCATCATACACTCATCTTAAAACTAAAGCCAATGTACTAATTTAAGAATCCACGCTTTGAAAATCATCATAACAACAATACTCTAACCAAGTATTTTATAAATAAATCATTGACCTATCACCAATGAATAAGAATTTTGTGATTCATATAGGATTCCTCATCAAGTTTACTTAACCCAAAGATACAACTCCACAATAAGTAAAAGTTACACTAATGATCACCTTAGATTTTAAACAATCAAAATTTATGTATATTCCATAGAGATCTCAAAATGGATAATATACTTTACTCACATCTAATGCACAACCAACATTGAGTAATCCCAATTATATCACCAAAATTTTAAATAAATTCATCTATCTTATCATAAACAAATGAAATTTCCCGACCATAGGTCATATTTAGCAATAAACAAACCATTTATCAAGATAATATTAATTAGTTCAAACATATCATCACACTATTCTTCCATAGGACAATCATAACATTCATTAACTATCTATTCACCATAACTTGTGGTAATCATGTGAAATGTCACTTATCACCATACCAAATGACCTCAACATTTAATCATATCAATCTCCTTAAGATCATAGTATAATAACCATCATATATATCACATGAACATTTCTACATCAATAAATCACTAAAATCTTATATATACCAATCTCTCAATCTCAATAAATCTTAAATTTTACAATTATTTACTCCTTATGTTGCCTAGAAGTGTAGGCCATAACCTTGTCATATTGCATAAGAACACAACCGCACCCTTTTAATAAAGCATCATTGTATATGACCAACCATTCATTTCCTTGTGGAATAGTTAAAATGGGCGCGTTGTCAACCGCGTCTTTAAATCTTCAATGCTCTATCCACAATCTAAGCTCCACTGAATTTGTATCATTTCTGGTTAACTTAGTCAACGGTAAGACAATTTTGGAAAACCTTTTCAAAAATCTTCGACAGTAACTCGCTAATCGAATGAAACTTCGGACTTAACATTAGAGGGCATAAACCAGTTTTGAATTACCTCACTTTTACTCTAGTCAACCTCAATACATTCCCTTGATACAATATGGCCAACGAATGGCAAATCTATCCAGCCAAAATTCACACTTCTTAAACTTAGTAAATAATTTCTCTTCTCTAAGCTTCTAAAGCAGACCTCGAATGGATCAATAAGACTATGACCATTTCATCTAGGTATTCTTTAAAGATTCAATGTATTAAGTGCATAAATGTCGCAAGAGTATTTGTTAACCCAAACAGCACTACCAAGAACTCATAATGTCCATATCTAGTACGGAAAACTTTCTTTGTAATGTCCACTTCTTTGATCCTCAAATGATGGTAACCTGATCGCAGATCGATCTTAGAAAAATACCCTACACCTTGAAATTGATCAAACAGATCATCAATTCCTGGCAATGGATGTTTACTCTTTATCGTCACCTTGTTCAATTTTCTGCAGTTTATGCAAAATCTCATAAAACCATCTTTCTTCTTCATGTATAGCACATGAGCACCCCATGGCAAAAAAAAAAAAAAAAACTAGGTCGAACAAAACCTTTGTCCATGAGATTATATAGCTGCACTTTAAGCTCTTTTAAGTTCAGCAAGAGCCATTCGATATGGAGCCTTAGACATTGGGGCGGTTCCAGGCACTAAATCGATGTTGAAGTCAATCTCTATTTCAAGTGGTAGATCATAAAGATCTCCTGAAAACACATCTTGATATTCTCGAATGATCGCAGTTTGTTCAAGAGAGAGGTTTGTCGACTGTCTTAGTAACCTCAATTAGTGCCAGCCAAGTAGGCTTTACAATCTTATTCTATCAACTGACGAGCCTTCATCGTAGACATAATTGGAATAGAAGGTTTCACCTAAACTCCAATAAAGCAAAAAGGGGTCGTTTGGGGGTTCGATCAAAATCATGGATATCTATTTTATAAGATTTGCCAACCAATCATGCCCTCTCATTACTATTGGGCAGTCTCTCAACACATAACTTGAGTTCAACAATTCTTCAAATGATGTTGACAATCTAAACTTGGTCTCCAATTACGGAGATGGATAACTCGATTTTTTTTTTCTATGAAGGTGAGACTACCAATTCAGTGGGTAGTCCCGCAATTAAAAATGATAAGTGTCTAACATTAAGTTCGATGCCTTCTCAACTTCCTATTTAGATATTATATACATTCGTATCGATGTAGTCTCCATTACTCAAAGTACTATTCGCATTCACTTCATATCCTTCACATAAGGAACTTATGAACATTACTCAATTTTATAATAATCATTACCATCTCATTTTCTCATTTACATAATCAAGGTATACACGCCATATTCATTAACAACATCCTTAACCTTTAACTTTACAACATTACATATTAACATGAAAAAATTTACAATACTGAAAACATTACCATACATTTACTAACTTGAACAGAAATTTAACTTACCAGATGATCGAGGAAGTAGCACTTGAGGCGTGACTCAGTTCCCGAACCATTTTCAAATAAATTTTTAAAAGTCTACAGAATCGCTTTTAAAACTCTTATCTCTGATACAAAAAATGTAACACCCCAAGTTTATAATCTTAAACCTAGGCGTGCTAACTTTTCTTTACTTAAATACGGAAAAGAAATCATTTAAAACCTCAACTTTTTCATTTTCTATTATGAAATTTTACAAAAATTTCGACAGAGTCTCCTCTATAAATTGGACATAGCCAACCTACAGAGGGACATCAAAACCATTTTAAAGTACACATCTCAACTCATTCAATCCCAAACATCATCCAAACCATTACAATAAGTCCCAAACTCCTCAACAATATAATTCCAAAAATATCAATAGACATTGACAAATGAAATAAGAGGTAATTTAACCTCTAATACGTCACCCATACTTAATCAAAACTAACTTCATCCAAACAATTATCAATGATAAATGAATTACAGAATAATTTAAATGATATCTTAAATAAATTTAACATTATTAAATAATGGTGACAGCGAGTACTGTCTGAGTCAGCCGCCAAGTGCTCTCTTCTAATCATCTAACTTTCATCACCTGAAATATGGGGAGGGATTGGGGTGAGCTAAAGCCCAGTAAGTAAACTTTATGCATGAATGCATGCTTATCACATGAATGCTTTAAAAATTCCATTTATGTATCCCTTTTTTACTTTACTTTCAAGAACATTCAAACTTTTCAAACTTTCACTTAACATTTCAAAACTTTCACTTCATTTCCATCGTGAGCTCACTTGATGTAACTTCTAGTCAATCAGATATCAGTGGGAAATTCTTATTTGGAACCAGATTAACTTTCACATTTCCACCGCAAAGCGGCTCATTCACTTCATTCCACCACAGAGCGGCTCATTACATTCGGTACGCCGGTCCCCTGCGCCCCATTTGCCACTCGCATTGTTCATGACATAGAAGTACACCCATTCTTTCTTGAAAAACTTGGGATACATAACTTTTGACAAAAATGCACTTTGACACTTTCCTTTCATTAAAACATTTGACTTCCCCATTTCGATGCCAATGCATGCTTGATGATGCAATGACATGTAATGTGAATGCTTGATCATTTTTCTTAATAACATATACTTTCATGTAGGTAAAAGAAATTCATCAAAGCAAGTAAGCTGCAAGACAGTCGTTTACACATCAATTTCACATTTACATTCAACTTTAATAAAAATAGGGGGAAGTTTACTTACATGACGTCCTTAGTATTTACCGTTATCTGGATTTGCAAGTGGAGGAGCCTCGACTGCCCGTGTTGTTAATGTACCAAAATCCTAGTTGTATCCATTCATTTAGTAAAATATAATTTCAGTTCACAAACACATTCGTTATTCAGTTTAATAATAATCAAACATTAACCGAGATTAAAACTTCAATTTAACCCAAGCGTGACTTTACATAATAACCAAAACACATAAAACCATATTCGAGACAAGAAATGAATCCCAATGCACATTAGAAGGCCTTCTCATCTTTTAAATTCAAATTCAAACTCAAAATTATATAACTTTAGAAATTACTTAATCGTGATTCTAACAAGTTCACAAATCTTAAAATAACCATTTATTACAAACTTTACCAAAAAGCAATTAACTAATTTCATAAATCTAATCAAATTTGAAAAACTGAATCTATGACTTTTAATCCAAAATTAACCTAACCATTGGTTAACAATTGGATTCATATATTAAAAATCTAAGAATTAACTAGCTAATATGACTAAAGCCATTTATATCAATACATGAAAATTCTCAAATTTCTCAATTTACCCATAATAACATAAAATTAATTAACTAACTCAAATTTAAACCAAGTATTTTTCCAACATTTTTAAATCTGAAAACAAAACTCTCAAAATAGTTGTCAATTAAACCAATTAAATCCAAAATTTCATAACTTTGAAAAATCACTACCAGGTCTGAGAATCAATGTGATCATTTATATGCTATCTCCCAAATTTCAAAATTTATCATTTCTAACTCGAAGTACAACTAAACATTTCAATTAAACTAACAAATTCACGAATTTTGAAATTTGAAATCTACCCATATAACTTTTTTTTAAAAATCTGAATTTTATATATATATATGTGTGTGTGTGTGTGTGTGTGTGTGTGTGTGTGAGGATAATATACATATACATCCATATATTCTTACACAGAGACATACACATACATATAATTATTAACCAAAGTTCCAACTAATAATTAAAATTCGAAATCTAGACAAATGGGCTCACAATCGATGAGGTGTTCGAGGTGGATAATTAGGCTTCACTTTGGTAGATTTTGGTCAGCTGGGTTATCTTGATGAGCCATTCATACTCGCATCAAAAGTGAAACAGGTATTTTACGTTATTGATCTTGCCAATACTAAGTGATCCATTGTCCTTCGTTGGCATTGGTGACGTGGTGGATGAAGAAGACTACGATCATTTTGATGAAACCCCTCCATTTCCTATTGGTGTATAATCGGATGCACTTATAGGGGAAGATAATTTTGAAACAAATTACATGCGTTGGGATCATGAAGAAAGATATTTGGATTGATCATCGTTTGTGATTACAAATTGTGTAAGATCATTTACATTCTTACTTATAACTTTCTATTCATTCTTACCCATCTTCTGTGATGAGTAATTAATTATGTAAGATCATTTACATTCTTACTTATAACTTCCTAATATTGTTTAGTAATGTACGCAAATATGTGAATAATCTTGTGAAAGACATGGTTAATTCTTCCAGTTCAGGTCTTATATAGGGTCTTTGGTCTGTGTTAATGTGGATATAAATATTAGTGATTGGCATAACGTTCCTCAAGGCCTTAAAGACATGATTTTGGGAAGATATAAATGTATAATTCATACATAGTAAAATCAATAATTTAGAGTCAATTTGAAATGTTTTGTTTTTACTTTTTGTTTTTTTTTTGTTTTTTATGAGTATAACATCGCATATTATTGTTATCTTTTAGAGGGAGTTCAGCATATCCGACGACGAAAGGAAACACATTATTTTAAAAGTCTCGGGGATGCGATGGAAAGATTTCAAGACTAGGTTGGTGCATGATTTCATTAACAATCAACACCGGAAATATGCATCACCCACACAGCTATATGATTTCTTGACTAAAGAGCAATGGGAATTGTTTAAGAAAGAGCATGAGACTGAAGTTTTCAAGGTATACATAATTGTACATACATGAAGAGTAATGTGATGTGATGCTTTATTTTTTGAAGTTGTACGTAAATGAAATTTAAGCTATGTGATGTTTTACGTTTTCAAGGAAAAAATTAAGAAGGCCAGAGCAAGCCAATTGCACAACGAGCATCCAAACCATTACAATAAGTCCCAAACTCATCAACAATATAATTCCAAAAATATCAATAGACATTGACAAATGAAATAAGGGGTAATTTAACCTCTAATACGTTACCCATACTTAATCAAAACTAACTTCATCCAAACAATTATCAATGATAAATGAATTACGGAATAATTTAAATGATATCTTAAATAAATTTAACTTTATTAAATAATGACGACAGCGGGTACTGTCTGAGTCAGCCGCCAAGTGCTCTCCTCTAATCATCTAACTTTCATCACCACGTGGTCTAATGGTAGTGGGTTTCTAAGAATATTTGTACTTAACCCCTAGGTACAAGGTTCGAAACCCATGGAAGGCAAAAATCCACTTCCTGGAAACGAGGTTGGCAGTATTTGAGGACCAGGACTACTAAGGGGGGAGTGAAAAGATCATGAGTACGACACGGAGAAGGCCCAACGAGGGAGCCGGGTCGGTCGTTACAATACCATTAGACCAATTGGTCTAATGATAGCAGGATTCTAAGAATCATTGGACTAAACCCCTAGGTACATGGTTTGAATCTTGCGGAAGGAAAAAATTCCCTTCTGGAGAAGGCCCCAGTGAGGGAGCCAGGGGGAGTGGAAAGACCATGAGTACGACTCGGAGGAGGCCCCAGCGAGGGAGCCAGGTCGTTACAAAAAAAGGTGCCTTTTTTTGTAACGACCCGGCTCCCTCCCTGGGGCCTTCTCCGTGTTTTACTCATGGTCTTTCCACTCCCCCCTGATTGTCCTGGTCCTCAAAGGCTGATAGCCTCGTTTCCAAGAAGTGAATTTTTTCTTTCCGCAGGGATCGAATCTTGTACCTAGGGGTTAAGTACAAATATTCTTAGACCGGGATTCTTGTACTTAACCCCTAGGTACAAAGTTTGATCCCTGTGGAAGGCGCTTTTATCTTGACAGCTATCCATTATGTTGACAGGTTTTGGCTTTATCTTTGACTATCTTGACAGCTCTCTTTAGTGACCAACAGTTTTTCTTTAATAAAGAAAACTTTATTAGAGTAGTGATGAAGGGTCACTACCAGACAATACTAATTTTCCATCCTCGAATAAAAAACACCGTGGGGAATTTTGTACTATCAAATAATGCATGACTTTATCTTCAACGAGACAGTGTTCAAACCTATGTTCTGGGTGATCACACTTTATTTTGCATAGCTCTTTGTGCATAGTTTCACTTCATTGATGATAATTTTATCAATGGTCCAATTCACAAATATGCACTTTCTTAGATGGCAACCTTGTTGTATTTTCCATAGTGTTGGGTTTTCATCCATTTTCCTACTTCAAGGTACCAATCGGAAAATTTATTGAAAATAACAATAACGAAGATAACTTCCTCATAGTTATTTTTGTTTCATAATTTCTATTTGTGGAAAACCTTTCCCACATCCTTTGGATTTATTTTCTCAATACAGGTTTTGGAATCAATTTCATTCCTTTGTGAAGAGGTTTCCATAACCTTCATGATATCTTAATTATCCTTCTTGGATGAAGGCTTGGTATCTTTGTCCTTCATATCTTGTGGAAAAATATTAGGTTGAGTAATACCCTGTGAAAGGTGTAACATCCAAGCCAGGAAAATATTAAAAGATTTGATAAGTAATACTCATACCAACAAGGTGCACCTTCTTTTCCGAAAGTCTATCATTAGAAACTCCATAGTTAAGCGTGTTTGACTTGGAGCAATTCTCTGATGGGTGACCTCCTACGAAGTTTTCTCGGGGAGCATGCGAGTGAGGATAAAGCATGCTAAAAAGACTCATGTTCGGATACTGGGGATAGTACGTCATCATCTAATGGCCGGGACATCTAGTTAAGTGGGACCCGAGTCGTTACAAATGGTATCAGAGTTGACCGCTAGCTGAAAATCGGGAACTAAGTGCTAAACCATAGGGCGGGAGTCACCTCTTGAACCTATAGGAGCCACCTCTAGAGTCCCAACGCCTGGCAAAGGATCCTCAGATGGTTTAAGTGTGACGAGGATGTCGTGAGCCTAACGGGGGTGATTATAACACCTAAGCCATGAAAAGATTAAAAGATTTGATAAGTACTACTCATACCAACAAGGTGTACCTTCTTTTCCAAAAGTCCATCATTAGAAACTCCACAGTTAAGCGTGTTTGGCTTAGAGCAATTCTATGATGGGTGACCTCTTGGAAAGTTTTCTCGGGGAGCGTGCGAATGAGGACAAAGCATGCTGAAAAGACTCATGTGGTACAGTGGGGATAGTACGTCGTCATCTAATGGCTGGGACAGTCCATTAAGTGGGACCCGGGTCATTACAAAAGGGCTCCTAATGTTATCTTTTCTTTCCCTTTATCCTCGGGAAGAGCGCTAGTATTCACAAGTCCTGGTGAAGGGATACTAGGCTTGGTACAAGTATCTTCTGCCATAGGGGATATATTTATATTGCTGTGAAAGCTTTGTTGCATATTTTGTATATATATTTCCAAATAATAAGCTTTTATTTCAAGTATCTGAACCTTTGCTCTTAATTCCTCTAGCTCCATCTCTGCTAAGATAATCAGGGAGAAAGTTAGACTGTTCTTTAACATATTCAATATCAAACTTGAAATAAGAAAACCAAATTTGGATTCCAATAATGTATCTATTAGCAAAAGATGATCAACATTATTTTTCAGAAATGATTTAACTTGTATATTATCAATCCTTACCAAGAACTTCTTTGACAACAGATAATCTTCATATTTTTGTACTCCTCTCTTTTATAGCAATGAGTTCTTTTCTATTTGTCTCATTTATGGTTTTCACTTCTTTGAATGTTCTTGATTTATATCCTGCAAGTATTTTAGGACAATAACAATTCTTTTCGCTTTTATATTCTTTATGATTTTTCTTTACATTATGAATTGCTCCTAGTAATTATCTAAAGCATCAGTTTCAAAAATAAAGAAATCTTCTTCTTGTGGAATAACAAGTTTTTGTAGGTTTTTTATTTCTTCTTTTACTTTCCTGATATTTTCGCAATCTCTTTCATCCCAAAAACACATTACATTTTTTCTTAGTTTTCGTAGAAAATAATTTTTTGACTTGACACAATTTTCAATAACTCCTTCGGCATAATTTAATATACCGAGAAAACTTTGTAAATGTTTTTTATCTTTGATTTCTTCAGGAAAATCTTGAAGTTTTTTGCTAATATGAGATTGAAGTTTCATTTCTCCTTTTATAAATTATCCTAGAAATTATATCTCTATTTTTGCTATTCAGACTTCTTTTAAGAAAGTGCAATACCATGTTTTTCATAATATAACAAAACTTTTCAAGATGTTCAATATGTTCGTTCATATCGTTCGAATGAATAAGTAAATCATTTATATAGACAATACAGAAATGAGTAATAGGTTTTATTACCTCATCCATCCTTCTTTGAAATATCTGTAGTGCATTTTTCAATCCAAATAGCATTACATTCCATTCAATTTGTCCTAAAGGATTAGGAGTGATGAATGCAGTTAAAGGCTTGCTATCTTCTGTAAGCATAATTTGCCAAAATCTTGATTTAAAATCGAACTTTGAAAATATCTTCTTATTTTGTACTAGTTTAATAAGAATGTCCTTCTTTGATAAGTAATATCGATCAAATTTTGTAACTTCGTTTAGCCTTTTATAGTTTATTACCATTCTGACTTTTCCTCTTTTAATTTCACTACGTTTCTTAACCATAAAGCTGGAATACTATGTGGGCTTCTAGCCTTAATCAGTTTAACTTCTAATAACTCTTTTTATTTGGACTTTAAATTCTTCTTTCATAGGTTTAACTCTTACTACTGTATCTGGTTTTATAAGCTCTATTTTGGCTTTGATCTTATATGTGCTCCATTTTTCTAATGGATTTTTAGAATAACTTTCAGAAACTCCTTTCTTAACTTTCTCTAACTTATCTTCTATTTTCATTTTACACATTAATTGGTTTAAATTTTTCTGTAGTCCAACATCCACCACGCTGGACTGAGGAGCTCTGATGATTAATTTCCTTGTAAGCTATGCTTACGGCTCTTGTGATTCTAGGTATAAATATATTGTGTGCACAATGTGTTGTGAACATATATTTATCAATAAATTAAGTAAAAGGTACATATTTTAATAGTAAATTTTCTCCTAGTAAAATATCACATCCAATTGTAGATGACTTATATATTATCAATAAATACTTCTCTAAATGATATTAGAAAAGGTATTTCTGTAGCATATTTGCTATGGATTATTTATTTCCTCCTATTGTTGTAGCAGTCACTATTTTATTTGGATCATAATTCCAATATTCAGATGGTAGTACATTTGGCAAGCAAAAGCTTATAGTACCTCCTGTGTCTAAATATGCATGAAATTTTAATCTACAATAAGTTGGTAAATTGAGTGTAATTTCAATATATGGGCTCATGGGGTTTGTATTTAGTACTTTCTTCATGGTAATAATGATCTCATATTTTCATCTATCCTTGGTATAATAATTGGATTTCCTTACAGTGTTATTTTTATATATCCTTGACATATCTTGTAAGGGCTCAATTTTCCAAGAAAGCTCATTCCTAGTAATATAGGTATCTGATTACGTCCACAATTATTATTATCTTTATATAAGATTATTTTTGTCTTATGTTCATCTTGGTTTTCTCCTATAAATACAAGAGGAAAACATAGATATCTTTTTATTTTAAGGTTAAGTCTCAAGTAATCCTTAAAGACATATTTTTTTGGAATTCATAATCTTGTAGACGACTAACAAATTGGACATGTAAATGATTTTTATCTGCCCCAGTATCTATAAGGACAAGAAGATCATTCTTGATTCCTTCTTGGTTGATATATCTAGTTTTGTTATAATATTGCGAACTTGTTGGTTTATCAATACTTAGGTTCCTAGTGTTGGGAACCCGGGTTGTTCTACTCATAGAAATTGATTTCTTTTGGTAGTTCATCCCGTTGTAGAATTTTCTATTTTATGTATTTAACTTGAAATAAATAATTTCACAAACAATAGTTTTGAGAAGATTACCCTTGTAGTGTGCTTTACAATAATCTGCGTCAATTGCTTCTTGATTCCACCAAGGCTTCAAACCCTCAAGCTTTCCTCGGTGTTCTCCAATAGGTGTGTGGTCACATTTCTCTAGATCTAGGTAGGATTATAGTTTTCTTTGTAAAGAGGAAACACACACTACACACTTTAGTGTGTCTCGCCACTTTGCAAACTTGGTTAAGAAAAATAGTCTTAGGAGACTATTTGTAAACTCTTTACACTCCAAAACCCTACCAACCCTAGTACCATAACCTAGGCTCATTTCTACACAGCCCAATATAGGTAATAAGTCTGTATAAGCCCAATATAGTAAGCTACAAAGGGAACCTGATCGGACCCAATTAAACTAATCTCCAATAAATTAATTATGACCTGGTCAACTCTTGATCAGTCAAAATTATTTAAGTAATCACGTTCTATTCCACTAAAAGAACGAGATTGCACTGTTGGAAAAATTAAAATTAATGAAACAATAATCAATAATTATATCCTCTGACTTATCGTTCTTACATGTTACCCCCGTCGATCAACTCGAATATTTGGAGCAAGTTAAAATGACCAAAATTCCCTTCTCTTAATATTCATAAACTCTCAACTCTCATCTTTTATCTGACAGTTCGATGTGATCACATCGCATCATAGTATTCAACAGTCACTATCAAATTACTGAGCTCAAATTCAACTGTCCACTAGAAGAACCAATGAGATTATGATCATACCTAAAAGGTGACGGATTCCATAATATGAATATACGATCCTCGTTAGTTCCCTTTAATTCCCAAAGTACCGAGATATTGATCAGTAACTTGATCTCACCCATTGATACCTCAAAGAACTTCAAGCTAGTAATCGAAGTACATTATCCGATTAGGATTAAGGTCCCATGTACAATAGTCAAGTGAAATTAAATTTGTATGGTCAATGTCACAAATTAATTTCACGTGATTCCGTTAAATACTTTCCAGACGTACTCTTAATTTTTATTATCAAAGTCAAAGATAGACTTTAATAAAACCAAGACGATCTTATCAAAATAAATTGTCCATATTTATTTACTGATCATGAATGTTAATTTTAGATCGAATTACAAATTGTTCTTTCTGTGTTTAACAACTTAAACAGTCAATCTGTAATATCAAATCAACCTATGGACGAACACAACTTCATATTAATACAATCAATTAATATTTTATTTCAAATGTCGTGAATTATACTCTATGGGTATATATAATTCTAATGATCTCCCACTTGCCCTTAGAGTATACATGAAACATCGAATCGTCCATCTTGTCAACATCATCATTACGTTAATGATCATGTTCCCAATCAAGATAGTAACTCCTTTCTATGTAAGTCACGGTTGTATAACAAACAATCCAAGATTGTATTATACTCAACCAATTAACCACCTTATCTCCTAGATATATTCCAATTTTGACGACTCTCTAGAGTCCTGGTCAAATCAGATCTTAATTAATTTTAATCCATCATATCGCAACTTGAATAGATATACAAATATTTACTCATTTTCCAAAAATGCTTGAGTATATGCTTTACCTCTATTCAATAATCTGATCCTATATCAAACTAATAATCGCCAACAATATTCCCAGCATAAGATATGACCTATCTAGTGCAAAGTAAGGCTTCCATAACCGGAGCGTAAGGAACATTTCCTATCTTACCATGAGTCTTGGGAGAAAACATATAAGATAGATAAAGGCCACAAATAAATTTATTCCTTTTAGGACTTTAATAATGCAAATTTAGATAGTATCTTATTATTACATGAAACTTGAGACTATTCTATTTCATTTTTCTCCCACTCCAAAAAAATACAGATGTCTAGAAAAAATGGACAGTCATCTAAAGTCCTTCAAGTCTAATTGCTGTACCAACTACTATTTAATGAAAATATTCTCACACATAAGTAGAGTGTCATTCAAATAAATAGTCGCGAAAACTGTCTCATCTTTCTGTATACACAAGTATACTTAATACATATCAAGATTTTGATCAAGAACATGTGTCACAATGGTTCGATCAAATTCTATATTCCACATCTTGAACAATTACCCAAATCTAAAGTTGGAAACTTGTAAGTCATGAACTTTACTTTCATGGTCTTTAGTTTGAACACTCAGGTTACACTTTGTAAATGATTTCCTCAAGTAAATTTTTGCATGGCGATTGGCAAACCCATAGCCATAATCCTTGCGCTGAAGGCATCAACCTTCCCATCTACCATTCTCTTATTGTAACACCCCAAGTTTAAAATTTAAAACCTAGGCGTGTTAACTTCCATTCACATTAAATGCGGAAATAACCGTTTAAAACATTTAAACTTTTCATTTTCTATTATAAAATTTTACAAAAATTTCGGCAGAGCCTCCTCTATAACTTGGACATAACCAACCTGTAGAGGGACATAATACCTATAATACAAATGCAATTCTCAACTCATTCAAAATCCAACATTCAACATCCAACCACAATTCCAAAATTTAACTGCAACATCAATTCCCAAACTCCTCAACATAAATAAATTTAAACCATGAGCTCCATTTAACTAAATGGAGGATTGATAAACTACTAAAGAGATAAATGACTTATCAAAAACTAAATCCAATAAACAATTAAAAGAATGAACTAATAAAAATAACTAAAACATTTATGAAATTCCACTTCAAACCCTAATTTAAAATGATAAATCGTGGTATTGTCTGAGTCAGCCGCCAAGTACTCTCCTCGGATCACCTAACTTTCATCACCTGAAATGTTGGGGAGGGATTGGGGTGAGCTAAAGCTCAGTAAGTAAACTTTATGTATGAATGCATGCTTATGACATGAATGCTTTAAAAATTCCATATATGTATCCCCTTTTTACTTTACTTTCTAGAACATTCAAACTTTTCAAACTTTCGCTTAATATTTCAAACTTTCACTTCATTTCCATCGTGAGCTCACTTGATGTAACTTCTAGTCAATCAGATAACAGTGGGCAATTCTTATTTGGAACCAGATTAACTTTCACATTTCCATCGCAAAGCGGCTCATTCACTTCATTCCACCACAAAGCGGCTCATTCCATTCGGGTACGCCGGTCCCCCGCGCCCCATTTCCCACTCGCATCTTTCATGAACTAGAAGTACACCCATTCTTTCTTAAAAAAAACTTGGGATACATAACTTTTGACAAAAATTGCACTTTGACACATTACTTTCATTAAAACATTTGACTTTTCCATTTCGATGTCAATGCATGCTTGATGATGCAATGACATATGCTTTCATAAAATAAATGAAATTCATCAAAGCAAGTAAGTTGCAAGACAGTCATTTACACATTTCACATTTACATTCAACTTCCATAAAAATAGGGGGAAGTTTACGTACCTGACGTCCTTAGTATTTACCGTTATCTTGATTTGTAAGTGGAAGAGTTTCAGATGTCCGTCACGTCAATGTGCCCAACAATCCTAATTATTTCCATTCATTAATAAAATATGCTTTTAGTTTAAAAAACCACAAATCCTATTATTTTAATGTTAACAAAACTTCCAAACGAGATCAAAACCTCAAACTAAACTAAGTGTGACATTCAAAAATGAAAAAAAAAACACACATTATCATATTCGAAATAGGGAATTAACTACGTATACTGTAGAAAGTTTTTTCTTATCTCTTAAATTTCAAATTCAAATACTTAAATCAAACTTAAACCAAAATCCGCAAAATTTAACATGACTTTACAAAAATCGTTTAATTAGAATTGTAACTATTCCTAATCTGCAAATTCTCAAAAATGACAGTAAGCACTTCAATTGAATTAACTAATTCATAATTTTTTTGGAAATCTGAAATTAATCCACATAAGTAATAACTCCGAAATTTGTAATTAATTTGTAAATAAATTCCTAAATCCAAATTTCACATTATAACTCAAACATTACCAAACAATTAACTAATTTCATAATCCCATCAAATCTGAATTCTGAAATAAACTATAGATATAAGTTATAATACTAAATTCTTACATTTTGAAGTTTAAAATTGTTATGCACATTTACAGATCACAAAAATATCATAAATTGGAAAGTCTAAAATTTATGTATATGTATAATATCAATATATACATACATATATTTAAATTACTCCAATCTGAAATTCGAAATCACAACTCAACATTAAATTTTAGATTCAAGTAAGCTAATTAAATTGAAATCTGAACACACACAAATTTCAATCTGAAAATAACATTGTAAATCGGCATTTAAACCAAACAGTTAACTAATTTCTTGAATTAAAATTTTCGAAATTGGCACATTAATTTTCATATATATATATATAGCCCCAAAACTGAAATTAACAATTCAAAATTCAAAATTTGACTACAACTCAATCTGAAAAAATCTGAATGTTCATATAAATATATACATACAACATATATACATCAATACATATAAACTTGTTTGTGTGTGTGTAAAAAGGTGTGTTGTGTGTGTAAAAATCGTGAGTGACCGAGCGAGTGTAGGTGGTGTGTTCGGTCCAGTGTGCGTGTGTGTGTTGGGTCAGGGGGAAGGTACTACCGTGGGTGACGGTGGCGGCCGGTGGTGCGCCTGCTATCTGGCCGGGTGGTGTGCCGGCGAGAAACCGAGGGAGAGGGCGAAGTCGAGAGAGAGACGGAGGCGAGGGGGAGAGGCCGAGGCAGAGCGAGCGTGAGGGAGATGTGAGAGACGAGAGTATGAGGGTTTAGGTTAGATTAGGTTTAGATATAATCTTTTGGAATTTGCAACTTGGCCCCTCAATTCTCTCTAATTTAGAAATTTAAGTCCACAACTCCCAATAAAATTTCAATTCGCCCTAAACCTTTTCCCAATCTCAATTTAATGAAATTTAAACAACTTACTACTCAATGACAAATAGAATTTAACAAGCTTAACAAATAAAATAATTAATTATACATAGAGTTCATAAAAATTTATAAACTTTTTAATTGGCACATCGATCGAGACGGCGCCCAAGTCCTTCCACTGCAAAATAATTCGAATTATAGACATTAAATATCACAATTTTATAATTTATAATCACAGTAACATAAATATTGAGCGAAATTTAAAATTGCACGTAAAATTGAAAAGCGGTCTTACATTTATCATCTTAAAGACTCATCACACTTTATAGGTTTGACCCCATTAGGTGTGTCTACAAATATCCAAACCTTGGTGTAGTACAAGTAATCCGATTCCGAGTTCATATTCACCTTCCATGATTTCAAATCCATAACTTCCACCACTTCCCTAAATGAGGAGGAATCCTCTTATTTTAGTAGAGACTTTCTAAAAATACTCTCTATAGAATAAGTGTCAAGAAGGTGGTCTTACAACCCTCCCACTTCAATTAGTCACTGGAAGTGTATTTCCATTGTGTCCAAATAGAGTTACTTCCTTTCCTCCTACTTGATTATAAATAGGATCAACCTCTCCACTACCTCCCTATGAACATAAAGAGGAGGTGGAATAGTGAAAACTTCTTTGACTACAACCTTTGATTTTCCCCTGTCCATTGGGATCACCAGGCAAGAATAGTGGTTGAATCACTTGCCCATTTCTTCCACTAGGATCGGCAACCATCAGTTCCGTAGGAAGTTCCAGATCATCAAGATTAATTCTATGTGGAAACCTAGAATCAAGTTGTTTGAACAACGTTCTGACATCTTATCCAATAGAAATTTACTTGTGGATATGTATTCTTCTATGTGCCTTATCCTCTAATAAAGTTACATTTGTACTCAACAAATACATTCTTCACCAGAGGATTATAGAAGAAATAATTTCTAGTTTCGTTGTATAACTTATAAATAATAAAAACTTCATTGTTGCCTCAATCTCGTTAACCCTTCCTTTCAGCTTGTGTGCCAAAAGTCCGCAAATCTGAATGTGGTATAGACTGGGTTTGCACCCATGCCACAACTTTAGGGGTATTTCAAGAAACGAATCAATGGTACTAGGCTATGAAAGAACCTGACTGTCTCTAGTGTACATTTCCAAATGAAATTAGTAATGAGGATAACTCATCATTGATTTGGTATTACCTTATTCTCGTTTTTCGATAAATAGTCCTAAACTCATATGAAAGATACACGAACCTCGATCAAATAGAAGTATCACGATTCTCTTAATTACTTCTGATGTGATCCCGGGAGGGGGTCACAACGAACACGCTGAATTAAACAAAATAAAGATAGGAAAGATCCAGATTCAGCCAAGAACACAAGATCACAATAATTAAAAATACTGGAATAAATAAAATTGACGATAGGACCTGGACCCAACAATCACGACGCAATAAATTGACGATGCGGATTGAAGAACCGAGGTTTTTGAAACGCCACAAGGGATGCCAAACTCCTTGATAAGTTTCTGATTGGAACACCACAAACATTCAAGAAATATTGGATAAGTTCTAGGAATTGTTCTTCAAGAACAAGAAAAAGGAATCCTCCTTTTCGAGAGAGAAAATTCTCACATTCATTCAATAATGTCAAAGTTGTTGTTTCATAATGAAAAACAAAGCAATATAATGTAGAAACTGACCTAACTAGGGTTTGCCACTAATTTGGGCCCAAAACATAAAAGTAATTAATAAAAACGGAATTAAATTAACAAAACGAGAATTCTGGAAAATTAGGTGTTACGGCCGTAAAAATGTCACTTACGGCCGTAAGTGACTTTCTGTTAGTGAGTTACGGACGTAACAAGAATTCTCACAGCCGTAAGTATCAATTTTGCTGAATTGCTCAATTCCACCAGAGAAGGAGTTACGGCCGTGAACTGTAGTCTTACGGCCGTAAGTAATAAAATCCTGGAATTCTTGCTTTTGACCCGAGGGAATGTTACGGCCGTGAACAACAGACTTTACGGCCGTGAATGTGTCATTGGCCTCCAAACTTTGCCCCTTTGATTTGGCTCGACCCCTTTGTCTTCTCGGCTCGCTTCCAACATGAAACTTGTACCGTTTCCCGCGTAGATAACTGTCACATTGCCCATAGGTCGACTTCTCCTTTGGTCTCCTACTTCGGATCACATCATCCCCCCTTTCTTGGAAAGGATTCGACCTTGAATCCGTATATGGCCTCTCCTTTATGTATCTCTTTCTTTCGTTGGTTCGAGTGACCTGTTCCTGTTTTGTGCAATGCATCACCCTTTGGGGTTGTTCTGCCCGGCAATTAATTTTCCTTTTGGCCTTAGTTTTGTAATTTGATTGTAGTACCTGGAAAACAGAATTAGCTAAACTAGGGAGGGATGTGTTAGCAAATGCAAGTAAACTCATTTTTTTGGGTGACTCTCTTCTCCTTTTCTTTTCTCTCTTGAGCTCACCTTTTTCTGAGGTCGTGGCCTCAACTCTCTTGTTTTCAATTTTCACGCCCTTTCCTTTTTCTGAGGTCATGGCCTCAACGCTCGTATTTTTCCCCTCAAACTCGCTCTTTATTTTCAATTGGTCCTCTTGGACCTCTTTAGGCGTTAGCGGAGCAAGTGTGATCCTTTTTCCACCCTTCACGAAAGAATATCTATTTTTGAGCCCATCATGCACTACTCTCCTATCATGTTGCCATGGCCTTCCCAATAAAATATGCCCAACATGCATAGGAACCACATCACACACCACCTCATCTCTATAACGCCCAATGGTGAATTTAATATTAACCTGCTTGTTCACCTTAAGTTCTCCCGACTCGGTTAACCACTGTAATTTATAGGGGTTGGGGTGTTTCACCTTAGGCAAGCCCAACTTCTCCACCAATAATGTGCTAACCACATTAGTACAACTTCCCCCAGATGATGAGATCCCGGTCGGGGAATCTCGTCGAAAACGCGGAAAAACGAAATTTAAAACCTAGGAAAGATCTAGATCAGATTTAAACACGAAATTAAACAGGAATTAAACTACTGGAAAGATAAAATTGACGATAGGACCTTGACCCAAGATTCACGACGCAAGAAATTGACCATGCGGAATCGAGATCCAAGGTTTTCGAAACACCACAAGGACTTGTCAATTTCCTTGATAAGATTCTAAATTGGAAACGCCACAAATATTCTCACGAATATTTGATAAGTTCAACGCCACAAATATTTCACAATATTTGATAAGTTGGATTTGTTCTCGAAGAACACAAAAGGGACTCCTCAACCTTTTAATTGGAGAAAACTCTCTCAACTTTATTAATCTCAAAACTCAAACTTAACTTTTACAATGAATGGAAAGAAGTATAAATAAGCAAAATAACCTAGCATCTAATTTACTCAAAATAGAATTCTAATTAGACTAAAATTCTAAAATAGGAAAATAACCTAAAAACCAAAAAGGAAATAAAATAATTGAAAATTCGAAAAATATGGCCGCTACTCATTTACGATCGTGAATAATTCTTTTACGGCCGTAAAGGCCTCTCTGATCAAAAACTGATTTATTATTTACAGCCGTGACTTCCAAGCTTACGGCCGTAAGCCTCGTTCTGTTGAAATTCTCCTTTTTTCTTCGCTAATTGATTACGGCCGTGATAACATGATTTACGGCCATGAATATATGTGTTACGGCCGTGAAGGTCCTCTTTTACGGCCGTAATGGAATTTCTGCCCAAATTACTTCGACCCCTTGATTCGGCTTGATCCGTCCCCCTTCTTGGCTCGACCCCAACATGGAACTTACTCCGTTTTGCACGTAGATCACTGTCATATTGCCGATGGCTTGACTTCGCCCTTCGACGCCTGGTCCGGATCATATCATACTCCCTCTCTTGAAAAGGATTCGACCTCGAATCCATTTTTGGTCGGATTTTCAAATTCCTCCTGCTCTCCTGGGCTCGATGATCATTTTTAAGCTTCGTGCGATCTTTTAGACTTTTGGGCTGCTCATTTTTCTCCTTCAACTTTCTTGGCCTTTTGGGCTGTTCATTTGTGCCAACAAGTTTCTTTCCTGTTTTAAGCTCATGGTTTGACTTCGGTACCTGTAAGTGCAAATAGACTCATTTTTGTGGTAGACTCTCTTTTCTTTTGCTTTTTGCACTCAGTCTCTCCTTTTTCTGAGGTTTGAACCTCAACCCTCTTTTCTTTATTTTTCACTCCCTCTCCTTTTTCTGAGGTCGTGGCCTCAACTCTCTTTTCTTCAATTTCCATCCCACAAACCTTTTTCCCCACCAAACACCTAGTGTGGAAAAGATTATCCCGCTGTTCATCCATTTCAACCATCTTAGTTCAAGAATTTAGGACACGTCTATTCACAAGGGACCCTTTCACCGCATAAGTTAACCCCTCTTCATCGCTACTACTAGCCCCAACATCCACTAACTTAGGCATTCCCTTAAATTCATCCTCAGAACTAATTTCACCGTTATCACGCAAGAGCATTACTTTCTTATTTGGACACTGCGATGCTATAAGGCCGGACCCCAAACACTTAAAGCACTTAATATTTCTATCCCTAGTAGGTTGAGAATCAGAAATATTTTTACCTTTAGTTGTAAGTTCCTCCTTCCCTTCGGGACGTGTTCATCATTGTGATCCTTCCTCGGTTGTGATGTAGGATAAGTTCCCGGTGATTGTTTAGATGTCCCCTTTCACCTTAATTGCCTTTCCACCTTCATTGCCATGTGCACCATGTCTTCCAGTTCCACATAATGTTGTAACTCAACGATGTTTGCAATATCTCTGTTCAGCCCACTCAAAAATCTAGCCATTGTAGCTTCCCGATCCTCCACCACGTTGGCCCTAATCATGGCTACCTCCATGTCTCTATGATACTCCTCGACACTCCTAGAACCTTGCGTGAGCCCCTGCAACCTTTGATAAATATCCCTATGATAATGGCTTGGGACAAACCTCTTCCTCATGATGACTTTCATCTCACGCCACGTATCCACCGGCCCTTCACCATTCCTCCTTCGATCCTTCACCAACTGATCCCACCAATTAATCGCATAGTCAGTGAACTCAACGACCGCTAACTTCACCTTCTTTCCTTCAGAATAATTGTGGCAATCAAACATCAATTCTACCTTCTTCTCCCAATCTAGGTAAGCCTCCGGATCACTCCTCCCATGAAAAGGTGGAATAGACATTTTTATTTTACCTAGATTATCATCTATCTCATCCCGATCTCTTCTATTATTCGCCCTTTCATCCCTATCTCCTCTACCCCTTCTCCTCCTTACACTAGCCACAGGTGATTGGACACTACTTCCTTCACTTGCAAACTCTTCATCATCAAACCCGTATCCATCCCTTAGATTATGCCTCCCCCTAGGATCTCTCCGGTCTTCCCTCCTAGCTCTAGGTCCCGCATGAGTTTGTTCCCTACGCAATTGTTAATAGTTTCCTCCTGCCTATCCATCCTAGTCATCAACCTCTCAAATTGCTCATGTAAAGTCGTCATCACACCTACAACATTATTATTCACCCTATTCATACCTTCAGGTCGTTTGTTGTGGCTTGTTGATGAGGCTGCTGGCTCCCTTCTGTAAATTCCCTGGTTGTCCCCAACTGATGAAGATGATGAATCCCGTCTGCTAGACATTATTAGTCTTCACAGAAAAAAGTAGAAAATTCCTCACAAAAATATATCGCTCGTGTATCACTAAAAAAGAATCCCCCTTCCAAGCGCTTCAAAAACAATTCCAAAACTCAATCAAGGGTAGGACACGATAGACACGGGTAAGAACAAGAAAACTTGAAATTTGAGACAAATCCGGAATATTCGGGGATAAATATGAAATTTTCGGACTTTTTTTTTTGAATCCAAAATTCAAATACAAGTGCAACGTAACAAACGGAATTGAATTCGGATAAGAATTGACTAAAAGAAACAAGATTGAATTTTTTGTGGAATTTTATATGAATCAAACAAAAGAAAAATTTACTGGCACGAAGAACACGAAAATCAAGAACTGAATCTAGATCCAAGCTCTGATACCAGATGATGTGGTCCCAGGAGGGGGTCACAACGAACACGCAGAATTAAACAAAATAAAGATAGGAAAGATCCAGATTCAGCCAAGAACACAAGATCACAATAATTAAAAATACTGGAATAAATAAAATTGACGATAGGACCTGGACCCAACAATCACGACCCAATAAATTGACGATGCGGATTGAAGAACCGAGGTTTTCGAAACGCCACAAGGGATGCCAAACTCTTTGATAAGTTTCTGATTGGAACGCCACAAACATTCAAGAAATATTTGATAAGTTCTAGGAATTGTACTTCAAGAACAAGAAAAAGGAATCCTCCTTTTCGAGAGAGAAAATTCTAGCATTCATTCAATAATGTCAAAGTTGTTGTTTCATAATGAACAACAAAGCAATATAATGTAGAAACTGACCTAACTAGGGTTTACCACTAATTTGGGCCCAAAACATAAAAGTAATTAATAAAAACGGAATTAAATTAACAAAACGCGAATTCTGGAAAATTAAGTGTTACGGCCGTAAAAATGTCACTTACAGCCGTAAGTGACTTTCTGTTAGTGAGTTACGGCCGTAACAAGAATTCTCACGGCCGTAAGTATCAATTTTGCTGAATTGCTCAATTCCACCAGAGAAGGAGTTACGGCCGTGAACTGTAGTCTTACGGCCGTAAGTAATAAAATCCTGGAATTCTTGCTTTTGACTCGAGGGAATGTTACGGCCGTGAACAACAGACTTTACGGCCGTGAATGTGTCATTGGCCTCCAAACTTTGCCCCTTTGATTTGGCTCGACCCCTTTGTCTTCTCGGCTCACTTCCAACATGAAACTTGTGCCGTTTCCCGCGTAGATAACTGTCACATTGCCCATAGGTCGACTTCTCCTTTGGTCTCCTACTTCGGATCACATCAACTTCTGTCCAAAATTGTAGAATTTCTTTAACATTTCGGATCAATGAGATATTAAGGATAGAATCGAGATCTGGAGTGATCATCAGTAAAAGTGATGAATTAATTGTACTCTCTCGTAGCTTGAGCACAAAAGCATCCACACATATCAAAGTGTATTAAACCCCAAACTCTTAAGTCCATTTAATGTATGAGGACTATTAGTTAACTAATCCTCTAAACAAGATTCAGAAAATAGTATAGATTACACCTCTGATCCTTTTGAGGTCCATTCCTTACTAGTATTAGAATCGAGTTTTGGATAAGTGCGACCAAACTTAAGATCTTAATCATTTTACCCTCTAAATGATATTCACAAGCCCACATAGATTCCACCTCCAAAATAATTAGAGATCTATCTTTACCAGTCTTTGAATATTATTTAGATAAATATGATTCTCTTAAGATCTTATCAAAGAGTTCATTAATACAAGGAGTCACCTATCCCTTATCATTTGTGGTAATATTACACCAAAGAAACCATTTATAAGACTTTAAGATTGTTAACCATTTGTCTCGCAATAATAAGAGCATTATCTAACTTAATTCCAACTGATAAATGGAGATTAAGTTCTAAATGATTCAGCACAAATAATAAAGAGATAAAATAACAATCAAAATTGTTTCGAAAACACAAAAGTCCAATGACTCCTTCTATATTACCGTACCCTGCTTATCCTTACAGTATACTCTATCTCATTGAGCCATTTGGTCACCTAGGACCATCTTGCAACAATGATTAGTTACTCTAGAATCTATAATCAAGATAGACTCAATTACTAACCATAACATAATGAATAGAGTCTTACTTCATTATAGAGTTTCCAGGAAAGGCTACCTCCTCATTAATCCTATCTTTGCTAAAAAGCAAAAAAGGTTAGAGGGCCTACCATACCATCAGTTGCTTTAAAATAATCTCCACACTATGAATAGCTTACTTTGAACCTTTCAGAGACACGTTCATCCTGTTGAATTTAGTCCACACTGAACGGCAAGAGATTATCTTAAAAGATTTCTCAAGCATTATGTCATCTGAATCAATGTTTGCAAGTTGAACCTCCACCGCATTAGAGTGACCAATCATGTTTTACCACATCATCTCTTGTAAAAAACGCGATCGGTTCATAAGTAGAGATATATTATGGCTTGATAGCATCTTTTGCATAACTCTATAATTAAGATGTTCAAATTATCATAAGTATCCTTTCATCGAGAAAATAAATATGGTTATCCTATTTTGATGTTTTTATTGCAAAGTACTTGATATGAGAATCAAAATTGTGCAATAAACTATGTCATCAAAATAACACTATTTTCATTGGAAGATTTATGATTACTGTTGAACAAGGATTTCCTAGCACGAACAAATATTATAAGTGATGTGATCCGAGATGGGAGCTCAAAGGATAAGCCAAGGATCCATACCTTCGTTGAGTTACTTATTTATATGCTATTTCATTTATTGTAACAATTAGTTTTTTGGTTTAATAAACGGTTTATTGAGTGATTCAATAAAATTATAGGTGGATTCCTATATTTTCCTTTCGAACTTATCAAAGATTGATAATCTTTGTGGCGTTCAAAAATCAGATACTTATCAAGAAAACTGGACAAATCCTTGTGGCGTTTCGAAAGTCTTGGTTCTTTGTTCCGCATCTTCGATCCTTGCATCGTGAAGTTTGGGTCAAGATTCATCTATCCATCCACAAACCTGGGTTCGGAACTTTCCAACGTTAATTACACGCTTCGAATCTCGTCAGTAAGTGGAAAGAATTATAACGAGACATGTTGGAGTTTTCGCCAATTAGTTGGTGATGTCTAATCAAATAACTAGTTGTGGAAAATACGAAAAATGTATTAAAGACGCGTTGCGATGAATATTTTAGTATATGATGCATGAATAAAAATTATGCACAAGTAGACCCAAAACTAGTATAATATGACGACAAACTAAAATCCCAAAAACTTAAATACATTTCTCTATAGGAGAAATAAATGTGATTTATGGCTAGGTAGGACCCTCCTACTAAAATTAATATCTCTAGCATCTCATGCAATATTAATTTTATCGTCGTTAAAATTTGGTCATCATTGACATCGTTTGGATATTCTATAGAAAGTCCTCACGATGTCCTTGATTTAAGTGTCTAACCCCTATATTGATAATATTTCAAGTACCAAATTAATTACGTTATCTTTAGAGTAATCATGATTAATTCACACTTAAAAAAATCATCACCTAATTCAGCCCAATCCAGTAGCCGAAACAGTGCAGCCCTCCTATAGGGAGACTAATTAAATTAGCACGAGACATACACAAATTTTTAAGAATGGACTAATAGGGGAGACCATGGGTTCAAAAAATTTGCACCCTCACTCACTTAATATTTTGAACTTTGGGTTTTATTTTTAATAATTACCCTGTCAATTTTAACCTTTAAAATTTATTTAATTATTAATAAATATATTTATTTTCTTATCTAACATTTAGAAAATAAAATAAAATAAAAATCAACGCACGACAGTATAGTACATAGAGCGGTGTTTATGCGATCCACATGACATGTTATTTAATGACATTCATTTACAATTTAATCAAAGCAATAAATAAATGCGATAATAAAATATACAAGAACATAATTTATGACCCAAACCTAGACACAAAATTACAAATTAATTAAAGAGTCCATTGAGCCACAAGCCGGCTCAATTCTTCAATTCCCATTTGTAAGTGTCTAGTCCAAAACTATAAATCTTCAATCTTTAGCCCAAATGCCAAATCCCAATATGTAGTGATCCATTTAAATATTCTAGTCCATTGTAAAATTCAACTCACATTGCAATGGCCCAACTAAACAATTTAGTCCACATCACAATTAATCAAAATGGACCAATTTTACAATTTCAGGGCCATATTTAACTTTACCCAAATATGGTGTAACGACCCGGCTCCCTTGCTGGGGCCTTCTCCGTGTCGTACTCATGGTCTTTCCACTCCCTCCCTAGTCCTCAAAGGCTGCCGCCTCGTTTCCAGGAAGTGAATTTTTGCCTTCCGCAGGGATCGAACCTTGTACCTAGGGGTTAAGTACAAAGATTCTTAAATCCAGCCTTTTTTTGTAACGACCCGGCTCCCTCGCTGGGGACTTCTTCGTGTCGTACTCATGGTCTTTCCACTCCCCAATGGCCGTCCTGGTCCTCAAGGGCTGCCAGTCTCGTTTCCAGGAAGTGGATTTTTTCCTTCCGCAGGGATCGAACCTTGTACATAGGGGTTAAGTACAAAGATCCTTCCGTGCTACCATTAGACCAATTGTCTAATGGTACCAGGGATTCCATGAAATTTGTACTTAACCCCTAGGTACAAGGTTCGAAACCCTGGGAAGGCAAAAATCCACTTCCTAGAAACGTGGCTGCATGCTCTTGAGGAACAGGACGACCAGGGGGAGAGTGGAAAGACCATGAGTACGACACGGAGAAGGACCCAGTGAGGGAGACAGGTCGTTACATATAGCCCAAATGAGTATATAGTATTTTGGTCCAAAACTTGAATCTGTCCCCAAATGATAATTGCATAGATTCGGCCCAATTAAATAAGAGGCCCAAGACTTAAATCCCTTCTTGTATTTCTCTGGATGTTTTAGACTTTTCAGCAAGATGAAGAAAATGCAGCCGCCCCCACCTTCTAACTTTGTTGTCGCCGAGAACTGTCAAGGAAGAAACCGCCACTACGACAGACAACGTGTACCACCATCGCCACCGCCATCAATGTGGCATGAGCCACTGAAGTAGCAGGACAGCAGCACCATGTGTGCTACTGTTCGAGCCCTGCACTGCCGCATTGCAGTGCCTTTTTCACTGAGATCTAAGCAGCGGTGCCATAGATGCCGCCATCAACCGCCAATCATAGGGGCAGCACACACAAGTGCTGCTGTCCACGCCGTCCTCACGCAGCTTTGGTGCCCCTGCTGTCATGATCGAGTTGAGATGGAGGCACCCAAGGGTGCAGCCTTCAACCGCCAATCATAGCAATAGTAGCCACGCGTGCCAATGCTGTTATCCACCACTTTCAATGTTGAAAATGGCTCACTTCCAGAAATTGCAAGCAATGCCCTCAATCTGGAAACTGTAAATCTGGTCCTCTTATTTTACAATTACAACAGAAATTACACAAACTCTAATTCTACTGCGAAATTTAAAATCAAAATTGGAAAACATGGAGTCGTAATCCACCCCCTTTCTTACATGACTCGATAAAACAATACAAGAATTTACAACAAAAATCTAAGGCCATAAATTAGTTCAACAAAGAATAACATTCATCAAATAACAAATAAATCACATACTCTTGACACCGTCCTTTACAAACACGTGCATAAATAAAATATATTTATTCCTAAATACACAAAACAGTATAAAAAACCTACGCTCTGATAACAATTGTTGGGAACTCGGGTTGTTCTACTCACAAAAATTGATTTTTTGTGATAGTTCATCCCATTACACGATTTTCTATTTTATGTATTTAACTTGGAATAAATAATTTTCACAAACAATAGTTTTGAGAAGATTACCCTTGTAGCATGCTTTACAATAATCTTCATCAACTGTTTCTTGATTCCACCAAAGCTTCAAATTCTCAAGCTTTCCTCGGTGTTCTCCAATGGCAGCCATGCAGGTGTGTGGTCACCTTTCTCTAGATCTACCTAGGTTACACTAGGATTAGGATTTTCTTTGTAAAGAGGAAATACACACTACACACTTTAGTGTGTGTATCGTCACTTTGCAAACTTGGTTAAGAAAAATAGTCTTAGGAGAATATTTGTAACCTCTTTACACTCCGAAACCCTACCAACCCTAGTACCATAACCTAGACCCATTCCTGCACAACTCAATATAGGTAAAAAGTCTGTATAAGCCCATTATAGGAAAGCCACCGAGGGACCCTAATCGGACACAATTAAACTAAGTTCCAATAAATTAATTATGACCTGGTCAACTCTTGATCAGTAAAAATTAATTTATTAATCACGTTCTATTCCACTAAAAGAACGAGATTGTACTCTCAACAAAATTGAAATTATTGAAACAATAATCAATAATTATATCCTCTAACTTATCGTTCTTACATGTTACCCCCTTCGATCAACTCAAATATTCAGAGCAAGTTAAAATGACTGAAATGCCCTTCTCTGAATATTCATAAACTCTCAACTCTCATCTTCTATCTGATAGTTCGATGTGATCACATCACATCATAGAATTCAGCAGTCACTGTCGAATTACTGAGCTCAGATTCAATTGTCCACTAGAAGAACCAGTGAGATTATGATCATACCTAAAAGGCGACGGATTCTATAGTACGAATATATGTTCCTCGTTATTTCACTTTAATTCCCAAAGTACCGAGATATTGATCAGCAATTTGATCTTAGCCATTGATACCTCAAAGAACTTCAAGTTAGTAATCGAAATCCATTATCTGATTAGGATTACAGTCCCACGTACGATAGTCAAGTGAAATTAAATTTGTATAGTCAATGTCACAAATTAATTTCACGTGGTTCCGTTCAATACATTCCAAACGTACTCTCAATTTTTATTACCAAAGTAAAGATAGACTTTAATAAAACCTAGTTGATCTTATCAAAATAAATTGTCCATATTTATTTACTAATCGTGAACATTAATTTTAGATCGAATTACAAATTGAATCTTTCTCTATTTAACAACTTAAATACTCAATCTGTAATATCAAATCGACCCGTGGACAAACACAACTTCATATTAATACAATCAATTAATATTTTATTTCAAATATCGTGAATTATACTCTATGGGCATATATAATTCTAACACCTAGGTCATTTTAGATTAACACTTCTTCTACGTAGGAATTTTGCAATAATATTTTCTCCTTGTAGTCTTATACTACCCTTTCTTATTATTTTTCCTTCAGAATTAATTTCTTTGGCTTAGAAAATCAAGTATTATTTTTCTTGGTATTGTAACCTCATGTTCTTTGTATTTTCTAGATGTAATATATTGTGCTAATTCATCAAAATCTTTATGTATTATTATGTTATATGCTATTTTTTAAATTGCTATGATGGCTAGTACTAAAAGTAAATATTCATTTTATGCTTATACTAATAGCCTTAATTTTATGTAACATTTTCAAGTTCCCAATTCTATAATAGAGATTAAAACTTTGGTCTATATTTTCGTCAGTTATTGATATTGCATAATTTTGTTTTACTGTAAATATTACCTTTAGGTAAACTAGATTTCCTATAACAGTTACTAATAAAGCATCTATGGGATCTTGTAGAATTCTATTATCCATGTAATAAATTTCAAAAGGTATATTCATACATTTTCTAAAAAATCCTTTTATCATAACTTGGATTCTTCCAATTTCAATACATTTTATCTTCTTTCTAATATTTTTTTGAGATATTGGATAATTTATGTCTTACCCATTTTCTAGTAATTATTGGGATTCTGGTTTTTCTCACTATATCTTCTATATTGATTGAGATTTCTTTGTAATTCATACTTACAATTGTTTTGTTCATCCTAGGGGGTATTCCTAAGAATCCTTGATGAAACACATCTTTTTCTTGTAAGTCTAAAATTCTTATTGTTAACTCCTTATATAGTTGATATCAAATGTAATTTCTTGACTAAATCCTTCTATTGAGTCTTCTACTTTCTCAGTTCTTTCAACATCTAATTCCTTTATCTCTTGATTTTCATTCATATGTATATATAACATTCATTGCTTAAATCCTCAAAATATTGAATTGGTTCTACATCACTGTCATCCATAAATTCTTCTTAAACTTTGAGAGTTTTGATATTCTGTTTATCTTTCTTCTTAGGACATTTTGGGGGGGGGGGGGTGGCGGCTATGTGTCATTCTTCATTACAAATAAAGCATCTACATTTCTTGATATATATATTTTTTTGGACTTTTCAAACCATTTTCTTTTCTTGAAATATGTTTTATATGGTTTGAAGTTTCTTTTCTTAAACTTTAAGTTTTTGAATATTCCTTTTGTTTTTTATATGGCTTATATTTTTTCTTATGACATCCAAATTGATCTATTTGGCCTATATCTTTGTAACAACATAAAGCATTTTTCCTTATCTTGTATTCTTTCTTATTTTCTAGTGCTTCTCTGTACCAATTGCTTATCAATCTTTTGGTAAATTCTATTATACTTCCAAGGCTATCTATGTGTATTCCTTCTTCATCTCCTTTAAGCAATATTTTATTATATTCTTTTAATAACTTAGTTCCCCATGGAAATGATAATTTTGTGAAGTAAGATCTTAAGATTGGCCTATTATCTATATAATCTCCTTGACTGATTGTGAAATATAATTCTTGGAATTTATATGTATATTGTTCTAATTCACACATATCACATATTCTTAGATTTTCCATTGCAATCGTTCCTTCATTATATTCATCTTCTTTCCTAGCTTCTTCATCAATTGTGTATCTATCTATTAAGAATTTTGTTCTAAGGGCTCTTTCTAGCCTATTTAATATATCTCTAATACATTGATCATTCAGACTATTTCTACTAGCTAATGAGTCAATTGTATTTTTTCCACATTTTTATTCTTCTTTTTGTATTTATTGGTAGTTTCCCCCATCATTCTAATACTATACCTCTAAATGTATGTTCCATAAATCCAAAGACAGCGTATGTGTCCCATTTATTAAATTCTATTATTAAATCAGTACTTTTTGTCCATGTTTCAACAACGTTGTTTGTATCTTCACAATTTTAAATCTAACCATATTTCTGTTGTATGGATTGGTTCATTATATGATTTTATTGGATTAACATCTTTTATTGATTGTTTTCTGATATTTCCACTACATTTATTTTGGGTCTTCCTGTATCTTTGGAATCCTTCTTTCTTAGGTATATAAGTTCCATATGGATCACTAATATCTTTGTCACTACTAAATTCCTCTTTTACATTACTAGTGGTTGGGTTTGTATTCATTTTAGTATTTTCTACTTTTTTGTTAATTCTTCTAACTGATTTTCATATTCATTATATTCTTTTCCAGTAGATTCTAAGAATTTTCTTTCTAATTCTTCTACATCTGTTATCATAAATTATTTTATTTTAGAAATTTATTTTTTCCTTTATTTTTTATCTTTAATTTTTCTTCTATAATCTTGAGGATTAATAATGATTTTATCTTTTCCTTTTAGATTTTTATCTAGAATAGCGTTTCCCACTTGTAAATTATAGTTTAGATTTTCCAATTTTTATTTATATATATCTTCGAATCCTTCATTCAAATTATTTTTTGGTCAATAAGAATAACTAGGTTTTTTTTTTTTATTTATGTTTTTCTACATTTTTTTTAGAAATTCTTCAATTATATTTTCTTCTGATAAATTCATCATGATTTTTGGTTTTTTACCTGATACCATTTGACACCAGAGTGCGCATGCGGAATTATAATTGTCTGCTAATTCTCCTAAAAAAATATTTCTCCAAAATCATTCATATATCTAATATCTTCTTACCTTATTTTGTTTTCTTCTTGTAATCTAAGATATTATTTATGTTGTTCTACCAATCTTTTAAGTTTTTTGTATATTTCTATAGCTATGATACTTAATTCTCTTCTAGACCTCACTAATTCTATATATTCACTATGTAAACTTCTAAATAATTTTTTTCTTTTTTCTTCTAGCATGTGAGGGTTGTAAACAGGCATATATTTAACCAAAATTTATTTGGGATTTTAATTGTTTGATAAATTGATGACTTGGTTGTTAGCGGAATGTTTTCGAAATTATTTATATTTTGAGGGCTTGATTGAAATTATTTAATAAGTTGGTGACTTAAGATAGAATTTTATATTTTGTCTTCTATTGAGTTGTTCACAAGTTTGTTTAAATTGTTGTTCAAGTACAATTTTTTATTTTTGTTGCAGTCAAGGATATAGGTAAACAAATCCACCCAATCGCACCCCCTTCTATACCCCCACCCTCTTTATTTCACTCTTACAATCTATGTGAATAAACAGGCTGCTTGCATGGAAACGAAAATCAAAATCGGAAATAAAACGTAACACACATTATAGTATTTAGAAATTCTATTTATGAGAAAAGTAAGATATTAAGAAATATAGGGAAATACCACTATATAGCTCTCCCTAGGGTTGCAAGTTGGATTGAAAAATCTGATTCCGTTCCGATATTTTCCAAAAAAAATATCGATTTTGACTGGTCCGAAATTCAAAACTTTCGAATTCTAAATTTTTCTGAAAAAATTGGATTGGAATTGGAACTAGATTCAAAATTCCAGAATTCCAATCCAAAGATTTCGGAAGTGTTTCGAACATATTTTGATCCGAAACTCCTTATTTTTCCCAAATAAATTTCGAAATTTTTTGCATTTGCATTACAATTAATAATTTAAAATCTAAAAAAATAATTTATTGAACAGTTAATAATATTAAAATATCATGAGATTTAACATATAACTAATGGGTAACACTTTCATTTAGTTAAAAAATGAGAGAGAGAGAGAATAGCACTTCGATTTTTGCATAGGATTTTATGTAATACCGCCTTTCATTTTCATACCCTTTAAAATTTCACGTCATATTTATGTTAACGTTATTTGAAATTTGAAATTTAATTAATTTTACGTCAATGGTTTGAAATTTGTTTTGCAGTGGAAGGACTTGGACACCGCATCGCTCAATGTGCCAATTAGAAAATTATAAATTTTTCACGTGCAATTTTATGTAATTAATTAATTTTATTGCCTAGGCATGCTAATTTCTATTTATTTTGTTAAGTTGAAACTTTATTGGCGATTGGAAAGTAAATATGACTTATGGACTAAATTATATCCTTAGAGAGAATTGAGGGACCAATTCGCAAATCATCGAAAGTTTATATCTAACCCTACCCTAATATCCTCTCTCACGCTCTCTCTATTCGGTCTCTCTCTCTCTCACCGATCCCTCACGCCGCTCTCGCGATCTCTCACTCTCTGTCTCGGTCTCTCTCGCCGCTCACACCTAGTCTCCCGTCTCTCTCGCCTCTCACCCAAACCGCAACCTCACGCAGCCTCTCACCAGCAACGCTACCTACCACCACCCATCGGTAAGGCCCTACTTTGCCCTCTGCCCGCTGCCACAAAACGCGCACACACCTACACACACTTTCGCACACTCGAATATATATACGTGTGTGTGTGTTGAATGTATGTAAATGTGTGTTGTTTCTCATAATTTCAGATTTTAGTTTACTTGATTTCGAATCATACCGTTAAATTGGGGATTTAGTAATGATTATGTATATGTAATTGCCCTCAGGTATAAACTTCAGATTTTGATTGATATAGATGAAATTCCAGATTTTTCAAAGTTATGAAATTAATTACAGATTTCAAAAATTGTATATTCGTTTGGGTAATTGATGTTTTAGCTTGATTTCAAATTTTTAAATTTGTTAAACTTTAGCTTTGGGGCTATATGTGTATATGTGTATACATCTCAGACTTGTCAATGTATGAGGATGTCCAGATTTTGATTAAGCATGAAATTAAGTTTGTTAGTTAGCTATTCGTGTTTAATTATGAGTTGGAAAACTATAAATTTTAGACTGGGGAAAATTTTCATTAATGGTTAGAGTTATTCAAATATTTTGTAAATTCTGGTTTAAATTATATATATTTATTTGAGTTTGAATTTAAAGGTAAGAAAATTTTCTAATTCGCAATGAAATTTGATTTTTGTTGGAAATATGTCATGCTAGATGTTTGACATAACTTTAAACCTCATTTGGATTAAATTGAAGTTTTAATTGTTGTTTAGAAGTATTTTTAGTTCAAAAAGGATAATGAATGTGTTTTGAACTAAATTTTATTGTTAGTTACTAATATGGTATGTTTACTTCGCTTAAATTCCCGTTTGAGTCGAATTGTAAATCAAATAGTAGTGTTGATCTCCGTTGGGATTTGGATAGCATTAAAAAGAATTTCAAATGTGTTTCGAGTTAAAAATTATATTTATTAATGAATGCGAATGATTAGGACATTTGGCACATTGACGTTAAGGGGCATCCGAGACTCTTCCACTTGCAAGTCAAGATAACGGTAAATACTAAGGATGTAAGGTAAGTAAACGCCCCCTATTTTTATTAAAGTTGAAAGTTAATGTGAAATTTCTGTGCTCAAGTGACAACTTTGTATATTGCTCGTTTTCGATGCTTTCGTTACTTCTTACAAAAATATATTGTTCAAATTGGAAACTGCCCAAGCATTAATATATTTTATGTTAATTGCATCATCAAGCATACATTTGTCATTGAGTACTGGGGAAGTCAAATGATTTTAAAGGAAAAGTGTGGAAAGTTAGATTGTTCTCAAAGAGTATGTATCCCAAGTTTTAAGAATAAATGAATGTACTTCTATGCCATGAAAGATGTGAGTAAGAAATGGGGCGCGGCGGACCGGCGTACCCGAATTAAACCGCTGTTGCGGTGACGATTGCTTAACCGCTCGACGGTGGCGAATATTAAACCGCTTTGCGGTGACGATTGCTTAACCGCTCAGCGGTGGCAAATATTAAACCGCTTTGCGGTGACGATTGCTTAACCGCTCGGCGGTGGCAAATATTAAACCGCTTTGCGGTGACGATTGCAAAACCGCTCGGCGGTGGCAAATATTAAACCGCTTTGCGGTGACGATTGCTAAACCGCTTGGCGGTAGCAAATATTAAACTGCTTTGCGGTGACGATTTCTAAACCGGTTGACGGTGGCAAATATTAAACGGCTTTGCGGTAACGATTGCTAAACCGCTTGGCGGTGGCAAATATTAAACCGCTTTGCGGTGACGATTGCTAAACCGGTTGACGGTGGCAAATATTAAACGGCTATGCGGTGGAAAAATGATAATCTGGTCCTAAATAAGGGATATTGCCCACTGCATTGTAATTGGCTAGAAGATACACTAATTGAGTTCACGATTGAAATGAAGTGAAAGTCTTGAAACGAAAGTCTTGAAATGATATGAAGGTCTTGAAATGAAGTGAAAGTCTTGGAATGAAGTGAAAGTTTTGAAATGAAATGAAAGATTTGAAATGAAAGTCTTGAAATGAAGTGAAAGTCTTGAAATGAAGTGAAAGTTTTGAAATGAAATGAAAGATTTGAAATGAAGTTAAAGTTTTTAGAAATGTTTAAGTGAAAGTTTGGAAGGTATGAATGTCTTGAAAAGTAAAGTAAATGAGGGGAATTACTTTGAATGGTTTAAGGAATTTCATGTCATGAGCATGCATCACGTGCATAAAGTTTACTTACTGAGCTTTAGCTCACCCCAATCCCTCCCCAACATTTCAGGTGATGAAAGTTAGGTGATCCGAGGAGAGCACTCGGCAGCTGACTCAGGCTATCCCCGCTTCAACCCTTTTAAAATAAAGTTAAATTAGAATTTATTTCAATTTCTCATTATTATTCTTTAATTCATGTATTATTGAGGTTAAATTTCCTCTTATTCCATTTTCTAAAGTTTATTTACTTGAAATTATATTGTTGAGGAGTTTGGGACTTATTGTAATGGTTTGGATTGAATAAGTTGCGATGTGTATTTTAAAAATGGTTTTGATGTCCCTCTACAGGTTGGCTATGTCCAATTTACAGAGGAGACTCTGTCGAAATTTTTGTAAAATTTTTATAATAGTAAATGAAAAGTTTAAATGTTTTAAACGATTATTTCCGCATTTAATGTGAATGGAAGTTAACACGCCTAGGTTTTAGATCTTAAACTTGGGGTGTTACATTTTTGGTATCAGAGCTAAGAGTTTTAAAAGCGATTCTGTAGAATTTTAAAATTTATTTGAAAATGGTATGGGTACTGAGTCACGCCTCAAGTGCATCTTCCTCGATCATCTGGTAAGATAATTTTTGTTTAAATTATGCAATGTTATGTGATGTTCCAATTATCGCAATTTCTTGCATGTTAATGGGTAATGTCGTAAAGTGAAATGTCAAGAATATAGTTTGTGAATATAATGAGTATATCTTCGTTATGTAAATGAGGAAGTGAGAAAGTAATGGTTATTAAAAATTTGGGTGCCGTTTATTAGATCTTTTTGTGAAATAAGAAATGGATATGAATGGTATATCGGCACGAGAGTATACAATGTCCAAACGAGAAGTTGAGATGTCATCGAACTTAGTATTAAGCACTTATCGTGTTTGATCTCGGGACTACCCACTCATTTGATAGTCCAGCAGTTATAGGAAAATTGACTTACCCATCTCAATAGCTGGAGACCAAGTTTATATTGTCAACGCCATTGAAGAATTGTTGAACTAAAGTTATGCGTTGAGAAATTTCCCCAACCATGGTGAATGGGAAGGATTAGATGATGGATTTCATAACACTGAATACCCACAAACTTGATGTCATGCTAGGAATGGAATGATTATTACGGTATAAGGTTTCAATCACTGGCTACGTTAAGGTGGTATTTAAACCTCCAAATGAAACCCTTTTCGCTTTGTTGAAGTAAAGGTGAAACTTTCTATTTCGATATTATCAGTGATGAAGGCTCGTCAATTGACGAATAAGAGTTATTAAGCCTACCTGGTTGCAATAATTGAAATGTCTAAGGTGAATACTTCTCTCGAACAAATTTCTATTATTCGAGAATGACTAAAGATGTTCTCAAAAGATCTTTGTGATTTACCACCTAAAAGAGAAATTGAATTCGTCATCGATTAAGTGCGCAACTCTAGTATCCAAGGTATAATATCGGATGGCTCCTTCGTAACTTAAAAGAGCTCAAAGTGCAACTATAGAATCTCATGGACAAAGGTTTTGTTCGACCTAGCTTTTTGCCATGGGGTGCTCAGGAGCTATACATGAAGAAGAAAGATGGTTTTATGAGACTTTGTATAATTAATTTTAGACATGGCAAAACAAGTTTTATGAAGTTGTGATGAGATGTTGAGATTATGAGTGATATGATTTTATTGTGACTTCTATGAGAAAAATTATGAAATTTGAGATTTCAAGATTTGATTCTTAATTATTGGGAATTAAGGAATGGATATTGTGTTTGAGTAAGTGAATTATTCCTCTATTTTGAGAGAAATTTATAATGTTGTTTGGTCTTGTAACTAAGAGATTTTGGGATTTTGATTTGTGTCATATATTTATAAGTATGACTAATGGGTGGTCATTTGAGCCAATTAATGTATTGAAGGAAGTGAGATATTGATATTGGAAACTATGATTTGAAATTGTCATGTTGAGGAATTAAGAATTGATTTTCTGGGATGACTTGATGCATATATTGGGAAATGTCAAGTCATATTTTGAAAGGAAGAGTGAAGACATGTTATGGCATTATTGGAAAGGATTTTAATTATTCTTAGGAACTTATTGATTATTAGCGAGAAATGATCACTTATATGGGAGAATATTATAAATTATGATGGTAAGTGATGATACTGTTGATTTATTTTGGAAGTTGATTGGTAGATGATGTGTTAAAGATTTGGTTATTTACATGCAATATGATTATTTGGGAAAGTCAGTTATCATTATTGGGAGATATTGAAAGTATTTTATAGTGAGATGCCTTAAAGGAGTAACCATTTATTCGAAATGAGAATTTGGGGACATATGATTGAAGGTTTGGGATTATGTGAGATAATGATGATTGTCATAAGGTCATTTGAATATAAAAGGTACAAGAGATAATTATAAGGAATAATGTGATTGCTCTTATGGTGAGGACTGAAGGTGACGATGTATTGAGATCATGAAATAAGTTGACTTTCCATGAATAAGTTATGCTATATTTGGTTTGAAGTGGAATTCGAAGAAAGATGAATCTCAGTCATGGAAAATAAATCAGGTTTCATCGTAATTTGAATGATTCACTGATGTACGTTAAGTTTTCATTGATGATACTAAAATATCATATGAGAGATTGTTGGATGAAATTGATGAAAGAAACTTTATCAGGTCCTAGATTTGTACAAGTATTGCAGAAGTAATGCATCTAATCGGAGGAAAGTTTATGATAGTACATACCATGAAATTGTGGAGATTATTATTGATGGTATCTTGATTCAAAAATAAGAAATGAAACTTTAGGCAATTGTCCTTGTGGATAGGATTTGTGGAAAATGAGAATAAGACTTCACAATGATTATTTATTATGGAGTAGTGGGCTCGATTGTGTTCTTATGTAACATGACGAGGTGATGGCCTACACTTCTAGGAAACTGAGGGAGTAAAGAATTATAAAATTTAAGATTTAATGAGATTGAGAGATTGGTATATATAAGATTTTAGTGATTTATTGATGTAGAAATGTTCATGTGATATATATGATGGTTATTATACTGTGATCTTAAGGAGATTGATATGATTGAATGTTGAGGTCATATGGTATGGTGATAAGTGGCATGTCACACGATTACCACAAGTTATGGTGAATAGATAGTTAATGAATGTTATGATTGTCCTATGGAAGAATAGTGTGATGATATTTTTGGAACTAATCAATGGTTTATTTATGATAAGATAGATGAAATTATTTAAAACTTTGGTGATATAGTTGTGGTTACTCATTGTTTGGTTGTGCATTAGATGTGAGTAAAGCATATTATCCATTTTGAGATCTCCATGGAACATACATAAGTTGAATTGTTTAAATCTAAGATGATCATTAGTGTAACTTTTACTTATTGTGGAGTTGTATCTTTGGGTTAAGTAAATTTGATGAGGAATCCTATATGAATCACAAAAGTCTTATTTATTGGTGATAGGTCGATGATTTATTTATAAAATACTTGGTTAGAGTATTGTTGTCATGATGATTTTGAAAGCATGAATTCTTAAATTAGTACCTTGGCTTTAATTTTAAGATGAGTGTATGATGCTGAATACTTGATTACAATATATAAGTATGGGTTACAAGATTTAAGTTGATCATCCGATTTTAATAGAAATGTCAGCATGTTTAGAAGGGATTTCGTTTGTGAATCTTTCCAGAAAGATTCTGTCAAAGTTTTAGTAGTTCTACTGTATATTTTGGTATGGACGTCAAGTTTCACTAATTCTGGATTATAAAGTCTTATTTGGTCAATCTTCTTGATTTTAGTTTTAAGAATGTGATTAATCAATATGTATATTAAGGTTTAGACGTTAAAATAGATCCTATGAAAGGCTAGAAATAGAAAGTTAGTGAATGGATTCATAAGTGGGATAATGTCGGTTGATGGTCTCCTACAACAATAACTATCAACTTCGATCCATATTGAGTACTATACAGGAAGAAGTGTAGATCACCAGTTAATTGGGATGAGATAGGAGAAAGAAAGTTATTGGGTCCAGAAATAGTACAGCAGACAACTGAAGTTGTTGAAAAGATTCGTTAACAAATGAAAATTGCACAGAGTAGACAGAAAAGCTACGTGGACAGAAGAAGGAAACTTTTGGAAATTACTATAGGTGATATGACTTTTTGGTAGCTCATAGGAAAGGAGTTATGAGACTTGAGAAGAAAGGGAAGTTAAGTTCGCGGTTTGTTGGCCCTTTAAGATACTTGAAAGGGTGGATAACCTAGCTTATTGGGTTGCATTGCCACCAGCACTGTCAGGGTTACATAACGTTTTTCATGTCTCAATGTTAAGGAAGTATATTTCGGATTCCTCCCATAGTCTTAGTTATGAGTCATTAGATCTTGTGAGGATCTGAATTATGAGGAGTCACTTGTGAAAATCCTAATGAAAATAAATAAGGAACTTGGAAGAAAGAAGATTACGTTAGTTAAGGTTCTTTGGAGGAATCGTGTAGTGAAAGAGATTACTTGAGAACGCAATGATGAAATGCATGCTAAGTATCCATTTTGGTAAGTTTTAATTTCGAGGACGAAATTTCTTTAAGGGGGTAAGGAACTGTAATACCACATTTCATTTTCATACCCTTTAAAATTTCACGTCATATTTATGTTAACGTTATTTGAAATTTGAAATTTAATTAATTTTACGTCAATGGTTTGAAATTTGTTTTGCAGTGGAAGGACTTGGACACCGTATCGCTCAATGTGCCAATTTGAAAATTATAAATTTTTCACGTGCAATTTTATGTAATTAATTAATTTTATTGCCTAGGCATGCTAATTTCTATTTATTGTGTTAAGTCGAAACTTCATTGGCGATTGGAAAGTAAATATGACTTATGGACTAAATTATATCCTTAGAGAGAATTGAGGGACCAATTCGCAAATCATCGAAAGTTTATATCTAACCCTACCCTAATATCCTCTCTCACGCTCTCTCTATTCGGTCTCTCTCTCTCTCACCGATCCCTCACGCCGCTCTCGCGATCTCTCACTCTCTGTCTCGGTCTCTCTCGCCGCTCACACCTAGTCTCCCGTCTCTCTCGCCTCTCACCCAAACCGCAACCTCACGCAGCCTCTCACCAGCAACGCTACCTACCACCACCCATCGGTAAGGCCCTACTTTGCCCTCTGCCCGCTGCCACAAAACGCACACACACCTACACACACTTTCGCACACTCGAATATATATACGTGTGTGTGTGTTGAATGTATGTAAATGTGTGTTGTTTCTCATAATTTCAGATTTTAGTTTACTTGATTTCGAATCATACCGTTAAATTGGGGATTTAGTAATGATTATGTATATGTAATTGCCCTCAGGTATAAACTTCAGATTTTGATTGATATAGATGAAATTCCAAATTTTTCAAAGTTATGAAATTAATTACAGATTTCAAAAATTGTATATTCGTTTGGGTAATTGATGTTTTAGCTTGATTTCAAATTTTTAAATTTGTTAAACTTTAGCTTTGGGGCTATATGTGTATATGTGTATACATCTCAGACTTGTCAATGTATGAGGATGTCCAGATTTTGATTAAGCATGAAATTAAGTTTGTTAGTTAGCTATTCGTGTTTAATTATGAGTTGGAAAACTATAAATTTTAGACTGGGGAAAATTTTCATTAATGGTTAGAGTTATTCAAATATTTTGTAAATTCTGGTTTAAATTATATATATTTATTTGAGTTTGAATTTAAAGGTAAGAAAATTTTCTAATTCGCAATGAAATTTGATTTTTGTTGGAAATATGTCATGCTAGATGTTTGACATAACTTTAAACCTCATTTGGATTAAATTGAAGTTTTAATTGTTGTTTAGAAGTATTTTTAGTTCAAAAAGGATAATGAATGTGTTTTGAACTAAATTTTATTGTTAGTTACTAATATGGTATGTTTATGTAGCGACCCAGAATTTTTACGCAATTAATAATTATTTTAATATTTAGAAAATTGTGTCGCTACTATTTCACCTATTATTTTGAAGTTAAAGCTGCGACGAATTCGTCTAGCCAAGTCAAGAAATATCGAATTTGTTCGATTTTAAATTAAAATCCGAATTTCTAAAATTATGTTATTTTAATTATTTATTCAAAGTATTATTTTCAAAATCATTTTGAATTCCAAAATATATCTGTTTTAAAAACGTTTCTTGATTTAATTTAGTCTAATTTTTAGTTAATTATCTTAAATTAATCCTATTTAACTAAACCTAATTACACCCCTCCTACGTTTTTCATCTTTACACAAAGCACCATCATTATTTCTCCACTATCCTTATTATTTTGTTTCCAACTTTACACCAATTTCCATCAATAATTCCTTTCCACCTCAAATCCATTTCTTTTCTTTTCTTTTTCCATCTTCATCATTCTTCCCAGCAAAGCAAATGCCTCTTTCTCCCCATCCCCAAATTATGATGTTTTCCCACTTTCTTAATACCTAATTATCCACCACCTCCTTCCTCATATTCATCATCTATTTCACCATCACTCCATACCACAAATCTGCAACCACTGCTATCTTCCTACGCAGCCAACCTTTGCCCTTTACCATAATCACCAAGCTACCAATTCACCACCTAAACCTCTACCAAACCATGGTTTCAGTAACTCCAGTATCAACTCCCCTGCAAATTCCAATCACCCAAACCAATTTGCATCATACCACCAATGATGACCCTGCCACTGCAGTCCTCATTTGCACCACCACCGTCTGCCTTCCATCACCACCAACCCATTATCGATCATCATCATCATCAGTCCAACCACCAGCCATCACCCTGCCCAGATTGAACTCCAAACCAACATCTGTCTTAATCAAATTCATCACTGCATCAATACACAATTCATTCCTACTCCATTTCACCTACATCAATCCACCAACCACCGGTATCACCATCATCTCATTATCAAATGAACCACAGCCAAATCAACATCAAAACCTCCATAACCGGCCAGCTTCCTCCCAGTTTTCCTCCATTTCAGCTTCATCCAATTCAATGCATAACTGGCTACCACAGGTTAAACCACCACCGGAATTAGTTCCATCACCACCAATTTGCAGATCACCAATTCAATTCCCCATTTTCAAAACACCCAGCAAACATCATCAATCATCACCGTCACGCAGAATCTCAATCACAGGCCAACTGCCTGCGCAACCATACCACCTCCACACGCAAGATCACACAAATAAACCACCCACTGGCCACTTCGATTATGACAACCAATCGAACCCAAAATCAAGAAATAAACTAACCAAACAACTCACCTCGAACACAGGCCGCTTCGATCGGAGTTGTAGTCGGAATCGCAACTCTGATTACACTACCCAACAATCACGATCTCACACCAAAATCCCGTGCCTAAGCCCAACCTTTTGTACACCGCCGGTGTTGCGCCGGCAGTAGATCGGATTTCTTCGTCGATCGCAACCTTCGTCCTCTCGCCCTTTTCTCTCTGTCTCTGCCTCGCCTCGCCTCGCCTCGCCTCGCTCTCTCTATCTCTTGTTTCTCCAAGTCGTGAAATGAAAGAGAGAGAATAAGATCTGAATATTATATTTGATTTTTCAGAATTTACTCTTTGGTCCATGAAGTTTTAATTTGTTTCAAATCAGTCCCTGACATTTTAAAAAGGTTTTATTTCAGTCCTTTCAGCTTTTAAACTTATCCATTTCAGCCCCAAAGTTTTAAATGAGTTTTAATCAGCCCTATTGTTTTAAAATATATTATTTCAACCCTATTGTTTTGAGTTTCCGACTCAACTTTCAAAATATCTATTTTAATCCCTCAACTTTCAAAAGTATTCATTTTAATCCCTCAACTTTCAAAGGATTCATTTTAGTCCCTCAACTTTCAAAACATCAATTTTAGTCCTCAAATTATAATTTATCATTTTGAACCATATATTCGATAGACTAAAGTGACTTATTGGCTAAGACGAAGCGTACGGAGAATTTAAAGAAATTGAAGTCATTCCCGCTCAACTTTGCACTCGTCGGATTTGAGGTAGACTCGCACTTATTAATTGATTTAAATTATGATTTCATATAAATGTCATGTGACTTGTGAAAGTCAATTTTTATGAAAAGTAAGTATGTTTTTATGAAAGGTAAATATACCTTATGTTTTTATGAAAAGTAAGTATGTTTTTATGACAAGTAAGTATGTTTTTATGAAAGGTAAATATACCTTATGTTTTTATGAAAAGTAAGTATGTTTTTATGAAAAGAAAATATACTTTATGTTTTTACGAAAAGTAAGTATACCCTATGCTTCACGAAAATGTTTTTTTGGATCATTGCTATGAAATCAATCTACCAAGATTGTTATGGGTCCCATATGATAAGTTATGATATGTTAAGGGGACCGGAGTTTTAGTAGCGCTACACATAAGAATTATTGCCACGAAGTTCGGTAACATTCTTGTGTCTCCTATGTTTATGAGGATTTGCCACGAAGTTCGGTAAAATTCCTATGTTTCCATATGTTTATGAGGATTTGCCACCTAAGTTCGGTAAAATTCCTGTCGCATATGTTTATGAGGATTTCGATCCTATCTTATGTTATGATGCAATTGATCCCTATGAATTTCAAAAATTATGCTTGGTATACTTACTACATAAGAATTCTTGCCACCGAAGTTCGGTAAAATTCTTATGTTTATGAGGATTTCGATCTTATCTTATGTTATGATGGAAATGATCCCTATGAATTTCAAGAATTATGTTTTGGTATACTTACTGTTATTATGATTTTACTGCATAAGAATTCTTGCCACCTAAGTTCGGTAAAGTTCTTGTGTCTCCTTATGTTTATGAGGATTTCAATCCTATCTTATGTTATGCTTTCAAAAGAAATTATGCTTGGCATAATTAAAATGTTTTTATAAGTATATGGTTTTCAAAGAGCTGTTTTCACAGAGCTATTTTCAAAGAGCCTATGATTTGCAAAATATGTCCCGTGCTGTAATGCACAATATGAGTTTTATCAAGAGCCGTTTTATAAAGAAGCTCTATCAATGCCCGTTTTATAAAGAGCCGGGATTTATGTGTTTAATCATCTTATAAATTAAATTAATTTGCGATGAGTCTACTGAGTATTTCCCCCATGAAATACTCACCCTATTTTTTAACAGTTTTGCAGATTTCGGAGACGGTGGCGAGCGATGAATGATGGTGGCAATAATCGTTAAACGGTTGAAAGTTTGATGTTAATGATTTCCGTATTTTTCCAAACAATCGAATAATTTAGAGAAGTTCATTTATTTGAGAAATTATGACATTGTCAATTTCTTTACAAAATTAATGGTTCGATTTACTATTTCAAATGGTTTCATAAATGTTTCAATTTTATCGGCCATTACAGTTATTTAATGTTGCCAAAAATGAATTTCAATTATTTCTTCCGCAAAAAAATATTATTCGAAAAAATTTAGACAGAAAATGACGTAGTGAATCGGGTATACGGAACTCGGGGCGCTACAGTTTACTTCGCTTAAATTCCCTTTTGAGTCGAATTGTAAATCAAATAGTAGTGTTGATCTCCGTTGGGATTTGGATAGCATTAAAAAGAATTTCAAATGTGTTTCGAGTTAAAAATTATATTTATTAATGAATGCGAATGATTAGGACATTTGGCACATTGACGTTAAGGGGCATCCGAGACTCTTCCACTTGCAAGTCAAGATAACGGTAAATACTAAGGATGTCAGGTAAGTAAACGCCCCCTATTTTTATTAAAGTTGAAAGTTAATGTGAAATTTCTGTGCTCAAGTGACAACTTTGTATATTGCTCGTTTTCGATGCTTTCGTTACTTCTAATAAAAATACATTGTTCAAATTGGAAACTGCCCAAGCATTAATATATTTTATGTTAATTGCATCATCAAGCATACATTTGTCATTGAGTACTGGGGAAGTCAAATGATTTTAAAGGAAAAGTGTGGAAAGTTAGATTGTTCTCAAAGAGTATGTATCCCAAGTTTTAAGAATAAATGAATGTACTTCTATGCCATGAAAGATGTGAGTAAGAAATGGGGCGCGGCGGACCGGCGTACCCGAATTAAACCGCTGTTGCGGTGACGATTGCTTAACCACTCGGCGGTGGCGAATATTAAACCGCTTTGCGGTGACGATTGCTTAACCGCTCGGCGGTGGCAAATATTAAACCGCTTTGCGGTGACGATTGCTTAACCGCTCGGCGGTGGCAAATATTAAACCGCTTTGCGGTGACGATTACAAAACCGTTCGGCGGTGGCAAATATTAAACCGCTTTGCGGTGACGATTGCTAAACCGCTTGGCGGTAGCAAATATTAAACCGCTTTGCGGTGACGATTGCTAAACCGGTTGATGGTGGCAAATATTAAACCGCTATGCGGTGGAAAAATGATAATCTGGTCCTAAATAAGGGATATTGCCCACTGCATTGTAATTGGCTAGAAGATACACTAATTGAGTTCACGATAGAAATGAAGTGAAAGTCTTGAAACGAAAGTCTTGAAATGAAATGAAGGTCTTGAAATGAAGTGAAAGTCTTGAAATGAAGTGAAAGTTTTGAAATGAAATGAAAGATTTGAAATGAAAGTCTTGAAATGAAGTGAAAGTTTTGAAATGAAATGAAAGATTTGAAATGAAGTTAAAGTTTTTAGAAATGTTTAAGTGAAAGTTTGGAAGGTATGAATGTCTTGAAAAGTAAAGTAAATGAGGGGAATTACTTTGAATGGTTTAAGGAATTTCATGTCATGAGCATGCATCACGTGCATAAAGTTTACTTACTGAGCTTTACCTCACCCCAATCCCTCCCCAACATTTCAGGTGATGAAAGTTAGGTGATCCGAGGAGAGCACTCGGCAGCTGACTCAGGCTATCCCCGCTTCAACCCTTTTAAAATAAAGTTAAATTAGAATTTATTTCAATTTCTCATTATTATTCTTTAATTCATGTATTATTGAGGTTAAATTTCCTCTTATTCCATTTGCTAAAGTTTATTTACTTGAAATTATATTGTTGAGGAGTTTGGGACTTATTGTAATGGTTTGGATTGAATGAGTTGCGATGTGTATTTTAAAAATGGTTTTGATGTCCCTCTACAGATTGGCTATGTCCAATTTACAGAGGAGACTCTGTCGAAATTTTTGTAAAATTTTTATAATAGTAAATGAAAAGTTTAAATGTTTTAAACGATTATTTCCGCATTTAATGTGAATGGAAGTTAACACGCCTAGGTTTTAGATCTTAAACTTGGGGTGTTACATTTTAAGTCAGGTGAATAAAAATATTTGACATATCATATATATTTAAAAAGTTCAGATTAAATTAGAAGTTCAAAATGTGTTTTACTTATTCACTATTTGTGTGATCATCATATTAGGACTTTGAAGCGTGACACTATTTGTTTATTAGAAAATAAATTTTTGAAGAAAAAATGTTAGCTCTACATGGAGTTACATGATGAAAAATATAAGAATTGTAGCATTGTTATCATTGCTAACTTTTATTTTATTTGATTATGATGTAAAATCTTATATTAAGTCTATTTATAGATACTATGTTGTTGTTATGTCATCTTTTGTGATTTATAACTTTAATTATAGTTTTTGACTAATTAAGATTTTGAACTCATTTAATTCCAAATATTCAGTTCCTCAAATTTATTTTTTCATATACTTAAAATTATTACATATCTTAATAAAATACTAAATATTTGAAATTTTTAGAAATTTTCGGATTTTGATTTGGAATGAAATTTGTGTATTTCGAAAATTTGGGAACAACATTTTGATCACGAAATTTTTTGGAACGGAACTTTGAACGCCTATTTTCGATCCGTTCCGCCCAAAAAACACTCCTAGCTCTCCATTACATAATGTTTGGTCAAATGACATTTGATTAAATAGAGGTTGAAATAAAATATTAATAATACAAAAATTACATGTATATCATTCATAGTATTAATCTTCCTTCTTTCTTCTTCTATAATTTTTCGTCTTTCTTTCTTCCATTCACTACAACAAAAATATCTATGAAAACGTGCAAAAAATGTTGCAAAAGGCCTTTTGCAGCGTTCGTATACATACTGAAAATCTCAGTGTGGTCCTAGAGGGAAATGATAAGGAAACGTTCGTTGCATGTTGCAAAAGATGAATTGTGAGTTGCGGTAGACATTTGACAATGTTCATTGCGCGTTGCAGTAAACTTTTGGCAATGTTCATATCATGTTGTGGTTGATAATTTTGACAACGTTCAGTGCGTATTGCAGTAGACCTTTAAAAACATTTTTATTCTTAATATAAAGTGAGAACAAAGAATGTTTTGCATATGAACCTGATTATTTACTATTACCCACCACCTTTGTTCTTGCTATCAGTCACTTTTGTAAGGATTTTTCTGTGCATGACCATATGATTGGCTCTTGCATATTTATTTATTTATTTGTACATAAAATGTTAGAATTTGTGATAGCACTTGCTATGTTGTCCAAACTTCATGGATCTAGACCGGAACTATACAAGAAAATATCCTCTTCTACTTGCCAATGCATAAGGAAAGATGCATGGAAGTTATCAGGTTTTGCTGCTTGGAGAAAGACATGGAAATGATAGAATTTGGAGATCGGACTAAAATTGGAAAGTGTTCTATCAATCTAAGTAGTGTAAGGATTTTAATCAATTGTGTGGGCTTATATGTGAATTATTGTGTATTGAATAAAAGACTATCAAATTTGGTTAAGCCCATTTAAAGTGATCTAATAAGGATTTTATATAGATCGGGCTTTAATGCATCTAATTAAATGTATGGGCTTTTATGTGTAGATATCAGGCCATTACCTAATTCATGATGGGCCGGATTAGGTTAACTGGAAATTCAGCATATAAAGTCGGTTATGGTCCCTGAATCGTACGTGTTGTTCATTCCTTTTGACATCCCATCATCAGAAAGAAAATAAGGACCACGTATTGATTTGGAAGATCCAACCAACCGAATCGTTCATCGTGAATCACGTTTGATTAAGGTACGCTTCCGCTTCAGTTATTTAATTCTTGATAATTCCAACATGATGATTATTTAGATTATAGATAAATTATTATCTGTAATAAAATTTTCTAACAAGTGGTATCAGAGCCAACATCGTGTTGAATTATCAGATCAATTTCGAACGCATATATGTAAAACCTAATTACGTATATTCGAAATTAAGGTTTCAACCAAATCAATTTTTTCTCTGTGTGTGTGTGTGTGTGTGTGTGTGTGTGTGTGTGTGTGTGTGTGTGTGTATGAGAAATCTGGTTTTGGGTTCATTCGGCTTTTGAGGTTGGGTGGTGGATAAGAATATGGATATATATTGATTTCATCATGAATTAAAATCAATCGTGTCTGTATATGCGAAATCAGAATTTCTGTGTTGGATATTTGAGTTTGGGTCTTCAGCCAATTAAAATTTCTTTGTGTATGTATATATTTTTCAAAGTCAAGGTATGGCTTTCGAAATCTGTTGGGGTCGAATTTTTGGATGGTGTATGGATTCAATTTTAGGTTGTATATTTAAATCTGTTGAAATTGGGTATTGTTTTTTAACTTGAGTTGGGTATGGATTGTAAAAACTCTGCTGCCATGGTCGTTTGTGAATCTGGTTTTGGATTAAGTCTGGATACGAGTTTTGTGATGAATTAAGGTATGGCATGGTTGTGGTGTAACCGGCGACCACAACCGTCGCGACCATCGGATGTGTTTGGACACTGCAGGCAGAGAGTGCCAAAGCTGCGGTCTCGGGGTCCGCGTGTTCCGCTGCACTGCGTGCGCCGTGCTAGATAGCAGCGGTGGAAGAGATGCTGCAACGAGAGGGAATGGAGGTCGCCGATAATGGCTTCGCTTTTGCCGGATTTGGAGGAGGCGGCGGGCTAGGGTTGAAAACCCAAGCTGCTGCGAAAGAAACATATTTTTTTTGGAAAAAGGGACTTCTGGCTGAAAATTTGATGAATTCAGGGACCCCTATGCAATTTTTGGGTTCATTATGTTATTTGCATCTTCGGTCCTCTATATTTGTTTTAAATAATGTTTAATCCCAAAGTTTAAAAGGAATTTAAATTGGCCCTTAAAGTTATGAGTTTTATGAAATCAGCCCCGAATTTATAAAATTATTTAAGTTGGGCCTTTTAAAGTTCTAAATTGTATAATTCAGCCCCTGAAGTTTGAAAATTTTCTAATTCAGTCCCTAATGTCTGAAAATTTTCAAAATTGGTCCTTAAAGTTTGAGGATTTTCTAATTCGATCCATAAAGCTTGAAAATTCTCTAATTTGGTCCCTTAAAGTTTGAAAATTTTCTAATTCAATCCCTAAAGTTTGAAAATTTTCATTTTCAGTCCCTGAAGTTTGAAAACTTTCTAATTCAGTCCCCTAAAGTTTGAAAATTTTATAATACAGCACCTAAAGTTCTGAAATTCTTTAATTTGGTCCTTAAAGTTTGAAAATTTTCTAATTCAGCCCCTAATGTTTGAAAATTTTCAAATTTTGGTCCCAAAAGTTTGAAAATTTTCATTTTCATTCCCTAAAGTTTGAAATTTTTTCAATTAAGTCCTTAAAGTTTCCAAATCCACTATTTTGGACCTCTAAAGTTTGATTTTCTTTCAAATTGGGACCTAAATTTTGGAATTTCTCTAAATTGGCCAATAAGGTTTTGGAGAAATTGTAATTTAAGCCCTTCAAGCTTAAAATTTTACATAATTGGCCACCTAAGGTTTAAGAATATTGCAATTGACTCTCCTAACTTAAGGATTGATTTATTCTAAAGTTTTGAATTCTATAATTCAAATCCTAAAGTCAAATATATATGCAAATCAGTGGATTTCAGTTTCAAATCTTGGTACATCGGACTCTTTTGAGAGATATAATATTCAAAAGTAAGTTAGTTGAAACAAAATGTTGCCAAAGCAACCTCTCTTGTGGATATTAATTAACTTTGAATATTAGAAGGTATTTGTTTGTGTGTTATTCATTGCGGATATTGATCGGCCCAAAGGAAGGTCAATATTTGGCTCGAATTTCACATGCACCTGTGGTGATAAACACGTGGCAATTATTTGGTTTAACATGTGACCAATAAATCAGTCCAAAGAAAGGTTTATTGGTTAACATGTCTTATTGCTAGTGTTTGATCACTACACTAAGGGAAAATTAGGTGTTTGTGTGTTATTTCATGGGAATATTGATCGGCCCAAAGGAAGGTCAATATTTGGCCCGAATTTCACATGAACTTGTGATGATAAATACGTGACGGTTATTTGGTTTTACGTGTGATCAATAAATCGATCCAAAGAAAGGTCTGTTGGTTGACATGTCTTACTGTCAGTGTTTGATTACTACACCAAGAGTACCACTTACAAGTCAATATTTCTGTCCAAAGACTAAATATTGATGTTGTGCTAGGTATCTTGTGATGGGCCCTACCATTATTTGAAAATATGATTTGCATAATAAGGTATTTATGTGAGCTATTTTATTTAAGTGTTCTCTATTCGGTTTCAAATTCTGTTAGTAGTATATCTACAAGCTTAAATTTAATCCCTGTATTTATGGAACAAACTTCAAGGATCAAAACAAGAACATTAACTTTTCGTTGGCTGCATGGATCTAGACCGTGTACTAAGGATTGAGCAACCTGCTCCTCTTACGGATGAAAGTTCATCTAATCAAATGAGGAACTTTGAGAAGTGGGATTGCTTAAATTACGTGAGTCTCATGATCATTAAGTGCGGCATTCCGGAAGCCTTTAGTGGCATAGTATCTGAGGAGGTAAATGATGCCAATGAATTCCTTGTCGAAATTAAGAAACGTTTTTCGAAAAACGATAAGGTTGAAACAAGCACGCTTATGCAAAGTTTGATTTCAATAAAGTATAAAGACAATAAGAAATTAAGGGAGTACATCATACAGATGTCTTATACTGCTTCAAAACTTAAGGAACTAAAACTCGACTTGTCTAATGACTTGCTCGTGCATTTGGTATTGATATCGCTTCCTGCACAATATAGTTAATTTAAGGTTAGTTATAACTGTCAAAGTAGAAATGGACTCTCAATGAGCTCATTTCATAGTGTGCAAGCTTCTTGCACAATTTAGTCAATTTAAGGTCAGTTATAACTGTTAAGGGAGAAATGAACTCTAAATGAGCTCATTCTATTTTGTGTGCAATAGGAAGAAAAGTTGAAGCAGGATAGAACTGAAAGTGTTCACTTGGCAAAGACCTCTAAAGATAAGGGCAAGAAAACAAATAAAGAAAATAAAGTCGTTTAAGGGCTATAAATTTTATTATCCCACACTTAAGTCAACTTTTGAAATGGGAACTGCAACATTTTTTAGGAAGTTGAGTTTGGGGGGAGAAATAAGGTTAGAGATATTGTCTTTAAGGAAGAAGTTGAGGAAGGATCGATTTTGATTCCTACTATTGCTTTTGACAATGTGCAAGTTTCTATGCATGTCATTGATCAAGAAGCATATTCGGAACCTCAATTAGACAATGTTGAAGAACCTCCCATCCAAAATAAGGTAAATTTCAGAAATAAAAACTCAACAACCTCAATAACTAAAGCCATTAAGGAAATCCACGAGAGAAAGGGAAAAAATGCTATTCCGGATAATTTAAATAGTATTTTTCCAAGAACATAAGGAAAACAATGGAATGATGGAAGAAGGTCCAATCAATTCCATCAGGCCATGCAGGGTTCTAACTCTCAAAAGTGGATTGATGCCATAAATAGGGAGTATAAGCATATGCAAGAAAATAAAGCTTGGGATCTTGTCCCATTACCAGAAGATACGAAGCCCATTGGTCTTAAATGAATTTTTAAACCAAGAGGGATTTGAAAGGTAATGTGAAAAGATATAAAGTTCGTCTTGTATCTAAGGGCTTTACACAGAATGATGGCATTGACTATAAAGAGACTTTCTCTTCGGTTTCAATGAAAGACTTTCAGGAAAGTTAGGTTGTTGAACATTTTGACCTCGAGTTACATTAAATGGATGTTAAGACGACGTTTCTCAATGGAGACATTGATGAGATGGTTTGCAAATTAAAGAAATCCATTTATGTGCTCAAGCCAGCTTCTCGTTAAGGGTAATACAAATTTCATCAAGCAACTATCTCATTTGGTCTTGAGATTAATGTTGTTGATGGTTGTATGTATTACAAGTTCAGTGGGTGTAAGTGTATTTTCCTGATTTTGTATGTTGATAACATATTGCTTGCCACCAATGATATAGGTATGTCACATAAAATTATGAGATTTTTGTCAAGGAATTTTGCGATTAAAAATCTTGGTGACGTCTCTTTTGTATTAGGAATTCAGATACACCGGGATTGTTCTCGGGGTATTCTTGGATTGTCACAAAAGGGCTATATCGATAAAATACTTAAGAGGTTTGGCATGCAAAACAGTAAATCAGGGGACAGCCCTATCGCTAAGGGAGACAAATTAGTCTCAACTAATGCTCGAAAAGTGATCTTGAAGTTAAAGAAATGCAGAAGATCTCATATAGCTTAGCTATAGGGAATCTGATGTATACTCAAGTTTGTGCGCGTCCAGATATTGCGTACATTGTTGGGATACTAAGGAGATATTTAAGTAACCCTGGGATGGATCATTTGGAAAGCAGCCAAACATGGGTTATAAGGTATTTAAAGAGAACAAAAGATTACATGCTCACATACAGAAAATCGGATCAGTTGGAGATCATATGGTATTATGATTCCGATTTTTACTAGATGCCAAGAAAGTAAAAGATCCACATAAGGCTACATTTATCTGCTGGTTGGAGGAGCTATTTCCGGATGGAGTGCTTAACAGACACTTTAGCTTCTTTCACTTGGCAGCACAGTTGTAGCAATTTTGGGGGCATCTAATTATGGAATATAGCTGCAAAAATTTGTCACTGGACTGCATATTCTGTATAGTATAGAAAGAGCACTAAAGTTATATTGTGACAATAACTCAACAGATTTATATTCCAGTAACAACCAGAGCTCAACTAAGTCAAAATACATTGACATAAGTTCCTGGTTGTGAAGGATACAGTTCAGAGTGGACACGTGTCAATAAGAGCACATTGGGACAAACTCCATAAGTGCGGATCCGCTTACTAAAGTATTACAACCCAAGGTCTTTCATGAGCACAATACTCATATGGGTATTGTATTTCTTAAGGATATTTGGTTTCAGTGAGAGTTTGTATTTTGGGTGCATTAGACACATTTATTGTCCTTTTGGATACAGTTTAAAGTTAATGTTATTTACAGCTGTAAGGTTTCAGGTTTATTATCTCTGAACTCGTTTGAGGATGATCTCACTAAAGTTGGACCAGTTGGAAATAGGCATGTTGAAGATCACATTACATGTAATTTCCATGCTACACATCCATACTTGATCCATGTCATTCAGTTATGTCGATATACGTGACCATTGATAGGTTTAGTTACGATTAATGTAGCGCAAGCCGCTTTGATCCTATGTTGATATAATTGATGGACCGAATTGTTTGGGGATGCATTCAGTAATGATAGCAAAATTCAGAGTACTCATAAGGTTATGATTGATTCTGGACGTGCAATAGGCAAAGGAATGTAAAACTTGATTACATAACATGGGTACAAGTCCATCGTTACGTACTTATGAACAATGAAGCCGTTAAGCCCTTTGTTGAGTAAGTAAGAGTTCTTTTACACTTTCTTGTGTTCAATAATGGCTCACATAATTTAGAAAAATATTTCAAATATGTGCAACATCCATCATGCTGAGATCTCATCTAATCGTCGTCTTAGTGATCGTGATATTCAACGTATTCACAATAGTGGATTTCACGTATGGTTTAAGACTTATATAACTGAAATTTGAATTGAAATGTCTGATTTTTTTCCTTCATTTTTAATAAGATTTTTCACTTTATTTGATTTTTCTTATATTGAACACTGTAGATTGAGGAGAAATTTGAACTTCAAAATCAGCAATTCTCTGAGGAGATCAATGCACTAGCTCCTGGTCCTGACTTTGATGCACTGAGATTTAACACATATATTGTCAATGGTTTTAGATTTCGTACAAAGAGTTATGAGAGTGCAAGACATACTCAAAACAGTGGGGTAGTAGTTAAAGCTGAAACGATGAGTTTCTCTAGTGTTCAGGATAGAAGTCCTATCGTTGGAGATGTTATCTACTATGGAATGCTAAAGGATATCATAGAAATACGATACTCTAGTAGAATAAAATTTTTACTGTTCAATTGTGATTGGATTGATAATCATAAGGGTTTAAGATACGATGATTATGGCTTCATACTCATGAACTTTAATCATTGTAAGTATAGAGATAATTTAGAAGGCAACGAGACACTCATTTTGGCTTCACAAGCAATGTAAGTTTACTATATTGCTGATCCTATCGAATCACAATGGCAAGTGGTTTTACAAATGACACGACGAGAAAATTTTGAAATGTATGAAGCTGAACCTTGTAGATAACAGTCCTTGGATCATAATGCATGTTTTAGACGAGATGGCGATATTGCTGGTCAGAGAAGGGATAGAAGGCAGAGTGGTGGACCCAAGAAATCATCAAAGTTCTGATGTTGATGAGTAGACTTGAACATTTGAATTTTTTTTGTCATTCTTTTTGATAATGGGATATATATTTTTCTGTTTTAATGACTGATTTGAGGTTTTATTTTTCTTTTATGTACTCGTATTATTTATGAGAAGCATTGACATAGTTTCGACATTATTCTGTTTTGGTCTTGTTGATTTTTGTGCAAAAATTACTTAATTGCTTCATGTTAAGTACTGGACATCTTTTTTTTTTTTTTTTTACAGTGACAGTGTCTAAAAGAAATGTAAGAATGAGAACTACGATAAATAGATTGCGGGATACACTTGATACTCAAATTCAGACTAGAAGTGAAACATTTGAGATACATAATTCTCCTGTTGGTAAGTAATCAGATTTCATGAAGTATAGTGAATATTAACAAATTGTAAAATGATTACTTGTAAATACCTAATTGTATCATTATTTAATTTCTTAATTTTTTTGTAAATGAAAAGTCTAATTACATTTCTTGTTGCATCAAATACAATTGTAGAATCTAACTCAAGCAATGATCCAAATAAGAGGAAAGGTCAAGGTCCGGTTAAAGGTCTTCGATTAGAACCTGGAAAGATGTTTTAAGTGCAAGTTAATGAACATATGCAGCCTTTTGGTAAGAATTCAAATCAATTCTTGATGTATCTGGGCACAATGGCACGTAATGGCATACGATTACTGCTTACATACCACAGATGGGATAAGATTCCCATAGAGATGAAGGATTTTGTCTGGGAAGAAGTAGAGGTAAAAAAATACTACATTGTTGGTGAATATTTTAACATACCATTTGGTGGTCTTACCTTTTAAATAATTTCACATGCGATTACAAATGCCCCACCTTAGTATAAGAATAATTGCTTGAAATCAATTGGTGAAAAGTAGCATGACCGGAAGTCTAGGATAAAAATGTAAACATTTTGATGGAAAGACCAAAGATGAATCCATGGGATCGGTTCTACAGGGGTTCGAGCTGAGCATTGAAAAGTTCTAGTTGATTATTAGGATATAGAACATGCAAAGGTATGTAGTTTTTGACTTTTTAGCTACACAAAATCTGCATTAGTACAAAAGAACTGCAACTTATAATAATTTACAGGAAACCTGGAAAAAAAAAAAAAACAAACGTAATCATGATTGCATGGGGACACTTCATCGTACGGGGAGAAAATCATGCACCAATGTACAATGGAGGTATATCTCATTATGTTATACTTTCCAATATACCAATACTTTCATTTTCCAAAATTATTGCCTTATTTATTTTCCATTATGTAGTACCTTAAGTAATGAAGGAATTTCAATGGTTCATTGATAGATGGAAAAAGCTGGAGAGATGACTGAAAAAATATGTAACGCCCCTAGTTCCGTGAAACTCGAGATGCCACTTCTCCTTTAAATCTAATTTTATTGCGGAAAATAATTGAATTTCAAACATCATATCTATTTGAAAATTTGCAACAGTAAATAAATTAAATTTGATAAATTCATAAAAATATTTAAATCTTAATTTTCAAAGAAAGTAACAACATAAAATAATTAAATTGACAATGTTCATAAAACTTGACTTTAAGAAAAATCGCTTCATAATCTTGGCCAAATGAAATAACAAAGTTCACAAATCATGACTTTAAAATGATTTCTATTAATGGTTTGCCACGACTGCCTTTCATTCGCCGCCAATAATTAATTTACAATATAATTGAACACATAATTATGCAAATAATGCAATTACCACATCATCATAATCATAGGCCCTTTAAAAATTATAGGGTGTGGGTAGTCTCTTCTTATGCATTTAAGCATTTAAGTTATGCATAACCACATCGTTATCTCATGCATTTAAGCATTTATGTCATGCAGAACCACATTCTGATTTTTATCTCATAAGAGATATTCTTGTCTCGTCTCATGTATCAGAGCATTTAAATCACGTACAGTTCACATAATACATGCAATTAAAATTTGGGCGAGTCTACCTCAAATCACGAGTTTGAAAAATAGAGCGAAAATGTCTCTTCAATTCTTTAAATCTCCGAATGTTTCGTCTAACCAAAAGAAAATTAAACTAATTTAGTACTTTTGAAATTTAAAGTAATAAAATAAAGTTTGGGACTAAATTTGAAATTCTAAAGAAAATCTGGAATAGATCTTTTCGAAAATAGTGGGTCGACTTAAAACATTATAAGACTGTAGGGGCTGATTAAAATGTTTTAAAAACTAAGGATTGAAATTAAACACTTTAAAAAGCTGAAAGGACTGAAATAAATGTATTTTCAAAACGTAGGGCTCGAAAGCAATTTTTTTTCAAAAATATATCCTATCTGCTCATTTCTCTCTCTAAACTTGTTAGAGAGAGAGCAGAGAAGAATGAAGGGGCGACGAGTTCGCCCCTTCTTCTGTCCAGCTGCCATCCAGAGACAAGCGATGGCGGCGCCGTCACATGGCCTGTGATTGGGTTTCGGCATGGCCAAGAAGAAATTGATTTGTCTTGAATTAGGCTAAGATAAAAAATTTTGGGATAATTGGATAAAATCTTACTGTGCTTTTCTGTCTGTGTGATGGATTAGGGAGAGAGATATGTGTTACTTTGTATTCAGTTTTAGGTAACTTAGGCCAGATTGACAGATTATGGTTTAGGCAAATTCATGGGATTGAGGGTGATCATGGGAAGGAAAATGTGTGAATTATGGAGAGATGAAGTAAAAATTTCTTTGAGAGAATACGGGGAAGAAGCTGTAATTTCTATGAGTATGAATGTGTAGTGAAAGTTGAGGGAGGATTTGTGAAGAAAAAGGGAAATGTGGAGGTGATGAAGCTGTCCAAGCCTTGGGCCAAGAAATGATTGATTGGGTTTGAATAATTAAAGTTTGAGCTTAAAAGTTAGGATTTAAATTCATTTGAGACTTGGACTTAAAATTAAAAATAATTTGGATTGCAACACCGATTTTCATTTTTACGTACACCTTTATATTTCACGTAATATTTATGTTAATGTTATTACAAATTGTTTAATGGTAACTATTATTATCTAAAATTGAATTATTTTTGCAGTGGAAGGAGTAAGATGCCATCTCGATCAATGTGCCAATTAAAATGTTTATAAATTATATATGTGCAATTCTATGTCTAATTTATTTTATTTGTGAAACTTTTCGATTTCTATTTTTACTAAGTAGTAAATGACCTAAATTGTATAAATTGAAATTGGGAAAAGGTTTAGTGGCAATTTGAAATTTTATTGAGGGTTGTGTACTTAAATTTTTAAATTAGGAGAGTTGGGGGATTTGGTTGAAGTTTATACTTAATCCTAGCCTAATCACTTCACACCCGACTCCTCTCCCTCTCTCTCGGTCGACACCCTTCTACCCCGCCTCTCAACTCCCTCGGTTCTCTCTTCCCTTCTTGGACTGCCACTATCATCTTGCTCCCGCAACCAGCCAGCGGCGCCAACTGGTCACAACCACGACGCTTAGACCACCCTTCCCTCCACCCTCCCCCGCTCACGGTCACGGTCACGGTCACGCGCACACAAGCACACACCCCTGCACATGATTTCCCACCCACATACACTGTATTACAGGCACATATTCTGTATGTTTCAAGTATTTTCAGATTTTAATTATTGAAAATTTATGAATTTTTGTATGTACATATAAATATTTGTATTTTGTATTGATATAAATTTATATGTGTAATTGAGTTTTAGTTTAAATGAGTATTTCGAGTTATACATGAAGTGTAAGAATATTTATATATATATGGAAATTTCTGATTTCGAAGATTTTAAATTAGTTTAATTGAAATTTCAAAATTGGATTATTACTAGTTTCGAATTTTGTAATTGAAAATCAAATGTGTATGTTATAATATATGGGTAATTCTTGAATTTAAGATTTAAGATTATGCTTGATTAGTTTTAAGTTTAATTGAAACCTTATTTTGAATATTTTTAGATTTTAAATAGTTGGCATTTTAATGGAACATTTTTTTGTAAAGTTCGAGTAAGTTATAATTTAGTTTGAGATTTCAGTAAATGGATTAGTACAATTCGTAAGTTGCATGAAATTAAGTCCCTTATTTCAAATATGATTTTTTGTATGTTCATGTTTCAGATTTTGAAATTTATAGAATTAGGTTGTTTTGATTGTTCTTTAGTAAATTTGGAACCTTGTTCAGAATTTTCAGAGTTTTGATAAATTATGAATTTAAGCATGTTAGTTAGTGTTCGGGTTTAACTATGAGTGGAAATTTGTGATTTTCTAATTTGAAAAAACTTCATGAATGGTTAGACTTGCTAGTAAGAATTTTGTTAAATTTGGTTTAAGTTGATATATATTTATTTGAGGTTTTAATCTCAATTGAAAGTTCTATTAGTATTAGAAGAATGAGAAATTGTGATTTTTAAACTAAGAGTATATTTTATTTAATGAATGGATACAAATTAGGATTATTGGACAAATTGACGTGACGGGCATCTGAGACTCTTCCACTTGCAAGTCAAGATAACGGTAAATATTTAGGGCAACAAGTAAGTAAACTTCCCCTATTTTTATAGAAGTTAAATGTAAATGTGAAATGTGTAAATGACTGTCTTGCAACTTACTTGCTTTGATGAATTTCATTTACTTTATGAAAGTATATGTTATTAAGAAGAATGTTCAAGCATGCACGTTATCATGTCATTGCATCATCAAGCATGCATTGGCATCGAAATTTGGAAGTCAAATATTGTTAAATGAAAGAAATGCGTCAAGGTGCAAGTTTGTTCAAAAGTTATGTATCCCACGTTTTTAAGACAGAATGGGTGTACTTCTAAGTCATAAAAGAAGTGAGTGGGAAATTGGGTGCGGGGGACCGGCGTACCCGAATTAAGTCGCTTTGCGACGAAATGTTCGACCGCTTCACGGTGAACTGTTAATCCGCTATGCGGTGGGAAAGTGAATGTTAAACCGCTTTGCGGTGGAAATATTGATATTAATCTGGTTCCAAATAAGAATTTCCCACTACTCTCCGATTGACTAGAAGATACACCAAGTGAGCTCACGATGGAAATGTTAAGTGAAAGTTTTGAAATATTAAGTGAAAGTTTGAATGGTTTGAAAGTTCTGGAAAGGAAACTAAATAGGGATACATATTTCGAATTTTAAAGCATTTCATGTCATAAGCATGCATCACTTGCACAAAGTTTGCTTACTGAGCTTTAACTCACCCCAATCCCTCCCCAATATTTCAGGTGATGAAAGTTGGATGATCTGAGGATGGAGGATTTGGTGGCAGACTCACACAGTACCACGATTTATCATTTTAAATAAAGTTTGAATTGGAATTTCATAAATGTTTTACTTATTTTTATTAGTTCATTCTTTTAATTGTTTATTGGATTTAGTTTTTGATAAGTCATTTATCTCTTTAGTAGTTTATTTAAATGGAGGACATGGTTTAAATTTATTTATGTTGAGGAGTTTGGGATTGATTTTTAATTATTGTAGAAGGTTGGATGTGGAATGGGTTTGTTTGGTGATTTAAATTATTATGAGATCTCTCTACAGGTTGGTTAAGTGCAATTTATAGAGGAGGCTCTGTCGAATTTTTTGTAGAATTTTATAATAGAAAAGTAAAAATGTTGAGATTTTAAATGTTTTGTTTACACCTGTAACTGAAGAAAAATAAATGTTTGAAATGTTTTATTTCCGCATTTAAGTAAAGAGAAGTTAACAAACCTAGGTTTAAGATTTTTGAACTTGAGGTGTTACAATTTGTGGTATCAGAGCTAAGAATTTTAAAAGCAATTCTGTAGACTTTAAAATATTTATTTGATTAGATTCGGGTACTGAGTCACGCCTCCAGTGTGTCTTTCTCGATCATCTGGTAAGTTAAATTTCTGTTCGAGTTATTAAATGCTTGGTAATGTTTCCATTATTGTAAATTTTTGCATATTAATATGTAATGTTGTAAAGCTAAGGGTTGATGTTGTCAATGAATATGACGTCTATACCTTAATTATGTAAATGAGAAATTGGATGGTAATGATTATTATACAATTGGGTAATGTTCACAAATTCCTTATGTGAAAGATATGGAGTGAATGCGAATAGTATTTTGAGTCACAGAGACCACATTAGCATGAATGTATATTACTTTCTGTTTGTTAAAAGTTTTTTTGTTTAAAAACATGATTTTTTATTTTTTTTAGGTAAAATGTATGGTTGCAAAAATGGAAAGAGAAAATATGTGTGGTCAAAAAGTGATTTGGGGAATTGTATAGAAAAAAACATGTTTAAAAACCTATTTACCAAATGGAAGCTTATGTCCAAGTCGAAAGTTGGGAAGTCATCGAACTTATTATTAAGCACTTATCATGTTTGATCTCAAGACTACCCACTCATTTGATAGTCCCACAATAATAGGAAAATTGATTTACCCATCTCGGTAACTGGAGATCGAGTTTTGCTTGCCAACACATTTTGGAGAACTTTTGAACTCAAGATATGCGTTAAACGATTTCCCGATCGTGGTAAATGGGAAGGAGTAGATGATAGATCTCATAACATTGGATATCCACGATCTTGATGTCAAACTAGGAATGGAATTGTTATTACGATATAATGCTTCAACCATCAGTCACAATAAGGTGGTGTCTGAACCTCCAAACAAAACACCTTTTCATTTGTTGGGGTTGAGGTGAAGCTTTCTATTTCGATAGTATAGGTGATCAATGCTCGTCAGTTGGTGAATACAAGTTGTAAGGCCTAATTAGCTATAGTAATTGAGCTGATTAAGATAGGCCCTTCTCTTTTGAACAAATTGCAATCGTTCGAGAATATCCAGATGTGTTTTTAAATGATCTTTATGATCTACCATCTGAAAGAGAAATTGACATCATCATCGATTTAGTGCCTGGAACAACTCCAATATCTAAGGCACTGTATAAGATGGCTTTTGCAGAACTCAAAGAGCTCAAAGAACAACTATAGGATCTCATGGACAAATGTTTTGTTCGACCTAGCTTTTTTCCATGGGCTTGTGCTATACATGAAGAAGAAAAATGGTTCTATAAGACTTTGCATAAACTATAGAGGATTGAACAAGGTGACAATAAAGAATAAATATTCACTGCCAAGAATTAAGGACCGGTCTGATCAACTTCAGGGTGTTGGGTATTTTTCTAAAATTGATCTGCGATCTGGTTATAATCAGTTGAGGATCAAGGAAGAGGGCATTCCAAAGACAGCTTTCCGTACCAAATATGGGCAATATGAGCTCTTAGTGATGCCGTTGGGTTAACATATGCCCCTGCAGAATTTATGGACTTAATGCATCGGGTCTTTAAAGAATATTTGGATCTATTTGAAGTCTGACGGAAAACATGAAAGACATTTGAAGATCGTACTTCAGAAGCTTAGAGAAGAGAAATTATTTGCTAAGTTTATGAAGTGTGAATTTTGGCTGGATAGATTGCCGTTCTTGGGCCATATTGTATCAAGGGAATGTATTGAGGTTGACTAGAGTAAAAGTGAGACAATTCAAAACTGGTTTACGCCCTCTAATGTTGAGGAAGTTCATAACTACCTTGAATTAACTGGCTACTATTGAAGATTTGTAGAAGGATTTTCCAAGATTGCCTTATCTCTGACTAAGTGACTCGAAAGGATACAAAATTTCAGTAGAATTCAGATTGTGAACAGAGTTTTGAGGAGTTAAAAATGCGGTTGACAACTGCGCCCATTTTAACCATTCCATGGGGAAATTAAGGTTTAGTCATCTACAGTGATGCTTCATTAAAAGGGCTCTATTGCGTTCTTATGCAAAAAGGTAATTCCTCATGTTTCAAGGAAACTACAGGAGTATGGAAAGAATTTTCCAACTCATGACCTTGAGTTGGAAGCTGTCACATTTGCAATAAAGAAATGGAGATAATATCTTCACGAGGTTAGATGGGAGATCTACATCGATCATAAAAGTCTCAAATACTATTTCACTCAAAAGGAACCAAACATGAGACAACGCAGATGGTTGGAACTTGTCAAGGATTTTGAGTGTGGTATTAATTATCATCCTGACAAGGCTATCGAGGTAGCTGATGCAATTAGTAGGAGTCATGGAACAATGGTTTCCTTACAAGTTGTTCAAAAACAATTGCTTATTGATATTCAAAGGTTTGAGTTGGAGATAGTTCCAAAAGGAAAGTCAGGTATCTTGCCAACATGAATTTGGAACCGACATTGCTTGAGAAAAATCAAGGTTTTGCAGTCTGAGGAACCCCGAATAATGAAAGTTCGCACTGAGGTTACTGAGGGAAAGCGCACTGATTTTGTTGTCATTACAGATGGTGCCCTTCAGCACGGTAATAGATTGGTAGTCTCTAATAATAAGGAATTGGAGCAAGAAATTATGAGGGAAGCTCATAACACTCCTTATTCGATTCACCCTGGGAGTACTTAGATGACTCAGGATTTGACGAAACATTTCTGGTGGACTGGAATGAGTCGGAACGTGGCAGAGTATGTTCAACATTGTCTCACTTTTCAGCAAGTTAAGGCCGAGCATCAACGTTCTTCTGGCCTATTGCAACCTCAGATGATTCCAGAGTGGAAGTGGGAACGAATAGGGATGGATTTTGTTGTTGGCTTACCTAAGACGAAAAAGGGTTATAAATCTATATGGGTGATCATTAATCGTCTTACTAAGTCAGCACACTTTCTACCGGTGAAGACTACTTATAATATGGAGAAGTATGTGGAATTATATGTAGCAGAGATTCTCATACTTCATGGAATTCTCTTATCCATTGCGACCCAAAATTTACTTCATTATTTTGGAAGAGTCTACGTAAAGTCATGGGTACTCAATTGAAATTCAGCACGGCCTTCCACCACAGACAGAGGTAGTCAGAGAGAACGATTCAAAGCTTGGAAAACATGTTGAGAGTTTTCATTATTGATTTTCCAGATATTTGGGGTGAATTCTTCCGATCGGTTGAGTTGTCCTATACCAATAGCTATCAAGCTTCCATTCATACGGCTCAGTATGAGGCACTATACGGGAGGAAATGTAGATCGCCAGTTCATTGGGATGAAGTCGGAGAAAGAAAATTATTGGGTTCAGAAATAGTATAACAAACAGCAGAAGTTGTTGAAAAGATTCGTCAATGAATGAAAATGGCACAGAGTAGACAGAAAAACAATGCAGACAAAAGAAGAAAACCTTTAGAATATGCCGCAGGAGATATGATCTTTTTGAAGGTAGCTCCTATGAAAGGAGTTATGAGATTCGGGAAGAAAGGAAAGTTAAGTCCACAATTTGTTGGTCCCATTGAAATACTTGAAAAGGTGGGTGACCTAGCTTATCGGATTGTATTACCACCAGCACTATCCGGTGTTCACAACGTGTTTCATGTCTCGGGGTTGAGGAAGTACATTTCGGACCCCTCTCATATCCTAAGTTATGAGTCATTGAATCTTCGTGAGGATTTAACTTATGAGGAAACACATGTGAGGATCCTAATGAAGGTAGATAAGGAACTTAGGAGAAAGAAGATAACACTAGTTAAAGTTCTTTGGAGGAATCATGCAGTAGAATAGGCTACTTAGGAACGAGAGGATGAAATGCATGCCAAATATCCACACCTTTTTGGTAAATTTTAATTTCGAGGACGAAATTTCTTTTTAGGGGTAAGGAATTGTAACACCGATTTTCATTTTTACGTGCATCTTTATATTTCACGTAATATTTATGTTAATGTTATTATAAATTGTTTAATGGTAACTAATATTATCTAAAATTGAATTATTTTTGCAGTGGAAGGAGTAAGATGCCGTCTCGATCAATGTACCAATTAAAATTTTTATAAATTATTTATGTGCAATTCTATGTCTAATTTTTTATTTTACTTGTGAAACTTGTCGATTTCTATTTTTATTAAGTAGTAAATGACCTAAATTGCATAAATTGAAATTGGGAAAAGGTTTAGTGGCAATTTGAAATTTTATTGAGGGTTGTGTACTTAAATTTTAAAATTAGGAGAGTTGGGGGATTGGGTTGAAGTTTATACTTAATCCTAACCTCATCACTTCACACCGTACTCCTCTCCCTCTCTCTCGATCGACACCCCTCTGCCCCACTCTCAACTCCCTCGGTACACTCCTCCCTCTTCTACTACCACTATCATCTTGTTCTTGCAACCAGCCGACGGCGCCACTTGGTCACAACCACGACGGTTAGACCACCCTTCCCTCCCCCCTCCCCCCTCCCCCGCTCACGGCCACGAGCGCACACACACACCCCTGCACAAGATTTCGCACACACATACACGGTATTACACACACATATTTTGTATGTTTCAAGTATTTTCAGATTTTAATTCTTGAAAATTTATGAATTTTTGTGAGTATGTACATATAAATATTTGTATTTTGTATAGATATAAATTTATATGTGTAATTGAGTTTTAGTATAAATGAGTATTTCGAGTTATACATGAAGTGTGAGAATATATATATTTGGAAATTTCTAATTTCGAAGATTTTAAATTAGTTTAATTGAAATTTCAAAATTGGATTATTACATGTTTCGAATTTTGTAATTGAAAATCAAATGTGTATGTTATATATGGGTAATTCTTGAATTTAAGATTTAAGATTATGTTTGATTAGTTTTAAGTTTAATTGAAACCTTATTTTGAATATTTTTAGATTTTAAATAGTTGGAATTTTAATGAAACATTTTTTTGTAAAGTTCGACTAAGTTATAATTTAGTTTGAGATTTCAGTAAATGGATTAGTACAATTCGTAAGTTGCATGAAATTAAGTCCCCTATTTCAAATATGATTTTTTGTGTGTTCATGTTTCAGATTTTGAAATTTATAGAATTAGGTTGTTTTGATTGTTCTTGAGTAAATTTGGAACCTTGTTCAGAATTTTCAGATTTTTGATAAATTATGAATTTAAGCATGTTAGTTTACTGTTCGGGTTTAACTATGAGTGGAAATTTGTGATTTTCTAATTTGAAAAAACTTCATGAATGGTTAGAGTTGCTAGTAAGAATTTTGTTAAATTTGGTTTAAGTTGTTATATATTTATTTGAGGTTTTAATCTCAATTGAAAGTTCTGTTAGTATTAGAAGAATGAGAAATTGTGATTTTTAAACTAAAAGTATATTTTATTTAATGAATGGATACAAATTAGGATTATTGGACAAATTGACGTGACGGGCATCTGAGACTCTTCCACTTGCAAGTCAAGATAACGGTAAATATTAAGGGCAACAAGTAAGTAAACTTCCCCTATTTTTATAGAAGTTAAATGTAAATGTGAAATGTGTAAATGACTGTCTTGCAACTTACTTGCTTTGATGAATTTCATTTACTTTATGAAAGTATATGTTATTAAGAAGAATGTTCAAGCATGCACGTTATCATGTCATTGCATCATCAAGCATGCATTGGCATCGAAATTGGGAAGTCAAATATTGTTAAATGAAAGAAATGTGTCAAGGTGCAAGTTTATTCAAAAGTTATATATCCCACGTTCTTAAGATAGAATGGGTGTATTTCTAAGTCATGAAAGAAGTGAGTGAGAAATGGGGCGCGGGGGACCCGCGTACCCGAATTAAGTCGCTTTGCGATGGAATGTTCGACCGCTTCGTAGTGAACTGTTAAACCGCTATGCGGTGGGAAAGTGAATGTTAAACCGCTTTGCGGTGGAAATGTTGGTATTAATCTGGTTCCAAATAAGAATTGCCCACTGCTCTCCGATTGACTAGAAGAAACACCAAGTGAGCTCATGATGAAAATGTTAAGTGAAAGTTTTGAAATGTTAAGTGAAAGTCTGAAATGTTTGAAAGTTCTGGAAAGTAAACTAAATGGGAATACATATTTAGAATTTTAAAGCATTTCATGTCATGAGCATGAATCACTTGCACAAAGTTTGCTTACTGAACTTTAGCTCAACGCAATCCCTCCCAAATATTTCAGGTGATAAAGTTAGATGATCTGAGGATGGAGCATTTGGTGGTAGACTCACACAATACCACGATTTATAATTTTAAATAAAGCTTGAATTGGAATTTCGTAAATGTTTTAGTTATTTTTATTAGTTCATTCTTTTAATTGTTTATTGGATTTGGTTTTTGATAAGTCATTTATCTCTTTAGTAGTTTATCAATCCTCTATTTAGTTTAATGAAGCTCATGCTTTAAATTTATTTATGTTGAGGAGTTTGGGATTAATTTTTAATTATTGTAGAAGGTTGGATGTGGAATGGGTTGTGTTTGATGATTTAAATTATTATGAGATCCCTCTACAGGTTGGTTAAGTCCAATTTATAGAGGAGGCTATCAAAATTTTTGTAGAGTTTTAAAATAGAAAAGTAAAAATGTTGAGGTTTTAAATGTTTTGTTTACGCATGTAAGTGAAGAACAATAAGTGTTTGAAAATATTTTATTTCCGCATTTAAAGTGAAAGGAAGTTAACATTCCTAAGTTTAAGATTTTAAACTTGGAGTGTTACATGGATAATCTCTTAAAATTGAAATTTGGACTTGAGAATAAATAAAGAAACTGTAACATTTTTAAAACTATAATTGAACTGGGATTTTAAATAAATTAAATTTCACTTACTTGGCTAGACGAACACATGTTTTAAAAATAAATGGGCAAAGTCGTAGTGACATGCTTTTAAAATAAATAATATTTATTGAAATACGTTACGAAAATTCTCGATCGTTACAACCCTACCTCCTTAAAATAATTTCGTCCCCTAAATTTAAACTTTCTTGATCTTAAATATCTGGGCACTAGGCCAAAATTTCTTCTTCATATTCTCAGGTAGTTTCATCACTACCGTGTCTACCCCATTGGATTTTCACTAAAGGAATTTCTTGGTTTCTAAGGACATAGACTTCTCTCTCTAGGGTGCATACATTGCCATTACATATGCCAAGTCTAATTGAGTGTTAAAATATTGAAGATTCATCATGTTCTCGGTTCTTTCTAGTATGTTGAATGTTCTAATAAATATGTGTATGAACCGTAAATGTCAATCTACTAACAATCACTAGTTCCAGTCTAGCTAGGCATCGAAGTCGATTAAAACACATACGATAAATGCTAGTGATAGCATACCTGGGTTCGCATCATAATCTCGATCGGCGTCCTCATGTGTCGTGGTTAGTATTCTGCATTTCCTTTCTTCGCTTGATCGTTCTTCCTAGCCAGCTCATTGCCAGTGTGACAATCATTTGCCATGTGGCCTGGCTTTCCACATCTATAGCAGACACCCTTTCCCCATAGGCACTCCCCGAGGTGAGGCTTTTGACACTTTGGGCACGAAGGGTTGTTACTAGACATGTGTTCTCCAGCAGGCCTGTTGTTGAGTTTCATATTGGGTGCATCGTTCTCGTTCGGGTTCTGGCTTTGGTTTGCTTTTTACCTGCTCATTTTGAGAACTCTGTCCACCATACTACATGTCGGCATATGCTGCAGCCTGAGCTTTCTTCACTACCTCCTGATAGGTAGGGAGCTCGTGGGAGCTAACAATCTGGCGAACATCGAAACGCAACCCCTGTTCGAAGCAGGGAGCTTTCTTCTCTTCCGTTTCAACCAGATGAGGAGCATAGCGGGACAACTCCTCAAACCTCCTCTCATACTCCGTAATCTCCAATTCTCCCTGACAGAGGTGAAGAAATTCTATTTTCTTAGCATCTCGAAGAGCTTGAGGAAAGAACTTGTCTCGAATCTCTTCCTGAAACTCGGTCCATTTAAAGGCCTCCTGTTGAGCTAGAGTCCTGGTTCGCGACCCTGACTCCCACCAGCAGCTAGCTCTTCCCACTAGCATAAATTCGGCACAAGAAACCTTCTTGTTTTCCGGGCAAGAGATGTGCCAGAAGATCTTCTCGATTTCCTGTAACCATTATTCCACAGCTAATGGACTATCTCTGCCATCAAACGTAGGTGAGCAGTATATCCTAAACTGTTCTATCACTAGCACTGTAGAGTTAGCTGGCTGTGGGGCTTGCCTCATCTCTTGACCTCCTTAAGAAATTCTTTGATGATGCTGGTGTGACCTCTAGCCATAGTCTTAACAATTCGAAATAAAATGAGGTGTTACAACCGAATTCCAGTGTATCCAACATAAAGTAGGTATAGAGATAAAAGAGGACATCTACTGAATGAACGAAAAGGTAAAAACCAAAAACTAATGACATTTTATTTAAATTTTAAAATCCTTCCATGAGGGTACAAAAATGGGAGGACAAGTACGCCAAACAATTTCGAATAAAACAAAAGCTAAAGCTACTCTAAATTCTAGCTCTCTATTTGTAATACCACTTTTTGTTTTTACGTGCATCTTTGAATTATATGTAATATTTATGTTAATGTTATTATAACTTTTAAATTGATAATTATTATTATCTATAATTTGAATTATTTTGCAGTGAAAGGACTTGGACGCCGTTCTCGATCAATGAGCCAATTAAAAATTTTATAAATTTTTTACGTGCAATTCTATGTCTAATTATTTATTTTAATTGCTAAGTATGCTTAATTATATTTATTTAAATTTGTAAATGGCCAAAATGCATATAAATTGAAATTGGGGTGAAGTTTGGTGGAAATTGGAGAGTAAATAGATGCTTTGGACTTACTTGTGCACATGGAGAGAAATGAGGGACCAAGTTGCAAATTTTCAAAAGTTTTTATCTAAACCAAACCTACTCTCTAATCTCTCCCTCACGCTGAGTCTCGGCTCACTCTCTCACCTCTCAACCGACTCCTCTCTCGGCTTCGCTCTCACCCTCTCGGTCTCTTCCCTTCCGGTGCCAACCACTACACCGGCGACCACCACCACGGTAACTCCTCCCTCTCCCCGGCACGTGAAACACACACACACACCCTACGACCACTGCCTCACACATGAGTCTACACACTCACAAACACCATTACATATATTGACTTGTATGTATGTATTGATATAAATATGTGTGTGTGTGTGTGTGTGTAAAGGTGTGTAAATTCCACGGTGGATTTTCAGATTTCAGATATATAAATATGGGTTTTACACATTATATGAATGAATTTCAGATTTGGGTTTCATTAGATTTTTGAATTTTAAGTTGTTCATTTGAGATTGGAGATATGTAATAGTATGTATGTATATTATAAAATTTCGAATTTGGTAGTTTTGGAATTTAGCCTGTTTGAGTTATGTAAATTTGAGTTGAGCTAGAGTTTGAAATAAATGATAAGAATGATAAAAGGTAAGTGGATTAATTTTCAGGATTTCGTTTAAATTGAATTTTTGTTTAAATTTATGAATTTATATCTTAAAAACATTTTGGAAGGAGTATTGTCTAGTTTGGACTTGTGTAAATTGATAAGTAAGATTTCAAATTTTGTCTTTAAATCTAATATATTGCTTCGAATATGATATTATGGGTTAGACATGGCTTAAGGACATGTTTGGGTTAAATTGTGAGTCACATATAAGTCTTAACCTCGGTTAGGAGTTTTAAATGTATTTGTGAACTAAAGAGTTATATTTTGTTAATGAATGGGAATAATTAGGACTTTTGGTAGATTGACGTCATGGGCATCCGAGACTTTTCCACTTGCAAATTCAGAAACTGTAAATACAAAGGATTTCAAGTAAGTAAACTCCCCCCCCTTATTTTTATCAAAGTTGAATGTAAATGTGAAATTAATGTGTAAATGACTCTCTTGCAACTTACTTGCTTTGATGAATTTCGTTTACTTTATGAAAGTATGCGCTATTAAGAAGAATGTTCAAGCATGCACGTTATCATGTCATTGCATCATCAAACATGTATTGGCATCGAAATTTAGAAGTCAAATGTCTTTAAAAGAAATAAATGTGTCAAGGTGCAAGTTTGTTCAAAAATTATGTATCTCAAGTTTTTAAGAAAGAATGGGTGTTGAAGTTCATGAAAGATGCGAGTAGGAAATGGGGTGCGGGGGACCAGCATACCTGAATTAAGTCGCTTTGCGATGAAATGTTCAACCGCTTTATGGTGGACTGTTAAACCACTTTGCGGTGGGAAAGTGAATGTTAAACCGCTTTTGCTGTGGAAATGTGAATGTTAATCTAGTTCCAAATAAGAATTTTCCACTATTATCTGATTGACTAGAAGATACATCAAGTGAACTCAAGATGGAAATGAAGTAAAAGTTTTGAAATGTTAAGTGAAAGTTTGAAATGTTTGAAAGTTTTGAAAGGTTAAAGTGAATGGAGATACATATTTCAAAGTTTAAAGCATCTCATGTCATGAGCATGCATCACGTCCATAAAGTTTACTTATTGAGCTTTAGCTCACCCCAATCCCTCCCCAATATTTCAGGTGATGAAAGCTAGGTGATCTGAGGAGAGTACTTGGTGGCAGACTCAGGAAGTACCCGAATTTATTATTTTCTTTTAAATTGAATTAGGAATATTTTTTTCAAGTTTAGTTATTGGTTATTCTTTTATTTGTATATTCTTTTAATTATTTTGTTGGATCTAGTTTAAATAAGTTATTGTAGTTCCGTTGGTGAATAGTTTATTACATGTTTCATAAGTTGAAGAACTAGTTACTTTAAGATGTTATCGTTGAGGAGTTTGGGAATTTATGTTGAGGTTTGATTTTGAATTGTGGTTCGATGTTGAATGTCAGATTTTAAATTGAGTTGAGATCTGTGTTATGAAACTGTTAAAATGTTCAAGTTGGCTAAGTCCAATTTATAGAGGAGGCTCTGCCGAAATTTTTGTAGGATTTTATAATAGAAAATGAAAATTTTAGTGTTTAAAATTGTTTTATTTCCGCATTAAAAGTAAAGGGAAGTTAACACGCCTAGATTTAAGATTTTAAATTTGGGGTGTTACACTATTCTCCTTCGGTCACACATGACCCAGCATCCGAGATCTCTCCTAGTGCTGGATCCATGTATTCCTCTGGTTCTTCCTCAGGTTCTGATTTTTCTTCTGGATCTTCTTCGGGTTCTTCTAGGTCTTCTTCAGGTTCCTCCTCTAGTACTAACTCAAACCCTTGCTCGTGTTCGGGCTCTGCCTCGGGCATTGGCTCAGGTTCTGGATCCCCTTCGGGTGCAACCCCAAATCGGTACTCGAAGTACATGGGCCAGTATGCCACAAATCTTAAGCCGAAGGTCTCATACTCTATGTCAACATTAGGGGACACTAGTGCATCTATGTATATGCTATGAGCTACCTCTGCATAATCACTTTGGAAAATCGAGAGTAAGTGATGGATTGACAGGCGATTACTAGTCACATAGCCATGTTGTATAGCCTGATCACGTATGATATTCAGCTGTTCTACGTGTTGGGAAATGGTCCAATCAAGTCTAGGTCTGAAGCGTTCATAATCTCTAATGGCTTGTCCTGCTTCACTGAGTATATCTCTATGAATGGGTGCCATGTCCTAAACCAAATATGTAAAGTCCAATTAAGTGGGGTTTATCCATTTCTCTTAGTTAAAAATTACGAGGACATAAAAATTAAAAAAAATGTTTCAAATTATGCTCAAACTCGTTTTCTTTCTTTCTTTCGGATACAAACTGTAACACCCCAAGTTTCAAAACCTTAAACCTAGGCGTGTTAACTTCCATTCACATTAAATGCGGAATTCAAATCATTTAAAAACTTCAACATTTTCATTTTCTATTTTAAAATCTTATAGAAATTTCGACAGAGTCTCCTCTATAAATTGGACTTAACCAACCTGTAGAGGGACATCAAAACCATTTTACAACATAAACTCAACTCAAATAGAAATCCAATATTCAACATACAACCCCAATTCTACTTCAAACTCCAACATCACCACATTATTTCAAACTCAATCCCCAAACTCCTCAACACAACATTTTGTATCAATAAGCTTCAATTAAATGCAATAAGTGATAATATAACCAATATTAGAAATTCCATAACTAATTTAAAACTAATCTCAACCAAACAATTATCAACATAAAATGAATGAATTAAGAAATAATTAATTATAAACTTAATTAACTTCAAAATTTAACTTTATTTTCTTTAAAAACTTGAAGCGGTGTAGCCTGAGTCTGTCACCAAGTGCTCTCCTCGGATCACCTAACTTTCATCACCTGAAATGTTGGGGAGGGATTGGGGTGAGCTAAAGCTCAGTAAGTAAACTTTATGCATGAATGCATGCTTATGACATGAAATGCTTTAAACTTTGAAATATGTATCCCCATTCACTTTAACCTTTCAAAACTTTCAAACTTTTCAAGCTTTCACTTGACATTTCAAAACTTTCACTTCATTCCATCGTGAGCTCACTTGGTGTAACTTCTAGTCAATCAGATAACAGTGGGCCATTCTTATTTGGAACCAGATTAACATGCGCATTTCCACCGCAAAGCGGTTTAACATTCACTTTCCCACCGCAAAGCGGTTCATTCATTCATTCCACCGCAAAGCGGCTCATTACATTCGGGTACGCCGGTCCCCCGCGCCCCATTTCCCACTCGGACCTTTCATGACATAGAAGTACACCCATTCTTTCAAAAACTTGGGATACATAATTTTTGACAAAAATTGCACTTTGACACATTCCTTTCATTAAAACATTTGACTTTCCCATTTCGATGCCAATGCATGCTTGATAATGCAATGACATGTAACGTGCATGCTTGAACATTTCCTTGACTACACATAATTGCATATGGTAGACAAAAAGCATTAAAATTCCGTAATTAACACGAATGTCAATTAAGCACATTAATTCCACATTAACATTCAACTTTGATGAAAGTAGGGGGAAGTTTACTTACCTGACGTCCTTAACATTTACCGTTATCTGGATTTGCAAGTGGAGGGACATCGGCTGCCCGTGACGTCAATGTACCAACAGTCCTAATTATATTCATTCATTAAATAAAATATACTTTTAGTTTAAAAATCACAAATCTCATTCTTCTAATATTAACATAACTTTCAATCGAGATCAAACCTCAATTTGACCTAAGTATGCCCTTCAACTATGAACAACACATACATTATCACATTCGAAATAGGGGATTAACTATATATACTATAGAAAGTTTTATGATCTTTTAAATTCAAACTCAAATAAATATATCAACTTAAACCAAACTTAACAAAATTCTTATTAGCAACTCTAACCATTCATGGATTTTTCCCCAAAGTATAACATCACAAATTTCCACTCATAGTTAAAACACAAACAGTAAACTAACAAGCTTAAATTCATATTTTATCAAAATTTGAAATTTCACATACATTGACTAGTCTTAAATGTACACATACATATACACATGTACACACATTACCCAAAAACTGAAGTTTAACAAATTTAAAATTCGAAATAGAACCAAAAAGTAACATAGATTCTTATATTCGCAGTTCTTAAAATTAATATGTACATTTACATATTTTCCCCAATCCTAAAATTATACATATATATTTACATTACCCAAGTCTCCAATTTAACAGTATAATTTGAAATCTTACTAAACTTAAATCTAAAATTGGCTTATAGGATCATGAAAATATACATACACACAATGTAAATACACACACAAAATCTGAAATTTACATATATTTATATGTATGTATATATACACATACATAATACTATATGCACAATCACACACACATATATATGCACATTATCCGTAAACTGAATTCAACAATCGAGGTGTAAAAGGAATCTGAAATTAGAGACCCCTCCAGAAATCTGGACCCGTGAATGTGTGCGAGTGTGTGTCCGTGTTTGTGTGGGTGCGCGGTGTAAGGGGGTGCAGAGGGTAGTCTTACCGTGGTAGTGGCTAAGGCGGTGTGGTGGTGGTTGGTGGCTGGCGACCAAGGGAGAAGCCGAGAGGGAGACGGAGGCGAGCGAGAGGGTGAGCGATCGAGACAGAGAGGGAGATGTCGTGAGTGAGAGAGAGATGAGACGGAATGGAGAGAGAGAGACCGAGTGAGGTTAAATTTAGGGGTAGGTTTAGGTATAACTTTTGGTAAAATCGCAATTTAGTCCCTCAACTCTCATAATTTGGTAATTTAGGTTCATAACTTTCAAATAAAATTCCAAAGTGTCACCAAACTTTTCCTAACTTCAATTTAATGCAATTTAGGCAACTTACTGCTCAATTACAATAGAATTGGCAAGCAACAATTAAAATAAACAATTAGACATAGAATTGCACGTAAAATAATTAAAATCACTAATTTATAAACTTTTTAATTAGCACATTGATCGAGACGGCGCCCAAGTCCTTCCACTGCAAAATAATTCAACTTAATATCAATAATGATTGTCAAATAAATAATTCTTCATAGTACCATCATAGAAATTGGGTGATATTCAAGAAAGCACGTAAAACGAAAAGTGGTATTACACAAACATTTTTCTCATTCTTTCTCAATCTTTCTCATCTAAGTCTCAAAACATTTCATTTCTCATGTATCCGAAATTAAAATAAAATAAACTTCATAATAAAATCATTTACCTTCGGAGTTGGCGGAGTGAACGATTGCTGTGGCAAAAGTCGTCAAAACATGATTTATTATTATTTTAGAAAAGTCCTTTTTTTAAAAACATTTTTGCAAGTCTATAGAAATATAGACCCACTTTGATATCACGCTGTAACGTCCCAAGTTCCGTGAAACTCGAGACGCCACTTCTACTTTAAATCTAATTTTATTGCGAAAAGTAATTGAATTCTATACATAATATTTATTTGAAAATTTGCAACAGTAAATAAATTAAATTTGATAAATTCATAAAAACATTTAAATCTTAATTTTCAAAGAAAGTAACAACATAAATAATTAAATTGAAAATGTTCATAAAACTCGACTTTAAGAAAACTAGCTTCATAATCTCGGCCAAATGAAATAACAAAGTTCACAAATCATGAGTTTAAAATGATTTCTACAAATGGTTTTCCACCGCTGCCTTTCATTCGCCGCCGTCCCCAAGATCTGCAAAAGCTGTTAAAAATGGAATGAGCATTTCGGAAGAAATACTCAGCAGACTCATCGCCAATAATTAATTTACAATATAATTGAACACGTAATTATGCAACTAATATAGTGACCACATCATCATAATCATAGACTCTTTAAAAATCATAGAGTGTGGATAGTCTCTTCTCATGCATTTAAGCATTTAAGTCATGGATGACCACATTCTGATTTTTATCTCATAAGAGATATTCTCATCTCGTCTCATGCATTAAAGCATTTAAATCACATAAAGTTCACATAATACATGCAATTAAAATTTAAACTAATTAGTTGGGACGAGTCCATCTCAAATCACGAGTTTGAAAAATAAAGCGGAAATGTCTCTTCAATTCTTTAAATCTCTAAACGTTTCGTCTAGCCAAAAGAAAATTAAACTAATTTAGTACTTTTGAGATTTAAAGATTAAAGTGATAAAATAAAGTTGGGGAATAAATTTGAAATTTTAAAGAAATTAGGGATTTAAACATTTAGGGGCTGGAATAGATCTTTTTGAAAATAGCGGGCTGACTGAAAATATTCTAAGACTGTAGGGGCTGAATAAAACGTTTTAAAACCTAAGGAATGAAATTAAACACTTTAAGAAGCTGAAAGGACTGAAATAAATGTATTTTCGAAACTTGGGGCTCAAAAGAATTTTTTTTTCAAAAATCAAAAATATATCCTATCACCTCATTTCTCTCTCTCTAAACTCGTTAGAGAGAGAGCATAGAAGAGTGAAGGGGCGATGGATTTGCCACTTCTTCTGTCCAGCCATCGTCCAGAGACCGGCGATGGTGGCGCCGTCACATGGATGCGACGAGCATGGGTGAGCGGTCCGAGTGGAGGTGGAGGAGAAGACGAAATGGAAAATATTTGGGTTGATTTTGTGCAACAAATGACAATGGAGTTCGAAGTTGGATTTGAGATTTCTCTGGTAAAAATCCGGTCAAAATCGATTGGGGTTCGAGGTAAATGATGGCCTGACTTATTTCTTTGGTTTTGGGTTTGATTTGGGGGAAATTTGATTGTGGCTTTTGGGTGAGGCAGTGGCAATCGGAGGTGGTGATTCCGATGCGGTGGTGGTTTTGTGAGATTGGGTTTCATCCGTTTGAGATGATGGTTCGGTTTGGTTGGACTGTGGGATGGTGTGGTGCGTTTGGAGTTGTCGTTCGGTTGGGAGTCATGGAGGTGGAGGTTGTGCAATAAACTCTTGGTTTGGGTGTGATGTGGGAAATGGGGTGGTGGTATTTTGATGGTGAAGGGCGGTGATGGTTCAAGGACTAAATGGGCAGTAGGTAGCGGCTGGTGATGGTTCGGTCGTTGAAGTGATGAGGGGTGTTTTGCTGTGCGAGAATGACAATGGAAAGGGGATACCTTATAGAAGTTTCGTGTGTATGTGAATGAAGCTGGGGAAAGGAAATTATATCCTGTTGGTTGTGTATTAACTTTGGTGGCAGCTTTTGATTTGGAAGGATTGAAGGGATTTGAGAGGAGGGAATAGCTGGTTGAGGGAGTGATTATGGGGTAGAAACGACCTGTGATTGGGTTTCCACAATGGCCAAGAAGAAATTGATTTTGCTTGAATTAGGCTAAGATAAAAAAAATTTGGGATAATTGGATAAAATCTTGCTGTGCTTTTCTGTCTGTGTGATGGATTAGGGAGAGAGATATGTGCTAGTTTTGTACTCACTTTTAGGTAAGTTAGGCTAGATTGACAGATTATGGTATAGGCAAATTCATGGGATTGTGGGTGATCATGGGAAGGAAAATGTGTGAATTATGGAGAGATGAAACTGTAATTTCTTTGTGAGAATATGGGGAAGAAGCTGTAATTTCTGTGAGTATGAATGTGTAGTGAAAGGTGAGGGAGGATTTGTGAAGAAAAAGGGAAATGTGGAGGTGATGAAGTTGTCCAAGCCTTGGTTCAAGAAGTGATTGATTGAGTTTGAATAATTAAAGTTTGTGCTTAAAAGTTTGGATTTAAATTCATGTGAGACTTGGACTTAAAATTTAAAAAAAAAAATTGGATAATCTCTTAAAATTGAAATATGGACTTGAGAATAAATAATGAAATTGGAACATTTTTAAAACCGTAATTGTACTGGGATTTTAAATAAATTAAATTTTACTTACTTAGCTAAAAAAACACGTGTTTTAAAAATAAATGGGCAAAGTCATAGCTATACGTTTTTAAAATAAATAATATTTATTTAAATAAGTCACGAAAATTCTCGGTCGCTACAAAATAAGTGTTTATCATGATGCTACTAGCAATCCAAAAGACAAAGATACCGCTAATATCATTGTAAGATAATTTTTTTTTGGTAGGTAAAAGAGAGATATTATAACAAAGAATTTTTATACATGGGTTAATTTTTTTGCATAATTTACAGCAAACACTAGATGAAATGAGAGGTGATTTGCGTGAAGAAGAACAGACTTTAGCTGATAAAAGAAATGAACTCTTTGTTGCTTATCATGGTAGTGTGAATACAATGGGATCGGACCCACACATCCTCTAATGAAAGGAAAAAATGGAAATCCCTATGACCTGGATTCTAAAAATAAAGAAGAGCTGAGGGAAGAGTTTACAACTGTGACAAAGGTGCTTAAAGACCATATTGCACATCTGAGCTCTCAAGTAGAGTTTTCGACGTCACATATTTTAGCCTCCCAAAGATAGGTGATAGTTTTATATTTGCCTATACATTTCTACTACAATGTAGTTCATGAACCTCACATATGCTACCTTCATTAATTGTGCAATTAGGGGTGCACAATAGGATTTAGAAACAAGTAATTTTTTTTAGATGAATAGGCAACCATAAAATAGTTAAAATGTTTATTTACCAAGACATGTATTGCCTATCACCGGCTAATTTCAGTTCTAGAAAATCATCTTCTGAGGGCACTTTGATTGGTAAATCCTTGATTGACAAAGAATTGAATGCTCAAAAAATTAATACTTGCTGTTGGTTGTTTTTTACACCTACTCTAGACTGTAACTGATTTATAATAGCAAAATTTGATGCAGCAGATTGAAAAAAAAAAAAAAAAAATCTGGGCAGAAAAGTAGAAAGACAGGAAAAACAGGGGGGTTCTTGGAAGAGAAAAAACTTGAGGCAGTAGAGAGATCTGATTTTTTTCTTACTACAATAGTAAAGCAGTCTTTTACAAAGATAAAAGTATAATTTCGACATCTTTGAAAAAATATTTTGCACCCTACACTTGTCTACTTTACAACCATTAGATTAGACACAAAAAAATAAAACTATTTGACTTTGAAACGAGACTTATATTGCATCCATAAACCATAATCCCAATCTAGCTATATGTTTTTATCATCCTTTTATGAAGTTCCTTATATGTACGTGAGACCGTTTACTCCACCAGTGATTAAAACCATATTCCTTGCTCTGCTGGATTCCGAATGTCTTCGTTTAAATTTTCATAAAATTAGTTTACAAATAGTGGCATTATCCAGGGGTAGTCCTCTCGATAAAATGTTGTCTGAATGATTGATTTATTGTATGATGATGAGCATCTAGGGATAAGTTACTGAGCCAAATATTAGCATACTATTTTAAAGTGTGAAGGCATCTATATTATGCATATGTTTAGGAGTTGTTGCGACACCATCTATAGACAGAGACGGATCCAAGGGGTTGCGAGCTCGGCCGGTCGCTCGTGCTGGATTAGCAAATTTTATTTTTTTTTACCTTATAATTTTGACTTCAAATTTTTTTTTCCTTAACTATGTAGTGGTCGCTCGTGCTCGATGAAATTCGTTCGTGCTGGATCACTTTCTTGGATTCGTCACAGTCTGTAGAATAAGCCATTTTGCAAATTCCCACTTTCAGTGAAGTCAATCTTGGGTTAGGATGAAAATAGTTGCAATGTTCTTCTCTTTCTTGCAAAATTCACACCTTAACTGATTCTTGGTGGCGAAGTTTATATAATAGGTAGGGATAATGTTGGTGATTCCAACTTCAGGGTTCTTGGCTCTCAGAAATTCTTGTGCACATCAACTCCTTTTCTTGTAATAGTCTCATTTTTTTTTTTTTTTTTTAAAGTATAGTTGAATACCATAGACGAGAACAATTTTTTTGTCAATTGGTACTTGTGTTGCTATAATAAAGTGTTTGACCATAAAAAAATTGGCTCAAAAAATATGTATACTTAGCCTACAAAATTCCGCCTATGAAATGAGATTTGTAGGCGGAATTTAATTTTTCTCACAAAAATAATTTTTGTTGAGACATAATTTCTCCCACAAAATTTTAGATGAAAATTTTTAATTCGTAGCGTAAGTTTATTTTACTGTGATAGTAATCATCGTTATATCTTTGCACCAAAATCTTTCATCGTGTTATTAACATGTGGTTTTATTTTAGTGAATGATTTGATGTGTGTATATTACTACCTATTATAGTCATTTTTTAACTTTAATTTATCTTTAATCATAGTTAACTAATCCAATTTATAAATTTTTACATTAAATTTATGTCAAATTTATGTACGTTGGTTAAACTCAACTTTAAAATCAAGAATAGGTTAGAAAGTGCCCCATAGAGGGCCATTTACGCGTCCAAATTTCAGCCCAAATTGTTGAGTATTACATCTTATCATTTTTTAGTTGTTTACTTCCATCTCAATCTAAGAACTGAACAATTAATTTATAATAAAAATTAACAGTTTAAAAAAATTAAAGAATAAATATACCTTGTTATTGAATGTCATATATTAACGTTCATGATAAATATATGGTGGCATAAAGTCTTATGTGTTATATGTCATTTTTAGGGTTAACTATAATAATTATAGCATGGATCGAAATTGGATACGTAATCCGGATAGAACTAGTGTTGAATATTTGTCGGGAATTGAAGAGTTTGTTAGAGTTGCAAGGAACCATGTTAATCATCGAGGGCATTCTCTGTGCCCATGCCAGAAAAGTGTAATAATTGCTCTTGGAAGCCAGTTAGTGAAATTCGACAACACTTGCTAATGTATGGAATGTCATATAACTACACTAAATGGACTCGCCATGGCGAACGACTTGGAGATACATCATGGTCCTCAAATGCTAACTTGTCTTCTATCTCGAGTCCGAGAGCTGATATTGATTGTGATAATGATCAAGTAATGACTATAATCAAGGATGCATATCCATATGCCTCTCACCATGACAAGCACAATATTTTAGAGAAAGATGATGTGTATATTAATGATGATACATTAGGAGACAATCATACGTTGAATATGCATGAGGAAGATTTTCAAAAGTATGAACGGTTATTGAAAGAAGCACAAAAAGAACTTTATCCTTGTTGCGAAGATTTTTCTGTACTAACAGGGATTGTGGAGTTGATGCAGTTGAAGGTGAAGAATCTGATGACTAACAAATGCTTCGATGAGCTTATGGGAATCTTGAAGAGAATGCTTCCAAAAGGAAATCAGTTACCTCCTACTCATCGACATGCTCATAAGGTTTTGAAAGATCTCGGTCTGGGTTACGAAAAAATACATGCATGTAAATATGATTGTGCTCTATTTTACAAGGAAAATGAAGGATTAGATAAGTGTCCCGTTTGTGATGAGCCTAGGTATCAAAATAGTTGTGGAGTAAAGCAGAATATTCCTCAAAAAGTGTTGCGTTATTTCCCTCTAAAGCCGAGATTGCAGCGGCTATACATGTCGATGCATACGGCTAATCATATGAAATGGCACAAGGATGGGCGTGTTGATGATGGTGAGATGAGACATCCAGCAGACACAGTTGCGTGGAAGGATTTTGATAAGATGTATCCTGATTTTGCAGCAGATTCTAGAAACATAAGGTTAGGACTTGCGACTGATGGTTTTAATCCATTTAGTGATATGAACAAACCATATAGTATGTGGCCAGTGGTCGTCGTTCCTTAAAATTTTCCCCCTTGGATGTGCATGAAAAAGGAATTCTCCATGCTAACTTTGTTAATTCCAGGTAAGCATGAACCCGGTAAGGATATTGATGTTTATTTGCGCCCTCTAATTGATGAACTAAAAGAGTTGTGGGAAATTGGCGTGCATATCTATGATAAAGGGACTAATACTACATTTATCTTGCGGGCTGCAGTATTGTGGACAATTAATGATTTTCCTGCTTATGGAAACTTGTCCGGGTGGAGTACTAAGGGTTGTAATGCTTGCCCTGGATGTAATGATGATGGAACATCTGAATGGTTCAGCGATAAGGTTTGCTATATGGGGCATCGACGATGGCTGCCGTGGGATCATGTATGGCGCACAATTATGGAGTCTTTTGATGGCAAAACAGAATTTCGTGCGAGACCTAGGCAATTATCTGGTGATGAAATTTTGTCTCAAGTAGAAAACATAAACTTTGGTCAGATTGGTAAACATCCTAATAATCCAAACAAAAATAAGAAGAGGACACCTGAAGAACGAAATTGGACGAAAAAGAGTATATTCTTTGAGTTAGAGTATTGGTCAAAGTTAAAAATTAGGCATAACCTAGATGTAATGCACATTGAGAAGAATGTTAGTGACATTATTCTTGGTACTATATTGGGTATAGAGGGAAAATCAAAAGACACAATCAAAGCTCGCCAAGATTTGGAAGCCCTTGGAATAAAAGAATCGTTATGGTTAAAAAGGAATGGAGATAAGTGGGTTAAGGGCCATCCATTTTTCACTATGAAGCCAAGTTCAAAAAAAGAATTCCTTCAGTTTTTGAAATTTGTAAAATATCCCGATGGCTATGCTGCTAATGTTTCAAGAAATGTGGTAGTCGAAACTGGAAAAATCTCTGGATTGAAGAGTCATGACCATCATGTGTTATTCCAGCGAATACTTCCTATAGGCATTCGAAAATATTTGCCGAAGGAAGTAGTTGAGCCTATTGTTCAGTTATTCAGTTTTTTCCAACAATTATGTACGAAAACGTTACATATGGAGGACATTGAGAGGTTAGAGAAGGACATTGTATTCATACTGTGCAAGTTCGAACAGATATTTCCACCAGCTTTCTTTGTTTCAATGATTCATTTGATGGTGCATTTACCTGAAGAGGCAAAACTTGCAGGTCCTGTGAGTTATCGATGGATGTACCCAATAGAAAGGTACATATTTATTGTCATTTATTTTATGTTTCTACGCTAGTACTAATTAGGTAAACAACATGTCCAATAATATTTATTCATTTGTAGAATGTTGGGCAAGTATAAAAAATATGTCCGAAATCGTGCTCGACCTGAGGGATCCATAGCGGAGGCATATATTGCTCGTGAATCTCTCACTTTTTGTTCTATGTATCTTCAAAATGTTGAGACACCTTTTAATCGACCTGAGAGAAATTACGATGGTGGTTCTAGACAAGAAAAACTTTCTGTTTTTTCCCCAAGTCGCACGACCATTCATGAGTAGCTCAAGTATTCCCTTCACAAAGGATGACATGGAGACTGCTCAATGGTTCATTTTGAACAATTGTGATGAGATTCTTCCTTTTCTAATGTAAGTAGATTATACCTATGTTCCGTTAAAGTTAATTCTCTCCATATGCCTATTTACATGTAGTATAAATATTCACTTGTTACAGTGAACATGAGGAGCAGATAAAACGCGAAAGTAGTGTGAATGTACAAAATAGGCATAGGAAATTGTTTCCTAACTGGTTTCGCGAACGTGTAAGTCATTCTCTAGTTTTAATGAGCTTCGTAATTTTCATTCATCATAGTAATTTGTACTTGATTTTTCTTGATGTTTTAATCTAAAATTAGGTGAGAAGTTTAGGGGCAGCAAAATCACCTGTGTACAATGATGAACTATTTGAGTTAGCAAGAGGTCCTCTTCGAGCTGAAACTTACCAGGGTTGTATTTTGAATGGAGTAAAGTTTGTAGTTGCTGAACGAGATGAAAAACTGGCCACGCAGAATAGTGGCGTTTATGTCCCTGGAAATCATGATACTGATAATTTAGACTTCTATGGAAAGTTGATAAGTGTGTTTGAATTGATGTATAGGCACCGCTACAAGGTCGTTCTACTCAAGTGTCATTGGTTTAATACGAACCCTCATAAGATAGGATCTATTAAACTTGATTACCAGTTGAAATCTGTGAACACTAGTACTCGGTGGTACGATAGTGATCCTTATATTCTTGCAACAATGGCAAAACAAGTATTTTATGTGAATGACCCCAAAGCTGGTGGTGAGTGGAAAGTAGTTCAAAGGATGGATCATAGAAATATATATAATATCCCACAAAAGGAGACTCAAGTTCACAACGATGATACTAATGATGTGGCGTATCAAGAGAATTCTTCTTCAGATGTACCAAACATGGTTGAATATCACAGCTACAATATAATTCAAGGACTAGGTCATGTAGATGAAGTTCCTCCCATTTTGATTGATCTGGAAACTATTACTCGAGACCCTCTTAGAAGAAATGATGGAGACACGGATAATGAAGGCATTGAAGAGGATGATGACGAATTTGTTGACAAAACCAGTGAGCATGGTTTGGATGACAGTGATTCTGACTAGTAAGATAATTACTTCTTTATTTTACCCTATAGATATTTCCCTCTAGCTTTAGTTTTATTGCATTTGACTGGAAATTTTGAGTGCATGTAATGATACTTATAAATTTTTATTAAAAGTGTCGTTTACATCTACTAAGGCTTACATATATAATCAATTTTTAACGTGCCGATGCTTTATTTTTGAAATTGGTTTGGTAAAATTTATTATTCATACACTAATTATTCCTTGATTTATGTGCAGATGACTATGATTTCTCAAAAGAAACGTCCTAACAGCTCACCTGTACCTCGAACACCTAAGATGTCTCGAATGACAACCACAAATGTGCCTCCACTATCTCAAGCATTGCGTTCTACCAAGTCCAATAACAAGTTTGTACCGCCACTTTCATTGCGAAATTCGTTGCAAACCAACAGATTATTACATTCTCTTCATCAGACATCTCATTCTCCCAACATTTCTCTACCATCCACCTGCAACATTGGGACTTGGTCAACCACTGAAACTACACCCAATTCCGCAGCTCCTTCAACTGAGACTATTCTTGTTCCTGCACACCCTGAAATACCAAGGAAAAGTCGTCCTAATCCAAGGGATAAAAATGGTTCCTCCAACCATAATCACGATAGGCCACCTTCTCATCCTACAAGTTCTGTTCGACATCATCGTGTCCATAAAAAGGTCTCAGGTAATTTCATATTTATGTTTTTAATTTCTAAACCTTCATTATCTTTCACACTTTCATATATTGTATAAATTTGCCTCTGTTTTGCATAAAACACGAGCAAGTTGGTTATTATCTTGTTTGATAATTTGATTAGACTCAAATGCACCTCTTTAGCGTGATGATATTGATTTAGTCTTTATATTGTTGTGTTGGATTTTGAGAATTGAATTTGATAATTTATTGTGGGTATTATAACTATTGGTTGGATGTTGAATTTGTTTGAAGTTTTTTGGTTGGTTTTACATAATGAATTAGAGTTGTTGGATATTGTGAGTTTTGTTTGATTGGTAGTGTCCCTTTACAGGTTGGATAAGGACAAATTATAGGGGAGATTCTGTCGAAATTTCTATAGGACAGTTATTAGATTTTGTGAATATTGTTAGGTTGGCTATATCCAATCTAGATTTAGGACTTTCTAAACTTGTGGTGCTGCATATATTGTGTAGCTCATGTGCTTGGTGGAGCTGAAGGTGAAAATTTCCTTACAACTCCAGAAACTGACGAGGCATTGAGTGAAGAAATAGAGGGGGCTCAAGGTAGGACTTTCATTTTGTTGATAATTAGGCTCTTTAACGCATAATGTCCATTTATTTGTTCTGTTATGAGGAGATAATATAACTTCCTTTGCAGGTGTATGTACGGAAGGCTTGGAAACGACTTCCAATGATCATCCTACTAGAGGGGCGTTTAAACAAATTAAGACCTCACGTATTGTGCGTACTACTAGAGAAAAAATTCGAGTTGTATACAACTCAGTGAGCAGACGAGCAGCAAGTTTAGAGATACATAGTTTGTTAGTTCATGATATCGGTGCTATCATTAGGTCACATTGCCCAATGAATACGGGTTATTGGCGGACCATTTCTCTGAATGATAAGAAAGACCTTATGGATGAGATCATGGTAAGTATGTGTGAGAATGTATATGCCAGTAAATTGAATTTTCTGTGTTTTGTAGGAATAAATAGCTAAGGAAACCTAATAATCAATTTAAATCAAAAGTTATTTCATTTATCATTTTTTTACTATGTGATTTATTTTTTATGCTTAGGTAAATTTTAATAATTAAAATTCCTTTATTTTCTATTAATTATGTCAATTCCAGACAAATTTCGAGATAGATATGAAGGATTTGAGATTGGCAAATTATGTTGATAGAATATTCAATGGGAGATATAGGGAGTTCAAGGCTGAGTTGAGTGCATATTATAAGTTGCGCGAGACACATGAGAATGCATTAAACAATCCTCCTTTAGAGATGCTTGATAGAGATATAGGTCAATGGATGGAACTATGCAATCATTTCAACTCCGATAAGTTCAAGGTATTTCCTACTTCTCTTTGTAGAAAGCTTCATCAGCAAATATGGTGAACCGTTCGAAGAAGACGTACAATCATCGTACTAGTTCACGTCCTTTCTCATACATAGTAGAGGAGATGGCAGAGGTAGTAAATTTAATTATTATTATGTCGTGAATTAATTAATTTTTGTTGCAAATTGAAATACATTGTTTGTCACATTCTTACATACTATTAGGATGGTTCGAAGTTTCCTGAGGTCCATGCATTTGAGTTAGCTTATGCAGGGAAGAATAAGTGTTGGACTGATAATATAGCTAAGACTCAATATGTAAGAAATGTTCAACTCTTCAATTGTGCTTTGATTTTTTCTCTTGATTTGTGTTATGTATCTTTTGGGTGTCTACTTATATATATCTTTTCTTTCTTTTTTTCAATACCTTGCAGGATGAGATGCTTGTCAAAATTGATGAATAACTTTGAGGAGGAGCACAACTTTGATGAGGATGATTAGCATATTTAATTAATTTACGAGGATAGATATTTATTTTATTATTATTATATAGATGCATTAATGATAGCTATAGAGCATGTTTGCTAAACTATTTTTATATTTACATCACATTCAATGACAATGACAATGATAATGAGTTTTTAGTTCTAGTTTGATACAATATTTGGAGTTAGTAATATATTGTTTTATATTAGAAATTTAAATTTAAATTTAATTTATTTTTATCCTACAAATAAGCTTTCCCTACAAACAAAAATTTGTGACAAGAAATTAACTTACAAAGTGTTTTCCATACAAACAATTATTTGTGGGGAAAACTACGATTTAGCCTACAACATCATTTTAATCTATACCTACAAACATATTTTGTAGTCCAATCTAACATTAGAATACAAAAAATTGTGTAGGGATATAAATTAGACAACAAATAATATTTGTCTCTAAAAGATTTTGTAGGCTCGAACTTTAGCCAACAAAAACATATTTCGTAGGTAAAATAAATATTAGCATACAAATAATTTCGTTGGGAAAGATCTTAGACGACAAATGATTTTTGTAGCGACAAGGTTCGTAGGCCCATACCTCCACAGACAAAGTTACCAATTTTGTCGGCTTATGTCTATCCCCTCGATGTTTGCCACACAAATCTCCCTACAAATTATCTTCGTCTGGGAAGACTTTTACATACGAATATGAACCTTTCCCTACAAATTTAATTTGTATGCGGAAAGTAAATTTCTTATAGTGTTGGGTATGCTTCATAGCATCCAACCAATGTTATTCTGAACCCGAGGTGATGAAATGGTCCAAAACCTCATGGGGCACGAGGTTGAGACACTACAACATCAATCTGAGGCTCATAGCCTTAGCATGAACTGGACACTCTCTCAATAAGATCTGTATTAGATATATTTGAGTGATTGATGTGACCATAGCAGTCATTACGTCAAATCAACATTGTTAGTAGCCGCTGTTTTCGGTAGTCTTGTAAGGTTTCGATACATACATGCACAACGGAAATTAAACAAACACGAAACCATAGCCCAGATCAACCTTGCACTTAGATAGAATTTGTGATTAGAATGATACCTTTGATGAACTGCTAGAATTTGATGTTGATGTAGTATAGATCTTTAGCACAGCCGTCCAATCGTCCAGCCTCTAATGGTGATCCACACAGCAAGCCTAGATCTGGATTATTGTGCTATCAATCAAGAAAAACAACTAACTTGTTTCTCTACAATTCACTTAGTACTTATAGGCATAAACCTAAACCTAATTAGGTTAAAGATTGTGGACTTGGGCCAACCCAAGTCCGGCCCAACTAATTGGGCTTGGACATATTATTCCAACAATCTCCCACTTGTACAAGATTCAATTCCAGATGCTAAATTCTTGCTTTTTGTGTGTGACCCATTAGGTTCCATTCACGATAGCAAACGCCGTGTTATTATTATTCCAATTTGATTGGAATAAGATGAATTGAAATCTCTATTTCTAATTCATCTTCGAATCACCAAGATCGATTAATATTCACGTCGCCGTCCTATATTGACATCTAGCAATGTAACAAGGCAATCCATGTGAAAAGAAAAATCATGTGGCATGACAAGACCAATTCATGTGCGGTAACCGTTGAAATATAATCCCTTCATCAATATAACCCAATTGGTTAAGAGATATGGATATCGTCAATCTCATTTCAACCAATTATGTTATTCACTTCTTATCTTAATTGATCTTGTTATGACTGAAAACACCTTTTCAACTCATAACTTCACCCCGGCCGAGGAATTTACATCAACTTAAGTGAGCGAAATATAGGTTATAATCTCCTACTACCTAGGAGTAACGAATCCTCATATTGGACATACACAACCTTCATATGACTCTTACTATACTCGTACGGCGTCATCCTGATGACTCCCTTTCAAGAGCCAACATCAACGCTCGCCAAAGCATAGCAATCCTTATATAAGATTCTATGACGTCCTCAAGTCAAAGGACCAAATCCACAACCGCGCATTAGAGATTCACCACTGACGCTTGGATAATTATCCATGTGGAATCTCCGGGCGGGTCATCCAATGCTTTGGTCATCTAACAATGCATCCACGTGTTCATTTGAATGTCCCTCTACATTCTAACTTGTGAGATAAGCTACTTTCTTCATAAAAAAGAAATGCAACACATGCTAGTCTAACTGCAACAACAATATCCGTATCTTGTTGTTACTTCGACTAAGGAAAATTTTAGAATAAGATATTAATGGCTTGTATCTCACAGTCACAACACCCTGTGACTTACAAGTTACTTAAACTTATTCTACGGACTCTATTATCTAAATATGAGTTAAACTTAATTTAATAATAGATCTGCCTTTATTGTAACAACGATAATATGTGTTATGCTATCTCAACGATTGAATTTAGAGCATGACACTGATATTCTCCCACTAGATCCAATAACTCATGTATCCTATACATAATGATTTTATGTGACAATCACATTCCTGTTGGGATAGTGGATTTACAGGTGGATTTTATACATGTGACTCTTCACATATTCAACCTTTGCAAGGTTAGTTGGCGTGAATTCTATCTTTCTACAACCTTCGAATAAGATAGTAGCCCCTAAATACATACTCAAATCATTGATGAGACTCAGTTCTCTTGCTTGCACAATGGCTCCATTGTCATCACAGTACTCATTACTGGAGTTACAATGCTAGGAACAATTATAGTTCACAAATGAACTTAACGATCGATATTGCTTCACAAGCACTTATGTATTTGGTCTAGGTTGCATAGTTAGCTGCCTTTCTTGTTTGAACCATTTCAAACTAACCACACCACTACTATAAGTTAATTAACAATTAGACTGAATGTTTCCTTCATCCCTTCCCGGACTAAAGGATGGTATCTCTATACCTAAAGACTGTAAGTCTATATTTCTCCTCATGTCTACTGCATTCTTAGTATTTCTGAAGTACTCAATAATACTAAAAGTATCGTACATAGTGTCGCGTTTCAAGATCTTATTTTCAAACAATCAAGTATCTTCTCCACGTCATTCTTTCTCAATATGTGTTCTAAATACCATTTTGAAAAGATTAACCCCAAAAGTTTTGGGATAGAATCCTATATTGGATTAACTCATGTTAACCCCATTAGCATTACATCTATGTACGTGGATTGAGAAATCAAAACAACTTTCCAAATCTATCTGTATAGATTCTGGTTCCCAAAGCGAATGTTTTATTTCTCAAATCCATCATGGAGAAATTTAAATAATTGCACTTTCACTTTCAAGGTTAGAGATTCAACTTCTGATCAATAATATGACATCTACATATAGTATCAGAAATATTGAATACTCCCACTAACCTTTTATATACACACCTTCTTTATCTTCAATTTTTGATAAAATCAAACATTTTGATTATCTCATCAAAATTAAGATTCTAGCTCCGTAAGGCTTGCTTTAATCTATAATAGATATCTGTAGCTAGTATACTATGTTTTAAGGATTCAAAAATCCCATTATAGCATGTTGATACCGCAAGCAGAATCCGAATTGATTCAGAATAAATGCATTTACAGCCTATGAGTCTAACCCATTTCAAGTGAATCAAACAAGTTCAAAAACTTTGTTTTTTATCTCGGATTCTATGACTTCCTGCCATCTCGTTTAGTCAACACTTGACTTAGATTCTATGTAAATATAGGCTCATTATCCTTGATGACTAATACAATATTAAATGTGATCCTAATGTCTTTACATGGATCTAGTGTGTTCTTAGTCGTCACAACGTCCTAAGTAACGATCGTGTCCCAAGCATCGATTTGTGCCTCATCCAATGCAAACACATATTCGAACTTATTTAATCGGTTTAGTATATGTGTAATCATGAATTCTTTCACGCTGTACTTTTATTCCCACTGTCCTCTCTTAGATGAACTATTTTCTCTAAGATATTGATAAAATTCGAGATAGACTTTCTTTCTTGATAGGAATGTAGAAATAATATCCAACCATCTTTTGGATATCCCACAATATACATATTGGACTAAGGCTATTGCTTATCCAAATTTGGTGTACTTCTAATAAGCATTGAGGTCTTAAATCTTAACGCGAGGAAGATTAGACCTTTTAAATCCATATCTTATATGGACCTTCATCAACCGATTATCATGGAACATGACTAAGTGTGTAATATAAAGTTTTCAGTGCAGCACTCCAAAAACTGTTTTAGAGATTTTGCGTGGCTTCATCGATGATTGCATCAATTGTAATCATTGTCCTTTCAAATTCGTCATTGTGTCGAGACGTATGTGAAAGAGTTATCTATGTGAAAATTATGTTCTCATAACATAATCTTGAAGTCAATCACTTAAAAATATTCTTCACTTTGATCAAATCTATGTGCTTAGAATATTTTACTCATTTTGGTACTCTAATTTATATCTGTATTATTTGAACTTTTCAAACTTACAGATTTAAACTTTATTATAGATAACAATGAAAATCATGGTTATCTAATGATTAAAAACCACTCTGACATATGCCCGCTTACATCCGAATGTAACAGGTTCAGTGGATCAACCATCCCACTTTTCCTTTTCAAAGAAAAGTTGACTTGTCAATTTACCTCCAAGGTGAGATATACATATATCTCTATTAATTGAATCAGTCAAATTTCAGATTTAAGTGTGACTTCTTCCATGCCTTATTAATATTCAGAATGTAGACTATTTGTTACTTACCTCACTTACATAGTATCCCATCTAAGTTAACGAATAACTATTATTCTTAATTAAAGAGGATAATTACTTCATGTCCAAACATGAAGTGGAAGTGTCGTTCTTCATAAGAACTGTAATTAACAATTGTCTAATTTTAAACTGAAAGAGAAGGCAAAAATAGGTGATAGCTTCTTAAGCCGTTCAAACAACATTTGCTTTATTACCTACAAATAGGTACATCACCATTTTTCGCAATTATTTTACTTTTAGCCATTGTATATTATTGATATCTAATACTAGATTGGCTAAGTAGATTATTTAACCTCTATCAAATAGAAAACTGAAGTAGAAGATTCACCAAACTTCTCACTTCTTCAGTTTGGTTAAGGAAGCCTCGCAATTATAAATGTAGTGTCCTATTATTGGAATGTTCGAGAAGAGTATTCTCGATCATATCGTGTTTTGAGATCATTTCTCTAAGGACGACGCCAATTCAAGGATTTCAGTGTAATGAACTTGCATAGTGTCAATTAAACTCCATAAGTTCAAGTAACAATTCAAATTTTCAATTTCATACAACAACAATAAAAAATAGAATCACGTATTATCATGTATAAATCAATTTAATAAGGTCTTTTATTAAATCGATTGCTCCCACTGTTTTACTTGAATTAATGACCCTCAACATTAATCTCATAGAATCCTGTTAGATTCACAGTAGGCTAGGATCCCGTTTATTCCATTAGAACCTTGAGTGACTCAACAAGCCCTAATGAGACATCCAGGTAGATACTCCTATCAATCACATCTCCATGTGACTCCTAGATCATCAAGTAGACAACTCTTTGTCGCACACATCTTATGTATTTACTTGATTGTGCCTCCAAAATTTCATCTCCTTGAGTGACTCAACAAAAGATAGATTTCGGTTAAATTCTACCCATTGTTCAGAAACATCTTATGTTTCATAGTGATAAACACACCTTCCCACTTGAAACCTTGAGTGACTCAACAAACCGCATTGAAGGCGGATTCTAGTTTTTCACTATAACAAAGGAAGACACTTTGTATTAACCAATTAATACGAATTTAATAAATTGCTTCCAAAATTATGTCCATTTTGATTTACTCAATAAAGGATGTGATTTTAGTTAAGTTTGACCTATTGTTCAGAAGTATTGGATACTTCATAATGAGAAACATATCTACCAACGAGTAGCCTTGAGTAACTCAATAAGCTGACATCGATAGTAAACTCTGGTTTTCATTATAATAATGGAAAGCACAGGACTTAATATAATTAACCATACATTCAACCAATCACATGGGTCGAGTCCATAATCATCCACTAAATACACATTCATCATATAAATGTATTATAATATAATATCTAATATTATATAAACAAATTTCAAGTTTCTAGCAATTTAGGTCAAAAAGGAATTTACAGAATAGGCCCTTATCATTGATCAGATTAACAAATCAGCCCTTAGTTTAAAATTGCACTTTGACCCCTATAGGATATTTGGGACGTGCCCCTGTAATTTTCGAAATTGCACTTCAACCCCCGTCTCCAAAATCTGAAAATCGAAACCCTAGAACTTCTCTCCCTTTCCCGATTGCCGGAGCCGCCTCTCTCACCCGCGGTGGGAACCGCCACTGTTGAGCGGCGGCTTCTCGCTGTAGCAGCAGCGTGGCGTTGCAGCGGCGCCTTGCTGTTGCGCGCAACTGCAGCGTCGTTGTAGTGACGACGCTGCTTACATTGAGGCCAGCGCAGTGCACGGCTGCGCACATACTGGGTCCACGCACTACTGTGCGTAGCAGCGGTGTCGAACTGTTGTTCGCGGCAGCGTCGATTACGGGCTGCTGTGTCAAGCTTGTCAGCTTCGGCGATTGATTTCGCAGGAGTTTTCCAATCCGTTTGTCGATCCAATTTTCAACCAAAAAAAAAAAATTAGTTTTCTTTTCCATATCAAATTTAGAACAAGAAAATCGATTTTTTTCAAAAGTTAGAAAACTAAAATTATTTATTCAATCATATTGAATCATCGAAGAATTAAACAAATTCTAACAAATAACAAAGCAGACTCTGATACCACTGTAAGGTTTCGATACATACATGCACAGCGGAAATTAAATAAAGACGAAATCATAGCCCGGATCAACCTTGCACTTAGATAGAATTTGTGATTATAATGATACCTTTGATGAACCGCTAGAATTTGATGTTGATGTAGTATAGATCTTTACCACAGCCGTCCAATCGTCCAGCCTCTAATGGTGATTCACACAGCAAGCCTAGATCTGGATTATTGTGCTAGCAATCAAGAAAAACAACTAACTTGTTTCTCTACAATTCACTTAGTACTTATAGGCATAAACCTAAACATAATTAGGTTAAAGATTGTGGACTTGGGCCAACCCAAGTTCGGCCCAACTAATTGGGCTTGGACATATTATTCCAACAAGTCTTAGGTCATGGGACAACTGAAAGTCATAAACATTAAATGTACTTAAGGTTAGGAGCTGATTGAAAGGTGCCTATGATAGGTTTCTCGATCGTTCACATGAGACCATGTCTCCTTAACCAATGATCCTTATTCGACCTATCCTACTATATATGGAAGCTCACACTTTCCATTCAATGGTTTTACACACTCAAATTAAACTTGCTCTCACTCTTATTACTCTCATATACTCCCAAATACGGAATACGAACCCCTTTTTATTTGAAAGTGACTCACGTCATTAGCACATCCCACACCCACATTTAACTTCTTAAGTAGACTGATCATCAGAGTGCCCATGGCCGCCTCCACCCCATCAGAGTAGATGATGTGCTTTGGTGGTTTGTCTTTGTTGCAGGAAAAAGGCTACGTGCACGTGATGGGAAAGGGGTATCGTTGGCTATATCATCCCTACAAAAATTGAGGTCAAAATTGATCCTAAGTCTTTGTAAAGTGTGTTCTTTTATTTCGCAAGTATAGTTAAGTAAAATATTTGGTCTAAAATTTAACCCACATTATTCTAGGCCAAACATTTGCTTGTGGAGTTGGCGCCCAAGGGAATTGGGAGTAACAAACAAGACAAGTATACTCTGCTTAATGACAATTAGTAACTCGCTAAAAAACTAGATTATACCTTCAAAAGCAATTTTTTATTTTTGTTTGTCATTTTTTTCAACAATATATACCATCAATATCTTAATCAAAATAGTTGCTTTATATAAAATAAGAATTCCAACTGACCCGATATCGCCAATGAACCTGCAGAGATAGACATTACTTTCTTCATCGAGCATGTTGAATGGCATTGCATTCTTCATCCTAGACTTCTAAGTCCAGTTGGTATGGTTTCAAACAAACTGCTACTGTGCTTGTTGATGAAGAATGGTATCAAACCATCCAAATATCCTAAATAATTGCACATGCATGCATAGAACAGAATGAATAATCTTGAAGATAGAATCGTTGTAAAACTCAGAAGAAGCCCATATGACACAATTTACATCTGCACACAATTAGTTTACAGATACCGTTACAGTTTCCCCCCTTTCTGTAATATACATGCTTCGAGGAGAAGCAATACGTATGCAATAAAAGAATAAAAGGAGAAGGCGTGATTTGTTCCCTATGTACTATAAGTAACAGATTCTTTACCTAATAATTTTTCCCACTAATCATTTAAGGAAAAGAAAAAGTATACACCCGTAGTTCCTTAAGATCCTTGAAATTAAGTAACTCGGAGTCAGAATTTAAGATCAAACGTGGTGTTGCTTGATATGATATTGATTTTCTTGTTGGGAGCAAGGTTATCTACAAGCAAAGAACAATTGACAAAGACCACAAATTGCCTCGTCGGAAAACTGCCCACCACCACGCTTACAGGTACCTTTACCTTGACCAATAATGGAATCTTCTTGCTATCTCTATTTGCTGTATAGGCCTCTTGGAGACCTGATCCAAACTCACTTTTCCCATTCAAATCGACCTTCATTATGGTTGTGTTCTTTTCACCCTGATGGAAATCTGGCAGTTTTCCTGTGCAAAGATTTGAATCTGTATACATGACAACAACCGAGCTATCCCTGCCATATATGAATCCAATGTTGCTGTTTGGATTGTCTGCTATAACAGTGACAAGAAATTCAGTTTTGAGACTGAAATCTGGCTGAACATCAAAGGCCTTAACCTCAAGTTTTTCCACCTTGTAGGAAGGCATTTGAGGCTTGTATATAGCATAGAAATAGACAACGAGAAGGGCCAAAATGATGATGAGGAGGAATAGACAGCAACAAAAGCAGCAAATGCACCTACAGAAACTTATGCCACCTGATCTCTTGTGGTAATCAGAATGGTATCGAGGGACATTCCGCCCATAAGGGGGAGGCCGGACATTGTTTCCGCTGCTTCCCTCAAGCATGACATAGGGGGGTGCACTCATTGTGGGGGATGATCTGCCAATCAACAGAGACGAAGAACCACCAAAAGAGGAGGGGCAAGAAAGAGAGGACCTTCTTCATTTTCCCTGATAAGATTGGGACCAGACAGAGAGAGAGAGAGGAAGTCAAGATTGTTGTTCCTACGGTTAAGGACTTCGCTACACGTGTGGTTTAAGGTTTCAACGTAATGTACATAGATAAGGTAAACATTAGTGAATGTTCTATTTCTGTGTCCTACTCATTGAATCAATTGATTGAATCTCTTATCACATGTTACACTCCTTGCACTGGCGGCATTCACAATCATCTTTTATGATCGACATGGCCAGCAAATCTTCAATGGCACTGACTATTACTTAAGGCGCGCAGCAATTTGAAAAAGGCCTAAAAGCTTCAGCTTATCCCAAGTCCATCTCTCTTCCTATCTTCGGGCTCTCACTCTCTTCGTTCTCATTTCCCTCTCCATCGATGAAGGACGTTCACTGGCGGCACTGAAAAAGCGATGAGCACCAGTGCAGTTTTTATTTTGTGTAGAATTTATATTTTTTCACTGTTTTTCCCTAATTTATTTATATGGTTCCCATGAGTTCACATTTAATGTATATTATTTCAAAATTAATTGGTAGATCCGATGTAATATGCATGTACTATCAATTAATTAATCCAATCGAAGATAAATAATCTCCTGGAAAATATAGGGACGAATTGCAAAATGCCTTAAGAATACAATGATTCCATTACGCAAATCTAATTTGTCTGAACATTAAGTTTCATATACACAGACACACACACAAAAACATATACATACATATAATTTTTCTGAACCTAAATGATTCACTACAACAAAAATAGCTTTTTGCAACACTCAAAAAATTTTACCAAAAGGTTTTTGCAACGTTTGGCAAGTGTTGCCGTAGAGAAAAAACTTTTTGCAACGTTTTTTGAACGTTGCAAAAGATTGAAATAAACGTTACAATAGACCTTTTGCAACGTTTATTAAGTGTTACGGTAGACCCTTCTGCAACGTTTTTTAAGTGTTTCCGTAGACCCTTTTGCAACGTTTATTAAGTGTTGCCGTAGACCTTTTTGCAACGTTTTTAAAGTGTTGCAAAAACTTTTAACCCAACATTTTGCAACATTTATTGAGTGTTTCCGTAGACCCTTTTGCAACATTTTTAAAATGATATATATATATATATATATATATATATATATATATATTATTGAATAAATTATTTATAAAACCCAAATTTTTCTAATTACTTCATTAAAATGGTACTTTAAATAAAAACAAAAGTAAATACATTATGAATTTTCAAATTCATACAAAATAAAGTCTTGATAATGCTTAATAAATTCACAATACAGAATAATAAATTCACGAAAGAAAGTATTGATAATGTTTAACAAATTCGCAAAAGAATATCATCATTTGACAAAAGAAATATTTTACTACAGGAATATCAACTTCATCCCGCAATATAACCTAGCAAAATTCAGTCCATCTTCAAAGTTACACCTATAAAAAATTTGAGCAAAGTTATAAGTAAATGTCACGCTTTACTTAATAAATGGTAGAAAAATAAAAAATAGAGTTAAAAGCAAAATATATTTATATCTTTCAAATGTGATTTCATAGAAATTGATATGACTTGTCCTAAATCAATCTACTAGATCAGAGACGTGAAGTGCATCGATGACAGATGTCAGCTAGATGCTAGATCCACCACCAAGGAACATAAGCTTTCACCCAAAGTGTAAAACCTAAACTTAGACGTGTTAACTTCCCTTTTCTTCCCTTCTATTGTAAAAAATTCTATAGAAATTTCGACAGAACCTCCCCTATAAATTGGACTTAATCAACCTGTAGAAAAACATCATAACCAACATAATAATTTAAAAATCAAACCAACACCTCAAACAACTTCCAACATCAATCCCTAACTCCTCAACATCACAAATTCAACAATAAACTCTATCTAAAAACAAATCAAATTTAAAACAGATTAATAATAGCTAACAAAAATCTTGAATTCAAATTAAGCTTGTTTTCAAATAGACTTATATGAAGTTAGTCATAAATAAGAATTACACAAGATCATTGAATAAATAAACGTTTCTTACCATAAGAAACTCTTCCACTAGGATTTCTAGTGCTTTTGCTCAGTTCATGACCACCTGAAACGAGGGGGAGAAAATATGAGTTTTCAATAATCAACTCTGTCTATTATAATGTATATGCACACTATATAAGTTACTTCTCACTTCAAGCAAATAAGAACATAAATGAAGAATTAAGAACTCATCTCACTTCAAGCAAATAAGAACATAAATGAAGAATAAAAATAGGAAAATGGAATCAATAAAAATCAAATTAATAGATTATTTAACTCCTAGCCCCATAAAAGCAAAAATTAGATATACAAATGCTAGACAACCAGAGTAAGAGTATACGTATATCCTCTTAAGGCCTCCTCTAAATTCAGAATCCCATACAGCCGGCAACAAGCCAACAACAAACTAAAAGTCAAAAATTAAACAAAAACAAATTTAATAATTGGTAAATTATTAAAGATTCAAGTTTCAACATGACAAAAACAACATCAAACACATATATCCATGAATCTACAGTCCAGCTAATCCATTATGATGTATAACTTAAGCAGAAAAACACGGGATTAATTTATGAAATTTATGGGAAATGAATTTGAGATTTGAGAAGTCGGAAGCGAACCTTTGAAGTTCGAAGGGGGGGCGTCGGGTTGGGCTTCGACCCAAATTGACAAAATGATAAAAATAGCCTATAAATTCAGTTTTTTTTGTCCCAATTAAATCTTACGTTTACAACCTGTAAAATCACTTAAAACCAACAAAAAAACAATCTTAGGCACTCAATAATAAAAGATGATGGATTCAATGCAGAGAAGGTGTTTGGTGAAATATTAGTTGCGTGGACCACACACACACACACACACACATACATTCAGAGGAATAATGTATTGCTTATAATGAAATTTAAAATTCCCTTAAATCCTGATTGTCGAATTTACAGGCTGTAGCAACCTATTTATCAAGCTAAGGTCGTTGAGGCTTAGAAATTAGAACATTGGCTAAAGGAAGTAGAAGAAGAAGATGAAGATCCACTGCCGTGCGGCCGTGCCTGCCCAAAGTATTGAACAATCTCATTTTCATATAGTTCACACTAAAATCAAACACAACATACTAGGAATTGAAGTTCTTGGCAACATTTAAAAGAAAATGAGAAAACTAAAATTAAACTCACTATACTGACTACCGAACAGGAACGAGTTCTTGGTGAAGTAAATCACTGATTGATGTGGCGATTTGGAGATGACGGAACACAGCGAACAGAGACGGATAGACGGTTGTCACGGCTGGTGTGCACACTCGGCACTTGGCTTTGGAGTTCGGCAGAGTCTGGAGTAAAAGAGAGAGAATGAGAGTTGAGCGAAAGATGGGAAATGTTTTAGGGCCTAGGGTTGAGAATCTGATTTGCTTAGTTTTACTACGTTTTTTTTTTCCTCCTAAAAAGCTGGTTGGATTGGGTTGGGTTAACTCGGTTTCACATAATAACCCATGACCCGACCCCTTGAAATTTAAACCAACCCAGCCACTAATTTTTGCAAAAACCCAACCTAAACCTATCGATTTGGTCGGGTTTGGGTGATTTGAGTGGGTTGGTTTGGGTTTTGCCCACTCCTAGTCACCGGTCATGGATGGGTTAAATGGGCTGGGTCACCGGTCCTTAGTGGCTATTGCAACGCTTTTTAAACATTGTAATAGATTATCAATTTCCCATAAATTGTTGTTAAATGTATAAGTCAAAATATGCTCCAGAATGGGCAGTTGTTTCATAAAAGACTTGATGAAAACCCACACACACATGTTTCTAAATCTTGGGATCAAATACTAGGGTATGTCTTACGTCGTTATCAGACTCGGGTTATTTCCTTACACTCTACAGGACAGGGCAATTGTTTTGCTAGATTCTTGTCCCACTACAAGTATCACCACCTGGAATGACTTAGTCTAGAGATTTTGCACTAAGTTTATGCCTCCAACGAAGGTTGCCAAACTCAGACATGAAATTATAGTGTTCCAACAACAGGATGCAGAATCTTTTGATGACGCATAGACAGGTTCAAAGACATGTTAAGGAAGTGCCAAATCATAGGATTAACGATCAAGGGAATCTCTTCTATGAAGGGCTACATCCCCACTTCAAGAACATGGTTGACTCTTCATCAAATTGATATTTGACTACCAAAACTATTGGCCAAGCACAGGAACTTTTTGAAAGGATTGCTAATACAAATGCCATGTGGGGTTCTGATAGGGTGGTCCAAAAGAAATCAACAGGGGTATATGAAGTTGATGCCTACACTGTAATATCAACAAAAATTGACTCCTTGCCCGTAAAAGGTAGAAGGCATAGCACTTGTGAACCATTCAGCGAAAGTCACAAAAGAGATTATGAAGAATGTGGTGAGAATCACGCTACTACGGATTGTCCTATTCTAGCATGTCCATTGGAGTAGGTTGATTTTGTGCAAGGGGGTCAGCGCCAGAATAATCCATATTCTAATACTTACAACCTAAGTTGGCGCAATCATCCTAACTTTTCTTGGATAGACCACAGTAACAGACCATTGATGCCTCAATATTATACTGAAGAAAAGAAGCCCACACTGGAAGAGATGTTTGGTAAGTTCATGGAAAAAATCGAATAGTTTATGGCTAAAACAGACCAGTCTATGAGAAAAATAGAAACTATGTTTCAGAATCAGCTGGCATCAATTAAAAATCTGGAGACTTAGGTTGGGTAGATAGCACAGGTTTTAACAAATAGAGCTCCAGGTACATTACTAGGTAATACTCAGGTAAACCCAAAGGAACAAGTCATGGCCATAAATTTAGTGAAAAATTGGGTAAATGCAATCACTACACGCAGTGGTGTTCAACTTTCTGAAATTCATATGAAAAGGTCAACTTGGATTCCTAAAAAGATAGCTAAAAAGGGAAAGGAAAAGGTTTTGGGAGCTAGGGAATCATCTAATGAAAAGGATAATGGACATGAGGTGAAATCAAAAATTAAGTCTCATGATTCCCTTATCCCATTCCATCAAAGGCTGAAGAAAACTAGAGAAGACAAACACTTTAACAAGTTTGTTAATATGCTCAGAATATTGCATAAAAAAATCCCATTCTTGGCGGTCAATACACATATCCCAAGTTATGCCAAGCTATTGAAAAAGGCGATGTCTCATAAAAATAAGATTGAAGAACTTGAGGAGGTTTCCTTGAACAAAGAGTGCAGTGCAATCTTGCAAAAGAAGATGACACCTAAGCTTAAGGATCTAGGGAGTTTTTCTATACCTTGCATCATTGGTGATTTACAATTTAACTAAGTATTATGTGATCTTGGTACAAGTATAAACTTAATGCCTCTATATGTGTAAAGGAATCTTGGATTGGGTGAGCCAAAGCAAAGAAATATCAGGTTGCAGCCAGTTAATTGCTCGATCTGCCATCGATATGAACTCATGGAGGATGTGTTGGTTAAAGATGAAAATTTTATATTTCTTGCGGACTTTATCATTTTGGAAATGGAGGACGATGAGCATATTCCATTAATCCTCGTTCCACATTCCTAGCTACTGCACGAGCACTGATCGATGTGGAAAAAGGACATGTAGTGCTTAGGGCTGACAATGCGGAGGTAACTCTAACTATGATGTAATTTAATGCCCGCGATCCACAACTTGGAAATTGTTCCAAAATCGATGTGGACTGGACAATTAGCTACTGGAAGAACTTTAAGTACAAGGCCAGAGCAGATGATGAGGGCTCAACATCTTGTTTCATGCCACCTTGATGATTTTTGCCATAAATTCTAGCTCTTAAATTAAGCTCTTGTTGGGAGGCAACATGATTTCTCTAACCCTTTTACTTAGGTTCTTTATTTATTCCTTTTAAGCTATTTAATTACTTGACATTGTATTTTAAGAGCACTAGTATGTTTAGAATTCATGCATTAATGTGTCATGTGCTTTAAGTGATTCTAGTATTCTATTTTGAATATTTGAACATTAGGAGTAGTTTTAGTTTTCATTGCATTCTCGCTTGTTTTAGTAGTTTATCATCACATTCTTCAAAATGATACACTAGTCTAGGACGTGATCACATTGTTTGGGGGTTGTTTGCATGTATCATGATGCATTTGGAGTCCAAAAACAAGGTAGGAATCAAAACGGATCAACACGTGAAATTCTGGGCATTCTGGCAATAATAACACCGTGTGGCAGCACGAAATTCCTACTTTGCTGTCACACAGTAATAAGGTGGGCGATTTGCCCAGATTATAAAGATACAAGGGTATTTTATCCTTTTGCAACTTCAACTCGTTTTCTATCCCCCAAATCACCCATGATCGAGCCCCCAATCATTCCACAGTGTTTAGACATCATATTAACTCAAATTCATGGCTTGTATCACATCAAAATCATTCCAAAGTTATGAACTTTTCACAATTTCATGAGATTATGTATGATTCTTGAGTTCATTCCTTTTTATGAAATTTAATATTGTGACATGTTGGAGATAGGTTTAGGCTAGAATTGGAGTACATTGACTTGTGATTATTAGGTAAAATTTTTTTGTTCAATTCAAGTTTTTAGTTCTATGTATTCTCTTAAGTTCTTTCTATGCACACCATGCGTTCGACAAAATACCACATTGAGTTTTTGCACATCTTTTAGGATGATCACCCTCAACACATGTTATACATTGTATGTTCATCATTCATTCATAGTTTGCACTGATTTAAGGAACTAAACTCGAATGGAACACCATTGCACCTCATTGCAAGGTCCCTGTCAGCACACTGGACCCACAACACCTGATTTTCAGCATCTGGTCACTACTTCACCACATGTTTTCAAGAACCTAAATGAACTCCAAATGTGCTAAATTTTTAACTTGTTGTAGACCAGGTTATATACTTTCATATGCCTATGGCATAACTCGAGAAAATTTCACTTTTTTGATGCAATGCGAAGGGCTAAATATCAGTGGTTAACCATGTTTAAAAAATCAGAATTTTAATATATACTAGTTTGGGAGTGTTGTATTGAATAGTTTCAGTTCCTACATGATAATTATACTTCTAATGATGATTATTTCTTGTTTGTAGGAACATATCTTCATAGGACACTTTGAACAAAACATGGAAAAAGCAAGAATGGTCAATTCATCCAACAAACATTGAAATCAAAGCTACAAAATGGGGACAACACCACTCCAAACCCGGTAAGTACCTAACCCCTCTTGTGATAATGTGTTTATTTGATTTAATTATTTTAAATACATCGAGAGCAATGTATAATTCTAGTTTGGGGGTGAGAATCTCATTCATACGATTAAATGTACACATGCATTCGATTTTTGGGTTCAAAATTCATAAAGATTTGAAAATTTTCAAAATTCTTGTTGATTTTTTTATTGCTTATGACATAGTTGTGATTAATGTTTGTGCTTTAACTAGAAAAGTGAGCAGCACTGAACTTGATTTTTCTATAACCAATTATACACGTTAGACTTCATTAATTTAAGCACATAGCCATTATCAAATAATTAATTCTGTAGAGAAATGCAAGATGTATGTGGGTAAAAGTTATACAATTTGAACATAGGATTGTCTATAAAATCCCAAACATTAAGTGTAGCGACCGAGAATGTAAGACCGCTTTTCATTTTTACGTGTAATTTTAAATTTCACGTAATATTGTTGTGAATATTATTATAAATTATAAATTTATGATCTTTAATGTCTATAATTGGAATTATTTTGCAGTGGAAGGACTTGGACGCCGTCTCGATCAATGTACCAATTTGAAAGTTTATAAATTGGTTATTTTAATTATTTACGTGCAATTTCTATGTGATTAATTGTTTTATTTCCTAAGCATGTTATTTTCTATCTTATTATGCCAATTTGAAACTTGGGGGGGAAAGTTTAGTGACAATCGAGGGTAAATAGAACTTATAGACTTACTTAAACCAAATAGGAGATTTGAGGGACTGATTTGCAAATTCCAAAAGATTAAAAACCTTAACCCTAACCTAATTAATCCGCACTCACGCTCTCTCTATTCAGTCTCTCTCTCTCTCTCTCCTCGCTCTCTCGGTCTCTCCGCCTCGCTCTCCCTCTCTCGGTCGCCCTCATCTCTCTCTCGGTCTCCTCCCTTGGTCCTCCGACCACCATCACCGCCACCACCTACCAGTAAGTGCAGCCCCGCCTTCCCCTTCCCCTCTCACGCGCGCACACACACACGAAACCGGACACACACACACCCGCTCACACACATACATAATTTCATATGTTGAATTATATGTATATATTGACGTATATAGGAATTAATGTAAGTATATATGTATTTTCTCACATTTTCAGATTTTAGCTTTTGTTGATTTCGAATTATACTATAAATTAAAGAGTTAATGATGTTTATGTGTGTGAGTATTGATGTATATGAATGTGTATATTGTTATGTATGTATAGGTAAATATATAAATTTTGGATTTTTATGTGGGCATATGTATATACTCAGATTTTGGTTATGATGAAAATAAAATATTCAGACTTGGGACTCATGAAATTTTGATTAATTGATGTGCTATAATATTAACTTTGAGGTTGAATGTATGTATATATGATCATGTATATGTATGTGAATATTTAAACAACATGTGTGATTTTGAAACTTTGAGATAATAGTATAAAAGAGTAAACCTTAACATTTAAGGAACAAGTTAGTTTAAATTGAATTTATGTTCAAAGTTATAAATTTTTAGTTTAAGATCATTTTTTAGAATAAGTAATGCCTAGCTTTGATTTGTGAAAATTGATAAGTAAGATTCCAAATTTGTCCTTGAACTTAATGTACTACTTCGAATATGATATTATATGTGGTGTTAAATGTGTTTGTTATATTATGAGTCACATGAAAGTCTCAACCTCATTTAAGAGTGTTAAATGTGGTTTTCACTAAAAGCCATATTTTTGTTAATGAATGGAAATTAATTAGGAGAAACGGTACATTGACGTCGTGGGCAACCAAGACTTCCACCTACATATTAAGCAAAGTAACTACTAAGGACTACAGGTAAGTAAACTTCCCCTTATTTTTATAGAAATTGAATGTAAATGTGAAATGTGTAAATGACTGTCTTGCAACTTACTTGCTTTGATGAATTTCATTTACTTCATGAAAGTATATGTTATTGAGAAGAATGTTCAAGTATGCACGTTATCATGTCATTGCATCATCAAACATGCATTGCCATCGAAATTGGGAAGTCAAATATTTTTAAATGAAAGCAATGTGTCAAGGTGCAAGTTTGTTAAAAAGTTATGTATCCCAAGTTTTTTTTAGAATGAATAGGTGTACTTCTAGTTCATGAAATTTGCGAGTGGGAAATGGGGCGAGGGGGACCGGCGTACCCGAATTAAGTCGCTTTGCGATGGAATGTCCAACCGTTTACGGTGGACTGCTAAACCGCTTTGCGGTGGGAAAGTGAATGTTAAACCACTTTGCGGTGGAAATGTGAATGTTAATCTGGTTCCAAATAAGAAATTGCCCACTGTTATCTGATTGACTAGAAGTTACATCAAGTGAGCTCACGATGGAAATGAAGTGAAAGTTTTGAAATGTTAAGTGAAAATTTGAAAAGTTTGAATGTTCTGAAAGTAAAGTAAAAAAGGGATACATATATGGAATTTTTAAAGCATTCATGTCATAAGTATGCATTCATGCATAAAGTTTACTTACTGGGCTTTAGCTCACCCCAATCCCTCCCCATATTTCAGGTGATGAAAGTTAGATGATTGGAGGAGAGCACTTGGCGGCTGACTCAGACAGTACCCGTTGTCGCCATTATTTAATAAAGTTAAATTTAATCCTTAATTCATTTATCATTGATAATTGTTTGGTTGGAGTTAGTTTTTCTTAAGTATGGGTGACGTATTAGAGGTTAAATTACCTCTTATTTCATCTGTGAATGTCTATTGATATTTTGGAAAGTTTTATGCTTGAGGAGTTTGGGGATTGAATGAATTGGTTTTGGCGATGATGAATGTGGTTGAGATGTGATTGATGTTTGACGCGATCCCAGTCGGGGAATCTCGTCGAACAACACGGAATAACGAAATCTAAAACCCTAGGAAAGATCTAAATCAGATCTGACTCAAAAATAACAAGAACACGAATAAATAGACGGAAATTAAAATAAGATTGACGATAGGACCTGGACCCAACAATCACGACGCAATAAATTGACGATGCGGATTGAAGAACCGAGGTTTTCGAAACGCCACAAGGGATGCCAAACTCCTTGATAAGTTCCTGATTGGAACGCCACAAACATTCAGGAAAGAATATTTGATAAGTTCTATAAATCGTTCTTCAAGAACAAGAAAAAAGGAATCCTCCTTTTCGAGAGAGAAAATCTCACATTCATTCAATAATATCAAAGTTGTTCTTTACAATGACCAAGACAAGGTAAAATAGTCCAAAAAACGCGTCAAAATTAAACCTAGCAGCAAAATAACACGTCATTTTTACGGCCTTAACATATTTGTTTACGGCCGTAATTGACCCTCGGGTCTAAAACTATTTTTATGACTTACGGCCGTGACATTGGTGCTTACGGCCGTAAGTCACCTTCTGAATAAAACATGCATAATCCATTACGGCCGTGAATTGGTTGTTACGGCCGTGCGATAGCAAAGTTACGGCCGTGAATGTAGCTGTTACGGCCGTGAACACTGGTTTTACGGCCGTGAATGTGCTCTTGGTCACCAAACCTTAACCCTTTTGATTCGGCTCGATCCCTTTGTCTCCTCGGCTCGCTTCCAACATGAAACTTGTGTCGTTTCTCGCGTAGATCACTGTCGCATTGCCGATAGGTCGACTTCTCCTTTGGTCTCCTACTTCGGATCACATCATCCCCCCTTTCTTGGAAAGGATTCGACCTCGAATCCGTATATGGCCTCTCCTTTATGTGTCTCTTGCTTTCGTTCGCTCGAGAGACCTGTTCCTGTTTTGTTCTATGCATCATACTTCGGGGTTGTTCTGTCCGGCAATTAATTTTCCCTTTGGCCTTCGTTTTGTAATTTGGATGTGTTAGAAAATGCAAATAAGCTCATTTTTGTGGTGGACTCTCTTTTCTTTTTCTTTGTACTCTCAAGCTCACCTTTTTCTGAGGTCGTGGCCTCAACTCTCTTGTTTTCAATTTTCACACCCTCTCCTTTTTCTGAGGTCGTGGCCTCAACACTCTTATTTTTTCCCTCAAACTCGCTCTTTATTTTCAATTGATCCTCATGGATCTCTTTAGGCGTTAGCGGAGCAAGAGTGATCATTTTTCCACCCTTCACGAAAGAATATCGGTTTTTGAAGCCATCATGCACCACTCTCATATCATGTTGCCATGGTCTTCCCAATAAAATATGCCAAACATTCATAGGGACCACATCGCACACAACCTCATCTCTATAACCCCCAATGGTGAATTTATTATTAACCTGCTTGTTCACCTTAAGTTCTCCCGACTCGGTTAACCACTGTAATTTATAGGGGTTGGGGTGTTTCACCTTAGGCAATCCTAACTTCTCCACCAATAATGTACTAACCACATTAGTACAACTTCCGCCATCAATTACCATCCCACAAACCTTTTTCCCCACCAAACACCTAGTGTGGAAAAGATTATCCCGCTGTTCATCAATCTCAACCATCTTAGTTCGAGAATTTAGGACACGTCTATTCACAAGGGACCCTTTCACCGCATAAGTTAACCCCTCTTCATCGCTACTACTAGCCCCAATATCTACTAACTTAGGCATTCCCTTAAATTCGTCCTCAGAACTAATTTCACCATTATCACGCAAAAGCATTACTTTCTTATTTGGACACTGTGACGCTATATGGCCCATCCCCAAACACTTAAAGCACTTAATATTTCTATCCCTAGTAGGTTGAGAATCAGAAATATTCTTACATTTAGTTGTAAGTTCCTCCTTTCCCTTCGGGACGTGCTCATCATTTTGATCCTTCCTCGGTTGTGATGTAGGATAAGTTCCCAATGATTGCTTAGATGTCCCCTTTCGCCTCAATTGCCTTTCTACCTTCATTGCCATGTGCACCATGTCTTCCAGTTCCACATAATGTTGCAACTCAACGATGTTTGCAATATCTCTGTTCAGTCCACTCAAAAATCTAGCCATTGTAGCTTCCCGATCCTCCACCACGTTGGCCCTAATCATGGCTACCTCCATGTCTCTATGATATTCCTCTACACTCCTAGAACCCTGCGTGAGCCCCTGCAACCTTTGATAAATATCCCTATGATAGTGGCTTGGGACAAACCTCTTCCTCATGATGGTTTTCATCTAACGCCATGTATCCACCGGCCCTTCACCATTCCTCCTCCGATCCTTCACCAACTGATCCCACCAATTAACCACATAGTCAGTGAACTCAACAACCGCTAGTTTCACCTTCTTTCCTTCAGAATAATTGTGGCAATCAAACATCAATTCTACCTTCTTCTCCCAATCTAGGTAAGCCTCCGGATCACTCCTCCCATGAAAAGGTGGAATAGACATTTTTATTTTACCTAGATTATCATCTATCTCATCCCGATAACCACGATCTGTTCTATTATTTGCCCCTTCATTCCTATCTCCTCTACCCCTTCTCCTCCTTACACTATCCACAGATGATTGGATACTACTTCCTTCACTCGCAAACTCTTCATCATCAAACCCATATCCAACCCTTTGATTATGTCTCCCCCTATGATCCCTCCGGTCTTCCCTCCTAACTCTAGGACCTGCATGAGTTTGTTCCCTACGCAACTTGTTAATAGTTTCCTCCTGCCTATCCATCCTAGTCATCAACTTTTCAAACTGCTCATGTATCGTCTCCATCACACCTACATCATTTTTATTCACTTTATTCATACCTTCCGGTCGTTTGTTGTGGCTCGTTGATAGAGCTGCTGGCTCCCTTTTGTAAATTCCCTGGTTGTCCCCAACTGATGAAGATGATGAATCCCGTCTGCTAGACATTATTAGTCCTCACAGAAACAAATTCGGAATATTTAGGAAAATAATGGAATTTTTTTTTTCTAAACTGCTAGACAATCTGACTACGAATATGGAAAAAAAAGGGAATTGGATTTGGACGAGAAACGAACAAGAAAAACACTTTTGAAATTTTAGGACTGACTCATATGGATCAAACTAAAGAAAATTATGACTGACACGAAGAACGCGAAGAACAAGAAAATCAAGAAAAATTTCAAGAAACGCAAGAATCTGAAATAGATCCAAGCTCTGATACCAGATGACGCGATCCCAGTCGGGGAACTCGTCGAACAACGCGGAATAATGAAATCTAAAATCCTAGGAAAAATCTAAATCAGTTCTGACTCAAAAATAACAAGAACACGAATAAATAGACGGAAATTAAAATAAGATTGACGATAGGACCTAGACCCAACAATCACGACGCAATAAATTGACGATGCGGATTGAAGAACCGAGGTTTTCGAAACACCACAAGGGATGCCAAACTCCTTGATAAGTTCCTGATTGGAACGCCACAAACATTCAGGAAAGAATATTTGATAAGTTCTATAAATCGTTCTTCAAGAACAAGAAAAAAGGAATCCTCCTTTCGAGAGAGAAAATCTCACATTCATTCAATAATATCAAAGTTGTTCTTTACAATGACCAAGACAAGGTAAAATAGTCCAAAAAACGCGTCAAAATTAAACCTAGCAGCAAAATAACGCGGCATTTTTACGGCCGTAACATATTTGTTTACGGCCTAAATTGACCCTCGGGTCTAAAACTATTTTTATGACTTATGGCCGTGACATTGGTGCTTACGGCCGTAAGTCACCTTCTGAATAAAACATGCATAATCCATTACGGCCGTGAATTGGTTGTTATGGCCGTGCGATAGCAAAGTTACGGCCGTGAATGTAGCTGTTACGGTCGTGAACACTGGTTTTACGGCCGTGAATGTGCTCTTGGTCACCAAACCTTAACCCTTTTGATTCGGCTCGATCCCTTTGTCTCCTCGGCTCGCTTCCAACATGAAACTTGTGCCGTTTCTCGCGTAGATCACTGTCGCATTGCCGATAGGTCGACTTCTCCTTTGGTCTCCTACTTCGGATCACATCAATTTTTTAAATTGTCAGGTTGGTTATGATGTCCCTTTACAGGTTGGTTAAGTCCAAGTTATAGAGGAGACTCTGCCGAAATTTCTATAGATTGGTGTAATAGAAAAATGATATTTTTAATATTTTTAAATGATTTATTTCCGCATAAAATGTGAATGGGAGTTGACACGCCTAGTTTTAAGCATTTAAAATTGGGGTGTTACAGAGAATTTTTGTGATTTATTCAAATAAATATTTTTATTTTAAAAAGGTGTCGCTTCGACTTTACCCCTTTTTTTCTTAAAAACGTGATCGTCTAGCCAATTAAGTGAAATTAAATTTATTTAAAATGTTAGTCAAATTTCAAATTTTATCAAAAAATATTTCAATATCAAAATTTGTTTTTAAAAGTCCAAGTTTTAATTATCATAAGTCCAAATTTGAACTATTTTAATCCAATCCAACTTCTCAAGCCCAAGTGGTATTTGTAGATCATTCAAGTCCATTTAAAACCCAATCAATTGTTTCTTGGCCGAACCAATTCAATAACTTCTTCCTCCCCAAGTCTTTCCTTACACAACCGATAATCACTTCCAAAATTCTTACAAGTCTTCCATAAACCAAGATTTACCCTAACTTCCATGTTTAACATCTCAATCAACCATAATATAATCTTCATTCTTTCCTCGTGTCAAGAGCACATAGAGAATCCTACAACCTTCAAACTCTCGGGTATGAATCTCCTTCTGTCAAAACTCTACTCACAGCCACACGCTAGGAACTCGTTGTTTATACTAGAACACCTATTTCTAGCCATCAACGATAAGAGCAATCCCACACCACACGTTCGTACGCATATTTCAGATTTCATCACAGAACACACCTCCCCTTCAACATACCAGAGCCTCAATCATCATAGCAGGCCAAACCAATCACTAGCCTCGACCTCAATCTGGTTCCAAAACTCAACCACCAAACCATCACGACATAACCTCCATGAACAATCGCACTCCCCTTTGAAAAATAGTCGCTTCCCAACCTCGGGAACTCCCACAGTCAACACCCAAACACCAAGCAAAACCCAAGAATAAACAAGACCTAGATACTTACCTCGACCTGACCTTCATCACCGGAATTGCAACCTCCCAAAAACGTAATCTGAAGCCTCGGTTTGCACAAAAATCTGAACCCCAAATCTTTTTATTTGCCTCCCCATCACTATCCACTGTACTGCCACTCTTTGGCGGTACGCCGCCGGTGGACGCTGGCAGAAGGGGGCATCGATCTCCCTCTTCCCTCTCTCTTCTCCTCTGGTTCGAAATGGAGAGAGAGAGAGAGAGAGAGAGATTGATTTGTTTTAAATATTTTGATTTTATCTTAAAGGCCCCACAGTTCTCAAAGTATCTATTTCAGTCACTACCAGTTTTTAAAATCATTCGTTTCAGCCCTTTCATTATTATTTCGTTAGTTAAGTCCAAAGGTTTCAAAACAATTTATTTAAATCCCAATTATTTCTGAAAATCTGATTTGGACCAGAAGCTTTCTGTTTTATCAAACAAGTCCCCAATTCAATTAATTGCACAAATTCCCAAATCTTTACACTTTACCATTTTAGACCAATCCTTACACTTTTAAATCCCAATTTTCTTTAAAACTTCAATTTAGTCCCTAAACTTTATTTTGTCACTTTACTCTTTAAATTTCAAAAGTACTAAATTAATTTAATTTTTCTTGTGGCTAGACGAAACACTTGGTGATTTAGAAGATTGACGTGATTTTTCCACTCTATTTCCAAACTCGCGAATTTGAGGTAGACTTGCCTCCACTAATTAGTTTAAATTATAATTGCATGTATTATGTGTACTTTAGGTGAGTTAAATGCTTTGATGCATGAGACAAGACAAAAAAAAATATCTCTTATGAGATAAAAATCAGAATGTGGTTATGCATGACTTAAATGCTTTAATGGGATAATGATGTGGTTATGCATAACTCAAATGCTTAAATGCATGGATGAGACTACCCACACCCTATGATTTTTAAGAGCCTATGATTATGATGATGTGATCATTGTATTAGTCGCATAATTATGTGTTCAATTATTCTGTAAAATAATTATTGTCAATGAGTCTACTGAGTATTTCTTTCGAAATGTTCATTCCATTTTTAACAGCTTTTGCAGATTTCGGAGATGGTGGAGAATGAAAAGGCTGTGGTGGAAAACCATTAATAGAAATCATTTTAAAGTCATGATTTGTGAACTTTATTATTTCATCTGGTCGAGATTATGAAGCTATTTTTTTTTAAAGTCAAGTTTTATGAACATTGTCAATTTAATTATTTTGTTGTTACTTTCTTGAAAATTAAGATTTAAATATTTTTATGAATTTATCATATTTAATATATTTACTGTTGCAAATTTTCAAATAAATATGATTGTTTAGAATTTAATTATTTTCGGAAATAAAATTAGATTTAAAGGAGAAGTGGCATCCCGGGTTTCACGGAATTCGGGACGTTACATTAAGATTTTAGATCCCGACCTTAAATTTAGAACCAAACCACTCAAGAAGCAATTTGGGGATGTAAAGTTTTGTATATGTATGCATTTATGTATTGAGGGTCAGAAATTCTTGATTTTGTACCTTTGGTTGAGGGGGTTTTAGTTAACAAGTATAAGTCAGAGTTAGCATAAGAATAAGATTATAGCCTTTTTTACTAAAGCAAGTAACCTTTTAAGGGTCTTTAAAACCTGGTACCCTAAATTCATCCGATTTTGGGAGTTATCAGACCAAATCTCGTTACATGAGTCAATTAGAAATTTTAAGGGAGAAAAGGCTTACACATAATTCGCTAAAATATCTTTAACTTTTCTTTGTCGTCTTTATGACTCGAGTTATTAAGTCTTTAAGAATTCTCTGAATTTGGTACCCTAATAAGAAAAATATTACACAAAGATAGTAAGTGACAAGGACATAAAAATAAAAAGTCGTCCATTTACAAAAAAAATAAAATAATATAAATAAATTATGTTTATGTTGTTGTTCAAAGTTTTATGCTAAAGTGTGATGTCTATCTGGATTATTGAAGTACATGGTAAACAAATTTACAAAACCAAAAATATTTGTTATTTTACATTTTTGTTTTATAGCTTATTTTTATTTTGTTCGAGCAGGGAAAATAGGTCTAGTTTTGCGTGTGGATAAGTGTATTTTATACATTTGTTTATGTGCTTGAAGTAGGATTTTATATGTTCGTTTGAGAATATTTGCTACTAATTTGGTTCTTATTTGTTTATATTTCAAAAAAAAAAAAAAACTCGAAGTTGAGAAAATGATTCAAATGAACTAAATAAAGTAGAATTGGATGATAAACGAAGCATAATTGTAGACATGAAGAAGTGAAAGAAGCCAATTGAAGAGAAAAATTAAGAAAAGAGAAGAAATAAGAAGTATGCCATGCGATCGCACGGCATACTTCTAGGCTGGCACCTGGGCTCTTTGCATGGAATTCAATAGATTTTTCATCTCTTTTATCTAGGACACACGTATAACTAAATATACTTGATGTCTTCCATGTTTATGAGCGTTCCCAACTTGCCAAATCATACCAAAGGGATGGCAATTCATCGAGGGACCAATCTACGACAAATTCAAGATTGAAGACCAAAGATCAAGAATATGATTAGGGTGATAAATTCAAATTTTATTTCTTGTAGTTGATATTCAATTATGTTTTTAGGCTAGATTTTACTGTTAGGATTGTGATGATACTTTGTTTTCCGGATTCCATGTTTTGAATTATTCTTTAACTTAAGCAATTTATGGGTTTGAATAATTAATTGTGTATTCATTTTCATGTATAATATTGGACACATGATTATATGATGTATATGTTGTTTTCCTAAGTTCAAAAGATTAGGAATTCATTAGACTTGAATTAATTGCCACGAAGTTCAATAGAGGATATAAATATACCACTATGCCCGGTGTAATATTCAATAGTGTTTATAAAACGATAATGTTTTTCTATATGTTTGGATTTTTCATAAAAATACAGTCAAATTTCTTATAGAAAAAGGCTTTAATTCACCGTTCGAAAGAGGGTTTTATAAACATAAGAAACATGGATTTTCAATTTCCCATAAATTTGTTGTTAAATGTTTAAGTCAAAATATGGATGTTGGAGATAAAGTGGATCCACAATTCTAACATGTTTGTTTCATAAGTTATTTAAATTCAATTCTTTTAGCTTTCTTAGTTTAATTGGAAGTTTAGTTTTAGTTTACAAAAATCCTCAAAACAATTTTCTAGTTCTGATTAAGGTTAATAGTTTAAAATAAAATTTTCACAATCCTCGGAGGATCGATACTTTGAATCAAAGTCCATTATATTATTTGTGTGATCCATACACTTTCGGTCAGCAATAATGCCTTCTGCCCCTTTTGGCGGAATGAATGACCATTGTGAGTCTGCACTGCTTGGATGTATGATTTGCAAGACAATGATTAGTTGTCGACCCTCTATGAAAATAGAGGCTGTTGGACTCCATCTTTTCTTAAAACCTATTTCTGGGTAGGGATGTCGGCTACTTAGAGCATGAGAATGAGTGCCTTTTTATGGCTATTTAGCTTTCCCCATCAGATGGGAAGAGCTATTTTAGTATGGATCAATAAATAAACCACCAAATCAAACCAAACAATTTGTTGGGTTTTGTTCAGTTTCAAGTCTGAAATGGTTTAACTTGGAAAAATTTCAAAGCATTTTAAATGGTCTGGTAAAGGTTTCAATTGTTAAAACTGCGATTTCAAACCGTCGAGTTTTAAGAACATTATATAAAGGCAAATACCTAGTTTTAAAAAATGTGGCACGTTTCTTTATTCTCGTCCATTTTCAATCTCAAACCCATCAAATTTTATTATTATCCAATAAAACCAATTACTAAATTACCAAACTCAAATTGTCGCATCCAGAAGTCCCAAATCATCTCTAAATTTAAAATTCTATTTCTAAGAAGTGAGTGATAAGTGTATTTTAAACACTTGTTTATATGATAAAATTAGGATATTTTATTGTTGTTTAAGAATATATTCGACCGATCTCTTGCGATTATTCTAGTTTTATCCCAAAGTCGAAAGAATAAATCAATTAATGCAAATAAAGATCAATCTGATGGCAATTTAGGGTAAAGTGGACAACGTGAAAGGTGAGGAGGTAAATCATGGATAAAATTGGAGCTTAAGTGGAAGAAATTGGAAGATCAAGGTTGTAATTGAAAAATTTAGGAGATGGAGGCCTTAATTGAGGGAATTCAGAAGTTCTAGGGCTTGACTAAATCTGAAGACTCATGTGCAATTTAAGAAGAGGGACCAACTTGAATGAATTTAAACATGAAAATCAAAGGAAAAATATACAACCATACAATCGCATGATGTTGTATAATGCAGTTGTGCGGTCACACTTCGTAAATGCAAAACCTGAAATCTACCTTATACGCGATCGCAACTTCTTTGCCCAAGTGGTCGTGTGGCTTTCTGACTAGGTCAGATTTCTTTTTCCTTAAAACCTGAATTTTTCTATTTCTTTCCTAATTCAACTATATTTCTTCCCATACCTATATATATGAGATGTTTTGAACGAGATTAAAGTTCCTCCGTCACATTAATTCACACCAAAACTCTACCAATTTCTTGAGAGAATCAAATTGTGAAAAGGCAATATTGAAGATTTATGAAACAAGAAGAATAATTTCTCCATCAAGGGTATGAATGATACCAATTCTTGTTGTTATTTATCTTCAATAATGTTTCTAGGCTAGTTTATTTTATGCTAGGATCTTGATGAAGCTTTTACTTTTCTGAGTTCATGTTTTGATTCTTATTTAATTTGATGCAATTTATAAGTTTGAGCAATTAATTCCAATTTACATGTCTCTACAATTATTTTATCACTAATTGAATGAATGTTGTGATGTGTTCTTAAGTTCTAAAGATTAGGAATTCGTTGGACTTGTTTTAATTGCCATAAAGACGGACATGGGATAGAAATATACCACTATGCTTTATATAATCTTTTATTGTTCATGAATTGCTATTGATTTTCTATGTGTTCGCATCAATCGTAAAAATATAGGTGGGTCGCATATATAAATATATTTAGTTCACCATTTTGAAAAAGGCTTTAAACAAATTAGGAACATTGATTTTCAAATCCTATGAATTGTTATTAGAAATTTAAATCATATTATGAATTTTTATTAGACATTTAAATCAAAATATGAATGATGGAAATAAAAGTGGAATCTCAGTTCTATCATATTTCTCATATAAATTTTATATTTCAAAAATCCTTTACTTTTTAATTGTTTGTTTAATTTCGAATAAAAATCAAATTGATATTTTTTATAGATTTAGTTAAGGTTAGTGATCTAAAACATATTTGAACTCAATCTTTGTGGGAACGATACACAGATCATTGTCCACTTTATTAATTGTGTGATTTGTACACTTTCGAAAGGAAATCAAGCAACAAGTTTTTGGCGCTGTTGCCAGGATTGTAGTTTAATTTAAGTTGAGATTACTTTCACTAATTCGAACTTTTAGTTTATTAGTTTCATTTTTATTATTTTTATTTGCTTTGTTCACTTTTCTTTTGTTTCTTCTGTGGATTGTGTATGTGAAGTGTGGAGCACGATGATCAGGAAATTGAACGCACGCTTCATCACATATTAAGAGAAGCAAAAGAAGCAGTAAAATAAAAACATCAAATAAAGAAAAGCATGGCACAAAATAATCAAGTAGTACAAGGGAATGATGAAGGGAACATGCCTGTGGGTGATTCAATGACACCTCATATTATTCAAGACTAGTCAAGCATAGTCTATCCACCATTTGATTAGCCAAATTTTTAGTTGAAGGCTGAAGTCATCAACCTATTCCAAAATAGGCATCAATTTTGTGGCAAACCAGATGAAACCCACATACACATATCTCTAGATTTTTAGAGATGTGTCAACACTTAAAATATCAGGGTGTTTTTGATGATGCAATCAGACCCTCATATCCCAGCATACCTTGTGAGACAGGGCACTAGATTTGTTGGATTCTTGTCCTACTGCAACTATCACCACTTGGAATGATTTGGTCAAAAATTCTTTAAAAATATTTTTCCACCAGTCAAGATTGCTAAGATCAGAAACAACATATCAATATTTCAACAAGATGACTCAGAATCATTTCATGAAGCTTGGAACAAGTTCAAGAAGATTCTCAAAAAGTGTCCTAATCATGGAATCACTAGGGGCACTCAATTTTAGTACTTCTACACAGGCCTACTTTCTCAATACAAAAGTATGGTAGACTCTTCTTCCAATGGTTCACTGTCTACCAAAATTGTTGATAGATAATTGGAATGCTTTGAGAGGATAGCAAATACGAATTCCATGTGGGAGTCCGATCGAGTGATTCTAAGGAAACCTGTAGGAGTCTATAAGATAGACACTTACACTACATTATCTTCAAAATTAGATTCATTGGTGAATAAAGTGGAAAGTATTGCAATATTGAGATATTCAATGAAAATTCCATGATTGAGCTACGAGGAATGAAATGCAAATCATAACACTTCGGAGTACTCTATTTTGACATTGCTGTCAGAATAGGTAGATTTCGTTCAGGGGGTCAACGTCCACAAAACAACCCGTATTCAATCATATTCAATCCAGGTTGGTGAAATCACCCAAACTTTGCATTGAGAGACAATTAGAACATAGCAAGGCCACAGGTGCCTCAGTATCATCATGAAGAGAAAAAGCCCTCACTTTAAGACATGTTTGGTAAGTTCACGTAGAAAATCGAGCAATAGATGGTAGAACTTATCAGTTCATGAGAAGAATAGAAATCAGGCTCCAAAATGAGAAAGCTTCTATTAAGAATGTGGAGACACAATGGGACATATGACACATGTTTTAATAGGTAGAGCTCCAGGTACATTACCAAGAACCACTGAAACAAATCCTAGAGAACATGTAAATGCCATTACTACCAAAAGTGGGGTTCATCTACCAGAGATTCATGTCAAGATAGCAGCTATTAACTAAAAAAAAGGACTAATCAAGAAGAAAAATTGAATGAGGTAACTAAAAATACATCTGAGACAATGAGAGAGAAGGACGAGGAGAAATTAACAATTAAGCTTTATGGTCTTCCTATCCCCTTCGCATAAAGTGTAGCGCCCCAAGTTCTAAATACCCGGTTCACCACGTCATCTTCTGGTCTAAACTTTAAAATAATATTCTAGGGGAAAAAATAACTGAAATTCATTTTGGCAACATTAAATAAACCGTAATGGTCCATAAAATTCGAAAACATTTATGAAACCATTTAAAATAACGAATCGAGCCATTAATAATACAAAACATTCGTTAATGCCATAATTTCTCAAATAATTGAAAATCTCAAAAATAGTCAAAGTTTAGAAATGTGGATCATCAAAATAAGATTCTCAATTATTTAATGACTATTGCCACAAACATCCATCATTGGTCACCCTCTCCGAAATCTATAAATGTTGTTAAAAATAGACATGAGCATTTCATAGAAATACTCAGTAGACTCATCACCAATTAATTAATCTACAATATAATTGAATACATAAATGCAGGCTCTTTAGAAACATAGGGTGTGGGTAGTCTCTTCTTGTGCATTAAAGCACGTGGCTTCTCTTTGAAAAATCATAGGCTCTTTGAAATCATCGGGTGTGGGTAGTCTCTTCTTGTGCATTAAAGCACTTGGCTTCTCTTTGAAAAATCATAGGCTCTTTGAAATCATAGGGTGTGAGTAGTCTTTCTTCTCGTGCACTTAAGGCACATAAGTTATGCATAACATTATCATTTATCTTGCAAGATATTCTCTTCTTTCTTTCTCATGCATAAAAGCATATAAGTTATGACAAGCATAACAACATAATTATTTCCGAAGAAATACATTCTCGTCTCTTTTCATAAAAATGACTTTCACATAAGTCACATAACATACACATTCACATGCAATCATAATTAAAATCAATTAATAGGGGCGAGTCTACCTTAAGTTCAACGAGTGCAAAAAGTCGAGATGGAAATGACTTCAATCCTTTAAATCTCCGTACGCCTCGTCTAGCCAATTAGAAAAATAAGTTAAATGAGTCTTTTGAAATTTATAGTTTAAAAATGATAATCTACAATTTGGGGACTGAAATTGATGATTTGAAAGTTGGAGGACTAAAATGAATACTTTGAAAGTTGAGAGACTAAAATGAATAATTTGAAGGTCGAGGGACTAAAATGAATAATTTGAAAGTTGAGGGACTAAAATGAATAATTTGAAAGTTGAGGGACTAAAATGAATACTTCGAAAGTTGAGATGAAGCTCTAAATGGATATTAAACTATAGGGCCTGAAATAGTTGATTTCAAAAATGAAGGGCTTATTAAAATCATTTAAAACTGAAGAGGCTGAAATGATAGGTTTTAAAACAGTAGGGGCTGATTTAAATAACTTTGGTACTTGGGGACCAAAGTGCAAATTCTTAAAATCAAAAATATTAAAACCAAACCTTTACTCTCTCTCTCTCTCTCAGTTCGCCATCAGGGGAGGGTAGGAAGAGAGGTGTTGCGACCGGCGGCGCAAATGGGAAAAAACCGGTCTCCAGCCGGCGGTTTCGCCGGCGAAACGCCGCCGGCAGGTGGTGGCGAGCGGTGGCAAGGATGGGGATTCAGATTCGGGATCTAGGTGTGAAAATGGGTGCGAGACCGAGGCTAAAACGAGGCTGCTGTTTGGTGATTTCCGAAGAAAAAGTGGTGGTTGAGGTAAGAAAATGAACTTTTTGATTCATGGGTTTTCTTGGGCTATGGGTTCTTCTCTTCTTGGTTTTGAGTTTGATTTTGAGTTTGGGTGTGTCCTTGGAGTTGGTTGCATGCGGTGGTGGTGGCGGTTGTGGTTTGGGCGTGGCGATGATGATGATGGTTTGTGGCAGCGGGGTTGAGGTTGATGGGGATTTGAGATTGGGCAGTGGAGGTGGTTGGTTCGAATGAATTGGAGGTGCTGCAGGTGGTTTGGGGTGACTGTGGTGATGGTGGAGGTTGGGTTGACTGGGTGGTGGTTCTTGGTTGAGCTGGTGGTGATGATGATATACGTGGTGAAGTGGGTGTTGAAAGATGATGGGGTTGGCAATGGTGTGTGGTGATGGTGGTTCGAGGTGGTTGGGTTGGTGGTTTGGTTTGTGCAGTGAGCAAGAATGGGCAGTGGAGGCGGGGGGCTGGGTTGATACTGGAAAATGGTGAGGTTTTGTGCGTGGATTTGGGAGGAGGCAGAGTGGTGGTGAGGACTGTTCTTACCTGGTTGCGAGGGGAGGCTGAAATGGAGTTGCAATGCGGTTGCAATGGAGGCTGCTGAGCTCCAATGGCTATTGTGTTGAGGGAATGAGTTGAGAGGAGTGGTTGGTGAAGATGGTGATGCTGAAGGTTGGTAGTGTCGTGAGAGGGTGAGAAGGAGAGGTTTGAAAAATGAAAGGGGTTCATGATAAAGAGAACTAGGGTATGGTATTGATGTGATAGGTGGAGGTTGGTAGTGTGAAAGCCTAGACAAGTATTGCACGTAGTTCGAGGAAAATCCGCATGCGAAATCAACTGGGTCGGAAGAATGAAACTGATAAAATGAGATTGATGAAATTTTGAATTTAAAACGATTTTGAAAATAATAATTTAAATAAATAAATAAAATACTAAAATTTTAGAAATTCGGATTTTATTTAAAATTGAATGGACTCGATATTTCTCGACTTGGATAGACGAATACGTCGCGACGTTAACGTAAAAATGGGTGAGATCGCAGAGGCACGATTTTCTAAATTTTAAAATAATTATTCAATACGTGAAATTTCTTGGTCGCTACATAAAGGTTGAAGAAAAACAAAGAAGATCAGTAGTTCAACGAGTTCCTGGACATGCTCAGAAAGTTGCCCATAAATATACCGTTCATTGAAGCAATAAGGAAAATCCCAAGTTATGCAATGTTTCTGAAGGACACATAATATCTAAAAAGAGAAGGCTTGAAGAATTCAAGATAGTATCTTTAAATGAGGATTTCATTGCTCTATTGTAAAATAAATGGCCACCTAAACTCAAGGATCCGGAGAGTTTTTCTGTTTCCTGCACTATTGGTAAATTAGATTTTGATAAAGTTTTATGAGATCTTGGTACAAATATTAATTTAATGCCATTATCCGTGTACAGGAAAACATGGATTAGGAGATCCCAAACCAACTACAGTTGGATGATCGCTCAATTCGATATCCATATGGTACTGTCGAAGATGTCTTGGTAAAATTGGATAAGTTCATTTTTCCAGCTGTTTTCATGAATATGGACATGGAAGAAGAAGTCAAGATGCCACTCATAATAGGTCGACCTTTCCTTGCTACTAGGCCAGTCTTAATTGATGTGGAAAAAGGAGAAGTAAAATTTAGGGTGGACGATGAGCAGGTGACTTCCAACATAAGTCAACACAAAATGTCATGCCCTCAGTCTAAACGTTGCCTCAAGGTAGAAAATATTTGGAAAAGGAAGAGGATTTTCAAGGTTGGGATTGCAAGAAATGCAAGACCTCAAACAACATGTTTCATGCCACCTTGAAATTTTCCCAAAAATTGGGCTTAAGACAATAAATGGAACGTTTATTGAGAGGCAACACAGTTCTCAAACCCTTTTATTTCCTACGATTTATTTAAGCTTTGTTTATTGCTTTACACATAGATTTAGGATTGCATGCACATTTACTTTGCATTTTTGACATTTTAATTGCATTTTTAATTTATAGCACATCATCATGATTACTAGCATAATTTTGAGACTATAATATGAAACCAATGTTAGGAGGATAGTGGCATGCATCACGTAACCCATCGAGGTTGAAAACAGATTTTACAGAAAATAAGATTTTTTTGGAAGTCTGTTTATGAACCACGCGAACGTGTCTTATCATCTCTATCACGTCCCAAAAATTTCCATTCATTTTTTTATGACTCTCAAAGTGCTTCCAGTAGCCTTTTTCTAGACTGAAAATACAACTTCAGATGGATACTAGTAGAATGCAATAGAGATGAAATATTTTTTCTTTTCTTTTTGAAGTTTTCAGATTAGAAGTCCTTTTTATTACATGTGTCACACACTAAAAATCATTGCATACTTTAAAGGAAATTTATAGAAACATAACTCTTCTTACTTATAAAAGAGGATTACACAAATATTAAGTAGACTAAGGTTTTTCTTCCTCCTTCATACTAAAGATTTCCCATCACTAGTGATACTATTTCAAAAACAAAGCATGTATCCTATTACATCTTCAACTTTATCATTCCATTTGAAAAAAGGATGGAATGACTTACAATTTAGCCATTTTCAAAAAAGGTTTTTCACTTTTTCAATTTCATAAACTAACTTATTTAGGGTACTAGGGATGTTCAAAGCACAAAAGCTTTAATCTATAGTTCATACCCTTCACAAGATGAAGAGTAAAGTACCTTTTGATTCTAAAGTAAGTGCATCATAAACATTTATCACTTTTTAAACTGTCCTTAATATATAAATGCGGATATTGCGAAAAATGACTCCACACCTCCTTTTTAGTGATGATGTGATACTCAGCCCCATTCCTAGAGGTTCTCCAACACATTCTTACAATTTCATGTGTTACCCAATCCATTTCCTACATGAGTCAGGAAACAACTATAAGCGATGAAGCTTAGTGAGTGAAGTATTAATAAATATATATTTAAACTGTAGCGACCGAGAATTTTTCATAGCTTATTTAAATAATTTTTTTTTTTAAACTTGTCGCTACGACTTTGTCCATTTATTTTTAAAAACGTGATCGTCTAGCCAATGAAGTGAAATTAAATTTATTTAAAAATCTTAGTCAAATTCCAAGTTTTATTAAATGATGTCCAAGTCCATTATTATTTTCCAATTTACAAATAATTGGATTCAAATTATTTAAGTCCAAAATGTTTTAAATCCAAACTCCTAAATTTAGTATTATTTTTATCATTTCAGATTTCTATCAAAACCAATCACAATTATCTTGGCTCAATCTTGAAAACCAATTCACTAGCAATTCCCCATTTTACTCAATCTTTTCCCTCGATCCAACCATTCTGCCATAAACCCAAATTACCATAATTTACCATACATTAATCACAATCAACCCTAGACATTCTCCCCCTCCCATTTTTCACACGTTTCATAGCTTCAGCCTCTAAATCATCCCTAAACCGCTAGCAAATCAGCCAAAATTCCTAAAGCACAACAAGATTTCATCCAATTATCCCAAAATTTCCACCCCAACTTCCTTTTTTGCATATTTAACACATTTTTCCCTTCCCCATGATCACTCTTCAAAGCCTCCCAAATTCACACAATTTTCCTTCCCCATCATCACCCTTAATCACGTTAATGTAGTCTAAACCAAAATCTGTCAAGCTACCCTAAATTACCAAATCGAAAACAGAATCAACGCATATATCTCTCCCAAAGCCTTCACACAACAGACCACTCCAACAAGTAGCAAATTTCTAGGTAAGCTTTCCACCGAACCTCAACCATCATAGCAAACCCAACACATCACTGGCCTCGATCTTCATTTTCAAACCCCGCTGCACATTCATACACAGAAACTTCAGTAAGCACTCCAATTTCACAAACCGGAATGAAACAATTTCAACCCAGCCACCATGTCACTACCAAATCAATTTCTCAAATCAGCACTCCAATTTGTAATATCGAACCACCACGCTGCCAAGCCACCACCTTGATGACTCACAATGAACATACGAACCGCAGCCGCCGCCACCCCAGCCACAGCCAGAATCCAAACACCACCTCCATCGCCCACATCAGTCCACTTTCAAAATCACACCAAGAGACACCACCACTCGACCGCCCCTACTCCAATACCCAACCAAATAAAAATCCCAAACTTTAACCCAAAACAAAACCAAAACCCAAGAATCAGGCTAACCCATAACTTACCTCAATAATGGCCGGAGTTCTTCGCCGGAAAGCCCATGAATCCGAGCATTCAGCCTTGGTTTGGTCTTGTTTTTTACACCCAAATCTACCTCAAATTCCACCCTTACCCATACACCGGACCCACCACCCTACGGTGGCGCTAACGCCGACCGCCAGTCGCGGGTGGTTTGAATGAGAGAGGGGGCGGAACTCCTCCTTCCCTGTCGCAGCTCTCTCTCGTCTCTCTTCTCTATTGCATGCACAAGAGAGAGAGAGAGAGAGAGTTATATGTGTTTGATGTTTTTAAAATTTATCTTTGAGCCCCAGTTTTTCGAAATGCATTTATTTCAGTCCTTTAAGTTTAAAATGATTTAATTCAGTTTTAAAGTTTTCAGTATTTAACAAATCGGTCCCTAAAATCTTTAACTCCTACAGCCAGACCCATTATTTTTGAAAAAAGCCCATTTCAATCCCTACACTTTTAAAACTCGTGCTTTTCTTTAAAATTTCAATTTAACCCTTAAACTTTATTTTGTCACTTTAATATTTCGAAATACTAAATTAGTTTAATTTTTCTTTTGGCTAGACGATACACTTGGTGATTTAGAAGATTGACGTGATATTGTTGCTCTACTTTCAAACTCGCAAATTTAATGTAGACTCGCCCTCACTAATTAGTTGAAATTATAATTTACATGTCTTATGTGAAATTATGTGATTTATATGCTTTGATGCATGAGACAAGATGAGAATATTTCTTATGAGATAAGATGAGAAATGATGTTATGCATAACTTACATGCTTTAATGCATGAGACGAGACTATCCACACCCTATGATTTTTAAAGAGCCTATGATTATGATTATGATGATGATGTCACTGTATGATTTCATAAGTATGTGTTAAATTATTCTGTAAATTAACTTGTTCACGATCAATACTTTTAAACATAATATGCTTTTTAATGTTTAATGACCACGTATGTTTATAATTCCATGATGCAAACACTTGATATCAATTATCATGTTAACATCATATGAAAGATCTGGCATATACTCAATTTCTCAAACTTATATGAGATGATCATATTGCTTAAATCATACTTTAACACATAAAGACCAAGGATTAAATATTTTGTTATAATAGTGATCCCCTCCTAATTCTTATGATCTAAAACATATTTTCCATGCTTAAAACTCATAAATACCAATGATAAGATATAAGAGGTAGAAGCTGATATTTTTAAAACTTATCAAAAGTCTTACTTAAAAAGTGATAAACTAATTATACAATTTCAGCAGAAAGTTTTATCCATGTTCATTTACTGTTAGTACTCTTTTGCTCATGCTTATGCATCATAAAACATAGCTTAATGACATAACAAGATTTAATCATTAAATTCCACACTATTTTGCATCAAAACTCTAAGTTTCTACTTACGCAAAGTGATCTTTTTAAGTGAGTAACTAACTTCAACAGATTTTTAAAACCCTTTCTATTCCTCTTATCACATCTTTAATCATGTATATTGATGAGAAGGCATAACTTAGACCAACAATAAGTTTTACTTATAAGATCAAAACATAATTAAATCTCAAAACTCAATTCCAAATCTTTTTTCTTGCTACTGTGAAATTTCAGATTCATACTCAGTCTCCAAAATCAAAATTTTGATACATGAATATTATAAACAAGATTAAATCATGATCTAGTAACCAAATTCTATTTAAATCCTACTTAAACATTCCCACAAGAAATAAAATCTCAAATAATAGTAAATTCAATACAAAATGACAATTCAAGGTCATAAAAAATAAAAAACAAGGACTTAAGTTTCTACAGATTTCTAATTTTACTATATTATACCCTTCAATAAAAAACTAACTACATATAACCAAGAATAAAATCTTCCAAAGATATTGACAAGATATAAGAGGACTAAATTAAATTCGAGCACAAAAACATAACAAAAACAATCTGAAAAGGACTAACGAAGTATAAAAAACACATTTACTTTACTTACTAGAGATGGAATTTTGCTTAGTATTTTGGTCTTGAAAATTAGAGTTTTTTGGCGATAAACAAGTTAGAGATTAGGGAAAACTAAGATTCATAAGTTAACTTTCTATTTGAAGATGAATTGCTATCCAGATATGTTTCTGATTCTTCTAGGAATTCAAAATCTATTAAAGGAGTCTTATGTGCTTTTAGTAGGCTCTGTTTTTGCATAATACATTTTTTTTTGAATTCCAACTCTCATTAGTTTAAGTATTCATTACTCTTAAATTCATAAATCTAAAAAGAAGTAAATATATTCTTAGATATTCAAAGTTTTGGATTTCTTACCTTGTCTCAATGTTTTGGCCGAGTTTTCCCTTTAGTTGTGAATCCATTTGAATCCGTACAGCATCCCAAAATGCTGGAAAAATTGGAGAAGTCCATTAGCTGAAGTCCAAGTATTTTTTGAGCCCAACTGGTTGAAACATTGAAGCCCAAGTCCATGTGCATTATGTAAAAAACCCATAGCTCCATCCCAACTAATTGACCTAGTTGAATGGCCTAACTTAAACTCCATCCTTTCTATATCAGCCACTGGATGAAAATCGGATCAATCTTAGCCCTGCATTTGATGATAAGGATGTGTTTCATTTTGCTGACTCTCCACTTGCTTTCAGACACTTCTCTGATTTTCTCTCTCTCTCTCTCTCTCTCACTCACTGACTCTTGTTTTTTGTGCTTTAACTTCTGATTCTATGTGCATAATCAGAAAAATTCTTTGTGGTTATTTACAGTGTTGATCTATAATACTTTATGGTTCTTTGTGGTCTTTTGTGCGAGATTTGTCCATATTTATGAAGTTGTTCTGATTTTGTACATTTATTTTTGATTAATAAAGTCTTTTGAGGTTTTTATGTTTATTTCATCTTTGTGGTAACTTTGTGGTGATTCTGAGCCTTGAAATTCGTAACAGTGGTATCAGAGCCTTAGGGTTTGTGTGAATACATTGATTACGACTCAGATCTGTTAAGATCCAGAGTCTTTGTGGGTAGATCTTTTGATTTCTGGAAGTTCTTTGTGGTTCTCTCAAAAACGATTTCTAGAGTTTTTTTGATTTCTTAGTGGTTCTTTAAGAAACTACATTTGTTTTCTTAAAATTTGAAAAAAACAAGTTTGAAACGTTTTGATTTCTTGAGATTCTTAGTGGATAGTTCCAGATCTGAAATTTTCTCAAAGTTTCTTACTGAAATCTTTGTGGTACTATTTTACGAACAAAATTTCTTGTAACTCTAAATTTTCAAAAAAAGGGGTTTTCTGTTTTGGTATATGGATCGCCTTTTCTAAGTCAAGATCAAAGGATCTTAGAACTCAGTATATTTTTCTAAATATACTGAGAGTTCTAAAGGGATCCCATATCTCCTTGGTGGTTGAGCTTCGTGGATGGGGTTGAACTTTGTGGTACTAAATCTTTGTGGAACTGAATCTTCGTGGAAATCTACAGTAACACTAATCTTGCAAAAATAGGTGATATTTTTTCAATTACTGCATATTTGATTTTCTTTTAAAAACTCCTATTCTTTCTAAAATCTCTCCATTTTTAAGCCTTTTCTTGGACACCTTTACTTACCTTTGTCCAGGATTTCTTGAAAATTCGAGAATCTGAGGTAGTATTGGGTTGACCCAAAATAGGTTGAGGGATATACTGGAAGAACAATTTTTTTTTTGTACTTCAGGTTATTTGTGGTTATTACTTAGTGTGATTATTCTTTGTGGATTGTGATCACCTTGATTGCCATACTACTTAGTGGTTGATCTTGAAACTGTGTGACATATTATATCTTTCTCGAGTTTGTGGACTGCCTCTAATTATTTGAGACTTTTTGTGAACCTGTCCTGAATTCCTCCGCTTTATTTGTCTGATACTTTTGAAGAAATAAGGCTTTTAATTTTGTAAAATTTTTCAAAACTTTTGGTCATTACTTCAATTGCTACTATAAAAGTAGATGTTGAAATCTGGAATGGTAAAGGAGATTTTAATCTTTGGAGCCAGAAGATGAAAGCCTTATTACTTCAAATGAAATATGCTAAAGCTATTAATCAATCTTGGCCTGTTAATCTAGCTCGGGATAGACAAATTGAAATGGATGAAACTGCTTGGAGTACTTTATTTCTTCACCTATTTGATAATGTCATTAGACAAGTAGGTGAGATTAAAACTGCTATGGAACTCTGGGATAAATTAGTGGAAGTTTACCACACTGTTTCTTTACCTAACAAATGTTTTCTTTGGAAGTAATACTTCAGTTTTAAATTTGATCCTTCCAAAGATGTAGAAGATAATATGCATAGGTTTAATAAGATTACACAAAACCTACTGAATTGTGATGAAAAATTGTCTGATGACCAGAAAGTTGTTTGTCTTTTAAATGCCATGGGAGATAAATTTAAAGACCTCAGGAATGCCTTAAAATATGGTGGGCAGAAATTGACTACTGAAATAGTTCACACTTCCCTTAAAAATAAGGAGCTGGAACTGAGAAATAGTCATAAAGATGCCTATAATGTTATAGGAACTTCAAAGAAAAAGAATTCCTTTAGGTATGATAAGTCTGTGAACAATTTAAATAAAAGTTGGAATGTTCCTAACAATAACAGGAACTAGAATAACTATAATAGTAAGCCTGTTAGGGGTAACTATCCAAAGAAAGACAATTTTTATAAGCCTAATGATAATAAATTTAGAGATCAATACAACTTTAGAGGACATGATAACTTCAGGGTTTAAGACAACACTAGTGGTCAAGATATTACACTTAGACCTAGACTATGTTACTACTGTGGTAAACCAGGACATCATGTTGAAGATTGTTTTAAGAAACATAATAAAAAAAGAACCAGTAATCAAACTTTGGCTGTAACTCAGGATAATATTGGTGTTGTCTATGTTACAACTGAAATTTATACCAAGCATGAGTGGATAGTTGATTTTGGCAGTACCTTCCATATGTGCCCTAAAAGGAATATATTTGCTAAGTTCAATAATGATTCTTATTGTTGTGTGAAGCTTCGAAATAATTTGACTTGTGATGTAAAAGGCATTGGTTAGGTTCTGTTAAAAGTTGAAAACAACAGAACTCTTGATTTAAATCAAACTAGATTTGTGCCTCCTCATCTAAAAAGAAATCTGATATCACTGGGTGTTCTTGATTCTGAATTATATGATATTAGATTACATAAAGGTTACCTAAGTATTCTTAAAGGTAATCTTTTACTTTCCTGTACTCCAAAAACAAATGGGATATATGTTTTAAAATCTTATCTTATATGTGCCAATTCTTTCAATGCAGTTTTTGAAAATGATAAAACTATTCTATGGCATAAAAGACTTGGACATTTAGATGAAAGAGGTCTAAAATTACTTGAAAAGAAAGGTTCTTTTGGTAAGATTTCTATGAAAAGTGTGTTTTGGGAAAACAAAAAAGAAGTCCTTTTGGTAAAGGAATTCGTAATTCAAATGATATACTTCAATATTTGCATGCTGATCTATGGGGTCTTGCCCCAGTCAATTTTGTTTCTGGTTTTAAATATTTCCTACTTATAGTTGATGACTATTCTAGGAAAACTTGGGTTCGTCTGTTGAAGTATAAGGATGCTACTGTGTGGGTGTTTAAAAACTGTATGATAAGTGCTTTATTAACATTTATTTTATGCACTTATAACCTTGGACTAGCAATAATTTGATTCTATCTAAGTATTATTAATGCATTTTATATTTTATGTTGTATAGGATCATAAAGGAAGAGAAAAGAAGGAAAAAGGACCAAAATGCACTTAAAATTGAAGATTGAGGACCTTGGGTGCAATTTAGTTACGGCCGCAATGCAAAAAGTCACGGTCGTAAAAGTGTTCATCGAATTAAGAGAAAAGGAGCAAAACACGAGTTGATGATGTGATCCGAAGTAGGAGACCAAAGGAGAAGTCGACCTATCGGCAATGCGACAGTGATCTACGCGAGAAACGGCACAAGTTTCATGTTGGAAGTGAGCCGAGGAGACAAAGGGATCGAGCCGAATCAAAAGGGTTAAGGTTTGGTGACCAAGAGCACATTCGCGGCCGTAAAACCAGTGTTCACGGCCGTAACAGCTACATTCACGGCCGTAACTTTGCTATCGCACGGCCGTAACAACCAATTCACGGCCGTAACGGAGTTAGGCAGTTTTTATTCAGAAGGTGTCTTACGGCCGTAAGAACCAATGTCACGGCCATAAGAGTTAAAATCAGTTTTGGACCCGAGGGTCAATTACGGCCGTAAGGTCAATTTTCACGGTCGTAAAAATGCGCCGTGTCTTATTTTTGGTATATTGCGGCTAGGGTTATTTTGGACGCGTTTTTTAGGTTATATTATGTTTTCTTCTCATTGTAAAAAAACAACTTGGATATTATTGAATGAATGTGAGAATTTTCTCTCTCGAAAAGGAGGATTCCTTTTTCTTGTTCTTGAAGAACAATTTATAGAACTTATCAAATATTTTTCTTGAATGTTTGTGGCGTTCCAATCAGAAACTTATCAAGGAATTTGGCATCCCTTGTGGCGTTTCGAAAACCTCGGTTCTTCAATCCGCATCGTCAATTTATTGCGTCATGATTGTTGGGTCCAGGTCCTACCGTCAATCTTATTTTAATTTCCGTCTATTTATTCGTGTTCTTGTTATTTTTCGTGTCAGATCTGATTTAGATCTTTCCTAGGGTTTTAAATATCGTTATTCCGCGTGTTCGACGAGATTCCCCGACCGGGATCGCGTCATCTGGTATCAGAGCTTGGATCTATTTCAGATTCTTGCGTTTCTTGAAATTTTTCTTGATTTTCTTGTTCTTCGCGTTCTTTGTGTCAGTCATAATTTTCTTCAGTTTGATCCATAAGAGTCAGTCCTAAAATTTCAAAAGTATTTTTCTTGTTCGTTTCTCGTCCAAATCCAATTCCCTTTTTTTCGCCATATTCGTAGTCAGATTTTCTAGCAGTTTAGAAAAAAAAATTCCATTATTTTCCAGAAATATTCCGGATTTGTCTCAATTTTCAAGTTTTCTTGTTCTTACTCGTGTCTATCGTGTCCTATCCTTGATTGAGTTTTGGAATTGTTTTTGAAGCGCTTGGAAGGGGAATTCTTTTGAGTGATACACGAGCGATATATTTTTGTGAGGAATTTTCTACTTATTTCTGTGAAGACTAATAATGTCTAGCCGACGGGATTCATCATCCTCATCAGTTGGGGACAACCAGGGGATTTACAGAAGGGAACCAGCAGCTTCATCAACGAGCCACAACAAACGACCGGAAGGTATGAATAGGGTGAATAACAATGTTGTAGGTGTGATGGAGACTTTACATGAGCAATTTGAGAAGTTGATGACTAGGATGGATAGGCAGGAGGAAACTATTAACAAGTTGCGTAGGGAACAAACTCATGCGGGTCCTAGAGTTAGGAGGGAAGACCGGAGGGATCATAGGGGGAGACATAATCAAAGGGTTGGATATGGGTTTGATGATGAAGAGTTTTCGAGTGAAGGAAGTAGTATCCAATCATCTGTGGATAGTGTAAGGAGGAGAAGGGGTAGAGGAGATAGGAATGAAAGGGCAAATAATAGAAGAGATCGTGGTGATCGGGATGAGATAGATGATAATCTAGGTAAAATAAAAATGTCTATTCCACCTTTTCATGGGAGGAGTGATCTGGAGGCTTACCTAGATTGGGAGAAGAAGGCAGAATTGATGTTTGATTGCCACAATTATTCTGAAGGAAAGAAGGTGAAACTAGCGGTTGTTGAGTTCACTGACTATGCGGTTAATTGGTGGGATCAGTTGGTGAAGGATCGGAGGAGGAATGGTGAAGGGCCGGTGGATACATGGTGTGAGATGAAAACCATCATGAGGAAGAGGTTTGTCCCAAGCCACTATCATAGGGATATTTATCAAATGTTGCAGGGGCTCACGCAGGGTTATAGGAGTGTAGAGGAATATCATAGAGACATGGAGGTAGCCATGATTAGGGCCAACGTGGTGGAGGATCGGGAAGCTACAATGGCTAGATTTTTGAGTGGGCTGAACAGAGATATTGCAAACATCGTTGAGTTACAACATTATGTGGAACTGGAAGACATGGTGCACATGGCAATGAAGGTAGAAAGGCAATTGAGGCGAAAGGGGACATCTAAACAATCACCGGGAACTTATCCTACATCACAACCGAGGAAGGATCAAAATGATGAGCACGTCCCGAAAGGAAAGGAGGAACTTACAACTAAAGGTAAAAATATTTCTGATTCTCAACCTACTAGGGATAGTAATATTAAGTGCTTTAAGTGTTTGGGGATGGGCCATATAGCATCACAGTGTCCAAATAAGAAAGTAATGCTTTTGCGTGATAATGGTGAAATTAGTTCTGAGGACGAATTTAAGGGAATGCCTAAGTTAGTAGATATTGGGGCTAGTAGTAGCGATGAAGAGGGGTTAACTTATGCGGTGAAAGGGTCCCTTGTGAATAGACGCGTCCTAAATTCTCGAACTAAGATGGTTGAGATTGATGAACAGCGGGATAATCTTTTCCACACGAGGTGTTTGGTTGGGAAAAAGGTTTGTGGGATGGTAATTGACGGGGGAAGTTGTACTAATGTGGTTAGTACATTATTGGTGGAGAAGTTGGGATTGCCTAAGGTGAAACACCCCAACCCCTATAAATTACAGTGGTTAACCGAGTCGGGAGAACTTAAGGTGAACAAGCAGGTTAATATTAAATTCACCATTGGGGGTTATAGAGATGAGGTGGTGTGCGATGTGGTCCCTATGAATGTTGGGCATATTTTATTGGGAAGGCCATGGCAGCATGATAGGAGAGTGGTGCATGATGGGTTCAAAAATAGATATTCTTTTGTGAAGGGTGGAAAAAGGATCACTCTTGCTCCGCTAACACTTAAAGAGGTCCAAGAGGACCAATTGAAAATAAAGAGTGAGTTTGAGGGAAAAAATAAGAGTGTTGAGGCCACGACCTCAGAAAAAGGAGAGGATGTGAAAATTGAAAACAAGAGAGTTGAGGCCACGACCTCAGAAAAAGGTGAGCTTGAGAGTACAAAGAAAAAGAAAAGAGAGTCCACCACAAAAATGAGCTTATTTGCATTTGCTAACACATCCCTCCCTAGTTTGGCTAATTCTGTTTTGCAGGTACTACAACCAAATTACAAAAACAAGGCCAAAGGGAAAATTAATTTTCGGACAGAACAACCCCGAAGTATGATGCATAGAACAAAACAGGAACAGGTCTCTCGAGCCAACGAAAGCAAGAGACACATAAAGGAGAGGTCATATGCGGATTCGAGGTCGAATCCTTTCCAAGAAAGGGGGGATGATGTGATCCGAAGTAGGAGACCAAAGGAGAAATCGACCTATCGGCAATGCGACAGTGATCTACGCGAGAAACGGCACAAGTTTCATGTTGGAAGCGAGCCGAGGAGACAAAGGGATCGAGCCGAATCAAAAGGGTTAAGGTTTGGTGACCAAGAGCACATTCACGGCCATAAAACCAGTGTTCACGGCCGTAACAGCTACATTCACGGCCGTAACTTTGCTATCGTACGGACGTAACAACCAATTCACGGCCGTAACGGAGTTAGGCAGTTTTTATTCAGAAGGTATCTTACGGCCGTAAGAACCAATGTCACGGCCATAAGAGTTAAAATCAGTTTTGGACCCGAGGGTCAATTACGGCCGTAAGGTCGATTTTCACGGTCGTAAAAATGCGCCGCGTCTTATTTTTGGTATATTGCGGCTAGGGTTATTTTGGACGCGTTTTTTAGGTTATATTATGTTTTCTTGTCATTGTAAAAAAAAAACTTGGATATTATTGAATGAATGTGAGAATTTTCTCTCTCGAAAAGGAGGATTCCTTTTTCTTGTTCTTGAAGAACAATTTATAGAACTTATCAAATATTTTTCTTGAATGTTTGTGGCGTTCCAATCAGAAACTTATCAAGGAATTTGGCATCCCTTGTGGCGTTTCGAAAACCTCGGTTCTTCAATCCGAATCGTCAATTTATTGCGTCGTGATTGTTGGGTCCAGGTCCTACCGTCAATCTTATTTTAATTTCCGTCTATTTATTCGTGTTCTTGTTATTTTTCATGTTAGATCTGATTTAGATCTTTCCTAGGGTTTTAAATATCGTTATTCTGCGTGTTCGACGAGATTCCATGACCGAGATCGCGTCAGTTACGGCCGTAAACAAAAAGTTACGGCCGTAACCTTCAATGGTGCAAAAATCAGCAGAACACACATTACGGCCGTAAACAAAAAGTTACGGCCATAACTTCAAATCATGAAAAATATGCAAAAACCAAGTTACGGCCATAAAGGATTTGTCACGGCCATAACTTGCCCGTCAAGAATTTTCTTAATTTGAATCTTACCATAATTTTGGTATATCTTGAGCCCAAAGTTAGGGCACGAATTTGAGGCTATAAAAAGAGAATTTCATGACAGAAAAAAGGGTGAAAAAATTGTTGAAAGAAGAACAGCTTGCTTGGAGCTTGGAGAAGAAATTAAGCGACTCAAGAAGGTGAATCAAGAGAGAAAAAATCCGGAATTCTTCATGGCTTTAAGCGGCTAAGTTCTCCACCTAGTTCAAAGGGGACGTTGTATTTTAATTACTTTGTTCATCAATTTTCCAAACTAGTAACGTAGTTCTAAATTCTTTACTTTGATTTGTTGGATTTTTATGCATTTTTAATTCAATCAATGCAATTCTTTATTTGATTAAGGCCTTATCATTTAACGTGTTGTATTGATATTTGCTATTTTGAATGATTGGATCCGTAATCGTCTTTTTGTTCAAATCATAGTAGCAAGTGGGAATTTAATATTTCCATAGAGAACTCCAACTTAGGTTAATCATCACGAGCTTGTGTGATTGATAATCTAATTCACCCTAATTCTTCTAAACCATTATATAGTTGTTGTCTTAAATCTAAAGAGCTTGTTTTAGGTTATTCAATGGCTAATTTTTGATTAGAGAGCTTATTCTAACTAAATGCAACTAAGGAAGAATAGGAATAGTTAGAGCTTATTAACTATTTACGGGTGATAAATCAAAAAAGAATTGAACTCGCGTTGCTTGGAAAGTGATAACATTGTGATAGAATACAACTGAACCTGAGAATTAGGATTTGTCAATAATTGATTTATATTCTATCTAATTTACATTTTTATTTTATTTTCAAGTTATTTACAATATTTGAACTCAACAACCCCCCTTCTATTCTGATTGATATAGAATTTAGTTCCCGTTCCTTGTGGGATCGACTCTTACTTCCACTATTACAATTAAATTTGATGATTTGCAAGTAAGATATTTAATTAAATTTCAGTGCGTAACGATGAGCATCAATTTTTTGGTGCCGTTGCAGGGGAACAGTTAACAAATTTAGTGTTTAATCAATCAGAATTTTATTTTTCTGCATTTTATTTTATTTTTATTTTATTTTCACTTTATCTCATTAAAAAAAAATTTGTGCTTCTTTGCTTATATGCTACTCGGTCAACTAATTTTGAACTTTTTTATCTTGACACAGAAATTGAGAGGACTCTTTGACAGCAAAGGAGAGCAGCACGACAAATGGCAGCTAACAACATCAACAACAGAACTCTTAAACAACTGGCTACTCCTGATGTGGCTCAGCAGCCATTGTGCATTACGTTTCCAACGGTAGAAGAAGGAAGAACCTTTGAGCTAAAATTCGGGTTGATCCACCTTCTACCTACTTTTCGGGGACATGCCGGTGAAGATCCATATAGACATCTAAAGGAGTTTCATGTAGTTTGCGACAGTATGAGACCCACGGGCATTACCGAGGAACAAATTAAAATGAGAGCTTTCCCATTCTCATTGAAGGATGCCGCTACAGACTGGTTATACTGTCTACCATCTGGATCAGTCACCACATGGAATGATATGAAGAGGTTGTTTCTAGAGAAGTACTTCCCTGCATCTAGGGCTGGGACAATCCGGAAGGAGATTTTCGGGGTTCACCAAAGCAATGGAGAGACATTATATGAGTACTGGGAGCATTTCAAGAAACTCATTTCGAGCTGCCCCCACCATCAGATCAGTGAGAAACTCCTGGTGCAGTATTTCTACGAAGGCTTAGCACCGATGGATAGAAACATGATAGATGCCGCGAGTGGAGGAGCACTCATGGACAAGCGCGAGCTTTAATCTCCAACATGGCGGAGAACACTCAGCAATTCCACTCAAGTAGGGATTAGCAAGTCCGCCGTGTGAACGACGTAAGTAGTTCCAATATCGAAGGTCAATTATATGAACTATCTAATCTCGTTAAGCAGCTTGTTGTAGGTAACTCGAATCAGGTCAAAGCATGCGGAATCTGTTCAAACTTTGGACATCCAACAGATACATGTCCGGTGTTGAAAGAGGAGAATGGCGAACTGGTAAAGGCTGCAGAAGGGTTTCCATTTCAAAAATAGCAATACAACCCGTACTCCAATACCTATAACCCTGGCAGGAGGGATCATCCCAATCTAAGCTATGGGAATAACAAGCCTCCGGGCTTCCCCTCCAACAAATCTCAAGGGCATTTCCCACAATAAGGAAATTTCCATTCACAGGGACAGTATCAACAAAGGCCCCAGAACTCAGGTATCTCTCTAGAAGACATGGTTAAAACTTTGGTTTCCAACACAATTCAATTTCAACAGGATACCAAATCCAGTATTCAGAGTTTGGAGAATCAGATGAGCCAAATGGCTATTGCCATCAACAGACTTGAGGCACAATCTGGAGGGAAGTTACCATCTCAACCTGAGGTGAACCCCAAAAACGTGAGTGCCATAACCCTGAGGAGTGGAAAAGAGGTTGAAGGTCCAAGCAAAAAAATCTTCGAGAATAAAGGGGAAGAAGAGAAAGAAGATGAAAAGGGGAATGCCACTTCACAAATCCCGCAGGTAAAATCTAACTCTAATTCAATTGCAAAATTGACTCCTCCCCCTTTTCCTAGTAGGTTAGCAAAGACAGACAAAGAAAGCAACGAAAAGGAGATGCTGGAGATGTTTAAAAAAGTGGAAGTCAACATTCCACTGTTGGATGCAATCAAGCAAGTACCCCGATATGCAAAGTTTTTGAAGGAGCTGTGCACCAACAAACAGAAATTAAAGGGGAATGAAAAGGTGATGATGGGAGAAAATGTCTCTATATTATTTCAAAGGAAATTACCTCCGAAATGCAAGGACCCCGGTATGTTCACCATACCTTGTCAAATAGGTGGTAAAGTAATAGAACATGCACTGATAGACTTAGGAGCATCCATAAATGTAATGCCTAGGTCCACTTACACCGCACTAAAACTTTCCAAATTGACTGAAACGGGTGTTATCATTCAGCTAGCCGACCGTTCCAATGCTTATCCGGATGGGGTGGTTTAGGATGTGTTAGTGCAAGTAGGTGGGCTAGTGTTTCCGGCAGACTTTTATGTTTTAGATATGCATGATGATCATTCACCCAGTTCTACCCCTATATTGTTAGGTAGACCATTTTTAAAGACATATAAGACTAAGATAGATGTCAGTAGTGGCACACTCACCATAGAATTTGATGGTTAAATGATTAAGTTCAATATCTACGATCCCGTGAACTACCTTGATGATACTAGCCATGTTCACTCGATTGATGTGCTTGATTCTCTAGTACATGAAAATTCCAAACATAGTGAAAATGACGGTCTACAAGACATTGTGGGTAAATTGCCTATTTTTCAGGGCCATCACAACCAGGTAAAAAATTTTGCACCACCTCACCAGCCGCTGATGAGAAGTTTCCCCCTGTTTTACAGATCTTAATAAAGAATATGAAGAAGAAGTTGAGCTTTGGGAATCCACCTAATCCCGGTTGAAAGAGAAAGGAATGGGTTGAGCCAACGACAATAAACAAAGGCGCTGCTCGGGAGGCAACCCGAGAAGGGAGTTTCTTTACCCCCTCGACTCTTTATTTTCTTATTTTCATTTTTGGTCAATTTTGTTTTATTTAGTCATTTCATGCATTAAAAAAAAAACTCACCACTATACTTCTCTCCTCTTTTTGGCGTGGGTTAAATTTCAATTGGCATAAGGTTCTCGAATTTTTTTCTTCCTTTCTAAGGATTGCTTGTGCATTGTAGATTGTGTTTGTGATTTGGGTACTTAGACTTTATTTATCTAACACCAATGGCATCACCACTGCATTCGCACCCCAAGTGTTCGATAAAATGTCTAGGAGAGTCTGGGATGTTTGTTTCCTTCATACTTCGATTCAATTCTCCCTGCTATGCTAGTATGAGTGTTTTGATGTCATGATGAGAGTTATTTTGAAGGGAAAGAGTGGCATTTTCTCTTGATGAATGCATGAAATGGATGGGTAAATTGCATATTCCTCATTGCTTTATATATATATATATATATATATTAATGGTTAATTAGGTTATGGGTTCCAATTTTTGACTCCACGTTCGCCTAAGTTGTGACTCTACATCTTTGTTTTGGTTTGTCATAATGGATATTGTCACACCAATTTGACGGACATCGCATTACCCTTGCATTTGAAGTGTGCCATCTCAGAAAACATGCTTGGAATCTTGAGCTTGTGCTATTTTTATTCCGTTGCCTAGCAAGGTTTAATTGCACACTTCTTTTGAGTTGCAGATGCTGGAGATGATGCAATCCTTCCAGACTCAACTGAATGTCATGCAAGAAGATCAACAACTCATTCTGGAAGAGCAGAGAGCCCTTTAAGAGGAGATTCGATGATTGCGGGGACCCCGGGACTATCCACCGCCACATTAAACCCGAGGGAGTTTCTTTTTCTTTTTTCCCCCTTCTACTGTTTTGCTTTATTTTCCACAATGAGGACATTGTTATGTTTGAGTGTGGGGGGGGGGGAATTAATTGTAAGCTTAATGTCTTTATTTTCCTTCCGTAGTCGAAACGTTAAATTCATGTTGAGTCAGCATCCATTTTCTCTACTTTTGTTACCTATCTATGCTACTTAGGTCTTAAACCATACTTTGATAGGAAGCGGCCCCACTTTTGGTTCATTTTTTTGAAAAATCATTGCATAATTGGATATAAATTGAGCACATAGAGATGATCTCGTCCAGAACAGCTCGAATAGGTTGAAAATGAAAAGTAAAATTATCAATTGTCTACAACCTAACCAACCCAAACCTGAATAGACAGATTATCCCTTCATATATAACCTTAAGCGTCCCAAATCCAACGAAAATTATTATACTTTTGAATATTTTTAACCACTATCCTTGACCAATGGATTTAGATTTGGAATGAAGATCAAGCAATGACCTATAACTCATAATTGGACGGGAGAAACACATGAAAACCATAATTTGTGAGCTATTTAGCCTAAGAGCTGTTCTTAATACTTATGAGCTCGTAATTCTTTGATGTGTGTCATGCATGGTTGGGTTACACTTGGATGTGCGTTTCTGTACAAACTGTTGTAGCTTCTTAACTTAAGTGCAAACTATAGCAAAGGCAATAGGTTAAGCCAAATTTGACTTGCTAAAAGAGCCTACCTTATTTCGCATTATCTCTGTTTTGAACCCATGGAGAAGGGATTCGCAAGCTTTGGTTGATTGGGGAATGTGCTAAGAAGTCCGATGGGTATCTTGTGATAGTTACGTAATGGATTCAAGTAGAGAATTCCTATCGTGTGTTGATAGGTGACTGTATACATTTGAAAAAAAAAAAAAAAAAAAAGAAGGCATCGAAAATGGAGTAAAGAAAATTGGTAGTTGAGAAAGTAAAACACTCGAATTTTGAAAAAAGAGATAGAGATGTATAAGTGTTAACTGAGTTGGGTAGCAGGAAGAAATGATGTTCATGTGGAGAGTAAAGGAAGTAATGTCACTTTGAATTAACTCGATTTGCGAAATTCCTTCTCGACTCAAGCTTAAATATATCCTTTTACCCTACCCAACCTGAAGCCCCGTTACAACCAAAATAAAGACCTTTGCTTTACACTTGTGTTATTGTTCGCTCCGATTATGACATTTAGGCAGTCTGTGGTACTATCTTATCCATGTAGTGAGCTGAGCGAAAATTCTAACCCTTATACACTTTGTGCGAAGAGAGAAATATCTTGTGAGGGTGTTAACCCGATTACATTTACTTATGAGTGGTTTGAACTGCTTGGTCTAGGGTTTGTGCTATGAATGTGGTTGGGGATAATGTGTTGACTGAATTCACATCATGAACAACTCGGTTTACGCGAGAAATTTCTTCCAAAGTTGGGCAAAACTATTTTCTTTGTAGTCACTCATAAATGATTGGGAGGTGAGTGCTCACGAGAGGTGAAAGGAAATAATCCATAACGAGCTATGATTGGGATGGGAAATAGAGGGTGTTGCATCTCTAGCACACACTAACACAATCCGATCATGCAATGGAACATTCTTGCTAAAGAAAAGTGGGTTGTAACCTCAAGTCTCTAAACTGTAATCTGTTGTTTGAGTCCTATTCTTTTCTCTGTAAATCTTTGTTCGAGGACGAACAATGGTTTAAGTGTGGAGGGATTTGATAAGTGCTTTATTAACATTTATTTTATGCACTTATAACCTTGGACTAGCAATAATTTGATTCTATCTAAGTATTATTAATGTATTTTATATTTTATGTTGTATAGGATCATAAAGGAAGAGAAAAGAAGGAAAAAGGCCCAAAATGCACTTAAAATTGAAGATTGAGGACCTTGGGTGCAATTCAGTTATGGCCGCAATGGAAAAAGTCACGGCCGTAAAAGTGTTCATCGAATTAAGAGAAAAGGAGCAGAACATGAGTTACGGCCGTAAATAAAAAGTTACGGCCGTAACCTTCAATGGTGCAAAAATCAGCAGAACACACATTACGGCCGTAAACAAAAAGTTACTACTGTAACTTCAAATCATGAAAAATCTACAGAAACCAAGTTACAGAGGATTTGTTACGGCCGTAACTTGCCTGTCAAGAATTTCCTTATTTTGAATCTTTTTCATAATTTTGGTATTTCTTTAACCCAAAGTTAGGGTACGAATTTGAGGCTATAAAAAGGGAATTTCATGACAGAAAAAGGGTGAAAAAATTGTTGAAAAAAGAGCGGCTTGCTTGGAGCTTGGATAAGAAATTAAGCTACTCAAGAAGGTGAATCAAGAGAGAAAAAATCAGGAATTCTTCATGGCTTTAAGCAGCTAAGTTATCCACCTAGTTCAAAGGGGACGTTGTATTTTAATTACTTTGTTCATCAATTTTCCAAACTAGTAACGTAGTTCTAAAGTCTTTACTTTGATTTGTTGGATTTTTACACGTTTTTAATTCAATCAATGCAATTTTTTATTTGATTAAGGCCTTATCATTTAACGTGTTGTATTGATATTTGCTATTTTGAATGATTGGATCCATAATCTTCTTTTTGTTCAAATCATAGTAGCAAGTGGGAATTTAATATTTCCATAGAGACCTCCAACTTAGGTTAATCATCACGAGCTTGTGTGATTGATAATTTAATTCACCATAATTCTTCTCAACCATTATATAGTTGTTGTCTTAAATCTAAAGAGCTTATTTTAGGTTATTCAATGACTAATGTTTGATTAGAGAGCTTATTCTAATTTAATGTAACAAAGGGAGAATAGGAATAGTTAGAGCTTATTAATTATTTACGGGTGATAAATCAAAGAAGAAATTGAACTTGCTTTGCTTGGAAAGTGATAACATTGTGATAGAATACAATTGAACCTGAGAACTAGGATTTGTCAATAATTGATTTATATTCTATCTAATTTACGTTTTTATTTTATTTTCAAGTTATTTACAATATTTGAACTCAACAACCCCCTATCTATTCTGATTGATATAGCACTAATTTAGTTCCCGTTCCTTGTGGGATCGACTATTACTTCTGCTATTACAATTAAATTTGATGATTTTCAAGTAAGATATTTAATTAAATTTCGGTGCGTAATGACGCTCATCAATGGATTACTCTGATTCAAAATTTAAAAGATAGGAAGGTCAAAAAGATTAGGACAAAAAATGGTCTAGAGTTTTGTAATCTAGACTTTGATTCTTTTTGTAGGAATCTAGGCATTCTTAGACATAGGACTGTTACATATAGTCCACAGCAAATTCAGGTTGTTGAGAGGATGAATAGGACATTGCTAGAAAGAACTAGGTGTCTGCTGCTTGATTAAAACTTGCCAAAAAAACATTTGGGTTGAAGCATTCAAAACTACTTCATATTTGACCAATCTTTCCCCTTATAGTACTATTGACTTTAAAATACCTGATCAAATTTGGAACAATACGCTTCCTGACTTTTCAAAACTAAAAATTTTTGGGTGTGCAACTTACTCACATCAAACTGAAACCAAACTTGACTCCAGGTCTTTAAATTGTGTATTTTTGGGTTATGGAAAAGGAATCAATGGCTATAGACTGTGGGTAAAAGAATAGGGAAGTTACAAGGTTATTATTAGTAGGTCTGTCATTTTTAATGAAAACGTTTTCCCTTGTAAACATGAAAATTTAGAAGATCCTCTTAGTGAAAATGATTTCCTCACTTCTGAGCTGAGTGCAGACCATCTGTGTGAAGAAAATAGTCTGCCCAATACTCAGTTTTAGGTGGAGCAACCCCCACATTCTCCAAATAATGTTTCTGAACTTGAGTTATCCAATTCTATCCCTGTTTCAGAGACTGTTCCTGAAACTGAAACTAATTTTAATCTTAGTGACTCCCAGTTAACTAGGGACAGAACTAGAAGAGAAATTAGACCTCCTTCTAGGTATAATGATCCTGATTTTGTGTTTGCCTTTACTTATCCTGAACCTTTATAAATTGAACCTGAATATTTTGAAGAAGTCATTTCTTCAACAGATTCTAAGTTCTGGCATGCAGCAATGCAAGATGAAATTGACGCACTTTTGAAAAATAAAACTTTGGTTCTTGTTCCTAAACCTGATAGGCAGAAACTAATTAACTCTAAGTGGATTTGGAAAATGAAGGATACTGAGTCTAAAGAAGAAAACATAGGTACAAAGCTAGACTTGTAGCAAAAGGTTTTTCACAAAAAAAAAGGAATTGACTATAATGAAAGTTTTTCACCTGTTGTAAAGTATACTTCTATCAGAATTCTATTTACTTTAGTTGCTCGATTTTATTTAGAACTAGAACAAATGGATGTTAAAATTGCTCTTCTATATTACTCTTTAGATGAAACTATTTATATGCATCATCCTAAGGATTTGAAAGAAAAGGAAAATTTGATTTGGTATGTTTGCTGAAAAAATCCCTGTATGGTCTGAAACAAGCCCCAAGTCAATGGTATATGAGATTTGATTCTTTTATACAAATCAAAATTTTTCAAAAGAGTCAATATGATTTTTGTTTTTACTTTAAGTCTGGTGAAATTGATTTTATGTACCTTCTGTGGTACGTTGATGATATGCTTATTTTTGGTCCTAACATGCATGATATAAATGTACTTAAGCATAAACTGCATTCTGAATTTGAAATGAAAGACTTAGGACATGCCATGAAATCTTTGTTGAAATATCTTAAAGGCTTTCCAGGACTTAGTCTTGTGTTTTCTAAAACCAAAACTGATTTTAAACTAAAAGGTTATGTTGATTCTAATTTTGCTGGGAACATTGATAACAGAAAATCTACTTTAGCATATTTCTTTAAATTGTTCCTGCATAGCTGGAAGTCACAGCTACAAAAATTAGTTTCTTTATCCTCTACTGAGGTAGAATACATAGCTGCCACATATCCTGTTAAGGAATGTATGTAGCTTAAAGGACTTCTTAGTGAAATTGGATGTATTGATAATTCTGAAATTGAGATTTGTACAGATAGTCTTAGTGCATTACATTTGTGCAAAAACCCTGTGTTTCATAATAGGTCAAAGCATATAGATGTGAAATTTCATTTCGTTAGTGACATAACTGAAAAAGGTATTGTTAAACTTGTTAAAATACCTGCTCAACTAAATCCTACAAATGTTGGAACCAAAGTTCACTAGTAGAAAAATGCAGAAAAAAAAGGGTTTAGGCGTCGGTTCTCGAAGAACCGACGCCTAAACCCTTTAATATATTTTTCAAAAATTCGCGCGATTTCATTCCCGATCGCGCATATCTCTCTCTCTCACTCTCTCTCAACACTTCAACATCGCGAAGCCATCACCACCGTGCCTCCACCAACACCACGACGCCACCAACACCGCGACGCCACCACGAACCCGCCTCCATCTCGTAAGAACTTTACTCTTATATGTGTGTGTGATATGTGTGTGTGTGCGTGTTCGTGTGCGTGTGCGTGTATGTATATATATATGTGTGTGTATATGTGCATATATATGTATATATCAGTATGTGTATATATATGTATATATGTGTGTGTTTATATATATATATATATGTTATAATTTTCGTATTGCAAATAGTTAATTGATATAATTTGAATTATTGGAATTATATTGAAATTATGCATGGAATGTTAGGTTATGAAATCATACTTTGAGCATTTTAGGAATTAAGAATTGATTTTGGATTAATTTTGGAGTGGTTGAGATGTTGAAGTTTGATTTATTGTGTTTCAGTAGTGAATATGTGGAGGTTGAACATTTTTTTTTGTATTGTGGCATTTTGATTCCTCCTACAGGTTGGGTAAGTTCAACTTATAGGGGAGACTCTGCCGAAATTACTGTAGGATTTTACAAATAAAAAATGAAGATAATAGTAATTATAGGTGATTTTCACTATCATAGAATTAACCATACTAAATAAATAACTAAACAAAATATACTAGTAAAATTATGAAGTATTCAACGTAATAAATTATCGTATGCATGTGATTTCAATTATTAATATATAGTTGGTTCAAGTATATAACTATCATTACAAATATTCACTCAAAAGTAATATTTTTTTAATTATATCTTCGCATATAGGTTATTAGATATGGATCGAGATTGGATGTACGGCAGGCGTAATACACATGAATATGTGAAAGGAGTTGAAGAGTTTATGAAATGTGCGGACGAACACATGAGAGAGAAAGGTGAAGCAATGATTTTGTGTCCTTGTTGTGATTCTAAGAATCTGAGAAAGTTTCGTAGTTTTGAGCAAGTGAAGAGTCATTTGATTCGTCGTGGGTTTAAAGAAGGTTATAAACGATGGATATGGCATGGTGAGAGTATGCTTCCTAGGACATGCACTAGTGACGATGAAGGTGGACTGCAGGAGAATAATTTAGGCAATATTGATGAGAATGATGTGGAAAATGACAATAATGATATGATAGACGAAATGATGCGTGATATACAAGGGGAATTCATTGAAAAGCCTCATGTGTTCGATAGGTTGTTCAATGATTCTGAGAAGACTTTGTTTCCTGGATGTAGAAAATTCACAAAATTGTCTGCTGTGTTGAAATTGTATAACTTGAAAGCAAATAGTAAGTGGAGTGATAAGAGTTTCACGGCATTACTGGAACTCTTACGAGAGATGCTTCCGGAGGATAACGAGCTTCCTAGTTTAATTTACGAAGCAAAGAAATTGTTGTGTCCAATGGGAATGGAGATCGAGAGGATACATGCATGTCCAAATGATTGTATAATGTATCAAAATGAGTATAAGGACTTCCGTCTGTGTCCAAAGTGCGGGGCATCACGGTATAAGCGAAAGAACATGAATGCTAATTCTGAGGATAAGAAAAGCCCTCCGGCAAAGGTGTTGTGGTACCTATCCGTAGTACCAAGATTTAAACGTTTGTTTGCCAGTGCAAAGGATGCGAAGAACATACGGTGGCATGCTGATGGGAGGAAACAAGATGGAAAACTAAGACACGTGGCCGATTCTCCTCAATGGAGGAAAATTAATAGGTTGTTTCCTGATTTTGGGGGTGAAGATTGGAATCGTAGGCTTGGACTATGTACAGATGGAATGAACCCGCACGGTAACATGAGTAGTCGACATAGCACTTGGCCGGTTCTTCTAACGATTTACAATCTTCCTCCTTGGTTATGTATGAAGCGCAAGTATATCATGTTGTCTTTGTTAATATCAGGGCCTAAACAACCGGGGAATGACATAGATGTTTATCTTGCCCCACTAATTGAAGATTTAAGACTGATGTGGGATGAAGGTGTATCGGTGTTTGATGCACATAGCCAGATGAATTTCACCTTACGTGCTATGATATTTTGCACCGTAAATGATTTTCCCGCATATGGTAACTTGTCAGGTTATACGAACAAATGACCTAAAGCATGTCCCGTTTGTGAAGAAGACACGATTGATCTTTCTTTGAAAAACTGTACGAAAAATGTCTTTATGAGTCATAGAAGATATAGCGACCCAGAATTTTTACTCAATTTTATAATTATTTTAATATTTAGAAAATTGTGTCGCTACTATTTCACTCATTGTTTTGAAATTAACGCCGCGACGGATTCGTCTAGCCAAGTCAAGAAATATCGAATTTGTTCGATTTTAAATTAAAATCCGAATTTCTAAAATTATGTTATTTTAATTATTTATTCAAAGTATTATTTTCAAAATCATTTTGAATTCCAAATTTATTAAAATATCTCAATTTTCCTTATTCAAATGTATTTTCAGTCCAAAAACATCATCATTTTGTATAAAGAATATTACACCATTTTCTATTTCATATTACACCAAATTCTACACTATCTTATTCTCCATTCACAAACAATACCATCATTATCATCATATAACACGGCAAGACACAAACCACCATTTCTTTATTTTATCATTCCAATTATGAGTATTCCATTCAATGATTCCTCTTCACATTATTATGTCCTCCATATTGATCACTTTCCATCTCATTCCCAAATTTCATAATTCATCCTCACCAACCACCTTCACTACCTTATTCAAATACTCTCTACTCCTACGAGATTCAATTTGCACAATTCAAATCATGGCACAACCCATATTCCTTTCTATTATTTATTTTGATTCCTCATGTCTCCCCTTTAATCATTTTATTCTAACACTTTACATCTAATCAAATTCCTACTCAACCTAAAACTCCACCACGGTTTCACCAAACCAACCCATGCTCCACTTATCACATCATTACCTCCACTTACCTCAATTCCACAATTTCAAAACCAATCTGTATATAATCACCTGCGAAATCGTCATCATCAATCTACAATCAGTTCATAACCATCATCCTCAATTCACCAAACAATGCCACTGCAGTCTTCATCTGTACCACCACCCATTTCGTTTCTTCCCGTTTTGATCTCCAAATCAGACAATCAGCATCATCATCATCAATGTCAAAACCACCGATCGCACACTGCCCTTCAGGTGGACACCCAACCGAATCCCAAACCACCCCTGTATAATTTCAGTTTAGCATCCACCCAACTTCATTTCAGGCAATCACTTCAGCTTCATCCATTTTCACTCCCTGTGACTAAATTCAATCCATCACCAGAGTCTCTGATCGTCATCAGCCACCTCCATGACTTCCAATTCACAGAGTCACTACAATACCATTTTATCACTATCAAAACAACCACTATAATTTCCTTCATCATCATCACCCGAGAACACAACCAGCAGACTACCTTAATCAAACCAGAATCATCACCTGCAACTCTGCAATTCACAGCCAAACCACTATCGAGCCACCAAAGCAAAGTTTCAACAAATCAAATGCAGCACCCAATCACCAATGAACCACACTGCACCAACCAGCATCATCATCACCTCCCGCATCCAAACTCCAGCTCAAGTCCGCCCCTACCAACATCACCACCACTAATATCACTGCATTCAGACCAAACCATCACCGCACCCACAACCGGTCGCAACCACAACCCAAATCAAACCCAAAGAAAAACCCATGAATCAATGAGTTCATTTCTTACCTCAATCACCATTTTTCCGCCGAAAATCGCTCACCTTAAATCGCGATGTTGTCTCGGTTTTTCGCAACCAAAGAACTCGCACTGAACCCTCAATCTTCAACCCCTGCCTTTGACGCCCCTCGCCGCACTTGGCGCCGGCTTAGCACCGGCAGTATCCCACCTAGACCACCGCCGGTCGCTTCCCTGTCTTCTCCTCTGTTGGTCGTGAGAGAGAGAGTATTGAGAGAGAATGAGTTGAGTGGTGAGAGAGAGTTAGATCTGAGGATATATTTTAATATATTTCGAAAATTACAGTTTAGCCCCAAGTTTGAAAAGTGATCATTTCAGTCCCTGAAGTTTTAAAATGTTTGAAATCAGTCCTTTTAGTTTTAAAATCATCAATTTCAGCCCTTAAGTTTTAAATGATTTTAATCAGCCCTTTCATTTTAAAATTCTGATCAATTCAGTCCCTGCTGATTTACTTTATTTGATTTTAAGCTCAAGTTTCAAAAGTATTCATTTTAGTCCCTCAACTTTCAAAACATCAATTTTAGTCCTCAAATTATAATTTATCATTTTGAACTATATATTCGATATACTAAAGTGACTTATTGGCTTAAGACGAAGCGTACGGAGAATTTAAAGAAATTGAAGTCATTCCCGCTCAACTTTGCACTCGTCGGATTTGAGGTAGACTCGCACTTATTAATTAATTTAAATTATGATTTCATATGAATGTCATGTGACTTGTGAAAGTCAATTTTTAAGAAAAACAAGTATGTTTTTATGAAAGGTAAATATACCTTATGTTGTTATGAAAAGTAAGTATGTTTTTATGAAAAGAAAATATACTTTATGTTTTTACGAAAAGTAAGTATACCCTATACTTCACGAAAATGTTTTTTTGGATCATTGCTATGAAATCAATCTACCAAGATTGTTTTGGGTCCCATATGATAAGTTATGATATGTTAAGGGGACCGGAGTTTTAGTAGCGCTACACATAAGAATTCTTGCCACCTAAGTTCGGTAACATTCTTGTGTCTCCTATGTTTATGAGGATTTGCCACGAAGTTCGGTAAAATTCCTATCTTTCCATATGTTTATGAGGATTTACCACCTAAGTTCGGTAAAATTCCTGTCGCATATGTTTATGAGGATTTCGATCCTATCTTATGTTATGATGCAATTGATCCCTATGAATTTCAGAAAAATTATGCTTGGTATACTTACTACATAAGAATTCTTGCCACCTAAGTTCGGTAAAATTCTTATGTTTATGAGGATTTCGATATTATCCTATGTTATGATGAAAACTTACTGTTATTATGATTTTACTGCATAAGAATTCTTGCCACCTAAGTTCGGTAAAGTTCTTGTGTCTATTTATGTTTATGAGGATTTAAATCCTATCTTATGTTATGCTTTCAAAAGAAATTATGCTTGACATAATTAAAATGTTTTTATAAGTATATGGTTTTCAAAGAGCTGTTTTCAAAGAGCTATTTTCAAAGAGCCTATGATTTGTAAAATATGTCCCGTGCTGTAATGCACAATATGAGTTTTATCAAGAGCAGTTTTATAAAGAAGCTCTATCAATGCCCGTTTTATAAAGAGCCGGGATTTATGTGTTTAATCATCTTATAAATTAAATTAATTTGCGATGAGTCTACTGAGTATTTCCCCCATGAAATACTCACCCTACTTTTTAACAGTTTTGCAGATTTCGGAGACGGTGGCGAGCGATGAATGATGGTGGCAATAATCGTTGAACGGTTGAAAGTTTGACGTTAATGATTTCCGTATTTTCCAAATAATCGAATAATTTAGAGAAGTTCATTTATTTGAGAAATTATGATATTGGCAATTTCTTTACAATATTAATGGTTCGATTTACTATTTCAAATGGTTTCATAAATGTTTTCAATTTTAGCGGCCATTACAGTTTATTTAACGTTGCCAAAAATGAATTTCAATTATTTCTTCCGCAAAAATATTATTCGAAAAAAAAAAATTTAGACAGAAAATAACGTAGTGAATCGGGTATACGGAACTCGGGACGCTACAAGTTGGTATCAGAGCTAGTCTGCGTTTCTGTAGACTGGAAAAATTTTCAAAAAAAAGAATTTTCAAGAAATATTTTCCATTATAAAATTTTATTGATGAAGATTGCCACTGCCATCATTCGTTCCACCAACTCCGAGGTAAAGAAGTTTATGATGTTTAAAGTTATTTCAGTATTTCGAATACTCATTTTACTAATTTATGAGAAAGAATGAAGAGTATTTCGGATACTTATGATTTATGAGAAATAAGAATGTATTTCTTCGAAAATAATGATGTTGTTATGCTTTGTCATAACTTATATGCTTTAATGTATGATTATGAGAAATTTTTTAAAAGAAAACGAGTGTTGAGCATAATGGGAATAATATGATTTTATTGAGAATTAAGTAATGGATATTATGTTGAGTTAATTTATTATGCCTCTATGTTGAAGAGAAATTTATTATGAAGTTTGGCTTTGTGAATAAATTTTGGGAATATGAATTATGGCATATATTTATAAGTATGAGTAACTTTTGAGCCAATTAAGGTATGGAAGGAAGTAATATTGTGATATTGAAAAATATGATTTGAAATTTCTATGTTGAGGAATTATGAATTGAATTTTGGGATATTTTGATGATATTGAAGTGTTGGAATCATTTTCAATATTTTTAGATCGTTGTGATCAAATGTGGAGTTATTTATTATTGTTAGTTATGAAGTATACTTATGGTTTGGGATAAGTTCAAATTATAAGGGAGACTCTGTCCAGAATTTTATCATTTGGAATTAAGAGCATAGTATGGTATGCAATCACTAAGAGAATTGAGTTTAGAATTGCAAGTTCATAAGCAAGATTGAGTAAATGATAAGTTATATTTTGAAAGACGAGTGAAGACAAGTATAAGGGCATTATTGGGAAGAATCTTAATTATTCTTGGGAATGGATTGATCATTTGTAAGGAATGATCACTTGTATTGGAGAGTATTATAAGGATATGAATTTTGAGGAAAATAGGGATAAGATTTTACAGTGATGACTTATTTTGGAATGGAGTTCAGAAGAGGGATCACGGTAGAATCCAAAATTTTTTTAGTCTGAGGAATTGATATATAATATTAGTGATCAGATTGACGTATAAGGTACGTGATAGATATGACGACTAGACGGTTAAGGAATGTGATGGTTATCCAGGGAAGAATCGTGTGAATATTGAGTTCGATGATCTTATTTTGATGATTTATTGCATTATGGTGAAATATTATCTACGATTGAGAATTTTCATTTTTAGTCATAATATATGGGTTTATTTAAAGATTTAGTGATACAGTTTCGATTAATTATTATTGGTTGTACTTTTGAAGTGAGTAAATATTTTGGCTACAATAATGGAAAATCTGAGATGATCAGTTGTGTGATTTTAAATTATGGGATTGTATCTTTGGGTTAAGCAAATATGATGAGGAATCCTATATGATTTACAGAAGTCTTATTTAATGGTGATAAGATTAATCAGAGTATTGTTCATAAAGTGTGATATGAATTGAAGTTTGGGAGAATAGAAAATTTTAATTTTGAATTTCAGATTTGGGAAATTAGTGAAGTTTCTTAAGTTTGAGAATAACATATCTGATCCTTGTGATGCTGTTTTAAGTTAGTATCTTAGCTCTCAGCTAGAATGAGTATTTGATACCGAGTACTTGATGTATGATTTAAAGTATAGAAAAATGAAAAGTGGGAACAAGAGTTAATGCGCTGTTATTTTTCTCGACAAAAGAAAATTTGATGATAATATTGGAGATATGGAATATTTTATTGGATTTTGGTACTGATATTTTTGGTATAATAATCAAGGTATAGTGAGATGATACGGGAATACGTGAAAGAGAAATAAGGACTGTATTGAATCAGAATTCATAAGTATGTATAAGTAAAAGAAATACTTTGCAGGAAATGTGGTGACATTTAAGTAAAGAATCTTAGTTATTTGGAAGATATTTGTTTACTGAATTTTGGGTTACAAATATTGGAATGATAAGTTGATGATATTATGTTGATATGTTATTGGGTATATTACGTAGAGAGAATATTCAGGTAATTCTTTGATTATTTTTTTTTTTTGGAATATTCGATGATAAGAAGAAAGGAAAAATTATTATGATATGATATGTCAGTAAAGAATTGTGGAAATTTTAGAGATATATACGAATATCTGAGGTCACATGAATACGATGATAAGTGACATGTTACATGAATACTACAAGATATGATGAAATTTTTACATTCGATTGGGAATTGTTTTGATTATTTTGGGAATATTTGATGATAAGAAGTTTAGAGATGACAAATTATTATGGTTTGATATATCAGTAAAGATTTATGGAAACTTGAAGAGATTTTTTTTTTATGGAATTACAGAAATTAGTAAAGAGACATGATGTTGTTTGGGATTTGTGAGATAATGATGATGGACGTAAGGTTATTTGAATATAAAAGTACAATAGAAATTGTAAGGAATGATATGATGATGATAATTGAAGGTGATAATATATTGAGATTATGAAATAAGTTGATCATCTAAGAATAAGTTATGTTGTTTTGGGTTCATAAAAATGGAATTCAAAGAATAGTGAACTTTCAGTCACTTACGATTCAGAAGAATTTTGAGTAAACACATATGTCTATAGAAAAGTCCAGTTGGTTAAATATGGTTGGGTTAAAAATGGTAGCGATAATGCTACATAAGAGAAGAAGAAGATGAGATTCTGATTGAGTATTCAGAAATTTTAAGATTAAGTAAGTTTAATTTCGAGGACGAAATTATTTTAAGGAGGTAAGATTATAGCGACCCAGAATTTTTACTCAATTTTATAATTATTTTAATATTTAGAAAATTGTGTCGCTACTATTTCACTCATTGTTTTGAAATTAACGCCGCGACGGATTCGTCTAGCCAAGTCAAGAAATATCGAATTTGTTCGATTTTAAATTAAAATCCGAATTTCTAAAATTATGTTATTTTAATTATTTATTCAAAGTATTATTTTCAAAATCATTTTGAATTCCAAATTTATTAAAATATCTCAATTTTCCTTATTCAAATGTATTTTCAGTCCAAAAACATCATCATTTTGTATAAAGAATATTACACCATTTTCTATTTCATATTACACCAAATTCTACACTATCTTATTCTCCATTCACAAACAATACCATCATTATCATCATATAACACGGCAAGACACAAACCACCATTTCTTTATTTTATCATTCCAATTATGAGTATTCCATTCAATGATTCCTCTTCACATTATTATGTCCTCCATATTGATCACTTTCCATCTCATTCCCAAATTTCATAATTCATCCTCACCAACCACCTTCACTACCTTATTCAAATACTCTCTACTCCTACGAGATTCAATTTGCACAATTCAAATCATGGCACAACCCATATTCCTTTCTATTATTTATTTTGATTCCTCATGTCTCCCCTTTAATCATTTTATTCTAACACTTTACATCTAATCAAATTCCTACTCAACCTAAAACTCCACCACGGTTTCACCAAACCAACCCATGCTCCACTTATCACATCATTACCTCCACTTACCTCAATTCCACAATTTCAAAACCAATCTGTATATAATCACCTGCGAAATCGTCATCATCAATCTACAATCAGTTCATAACCATCATCCTCAATTCACCAAACAATGCCACTGCAGTCTTCATCTGTACCACCACCCATTTCGTTTCTTCCCGTTTTGATCTCCAAATCAGACAATCAGCATCATCATCATCAATGTCAAAACCACCGATCGCACACTGCCCTTCAGGTGGACACCCAACCGAATCCCAAACCACCCCTGTATAATTTCAGTTTAGCATCCACCCAACTTCATTTCAGGCAATCACTTCAGCTTCATCCATTTTCACTCCCTGTGACTAAATTCAATCCATCACCAGAGTCTCTGATCGTCATCAGCCACCTCCATGACTTCCAATTCACAGAGTCACTACAATACCATTTTATCACTATCAAAACAACCACTATAATTTCCTTCATCATCATCACCCGAGAACACAACCAGCAGACTACCTTAATCAAACCAGAATCATCACCTGCAACTCTGCAATTCACAGCCAAACCACTATCGAGCCACCAAAGCAAAGTTTCAACAAATCAAATGCAGCACCCAATCACCAATGAACCACACTGCACCAACCAGCATCATCATCACCTCCCGCATCCAAACTCCAGCTCAAGTCCGCCCCTACCAACATCACCACCACTAATATCACTGCATTCAGACCAAACCATCACCGCACCCACAACCGGTCGCAACCACAACCCAAATCAAACCCAAAGAAAAACCCATGAATCAATGAGTTCATTTCTTACCTCAATCACCATTTTTCCGCCGAAAATCGCTCACCTTAAATCGCGATGTTGTCTCGGTTTTTCGCAACCAAAGAACTCGCACTGAACCCTCAATCTTCAACCCCTGCCTTTGACGCCCCTCGCCGCACTTGGCGCCGGCTTAGCACCGGCAGTATCCCACCTAGACCACCGCCGGTCGCTTCCCTGTCTTCTCCTCTGTTGGTCGTGAGAGAGAGAGTATTGAGAGAGAATGAGTTGAGTGGTGAGAGAGAGTTAGATCTGAGGATATATTTTAATATATTTCGAAAATTACAGTTTAGCCCCAAGTTTGAAAAGTGATCATTTCAGTCCCTGAAGTTTTAAAATGTTTGAAATCAGTCCTTTTAGTTTTAAAATCATCAATTTCAGCCCTTAAGTTTTAAATGATTTTAATCAGCCCTTTCATTTTAAAATTCTGATCAATTCAGTCCCTGCTGATTTACTTTATTTGATTTTAAGCTCAAGTTTCAAAAGTATTCATTTTAGTCCCTCAACTTTCAAAACATCAATTTTAGTCCTCAAATTATAATTTATCATTTTGAACTATATATTCGATATACTAAAGTGACTTATTGGCTTAAGACGAAGCGTACGGAGAATTTAAAGAAATTGAAGTCATTCCCGCTCAACTTTGCACTCGTCGGATTTGAGGTAGACTCGCACTTATTAATTAATTTAAATTATGATTTCATATGAATGTCATGTGACTTGTGAAAGTCAATTTTTAAGAAAAACAAGTATGTTTTTATGAAAGGTAAATATACCTTATGTTGTTATGAAAAGTAAGTATGTTTTTATGAAAAGAAAATATACTTTATGTTTTTACGAAAAGTAAGTATACCCTATGCTTCACGAAAATGTTTTTTTGGATCATTGCTATGAAATCAATCTACCAAGATTGTTTTGGGTCCCATATGATAAGTTATGATATGTTAAGGGGACCGGAGTTTTAGTAGCGCTACACATAAGAATTCTTGCCACCTAAGTTCGGTAACATTCTTGTGTCTCCTATGTTTATGAGGATTTGCCACGAAGTTCGGTAAAATTCCTATCTTTCCATATGTTTATGAGGATTTACCACCTAAGTTCGGTAAAATTCCTGTCGCATATGTTTATGAGGATTTCGATCCTATCTTATGTTATGATGCAATTGATCCCTATGAATTTCAGAAAAATTATGCTTGGTATACTTACTACATAAGAATTCTTGCCACCTAAGTTCGGTAAAATTCTTATGTTTATGAGGATTTCGATATTATCCTATGTTATGATGAAAACTTACTGTTATTATGATTTTACTGCATAAGAATTCTTGCCACCTAAGTTCGGTAAAGTTCTTGTGTCTATTTATGTTTATGAGGATTTAAATCCTATCTTATGTTATGCTTTCAAAAGAAATTATGCTTGACATAATTAAAATGTTTTTATAAGTATATGGTTTTCAAAGAGCTGTTTTCAAAGAGCTATTTTCAAAGAGCCTATGATTTGTAAAATATGTCCCGTGCTGTAATGCACAATATGAGTTTTATCAAGAGCAGTTTTATAAAGAAGCTCTATCAATGCCCGTTTTATAAAGAGCCGGGATTTATGTGTTTAATCATCTTATAAATTAAATTAATTTGCGATGAGTCTACTGAGTATTTCCCCCATGAAATACTCACCCTACTTTTTAACAGTTTTGCAGATTTCGGAGACGGTGGCGAGCGATGAATGATGGTGGCAATAATCGTTGAACGGTTGAAAGTTTGACGTTAATGATTTCCGTATTTTCCAAATAATCGAATAATTTAGAGAAGTTCATTTATTTGAGAAATTATGATATTGGCAATTTCTTTACAATATTAATGGTTCGATTTACTATTTCAAATGGTTTCATAAATGTTTTCAATTTTAGCGGCCATTACAGTTTATTTAACGTTGCCAAAAATGAATTTCAATTATTTCTTCCGCAAAAATATTATTCGAAAAAAAAAATTTAGACAGAAAATAACGTAGTGAATCGGGTATACGGAACTCGGGGCGCTACAGAAGATTTCTCCCCGCTGATCACCCTTATCGAAAGAAGAAGAAGTCATTCAATGGAAAAATTGAGGATCGAGCAGCTCGCTTTCCGTTAACAGGAGGTGAGGTATATGAACGAGTTAAAAATACTAATGTTTTGTTTGGAAAACCTTTTAAGCCTCCTCAAAAGAGTCTTTGGAAGAAGAGGTCCATATTCTGGGATCTACCTTATTGGAAACATTTATCAGTAAGGCATTGTCTTGATGTAATGCACGTGGAGAAAAATGTTTGTGATAGCATCATTGGGACATTGTTGAACGTTCAAGGGAAGACGAAAGATGGTATCAAAGTCAGGAAGGACATGGTAGAAATGGGGATACGGGATCAATTAGCACCGCAAGAGTCGGAAAAACGTACTTATTTACCTCGAGCTTGTTATACTTTGTCTAGAAAAGAGAAAACATGTTTTTGTGAGTGCTTGCATGCTATTAAGGTTCCATCGGGATACTCATCAATCATCAAAAGTCTTGTGTCGATGAAGGACTTGAAATTGGTTGGTATGAAGTCTCATGATTGTCATGTGTTAATGCAACACTTGTTACCAGTTGCAATTCGAGGCATACTTCCAAAATATGTCAGACAAGTCATAATAAAACTTTGTTTTTTCTTCAATGCAATTTGCAGTAAAGTTGTTGACCCAGAGGCGTTGGATGATTTGCAGGCCGATATTGTTATCACTCTATGTCAATTTGAAATGTATTTCCCGCCATCATTTTTTGACGTTATGGTGCACTTACTTGTTCACTTGGTAAGAGAAATTAAGATATGTGGTCCGATGTTCTTGCGGTATATGTATCCATTTGAGAGATACATGGGTATTTTTAAAGGATATGTCAGAAATCGATTTCGACCCGAAGGCAGTATCATTGAAGGTTATGCCGCTGAGGAGGCTATTGAATTTTGTACTGACTACCTTGATGACGTTGAGACTATTGGTGTTCCTAAATCTCGTCACGAGGGAAGACTCGAAGGTAAAGGGACGATTGGATGCAAATCAATTGTCCCTAGTGTTGAATTGGGAGATAAAGCACACCTCCTAGTATTACAACACCTTTCTCAAGTTCATCCGTATTTGGACGAGCACATGTCCATCCTAAGGCAGCAGAATCCTTCTAAAGGTGAAAGGTGGGTAACTAATCAACACAATCGTTTATTTGCAAAATGGTTCAAAGATAGAGTCATGAAAGAGTTGTCACAAACGTCGAATACCATTGTTGAAACGGTAAAGTGGTTAGCGTATGGTCCTAGCATGATTATGAGATCTTATGAAGCATATGACATTAATGGGTATACGTTTTACACTAAACGTCAAGATGATAAGAGTGCGGTGCAAAACAGTGGAGTGACACAAGTAGCACTATCAAGAGATTTTTCAAGTGCTAAAGATACAATGCCAATAGATGTCTCGATGTCCTATTATGGTGTCATTGAAGAAATTTGGGAACTTGATTACAGGGAGTTCAAGTTTCCTCTCTTCCAATATAAATGGGTTGATAATCGACGGGGTGTTCGGGTGGATGAATTAGGTTTCACTTTGGTGGATTTTGGACGGTTGGGTTATCTTGATGAGCCATTCATACTTGCGTCACAATCCAAACAGGTATTTTATGTTCTTGATCCTGCCGACACTAAGTGGTCAGTGGTCTTTCAAGGCAAGAGACGCATTGTTGGCATTGGTGATGTAGTAGATGAAGAAGATTATGATCACTTTGATGAAACTCCTCCATTTTCTATTGGTATACAAGGGAGTGCAACTTTAGAGGAAGATAACATTGAATCCACTTACATGCGTTGGGATCATGAAGAAGGATTATGGATTGACCGTCGTTCGTGATTATTCATTGTGTGAGTTCATTTATACATTCTCGCATGCATATAACTCTCTTTTGTTCTTTATATATGCTCTATACGTTGTTTATATTAATTGTGTGAGTTCATTTATGACTCGATATAAAATCTACCCTCCAAGTATAAAGGGGTCGAGTTATAGCCTAGCAATAATCCAGGGTCATTCTTCCTAGGGATTTTATTGGTATCGTAATATTTGCTAAATTCGAAACCTAAACTATGATTTCAATTGGGCTAAAATGAAATTGGAGAGAATATAATTAAATTGCAATGAAAGGGAAATTTCAGTGGAGTTATTCTCTCGCTATCAATTGGATTTCTCAAATAAGATTAATGTGAATTTCTTGAGATCGATAAGATGTAAAGATATTAGTGAGAAAATTACTCAATTTATTCTACCGCATTTTGTCGAGCATGTTGTGTGCATTTTCAATACATACCACATCAGCGACACTAATCCAAGTAAAATAATTTGAAATTTTAAAACACTCTTTAATTATTATCAATCACAAGAATTCATCCTTAACGAATTAAAACATACCCATTGAAGTTAAGAATAACTCCCCTCAAATATAACTTAGCCGAACATAATTAAATTAATGAAATAAAAATCAAGTAAACACTTAACCATTACTCGAACAAAGTTCAAATTCGGAAATAAAATTTCACTTACTAAAATATATCTAAAATCAAACTAGCATCAATAATCTAAATGTATGTGGGCTAACAATCGAAATAATTGAAAATCTAAACAAAATGCAATAAATCAAACTAGAACGAATAACCAAAACAGAGGCTGCTGCGTGGAACTTCTGGCGCGAGGCTGGTGTTGGTGAGGTTGCTGATGGCGAGGCTGCTACTGGAGAGTTTGCTGCTGGCGAGGCTGCTGAGGGAGATGAAGGAAGACAGAGGATGGGGCAAGCTGCAGTTGAAGGTTATTGATGGAGGTAGAGGCCGAATGAAGTTGGTGAAGGAGATGCAGCTGTAAAATATGGAAGTAGACTGGTTTCAGGCTGTTGGAAGGATGTTTGGTGCGGCTGTAGGTTTTAGGTTGAAAGTGATGAAGATGGCAGGATGATGAGGCTGCGCGGCTGTGAGTGGAGAAGTGTGCCTGGCGGTTTCGGAAGATGGGAGAAGACACAGGCTGAGGATGCGTGCTATGGGTTAATGGTGGAAGAGTTGCTGTTGAAGGTGAGGGAGATAAGAGGGGGGTTACTTGCGGCTGGCTGAGTTAGAGGAGCGGCTGGTGGTTGAAGGTGATGAAGTGGTTGGCAGCTGAAGTAAGGTTGAAGGTGGAGAGGTGTGGCTGAGGGAGAAGACTGGCAGAGAACGTGAGTGGTCGCTGGTTTCTTTGTGAGGGAAGGAGGCTGCTGAATGGGTTGAAGGTGAGAGAGACGTGAGGTAGAGGGAATTCAGAGGGCGGTTCTGCGTAGTCTGGTTGGTCGAGAGTTTAGAGATTAGGGAAGAGAGGTGGGTTGATTCTTTGTGAGGGAGAGAAGACAGAGGCAGAGAAGTTCTGTTCAGAGTTGCGGCTGAGAGGGAGAAGTGACAGCGGCTGCGTGAGAGAATACCGAGAATGGAGAGCTGTAGGTTATAGAAAGAGAAAGAAAATGTTTTGGGCTGGGTTTATGGGTTTTTGTCCATTTTGGACTTTTTCAGGTCAATTAAATTAGGGATTTTTGAGTTGAAATTATTGAAAATGTACCTGCAATTAAATAAATGAAATTATTAGCAAATAAAATCAATTTAGAGTTAAAGAAATAAAATTGAATCTTTTATAAGTTTCACTTTAAATGACAAAATTTATATACCAAAATTATATATTTTCATTTATCTATTTCTTTAAAATACGTAAAATTGGACAATAATCAATTTACATATTCTTGCATATAACTTTCTTGTGTTTTTTATATATGCTCTATACGTTGTTAATATTCATTTATTTATATGTGCAGGTACGTAGACAATTTTCCCAATATAATGACCGAGTCTTCACATTCTTCACATGATCATAGTACTGCCCAAAAAAAAAAAAAGGACAAGAGGGCCAACTATGTGTAAAAATATGAAGAAACTGGGCCAACAAGTGAATATTATTGAGTTCGATGACAAACATAGGCCGATCGGACCAGACACGAAGAACTTCAAACATTTTGTCGGATCTTTAGCCCGCATTCATGTTGACATAAACATCAGTGATTGGCACAAAGTCGATCAAGGCCTTAAGGACATGATGTGGGAAGAGATAAAGGTACTATCACTTGATACATGGTAAATAATTGAAAAGTGAATGTAATTTCTTTATAACACCACATGTTATCATTGTCTTTCGGAGGGAATTCAACATTCTCGATGACCGTCCAAAAAAAGTGTTATGCGGGTTGCGGGGATGAGATGGAAAGATTTCAAGACAAGGCTGGTTCATAATTTCATTACACATGACCACCTAAAATATACATCTCCTACGCAGCTTTATGATTTCTTGACCGAAGAGCAATGGGAGTTGTTTAAAAAAGAACGACAGACGGAAACATTTAAGGTATATTTAAATGTACGCATGTGTCTTGTTGAGTGAAAACTAAAAACCTGTGATTTATTTCAGGAGAAAAGTAAGAAGGGGAGGGATAGTCAAATGCGGAACGAGCATCCTCATTATTTGGGCTCAGCCGGATATGCGGGGATGAAGCCACATTGGCTAGTAAGTGACCCGCTATCTTCTAGCTCTTCATGTGACATGATTAGCTCCTCAATTGTAAGCAAGGATCGCAGCCTAGATTGGGTTCGAGCTAGATCGAAGAAGAAAGAAGATGGAACGTATTACATCCCCAACGAGAAAACGAGGGGGGTGTTTGATAAAATTGTAAGTATATCTTATCGATTTCTCATATATTCAATTGAAACTTACTTCAATTCTTATATTCAGTTTTCATTTTTTTAACAGGTGGAAAAAGCTGAGCAAGCCACGTAGGGGACATTTGTGTCGAGTAGACAACATGATATTCTGAGTGAAGCCCTTGGTAAAGAGGATCACTCTGGTGGGGTGAGGGGATATGGCGTGTATGTCACCACGTGGGATGTTTACGGCAGGCCCGATGATTACGTTAGATGATCGTGTGGGGTCGTGTCAGTAGACGACATTAAAGATATCATCAGGAAGGAGATGGAGGATAGCACCACAGAGCGGGTCAGGCATCAAACCATGTCGGAGATGCAAAGTAAATTTGACAGTATGCAGAGCGCGTACCATAGTATGTGTGACGCCCCGAGTTCTAAATACTCGAAACGCCACTTCATCGTCTCAAACTCAATTTAAAAATAAATATTCATTTAGCGGAAATAATTGAAATTTTTAAATTTTGCATAAAATATTATTCCAATCATTCATCCAAATTCACCATAGTCGGTAAAATAAAGTTTGACTTAAAATAAACAGAAATTTAAATATTTAAAATAACATTTAATTATTTCTTTGCCACTTGTGTCCATCACTCGCCACCGCTTCCGAAGTCTGCAAAAATTTGTTAATAACGGGGTGAGTATTTCTAAGAAATACTCAGTAAACTCATAACCGAATAATTCACTTAATCCATAAATTTGCACATAAACATGTAATCATGCTAACATATTTCTCTCATAACATCATAACATAACACATATTCACATAAGTGCGGAAAGTAGCCTTGACTTGTCTTAATTCAACATGCAATTATGCATGGAAGTTATAGCGCATATAACATTTCTTCTTCATACACCATTTTCGGGAGAGCATTTGCCCGTCTTACCCCTCATGGTTAATCACATGAACATAACATTTCTTCTTCATACACCATTTTCGGGAGAGCATTTGCCCGTCTTACCCCTCATGGTTAATCACATGAACATAACATCATATATGATTTACATAATTCCAGATTCACATGCAAATCATAGCTAAATAAATTATAGAGTATGAGTCTACCTTAAATCCGACGAGTGAAAAGTTGAGTGGGAAATGATTTCATTCTTTAATTCTCCGTACGCTTCGTCCAGCCCATAATTTAGCCTTAGTCTTTAGTAATTTATAGTTTAAAAATAATAATTTACAATTTAGGGACTGAAATCGTTGATTTTGAAAGTTGGAGGACTAAAATGAATACCTTGAATGTTAAGGGGCTAAAATGAGGAATTCGAAAGTTGAGGGACTAAAATGAGTAATTTGAAAGTTGAGGGACTAAAATGAGTAATTTGAAAGTTGAGGGACTAAAATGAATATTTTTCAAAAGTTAGGTCGAAGCTCAAAAATGAATATTAAATTGTAGGGCTAAAAGAATAGATTTTAAAAATGATGGGACTGATTAAAATCATTTAAAACTTAAGGGCTGAAATTATAAGTTTTTAAAGCTATAGGGGCTGATTTGAAACAATTTCAAGCTTTGGGGACTTAAAAGTAAATTTTATAAAAATCATAATATATATATATATATATATATACATATCAGTACAGAGGGAGAGAGAGAACGCAGCGGCGCACTGCGAGCAGGGTCCTGCCGGGGTTAAACGCCGGCGATTTCGACGGCGCCGGGTGCGGCGGTTGGCTCACAAGGACGGGGATTCGGATTTGAGGGATTAGGTGCGAGTTTTGAGTGCGAAACCGTGGTGCAACCGAGGCTTGATTCGCGATTTTCCGGCGAGTAGGCGGCGGCGATCGAGGTAAGTTACTGGGTAAGTTGTGTTTGGGGTTTTTGGGTTTGATTCTTGGGGTTGATTCTGATTTTGGAAGTTGGATGGCCGACGAGCAGTAGGCGGGTTTGGATGTGGTTCGGTGATGGATTCTTGGGTGGTGATGATGATGATGAGGATGATGTTTGGTGTTCGAAGATGACAGTGTTGCAGGTAGTTGGGCGGCTTCGAGCATGGCAGTGGTGATGCTGGGAAGTGGCTGCGTGCGGTGGTGGCGGTGAGACGGTGATGATGTTGATGATAATGAAGATGATTCAATTGCAGGCGAGTTCAACTGGATGGGTTGTGGAGTGAGCTTCGACAGTGGCTTGGTGTTTGAAATTCGATTTCTTATGGTGCAGTGTTAACTCTGATGATGGAGATTCTGCAGTGAGGTTTGGATTGTGATTGCAGACGGTTGGCAGTGAATTTCCGGTGGTGATCTGATTGTAGTAATCTGATTGGCAGTGATGGAAATTCCGGTGGTGGTGGTGATGATGCTGGGTGGAACGGTTGGTGCAGTATTGTGAGGTTGGACTGTGGTTTGCAGATTGGAGATGATGGTGGCTGCTGCTGTGATTTGGGAACTCAGTTGCAGAGAATTTGAGGATTTGTGATGATGAAGTTGATGTTTGGCAATTAAGGAGGATAGTGGAGACATAATAATGATGTGGTAGGTGGAGAGTTAGGTTGTAATGGGGTGGAGAAAGTGGAGTTAGTGGGGAAAATTTATGTAGGATTAATTTTGATTATGATAAATATTGGACTAAAAATAAATTTGAGAATAAATAAAAATTGGGATAAAAATTGAATTTTTGTATTTGAACTTGAAATAATTTAGGTAAGGAAAATTTGAATTTAAAATGATTTTGAAAATAATACTTTGAATAAATAATTAAAATAACATAATTTTAGAAATTCGGACATTTAATTTAAAATCGAATGAATTTAACATTTCTCGACTTGGCTAGACGAATCCGTCGCGGCGTTAACTTCAAAATAATGGGTGAGATAGTAGCAACAAGATTTTCTAAATATTAAAATAATTATTAATTGCGTAAAAATTCTTGGTCGCTACAGTATGCAGAGTAAATATGATGTCATCCTCCAGCGCTTGGGCCTCAATGTTGATGTCGAGGTGGAGGTAACTGCACAGCCCCGACCACCAACTCGAAGTAGTTGCCACTCTGTGAATCCAGACCCATTTGATGGTCTTCAGGTACTTACCCATAAATTATTTAGTTTTTTTAGTATTGCTTTTTTTTTTTTTTTTTAAATGGAAAGGCCTGACATATATGTTGAAAAATAGAAGCCGATTCCCTGTCGTCTCGCCGTATTTGTTGATGGTGACAAGCAAATAGTGGCCAGCGGGATGGTTTATCCGTCCGGACCCGAGACTATGGTGCATCATCAACCACTCTGGCTTGATCATGTGAAGGTGTCCATTGACCATGTTATAGATGGTGCAGAAGCGTTCTATCTTCCAGCGCCATCTCAGCACCACACCACGGTGGGGGAAGCTATTGGAAGTTTTTTCCAATGGCCTAAGGAGTTGGTGATTTTTGGAGAGGTAATAAAATCGAGTTATATAAAAGTTTATGTCAATATTAATTTCTTTTAAATTTGTATCAAACGTGTTATAATGACAAAAATTGTCTTATTGCAGGAAGAGGCCCCAAAAAAGATCGTAAAAAAATCTAATAAAGGGAAAAGGCCTCAAAGTTTTGAATTGTCATCTACCCAGCGACCTGCGATAGTCGACGATGAGACTTTACTACGTCTGGGTGATAAATGCAAAATGTTAAACACCCTGGTCCTTCAATTTCCTGTTGGTGATGACTTCTATCAGGTGCCCGTAGATGCCTCCGTCTTCAATTGTACGTTCAAGGATGGTATTTTTGTTACAGTCGCAGACATTACCGATCTGCTTAAAATGCAATGGTTGGATACATCTATCCTACAAATATTTGCATTGTAAGACTTCTGATCACAAATTACAACTTCAATTTAAATCATTGTTCGATCTCTATTTATTGGTGTCATTATTATTAGGTACCTTCATGAGTTATGTCAGGATTGCGGTATTGATTCAATTGGATTCATGTCTCCGTCACACATTGCGTCGATGTCGGTAAGAACAAATGCCAATGGTGTTGTAAATTATATGGACGAGACCATGAGGGCAATGCAAACAAATAAATTCATTCTAGCACCGTATTTTCAGGAGTAAGACCATTCTCTCTTGCTAACAGTTAATTTTTTTTTGTAATTTGAATCGCACATGTTTGAAGTTGTATTTACATGTTCATAATACCTAGGAACCACTGGATGTTGGTAGTGATTTCTCCTCAGAAGAGTACGGTGTACTTATTCGATTCACCTAGTGCATTTAAGCGTGACTTAGATATCAAGCCGTTATTGAATACGTAAGTTATGATAATTTTCATGAAATAATTGTGGAGTTGTGGTGAAATTGATTGTGGAGTTGTGGTTTCACTTTGATGAATATATGTTGTGATTGTTGAGAAGTTGTGATAGATTCAATAGCAACGCGTCTATTTACAGGTTGGATAAGTTCAATTTATAGGGGAGACTCTGCCAAAATTTTTATAGAAATCTTAGTTTTTGTATTTATTTATTTTGTAACTGGTTCGAATAATTTAATTCAATTTTAGGGCTTTCAAACTATATTGGACACAAGGAGGCATTAGGACAAGAGCCAATACAACGTGGCTAAAAATAAAGGTATGAAAACACATATTTAAAATATATTACAAATCTTTGAATTATTTTCATATTCTATTTAGTGTGATTATTAATGTTAGTTTTCAATGTGAAAATTTCAGTGTCCTCAACAGCCTGGAGGTTCTGAGTGTGGCTACTACCTCATGAAAAATATGTATGAGATAGTCACTGAACACTTTCAGCGTCCGTCGTTGGAAAAGGTATAAGTTATTGACCATGATAATTTTTAATTATACCTTCATATTTTATTACAAAATAACTGATAATTCATTTTGATTATTTGTAGGCATTTAAAGAGTATTACTCAACGGAGGAAATTGCTGAAATTCAAAACTTATGGGCTAAATACTTCGTCGATAGGTGTGTGTAAATCGACGTGTATTCAAACTTCTATTTACTCAATTACATGTGACATTAACAATCTTGTAAATATAATTATTTCTCATTTATTTAACATTATTTTAATTATGTCAATTATATACATATTTGGTGATGTGCATGTGGAAAATGTTCAGTCCACGTTTAGGTGATTGCAGGTCATGACCTGCAGTGATCTGGATCATTGCAGGTGACATCCAGGTCATTGCAGGTGACATCTAGGTCATTGCAGGTCATGACCTGCAGTGGCCTGGGTCATTGCAGGCCATGACCTGTAGTGGCCTGGGTCATTGCAGGCGACGTCCAGAATGGCATGTCATGTCTAGGTCATTGTATTTTACTCTATAGGAAAATGAATTTCGTGCCCAAAAAAAAAAAAAAATTTGAAAACGCGTCGGTTTTAAGGAAAACCGACGCCTAAAGTTTACACTTTAGGCGTCGTTTGTAATCCAAAACCGACGCCTAAAAAAAATTTTTTTTTTCAACTTTACGCGTCGGTTTATAAACAACCGACGCGTAAAGTCTTCACTTTACGCGTCTACTTCATACGCGTCGCCTCAAAAATCGACGCCTATTCTCTTAAATAACCGACGCGAAAGACTGTTTCTGTACTAGTGGTTATACCTATTAATAAATTAAAAGATGCATTAAGGTTTTTAAATCTGTTAGAATTTTGATACTGCTCTATTTGTACTTTAAAAGAACTGCTGATCCAATTGAGGTGGAGATTACGAATGCAATTGGATCCTTGTAACAGCCCAAAATGCTGGAATTAAAATTGGAGAAGTCCATTAGCTGAAGTCCAAGTATTTTTTGAGCCCAGCCGGTTGACACATTCGAGCACAAGTCTAAGTACATTATGTAAACAACCCATAGCTCCAGCCCAACTAATTGACCGGGTTGAACGGTACAACTTAAACATCGTCCTTTCTATGTTAGCCATTGGATCAAAACCGGATCAATCTTAGCCCTCCAATTGATGATAAGGATGTGTTTCATTTTGCTGACTCTCCACTTGCTTCCAGACGCTTCTCTGATTTTCTCTCTATCTGACTCTTGTTCTTCGTGGTTTTTTCAAAGAGAAAATTCATCTCTCTCGCACAATCTTTGTGGTTTAACTTCTGATTCTTTGTGCATAATCAGAAAAATTCTTTATGATTATTTATAGTGTTGATCTGTAATACTTTGTGGTTCTTTGTGGTATTTTATGCGAGATTTGTCCAGATTCATGAAGTTGTTTCAATTCTATAAAATCTTTTGATATTGTACTTTTATTTTTGATTAATAAAGTCTTTTGAGGATTTTATGTTTATTTCATCTTTGTCGTAACTTTGTGGTGATTCTGAGACCAGAAATTCTTAACATTAGTTTCAAGCTTATAAAATATATAGGAAATGTTTTATTTATAGATGTTTAGACTAAGGTTTGTTTGGCATTATCTTATTTACTTAATTTTTACTTATTTGATCTTTTATTATATTAGTTTATTAGTTTAATAGTTATCTATACATATATAAAATAGAGTACAGCCCCCAAGGCACATCTCCCAACGGTGAAAGGGAGGGTGGTTTAAAGACCAGCCTCGCTTGGTGAAGGGTTCGAATCCGGCCCTTGCCAAGTTAAAAGGTAAACCCTCACCCTGTACTCTGGGAGGCATAACCTGCGATTTACATCCTTCACCAAGGCCCAGGGTAGGGTAGGTGGGGGCCCCTAAGGTTGGGGTTCAACCTTTTTTTTTATAAAATAAAGTACATGTTAAAATAACACAAACATAGTTTCCCGCCCAAAATAACTTTCTATAATTCTATCTATAAACTGTTTTTTGGTATTAATTATTATTCTTTTTATAATTATTGTATTATTTTAAATTCGAAAAATATGCAATATTAGTGTCAAATCGAAGACCTCAACTAGAAGTTTAATACAAGATAACAAGTGAGAGCAAATTAAAAATATATTATCAGTAAAATCGTTTCAAAGATCAAATCGTCCTGAAATTTCTTGATCCGCATTCTCCTCTTGAAAATCAATTGTAATTTTCTTTCACAAAAAAAAGTAGTCAATATCATATAAATATTTTTCCTTTAAAAATAGAAAATGAAAGAGAGTAAAATAGAAGCGTTCATCGATCTATTTTTTCTTTCATTTTCATTTTAATAAAATTCCGAGCATATATCCCAGATATATTTTTTTTTTCACTTATTACAAATTCTATTTAAATGTAATTTTGTTTTCTCACTTTAAAATTTAAGTCAATTTAAATTATAATGTTTAAAGAAATTTCCTAAAACGGTAAACATACATACCATAAAAAAAAAGTTAATAATAATAATAATAAGGTATGTGTAATTGTACATTGTTTGTAACTAATTTTCTTCCTTCGTTTCTCATTTTTAATTAAATATTCATTTCATATGTTAACATATAAAAATTAATTATATATTTTTAAAAAAATTCGTAAAAATTAGAAATTAAAAAAAACGTTTTCACTATAATTGCACTTTTTTTTAAAAAAAATTAATTGTCTTTTTTAGTTTCTCATTTTTAATTAATTATTCATTTCATATGTTAACATATAAATTCGATACATGCGAGTAATAAATGATCGTGCATCGCAAATGTGTAAAACTAGTTTATACCAATATCGAATCGAAGTTATATTGGGGAATTTATAAGTACAGCCAAACAAGACTTATGCAGGAATGATGACTTGGGAAAAATGTCCCACTTACTCATTAGTTAATTGACAAAAATCACAGGTTTCTCATTTTAAGTTGTCACGTTCGGGTCAATATTTGAAAAAAGACAAGGTCCGTTTAGGTCATTCTTTATACCATTGCAAAGTTAATACTTCAAGTTTTCCAAAGACTATACATGTATCAAAAATGGATCATTCTACAGCCTGTATTTTTCTTTCAGAAATTGCTACACGACTGGAATCCCATAGTCAAAATTTTTAGGACTTCTACTATTTCATATATACAAGTTTGGCTCAACTTTCAAGGTAGTTCCAAATCTTAAATGTACTCAAACTTGATATCAATACGTACATCTCAACGTAAACTATAAGATAGTGTAATATAAATTGGCTATAGATCAATACATATTAATCACAAGGATCATAAAGTCACTCATATCAGGATGGTAAATCTGTAATTAAAATAAAGTTTCCTAAAATTTTTAGCTCACTTCCCACTTACGAAATTTAATCCAATTGAATTCAAACATTAATCATTACTTTGTTTTATGCCAATTTAGTCCCTAAAATCATAATTAATGCAACTTCGACCCCCTCCCTTTTTCTTATAAATTCGTTACTATCAAATCATACAAAATGTGGTATTAACTACTTTCTAAAATAAAAATAACTGAATATAAATTTCTTAATAAATAACACTAAGGCATGAAATTTCTGGGCATTACAATTCATAACATAACACAAAATGTCTTTCCCAATATCACTCACCAAGTTTGATTTTTACTAACATCTACAATTGAATTAATGGTAAGAATTTCCACAGTTTTTGGAATATTGCATGAAATTCTCAATTTTTACCTATTCTTTTGAACTTCGATTTATGGATTGATGGAGGAACGGATTGGGCTAGATTTTGTTGGAGTTGGATACAATTTTTGTGCGTTAAAATTTCTAGATTGATTTGAGTTCCCAAACTTGTGATTCTACCTTTGAACTTTGAATGCGTGCTAGGAGTTCGAGGAATTGTTTCAACGAATTCTTCTTCAAGATTGGGCATATCTTTTGGAGGGTTTCTCTTTGTGTCATGCTGCACATCCTATACCCATCATAAATTCATGATTTACAGTTATTAATGCGTCAAAATTGGATTTCACGTCATTGCACCACTGCATGCAATCACTACACAACCGCAGGTTACAAACAGCTTCACGTCAACCACTTTGTCTAGCTTTTTCTGGCCTAAACGACCTCCAATTGAATTGAATTTGGAACTTGTTGTAGGCTAGATCACATACTTTCATATGCTAGGAGATGATTTGGGAATTTTTTTTCAATGCCATGTCCTGGTCTAGAAATTCAATGGTTACATACATTCTAAATTCAATTATTTTGGTGAATCCTAGTTTGGGGTTGTTTTTATTTTTTTATTGCAATATATTTTAGGCATCCTACGATATCTAATATGAATTATCTTTAATATATAAGAAATATGCCAACAAAAAAGCACTACAATTCGAACAAGGAAAAGCAAAGAAAAGGTAGGGACTTCCAAAAGACGCCGAAAGGAGAGAAGCCTCAAATCACAATAATAAGCATTCGAACATGGGAAGTACTTGATCTTTCTTTTTCGTATTGTCTTTATGTGCTATATTTATTTTTCATACATTGAGGGCAATGTATTTTTCTAGTCTGGGGTGTGTATCTCATTCATTCGTTGCTGCTTATCTATGCATTCATTTGATATTTAAAAAAAAAATAAAAATCAAATTTTTTGTTGATTTTTTTGCTGCCTATAATGTAGTTTAGATTGAATTGTTGCTTTAGTTAGAATAACGGACGACATTTAAATTTTATTTTTCATTAATTGCTTATCCATATCAGACTCTATAAATTGAGCACGTAGTCATGATCAAATTATTACTTGTGTATGGATATACTTTGCATGTGTGGTATTTTCATTTTTCATACCTAGGATTGACCATTTTATCCCTCACCTTAAGTCTATAGATATCCTGGCCTTTAACTTAGAAACCAAACTTTTGAGGGTCTGAAGTTCAAAAAATATGCCTTTGGTTGAAGGGGTTTATGTCCATGAGTATAAGCTAGCACTAGCTGCATAAAAATAGTCTTATTCTTTTCATCATAGCCCTTTTTACCTGAGCAATTAATGATGTGATCCCATTCGGGGTGCTATCGGAAGAAACACTGAAAAGTTCCAAATTCAGGTTGTAGATGAACAGTAGGGTCTTGATCCGAAGGGCTTCACAACATAGGAATAGAAGATGCAGAAACAAGAACCAAGATTTGTGAATACCACAAGGGTTTTCCAGATCCTTGATAAGTTCAGGTTTTGAACACCACAAAGATTGTTAACCTTTGATCATTTCTGGATGAAAAGCACAAGACGATTAATCTTGATAAGTTTGAGTTTGTAAAAGTGAATCCTCACATTTACTGTTGAGCAAAATTCATATGTTTATTGAAAATCAAAAGCTCCCTATTACATTGAAGAAGACTTGAATATAAAGCAGTAAAAACGGACTAAGCAAACCCTAGCAACTATAGAGGCGTAAAATAAAACTTAACATAATTAAAAAAGGAAAACAAAATAAAAACACGAAAACCCTATTCCGGATAACTGCGGGATCGCGTAGGGTAACTAGGCGCGATCAGATGGAAGGCGCCCTAATTCTCGGGTCAATTTTTTCCTGCTTGGTGACTCGAGTAATTAATTCTTTAAGGGTTCTCAAATCTTGGTGTCCTAAAATCATCTAACTTTGGATTCACTGGCCTAAAGCTCACTATAGGGTCACCTAGAAAGCTTGATAAGAAGGGTACTGCACAAAAGATGATAAAATAAAAATATATATTTATATAAATAAAGTGCTTGTTATAAGCTTTGGGACAAGAGTTCTTGAGACTAGGGGTGACAAAATGGGAATTTATTACCATCAGCCGAGTGTCCACACTTCGAAAAGGAAGAACATGAAAGCTGTCATGCACGCGATCGAGGCTTCTTTATCCACGCGGTTGCAGGACTTTCAGGCTGGGTCGGATTTTTCTCCTTAAAACATAGATTTGCTATTTTTTCCCAATTCAACTATATTTCTTCCTCTACCTATATATATGAGATGTGTTGAACGTGAATATGGTTCCTCCACCACATTATTTCATTCCAAAACTCTACTAACTTCTTGAGAGAATCATATAGTGCAAAGGCAAGATTGAAAATTTATGCAAATAGAAGAATGATTTCTCCAACTTTTTTATGAATTATACCAATTCTTGTTGTTATTATCTTCAATTATGTTTCTAGGATCTTGATGAAGTTTTTACTTTTCGGATTTCATGTTTTGACATTAGTTTAATTTAATCCAAGTTGTGGGTTTGAGCAATTAATTCCAATTTATATGTTTCTACGATTATTTGATCACTAGTTGTATGAATGTTGTGACATGTTCTTAAGTTTGAAAGATTAGGAATTTGTTAGACTTTTTTTAATTTCCATAAAGGTCGATAGGAGATAGAAATATACCGCTATACTTTGTAAAGTCTTTAATTTTTCATAAATCGTTAATGCTTTTCTTCGTGTTCGCATCTATCATAGAAATATGGGTTGATCACATATAGAAATATGTTTAATTCACCTCTTGAAATAGGGTTTTAAAAAGAATTAGGAACATTGATTTCAATTTCTATGAATTGTTACTAGAAATTTAAATTAAAATATAAATGGTGAAAATAAAAGTGGAATCTTGGTTCTAGCATATTTCTCTCATAAATTTTATATTTCAAAAATCGTTTACCTTTTCATTGATTGTTTAATTTTGAATCAAAATCGAATTGATATTTTTTTTTTATAGTTTCGGTTAAGGTTAATGATCTAAAATATATTTTGACTCAATCCTCGTGGGAACGATACACAGACTCATTGTTCACTTTAATAATTGTGCAATCCGTAGACATGCAAAAGGAATTAATGCAACAGTGACCACCCGATTTAATCTATTGCACTACAATTCACATATTTAATTTTGCAACAATACAAATGACACTCAATTACAAAAATTTTAGTATTAAAAAACATAAAGTGCATATTTTAACTCGAAATTTTAAAAGAATATGTATCTTTGAGGTCATTTGGAATCCACTAATTTATTTTTTTAGCAAACCACGATTTTAAACCGCACCTAACCATGAAAAATGGTTTGGTTTCGTTTGATTTGAAAAAAAATTCAAACCATTTTAAATGGTTTTGAGCCCCATAAAACTAATTATTTATTATATCGACGAAATAGTAACTTCAGGATTTGATGAGTACTATTACATCTCTATCTATACGACTGCTATATAATTGAAATTCTGTGTAAGCTCTTGGTTTTTTAGGTGAGCACGGACTTCATTGTTGCCACTCCCACATTCGTGTCTGAGGAAATGAGGTCATGTACCATTCATTGCCTTTGTTGACATATAAAAATACTCAATTCAAAGGCCCAATATGAGAGTCTGAAATGTGGGAGCCCATTACAATTAACATGTCGATGTGAAGAAATATGGATGATTGGGTGATGGCAGAGGTGTCTGGATGATTGAATTATTGGGCGAATGAGGAGGCAATTTCCATAACTTACACAGGGATCTAAGGAAGATTATTGGAGCCTCCCGTGAGCAGTTATTATGTGAACGGTTAAAGAAGATCATGGGAAGTTATTTAGTGTAAGGGAGTGGGAGACGATTAAGCAAAGTGGCATGAAATAGTTATCAAAAACAAGTTACGAAGGTATGGCAGCAAATAAAAAGATTAAAAGTAGTAGGAAATTTTATGCCAATTTGTATATATAGTAGAAAGTTAGGCGTTTACAAGAACAACAAATCCAAACTCTCAAAACAGAGATGTAATCTTCTTATCTTAGATTTTAGAATTATCCTAGTTTAATTTATGTGTTTGCGCCCCTTGGAGGCATCCTATTAATTAAGCTTTCTTTAGTGCAAGCAACCCTTTGGAACTTTTCTCAAGAGGTTTGTCCCTTATACTTTTTTCTGATCCCTTCTGCTTGTTAGCATGACAGAAACAACACCTGCATAAACAATTTGGAATGCCCAGTTTGACAATTGGTGTAGGAAAGTTTAAAGCATCATGCCTCTTAAAGATTGTGACAAGGAGCCAGTCGCACATCGATTTCTTCCTTCTATAATTGAAGAACAAGAAGTTAAACAAAGCCCGGATGTATGAAACGAAGTTGAGCCAATGTACAATGCGTGCTATCCTGGTAGAACTCATTCAAGACGTCGTTGAGTAGGTAAATTTACAAACTATTCATACTATAGAAAAAACTGTTCAAAATAGAAATAGGCATTATGACAAAATAGCTAAACAATTAGGCTCTTTGAACAAATTAATGAACAAACTGGTTGGTCAAATATATCAATTAAAAACTATGGAATGGGGTAATAATTTCCAAACTATGAGCCTAATAAGTAACGATTCACCAAATGTAAATGTAAACACATGTTTACCAACAATTGATATGATTCAAAGCCTAGAAACATCACATATTGGTACGTCTAATATGGGGGGTCTTAAATCTTCCAATCCGGGAGGTTTTGGAACATCCACTATGAGGATACTCTTAATATAAGGGAAAATATCCAAAATAATGAACTAAGTGCTACACGCATGAGTGAAAGAGCAAACCCAATCATTCAGTGGCATTAATGAAGCAAACAATGGTCCATTCATTGCTAATGTTGGGGTCAATCCTATCAGACCACCGGAAATGCCTTACGTACAATAGCTAATATGTCCTCAATTTGATCCCAATGCCATGTTGAGTGAACAAATAATGAAGATCCTACAAGACCTAATGGCCTTTGGAACATGACCAGTAATTCTTCCAACATATAGGAAGCCTTACCCAGATTGGATAGATCAAGCGTATCATTGTCCTAGGGGGTCTAAAGTACCGGAATTCTCTTTATTCACTTGTTTAGGAGAAATACCCACTTTGGAGGACATAGGATGTTTCACATTACGATGTGTCTAGATCACAAATCATCACAAAATGAGTTTATTCCCAAGTTCACTTACTGAGGTTGCATTCTAATGGTCTATCAACTTGTCAGCAAATTTTGTTCAAAATTGGCAGTAGTTAGAGCAGTTATTCCATGCCCAATTTTATAAAACTGAACCTGAAGTAACTTTAGCAGATTTAACAAATTCACGAAAATTTCAAAATGAATGAGTTGAATCATTTTTTCAAAGATTTAAAATTGTTTGGAAAAAATGCTTAGTCTCCTTGCCTGAAAAGGAATTTCTTAGAATCACCCAAAGTTATTTTAATTTTGAATGAAAAATAAATTTCAAGATAAGGAGTTCCCTGATCTCTTTCAACTTAGAGAGAGTGTTGTTAGATATGAGCGTCAGTTGAGAGAAGAGGAACAGATGAAAAATGCTCATAAAGGGACTTACTACAGAGATCCTAATTTGAGATACATGCCATTGATACTGATGAAGATAAAGTCAAAGTATGTTTAGCTGAGTTTGTCAAAGGAAACACATATGAATGTCATGTATTGACCAAACTTGAAATATCAAATAAAAATAAAATGGCAAAAGAAGAAAACCCAAAAAAACTCAGAGTGTTTTCATTTCATGTAACAAAAGCCGACATATTATTTAACTGGCTATAAAAGGATGAGTAGATAAAACCGAGGGACAAGGATAGATTTCCAAACATTGAACAAATTAAGGGTAGAAAATATTGTGAATAGCATAATGTATGGTCTTATATGACTAACAGTTGCTTGGAATTTTGTAACATAATACAAGATGTCATTGAATCTTGATGAATTACCTTTGATTCTAAAAAGAAGATGCGAGTGGATAGAATACTTTCCTACAATCAGTTGACATTGATATGGTCATCCCTATTTTTAAAAAGCAAAATTTACCAAAGTTCAACTTTGTGGTAGATGAAAAAGAGTACGAACCACATCCCAGTATTTTTGAGTGACTGAAAGGGAAAGCTATTGATAAAGGAGATGAAAGTTTATGGCTAGATACCAAAACGAAATTCTCAAGGTTACAAAAAAAAAAAAAAAAAAACAAAAGCAAATAGACAACCATTGCATCAAGCTAAGCCGCAACAGTTTAAGGGACAAGTAATGATGGGTCCAGGTAGATCATATAGCCTATGGTTATACACAAAGAAGTTTAGGAGATTTCCAAGTCGTCCACATAATCTCAAAACATTTAGGCTACTGCCATATCGCCTAAATGTATGGCATTCATACAATCTTAAGTTAGGGAAAGTAATTCCATTTGACGAGATGACAAGAACGCAACAGAATTGATATCAAAGGAATTATGGATGAATGATAAGGCAACAACGGGGTATAAGACAACATAAGCTAGCAAACCTTGTTTGAATGGAGAATCGTGACGTTTCAGAAGCCAAACAAGGTAATGGTTTGAAAGAATCATTGAAAGAAGCATCATCAAGTAAGTCTATTTGGAGATCAATATTTTTCCAAAGAGAAGGATGAAGACAGAGATGTTGCTAGGCGATCAACTAACATCCAACTCAGCACTTTACCTCCAAACATGGCCATTAATTATGTGTTGGTCAATGATTTTCATAACTAAGAGATAAATGAGAAGAATCAGAAGATGTAGCATGGACATTGGAACGAGAAGATAATACTCTTATTGAGGCAATCCCACCAAGTGAGGAAACATATAATTTGGATGATGATGTGATGACCGATATAGAAGATGAACAAGACTTGGAAGCAAAATGTAGAGTATTGCGTGGCAAACATCTCAGGCGGCTGTACCAGGAAGGCGATCCGGCAGTAGGTTTATTGGGAATCACCTAGACCATCGTTAGATTATTTGGTTTTATATGGAACCCCCAAGAGGAAGAAGAGGGTACATCGCACTGAAAAGGACATGTCATCTCCAAGGATTTTCCCTCCATCTATTGGTAGGGGAGAAACATCAGTTGGTCCCATGCAAGCAAAAAAGTCAACGAAATCCAAGGCGAAAGCATGTTACAAGTAGACCTATCTAGAAAAACGAGCATGAAAAGGGAAGACAAAAAAAAAGGAGCTTGAGCAAATTGAAAAGGTGATGTTCAAAAAAAGTTTTCTTAAGTCTGACTAAACACTTAAGGTCCTTGTACATAAAGGCCTTTTTTTATGGCATCCAAATCTCTAAAGTTCTTATAGACTACAGAGTAGACATCAACGAAATTCCATACAAAATGTTAAAGAAGTTTGCAAAGTCAGACACAAATATAATTCGAACTGAGGTAGTACTAATCGGTTTCAATTGGCGAACAACCTCGGGCAAGGGAGTAATACCATTGGAAATAACAGTAGGGAGTACGAAAAAAACTACTTTATTCTTTATAATAGACGGTCCCATGAGTTATAATGTGTTACTAGGAAGAGATTGGATACATGAAAATCAGTGTATACCATCATCACTCCATCAATGCTTAATATTCTGGAACGATAAAGGAGATGTTGAAGTTGTACAAGCTGATCAACGACCCTTTGTAGCAGAAGCAAACTATGTGGAACAATTCATGTATGAAGGCAACTATGGGCTAGTCTTTTTTTTTTAATAGGTTGAGCCGTTCAAAGTATATCTTCGTACGGGCCAGGAGCTAACATTAAAATTAAATAGTACATGGAAGGAGGGGGACATAGACCTGACCTCCAAGATAAAGGAAATGTAGTAATTGATAAAAAACGAAGTGGAAGAAATAAAAGGGAAAAACATGGCCCGTACATCAAAAGAATAAAGTACAAAAACTAGATTATAATCCTCTAAAGCTGGGAAGTCCATGTCCATCAATCTGTAGAAGATCCTTGATGCTGAGTGGTAGATCTTGTGGTCCATACTCTCGGTAAACTCTCGAGTCCTATCCCTCAGAAGCAAGTGAATTAGCAACCTGATTACCCTCACGAAAAATGTGAGAGATAGTGTCCCTGTCCAGATGAAGAATATCCTTGATCTTTCTAAGAATCCCTTGCATCTGCCAAGGCCCACTCGTCCTGGCGATGCAATGAATGGCCACTGTAGAGTTAAACTCAATCCAAATAGAAGTGATACCCAGTCTGCGAGCAAGAATTATCCCCTCAAGGATAGCGAATAGCTCTGCCTCTAATTTAAGGAGTCTTTATAGAAAGCTGGGAATGCCCTAATACACTGTCCATCATCATGATCCCTGATGATACCCCCTCCACTAGCAGAGCCATCCTTGACGTAACCATCACTGTTAAGCTTGTTTGCTCCCACTGATGGAACACACCAAAGAACCAAAATGGGGGGGGGGGGGTGGAGGGGTAGATATAGGAAGAGTAATACCAAATAGTGGGGCAGTAGCAGTATACCCATGCCAATGCTGCTGTCTGATGAGCCGCCCAATGTGAAGGAATGAAATCATCCAATACACCCTCCAAATAATCCTCCATGGCTCCATCTGAATGTCCCTACGTTTCACGTCATTCCTCTCTTTCCATAGGAACCAAATAATCAACAGAGGAATGATGGTGCAAATATGGCCCAGACGAACATAGCATCCAGAGTATCTCCAACGCTAGAATCTCTGCCTGATATCCTCACGCAGAGTCTTGGAAACATGAAAATATCCCCCAATGTAGTGATCGAGAATTTTTTGTTACTTTAAATAAAATAAATACATGTTTCTATGACTTATCCCATTTTTTTTTTAGAATATTCGTCTAGCCAATTATTTACTGAAATTTAAAATTTATTTTAATCACAATCAAATTTCAAATTTTATTAAAATTGTTCCAGAATCATTATTTTATTTTTTTTATTTTTAAATCCCAAAATTTAAAAATTTAAATTCTTAAAATCCAATTTTTATCCAAAATTAAATTCCAGCTTAATTTCTTTTCAAATTTAGAAATTATCTAAGTTTATCAACCTAAGTTCATAATTATCCTGAAAAATTTCGTGTTTTACCCAAACTCAATCTCATCAATTCCTTAACCCACATTTATCTGGTAAGGTTACACAATTTTAATCCAAGACCAACACTAAACTAACCCACCATTTAAACTCTATTCACGTCCCAAACCACGATCACGGTTCAACATACAATTCAGGTAAAAACTCTCAAGAAAATGTCTGCTCTTCGTTTTTCTCCACTGCACAATCAATTCACAACCAGAAACATCAATTCACCGTCACCAACCACAAGCACACTACCACCCAAAGTCCCACACAACCAGTCAACCTCCAAACAGAGCCACCCTTTGCCCTCCCATCACCACGCTGCCAAAACCAAGTTTTCAACCACCTCCAAAATTCACAATCGAAAAACACCATCACCATCATGACCAATCCATGCCATAAACGAGATTACCCTTTTCTCAAATCAAAGTCGAACACCACCAACACCACCTCATACAACCCGCCGCACAACTCTAATCAATCCCAACAATCAGAACAAACCCAGAAATAAACCAAGAAACCTAAGTACTTATCTTGGCCACCGGAATGTCTCCGGGAAACAACCTTAACCGTGACCTCAAGCCACTAATTTACCTCAGTTTAACACCCACCTCACACCAAAATCGTTAAACTCTAACCCTATGTGCTCCACGCCGCACATGCCACTCGCTGGCGGTGTTTCGTAGGAAAATCGCTGGCAGAGTTTCCGGCTTAGAGGGACAGATGCTCCCTCGTCGCTACTTTTCTCTCCGAATGCACACACACACAGAGAGAGAGAGAGAGAGAGAGAGAGAGAGAGAGAGAGAGAGAGAGAGAGAGAGAGAGAGAGAGAGAGAGAGAGAGAGAGAGAGAGAGAGAGAGAGAGAGAGAGAGATTTGGGTTTTATTAATTTTGATTTTTGTGTAAATTGCCTTTAAATCCCAAGTTATCAAAATATAAACAATTCCGTCCTTTCTGTTTTTTAAAATGCTTCTATTGAGTTTTTTAAAACCCCAAGTTTTAAAAATGTTTTGTAAGCCTCTATTGAGTTTTAAAAATGCTTAATTCAGCCCATGCATTTTTTAAAAGGTTTTTAGTCAGCCCCTAAGTTCTAAAAATACTATTTCAGGCCTAGACTTTTAAATTCCAATTTCTTTAAATTTCAATTTAGCCCTAATTTTTTTTTATCATTTAAGACTTTAATTTTTGAAATTCTAATTTAATTAATTTTCTCTTGGCTAGACGAATCATTTGAAGAACTAAAAGATTGACGTCCTATTCCCGCTCCACTTTTGTGAACTCATTGAGTTTGAGGTAGACTTACCCCCACTAATTAGTTTAGATTATAATTGCATGTTTTTATGTGGATTTACGTGATTATATGCTTAATTGCATGAGAATAGAAAAGAATATCTCTTACGAGATAAATTGAGAATTATGTTATGCTTGTCATAACTTATATGCTTTATTATTGCATGAGAAGAGAATATATTCATTTGCACTCCTTATGTGATGCTTATGATGAGAATTTGAGAATGTCACTGTATTATTTGCATAATTTCGTGTCAATTATTCTGTAAATTAATTATTGGAGATGAGTCTATTGAGTATTTCTTTTTGAAATGCTCACCCCGTTGTTTTAACCAATTTTGCAGATTTCAGAGACGGTGACGAATGATGGGCAAGAGTGGCAAACCATTAAATATAAAATATTTTAACGTTGTGTTTTTAATGAACTACATTATTTCATATTTTTTTAGAATACAAAATTGTTTTGAATTTCACCATATTATTTATTTTATTATTCGTCACAACTTAAAATCAATAAACATGATTGTTTTTTAGGTTTAATTATTTTTCCGCAATAAATTTTATTCGAAAGTTAGTTTTTAAAGAAAGAACTAGCGTTTCGGGTTTCACGAAACTCGGGGCGTCACATCGTGGTATTAGAGCGGGTCTACATTTCTGTAGACTTGCAACTTTTCTAAAAATAATAATAATGATAAATGATGTTTAACGAATTTTTTCCATTTCCATCATTCTTTCCGCCGACTCCGAAGGTAACGAAGTTTAGCATGTTTATTTTATTTATTTTGGATACTTGAGAAATAAATTATTTTGAGATTTAGACAAGAAAGAATGAGAAGATGAGAAAGAATTAGAAAACTAGTATCTGAAATAATGAGAAAGAAAGAAACGAGTTTTGGAGCATAATGGGAATTAATACGGTTTAGAAAAAAAAAATGTTTTACATGCAATATTTTGTCCTTGAATTTGCGCGAATAATAGAACCCTAACTGGACTTTGCATAATTTGATTTTAGACATGGCACCACTTGGATGGATTTCAGACCACGTTCTTAGTTTTTACGCCATGCGCCACCACTTCATAGTTAGTGGATTTAGGATGACTGACGCTCAGTTCATCGTCAAACTTTTATTATCTTTCCCAAAAAATAAAAAGACATTAGCGTACGCATTTTATGATGACGTAAAGATTCGTCTGGGAGAGAACGTGAGCTTCCAGACTGTCTGTGACGAATTTGTGATGTGATGGGATGGTTTCCGAGTCCCTACTCCAGCATTGGAAGTGGTAGTCATATCGGATGACGAGGAGGAGCCAAATGAGATACCTGATGCTGAGTCAGGGACCTATGATTACACAGCTGGTTTACAGGGCTATGTTCCAGATTCACCAGACTATTTTCCTGGTTCACCAAGCGTCACACCCGGTGCCCTAGAATATACACCTGGCACACCCGAACCTAACTCCGTCAATAATCACATATAGGGGGATAGGACTAGCGATAGGCGTTTTAGCAATTCTTTGCCTTATTCAGCAATTTTCCCCCATTACAGTAATAATGATGTATCCTCTTTGAAGGAATTTTAGTTATTAATAAAAGAGATTCATTTTTATATTACGAGCTGCATTTTCAAAAGTGATATTGGATTTGAATGTATGAGATGATTGGTTGTCTATATTTCCTATCAAGAAATAATAAACGTGTTGTTTTATTTTTGATAAAGGGAAATGTCTAGACGCACTAACAGAAGCACAATGGATCGACCCACCTCGGAACAGGACCACACAGAACAAGGCCCCACAGCCGAGTCCACTGTCATCAGGGACCTACTTCAGGCCGTACAGGATTTGAGGCAGGCCCCGGCAAGTTCCTCAGTACCGATCATCGAACAATTCAGAAGGTATCGCCTGCCCACTTTTGATGGCGAGAATGGTCAATTAGCGGTGGAAGAATGGTTACAGGTAATTGAGAAGATTTTTAAGCACATCTCGTGTTCTGAGAATAGGAAGGTTTCATGTACAGAATTTATGTTGGTCGACCGGGCCAGCTTTTGGTGGGAGTCCGCATCTCGGACAAGGACTGAGGCTGAGCAAGTAGCTTTGACGTGGGAAGAGTTTAAGGAGGAGATCAAAGACAAGTTCTTCCCACGGGCCCTCCGAGATCACAAGGAGGCCGAATTTCTGCACTTGGTTCAAGGTGAAATTGACATCACTGATTATGAACGGAAGTTTGAAGAACTGTCACGGTATGCTCCACATCTGGTGGAAATTGAAGCTAAGAAAGCACTCCATTTTGAGAGAGGATTGAGGTCGGACATCACACAGATTGTTAGCTCCCATGAATTGCCCACCTACCGAGAAGTCGTTAAGAAAGCCCAAGATGTGGCATATGTTGGTGCGAAAACTAGCACCCAGAGTAACCATAACAACCAGAGGCGCCCGAGTAAACAGAAATGGCATGGCTCAAATCAGAACATAAATTAGACATCCAACAAGAGGCCAAATACAGGACCTGCCAGAGGTCAGATGACTAATTCCACCCCCACCATGTCCTAAGTACTAGAGGATGCACAAAGGGGAATGTCTTTTCGGAAAAAGAGTCTGTTACAGGTGTGGTTAGCTAGGTCACTTTGCATCGGATTGAAATGCTGCACCTACTCAGGGTCCTGACCAAAAGAAGAACGTCGATCAGAACAGAAAAGGGAAGGCCTGAGTATTTACCACGGACACTGTTGATGACTCCGAAGTGATTGCAGGTACGCCAATCAAATTTGGCTCCCAAAAGAAGAACATCGATCAGAACTAAAAAGGGAAGGCCATAGTATTTTCCATGGACATTGTTGATGACTCCGAAGTGATTACAGGTACACTAATCAAATTTGGCTCCATGTATCTATCTTGTTTAAATTTTTGTACACCATGCATTACTCAAATTGATAAGTTAACTGACAACAGGCATACTATCTTTTTCTGGTATTCCAGTATACGTCTTAATAGATTCTGGCGCAACGCATTCGTTTATAGCTGATGCGTGCCTAACTAGACTAGATTTGAGGGGAGAAACAACGGGTAGTATACTTGAGGTGAATTTACCGTCAGGGGGAATTTTGGACACCGAAAAGATAGTCAAGTCGGTACAAATAGATTTCGATTGAATAGTGCTTGAAGCAGACCTAAATGTTATTCCGATGAAGGACTTCGACATTATTCTTGGAATGGACTGGCTGAGTTCTAATCGAGCCGCAATCATGTGTCACGAGAAGAAAGTCATATTTCGAAGGAATGAGGACGAAGTATTCAGATTTTACGGGCCAAAGGTTAAGGCACTTCCTCGCCTTATCTCGGCTTTGCAAGCCGAAAAGCTACTTGCCAAAGGAAATTGTCAAGGTTATCTGATAAATCTTCAAGATAAACCATCTGAAGAAATCAAATTGGAGTCAGTACCAGTTGTGTGTGATTTCAAAGATGTTTTTCCAGACGACCTGCCCGGCACACCGCCAGATAGGCAAGTGGAATTTTCTATTGAATTGGTGCTAGGAGCTACCCCTGTTTCAAAAGTTCCATATCGTATAGCGCCGAAGGAATTGCAAGAATTAAAGGTTTAGCTGGAAGAACTACTTGAGAAAGGTTTTATTAGGCCGAGTGTGTCTCCATGGGGAGCACCTATCCTATATGTGAAGAAGAAGGATGGTAATATGAGGATGTGCATTGATTATAGGGAGCTTAACAAGTTTACGATAAAGAATAAATACCCCCTTCCCAGGATCGAAGATTTATTCGATCAACTAAAAGGAGCTGCTATATTTTCAAAGATGGACTTAAGGTCTGGTTACCACTAGTTGAAAATCAAGTCCACTGATGTACAAAAGACAGCATTCAGGACTCGATATGGGCATTATGAATTCATAGTGATGCCATTCGATCTTACGAACGCACTTGTGGTATTTATGGATTTGATGAACAGAGTTTTTCACCAGTATCTGGATAAGTTCGTCAATGTGTTTATCGACGATATTTTGGTCTATTCCAAAGATTCAGAACAACATGCAGAACATTTGAGGAATGTGTTGGAGACACTACGAGCTGAGAAGTTTTACGCCAAATTCTAGAAATGTGAATTTTGGCTTGAGAGAATAGGCTTTCTGGGTCACATTGTCACAATCAATGGCATTGAGGTTGATCCTTCAAAAATTGAGGCGGTGACTAATTGGACTACACCAGCGAATGCAAGTGATGTGAGAAGTTTTCTGGGATTAGCCGGGTATTACTGGCGATTCATAGAGGGTTTCTCTAAGATAGCAAGCCCCATGACTCAGTTGAAAAGAAAAGGTGTGAAATTTCAATGGACAGATCAGTGTGAACGAAGTTTCCAATAATTGAAGAACAGACTGGTCTCAGCACCAGTGTTAGCAGTACCTGATGGATTTGTCATCTATAGTGAAGCCTCTAAACAATGATTGGGATGTGTACTAATGTAGAAGGGTAGAATGATTGCTTATGCTTCAAGGAGTTGAACATGAGACAGCGTCGATGGCTGGAACTAGTAAAGGATTACGATTGCACTATTCTTTACCACCTGGGTAAAGCTAATAAAGTTGTAAATGCATTAAGCAGGAAGGATGCTGGTCAGTTATCAGCTTTGGGAACAGTACAAGGACAATTGATTCAGGATTTTCAGAACCTGAGAATTGAAGTGAGAACCCCAGCAATTCAAAGTTATAGCAGATTGGCAAATTTAACAGTTATGCCAGATTTGAGAAGTAGAATTATGAAAGTTCAGGAAGGAGATAAATTCTTACAAAAGATCCGAATGGAAGTTGGAACTGGAAAGCGAATAGGCTACGAGATCGCAATTGACAAAGCACTTATGTTCAAGGGTCGCCTTTGTGTATCGAAAGATGATCAGATCAGGAATGAAATTTTAGGGGAAGCTCATTCAGCACCGTATGAAGCTCACCCAGGAGGAACGAAAATGTATCGTGATTTACGCACTACATTCTGGTGGAGGAACATGAAAGGATGTATTGTAAAATTTGTCTTACGATGCATGACTTGCCAACAAGTCTAGGCTGAACATCAGAGACTATCAGGATTGTTAAATCCTTAGGACATACCAGAATGGAAATGGGGGAAAATTGCCATGGATTTTGTGATAGGTTTACCAAGAATAGTGAGGGGACATGACACCATTTGGGTCATTGTAGACCGACTTACAAAGTTAGCCCATTTCCTTTCAGTACGAATGACTCTCAGTGTAGATCATTTTGGCCCAGATTTATGTTAGGGAGATCGTTCGACTTCATGGGGTTCTAGTGTCTATTGTTTCAGACAGGGATCTGAGATTCACTTCGAGATTTTGGAAGAGCTTACATGTGGCTGTGGGGACTAAATTAAATTTTAGTACCGCTTACCATCTGCAGACAGACGAGAAGTCTGAACGCACCATTCAGACTTTAGAGGATATGCTTAGAGCCTGTGTTATGGACCTGAGCGGCAATTGGGAAACTCACTTGCCATTGGTGGAGTTTTCTTACAGCAACAGTTTTCAGGCTACCATTAGTATGGCACCATACGAGGCACTGCATGGGCGAAGATGTCGATCGCCAGTCTATTGGGATGAGGTTGGCGAGAGGAAGTTATTGGGTCCATAATTGATTGAAAGGACTGTAGAGGCTATTGAGAAGATTAGACAGCGGATTAAAGCTTCCCAAGATAGACAGAAAAGCTATGCCGATCAAAGGAGAAAATATTTGGAATTTGATATTGGAGAGAAAGTGTTTTTGAAAGTATCTCCTACGAAGGGTACCATCCGTTTCGGCAAAAGAGGAAAGTTAAGGCCTTGTTTTATCGGGCCATTCGAGATATTAGAGAAAGTGGGTAATGTGGCTTATCGATTAGAGTTACCACCCGAGCTCTCCGCTGTACATAACGTTTTTCATATTTCTTTATTGAGGAAGTATGTTCATGACCCCAGTCATGTAGTGAACTATTAGTCAATCAGGAGACACCAAGGTGCATTATCGATAGAAAAGTCCAAGTCCTAAGAAATAAAGAGATTTCACTAGTCAAAGTCCAGTGGGATAGACAAGGTAGTGAAGAAGCTACCCGGGAAAAAGAAGAAGAAATTCTGGCTATGTATCTAGATATTTTAGATCAAGTAAGTTTAAATTTCGTGGACGAAATTATTTTAAGGGGATAGTATTGTAGCGACCGAAATTTTTTTGTTACTTTAAATAAAATAAAGATGTGTCGTTATGACTTATCCCATTTATTTTATTTTTTTAGAATATTAGTCTAGCCAATTATTTAATGAAATTTAAAATTTATTTTAATCATAGTCAAATTTCAAATTTTATTAAAAATGTTCCAAAATCATTATTTTATTTTATTTTTAAATCCCAAAATTTAAAAATTTAAATTCTTAAAATCCAATTTTTATCCAAAATTAAATTACAGCTTAATTTCTTTTCAAATTTCAAAATTATCCAAGTTTATCAATCCGAGTTAATAATTATCATGAAAAATTTCGTGTTTTACCCACACTCAATCTCATCAATTCCTTAACCCACGTTTATCTGGTAAGGTTACACAATTTTAATCCAACACCAACACTAAACTAACCCACCATTTAAACTCTATTCACGTCCCAAACCCCGATCACGGTTCAACATACAATTCAGGTAAAAACTCTCAAGAAAACGTCTGCTCTTCATTTCTCTCCACTGCACAATCAATTCACAACCAGAAACACCAATTCACCGTCACCAACCACAAGAACAGTACCACCCAAAGCCCCACACAACCAGTCAACCGCCAAATAGAGCCACCCTTTGCCCTCCCATCACCACGCTGCCAAAACCAAGTTTTCAACCACCTCCAAAATTCACAACCGAAAAACACCATCACCATCATGACCAACCCATGCCATAAACGAGACTACCCTTTTCTCAAATCAAAGTCGAACCGCAACCAACACCACCTCATACAACTAGCCGCACAACTCTAATCAATCCCAACAATCAGAACAAACCCAGAAATAAACCAAGAAACCTAAGTACTTACCTTCGCCACCGGAATGTCGCCTGGAAACAACCTTAACCGCGACCTCAAGCCCCTGATTTACCTCGGTTTAACACCCACCTCACACCAAAATCGTTAAACTCTAACCATATGGGCGCCACGCCGCACACCAGCCACTCGCCAGCGATGTTTCGTCGGCAAATCGGCAACAGAGGTGCCAGGATTAGAGGGGCGGATGCTCCCCCGTCGCTACTCTTCTCTCCGAATGCAGAGAGAGAGAGAGAGTGATTTGGGTTTTATTAATTTTGATTTTTGTGTAAATTGACTTTAAATCCCAAGTTATCAAAGTATAAACTATTCGGTCCTTTCTATTTTTTAAAATGCTTCTAGTCAGTCCTCTAAATTTTAAAAATATTTTGTAAGCCTCTATTAGGTTTTTAAAATGCTTAATTCAGCCCCTGCATTTTTTAAAAGGTTTCTAGTTAGCCCCTAAGTTCTGAAAATAATATTTTAGGCCTAGACTTTTGAATTCCAATTTCTTTAAATTTCAATTTAGCCCTAAAATTTTATTTATCATTTAAGACTTTAATTTTTGAAATTATAATTTAATTAATTTTCTCTTGGCTAGAAAAATCATTTGGAGAACTAAAAGATTGAGGTGCTATTCCTGCTCCACTTTTGTGAACTCGTTGAGTTTGAGGCAGACTCACCCCCACTAATTAGTTTAGATTATAATTGCATGTTTTTATGCGAATTTACGTGATTATATGCTTAATTGCATGAGAATAGAAGAGAATCTCTTTTATGAAATATATTGAGAATTATGTTATGCTTGTCATAATTTATATACTTTATTGCATGAGAAGAGAATATATTCATTTGCACTCCTTATGTGATGCTTATGATGAGAATTTGAGAATGTCACTGTATTATTTGCATAATTTCGTGTCAATTATTTTGTAAATTAATTATTGGAGAAGAGTCTACTGAGTATTTCTTTTTGAAATGCTCACCCCCGTTGTTTTAACCAATTTTACAGATTTCGGAGACGGTGGCGAATGATGGGCAAGAATGGCAAACCATTAAATAGAAAATATTTTAACGTTGTGTTTTTAATGAACTACATTATTTCATATTTGTTTAGAATACAGAATTGTTTTGAATTTCACCAAATTATTAATTTTATTATTCGTCACAACTTAAAATCAATAAATGTGATTGTTTTTGAGATTTAATTATTTTTTCGCAATAAATTTTATTCGAAAGTTAGTTTTTAAAGAAAGAAGTGGTGTTCCGAATTTCACGAAACTCGGGGCGTCACACCCAAAGTGTATCCAAACCTAAACCTCATAGGACTACCTGTAAAGATGTGTGTCAAAGTCTCAATCTACGAGCAACACTGACAGGATGATGCTAAATGACATCCCATCCACCTCTGTATAACTATGTCAACAGGGATGAGCCCCTGCCATAGCCTCCAAATGAAGAATGAGAAAGTACCAGGTAAAATAAAAGTCCAAATCAAGCGATAAGAGTCCTGTGACTAGCATCCTGTCCTCACCAACTGCCAAGCTGACTTGGTAGCAAATCTACCATCTGATGTGCCTCTCCAAATAATCTGATCAGGGACCTCAGCACACAAAGGAATCGTCCCAATCTGCTCTGCCATAGTTGGTGGAAGGATCTGAAGGAGTCTGCCAAAATCCCATCCGGTGTCATCAAAGAAATCTTGCACCCTTTCCGATGTATGAAGCCTATTAGGAAAGCATGCAGCCAATGTAGTATCCCCCATCCAACAATCATACCAGAAGAATATCCATCCAGCTCCAAGGTGCCGCGCAATATATGGCTTAACCCGTGATCCCGCCCTCTTCAACCTCTTCCAAGCCGGAGAGGCTGACTGTGGGATAGCAGCAAGTGAAGGATGTGTCCCAATGCTATATTTCCCAAGTAAAAACTGTGCCCAAAAAGATCTCTGGTAACAAAATAGCCACCAAAGCTTCAGGGAGAAATTATCCACAGTGTCCTGCAACCATCTGAATCCAAGTCCCTCCTCCTCAGTAGGAAGGCATAGAACCTTCCATCTTCTCCAATGTAATCGATGGATCATGATGTGCATGGTCCCTGGAGCCCCAAAGGAACCGTGCAAAGATGCTCTCGAGCTTCTTCAGAACAGCTTTAGCAAGTTGCGTGATTTGAAGAAGGTATAATGGGATAGAGCCTAGGACTGATCTAATCAAAGTAATGCGTCCTCCAGGGGAAACAGTCGTAATGCCCATCCAGAAATCCTGCCCTTGACCTTCTAAATAAGGTCATCATAAAGAAAGGACCGCTTGACCCCCTTATACAAAAGGACCCCCAAGTAAGTGAACAGCTGCTGCTGGTCTCTTACAGATTTGTTTACCCAGATGAGACCAAACATAGTGATTTTTCAAGAGCAAGTAATTGGTGAAGAACTAATCAAAGAAGTGTAATACAGGGTCAAACACAAAATCTTTGCCTAAATCACACCCCTTAACACAAAATTAATGGTTTATGAAGTTCAAAGAAAAGATGAAAAGAGAAGAAGTACTTGCATTACTGAAAAATAAGATGGCCATATTCGGCCTGGAACACGATATGTAAGCGAAGTCAACAAGGTGGGCTTCTTGGAGGAAAGGAGCCCCATAGATTTGGGGGGTAATTTTATGAGTATTTCATAACCAAAATGGTCGCCCAGGGAGATTATTTAGGTGAAGGAAAGGAAATATATTGTGAATGTAACTTTCTATTATTGAGAATTGTTGCCTAGTTCTTTATTTTCTATATTAAAGGCCCAACTTTGTCCAGTAGTTATGTACTTGTTTACATAAATTAAGTTCATGTTCTATTGCTCTACTTTTTGTCAAATCTTCAACTCACATTTTGCCCGACAGAGGAGTTCATGTATAATGTGAAAAGTCAATTCTCGAAGAATGTTGAGTGATGACAGTTTAACATATATACTATATTGGACGTTGTTTCCTATCACATTAAAAAGTTGGTATCACGAAGAGAATAAATAATATCTAAGAATGTCTCACATCTTGCCCCAGCAATCTATAATAGATTTGATATGGTCTCTCAATTGTGACCAACCAGAACAAAGAAATTCACATTCAACATCATATTCTTTCACCAATGTATCATGATCATCCACCAAAATTTCTTCATATTTAGACTTGTATGATTTAGCTCGTCCAACCTCTTGCGCAATGTTACAGTTCTTAGCTTCAAATCTTATTTCACAATTGCGTATTTCAATTTGTAATTCCCTCAGTTTGGCTATGAGGTTCACTAGTAATCAATCTTCAGTCATCATCTCTAAGAGAGCAACCATATTTTTAGAAGAAGATGCAGACGAAGAGGAAGGACGAGCTGAAGGTTTGTCGCATGGAACTCATTTTAAGTTCTTGTCAAGAGAAAAATAGGACTTGAAGAGAGCACGAGTCTTCATCGACATCCTCAAAATTTGTAGAAGCTTTTTCCTTAATATTTGTGCAAGGATGTTCTTCTGGAGAAAATGTTTCACCCACGGATTTGTCCTTGTCATGAAGTTGAATGGATTCACTAATCAAAAAGACCTATGTAGAAGATCCTGCATGAAGCAAACATTGTATGAAAAAAAAAAAAAATAATAATTAAAAAAACCGCATGTAAAGGAAGGGAAGTATGCTAAAGAAGGCTTAAGCTTCCAAACCGAGCCTTATTGAAGGATGTTGTTGGGTTGTGGGATCATAAGTCACTAGAGCCAAGCTCCCGTCCTCGGAAGATGGTTCTTTAAGTATCAGAATAATAAAAGATATTGGGATCAAAATAACTTCTGATGGAGGAGGATATGAAATCCCAAAAAAAAAAAAAAAAAACTTTGATTGGTTTGCAGCAGTAGCAAGAAGAGATTTCTGAAAGGAAAAAAGTGAGTGAATAATGTTCCAAGTCAATATTTCTGAAGTTGGTAGGATAAACAAAGACAAAATACCTTTCTTAACTAATGGGAGAACATTTTCTTCAACATTTTCATCAAGGTTATCAGTGTATTCCCTGACTAAACATTTCTTACTGGAAGTCCTAATAGAGACCCCTTCAACATTTCTGGTTGTTGTAAGTCGAGTAGAGGGACTACCTATCAATTTCGCAAGAGATGTCACATTTTAGGGTGCAATGTTAGGAACAACAGGTTTCGGGGGTTTTGTTGAAATGGACGAATCAAATTTCAGAGAATGGAAGACGTGGTGAGGATAGTGAGTAAAAAATCTGCGCTTGATGTTGTGCCAAAATCGATCAAATCGGTAATGAGTGTATAAAAATAAAAATAAATATCCCTAGCCGAAGGATGCAAAGGGAAGGGAAATATGAACACAAGCCGGTGAATGTGTAAAAATAAGAGAAAATATCCCTAGCGAATTATCTGTTGGAGCAAGATGATTTATCACTAATTCATAGCAATTAATTGGACGAGTTATTATTGGATGTGAGCCAATGAAAGGGACATAAGCCCTAATCCATAATTGGACGAGCCAAAGAGGTCCTGAACCATTCGGGGTGGCCATCCCTCTATATAATGTAGCTAACACAAACGAGCAGAAATTTATTGGTCTCCCATAAGCGAGCTCAACGGAGATGGGTAAATATCCAATTGAGGGCTTGATACGATGGACACAAACAATGAATTTACACATCCAATAGTGTACGAAAGCAACTCGTTTGTAAGGAGTAGGATCATTAGTAGTTTTTCCACGGAAGTCCACAAGTTATTTATATTAATCAAAAAATCGTCTATCTATTGCAAAAGGAGATTCAGTGATCTTCAATGCAAGTGAAATAGTATTTCCTTCCTAATGGAGGAAGGTTTGTCAAAGCACTAATACCCCTAAGGGTATTTGACATGGGGCTGAAAGGAAAAACAAAAGTATTGAAGTTTGACGCCCAAAAATGAAGAGCAATGGAAAATAGAGCAGAATCGTAAACGTTCTGGCATATCAAAAATTTGAGCTTTAGAAAAAAATTCCTTTGTAGGACCATGAGCTAGCAATAAAAGAGCGTAAAAAACCTGACAAAATGAAGGGAAGGCTGTAAAAGTGCATAAGAAGAAGGTTTTTTATACTGATTGGTGATATGACGAATGATTAGCAACCAAACAGAGTGCAAGTCGAAAAAGAAGTTGAAGAGAATGTCAAGAATTTTACACTCTTTTGAATTTCAAAGTTGTAAAGAGCATGCAAAGTACTTTGAATAATGCAACATTAATGATTGCATATTAATCCAGCCATATTGGGTTTAATTGTTGACATATAAAAACACCCAATTCAAAGGCCCAATGTGAGTTCCGAGACATGAGAGCACATTACAATTAACAGGGCGATGTGAAGGAATATGGGCGATAGTAGAGGTGTCTGGACCATTAAATGATGATTGGGTGAATGAGGAGGCAATTTTCGTATCATACACCATGATCCAAGGAAGTTTATCGGAGCTACATTTGAGCTGTTATGACATGAACGGTTAAATAAGATCATGGAAGTTATTTAATGCAAGGGAGTGGGTGACAGTTAAGTAAAGTGGCGAGCAACGGTTACCACAAGCAAGTTAAGAAGCTATGGCGACAAATCAAAGGTTCAAAGTAATAGGCAGTTTTACGCCAATTTGTATATATAGTAGAAAGTTCTACGTTTAGATATATCAACAAATCAAAACTCTCAAAATAGAGATGTAATTTTCTTGTCTTAGATTTTAGAATTATCCTGCTTCAGTTTGTGTGCTGGTGCTTCTTGGAGGCATCCTATCAATTAAGGTTTCTTTAATGAAAAAATCCTTTTAGGAGACTTTATCTCGAGAGGTTTGTCCCTTAAACTTTCAACTGATCCCTTTTAATTGTTAGTACGAGTGAAACAACACCCGCAAAATAACCTCACTTACCTTCATTTTAGAGGCATTGAGAGCACAACTAAATGTTTCTAAATGCCTCGTTGAAAGCAACCTCTAAGGTGACACAACTCACTACTGACTTCTCACCTTTCTTTAGAAGGCAGTAAGAGGACCTAACTCATAGACATACAAAATGAAGCTTATTAGTCCGACAGGTCTCCCTTATGCTTTTTTTAATCTGTAATATAATATATTATGCCACATGCAATATCATTGATGTCATTTCTTTGAGGAAGATCGGGAGTTAAATTTCTTCTTTACCGCCAAAGACAGTGCATGGGGAGGTTAGAGGCTTGTGATAGATATAATGTGATATCATTGAACTAACTCTATGAGCATTTGGGATGAGACCATGTGTCTAGCATCTAGCGAACTTTAGAGACTTGAAATGAGAACAATTATTCTGGAGAGGAAATTGGGAAGAAGCTGATGAAAATTGACCAAAATTATAAACTATGATTACATTTAGCAACAGCTATACGATCGCATGGATATTCAACAGAAAGAAAATTTATCCTTTCAATAGCATCAGTCAGATTCTTTCGTCAAAATCCTTGATCGATCCAACCAAATACGTTTAGTTAAGCACCTAACCCCGAAAAGTGTCATCTCATCAAAATTTGGCTCAAAGTTCCCATTGTGTCGCATAAAATCACTATTTTCAAAATTTAGCACACAAGTACACGTATAAGTCCCCGATGACTATGTAATAATCAATGCAAGGCTCCAGACCATGCAAAAATACCTAAATACCTTGTGTCGATGATAAACATGACCCAATTTTATCAAAACATAATTAAAAAAAAAAAAACCTCCAACTCCAATTCATAAAAAGTACAATAAATAAAATGTAAGAGAAATGAATTGTCTCCTAATAAGTACTTGTTTATAATCATTTGCTTGACTTTATTACTTTCGATCCACATGGTAGCTCGAAATGTAAATTACCAGTTTCGCAATGCCTGTCTTTGAAAACTTTGATTGACTAATTGTTAGCCCTCCAGATTATGAGATTAGTGTGCTCGTCTTTTAGTACTCTAGCAGCTCTAGCATTTACACGATAATTAATTTTTTTACACTCCTCAAAGTTATCGGGATGATTGGGTGGAGTATACATCCTGAAAATGTATCTGTGATGACCATTCAAAACATAAAACAAGGTTAATAAACGGTTAGTAATAGTAATCGAACATAAAATCAATAGCATTATAATGAAGCAAGTAAAATTCCAAGGATTTCATAAATGGTTGGCGGTTAAGTGTGCCAAAGCAGCTCAAATTTTGCCCAAATCTCCACATTGGTAACACCACAAATCAAGGCTAGAGAACAAGCCCAAACTCACACTAGTTCACATAAGAAGGAGACACGGTCCAATGACAAAAGGGGACACGATCAGACGTATGGTTCAACCATGAAAGAGACATAGGTCAAAGCAAGCAGTAGAGGCCGTATAAGCAGTCACGGAAAAGGGCAAGATCCTGTCACAAAGAAAAAGAGAAATAAGGTCGGCCGAGTTTTCACAAACAGAGAGAGAGAGGGGGGGGGGAGAGAGAGAGTTTTATGTGTTCTAACCGAGAGTGAAGGATTAGGAGAGAGATATATACCAAAAAGGGGTTAAGTAAAGTGCCCTAATTAATTGGGTCATCTCCAAAACTACTAATCTAGCAACAGCGCTGAGCCTCGATTAAAACCTTAAGATATTTAGTAAAGTCCCTTAGCTCGTCTCTGTAATTTGGTTGCCTATTTGTGGAGATTAGGCAATACTATAAGTCATACAAAAGTAGCCCACTATTGTCAACCTATCAACTATTACATTCAAGTAATAAGTTCAATCTTTATTCCTTTCTTAAATTAATCACTGCATGAGTACAATCAAAGGAATCAAAGTGCCATGGAGGTCGAAACAGTCTGGAAGCACAGTGGGAAGCACTCTCAGTAAGTAATAGACATTGCCACAAGAATCCCCTCTGGGATCATAAATGGAAATGGGGTACTAAGAAGACTTTCATTTTAACGACCCGGCTCCCTCACTGGGACCTCCTCCAATTCGTACTCATGGTCTTTCCACTCCCCGACTCCCAGACCATGAGTACGACTCGGAGGAGTCCGCAGCGAGGGAGTCAGGTCTTTACAAAAAAGGCGTCTTTTTTGTAACGACCCGACTCCCTCGCTGGGGCCTTCTCCGTGTCGTACTAATGGTCTTTCCACTCCTCCCTGGTCGTTCTGGTCCTCAAGGGTTGCCAGCCTCGTTTCCAGGAAGTGAATTTTTGCCTTCCATAGGTTTCGAACCTTGTACCTAGGGATTAAGTACAAAGATTCTTAAAAATTGTATATATTTAAAAATTTTAGACATTTAGATGGATCAACAAATCAAAACTCTCAAAGAAGAGATGTAGTTTTCTTATTTTAGATTTTAGAACTATCTTAGTACCTTTCTCTCCACAATTGTACGAGAATACAGTAAGTTAGTGAAAACTCTGGCGCCAAGTCCAACTGCTATCGCCGAAGTTGTGTTGCCGGAGTGAAAGTCAAAGACCACCAAGGAGCGGTGACTCCCATTACCGCCTCCTTGCAAGAATCCATCATTCTCTCTTATTTTTAGGTTACATACAGTAACGGAAATGGAAGAAAAAAGGCATCCGCCATCCCCAGAAAAACACCTACGAAGGACTACGATCGCGACACTGCAACGCTTCTTGTGTACCACCGTCGACACTGCCATCAAGGTGGTATGAACTATCGACCACAGCAGTGGCAGCACCACGGGTGCTGCTGCTTATCGCACGCAGCGGCATGATTTTCCAAGTTTTTCAGTGAAATTGCATTACAGGTCCTCCGGTTTCGAAGATGGTGAAGTTTAGTCTAGTAACTGAGAATTGCTAGACATGTCCTCCGAATTTGCAGTAGAAGTCCATGAATTTGAAACTCCAAAATTGGTCCCCTCAATTTGAAACTGCAGATCTAGTCCTTGGATTTTACAATTACAACAGCAATTACACAAAACCTACTTCTATTGCAAAAATCAACATCAAAGGGGAAAAAATTGAAACGTAATCCACCCCATTTGTTACATGACTCGATAAAACAATACACGATCTCACCTTTAAAAAATTTATCACCATAAATTTGTTCAATAAATAATATCATTCATCAATAATAAACAAAATCATAGAATTCTAACAGCGCACTTTACTAACACTAACATACACTAAAATTATTTATTTCAAAATACATAAAACAGTATAAAAAACCTGATGCTTTGTTACTAATTGTTGGGAACCCGAGTTATTCTACTCACAAAAATTGAATTCTAGTAATAGGACATCCAATTACAGGAATTCTTCTGCTCTATGTATATAACTTGGAATAAGTAATTTTGCAAAAAAAAAATAGTTTTGAGAATATTACCCTCATAGCATGTTTTACAATAATCTTTATTAATTATTTCTTGATTCCATCAAGGCTTCAAAACCTCAAGTTTTCCTTGGTGATCTCCAATGGAAAGTATGCTGGTGTGTGGTCATCTTTCCCTAGATCTAGGTACACTAAGATTAGGATTTTCTTTGTAAGGAGAAAACACACACTACATACTTTAGTGTGCATCTCGCCACTTTGCAAGGTAGAGTTAGAAAAATAATCATAGGAGACTATTTTTAACCTCTTGACACTCCAAAACCCTACTAACCTTAGTGTTAGCCTAAGAATAAACTAACCAAGAGGGGGGTGAATTGGTTTATAAAACTTTTTCGATAATAATCTCAAACTTAAAAACCAATGGGTACAAATATGAGCACTTAGTGTTACAAGTAACTAATCTATCAATGTAGTGTGCTATATATGTGTAAACTTAATTGATAAGGCAAGTATAGCACTTAGATATAATGTTGCACAATATAAATTGATAGAATAGAGTAAGTGCAATGTACGTAAGTAAAAGGGATAAGAGAGTGCAAACGCGATTTATGGAGGTTCAATCAACCAACGTGATCTACGTCCCCCGTTACCGAGCTCTCCGTCACGAGCAAGGCCAAATCCACTATTTTGGTAACTTACAACAAGGAGTACCAAATCCTTAGGCGACTTACAACAAGGAGCGCCTATCCTTTACAATCGAGTTTTCACACGGCTCTCGAAACCAACAATCGAGTTTTGACAAGGCTCTCAAAACCAACAATCGAGTTTTCACAAGGCTCTCGAAACCACAAGATATAATGAATTGAATTTACAATTGAAATAACTCTCTTGACAAATGATATACTCAAATTAAGTACCGAGAGAGTTAGGCTAACACTTCAATAGATAGAAATGAATTAAGCTCGAGTGTTAGAGAAAAACTTTGATGCAAATGATAATAAAAAGTTCAATGCAATCAAACAAAGTTTTTCAAATAATCTCTTGTTAAAAATATTGAATCAAATTACGTACCAAGAGATGCCACACTTGAATAATTAACAATAAGTTAAGCTCAAAGTGTTTAGGCAATGGAACTTTGATGAATCAAATGATAATGAAAAATGTAGCACAAATAATCAAAGTTCCTTAATTGGAATTTCTCTCTTTTAAAAGATTAAAACAAGTTTAGAACAAAGAGAGACTTACACTTCAATTCCAATATAGTGTGAAGATGTTGAAGAAGTTTAAACAATATAAAACCAAGAATCTTCACAAAACTTTCTTCCAAAAACTTTGATGAAATTGATAAAACAAAGTTTAGATCAATCAAAGTTTTATGAAAATAAAAGATGAATATAAACCAAGTAAGAACAATAAATTTTCACAAGAAAGTTTGTATAAAATCTTTTCTAAGTTGTTGTGAATGAATGCAAGAGAGAAGGCTATTTATAGATCAAATTTTGCACATTCTGTCTTTTGCGGTCGACCTGTTCAGCCATGCGGTCGACCTCAATATAGCCGTTGCAAGAAAATAGCCGTTGAGTTCAAAAACAGCAGTGCGGAAGATAGACCGGTCGACCTGTCTTTTGTCATGCGGTCGACCCCCCCTTATCATGCGGTCGACCTCTCTGGTCGACCTCAAAAAACAGCATTTCAAGATTTTGATTTTTCAAGGTTTTCTGACTTGTTTTTCAATAGTATAATCATGATTTAAGATCAAATAACCTTTGAAAGACAATCCCGACTTAGATAAAAGTATTTTATGCAAGTGATGAATTTTCAAGTAAGTTTCTTGATGCATAAAAAATCATTTTCGAGCTCGTTGAATTTCATCGCTAAAGATTGAGAGTATTATACCTTTACATATGTTAAATCAACTCTAATCTTGTATGCTTGAATTCTTGATCTTCATGTCATGCTTTTCAACCTCAATTTTGATCTTTGAATATCTTCAATGATTTCATGATCTTCTTTGCGTCTCATGTGCTCGATCACATAATTTTGATTTATATCTTTGAGAGACGATTTGAACATTGAGTGCTTTGAATATTTATCATTACATGAAACACTTGAAGCACACTTGTTAGGAACACAATATATTCTTGTTTGTTATGATCAAAACAATAAGGTCAAGTTAACCATAGGTCAACACTTAGTACTATAACCCATGCTTTTTTTGAACAACCCAACATAGGTAATAAGCTTGTAGAAACCTAGTATAGTGAAGGTACCGAGAGAACCTGATCGAACCCAATTAAACTAAGCTCAAATAAATTAATTATGATTTGGTCAACTCTTGATTAGTCAAATTAATTTACTAATCACATTCTATTCCACCAAAAGAACGAGACAACAATTAGTAAAATTGAAATTACTGAAACAATAATCAACAATTATATCCTCTCACTTATCGCTCTAACACGTTACCCCGTCAATCAGTTGGAATATTCAGAGCAAGATAAAATGACCAAAATACCCTTCTCTAAATATTCATAAACTCAACTCTTGACTCTCATCTTCTATTTGAAAGTTCGATGTGATTACATCACATCATAGAATTTAACAATCGCTGTCAAATTATTAAGCTCAGATTCAACTGTCCACTAGAAAGACTAGTAAGTTATGATCATACCTAAAAAGTGACTGATTCTATATTACAAATATATGTTCCTCGTTGTTCACTTTAATTTCCCAAGTACCGAGATATTGATCAACAATTTGATCTCACCCATTGATATCTCAAAGAACTTCAAGCTAATAATCAAAGTTCATTACCCAATCAAGATTAAGGCCTCACATACGGTAGTAAAGTGAAATTGAACTTATATTGTCAATGTTACAAATTAATTTCACATGGTCTCATTCAATATGATTCAAACGCATTCTCAGTTTTATTACCAAAGTCAAAGATAGATTATAAATAAAACCGAGACGATCTTATCAAAATAAGTTGTTCATATTTATTTATTGATCATGAACATTAATTTGGATCGAATTACAAATTGAGTATTTTTGTATTTAACAACTTAAACACTCAGTTTGTAATATCAAATCGACACATGGACAAACGCAACCTCATATTAATACAATTAATTAATATTTTATTTCAAATGTCGTGAATTATACTCTGTGGGGGTATACATATTTCCAACACCACTTTACACTTTTCAAACACACACTTCCAAAAATCCAATTTTCCTATAATTTTTCCTACACCAAACGGGCTCTAAATTGTTGGAAATTACAATTTAGAGAAGTAATTGAGATTTTACAAAAAAAATCAGCGATAAAAATGAAATTCAAACCCTTCCTTTCACTCAAAGAAAAGAATAAATACAGAGAGTAAAAAATAAGCTATAAGAAAGGGTAAATTCTACTTGAAAAACTAGTTGTTCAAACAACCACTTATGCAGTGGTGGGGTCTACTTAAGAAAGAAAAAGGAAAGAAGGATGGGAAGACAAAAGACTAGCAGTTGTAGACTTGTAGTACAGTAGTTTAAAGAGAAATACGTCAACAAAACTTAATTAGTTTTGTAGGGGACGATGCACCAACGGCTGACCGGGAATTGCAAGACCTTAACGAACCACTGCGCAAGAATGATACAACCGACACAACAGCTGATTTCACTTTGACAGCAAATTTCTTCAACTTCCGACTTCTAAACTTATCCCTGGATTGGAGAGATGATAATTTATATGTTTGCAGGAAAATATGCCTCTTTCTTGCCCGTTCTCTTCGAACGCTAAAAGAACTAATAATATGGCTCTTATTCAATCGAATTGTCCTTCTCGAAAACATTTTCCAGCCATTATCACAATTCTCTTCATCCGAAAAATCTGATCTTCGGCTAAAACGGTGAGTTGGGTTTCTTACGAATGTGTTCATGGCTCCTATACAGAGAAAACCCTTGCAAAATAACTTAAGAAACTGATAGAAATATTCGTACATATGTGTATTATATATATCTATATATAAAATAGTAATATAATTTACGACGCATACAAATTTGACTACAATTTTCCAATCTTGGCGGGCGGGCGGGCGAGAGGGAAGGAGGGACGAGGAAGTTGATATTTTAAGTGTCCAGATATTATATTGAACTACCAGTCAACCTTTGAAACACACTGTATAATTATTCATGACATTAAACATTCTCTAAAATCAATCATTATAATTTATAAATAAACAAAATTTTTCAAACAACACTTTTACTATTTTATCACACATATTTTTTCCTTTTCACTTCTCAATCATACATTTTACTTCAAACATATAAATAAATTAATTTATAATTATTACAATGTTATAAAACAATAAAGCTTAAGATTTGGTTACTAGGCATTGAAATTAAGCCTTGTAAAATGTTTATAAACATGTTTCTAAATGACAAATTTTTCCAAATTATTTTTGTAAATCATTTTTCATCTACATATTTTATCTCGAAAATATCCATTCTTTTTTATGAACAAAAAAAATTACCAAGAGGGGCTAAAAATTATTAAGAACCCAATTTTGACCACTGACCAAGCACCACTGTATCAAACTTAATTATTCCTTTGTATTTGCCGGTCCATTTTGGTCAATGAAGAATAAAATAACATATACCTGGCAACAATGGAATGGGTTAGGAATAAATAAATAAATAAATAATTGAATAAAAATATAGATATTGCTCCTTAGGTTTTACAAAATATTAAATTTCACATTTTCTAAAGGAAAAAATACACAAATAATGTGGTTACACTACCACATTTCAAATATAAAGAAATAACTTTAAAACTTTACACATCAGGTTATAAATAAAATAATTAATATATTATATTAATCACCCCACTCCACCCCCACCCCTGCCTCACCCTACCCCAAGGTGGATGTATATCGGACTGCACATTGTCACCATGCAACACCACCACCACCACCTGCTTGACCACCACCACCGTCGCCACTGTCTCACCACCACCCCTGTCGTCGCCACCGCCACTGCCATTGCCACCGCATCATCTTCTGTGCACCACCACAATCATCTGCCATATCCGACATATTGTTACCATAACGCACCCAACACCACCGCCATCATCACCACCATCTTCGACGCACCACCACTGTGTCCCTTTAATATCAACGCTGCCTCCACCACCCACTTCTTCCCCCAAAAATCAACAAATTCAACCATTAAAAAAAATGCAGAATTGAGAATTCAGAAGTAGGAGATTTGAACTATGAATTGTAACTTGTGACCAGAAACATATAAATAGTGATATGTGACCTTGAATCAAATGTGACGTGTGACTTAATGAATCAAATGTAACCTCAGACACGTGACTTTTATTTTCTTAAAATGAAAAGGGATGTTCACCATATTTGTGATACATAACTTGTAAACAAGCTAAGTTCAGGATCCTACCATAAGGTTTGTATACCCCTTTACCTATACCTAATGAGCCTTGGGTAGATATATCTATGGATTTTGTTTTAGGTTTTCTTAGGACAAAAAAAGGTAGGGACTCTATATTTTTGGTAGTAGAAAGGTTTAGTAAAATGGCACATTTCATCACTTGTCATAAAACTGACGATGCAACAAACATAGCAGACCTATTCTTTAGGGAGGTTGTAAGGCTCCACGGGGTACCTTGGAGTATTGTGTCTGATAGGGATGTTAAGTTCCTTAGTTACTTTTGGAAAGTCATATTGGGGAAGATGGGTACCAAGTTGTTATTTTCTACTACATGTCACCCTCAAACTGACGATCAAAATAAAGGCAGTTAATAGGACGTTAATTCAACTTCTACGTACTATCATAAATAAAAACCTGAAGAGTTGGGAAGAATGTTTGCCTTTTGTGGAATTTTCTTATAATAGGGCTGTGCATTCTACTACATTATGTTCCCCTTTTGAAGTTGTTTATGGCTTCAACCCACTAACTCCTCTCGATTTAATTCCTTTGCCTGTAGATGAAAGGAGTAGTTTGGACGGGGAGAAAAAGGCTAAGCTTGTGAAGTCAATCCATGAGAAGGTGAAGGACCAAATGGAGAAGAAGAACGAGCGTTATGCATCCCAAGCAAACAAAGGTTAGAGGCATGTGACGTTCGAATCGGGTGATTGGGTGTGGGTGCATTTGCGAAAGGAGCGGTTCCCGACACAACGGAAATCTAAGTTACAGCCGAGGGGAGATGGACCTTTTCAAGTCCTCGAGAAGATAAACAACAATGCATACAAGCTGTGTAATACCGCATTTCAATTTACATGCTTTCTTGATTGTCACGTAAAGTTTATATTTGTAACACCCCAAGTTTAAAATCTAAAACCTAGGCGTGTTAACTTCCATTCACATTATATGCAGAAATAATTGTTTGAAACACTTAAACGTTTCATTTACTATTATAAAAATTTTAAAGAAATTTCGGCAGAGTCTCCTCTATAACTTGGACATAGCCAACCTGTAGAGGGACATCATACCTACAATTTATACACAATTCTCAACCCATTTAAATCCAACATTTCAACATCCAACCAAAATTCCAAGATTTAACTCCAACATTAATTCCCAAACTCCTCAACACAAAATTTTATCTCAATAAGCTACAATTCAAAGAAATAAGTGATAATATAAACAATACTAGAAGTATCATAACTTATTTAAACTAATTCCAAGCAAAACCATTTAAATAATGAAAGATTAAAGAATACCCAATGAAAACTTATGAAAATTCCTTCATTAAATTTTGAAGAAATAACAATTTTCGGGTACTGTCTGAGTCTGACACCAAGTGCTCTCCTCAGATCACCTAACTTTCATTACCTGAAATGTTGGGGAGGGATTAGGGTGAGCTAAAGCTCAGTAAGTAAACTTTATGCATGAATGCATGCTTATGACATGAAATGCTTTAAACTTTGAAATATGTATCCCCATTCACTTTAACCTTTCAAAACTTTCAAACTTTTCAAGCTTTCACTTGACATTTTAAAACTTTCACTTCATTCCATCGTGAGCTCACTTGGTGTAACTTCTAGTCAATCAGAATACAGTGGGCAATTCTTATTTGGAACCAGATTAACATGCGCATTTCCACCGCAAAGCGGTTTAACATTCACTTTCCCACCGCAAAGCGGTTCATTCATTCATTCCACCGCAAAGCGGCTCATTACATTCATTCCACCGCAAAGCGGCTCATTACATTCGGGTACGCCGGTCCCCCGCGCCCCATTTCCCACTCGGACCTTTCATGACATAGAAGTACACCCATTCTTTCAAAAACTTGGGATACATAATTTTTGACAAAAATTGCACTTGACACATTCCTTTCATTAAAACATTTGACTTTCTCATTTCGATGCCAATGCATGCTTGATGATGCAATGACATGTAACGTGCATGATTGAACATTTCCTTAACTACACATAATTGCATATGGTAGACCAAAAGCATTAAAATTTCATAATTAACACGAATGTCAATTAAACACATTAATTCCACATTAACATTCGACTTTGATGCAAGTAGGGGGAAGTTTACTTACTTGACATCCTTAGTATTTACCGTTATCTGAATTTTTTGCAAGTGGAGGAGCCTCAGATGCCCTTAACGTCAATGTACCAACAATCCTAGTTATATTCATTCATCAAATAAAATATACTTTTAGTTTAAAAATCACAATTCCTATTCTTTGAATATTAACAAAACTTCCGATCGAGATCAAGTGCTCAAATTAACCTAGGTGTGACCTTGAACTACGAACAACACATATAATATTATATTCCAAATAGGAAATTAATTACACACACTTTAGAAAGCTTTCTTATCTTCAAATTAAACTAGCAATACAATTTAAAAGACATAACTTACGGATTTAGAAACTTGAAACTTCACACACATAAACATCTATACATACAAACTTAGGAATTTTACAAATACATTTACTCAAATCTCAAACCAAATTCTAACTTTGGAATTTACTTATTTATAAATCAACATATTAACTAAACAATTAACTAACACAATTGAATTTATATTTATACCCTTTCAAAAATCTGACATTTAACTATATATATATATAAACAGTGTCAGGTACAAATTCAAAATAACCTAGAATTCTAAAATTTCAAATCTGAAATTCATCAAACGAATCTGAAATATATACATAATCAAAAACTGAAATAACAAATTAAAATTCACGATCCAAGTAAAAAACCAAATCTGAGAAAAGTCTGAACGCTTCATATCAATACATACATTTAACATATATACATATACATATACATATACATATACATACATTTATATACATTACTCAATCTGAAAATTGTGAGCACATACATATATACTTACATTCAATCCATTTATACATCAAAATATACATAAAATTCAGCATATAAATCTGTGTGTATGTGTGAGCGGGTGTGTGTGTGCGCAAACCCGTGTGGCAGTGTGAGGGAAAAAGGGGTGGGAGGCCTCACCGGTAGGTGGTGGTCGAGGTCGTGGCCGCCGGTGGCGCGCCGCAAGGGCGGAGAGAGAGAAGTCGAGGGTGAGGTGTGCGGTGAGTCACGAGAGAGAGTGGAGACAGAGACGAGGCAGAGAGTGAGCGTGAGGGAGATGTGAGAGACGAGTATGAGGGTTTAGGTTAGATTAGGTTTAGATATAATCTTTTGGAATTTACAACTTGGTCCTCGACTCTCAGAAATAGGTAGTTTAAGTCCACATCCCTCAAATAAAATTCAAAGTGACACTAAACTTTCCCCAATTCCCATTTAACACAATTTAGGCTACTTTCGACTTAATTAAATAGAAAATAACAAGATTAATAAATAACGTTAATAATTACACATAAAATTGCACATAGACAATAAATGAACTTTCTATTTGGCACATTGATCAATACGGCGTCCAAGTCCTTCCATTGCAAAATAATTCAAATAATTATCAACAATAATAATGTCAATAATGATTAATAGAGACATTAATAGAAAAATTACGCGAAATCCATGAAAGCCCGTAAAACGAAAAAGCGGTATTACAATTCCTTACCCCCTAAAAATAAATTTCGTCCTCGAAATTAAAACTTACCCAAAAAGGTGTGGATACTTGGCATGTATTTCATCTTCGCATTCCCAAGTAGCCTCTTCTACTGCATGATTCTTCCAAAGAACCTTAACTAACGAAATCTTCTTTCTTCTAAGTTCCTTACTTACTTTCATTAGGATTTTCACATGTGACTATCCATATATAAATTTCTCACGAAGATCTAATTTCTCATAGCTGAGAATGTGAGACGGATCTGAAATATACTTCCTTAACATTGAGACATGAAAAACGTTATGTACCCCTGACAGTGCTGGTGGCAATGCAACCCAATAAGTTAGGTTATCCACCCTTTTCAAGAATTCCAAAGGGGCCGACAAAACATAGGCTTAACTTTTCTTTCTTCTCGAATCTCATAACACTTTTCATAGGAGCTACCTTCAAAAAGATCATATCGCCTGCGGCGAATTCCAAAGATTTCCTTCTTTTGTCTGTATAACCCTTTTGTCTACTCTTAGCAATTTTCATCCATCGACGGATCTCTTCTATAATTTATATTGTCTGTTGTACTATTTCTAGACCCAATAATTTTCTTTCTCCTAATTCATCCCAATGAACTGGCAATCTACATTTCCTATCGTATAGTACTCAATACGGATCGAAGTTTAATAGTTATTGTTGTAGGAGATCATCCACCGACATTATCCCACTTATGAATCCATTCACTAACTTTCCATTTCCAGCCTTTCATAGGATCTATTCTAACGTCTAAACCTTAATATATTTATATTGATTGATCACATTCTTAAAACTAAAATCAAGAAGATTGACCAAATAAGACTTTATAATCCAGAATTAGTGAAACTTGACGTCCATACCAAAATATACAGTAGAAATACTAAAACTTTGACAGAATCTTTCTGGAAAGATTCACAACAAAATCCCTTCTAAACATGCTGACATTTCTATTAAAATCGGAGGATCAACTTAAATCTGTAACCCATACTTACATATTGTAATCAAGTATTCAGCATTATACACTCATCTTAAAACTAAAGCCAATGTACTAATTTAAGAATTCATACTTTCAAAATCATCATAACAACAATACTCTAACCCAGCATTTTATAAATAAATCATTGACCTGTCACCAATGAATAAAAATTTTGTGATTCATATAAGATTCCTCATCAAGTTCACTTAACCCAAAGATACAATCCCATTATAAGTAAAAGTCACACAACTGCCCTCAAATAATCATATCAATCTCTCTGAGATTTCAACATAATAACCATCATATCCTTCACACGAACCTTTTACGTCAAAATACTCACTAAGATTTTATATCAATCTCTCAAACTCAATATATCTTGGATTCTGCCATTGTCACTCTTTCTGCACACTACTCCATAATAAATAATCATTGTGAAGTCTTATTCTCATTTTCCATAAATCCTATCCACAAAGACAATTGCCTAAAATTTCATTTCTTATTTTTTGAATCAAGATACCATCAATAGTAATCTCCATAATTTCATGGTATGTACTATCATAAACTTTTCTCCGATCAGATGCATTACTTCTGCAATACTTGTACAAATCTAGGACCTGATAAAGTTTCTTTCATCAATATTGAAAACTTAATGTACATCAGTGAATCATTCACATTATGAGGAAATCCTGATTCATTTTCCATGACTGAGATTCATCATTCTTTGAATTTCCACTTAGAACCAAATACAACATAACTTATTCATGGATGATCAACTTATTTCATAATTTCAATACATTATCACCTTCAGTTCTCACCATAAGAGCAATCGCATCATTCCTTATAATTATCTCCGGTACCTTTTATATTCAAATGACCCTATGACAATCATCATTATCTCACATAATCCCAAACCTTCAATCATATGTCCCCAATTTCTCATTTCGAATAAATGGTTACTCCTTTAAAGCATCTCACTATAAAATACTTTCAATATCTCCCAATAATGATAACTGACTAATCCCAATAATCATATTACATGTAAATTCAACAGACGGTAAATGGTTTTCCTAACCATCACAAAGGTCTAAAATGCAAGCTCTCAACATAGCCTCTAAACTCTGTAAGCCCATGGAAAATTCTCTCCAAATTTCAATAAATCTTTACTATTTCTTTAAAAACATAGCAAACCATAATAATTTGTCATCTCTAAAACTTCTTTGTCACCAAATATCACCAAAATAATTAAAACGATAGAAATTACCTGAATATTCTCTCTATGTAGTATATCCAATAACATATTATTCACAAATCAACATAATATCATCAGTTTATCTTTAACATATCTTCCCGATCAAATTCCAAAATAAATCAACAGTATTATCTCATATCCTCATAATTTATAATATTCTCCAATACAAGTGATCATTCCTTACTAGTGATCAATCCGTTTCCAAGAATAATTAAGATTCTTCCCAATAACGCCATAATACTTGTCTTCACTCATCTTTTCAAAATATAACTTATCATTTCCCAATGTATGGATCAAATCATCACATAACTTCATGTATACCTTGATATCCCAGAAAACCAATCCATAATTCCTCAACATAACAATTTCAAATCATAATTTCCAAAAGTTTAATCACAAGACCAAATTACATAATAAATTTCTCTCAAAATAGAGGAATAATTCACTTCCTCAACACAATATCCATTACTTAATTCCCAATAACTAAGAACCAAATCTTTAAATCTCAAATTTCATAATTTTTCTCATAGAAGTCTCAATAAAATCATATCACTCATAATCTCAACATCTCATCACAACTTTATAAAACTGATTTTGTCATGTCTAAAATCAATTATGCAAAGTCTCACAAACCATCTTTCTTCTTCATGTAGAGCTCCTGAGCACCCCATGGCAAAAAGCTAGGTCGAACAAAACCTTTGTCCATGAGATTCTATAGTTGCACTTTGAGCTCTTTTAAGTTGCAAAGGAGCCATTCGATATTATACCTTGGATACTAGAGTTGCGCACTTAATCGATGACGAATTCAATATCTCTTTTAGGCGGTAAATCACAAAGATCTTCTGAGAAATCTTTAGTCATTCTCGAATAACTGAAATTTGTTCGAGAGAAGTATTCACCTTAGACACTTCAATTATTGCAACTAGGTAGGCCTAGTAACTCTTATTCATCAATTGACGAGCCTTCATCACTGATAATATCGATATGAAAAGTTCTAACCTCAACAAGGCGAAAAAGGGTTTCATTTGAAGGTTCAAATACCACCTTAACGTAGCCAGTGATTGAAACCTTATACCGTAATAATCATTCCATTCCTAGTATGACATCAAGTTTGTGGGTATTCAGTGTTATGAAATCCCTCATCTACTCCTTCCCATTCACCATGATTGGGAAATTTCTCAACACATAACTTTAGTTCAATAATTCTTCAAATGGCGTTGACAATATAAACTTGGTCTCCAACTACTGAGATGGGTAAATCGATTTTCCTATAATTGCGGGACTATTCCCGAGATTAAACACGATAAGTGCTTAATACTAAGTTCGATGACTTCTCAACTTCTCGTTTGGACATTGTATACTCTCGTGCCGATATACCATTCATATCCATTTCTTATTTTACAAAAAGATCTAATAAACGGCACCCAAATTTTTAATAACCATTTCTTTCTCACTTCCTCATTTACATAACGAAGATATACTCATTATACTCTCAAACTACATTCTTAACATTTCACTTTACGACATTACACATTAACATGCAAGAAATTGCGATAATTGGAACATCACATAACATTGCATAATTTAAACAAAAATTATCTTACCAGATGATCGAGGAAGTAGCACTTGAGGCGTGACTCAGTTCTCGAACCATTTTCAAATAAATTTTAAAAGTCTACAGAATCGCTTTTAAAACTCTTAGCTCTGATACCAAAAATGTAACACCCCAAGTTTAAAATCTAAAACCTAGGCGTGTTAACTTCCATTCACATTATATGCGGAAATAATTGTTTGAAACACTTAAACGTTTCATTTACTATTATAAAAATTTTAAAGAAATTTCGGCAGAGTCTCCTCTATAACTTGGACATAGCCAACCTGTAGAGGGACATCATACCTACAATATATACACAATTCTCAACCCATTTAAATCCAACATTTCAACATCCAACCAAAATTCCAAGATTTAACTCCAACATTAATTCCCAAACTCCTCAACACAAAATTTTATCTCAATAAGCTACAATTCAAAGAAATAAGTGATAATATAAACAATACTAGAAGTATCATAACTTATTTAAACTAATTCCAACCAAAACCATTTAAATAATGAAAGATTAAAGAAGTCGAGGGTGAGGTGTGCGGTGAGTCGCGAGAGAGAGCGGAGACAGAGACGAGGCAGAGAGTGAGCGTGAGGGAGATGTGAGAGACGAGTATGAGGGTTTAGGTTAGATTAGGTTTAGATATAATCTTTTGGAATTTACAACTTGGTCCTCGACTCTCATAAATAGGTAGTTTAAGTCCACATCCCTCAAATAAAATTCAAAGTGACACTAAACTTTCCCCAATTCCCATTTAACACAATTTAGGCTACTTTCGACTTAATTAAATAGAAAATAACAAGATTAATAAATAACGTTAATAATTACACATAAAATTGCACATAGACAATAAATGAACTTTCTATTTGGCACATTGATCAATACGGCGTCCAAGTCCTTTCACTGCAAAATAATTCAAATAATTATCAACAATAATAATGTCAATAATGATTAATAGAGACATTAATAGAAAAATTACGCGAAATCCATGAAAGCCCGTAAAACGAAAAAGCGGTATTACAATATTAATATCATTATAAATGATTTAACTAATATTATGATTATTATGGTTTTATTTGAATACTTGCAATAGAAGGACTAGGACGCCGTCACGATCAATGTGCCAATTAAAATGTCGATATATTGTTTATGTACAATTCTATGTCTAATTGTTTGTTTTATTTGTCAAACTTGTTGATTTCTACTGGTATTAGGTGGTGAACGACTTAGATTTCATAAATTGAAGGTGGAAAAAGTTTGGTAACACTTTCGAAATTTTATTCGAGGGTCGTGGACTTAAATTACCAATTTATGAGAGTTGAGGGACTAAATTGCAAATTTCCAAATTTTAAACATTTAAACCTAACCTAATTTCTCAAACAATCATCCCTCTCTCTAGCTCACTCCTCACTCTCTCGCTCTGCCTCACTCTCCCGCTCGCGCCTCCGTCTCACTCTCTCGTCTCTCTCGCCTCTCACTCATAAGCCGCCACTCCCGCCTCTCCTTCACGCCGGCACTTCGAGCCAGTCACCGGCCACCACCAGTAAGGCACCTTCCCCTTCACTTTCTGCGCACACACTGACTCGAGCTCACCACACTCACACACAATCGCTCACACACAGCACACGACACACACACGAACGAACACACACTTGAACATAGAGATGTTATTGCATATATGTATGTACGTATTCATATTAAATATGTAAAATTTCCAGATTTCAGTTGTTAGATTTAAACTGCGATTTTTATATAAGTATTTCGAAATTGAGAATTTTGATGATGATGCTAGTATCTATGTCTAGCTATTGAATGTATGTAATTTTGAGATTTTAACTAATGAGGGTATTTAATTGACTTTCTATTGGCTTATGGTTGTTTTAAATAGAAATTTTTAAATTTGGGATTTCAAATAATAAGATTGTATAAATTGAATTTTTAGTGTACATTTTTAATTATAGTTCTTATTTTTTTGATTTATTAATTTATATTGAATAATTTCACATTTCCAAAATTATGAATTTGTTAATTCAATTGAAAGGTTTACTGTCATTTTTGAGAATTTACAGATTTCGAATAGTTAGCATGCTAGTTGGAATTGTCTTTGTGAAATTCAAGTTGTGATGAAGATTCCATAACTTTAACCTTTGTGTAATTTGATTAGTTAGATTTCAATTTTGGCATTTGAGTTAATCTCTTATTTCGAATGAAGTATGATCTGTGTTTGACGTAGTTTAAGATTCCAATTGATTTGAATTATAAGTCACATGAAAGTTTCAACCTTGCTTAGAGTTTAAAATGTGATTTTTGAACTAAAAGTATATTTTATTAAATGAATGGGTACAACTAGGATTTTGGTACATTGACGTCACGGGCAGCCGATGCTCCTCCACTTACAAATTCAGAAACGGTAAATTACTAAGGACTGCAGGTAAGTAAACTTCCCCCTACTTTTATCAAAGTTGAATGCTAATGTGGAATTAATGTGCTTAATTGACATTCGTGTTAATTACGGAATTTTAATGGTTTTGGTCTACCATATGCAATTATGTGTATTTAAGGAAATGTTCAAGCATGCACGTTATCATGTCATTGCATCATTAAGCATGCATTGGCATCGAAATGGGGAAGTCAAATGTTTTAATGAAAGGAATGTGTCAAAGTGAAATTTTTGGTCAAAAGTTATGTATCCCAAGTTTTTCAAGAAAGAATGGGTGTACTTCTAGTTCATGAAAGATGCGAGTGGGAAATGGGGCACGGGGGACCGGCGTACCCGAATTAAGTAGCTTTGCGACGGAATGTTCAACCGTTTTACGGTGGACTGTTAAACCGCTTTGCGGTGGGAAAGTGAATGTTAAACCGCTTTGCGGTGGAAATGTGAATGTTAATCTGGTTCCAAATAAGAAATTGCCCACTGTTATCTGATTGACTAGAAGATACACCAAGTGAGCTCACGATGGAAATGAAGTGAAAGTTTTGAAATGTTAAGTGAAAGTTTGAGAAGTCTGAATGTTCTGGAAAGTAAAGTCAAAAGGGGATACATATATGGAATTTTTAAAGCATTCATGTCATAAGCATGCATTTCATGCATAAAGTTTACTTACTGAGCTTTAGCTCACCCCAATCCCTCCCCAACATTTCAGGTGATGGAAGTTAGGTGATCCGAGGAGAGCACTTGGTGACAGACTCAGGCTACACTGCTTCAAGTTTTTTAAAAAATAAAGTTAAATTTGAAGTTAATGAAGTTTATGATTAATTATTTCTTAATTCATTCATTTTATGTTGATAATTTTTTGTTTGAGATTAGTTTAAATTAGTTATGGAATTTCTAATATTGGTTATATTATCACCTATTGCATTTAATTGAAGCTTATTGATACAAAATGTTGTGTTGAGGAGTTTGTGGATTGGATTTGAAATAGTGTGGTGATGTTGGAGTTTGAAGTAGAATTGGGGTTGTATGTTGAATATTGGATTTTTATTTGAGTTGAGTTTTATGTTGTAAAATAGTTTTGATGTCCCTCTACAGGTTGGTTAAGTCCAATTTATAGAGGAGACTTTGCCGAAATTTTGTAAGAATTTCATAATAAAAAAATGACTACGTTGAGGTTTTAAATGATTTTTTTCTGCATTTAAGTAAAGAAAAGTTAACACGCCTAGGTTTAAGATTTTGAACTTGGGGTGTTACAAGCTGGATCTTCTAGGTAAGTATAATGTATCTGCTTCTTTTAACGTTGCTGACCTCTCTCCATTTGATGCAGGTGATGATTTGAGGTCGAATCCTTTTCAATAAGGAGGGGATGATGAGTACCAGAGTGGCCCGACAGGAAAGGACCTGTTGCATGTACCGGCGGGGCCAATAACGAGGTTGAGAGCTAAGAAGATCAAGTAGGCAATGTAAGGATTTATGCAAGCTTGGATGGATGAGTGTTCAAGTGCAAGGTCAAAGACTCCATTTTCAATGTATGACAAGATGAAAGAAGAACCAAAACCATTACAATGGATATGGGTTGAAGAACAAGCCAAAAAGAGGGCCGAAGGCGTCTTACGACCGTAAGGGGCAGAGTTACGGCCGTAACTCAACTATCGCAATTTTGGGCATAAGTATTATGGCCGTAATGTACCATTTCACGGCCGTAACAGGATCAGGAAATGGTAAAAAAAAATTAAGACCCGACCCGAGAAGTACTTACGGGCGTAAGGACATGTTACGGCCGTAACTAGCACCGTTTTTTTTTATTCTTGTTTTGCGGCTAGGCTATCTTTTTAGGCATTTTTTCTATATTATGCTTTCTTTTCCATTGTAAAAACACAACTTTGAGATTATTGATAATTAAAGGTGAGTTATTCCCTCGTTCTTCTTCGTTCTTAATGAACAAATCGAACTTATCAAAGGATTGGACAACCTTTGTGGCATTCACCCCTTTGTGGTTCTTGTCACCATTTGCAACCCTCTACCACTATTTTACCATCGTAACCACATCCTACTAGCCACCACAATCTCTAACTAGCCACAAACTGCACAACTTCACCTCCATCTCCATCGTTGCAAATTAACCACAACTGATACACATGCACATAGAGATCTGCATAGATTGGTACTCCTAAACAACAACAAGCCACCGCACACACCACCATACACATTGATCAATAGCACCCATTTTTGAGTTACCCATTCTGCAGTGTCTCACCGGTCATACCAAGGAGGTTACGGTGCCTACAGCCGTTGTATCCATCGTCAAATAGTAGGAGAGCTGGTGCGATGCCTATCTCTGCTCGTGGCGATTCTTGTGGGTAGCCTATTAGATTGGGAGCCTTCGGTGCATGAGTCGATCGGTGGAGGTGTATGAGTCGACTGGTGGTGGTCCGAGAGAGTGGGTGTGGCTGGAAACCATGGGAGAGGAGGATGAGCTGTGCCTGATGTCACGACCCCAAAACTCAGACTATTTTTTTTCAATTCTGCTGATAGCTATTAGTAGCATAAAATGAATTGAAAACGTAGTTACAAGTGGCTACTAGTAGTGTGTTTTCTGAAACAGGGCAGATTTAAAACGTTTTCGAAAAACTCTTTCTAAACTTATTTAGAACCATTTTATTTTTTCTAAACAATGAGTTTAAACTGTTAAACATTCTAGGATCATCATCCTTACGTTGACTATAACATTTGTTTAACAACTGAGTCAAATATTTTAAAATGCCATAAGAATGATATTCAAACATCGTGCAGAACTTTAAAATTCAAGGCCCATTAATTTACATTAAAATCTACTTATATATCTCAAGATCGAGCCCCAAATAGTATTTAACTCTTAAATACTAGAATAATAAAAAATTTCATTCTAAAATTGTAGCGACCGAAAAAAATTTCAAACTTAAAAGACTTGTTTTACCAAACTTGTCGCTAAGACTCTCCAACCTTAACAATTATTATCTAAAAATCGGCGCTCTCGTCTTGTCATATTAGTTATTTTAAGATTTTAAGAAAAGAAATTTAAATTCGTTTAAATCTTTAAGTCCAAATTTCGACTTTAAATTTGTCCCAATTTCATCCTTCATTTTAGTTCAATGGGGAAGACCTGGTAGTGATGAAACTACCTGGTTCAAGAAAGAAGAAATTTTGATCAAGTATCCAATTATTTTAAATTAAGAAAATTTTAAATTTTGAGAACGAAATTATTTTAAGGTGGTAGGGTTGTAGCGATCAAGAATTTTCTGTGACTTATTTAAATATTATTTAAAACGTGTCGCTACGACTTTACCTACTTATTTTAAACACAATTTCGTTTAACCAATTTAAGTTAAAATTTAAATTATTTAAATTTATCGTAGTTCAATTTCAATTTTTGGAATTCAAATTATTTTAAATCCAAAATATTTTATCTCCAATTTAAATTCATTCTCAAATTTTTATTTATTTTTAAAATCCCCAATTCACATTCATTTTAATTCCAAAATTTCCTCCCCAACTTCCATTTTCATATTCAGCACATTTCTTTCCCATCATCATCACCCCAAATTCTCAGAAATTTCTCCCAATCAGATATCTGTCCTAATTTCCATTTTCAGCCCCAAAATCATTCCCCTGCTTGCCGAAACTAATCACTCATCAATCCCATAATTCTTTCCCAGTTCCCTCAATCTTTCCCCTCACTCTAGCCTACACTATATCATTTTCAATTCCCAAATTTGCAGTCAATCAATTTCTGCTATCAACATCCCCATCAACCAATCTGCTAAGCCACTACAATAAACCAGCCACTGCCCAAGTTTTCAAGCAACAGCCGTCTCTCCATCAAGCCAAACCAATCTGTATCATCACCTTCACCAACAGACTGCGAAGCTGAATTTCTCTGCACATCACCACTGCCCAGCCAACCTAATCACCAACTCCAATCCAGCCACCGCAACCACCATCATTCAAATGGCAACCACCAATGAATCGATTTCAATTTCCATTTCCAGCAATTTCCATTTCAAGATTTAAACCACCAGTTAACCAATTCATCAAGCAGCCATCATCTGAATCAAACTTCCATTGTCTGCAATTCAACGAATCACCACCAAATTTGCAGATCACCAATTCAATCATAGACCACCGAGTCATCAGCCCAACTCCCCTGCAACTACAACTGCTCAACACCACCATCACCGCAGACACAGTAATCATCTGCACTACTCAACCGGCCAAGAACAACCACTGTTGCCAACCGTCTGCAACCACAATCCAAACATCACTGCAGAACCTCAAACTCAAAGCCATAACCAAAATCCCCAATTCAACACCACATCACCGAATCCAATTTCGAACCCTCCATAACCGGCAGCCCACCCCAAATCAACCACAAATAAAACCCAAACCCTAGAAATAGAAGAAGTATAGAACTTTACCTTGACCTCATGACCATATTCACCGGTTTTTCGCCGGAGAAATCACGATCCAAGCCGCGATTTTCCCTCTCTGTCTCGCATCAAACTCGCACTTGAAACCCTAATATTCAACCCCCATCCCTTGCCGCTATCCGCCACTACCTTCCGGCGACGTTGCGTCGGCATACCGCCGGCTGTAGCACCGGATTTCGCCGTCGGTCGCACCTCCTCCCTTCCACCTCTCTGATCGTGAATGGAGAAAGAGAGAGTATGAAATTGTTTTTAACATTTTGATTTTCAGGCTTTGCACTTTGGTCCTTAAGTTTGCAAAATGATTTTAATCAGTCCCTACAGTTTTAAAACTTATCATTTCAGACCCCAGTTTTAAAATAATCTAAAACAGTCCCTGCAGTTTAAATATTTTAAATCTTAAGTTTCAAAAGTTATTATTTTAGTCACAAGATTTATGAACCATTTATTTCAGTCTCTGTCGATTTAATTCATTTAATTATAAATCCCAAGTTTCAAAAAGTATTCATTTTAGTTCATCAATTTTCAAAGTATTCATTTTAGTCCCTCAACTTTCAAAACATTAATTTTAGTCCTCAAATTGTAAATTATCATTTTTAAACTATAAATTTCTAAAGACTAATTTAACTTATTGGCTAGACGAGGCGTACGGAGATTTAAAGGATTTAAGTCGTTTCCCGCTCAACTTTGCACTCGACAGATTTAAGGTAGACTCGCCCCCAATAATTGATTTATACTATAATTGCATGTGTTATGTGGATTTGTGTGATTTTATGCTTAATTGCATGAGAAAAGAATATCTCTTTTGAGATAAATAATTTATGTTATGCTGGGCATAACTTATCTGCTAGCCAAGAAAAGAAAAGAATGTGTTCATTTGCGTTCACTATGTGATGCCTATGAATAAGAAAAGAATGTCACTACATTATTTGCATGATTACGTGTTCAATTATCTTGTAGATTAATTACTGGCGATGAGTCTACTGAGTATTTCATTTTTGAAATGCTCAACCCGTTATTTTAACATTTTTTTGCAGATTTTCGGAGAAGGTGGCGAGTGATGGGCAATGACGGAAAATTACAAATTGATATTTTTTTTAAAAGTCGTGAACTTTGAAATGATTATTTCATTTTATCAAGAATTGTCATTTTTATAAATTTGTACGAAAATACTTATTCCATTTGAATTATCGCTAAACTTTTATTCGATAAATGCGATATTTGATATTTAATCATTTTCCGTAACAAAGTTTATTCAAGAATTTAGAAAAGTGACGTTCCCGCGCTCCTCGGAACTCGGGACGTTACAAAAATAGTTTTAAGTACAAAAAGGCTTAATCTTTCCTCTCTTTTGGTTACCAATAAGTACTCTTCATTCTTTGTCGGTAATCTCCATTGGGAATCCACTCTACAAAAAGTTATGCTTCATTGCCTATAAAAAGATATATAAAACAACTATGAACCACATGGTCCAGTGAATGAAACTTGATACGTGTAATAAGAGGTTAATTTCAATATAAAGTGTATAAAGTCATATAAACATATATCATTCTCATTATTTTCTCGTCAAACTTTCACATTTTCTTGAATGAATATAAATCATACACTTTACCTATTAACTTCAACTTCAATCTTTTCTTAAAGTAATAATTTGAGCATTCGAATAGCAAACTTAGTTTGCTAATCAACTCAAGCAACTCTAAAGATCATATTCAATTCAATCACGATAACAAAGTTCATGGAGATTGATATTATACAATCATCATTTACTTATTCTCTTACACTTGCTTCTTTTACTACTTTCTAATCTTAACATCAATTCTCATATAGTACAAGAAACCATAATCAATTCAACGTATCATTTGTAATCACTTCCCAACATTTACTTCCATACAACTACAATCAATTAATCAATTTCATATTTATGACATGAATGTAATGCATGAAGTGATATGCATTAGTGATAATGTTATTCACTTTCTCTTTCTTTCTTTCTTTCTATTCTTCTCTTTCTTTCTTTCTTTCTTTTCTTCTCTTTCTTTCTTTTTATTCTTTGAAAAGTGACAAGAATGAGTATGACTTTTCACTCTTTGCATTTCTTTCATGTCTTTTACTTTAGGGGCCCTTCCCATATTAGAGTCATGCATTGCACACATCATATGTATACCTACGACACAAGGTCACTATTCATAAATAGTTGGCATACTTTTACACCTCCAAGTACAAAAGATTTGGCCTTCCTATCTTTGGGTTTGCTAACATATTATATATAAAAGAGACACTTACCTCTGAAAGGTGCCTCTTGAGATACTTACCCCCGAAGTGTAGCGTACCCGGTCCTCAAGGGCTGCCGACCGTCTACTCATGGTCTTTCCACTCCCCCCTGGTCGTCCTGCTCCTCAAGGGCTGGCAGCCTCGTTTCCAGGAAGTAGATTTTTGCCTCCCCAGGGATTCGAACCTTGTACCTAGGGGTTAAGTAACAAACTTCATGGAATCCCTAGTACCATTAGACCAAGGAGCAGGACGACCAGAGGGGAGTAGAAAGACCATGAGTTGACGGCCGTCAGCCCTTGAGGACCAGGTATGCTACAAAAAAGGCGTCTTTTTTGTAGCGTACTCGATCCTCAAGGGCTGCCGGCCGTCTACTCATGGTCTTTCCACTCCCCTCCTGGTCGACCTGTTCCTCAAGGGCTGGCAGCCTCGTTTTCAAGAAGTGGATTTTTGCCTCCCCAGGGATTCGAACCTTGTACATAGGGGTTAAGTACATGGTCTAATGGTACCAGGGATTCCATTAAATTTGTACTTAACCCCTAGGTACAAAGTTCGAATCCCTGGGAAGGCAAAAATCCACTTTCTGGAAATGAGACTGACAGCTCTTGAGGAGCAGGTCGACCAGGAGGGGAGTGGAAAGACTATGAGTAGACGATCGGTAGCCCTTGAGGACCGGGTACGCTACAAAAAAGGCGCCTTTTTTGTAACGACCCAGCTCCCTCGCTGGGGCCTTCTCTGTGTCGTACTCATGGTCTTTCCACTCCCCCTAGTCATCCTGATCCTCAAGGGATGCCAGCCTCGTTTCCAGGAAGTGAATTTTTACCTTCCACAGGGATCGAACCCTGTACCTAGGGGTTAAGTACAAAGATTCTTAAATCCCTGCTACCAAGCAAAAATCAGCTTCCTGAAAACGAGGCTGGCATCCCTTGAGGATCAGGACGACTATGGGACTAATGGTAGCAGGGATTTAAGAATCTTTATACTTAACCCCTAGGTACAGGGTTCGATCCCTGCGGAAGGAAAAAATCCACTTCCTGGAAACGAGGCTAGCATCCCTTGAGGACTAGGACGACTATGGGGGAGTGGAAAGACCATGAGTACGACATAAAGAAGGCCCCAGCGAGGGAGTCGGGTCGTTACAAAAAGGGTACCTCACAGTCCGTGACCAATTAGGGACTTTCTCCCTATATGCAACGACCTAAATGGGGACATTTTTAATTGTTCATGATCATTTCTTGAAATCATTTGAAAGATCTTATACATAATCATTTCTTCACAGTTTGAGAACACATGCTTTGCTCTTTTATGTGAAATGATCATGCATGCTTGTGATGATGAGATGAAATGCTATTCATCAATTATCATGTGAAAGACTTTACATAATAACATTCAATCTCATATTGAAACATAATATTATTATTCTTAGCTTAACACATAAGGATCAAGATCAAGTCTTTCACTTTAGAATAAAGTTTCCTATGTTTAATACATAGACTCTCAACCTTTGAGTTACATCCTAGAAGATGAATTTAATCCTTAACTTCATCAAAATCTTGATTCTAACATGTAGAAGAAAACATAATCAAGAAAGTAACCCAAGCAAGTTTTTACATTGCTTATGTCACATTTTCTTACATTTCACAAACGTGTAATGACATAAAAGTATAATCTAAACCTATAGCAAGGTTTCATCATAAGTATCATAGCTTAAATCTTCAAAACCCATTTCTAAGATCCTTATAACCATCTTAAACCCAAATCAATCCCAGCAGATTTTTCATCCATAAGTATACATATTTTGTCATACCTAACATCTTGTGTAATAACGTGAAATACCAACTAGACCCATAGTGAAGTTCTACCTTAAATTTGATACCTTAAGGTCTCCAAAAATCCAATTCTAAACAACTTAATGGTCACAATTAACACAATTAATCTCAGCAGAGTTTTAGACTACTTTGATGCTTAATAATAACCCTCTAATCATGTGTATTGAGCTTGGAAGATAACTTGAACTAATGACATGTTTTAGACATGAAGTCCAACATCTTTTAACTTCAAAAACTAGTTTAAAACACTTGCAAAATGACAATTTGAAACAAATGGTTATAGAAGATTTTTAAAGCATATTTCTTGCCTTATAACACACTTCAAATCTTGTATATCGATCATAAAACATTACTTAACTTATCACAAATTTTTAGTCATAAGATCAACCACTTTTTGGCCTCAAAACTTAACTAAAAGTCCCCTTACATGGTACTTGAAATCATAGATTTCACACTTCAATAAAATCAATCCAAAATCAAGTTTTGAACGCATGCAAAGTAACGTTTCAAAGTGTACATTCCAGCAGATTTTTATACTAGTTCAAATCTTTTTAACATGCCTTGGATCATATAAAATGTATAGTAAAAGAGTTTAGGTTAAAAATAATGTTTAAGTACAATAATTGAGATATTTTCTAGTATGAAAACTAATTTCAAACACTTTCATGAGAACAAGATTGACAACCTTAATAATCTTTAGTCTTTTTTTTTTTTTTTTTTTTGATAAGAAAAATATTTTTATTAAAGAAAATGAGAATGGTGTTACAAATATAATAGTGGACAAGAAATCCACTACAAGTGTCAAAGAAAACTTGTGACACTTACAAAAGGTTGACCACGAGATTAGTAACAATTCATTACAATGGGACATAAGGAACTATTAGGGTCCAGTCGAAAACGAAAATTTTCTAGACCACTAAAAATTCCAGCAGCTCTGGCCCATAATCCTGTAAGGAAAATAATATTATCCCAGATATCCTCCACCGATCTATCAATATTATCAAAAATCCTTCTGTTTCTTTCTGTCCAAATTGTCCAACGTCAATTTGAATCATGTTTCAATACTTCTATACAAAATTTATGTCTCAAATCTTAGTAATTCAACTCAAAGTAGCAATTTAAGATCATTCAAATTGAAGACACCAATTTAATTCCAAACAAACTTTGATATAAGTCTTTAAAATACATCTTCTTTATTCATAACTTCCACATAATGTCCCCAACATTAAAATTTAATATCCCCATTCAAAAATCAGATTTATAGTACCAATACCTCTTATAAAAACATGAGAATACCTTCATTTAAATTTCAAAATCAGCACTTAACCTTTTTGCAAGTTCAACTTCTATTACTTCCTAACTTTCATCCAAACATTTCTCTACTTTTAATCATATTCAGAATATATCTAATGGTTATTATCATCATTAAAACATAATTTTCAACATCTAAAATATAGCACAACATCAACATAATTCAACTAAGTCATTATTTTTTTTTACTCAAACATTTCATCAAACACTTAGAAGATAATTGTGTTCTTAACTTTCAATCTTAAGTATAGTTTATTAATTCAATCATAATCAATAAGTAAAATGTTATAATCTAAAATTTAAAGATAATATTTCAACACAACATGAAAAACTTACCACAATATTACACAAATCAAGTTTCACTCACCTCTTGAAGCTAAGAAGGAAAAACAACACTTTGAGAGCTCAAGTCTCAAGCAAGGCTTCTCCTACTTCTTCCCTTCCTTTCCCTTCTCTTTTCCCCCTCTTTTTCTTCTCCTCTTTCCTTCCATTTTTCATCCAGTAGTCTGCCCATGGTTCCTCTCTTGTGTCTCCACCAAAAAAATGAAGGGGAATTGGGTTAAAAGTATTCCTAGAATCAATTATTTCAATCATCTTCAACTTTACTAACTTTAAACTTGATAAATCAATCCAAAACTCTGATTTAAAACCTTAAACATGAAGGAGATATTACTTCTTACCTTAGAGATTGAAGAGAGTATTCAAGAACTCAAGCTTAAGACCATCATCTTCACCAAAAATCCATCAATTCCTCTCCTCTTTTCTCTCTTCTTCACGGAACTCTCTCATCTCTTTTCTCTGGTTATTTACGCACACAAAATGAAGAGAAGAAAGGGCTGGGTCGTTCTATATATGCAGAAATAGGATAGGTTTGCAAAACAGCCCATTTCTTTCAAGTTTGCACAAGTTGGTCCTTATAGAATTACAAACTAAGTCCTTAAAGCTTTCTTTCTATCATCCAAGCCCTATAACTTATGATAACTAATTATTTATAATTAAAATAAGTTGTTTTCCAAACATCCCTTAAGATAAGACGTGACAAGTGTCTTCTCCTTTAATATTTTAATGCTAAAAATTTCAATTTTTCTTTTTTAAGGTACCACTTTCGGGTCAATATTTGAAGATCAACACGAGCTCCATTTTAGCCAATCTTTATACCGTTGTAAAGTTCATACTTCATGCTTCACAACGGTTACACATGCAAAGAAAACGGATCATTATACCGTCCGTAACGTTCATCCAAAAATGGCTGCTCGACTGGATTTCCATAGCCAAATTTCTTGATTTTCTCAGCACTTTTATCATTTCAAGTATACAACTTCAACTCTCTATTTGAAGTACTTCCTGACCTCAATTGTACTCAAATTTGATACCATTACGTACATCTCATTGTGGACTACAAGGTAGTATAACATGCAAAGACATAAAATTACCATGTTGTTCGTATAATCTTTTCAAACATGGCTACTCGATTACCACTTTACACTTAGAATTATTTTGAAGATTTTAAGCATTCCAACTATTCTTATAATGCAACTTTAGCTCCATTTTTGAAACACTTCTCGACCTTAATTGTGAAACTTGATACCAATACTTAGATCTCATCATGAACTATAAAATGGTATAACTTGAAATGGCTAATGATCACTATATAATCCACTAAATGATCCCAAAGTCGTGTTCATCCCAATAGCAAAACTGTAATTAATAGGACTTCCCAAAATTTCCAGCTTAGTCCTCAACTGTGAAATTCAATCCAACTGAGTTCAAACATCGTATATAACTTTTTTTTATGCCAATTTCTCCTCTTTTCTCATAAATTCTATACTATATCGTCGTACAAAACGTGGAATTGACTATTTTCTTAAGAAAATACTTGCATCCAACTTTCTAAATAAATTAACTAAAGTACAAAATTTTCAAGTTGTTACACCTGATTTCTTCCATTTGTGCCGGAGCTGAGAATCACATTTGAGAGAAATGGGTTTGTATCGTGAACACGATTTTGGGGTGATTGGGTATGGTGGGTGGGTGGGTGGGGTATGTGATTAATGAATTATCAGATTGTTAATTAGTATTTTAAAGATGAATTAAAACCTGATTGTTGTACTTAAAACTTACAAACTTGCTTTTTGAATTGTTGATTTTAAAAACTTGTTGGGTTGTAATTTTCCATTTTTTTAAATTCGACTGATCGCCATATATACGATGCACAAGGGGCATTTTCCACAATTAAACCCACAATCTAAAGCAACACATTGAAGTCATTGACAAGTAGTTACCACAAAATGAACAGTTAATAGAGAACGTGGGCATTTAGTGCAATGATGGAAGGTGGTAGGAACGGGAACAGTTGGTGAGATCGTGGAAAGTTACTTCTTACAGTAGACTCCAAGCCGATTAAAAAGCAATAGAGGAAGCAGTTATTAGTAAGTTGTATATTTTGTAGAAATTTAGACATTTAGAAGGACCAACAAATCAAAACTCTCAAAACTAAGATTTGATTTTTTATTTTAAATTTTAGAACTATCCTAATTTTATTTTTGTACTTGCATCCCTTGGAGCCATCTTATAAATCATGTTTTTCTTAGTACAAACATCTCTTTCTGGATCTTTCTCCCAAGAGGTTTGTCCCTCACCCTTTCGTTTGATCCCTTTTAATTGTTAGTACGAGATAAAAACACCCATGTGAAACACAATTAATAGTCCAAGATGGATACCACGCTGTACGAAGAAGGTAATGTGGCCAACAAAAATATGATCATTACAAAAATAATAACAGGCTAAGCTTTGAAGAGGCCAAGTTATACAATCATTACCTCTACGCTTTGCCCACTTTTGAACCAGGAAGGTCGCCACTCTCAGGATTATCCGTGCGTAAGCTCGGATACTTGAGTAATTAAAAAAATTACAAAACTTATAGTAAGGGATTGACCTTTATAGGTAACCGATTCACTGAAATTAATTGGACTCCAGCAAGTCATCCTAAAGGAAACAAATAAATATCTTATTGCTCATGTGACAACAAATGGGAGTTGCAACATGGAAAGACTTTTAGTGACCATGTAACAGAAATGATCTAAACTATCTTGTGAAAATAACGATAATAGGTAAATGCCACGTGAAAGAGATTGTAAACCCTAGAATCGTAATCTATTTGGAACCCTTAAATGGGAGGTGACACAAGATTACCGGTCAGTGGGGGCGATATAAAATTATGTAAAAAAAACTCAGAAAAGGCAACGATAATATTCAAAATGTACTTTTTTACATTTGCCTCTTATGCCTTGCCTACCTTACTTTGAAGACGCTATATAGTAGTCTCGTTATCCACTTCATTAAATACACATTTTCAACATACACCACTTAGCTATCATTCATCAATTGATATCCAATCGATGACTTGAGATGAAAATCCCCTTCATCTCAATAATGTCTACTGACTAGGAAATTGAAAATAACAATCTTCACAATCACAAATCTTGTATTCACAACCATTCCACACATAACCATGGACGAGTTTTATTTTATTGTTCTTCACAGGGCTTTACTAATGAGAACATTTACCTGAAAAATAATCAAATTAGTATATCCTTACATACTACATTGTTGAAACAACTGAGGAAAAATTTTGGATGCTGTTGATTTCATTTATTAATTCTTTGTGATCAGTAAGATTTCATGGCATAAAATCCAAGGATGAGCTATGAGCCTTAGAAGTGTACAGGTTGGGCCATCTTGACCAATAGACCGGCCCAGGTACCCAATCTCTTCAAAAGGGTTAACCAAATAACTAAAGGTCGGGCACGAATGCCCGACCAATCATATGGACCGGGCATGTTTCCCGACCTAACTAAGTTATCTCGTTCATTTGTCCATAGGCCGGCCCACCAGTCCGGCCATATCCTAACATTATGGTCGGATCATCCCGGCCTTATTACACCAAAAGCCCAATACATACAGGATTCGAAGCATTCTTCGTATATGGACTTCACCAATGGGCCACATTCTTAGGCCCTAAGATAAAACGTACTCCATAAGGAAACATCCTAAATAAAAAAGTGGGAGTTCAATCCTTATAAGGATTCTTCTCTTAAAAGGTAAGTTTACATAAATAGGACTCCTTCTCATAGTAAAAGAAGGTTGCAAGCTTTTGGGTCCTATAAATACAGCTTCTATGATCGAATATTCACAACATAACATATTTTCCAATTATACATTTCTCTCTTTACTTTTCTTTCTCCAGAAAACCAATTCTTACATTAGAAGGGCGATGGGGAGAATCCTCCTCGACTTTTTTACAGGTCATCCAAGGCGAATACATTAATCTTTTTCAGTGATCAAGCAACTCCAGATCTTGCCACATCAAGGTTAGGAATTTTTATAGCATCAATTGGCGCCGTCTGTGGGAAAAGATATGATCAGCCATGGTTGATAGACACTAAGTTCATCCCTCCGCATCCACAGAACAACTCCTTCCGTCCAATACCTCGGCTGAAGGGGATAATCCCCCACATCTTGAAGATGTTGGGGAAGAACAACATCCATAAGTTACACCAGATAATGAACCGGTTAGTCAAGAAGCTTTCAACGAACTCCAGTGGTAGCTACCTGAACTCCGTCAAATTCTTCAACAGCAGACTAATCATCAAGCAGTACTGACCTGAACACTCCTGGAACAATTCCCAAGGAAGAACACAGGGCAATCCATCATGTGGATATCAATTCCCCGGGAATCGGGGGACTGAATTTTCCATCAACCTAACACAACAAGAAATCTCCAGAATTATTCAGGAGGGAATAGCATATGGGATAAGATAGAACATACAAGGGCAGACTTCTTTAACGAGAAGAACCCCGTTCACCCCTGAAATAACGTCATTCCCCTTGCTAGAAAGATTCAAGTATCCTTGGATAAAGGAATATAACGGAACTATAGATCCCAACAACCACCTGAATACCTAAACCAATGTCATAGACATCCAGAATGCTCCCGACCAAATACTATGCAAGGCCTTTCCTTGAACCTTAACCAATGCTGCCCGAGATTGGTTTTCCAAAATACCATCAGGGTCAATCTCTTCCTTCACCAATCTTACTGAGAAATTCATGGCCTTCTTTGCAATCAGAAAAATGATTAAGAAGACAGTCGCTTCCTACATGTAGTTAAAACAAGGGCCTAATGAAACACTACAGAAGTTCATGACCTAATTCAACACCGAGAGACTTCAAATTCCTGATCTTCACATTGCATCCGCAACTTCAGCCCCAAGCCTAGCAATCCGAGGTCAGGAATTCAGAATGTCCTTATCTAAGAATCTGCCTGCAAATGTAACCGAACTCCTTAGAAGGGCAGGAAAATACATAAATATGGAAGAGACTTTGTTTTCTGTAAGAGCGCAGGATCAGGTTCATGGATCAGTAACAATACAATCTTCAGAACTCGTCAAGCAGGGGAACAAAAGGTCAAGGCAAGAGGATGGACAGAATTCTTTCCGGTCTAATACAAAGGGGAATAGTTATGGGCACAAGAATTCCACCCCGTTGAATGCCCCTTGATCTCACATTCTCCTGGAAATCAAAGGTCGTGAAGACTTGCGCTGGCCAAGACCCATCAAAGGAAAGATTGATAATGAAATCACCACAAATACTGCGACTTTCACAAAAGCCCAGGTCATACTAAGAATGAGTGCAGAATACTCCTACAGGAGATAGAAGCCCTCATCAAAAGAGGCTTCTTGGGGCATTACGTGAAGAAAGAGGGTGAAGATCAGGGGAAAGGAAAGGGGAGGAGAAGAATAGGCCTGCCGACATTATAAATTTTATCGTCGAAGGTATAGCTTCCGTGGGTGATTCAACAAATGCTCGGAAGAACTATGCTCGGGGGTTGGGAAGTCAAGAAGGAAGGTCGGTCAGTCATGACCATGATATCTCGACCACCATCAGTTTCAATAAATCTGACATGGAAGGAATTTCTTACCCCCACGATGACGCTGTCATCATCAGAAGGGTGCTTGTTAACAATGGAAGTGCGGCTAATGTTCTTTCCTTGAAAGCTTTCAACAAGATTCAACTTCCGAAGGATTGGTTTCGGTAGGTCATTACTCCATTAATTGGTTTTGGCGACGGAACAGTAAGACCCGAAGGTTTAATTGACCTTCCTACTTCTCTGGGATCAGGAGAAAAACAAGTGACTAGCCCCCGTTTCAGGTCGTGAAGACCCCGATGGCTTACAATGCTATCTTGGGAAGACCTTTTTTGAACATTTTAAAAGCAATAGTATGACATATCACTTGGCAATCAAGTTCCCAACTCCTGCAGGCATAGCAACAGTGCAAGGTAACTAATCAATGGCCAGAAGCTATTATATCAGCTGCATTAGAAAGGGAAAAGTAGAACTAATGTCAATTGAACCTCCCACGGAAGAACGTATGTCGCCAGTGCAGAGTTGGAGGAAATTCCGATTTCAGAAGGAAAAAGTTTCACCATCGGGAAAGAGCCTCCCAAATTTATGAAGGAAGAATTATCACAGTCCTTGAAAAGAAACCTCGACATCTTCGCATGGAGCGCAAAGGATATGCCTTGGATTGACCCAATGCTTATTGTATATAGGAACGTCCAACCAGAAAAGAAGCCTGGAAAGCAGCTAAGTAGGCAGTTTGCAATCGAAAGAAGGCAAATAATCAAGGAGGAAGTAGATAAACTCTTAAAAGCAGGGTTCATCAAGGAAGTAAAATATCTAGAATGGCTAGCCAATGTGGTCTAGGTGAAGAAGGCCAATGGAAAAATGGCGAGTCTGCATAGATTTCACAAATCTGAACAAAGCATGTCCAAAAGACAGTTGTCCTCTTCCCCGAATTGACAGATTGGTGGATTCCACATCGTGTTCTGAGCTATACAGCTTCCTTGATGCATTCTTGGGGTATCATCAGATCCAAATGGCGTAGGAAGATCAAGAGAAAACTTCTGTCATGGCTGACGAAGGAATATACTGCTACAAGGTCATGCCATTTAGGTTAAAAATGCTGGGGCTACCTATCAAAGACTTGTGAACATGGTCTTTTCCAAAATATAGGACTGAACATCGAAGTCAATGTTGATGATATAGTCATAACACTAGTACAAAATTATATAAAAAAAATAACTTATTAGCGTCGTTTTTTGAGAAAAACGACGCCTGAAAAAAGCGGTGGCAAAATTGTAAATAAAAATTAATAAAAAGCGTCGGTTCTTCCTAAAGAACTGACGCTGGAATGCCGGCCCATTAAGGGCGTCGGTTCTTATTAATGAACCGACGCCTATAATGTTATTAAAGGCGTCGGTTCTTTGTAAAGAACCGACGCCTTTTAGTCGGCAATTAAAGGCGTCGGTTTTTTCTAAAGAACCGACTCCTATAATATCATTATAGGCGTCGGTTCTTTACTAAAGACCGACGCCTTTTATTTAAACCTTTAATGCCTTTTCCCTCCAACTTAGGTCAATTTTTTCAGCACTTTGAATATTCCCACAGCACTCCACAGCGCCGCTCACCTCCACAGCCTCAAAGTCTCATTCATCTCCCCCACCGTAGCCAGCGTCACCTCCGACCGGTAGTGCACCTTCGGCGCCGCCATTCTTTTCTCCACTGCGCACCACCCCCATCCCGCTGCCCTCTCTTTTCCTCCGTGAAAAGCAGTGCTCTCTCTTTGTTTAGAAACCGACTCATCCTTTTCTCTTCCTCTCTTTGCGTGACTGGAAGTGGGCCTTCTTTGTGACCACCACCGTGAGTCTTTCTAAAATTATAGGTAAGTTTTAATTTTTAGTTTTATGCAGCTTATGATTGTTTGATTTGTTTCTTGAGTTTCATTTCTTGGGCGAAGTGCTCGTGAAGCATGTTTGAGGTAAAATTCTAAAATTATGCTCGTGGACCTTAAAAACTAATCACATCCTCTTTGGTTTGTTGAGACATCCCAATACACATGACTCATCCTTGGTTCACAACATCTATCTGTAAGGACTCATCAAGCTCCTGTTTATCATCGGGTGTAATTTCTTTGGCATACAAATGGGCCAAGCAATCCCGAATCCTGGAAAAATGAGTCAGGGTATGAGAAAGAAAAGAAGTTAAAAGCGAGCAAATAAAAGCAACTTCATTAACATAAAAAATTTCTTGTGAGGACTTCTTTGGATCAACCACAAGTCCTTGAGAGTTCAATATCAGATTCAGTTGTTGCAAAACTCTCATCAGTATAATCCCCTTTTTTCTTTTTATTTCTTCGGCGATGAGAAATTTGAACCTCCTCAGCCAAGTTGGTCAAGTAAAACACGTGAGAAAAAGCTTTAGCAACCACAATTGAATCCATTGGATCCAAACTTGTCAATACATTTCCAAGCTCTTCCAACTTTTTAGAGTCGTTCTAGCCTTCATACTCGGCAGAAAGCTAATAACATTCTTGTACATACAATAACGAAGAAAATGTCACTTGCTAAGTTGATTGAGGAACTCTTAATATAGATAAAAAAATCGCTAGCTAAAATCAAAGAATCATCAATGACACAGACCTTAACTTACCAATGCAAAAGCATAAATATTCCACCCAAAACGATTGAACTTCATTCTAATATTTTGCTAATGCATCTTTTAATTTCTTCATCTGTATAAAACAACGAAATATTAGAAAATGATTCAAAAAAAAATTAAATAGAATTTGAATATAATTACTTATAATTGCATTAGTACAGCTGAAACTACACAATTTGCCCTCACCACCTATATAGAATCTAAAGAAAGGCAGGATATGAATTTGTAGACTATGCATATGGTCTTAACTTCTTCATAATTAACTTTAAGAAAAATTGCATCCGGATATTATTCAGCAAGTTGAAAAATCTGTTGAATTTAATTATCAAAATTAGAATAATCAAAGGTAAATAATAATCAATTATGAGTGTTAAAAAAATGAATGTAAGTACCTTCGAAGCAATGCTTTGCAGCCTCCACTAAAATCAATCCATCACCATTAAAAACCTGAAAACTTCTGTTCTTTTTTCAATGTTTAGAAAATCGGACTAGACCGATCGGTTCTACTGGAAAAACAGGAAATTGATATGAAACCAATTCGGTTCGTCTTGAAAACCGATCTGTAAAAAATCAGTCGGTTCAACCGGGAATTGACCAGTTTTTAGAACGGGGTTTTCATATTTATTTATTTTTTGCTTTTTTTGTTTTTCTCTAGTTGTTTTAATATACTTTTGTTTATAATTTTATTTTCTAAATGAGTAAATATTAGTTTATTTGTAAAATAACTTGTTTTTTCGAAATTTTTATGATTTTTGGAATAATTTTTTATATTTTAATTGAAACTGGTTCTACCCGATAGAACTTTTTGACCCTTGACCCCGTTACATTTTCCAGTTCAAACCGATTTTCGATTTTCTAAACACTGTCTCTTTTAGATCAAAAGCCCTAATTTAAAGGACCCCGAAACTAAAATTCAAGAAAGATCGATAAAATAAAATTTTAGAAAATGCAAAACTCAACCTTGATTAATTCTTTAGATTGGGACTTGATTACTCCTCTAAAGATTCCTTCACAACCTATCAACCTTCAAGTTTTTTGTCAAATACCTTATCTACCACCCTTCTCACAATTTTGCATTAATAACCTTTGCGAAAGCCAAGTTCGTATGATTATGAATATGTTGAGATAATTATGTTGTGATGATCTGGAGATATGAGCGTATATAGTGAATAATTAAAAGGCTAAAAATGTTTGAGTTTTTAACATGCTGAGGTTGAATATTTTAGACTAGATGAAAATGTTGAAGTTCGAATGGAGTTTTGTTTGAGTTTTGAATATGTTGAAGTTAAATATTTTAGTTTTATTGTGGCATTTTGATTCCCCCTACAGGTTGGTTAAGTCCAATTTATAGGGGAGATTCTGTCAAAATTTTCGTAAGATTTTATAAATAAAAATGAAAATAATAAATTAAGGTGATTTCATTCGTTTTAACACATGGTGAATATCTTTATATATGTGTTATTAGATATGGATCGGAGTTGGATGTATGAGAAACGTAATACACATGAATATGTGAAAGGAGTTGAAGAGTTTATGAAATGTGCCGAGGAAAACAAAATAAAAGAAGGTGAAGAAATGCTTTTGTGTCCTTGTTGTGATTGTAAGAATCTGAGAAAGTTCCGTAGCTCTGAACAAGTCAAGAGTCATTTGATCCGTCGTGGGTTTAAGGAAGGTTATGTACGGTGGATATGGCACGGTGAGAGTATACTTCCCAGGACGAGCACCGGTGATAATATGGGTGATCAAGAGGAGAATAATTTGGACAATGATCAGAATGATGTGGATAATGATCGGATAGATGAAATGATGCGTGACATACAAGAGGATTTCATCGAAAAGTCTCATATTTTCGATAGCCTGTTTAATGATTCTGAACAACCTTTATTTTCTGGTTGTAAGAAATTCACAAAATTGTCTGCTGTGTTTAAGTTGTATAACTTGAAAGCAAAGAATAGGTGGAGTGATAGGAGTTTCACGAATTTATTGGAACTTTTACGAGATATGCTTCCAGAGGATAACGAACTTCCTAGTTCAATTTATGAGAAAAAGAAAATGTTGTGCCCGATGGGTATGGAGATCGAGAGGATACATGCATGTCCAAATGATTGTGTATTGTATCGGAAAGAGTATAAGGACTTGAACATGTGTCCAAAGTGTGGAGCATCGAGGTATAAGCGAAAGGAAGGCCATGTTAATTGGGAGGATAAGAAAGGCTCACCGGCAAAGGTGTTATGGTACCTACCTGTGATACCAAGATTTAAACGCTTATTTGCCAATGCAAAGGATGCGAAGAACATGCGTTGGCATGCCGATGGGAGGAAAGAAGATGGAAAGCTAAGACACCCGGCTGATTCTCCTCAATGGAGGACCATTAATAGGATGTTCCCCGATTTTGGTGGAGAAGATAGGAATCTTAGGCTTGGACTATGTATAGATGGGATGAACCCGCACGGTAATATGAGTAGTCGACATAGCACTTGACCGGTTCTCTTGGTGAATTACAATCTTCCTCCTTGGTTATGTATGAAGTGCAAGTACATCATGTTGTCGTTGTTAATATCAGGGCCTAAACAACCGGGAAATGACATAGATGTTTACCTAGCGCCACTAATTGAAGATTTAAAACTGTTGTGGAATGAAGGTGTGTTAGCATTTGATGCACATAGTCAAATGAATTTCACGTTACGTGCTATGATATTTTGCACCATAAATGATTTTCCTGCTTATGGTAACTTGTCGGGATATACTAATAAAGGAGCTAAAGCATGTCCCGTTTGTGAAGAAGATACGGTTGATCTTTGGTTGAAAAACTGTAAGAAAAATGTGTTTATGAGTCATCGTATATTTCTCCCTGTTCACCACCCTTATAGAAAGAAGAAAAATCTCTTCAATGGAAAAGTCGAGACTCGAGTTTCTCGCTTACCATTAACAGGAAATGAGGTTTATGAACGAGTTAAAAATATTGATGTTATGTTTGGCAAACCTTTTAAACCTCCTCAGAAGAGTCTTTGGAAGAAGAGATCCATATTTTGGGATCTACCATACTGGGAACACTTACAGGTAAGACATTGTCTTGATGTAATGCCTGTGGAGAAAAATGTATGTGATAGTGTCATCGGGACATTATTGAACATTCAAGGAAAGACAAAAGATGGTATCAAAGTCAGAAAAGACATGGTAGAAATGGGGATATGAGATAAGTTAGCACCGCAAGAGTTGGAAAAGCGTACCTATTTACCCCCAGCCTGCTACACTTTGTCTAGAAAAGAGAAAACGAGTTTTTGTGAGTGCCTAAATTCTGTTAAGGTTCCATCTGGATACTCATCGAACATCAAAAGTCTTGTGTCGATGAAGGACTTGAAATTGGTTGGTATGAAGTCTCATGACTGTCATGTCTTAATGCAACACTTGTTACCAGTTGCAGTTCGTGGCATACTCCCAAAACATGTTAGAAATGTCATTATAAAACTTTGCTTCTTTTTTAATGCAATTTGTAGTAAAGTTGTTGATCTGGATGCGCTGGACGATTTGCAGGCCGATATTGTTATCACTCTATGTCAATTTGAAATGTATTTTCCTCCATCATTTTTTGACATTATGGTGCACTTACTTGTTCACTTGGTGAGAGAAATTAAAATATGTGGTCCGGTGTTCTTGAGGTATATGTATCCATTTGAGAGATACATGGGTATATTAAAAGGATATGTGAGAAATCGATTTCGACCTGAAGGCAGTATCATTGAAGGTTATGCTGCCGAGGAGGCTATTGAATTTTGTACTGATTACCTAGATGATATTGATGTTATTGGTATTCCTAAATCTCGTCACGAGGGAAGACTGAAAGGTAAAGGTACGATTGGATGCAAAACAATTGTGCCTGGTGTTGAATTGCGAGACAAAGCACACCTCCTTGTCTTGCAACACCTTACCGAGGTTCATCCATATTTGGACGAGCACATGTCCATTTTAAGGCAGCAAAATCCTTCAAAAGGTGAGAGGTGGGTAACTAATGAACATAATCGCTCATTTGCAGAATGGTTCAAAGATAAAGTGCTGCAAGAATTATCACAAATGTCGAATAACATTTCTGAAATTGTAAAGTGGTTAGCTTACGGCCCTGGCATGCTTGTGAGGTCTTATGAAGCATATGATATTAATGGGTATACATTTTATACAAAACGTCAAGATTATAAGAGCACGATGCAAAATAGTGGAGTGACTCAAGTAGCAATGTCAAGAGATTTTTCCATAATGTCTTACTATGGAGTAATTGAAGATATTTGGGAACTTGATTACAGGGAGTTCAAGTTTCCTCTATTTCGATGTAAATGGGTTGATAATAGACGGGGTGTTCGGGTGGATGAATTAGGCTTCACTTTGGTGGATTTTGATCGGTTGGGTTATTTTGATGAGCCATTCATACTGGCATCACAAGCGAAACAGATATTTTATGTTCTTGACCCAGCAAATACTAAGTGGTCAGTTGTACTTCAGGGCAAAAGACATATTGTTGGCATTGATGATGTGGTGGATGAAGAAGAGTATGATCATTTCGACGAAACTCCTCCATTTTCTATTGGTATACAACCAGATGCAATTACAAGGGAAGATAATCTTGAAATAAATTACATGCGTGAGGATCATGAAGAAGGATTGTGGATTGACCGTCGTTCGTGAGGCAATATAATTGTGTAAGATCATTTATTTTTTTACTTAGAACTTTTTAATATTGTTCATATATACTCTATTCATTGTTACTATTGGGTGACTAATTTGTTTATATATTTTTGTATAATATACGCAGGTACGTGCACAGTTCCGTGAAAGTCATGGCTGATTCTTCTAGTTCATCTGATGATCAGTGTATCAGTAAAAAAAAAAAACTAGAGGACCAACTAGTTGCAAAAACATGAAGAGGAAGGGGGATGAAGTAAGTTCGATTGAATTTGATGAACACAATAGGCCAATCGGACCCCATAAGAAGAACTTCAATTCTTATATAGGGTCTTTGGTCCGTATTCATGTGGATATAAATATTAGTGATTGGCATAAAGTCCCTAAAGGCCTTAAAGACATGATTTGGGAAGATATAAAGGTATTACATCACTTCATACATAGTAACTTAATAATTCATTATATATTTTTTTGTTATGGGTATAAATATTGCATATTATTGTTGTATTTCAGAAGCAGTTCAGCATACCCGACGATGAAAGGAAACGAATTATTTTAAGAGTTGCTGGGTCCCGATGGAAAGATTTCAAGAATAAGTTGGTGCATAAGTTCATTAACAATAAGCACCCAAGATACGCATCACCTACTATGCTATATAATTACCTGACCGAAGAAAAAGGGGAGCAATTCAAGAAAGAGCGTGAGACTGAGATTTTCAAGGTATATGAAATTATAACTCCTACTCCTGTCTGATGATTCTTAATTATTTTTTATTATTGAGTTGAAAACTAATGAATGTGATGCTTTATTTTTCAAGGAAAAAAGCAAGAAGGCCAGGGACAGCCAGTTGCACAACGAGCATCCACATTTTTTGGGCTCCGCTGGTTATGCCGGGATGAGGCCACAGTGGCTTTTATCAGACCCACTACTGTCTTCTGCATCTTCATGTGCGTCACTTAGCTCGTCCATGTTAAGTGATGATCGCAGCTTAGATTGGGTTCGAGCTAGTTCAAAGAAGAAAGAAGACGGATCTTATTACATCCCCAACGAGAAAACGAGGGGGGTGTACGGAAAAATTGTAAGCATAGCCTATCATTTTTTCATAATATGATGAAATTTCGCTTAAACCCTAATATTTAGTTTTCATTTTTTTTTTTTTTTTTTGAGAACAGATTGAAAAATCTGAGGAAGCAATGCAAGGGACATTTGTCCCAAGCAGACACCACGACATCTTATCGGAAACTCTTGGTAAGGAGGATCATCCTGGTCGGGTTAGGGGATATGGTGTATACGTCACGGTGAGGGATGTATATGGCAGACCTGATTCGTCCTGCAGACGATCGAGAGGGGTTGTGTCGGTAGATGATATTAAAGATATTATCATGAAGGATTTGGAGGTTGGTATCACTGAACGTGTCAGGAAAGAGTATGCAGCAGAGGTACAGAGTAAGATTGATAGTATGCAGCAGAAATACGAAGCTATCCTTCAGCGCATGGGCTTAAATGTTGATGCCGAAGTGGACATAACTCCACAACCCCGACCACCAACTCGCAGTAGTTGTTACTCAGTTAATCCTGATCCATTTGATGGCCTTCAGGTATTTACTCTTTAAATATTTTGTTTTTCAATATTATTGATTATATTTCAATTGTAAGGGCTGTAACATTGAATATTATTGAACAACAGAAATCGATTCCTTGTCGTCTCGCTATAAGTTGTAATGGTGAGCATCAAATAGTGGCTAGAGGAATGGTTTTTCCATCCGGACCTGAGACTATTGTGCACCATCAACAACTCTTGACAGATCATGTTAAAGTGTCGGTTGATGATGTTATACAAGGTGCCGAAGCCTCACTTCTTCCAGTACCATCTCCATACTACACCGTGGTGGGGGAAGCTATTGGAAGTTTCTGTCAATGGCCTAAAGATTTGGTAATTTTTGGAGAGGTAATAATTTTTATATTTACAAAAAAGTTCTTTCGATTTTTAATTACTTTTAAAATTATATTAGAAATGTTATGATGACAGAAAACATGTAATTACAGGAAGAGTTAACAAAACAGGCAAAACAAATTGAAAAAAATAAAAAATCCCAGAGTTTTGATATGTCATCTACCAGACGATCACCACTCATTGATGATGCAACGTTACAACGTCTCGGTAATGATTGTAAGATGTTACACTCTCTGGTGCTTACACTTCCTGCTGGTACAGACTACATCCAAGTGCCTCTAGAGGCAACTGTGTTTCATCACACGGAAGGTGAAAGTTTTTATGTTACGATTGACGACATCACCGACTTTCTCTCAATGAAATGGCTGAATGTATCTATCTTGCAAGTATTCATAATGTAAGATTGCTGAACACGCATTTATGTCTTTCATTTAAATTTTCGTTTTTATTTTTTATTCATTGGTTGTTATTTTTAGGTTCCTTCATGGGTTGTGTGAGCAATTTGGTATTCAGTCAATTAGATTTATGTGTCCATCACAGATTGCGTCGATCAGAGTTAAAACACATGTAGAAAGTGTTGTGAGTTACATGGCTGAAACAATGAATACGCTAAGGTCCAAGCAATTCATTTTAGCGTCGTACTATCAGGAGTAAGACCATTATTATTATTTATGTATTTCTTTATTTATTTAAAGAATACTTACACGTTTATAATACGTAGGAATCATTGGATGTTGCTTGCAATATGCTGTGAAGCCAATACTGTGTACTTCATAGATTCAGCACAATCATGTAGGCGTAACATAGAAATCAAGCCATCATTGAATGTGTAAGTAATTATTGCATTGTTCAAACTTTTGTGTTTAGTGCATTCATATACATAAGTTGGGTTACTTTCATGGAATAATCGTAGTGAGTTTGAGGTTCAATTGATGTGCTTGTGTTGTGATTATGATAGTTAGGATAATTTTCAATAAATAGGTCTCTATACAGGTTGGATACGTTCAATTTATAGGGGAGACTCTGGCAAAATTTACGTAAGAATTTTGAGTTTTATTATTAATTTTATAACTTATTCATATTTATTGAAACTTTAGGGCATTTCGAGCTTTTTGGTCGTTAGGAGGCAAAAGGGCAACATCCAATGTAAATTGGAAAAAGATCTCGGTATGAAAACTAGAATTTTATAAATTGCTACAAATTCTCATATTAGTTTAATATATATCACTTTCATTTGATTATTAATAATAGTTTTAATTTTAAATATTCAAATTTCAGTGTCCTCAGCAACCTGGAGGAGATGAGTGTGGCTATTATGTTATGAGAAACATGTTCCAGATAGTCACAGTCTATTCTCAACTTACTTCTCTACACGAGGTATAATTTATTGAAGATAATTGTTTAATTACGATTTATGTGTAATTAACATAATAATTATTAATTCTTATTAATTATTCTTAGGCATTTCAAGAGTTTTACTCAACAGAGGAAATTGATGAGGTTCGAAATTTATGGGCCAAATACTTCTTCGAAGAGTGTATGTAAACTTAGCCCATTTTATGTTTAACATGTACAAATTTTTTAACAATATTGTGAAAACATGATTAATTAATTCGAAATTTTGTTTATCTTATTAAGTTTTGTTCTGCATTCCTCGATTATATATGTTGAAGATAAATTTTTGATGTGCACATGATTCTAGTTTATATAGGTATATGAGGGAAATATAAATAAATGAAAAAAAAAAATACTAAAAGGCGTCGGTTGTAAAATAAAAACCAACGCCTTAAGTTATTAAAAGGCGTCGGTTGTATCTTTAACAACCGACGCCTTTTATCAACTAAAGGCGTCAGTTGTAAATAACAACCGACGCCTTTAGTTGAGATAAGGCGTCGGTTGTTAAAGTAACAACCGACGCCTTTTAATAACTTAAGGCGTCGGTTTGAAACCGACGCCTAAAGTAGGCACTTTTGGCGTCGTCAATAAAGGCGTCTCCTGTATAACCGACGCCTATTCTGCTTTACAACCGACGCCTTTGACTCTTAATGTACTAGTGTAAAGAGCTCGAGAAAGAAAGACCACATAATCAACTTGGAAGACATCTTCTCTACACTCCGACAACATCAAATGAAGCTAAATCCCACCAAGTGCACTTTCGGGGTAAGCTCGGGAAAATTCATAGGATTAATGTCACCCAATAGGGCATTGAAGTTAATCCTGATAAAATCACATTCCTTACATCTATGGAGCTTCCAAGGAACATAAGAGAGGTCCAGAAACTTACAGGAAGAGTAGAAACATTGGGTCGCTTCATGTCAAGAGCAGAAAATAAATGCTTCCCTTTCTTCAAGTCTCTCAGAGGAAAAAAAGAATTCAAGTGGGACGAAGAATGTGAAACTTTTTCCTATACCTAGCAGTATTAGAGCATGCAGTTAGCTCTTTTCTAGTCAAGGAAGAAGGGAAAATTCAGAAATCGATCTACTACATCTGCAAGATGCTACATGATGCTGAAAGTCAATACACTCTAGTAGAGCAACTCTCACTTGCCCTTGTCACGGTAGCAAGAAAGTTGGGACCTTGCTTCCAAGCCCATGCCATAATAGTCCTCACAAACCAACCTCTGAAACAGATACTACAGAAACCCAACGTCTCTGGCCGCCTACTTAAGTGGTCAATTGAGCTTGGAGAATACGACATTGAATTTAAATCCCGACCTTCCATAATAGCATAGGTCTTGGCGAACTTCATCGTCGAACTCACCCCAAGACCTTGGAGGCCAACAAATCATAAGAGGAATGAGGACTCATGGACTTTACAAGTTGATGGAGCATCGAATGCAATAGACTCGGGGGCTAGAATCATACTAATAAAGGATGATGGCACAATGGAAATTTAGTGCGCAATTAGATTCGACTTCCGGGCCACTAACAATGATGCAGAGTATGAGGCTGTAATTGCAGGGCTTCAGGCCACTCAACATCTTGAGGTCAAGCATATCAAGGTCATGAGTGATTCACAATTGGTGGTAGAGCAGGTGAATGGTACTTTTGAAGCATAAAACGAAAAGATGTCATCTTAAAAAATGGTGGTTCTGGACTTGCAAAGGAAGTTAAAATCTTGTAGCATAGATAAAATACCAAGGTCCGCCAATCCTAAAGCCGGTGCCCTATCAAGACTGACTTTCTCCAACTTGGAAATGACTGTGTTTGTGACTTCATGAGCCTAACATCGCACAACAACCCGATGTCATGGATATTTCAGAAGATGAGCCCAGTTGGATGGATCCAATCGTTTAATACTTGATGTTGGAAAAACTGCTAGATGACAAAGCAAAATCCAGAAGGATCATATCAAGATCTCTAAGGTACACCATCATGCAAAACACTTTATCCCGTCGAAGCTTCACGCTTCCCTACCTTCGATGTCTGACCACGAAAGAAGCAGTCCTTGCCATGGCCGAAGTTCACGAAGGAATTTGTGGAGGACACCAAGGAGCAAGAGCTCTGGTAACGAAGTTTGTAAGATATGGTTACTACTGGTCAACCATGAGGAAAGATATACTCAACTATGTGAAAACTTGTGATAAATGGAAAATGTTTGCAGCTCGATTACATCAACCAGCAGAAGAGCTCTCTCCTATTATGTGCCCATACCCATTTGCATAGTGGGGAATTGATATACTTGGGCCATTTCCAGTAGCTCATGGTCAAATTAAATTTTTAGCAGTGGCTATGGAATACTTCACAAAATGGGTAGAGGCAGAGCCTCTTGCGTAATCTCAGAGCAAAAATCGAAGTCATTTGTTTGGAAGTCAATCATCTGTCATTTTGGACTTCCCAAGACATTAATCACTAACAATGGCGACAGTTCGAATGCCAAGCCTTCAAGCAATTCTACAAGAATTTGGGGATTGAGCACATGTTAACTTTAGTTTCACACCCGCAAAGTAATGGATTGGCTGAGGTGACAAACAGGCTTATTTTGCAATATCTTAGAACTCACCTTAACAATGCTAAGGGTGATTGGCCTGATATCCTTCCAGAAATTCTTTGGATGAACCGTACAACTTTCAAGACAGCAACCGGGGAAACTCCATTCATGCTAGCCTTTGGAATGGAAGCCGCTATTCCAATAGAAATTATGGTCCCCAGCTTCCGTACGATGACTACAGAATCACCCGATCATTTTGAAGGGAAAAGAGAAAGTCTAGATCTTTTGGAAGAAGTCAGGGAAAGTGCCGCCCTGAGAATAGCTTCTTATCAACAAGCCATGGCCAAGAAGTTTAACATCCAAGTCAAAAAGAGAGATTTCGGAATGGGCGATCTTGTCTTGCGTCGAAGTGAAGTAGCTAGTCACCAACCTGTAAAGCTCGGACCTATTTGGGAAGGACCATACGAAGTCATTCAAAAAGTCAGGAATGACTGATACAGTTTAAGAACCATGAACTCAAAGCCCCTTCCTCGACCATGGAATGCTGAAATTTTGAAGCCCTACTACAAGTAGGCACCATTCTTCCAAAAGTTCTTCATGCCGGTCACTGAGTCGTCTGAATTATAGAAGAGTTGGGTCTGCGAACCCATTCCTTTAGTTTCATTTATGGACTTGCACGTCCATATTTGTAACAGTTAGGTCGGGCTTGTGTGCCCATTCTATTTACTTTCTGAGTCAGGGACGGGTACTCTTTTCCTTATCTAGATTTTTTCCCAACGGGTTTTTTAGGGTAATGTTTTAACGACGCACATAGTTAAGTCCCCTTCAATAAAAGCTTTCTTTCGAAGAATGAGTATAAAGGAGACCGAACACAGGAATAACTTACAAGGTCAGCCAAATGACTTTACAAGTTACTCCTCACAAATAATTTACAATGTCTTAAATGGCAAGACGTTACAAATTATTTCATTGAAAATAATTTACAATGTCTCATATGGTAAGGCATTATAAATTATTTCCTTAAAAATAATTTACAATGTCTCATATGACAAGGCGTTACAAATTATTTCATTGCAAATAATTTACAATGTCTCATATGGCAAAGAGTTACAAATTATTTCCTAACAAATAACTTACAATGTCGCATATGGCACGACATTAGAAATTATTTTCTTACAAATAATTTACAATGTCTGTCACCTGGCAAGGCGTTACAATTTATTTCCTTACGATTAATTTACAAAGCCTGTCACCTAGCAAGACGTTGCAAATTATTTCCCTACAAACAATTCCGCTACAAGAAATTTACAAGGCCAGCCATCAGGCCCTACCTTACAAATTGCTTCCCAAAGAAGAGTTATAGGATTGGCCTATGTTCCCGACCGATTATCTACACAAAGTCAAGGGCTTGTGCCCTTCTTGGTACAAAAATTTATAGGGTCGACCTATATCCCCGACCTTACAAACAAACTTCTAAGAATCAGAGTCAAAGGCTTGACCCATTTCTTGTGAAAAAATCATGAGGTCGACCATAATGCTCGACCATATTGACTTCAAAGCATGAGGTCAGAGACTTGGCCCTCTCACACATAAACTCTTACAAGATCTGATTGTATACTCAATCTTATGAATAACTTGTGAGTAAAACACACAAGTAAAAATCACGTGCTTGGTAAAAAACTTGAAAAATTCATCCATAGTCAAAATTTTACAAGTAGTCCGTGAGGCATACCTCAGGCTTGTACATCAAAAATTTACTAATAGGCTTCACTACTGATGGTCAGGGTCACTGCCTCCCCTCCTTCATCAGAGGTTGCCTCTCCCTCAACTTCTTCCATGAAGGGGGTCAGATCAAGATCTTTCGCTTTTATGGGAAATTGGGAAAACGGGCTAGTGTCAAGGTCGGGTGCGTGAAGATGAATCCAAGAACGAGCTTGTTTCATTCCTTGGGAATACGACTCCAAGGCGTAATTTCCCAAAGCAAGGTCGTACTCTTCCAAACTCGTGAAAGCCTCAACAGCCTCAACCTTGGCATTAGTCGTCTCTTCTCGAGCACAGCGAAGGTCGTCAACAAGCTTGGAGTTCTCCTCTCTAGCAAGGTCCCGCTCTTGGGTTATCAGCAACAAGATTCAACCCTAGCAAGCTTCTCCTCATCAATTCGTGCCTTTGTGGCCTCATATTGTATGAAGTGAACGAGTTGGCTCGACGCCTCGCCACGCTTGACGCCATGGTTGATTAGTCCTCGGCCTATATTGATCAACTATAGGTTGGGACAAAAACTTGGTGATCTTTCTAATGCCTTAAATTATTATCAAAGTACAAACATGTCAAGGGTAAAGGCAGAAATATACCTTCACGGCCGCATTCATGAAGTGGTCAACCCCTTGTTCGAGCGCCACTTCCTCAGAGTATTTCTCTAGTAGGCTGGGATGGAGGCCTTCTTCCAACTTCTCCCTAAGGTCGGCTAGGGTAGGGCTCTGAGGAACTACCTCAGGTGCAGGATAGACATTCACGGGCTCCTCCCGGGGTGGAGGACGTTGAATATCTCGACCACTTTCCCTCTGAACGGGAGCCTCCATGTTCCTACTAGAGGTCTCCCACATGCCAGATTGATCTTTGTGAGGCCTTTTCTGGTATCGATATTGCACAACCCCATAATATTTCCTTTTCTGGGCTGCATTCCGTGCCCTTTCCTCTATCTCCTTCCTTAGCCTGTCCCCATCAAATGCCATTCCTGCAGAATCTAAAAAGGGAAGAGAAAGAAGATGAGGAAATGAAGCGAAAGCCAAAAAATTTAAAAATTACAAAAGTTAAGTACATATTACTTAATTTACAAGGCCGGGGCCTACCCGGCTGCAAGTCAAGACCGGACTGACTTAAAATCTCATTGGTCGTCAAATCAGATGCCTCCTCGGCCAAGAGGCCAATGTCACATATTCTAATGGCATTGGCAAGAAGGTCGGCCATCTCCTCCTCACTCTTATTTCCCATCCTATTAAAGATATCTACGTCTAGCCTCCTAAAGGTCGATAAAAATATTTTCTCTCCTTCCCAGGGCTTCACGAAGAAGAACCTCTCCTTCCAATACTTTAAGAAGGAAGGAACCCACGGCACCTCGAAGCTCCCCTTCTTGCTTAAATACAAAAAATAGTTACACCGAGGTAGGTGTTTCAGGTCTGAAAGACATTTACACAAATCTACGATAGGCTCAATTCCTAAACTCCTACATAAAAAGAAAAAATACATCAAGATCCTCCATCCACTGGGGTCGAGATGACCTGGAACTATGCTCACAGTGAGGAGAAAGGCAATAAAAAAATGATGGAGGGAAAGACTAAACCCAGCCATAAGGGCCTCATGAAACACTATCATCTCCCCTTCCCGGCAATGATATGATACATCGTCCCCTTCCGAAACTCGTGCTGTGTACCCATCTAAAAACCTAAATTTATTCATATTAGCCTTGACCATATGCTCCTTCATCCTACTATTAAAATTTGGGAGCTCAAGGTCGTCATCACTGGGCCCTCAACCCAAATTTGGGTTATCTTCTACACCCTCCTCACTGCCCGATTCCTCATCCTGAGGAGGTGGAGGTTGGTAAGAACCTAGTGGCTTGACCTCTAAAGGCTCGTCCAGATCCTCTACTTCCCTCAGGTCTCCTACGGTCACTTGCCTTACCATATTTTTTTAAAAATGAGTTATATAAATAAGGAGGTCGGGAAAGGTCGAGCTTACCTAAAGTATCACTTTTGCTGAAGGGATAGATTGTGCTACTTGCTCAAGGAGTTCTCTGGTCTCTCAAAAAATTTCACAAAGTAAAATGAAAGGGAGAATAGGGATCAAATATATGTAGGCAAAGGAAATTTTTTGAATCTCAACCTTTCGCTGTGGACACGTGTCAACAATATTCACCTCCTCACATTAATTGAAGAGAGAACAGTAGGGAAAACGCGTCATTAGCCTTCAGAAATAAATATGATAGTTGTCAAAAAAATGAATGCATTCAGAGATCTATTTCTTATCCCTGATGCACGGGGGCCAAGGATCTGTACGATTTCACGACATAAAATCCAAAGATGAGCTATGAGCCTTAGAAGTGTACAAGTCAGGCCATCTTGATTAATAGACCGGCCCAGGTACCCGATCTCTTCAAAAGGGTTAATCGAATAACTAATGGGTCAGGCATTATGGCTCGAGCATAAATGTTAGACCATTTGTCCATAGGGCGGCCCACAAGCCCGGCCATATCCTATCATTACGGTTGGATCATCCCGACCTTATTACACCAAAAGCCCAATACATACAGGATTCAAAGCTTTCTTCGTATATGGGCTTCACCAATGGGCAACATTCTTGGGCCCCAAGATAAAACGCACTCCATAAGGAAACATCCTAAATAAGAAAGGGGGATTTCAATCCTTATAAGGATTCTTCTCTTAAAAGGTAAGTTTACACAAATAGGACTCCTTCTCATAATAAATGAAGGTTGCAAGCTTTTGAGCCCTATAAATACAGCTTCTCTGATCGAATATTCACAACATAACATATTTTCCAGTTATATATTTCTCTCTCTACTTTTCTTTCTCCAGAAAACCAATTCTCACATTGGAAGGGCGACGGAAAGAACCCTCCTCGCCTTTTTTACAGGTCATCCAAGGCGAATCCATTTATCTTTTCTAGTGAACAAATATTTCCAAATCTTGCCACATTAAGGTTAGGAATTTTTACAGCATCACTTCGCAACATTGATTACATTTTACCCTATATTATCTGTGCAGGAAAAATAAAAGGAAAAAAAGACTTAAAGAACAATGTGGGGATTGAATTCAAATTTTAAATGTAACAGTCTCGAGTCTCGATGACCCAAAATGAAAAAGAAAAGGAACCCAAAAAAAGAATAAAAAAAGTAGGAAAGTGCAGGGTAATCTAACCTAAGAAGACAGATTGAAATTTGAATCGAGAATAATGCCAAAGTAGATGTTGCTCTTTGGCACAGAAGATTAGGACATGCATCAAGTGAAATGTTACAATATCTAGAAATTTCCAATGTTTCTAGTAAAGATATGCCTAATCCTTGTGATGTATGTAAACTTTCTAAACAGCAAAGGCAACCTTTTGTCAAAAGTTCCATACAAACTCAGCACACCTTTTGATCTTGTACATATGGATTTGTGGGGACCATATAAACAAAATTCTCTCGCAGGTGCTCATTATTTTTTAACAATAGTAGATGATTATAGCAGGAGCACTTGGACATTTTTACTTAAAAACAAAACTCAAGTTTTTGCCACTGTGAAATTTTTTTGGAAAATGGTCAAGGTTCAATTTGACAAATGCATCAAATGCATAAGGAGTGATAATGGATCAGAGTTTGTCAACGAAGAATTTCAAACTTTTTTACTTGAAAATGGAATAATACCCAACTATCATGTGCATACTCTACACACAAAAAAATGGTGTAGTTGAAAGAAAACATAAACAACTACTCCAAGTGGGAAGAGCATTGATGTTTGAATCGGGATTGCCTAAAAGATTTTGGGGAGAGGCTATTCTATTAGCTACTTATATAGTTAATAGACTCCCACAAAGTTGTTAAAATGGAAAACACCTTATGAAGTTTTACATAATAAGGTACCTTCTTTTGATCAAATCAAAGTTTTTAATAGCTTATGTTAAACAACAAATAACAAACCACAGAAAAATTTGAGCCAAGAAGTCTGAAATGCATTTTTCTAGGTTTCAATACTGGACAAAAGGGATACAAATTATATCATCTTGAAACAATGGAGATTTTGATGTCTAGAGATGTAGTTTTCTATGAGCATGTCCTACCATTCAAACAAAACCTTCCTGCAGAGGAATTAAATCCTATTCCAATTCCTATATCAGATCTTAAAACTGATAAACAGCCGCCTAACAAAAACACATCCTCTATCGAACCTCAAAATCTACCACAAAACATTGACATTACAAATAAACCTCCTTGGGAACAATCGACTGATCATCCAGCTGCAACAAAACAAGAAAGCCCTGATGATGAATTTGTGTCTTCGAGAAACAGAGAATCACAAATAATCAGAAGAAGCTCTAGACCAAAAATACCTCCTGCATGGCTTAATGGTTTTGTTACCAATTTAAGTCATGATGATCATGATAAACCAATATCAAAACAATATACACCTAACATTTTTCCCTACTACAAAAATCCTTACTTTCCCACTGATTGCTTGACATTTTTGGCAAATGTGGATCTTGTTCAAGAACCTTCATCTTACAAAGAAGTTAGCACTAAACCTGAATGGATTAAGGCTATAAACAATGAGTTGGAGGCTCTAGAAAACAATGAAACCTGGGAAATTGTCAACTTAGAACCTGGGATTAAACCTATTGGATCACAATGGGATTTTAAAACAAAATTGAAACCTGATGGTACACTTGATAGATGTAAAGCAAGATTGGTTGCAAAAGGTTTCGATCAAGTAGAAGGAGTGGATTTTTGTGAAAGATTTCCCCTGTAGCTAAGCATGTTACTAAAAAAATTTTGATTGCTGTTGCCAGTGTAAAAGCATGGCCTTTATGTGAACTTGACATTAATAATGCATTCCTACATGGATACTTGGATGAGGAAGTATACATGTGGCCACCGGAGCGTTATGGGAAAACCAAGGAGGGACAGGTTTGCAAATTGAGGAGATCCCTATATGGCTTAAAGCAGGCAAGTAGACAATGGAACATTGAACTAAGTAGATGATAAGTGTATTTTATACACTTACTAGTTCTATCACTCGTGTGATGCACGGTATTAGATATACACAATATTTAAAATAAAATATAAAATATTATACTTGCAAAGAAAAATTTAACATAGAAACCAAAATCCAAGGCCTGAAATTTCTAAAGGTCAAATAGCACTCTCATAAGTTTTACAAAAGTAAACTTCAGATAAAGACTTAGAAAATGCAAACAAACCTTTGATGAATATTTTCTTTGAAATTGCAAACAAATGAACTCTCCACAATTTATCGATAAGTACTTGTAAAAATTTAATGTCTAAACATAAATAACACAAATACAAATGCATAAAAAATAATATTATATTACAATAACTATTAAAATATTACAAACGTGATATAATGTCAACATGAAGGACAAATTTAGACTACAATTTTCTATAGAATATCAGGAAACTATAGAGCTTCAACTGCATATTGTGATGTGGACACTAAAAAACAAACGGCCAAGAATCCATACTTATTCCAGTCCAGTGATACAAAAAGCCCAAAAAATGAGCTTCTGCCTAGGAAGAAAGATAAATAGCAGCAAAAAATTCAACAAACTAACTTGAGAAAAATAAGTCATTCCATGCCAAAAATTAAACTGATAGGGCAAAATAAATGAAACTAAACTAACCAATAACCATATAAATTACAGTAAACTAACAAATAACCACATACAAGCAATACCAATCCAACCAGTTTTAAATAAAAGTTTGTTGAACCTCTGCATGTTGTGACATGGATTAGATTTACAATAAATGGCATGATGAGGTCTAATCACAGGGAAATTTCACAATGAAGTGCTTCTTAGTTGAAACATGTACATAAGTGCCTTCTTTTAGAATAAACTCATAAAAATCTTGAAATCGTATTTACTTAAGCTCCCAATTTTAATGCACAGTAACCGAATATCCTAAAATACAAAATTTATCAAAAGCAATGCTTTTTTACCAACAGATGTTTTTTATAATAACTAAATTTTAGTAGTCATAGAAACTATGTTCATGGATGCTTTCAAAATTAAATATGTAGAACACTAATAACCCATCCAGTTAGAATAACACATTTCAGGTCATAATTTCAAGCTGGTCATCTGATGCTATTCCAAGATAATACTGATACTCAATTCTGATATATGTAATACATGCAAATCATGTGCACAGGAAGCAGGAAAAATCAGAAGCATGGTATTTGATTCTCATTTTCTCATAATATTATTCAGATTCATATAGTACCAATTTTCATTGAGAATTTCGTTTCACCAAAAAAAGCGAATGTATCCAATAAAAAGAGTTTAGTAACAGACCAAGAAACACTTTTTCCTTAGGTATGCAGATTCTTGTCTATTGCGATGAATAACAAATGAAAATTTTAAATAATTGCAAGGAAGACGGAGGAATGGGATACTTTACAGGTTAATAAGATTGAGGTCAAGACCAATAACGAAGTATTAGAAAGAAAATGATGGTTAATTTAGGGATGCAATTGAGAAAATAAAGAAACAGAAATACAATCGAGAATTACCTCAGTCTCAAATCTCCCATCAATCAACTCTACTGCTTCTTTAAGCATTGAGAAAACGAAATGGAACAAATTATCAAAAATCTATTGCAAGGCCAAAATAAATTTTGAAAATAATGAAGTATGCAATGTTTTAAAATTACCATTAACCCCAACATTCCATCTGTTGATACCTTGTCCTATACCTGTAACGACTAAGTACACGAATTAACAAAAAGAATTGAAAAGGACAAATTATTTCAAATTTCCCCAAACTACTTCCAATTAAAATAAACCATCTAAATAATTGCTCAGTTTTCTTCTACGTAACACTAAAAACAATAAAAATGTTAAAAAAAAATGAAAATCAGTTGAAATGTACTTCCTTCTTGCAAGTCTTTCCTTCAAGTCTTACCTTTGCCATAAATTCCTGGACATGGGAACCTATCAGGTCCATCACATTTACAGCCGAGTTAAAAGCCTCTTGCAAGTCTTTCACTTCAACCTGTCAAATGTTACATCATGGTTCATAATTCCCTACATGACAATAACAAACATAGATGGAAATTTATGCAATTTAAATTGGTAGAATAAATCTAACCTGGACTTCCCCACTGATTGAAACTCTAAGTGAGGAATTGTGCAAAGCATTTGACATGCCTGATAAAGAAGTTGAATAATCCAGATCCCTGCGGTAGACATGATACCAATTCACATGCATCAACGACCCACTATGGAGTGTCACATGCCTACTTACTTCTCTTCATCTCATCTATTCCCTTAGTTTTTTTTCTCTAATCTTTCATTAATTTTCAAGTTTCAAGTCTATTTCTTGTGTTTTCAAAATCAGGAACATAAAAGCTCAACAATACAAATAATGAGACAATAAGAAATAGCAAGCCTCTAATAAGGCATCTATCAAACAATGCAAAAAAAAAAAAAAAAAATGGAAAATGGGACTTTTTAAATTACAGAATCGAAAGTTTGAAGGCTTCTTATGGTTCTTCAATCCGAGGTAAAAAAATGTTCATTAGTTGAATTCTAGAAACAAATTGGGGAAATTTTATATCATCCAACTTCCTGTAATAATAACAACGAACTAAATCTCAGGTATAAACATCTAAAGAAGCAAAACGTGATGACATGAAAATTTATATACACAATGCAAGTTAAATCTAAAACGTAATTAACCTGGCCACTCAACTTTGTTTATAATCAAAGTTGCAAAAGATATCTGAAATTGACATTAGTGTTGCCAAGATATTATTAGAAGCTTTACATTCAGTTAGAATTTTTTGAAAATTCCATTTTATATTCGATGATATCTGTAATTGACATTAGTGAATATCCCACATCATCAATGAAATCAATAATCATGAATTTTGGAATATAGGAATACTGGTAACAGGTTTACAAAATAGCATAGCAAGGACAACATATCATCAATTTCAATAAATTGTAATTAGTAAGATTTAGGAATGCAGGCACAATATTACTTCCTAATGTCTAGGTACTTATAGAAGACAGGTATAAATACCAAATACTGGGCAAATATTTGTAGTTGCCAAGGTTTCATACCATCTAACCATGCAGGAAACACAATATCGGTTGGTTTTACAGTTTGTGCACTGGACAACCCTTCCTTTATCATTCCGCTGACACTGGTGACACATATTTGAGACAATCACATTACCCTGTGAATATAGCAACAAAATTTAAAAATAAACACATTTAACAACTTTTTCAAACTACATGACCTATAGAAAAAAATTAAATTCTCAGATTATGAATCTAGTAAGTGTAAGTTCTAAGAGAAAATGTCTGCCAAGAAAAGATGACCTATAGAAAAAAATTAAATTCTCAGATTTTGAATCTAGTAAGTGTAAGTTCTAAATTTACAAATTTCATTACATTTGCATCTTTTCTGGCAGACATTTTCGCTTTGGTACTTTCTCTTCTTTCACCATGGATAATTTATCTTCTTTAACAATCTTCTTGGGTCTAAGTGAATATGGTGTTGCTTCGTTCATCTTTGACTCCTCTGCTTTCTCTCCATCTTCGAATTTAGACCTCTTTGTCCTTCTCTTCTTTTCTTCATTTCCATCTTTCTCTTCATAACAACGAACTAAAGGTCAGGTATAAACATCTAAAGAAGCAAATCCTGATGGCATACAAATATATATACACAATGCAAGTTAAATAAAAAACTTAATAATTCATGTAGAAACAGTGTTCAATCCTCGAATCAACAATTCATGTAGAAATGGTGTTGAGTTTTAATGCCAACCAATTAAAGCTCCTATATTGACAAATGTAAAATGAGATAATTAGAAGTAGAAGCCAAAATTTGCCACACAGATATGCATCAGTACACACTTAAACAATAACTCATTATCTTAAAGCTAATCTCAATTTTCTAGCATCTTAAAGCTAATCTTCCATTCAGAGCATCTTAAAGCTAATCTCAATTTTCTAGCATCTTTGGATAACTTGAAGGGGAAAAATCACAATGTATTTCCTATACTGCTTTATTGAATATCTAATATGCACTATCACGTAAAACTGGGAAAAAACTTGAAGGGAAAAAAACATAGTGTACTTGCTGCTTTTGAAAAAAAAAAAGAAGCCAAATAACATGTTGAAATATCAGTTAACAAACAACAGAAAGTAGAACTAAAAAATAATGTATAAGAGATTCAGTATAGGAAAGAAAATGAAACAGTTAAGTGTTTACCAACGTACTTTCTTCAAAATCAATTGGAAGCATCGGCTTGGCTACCAAATATTTTGAAATTGGTAAGTGGAAAATAAACATTCAATATGGTACTAATAATTGGCTTCAACCTACCCATTCCCAGACGTTGGGTTCCGACGTCTCCAGCCTTTGTTCTTCGATGGACTACTCTTCAACCTTCAATTTCTTCTCTCCATTCTCTCCCACGCATTCTTCCTCCCTGTTGCGCTTCGAGCTGCCGCTATTAATAGAAGTGGCTGTTGTCGAATCAGCTAGAACCGGGTCGGATGCATCAGCTGCATAGTCATCTCTATCAATTGGTCCTCGATCAAAATATCATCCAAATTGAAGCCAATACACCTCATCCCCGTCTTGAGTTTCAACTCACTAGTATAGAAACTGGAAAACGCATCGGTTGTAAAATGGAATACGCGTCGATTGTAGAGGCGACGCCTATGGCGCAGATGCCTTAAGTCTTGACTTTTTAAGCGTTGATAAGTGTATTTTATACACTTATTTATCTGTCGAAATTAGGATATTATTTTGTTTTTCTCGAATAAATTCTACTTAGTTTGTGTTTATTTGTCATTATTTCAGGTTTTATCCCAAGAGTCGAGAAGATGAACGAATTGAAGGAAATTCATGACAATTGGACGAATATTGAGATAAAAAGAAGAAAAAGGACTAAAGTGTACACTCCCAAAAGTTGAAGACCGAATGTGCAATTAACTCAAGGACCAACTTATTCTATTGGAAGAATTGTGACCCTAAAACATAAAATTAAAGTAAGAAATAATTGGGCTTTTGTTTTAGGGCTCAATAGTGTGTATATGAATATATATATATATATATATATAAACAGATACATGGTAGAGGAGGAGGGGGCTGCTGGGAGCCGAGAGAAAAGAAAAGAAAAAACGCAGCCGTCTTCTGGTATAGATATATACATGACCAATTTGGGAATTAATTGAAACAAGAAGGTGGAGGCAGCTGGGGGACAAGAATAGAGGTGGCTGGTGAATGCTTTGGAGTGATAAAAAAAGAGGTGTCGGTCACTAAAGAATTAATTGGGGTTGTCTTGGCAGATTGCAAATTAAAAGTTGTGGTTGGTTGTGTAGTGGAAAGAGAAGGCAGCCGGGAGAAGAAAACATATACACATATATACACGAGTGGAGTCGGCTGGTTTGGGACAAAGGCATAATTGGAGGAAGAAGGAGTCAGCCGAGTGACTTGGAACAAAAAGGCATAATTGGAGGAACTGGTTGGTGGAATACTCGGCTGGAATTAATTCGTGATGTCAATTCTTCAACTCTTCAAACTCCGGGTTTTATTTTCATTATTTATTTCTTTTTATTCCACAACCATGAATAGCTAAATTTTATAATCGGGATTGACGATGTAGATTTAATGTTTCTTGTTTGATTTTAATTCTCAAGTTGGTGCTTTAATTTCATGTATTGATTTTATTATTGCGTTTAATGCTTGAGTTACTTGATCACCAATTCATGAATTAATGGTTGTTTTCATAATCCGAGAGGTGAGTTAACAATTAGATCACGTAATAAAATCCGGCAATTTCAACAAAAAGATAGAGATATGAATTTGTGGTTGCATGTGGTCACTTAGGAATTCCTAGGAAATTTAATGCATTTAGCTAAGGAGAACTCTGACCCGCTGTAGAGATACATGGTTGACTTAGTTAAATAGGTCTAATTTGAACTCGAGAGAGGTAAATTAGATATGTGCGTGAATTCGACCAAATACAATTTTAGAAAACAACTTGAGATGAGAAATTAAGTTAGAACGTTATTTCGAAATCGTTAGTCCCGATATTCATTCAATTGTTTAAAATCCACCACGTTTGTTTCTTGCTTTCGTTAATTGCTTTTAGTTTAATTTTCTATTGTTTCTTTTAATTGATTTGTTTATTTAATTCATTTCCAATTACTTGTCGTTTTTGTTTTTATTATTTTACAAGTTATTTTCTTAGTTAGTTTTGGTTTTTGTCTAGGAATTCTATATTCGAAGTAAATTTATAGCGAATTAAATAGTCCTCGTGGGATCGACAACTCGGACTCAAAAGTCCACTTTTATTACTTGTAGCGATATCGTGCACTTGCGATATTATTTTTACCAACAAGCGTCGGTTGTAAAAACCGACGCTTAAATTCGAACTTTAGGCGTCGATTCTAAGTACAAACCAACGCCTAAAGTCAAAAAAAATAATAATAAAAATAAAAAACCAACTTTGGGCGTCGGTTCTAAATTTAGAACCGACGCCCAAAGTTAGTTTTAGGCGTCGGTTCTACTTTTAGAACTGACGCCTAAAATAAATTTTCTTTTTTTTGCAGTAAAAATAATTCCCATGATGTGACCTACAACGACCCAAGCCAATGCAAGTCGTGGCCTGCAGTCACCTGGACGTAGCCTGCAATGACCCAGGCCACTGCAAGTCGTGGTCTGCACTGACCCAAGCCACTGCAAGTCGTGGCCTGCAGTGACCCAGACCACTGCAAGTCGTGTCCTTTTAGTGACCCAAGCCACTGCAAGTCGTGGCATGCAGTCACTTGGACGTTACCTGGAATAACCCAGGCCACTGCAAGTCGTGGCATGCAGTCACCTGGATGTGGCCTGCAATGACCTAAGCCACTGCAAGTCGTGGCCTGCAGTCACCTGAACATGGCCAACGGTGACCCAGGCCACTGCATGTCGTAGACGTGGCCTGCATTGACCCAGGCCACTACAGGTCCTAGCCTATAGTCACCTAGACGTGGCCTGCGCTGACCTGAACATTCTCCACATGCGCATCACCAAATATATATATATAATCGACATATACGTAATAAAATTAAATTAAAAATAATTATACTTACAAAATTGTTAATTTAAGATATATATATATATATATATATATATATATATATATATATATATATATATATATATGTATGTAAAATGGAAGTTTGATTACGCGTCGATTTACACAAACCTATGAACGAAGTATTTTGCCCATAAGTTTTGAATCTCGATGACTTCTTCCGTTGAATAGTATTCTTTAAATGCCCACAAACAATCAAAATGAATTATTAGTTATTTTTTCATAAAATATAAAGTCATAATTAAAAATTCTCATTTTCAATGACTTATAGCTTTTCTAACGAAGTAAGTTGAAAGTGTTATGTGACTATCTCATACATATTTCTCATAACGTAGTAGCCGCACCCAGAACCTCCATGTTGCTGAGGACATTGAAATTTTTACTTTGAAAACTAACAATATTAGTAATCAAACTAAATAGAATATAGAAATAATTCAAACATTTGTAATAAAGTTTAAATCTGTGTTTTCATACCTTCACATTTTTCCACGTTGTATTGGATTTCTTCCTCAAGCCTCCAATTGTCCAATACGTTTTGAAAGCCCTAAAGTTTCAATAAATTAAATCAACAAGCTACAAAATAATAATAAAACTCAAATTTCCTACAGAAATTTTGGCAGAGTTTCCCCTATAAATTGAGCTTATCCAACCTGTAGGGAGACCCTGCTATTTAAAACTATCAACTTCTCAACAATCACAACATAAATGTATCAATTTCACTACAACTCCACAATCAATTTCACCACAACTCCACAATTATTTCATGAAATGTTTCCTAACTTACGTGTTCAATATCGGCTTGATATCTAAGTCACGCTTAGATGCAGCAGCTGAATCCAAGAAGTACACCGTATTCTTCTCAGGAGAAATAACTAGAAACATCCAGTGATTTCTACATATTATGAACGTGTAAATACAACTTTAAATATCATATCATTCAAATTAGGTTAAAAAAATAGAGAATATCAATGGTCTTACTCCTGAAAATACGGTGCTAAAATGAATTTCTTAGTTTTCATTACCTTCATGGTGTTGGCCAAGTAAGTTATAACACCATTTGCATTTTGTTCTTACTGAAACCGACGCAATGTGTGTCGGAGACATGAATTCAATCGATTCAATACCGCATTCCTAACACAACTCATGGAGGTACATGAAAAATAATTAAACCAATAAATAGAAATAAAACAATGATTTAAATTGAAGTTATATTTTTTTATCAGAAGTCTTACAATGAAAACACTTGTAGGATAGATGTATCCAACCATTGCATCATAAGCAAGTCGGTGATGTCTCCGAATGTAATGAAAAAACCATCCTCGAACGCACAATTGAACACGGCGGCATCTACGGGCACCTGGTAGAAGTCATCACCAACAGGCAATTGAAAGACCAGAGTGTGTAGCATTTTGCAATTATCACCCAGACATTGCAACGTTTCATCGTCAACTATCGCAGGTCGCTGGGTAGATGACATTTCGAAACTCTGAGGCGTTTTATCATCTTAACGTGTTATACAAATTTAAAAGAAATTAATATTGACAGAAACTTTTATATAACTAAACGTTATTACCTCTTTAAAAATCACCAACTCCTTAGGCCATTGTAAGAAGCTTCCAATAGCTTCCCCCACCGTGGTGTGGTGTTGAGATGGCACTGGAATATAGAACACTTATGCACCATCAACAACGTGGTTAATGGACACCTTAACATGATCAGGCCAAAGAGGTTGATGATGCACTAGCATCTTGGGTCCAGCTGGATAAACCATCCCACTCGCCACTATTTGTTTCTCACCATTATGACTTATGGCGAGACGACAAGGAGTCGGCTTCTATTGTACAACATCATTGAACATATATGTTAGCCACTTCCAGTAGAAATAACATAATTAATGATAAAAAATTCTAAATAATTTAACATTAAATACCTGAAGTCCATTAAATGGATCTGGATCCACAGAGTGGCAACTGCTGCGAGTTGGTGGTCAGGGCTGTGAAGTTACGTCCACCTCGGCCTCAATATTTAAGCCCAAGCGCTAGAGGATAGCATCGTATTTAGTCTGCAAACTATGGTACTCCCTCTGCATAGTATAGAATTTACTCTGCATCTCCGACATGGTCTGATGTCTGACCCGCTCGACAATACTATCCTCCATCTCTGATCTGATCATCTCCTTAATATTGTCTACTGAGACGACCCCACACGATCGTCTAATGTAATCATCAGGCCTAACGTAAACATCCCTCGTGGTCACATGGACGCCATACCCCCTCACCCTACCAGGGTGATCCGCCTTACCAAGGGCTTCACTTAAAATATCATGATGTCTATTTGCCAAAAATGTCCCCAGCGTGGCCTGCTCAGCCTAAAGTTGGACCGACCATCTTTAGGCGTCGGTTCTTGGTGAACTGTTGCCTTAAACCAGCCTTTAGGCGTCGGTTCTTTGAGAACCGATGCCCATTCTTCACTGTTGACTTTATCGCGTTGGTTTCTTAAATAAAATCGACGTGTATTCCTAGAACATATTTACAAAAAAGGCCACCGTCCTTTTTTACACGTCGGTTTTTGAAAAATCGACGTGTATTCCCCTTTTTTTATGCTGTTTTGTACTAGTGACTTCAAGGTCAGAAGACGGAAAGCCCTTTCGATTTCAATGCAGTAGATATGCCTAATGCTTCTTCTTGTCTTAGTTACTGTAGCATACATTTTCAAATTGGTTTTTTTGCTTATCCATATATTTTCAAATTGGGGATGAAAATCTGTCATATCTGATAATCAGGAACAGGGCGCAGAGAAGTGAAGTTCTGATTTTATTGGTAAGAGGGCTTTTGCTTTTTGTCAAAAAAGTGTTGTAATATAATTTTTGATTTGGGGCTTAGGCGGGAGTTTGAGCTGAACTTTCCTTCTTTTATATAATAATAATAGAAGATTTATCTATAAAAAATTAGGATATTATTTTATTTTTCTTGAATAAATTCTACTTAATTGTTGTTATTTATTATTATTTTAGGTTTTATCCCAAAATCAAGAAAAATAAGAAATTGTAGCAAAATTCACATTTGGATGCTAATTTGAGCTAAATTGGACATCAACGGGAAAGATGCAACGTGCCAAAGTAAAGAAATCAGAAGTTGAAGGACTGAAGAGCAAATTAAGCATGAGGGAACAACTTGCAAATATCCAATGATTGACTTGGATCACAAGACAATACTTTGAGTATTTTAAGGAGTCAATTGGATGCAAGTAGAAGCCAAAAAGGAATGGAATATGATAAGAATATTACCATAAAATTGATTCAACCGCACAAGATTCTTGATAGATTTCTAGTCGGATTTTGAGACATAAATTTAGGGTAGTAAACATTTGAATTGGAAAATTCCTATTTCAGGAAGAATTGTAGTCCTTTAAGTATCTTTCTAACGCAATTTGAATCACCTCAATCAGATAAGGGAATAGAAAGATATGGTCGAAATACTTAACGATGTGCAGATACAAGAAAAGTCTCTCTCGGGTTTAACGAATTTCTTTCTTCTTCAACTAGGTCTCTTCACCAACTATATAAGAAACATGTCTTGCATGAAAATCAGACCTTTGCCTCACGTAAGAGAACATCATAATTTTGGGATTTCAACGTCAAATTCTTAAGAAATTGGAGAAGCCGACTAGAACCAAAAAAAGGGGCACAACTAGACTAATTTTGGTGGTACACGGTTGGGGCGATGCTTGGACTTCAACTATTCAAACTCCAGGTTTTAATTTCATTATTTGTTGCTATTTTTAGTCCCAAGAACATGAGTAGCTAAATTTAATATTGGAATTGATGATTAAGATTTAATATTTTTAGTTTTAATTTCAATTCTCAAGTTGGGGATTTTATTGTTTTCATGTATTGATTTTACTATGTTTTTAATGCTTGAATTAATTGGCCACTAATTCATGATTTAATGGTTGTTTTCATAATCCGAGAGGTGAGTTAACAATTAGATCGTGTAGTAAAATTCGGCATTTTCAACAAAAGATAGAGATGTGAATTTGTGGTTACTTGTGATCGTTTTTTAATTCCTAGGTAATTTAATGCATTTATGTAAGGAGAACTCTTACCCGATGTAGAGATACATGGTTGACTTAGTTAAATTGGCCTAATTTGAACTCGAGAGAGGTAAATTAGATACATGTGTGAATTCGATCAAATACAATTCTAGAAAACAACTTGAGATGCGAAATTAAGCTAAAATATTATTTCGAATCATTAGTCCCAATAGTTCTTTATTGTTAAGAAAACTCATCGTTCTATTTCTCGTTTTTATAGTTTAATTTAGTTTAATTTTCTATTTCTTAGTTTTTGGAATTGATAGTTTTATTAATCTCTCAATTTATTGTCTCTTTGGAATCGTTTGCATTTTATTTTCTTAGTTAGTGTTTGCTTTAGTCTAGGAATTCTCTTTATCAAAGTAAATCAATAGCAAAAATATAGTCCTCTTCGGATCGACAACCCGGACTCAAAAGTCCACTTTTATTACTTGTTACCGATATTGTGCACTTGCGATTTCACACCAACAAGTTTTTGGCGCTGTTGCCGGGGACTATTTTAATTTCTTATTTTTTTATTTTGATTTTAGTATTTTTAGACTTTTAGATTTAGTTTGCCTTTAGTTGTTTATTTAATTTAATTTTTTTCTTTTTCATTTGATCTTCTTGCTTTTCTGTGTGACATAGTTGATAGTGATAGAAGAAAAGCTAAGAAATCAAAGCAACATAGAAGGACATGAGCTAAATGACAGAGAATAATACTTTTACCGACGTAGACGATGAGTATTTGCGCTTTGAACTATTAATGACCTAATCGATCATTATTAGGGACCTTCACGCAATTCAAACAAATCCAACATGTGAATATTGTGGAGCAATCCACAATACTGCAGATTGTATACTGCTGGCCACATCAGAGGAAGTGAAGAGCTTTCTAAATGATGATACATGCCTATTTTACAAGGCCGAAAAAGACAAGATACAACTACCAGAGATTCATATGAGAAGGCCAGAGGAGGACGAATCAGTGGAAATTAATAAAGAAGAAGTTAAGGAACAATCTGCACCATCAAAAGAGGAAGATGTTGAGAATGAGGAGTTGATTTTAATGGAGAACATAACAATCAACAAGGGTGTAGCTATCAAGAAATCATTGTACTCAATTGATTCTCTTAAAATTGATTTTGTGATAGGACCCGAAGAAGAGATCGAATACAAAGTTGAGTTCGAATCTGATGGTAATATTAACTCTGATTTTGAACATGGAAGCATAAAAATTTGGAGCGAAAGTATGAATTGGAGCAAAGGAAACTTCGGAAAATATAGCAGATTATCAAAATCATTATTTAAAGTCCCTTGAAGTGATGTTCAAAAGTCGGGCTTTAGACTATAAACGGAGCGCTTATTGAGAGGCAACCAAATTTTCTTTCCTTTTTATTTATTTTACTTTATTTACAGCTTTATATTTATAGTTTTAGGTAGTACTTGCATTTTATTTTATTTTATCTTATTTTATTTTTCTTCTTGGAGTTTTTGTAGTTAGCATCTCTAGCACCAACCTCTTTGATTTGATCTTCAAGTGAATTTTTAGTTTTAATTCGTACATCATCCATGAGCTTACAATTTTGCATCACATTGTGTCAACCTCATTACTTTTATCATATCAAAAACAAATCATATGTATGATTTTGCACACTTTGAGGAATTATGCATGATAATTGTAATGTTCTTGATGGTCGACAATGTTTGAAAATTCAAATTTTTACTATGTTTTTGTTGTTGATCTATTTCAATTTATTAATGGTGTGTATGATTCTAATGTTGTTTATCTTTTACTTGCGAGGAACACACACTTGTAACACTTCCAACCAAGCATGGAAATACAAGAAATGGGTTGAAATCATTCAAGTGGGATCAAAACCAAGTTTCAAGTTATCATATCGCTCCTCTAAACCTGGAAGTACCTAACTCCTCTTTTGAGTGTTGTTATTAATTGATATATCTTTTATTTTACATTGAGGACAATGTAACTTTCTAGTTTGGAGGGGTGGTATCGCGTTTTTTTTATTTTGTTCATTCGATACCTAATTTTTGGGATTCGTAAAAAAAAAAAAAAAAAAAAAAAAAAATTGAAAACTTTGTTGACATGTTTATTGCTTAGGATGTAGTATGAATCAAATCTTGCTCTAGCTTGGATTTTAGACAACATGAATTTTATGAACTAGTTATCACTTGCTAGGTTTCATCTACATTGCGCACATAGCCATTAGTGGATAAATACTCGTGTAGGGATTTGTTTAACACGTGTGGGGCAAGTATTATACAAATTTAACATAGGAATGACTATTAATCCCTAAACTTAGATCTAGAGACATCCCACCCTTTAAAGCTTAGAATCTAAACTTGCTCAAGAGCAGTTTAGGGGTGGGAAGAAGTGGTGAAGAAAGGCTTGAACTTTTGATGCTCTGTAGTTCCTGAAATATGTCATTGGTTGAAAGGGCCTTAGTCAACGGGTATAAACCATTGCCAGCATAAAAATAAAAAAATGCTGAAGGTCTTATTCTGCTCTTCAAAAGCCTTTTTGACTCGAGTAATTAAGTCTGAGGGGTCTTTCAAACCTGGTGCCCTAAAGTCGTCTGGCTTGGGAGTCACCAATTTAAAACTCACTACAGGGGTCAATTAGAAATCAAGTACGGAGAGTAGACTTACACATAAGACGCTAAAACATCTTTAACTTTTCTGTTTAAGCCTTTATGATTCGAGTAATTAAGTCTGAGGGGTCTTTCAAATCTGGTGCCCTAAAGTCGTCTGGCTTGGGAGTAACCGACCTAAAACTTACTACGGGGTCATATAGAAAGCAAGTATGAAGAGTTATGAACAAAGATGGTTAAAGACATGAATATAAACAGAAAAATTCGTCCATAAAGGCAAGGATATTGATTGAGACTTTGATACTAAAGGCAAGGATTAGGGAATCGCTTACCATTGATTGTTTGGGCGGATTTAGCTAATTCTGACCACCTGTGTGGAAAAATGCAAAATTTTGATGTTTAGAAACCACATGAATAGAAGGAACCTTGGGACTCGAGAGAAAAGTAGTAAGTTGTGATCATCCATGAGCGATGCAAGGAAAATCATTAGATTCATTAGAGTGACCACATGGGATTCGGGCTTGATTGTGCATAACAAGCAACACAATGTTAGGTATATCCTTTGCATGAGTAGGAGTTTGATATTGGTTATCCACACACACACTTGAAAATTTGGCATGAGATAACTAGAAACTATTTTGCTGTGTTGTTCATAATTCTTGCTCAAAGCGTGAACTGGTTTGGACTATTTAGACAATATGGTAAATGAGTTAACAGTTAAAAATTTTGTTATTCAGTTATTTTGACAAATTTTTATTTTTAGTTTTAGTTTTTTCGAGGACAAACAAATATTCTAGTTTGGTGGGGGTTTGATCAGCGTATTTTATACACTTATTTATCTGTACAAAAATTAGGATATTATTTTATTTTTCTTGAATAAATTCTACTTAATTGTTGTTATTTATTATTATTTCAAGTTTTATCCCAAAATCAAGAAAAATAAGAAATTGTAGCAAAATTCAAATTTAGGTGCCAATTGGAGCTAAATTGGACAATCGAAGGGAAAGATGCAATGTGTCAAAGTAAATAAATCAGAAGTTAAAGGACTGAAGAGCAAATTACACACGAGGGAACAACTTGCAAATATCCAATAATTGACTTGGATCACAAGACAATGCTTTGAGTATTTTAAGGATTCAATTGGATGCAAGTAGAAGCCAAAAAGGAATGGAATATGATAAGAATATTACCATAAAATTGATTCCAACCGCACAAGATTCTAGATAGATTTCTAGTAGGACTTTGAGACCTAATTTTAGGGGAGTAAACGTCTGAATTGGAAAATTCCTATGTCAGTAAGAATTGTAGTCCTTTAAGTTATCTTTCTAAAAAAAATTGAATCACCTCAATCAGATAAGGGAATAGAAAGATATTGTCGAAATACTGAACACTGTGCAGATACAAAAAAAGACTCACGGGTTTGACGAATTTCTTTCCTTCTTCAACTTGGTCTCTTCAGCAACTATATAAGAAACATGTCTTGCACAAAAACCAGACCTTTGCATCACCTAAGAACATCATAATTTTGGGATTTAAACATCAAATTCTTGAGAAATTGGAGAAGCCGACTGGAACCAAAAGAAAGGGGCACGACTGGACTAATTTTGGTGGTGCACGGTTGGGGCAATGCTTGGACTTCAACTATTTAAACTCCGGGTTTTAATTTCATTGTTTGTTGCTACTTTTAGTCCCAAGAACATGAGTAGCTAAATTTGCTTGGACTTCAACTATTTAAACTCCGGGTTTTAATTTCATTGTTTGTTGCTACTTTTAGTCCCAAGAACATGAGTAGCTAAATTTAACATTGGGATTGATGATGAAGATTAAATATTTATAGTTTTAATCTCAATTCTCAAGTTGGGAATTTTATTGTTTTCATGTATTGATTTTACTATGTTTTTAATGCTGGAATTAACTGGCCACTAATTCATAATTTAATGGTTATTTTCATAATACGAGAGGTGAGTTAACAATTAGTTCGTGTACTAAAATCCGGCAATTTCAACAAAAAGATAGAGATATGAATTTGTGGTTGCTTGTGATCATTTATGAATTCCTAGGTAATTTAATGCATTTATCTAAGGAGAACTGTGACCCGCTGTAGAGATACATTGATGTGGGCATGACGGAAAGTTAAATATTCAAGTCAAACAAAAGTACGATCCAGTCAACATGTCAGAATTGGATGCATAATATATGTTTTTCGAGTAGAAAGAGGCTACTGAGCAAAACTCATGGGCTAAAGCTCTTGAGCCCACTAATTTTATGGTCAAATTCCATCATTTACGGCTTCAAATTAGCAAGTCAATTATGCTTACGGAATTTACAATATTTCCCTAATTTCAAGATTATGTTTAGTTTCTTCTTTATTATTGTTTCCAATTAAATTAGGACTCTATTCTTAGAGATTTTAGATATTCTCTAATTAGATAAGATTTTATTTAATTACCTAAGTAGACTTGGATTTTTATTTTGGTTACCTATATAAAGGCGTCTTCATTGTAATACAAAACAGACTTTGATTTTAATAAACATATTGAGTGTTTTTTTACTCTCTAAAGGTGAGAATTCTCTTTAACAAATCGAACTTATCAAGATTCAATTCTTGTGGCGTTCAAACTTGGGTAAGATTTATTATTGTTGTGATCAAGAGGTCAACATATCAATCGATTGTGTTGGTTGCTTGATTCAATTAATTTTTAATCAATCTCTAAATCGTGATTCTTTTGGTGTTCTTAGGTCGATTCAATCTTTTGTGGGTTGTGTAGCTACAATTGATACGTGGTTTGCATCAGTTGGTTTCAGAGCTTAGGCTCAAAAAAAATCAAGGTTATATCTTTTTATTCTATCCAGTTTAATTTCATGTATTTATCATAGAGTCCGCATGAGAATTATCCATATCTTGTTGTTGAGTCTTTCTTTTCTTGAGTTTTTTTGTTTCTTGTTGTTCTTCATGCCAGTAAAATTATCCAGTTTTTTGATTCATATAAAATCCAACAAAATTTCAAAAAGTGTTTATTTTCTTCAATTCTTATCGGAATTCAGTTCCGTTTGTTTCATCACACTCGTAGTCGAATTTCGGATTTATTTAAAATATATATATATATATATATATATTTTATTTTCTTTATTAATTCCGAAAATTCCAAAAAATAAAGTAAAATAAAATAAAAATTCGAAAATCGAAAATTCAAGAACCACTTTCTTGGGATTTCTTTAATTCTTGACATTCTTGAAATTTCTTTCTTCCGTTTATTTTTCGAGCAAGAAAATAAATTCCTTCTTGCTAATTGGTGTCTAGATCATCTACTCTTGAGTTTTCTTGAATTGCCACATAAGGGATGGATTATGATCCGGGTTCGTTGTTCCAAACTAGATGTTATGTGGGTCAGAAGGTGTGCAGTTTGGCAATTGATAGAGAGTGGTTCACTAATTTTGCTAATATCACCATGGTTGAAAAATTGGGATTATCTCTAATACTGCATAGTAGACCTTATTGTGTGACATGGATGAGGGAATTTGGGGAGTTCCATGTAACCAAGCAAGTCCTAGTGACTATCACCAGTGGAAAATATATTGATGACGTATTTTGTGATGTAGTGCCTTTAAAGTCTTGTCATATCTTGTTGGGAACATCATGGAGTCGTATGAGGGAAGCAATATATTATAAGAGTATGCACATATACAAGATTCTTACGAGAGGGAAAACATTCACACTTTATGGGTTAACACTCGAGGAAGCACTAGACGATTCGAGGAAGGTAAAAAAGGAGAGTTAGAGGAAAGTTGTAATGGGATTGCAAGAGGAACCTTGAGATAGGGATGTTGAGAAGAAGGAGGGGAAGCTGAAACTAGAAACGGTTGATCAAATTCCAAAATTTGAAGTAGAAGATGAAGAATTGGGTAGTAAGGAGGTGAATGAACAAGAAAATAAAATTGTGGAAGAAGTGATTGTGGATGAAGGTGTGGTTGAAAATAAAAATGTAGAAGAAGTTGAAACTAAAAATTTAGAAGAGAATGTTGGGGGTGAAGAGAAGAGTCTCGTGGTTCAAAAAGAGGATGTGGTAGTGTTGTATCATGAGTACAAGGATCCATATCTTGTACTTGGTGAAACTAACATTCCCCATCCTATTTTGCTTAATTTCTTTTTGCAGGTTAATTGCACTTGGAAATTTGGATCACATCACCATCCAAGGGAGTTTCTACTTCAAGTCATCCATATAATTCAAGTTGCAATGTATTATTGGTTAATCCTATTGCATGGAAGCAAAAATTTTCTATTTGATCCAGGTGGGGCAGTTTTGCATCATGAACAAACCTATGATTCGGGACAAATCATCCTGAAGAAGGAGGGAATGATATGAATCATAGTGGGCATGACGGAAAGTTAAATATTCAGGCCAAACAAAAGTACAATCCAATCAACATGTTAGAATTGGATGTATAATATACGTTTTTTGAGTAGAAACGGGCTACTGAGCAAAACTCATGGGCCAAAGCCCTTGAGTCCACTGATTTTATGGTCAAATTCCGTCGTTTGGGACTTCAAATTGTCAAGTCAATTTGCTTACGGGAATTTACAATATTTCCCTAATTTCAAGATTATGTTTAGTTTCTTCTTTATTATTGTTTACAATTAAATTAGGACTCTATTTTTAGAGATTTTATATATTCTCTAATTAGATAAGATTTTATTTAATTACCTAAGTAGACTAGGATTTTTATTTTGGTTGCCTATATAAAGGCGTCTTCATTGTAATACAAAACAGACTTTGATTTTAATAAACATAGAGTGTTTTTTTACTCTCTAAAGGTGAGAATTCTCTTTAACAAATCGAACTTATCAAGATTCAATTCTTGTTGCTTTCAAACTTGGGTAAGATTTATTATTGTTGTGATCAAGAGGTCAACATATCAATCGATTGTGTTGGTTGCTTGATTCAATTAATTTTGAATCAATCTCTAAATCGTGATTCTTTTGGCGTTCTTAGGTCGATTCAATCTTTTGTGGGTTGCGTAGCTACAATTGCTACGTGGTTTGCACCATACATGGTTGACTTAGTTAAATATGCCTAATTTGAACTTGAGATAGGTAAATTAGATACATGTGTGAATTCGATCAAATACAATTCTAGAAAACAACTTGAGATGTGAAATTAAACTAGAATATTATTTCTTTATTGTTAAGAAAACTCATCGTTCAATTTCTCGTTTTTATAGTTTAATTTAGTTGTTTTTAGTTTAATTTTTGATTTCTTAGTTTTTGGAATTGTTAGTTTTATTAATCTCTCAATTTATTGTCTTTTTGGAATCGTTTTTTGCTTTAGTCTAGGAATTCTCTTTGTCAAAGTAAATCGATAGCAAAAACATAGTCCTCGTGGGATCGACAATCTGGACTCAAAAGTCCACTTTTATTACTTGTTAACGATATCGTGCACTTGCGATTTCATACCAACAGTAGACATCTGGAAAACTATGGGTTTCAACAATTTGGTCATGATCATTGCCTATATATTATGCAAAAGGAATGATGTATTTCTTGCTGTTTTGATATATGTAGATGATTTACTTCTCACTGGAAACAATGAAGATGAGATTAACCAACTCAAACAATTTTTGGACTAGACTTTTACCATAAACGACTTGGGTTATGCAAAGTATTTCCTTGGAATTAAAATTGCAAGAAGCAGTGAGGGAACTTACTCAAACCAGAGAAAATATGCTTTAGATTTGTTAACTGATGCAGGACTCACAGGGTGCAAAAGTGTTCCTACTCCTTTTCCCAGAAATTGCAAACTGACATCTGATGAATGTGATCACTTGGAACATCCGAACGGGTATAGAAGGCTTATAGGAAGGTTACTATATCTCAGCATCACACGACCAGATATAGCTCATGTAGTGCAGTAGTTAAGTCAATTTATCCAGTCACCAGGTAATTCTCATTGGAAAGCAGCCATTCATCTTCTCATATACATCAAAGGCACCATTTCTACAAGGTTGTTCTATCCCACTAGTGGGGACTTCAATTTAAGGGCATACTGTGATTCAGACTAGGATGCATGCCCCGATACTAGAAAATCATTAACATGTTTATGTATATTTCTGGGAGATGCACTAATCTCTTGGAAAACAAAGAAGCAGACCACTATTTCCAGAAGCACAGCAGAAGCAGAATATAGGAGCATGGCGGCAACTATTTGTGAACTCCTTTGGATTTCATATGTTCTCGAAGATTTTGGAATCAAACCTAGTCTACCTATACCTTTATACTGTGACAATCAAGCCGCTATTCACATAAGTGCAAATCCAGTTTTTCACGAGAGAACCAAGCATCTCAAGATAGACTGTCACGTAGTAAGAGATCAGTACAAATGCGGTTTTGTTCATCCTTTACATTTGAGTTCTAATAAACAACCAGCTGACTTATTCACCAAATTTCTTCTTGCACCACAATTCAAGTTCTTATTGTCCAAGTTGGCTTTGAGAAACTTTCACCAAAGCCCAACTTGAAGGGGGGGATGAAGGAATATCTGGTCAGCAGCAAAGAGGCCATTTTCCTTAATTGTATTAATTAGAGAGTTGTAATTAGTTAGTTAGTTTTGATTAGTTACTTTGTTAATAGTTAGTTAACCTGCTTTTTAGATCATTCATTTCTCATGTATAAATACAGATGATTCATGCATTAATAGAGACACGAATTGCAAATAATATCTGATATCTCCAATTTTGAATACTTTATCAGCTTCGCTGTGAACTACCAAAACTAGTAGCCTGAATTGGAGTTATTGATAAATTTTGGAAGTACATTAAAAGGAATCTAGCCGGAATTTGAATTTTAATAATTTGCTAAGTTGGGCTCCTGATTTGAAATTGTTTGGTGGATTAAGAATATTTCTGGTAGAAGCTGATTTCAATAATCGGATCTCCTTGCTGTCAACTATTTCTCAGTGGCAGAGGCATTCTTCTGTTTATTTCAGAATGGAGTATCAATGAGCTTTACAAGTTCCTTTCCATCTGACTTGGAAATTGATATAATTGGTTGTTTTATATTTGATAACTGTGGATCTTATCTTAGATATAAGTAGTATAAAACGTAGTGTGGGTTGGATTTCTTGATTAATATCCCTTTAGAGATTTTCTTTCTAGAAACATTTGATAATATGGCGCAAGAAGAAATAAGTCAAATTCGTAATCAACTTCGATTGTCCGATGATGAAATTCCTACAATTATGACATCTCATCAATCATTTGAAGAGGGAGTGGATCAATTGCAAAAATGTCTTATTGGGAAAATTTTTGGTAATAAAATTGCTAACTGAGAGGGACTTGAGTTTGTTCTTCGAATTATGTGGCGCACTTCTTATAGTTTTCAAGTAGTATCTACGGGAGGTAGCAATATCTTTCTTTTCCATTTTGGGAGCATTGAAGATCGAAACCGAATTTACTTAGGTGGTCCTTGGCTCTTTAAAAAGGAATTAATCTCTTTAGCTAAACCTTCAGTTACAAATGACATAACTTCAATTGATTTCTCATTGCTATCCTTTTGGATTCATATTTTGAATGTTCCATTTGTTGATAATATTGAATCTTGCATGTTTTTTTGGGGTAGAAGGATGTGATATGAGTATGTTAAGAAATTAGATCAACATGAAAATATATTGTTATATTATATATTATTATCATTAAAGATTGTATTAGATTATATTTAGATGATTTAGAATGATTTAGTCAAAGATTGTATTGAATTATATTTAAATGGTTTAAATTAGATTGATTTAGTTTCCTTTGTATTCAAAATTTTTGTACTATATTTATTTGCCAAAGAGCTAATATAAAAGTGTGCATTCATATTCTTTTCTATATGGTATCAGAGCTAGTTTAAGACTCTCACGAGCAACCTTAAGTTTTTCTTACTTCTCTTCTTCCTTGGCAGTTTTTCTCATGCACCACTCAGCCACCTCCCTAATATTTCTTTTCTTCTCCTTGCCTGCTTCCTGTCAATTCTTCTTCTTTCTTCTCTATTTTATACCTCTGCTCTTGCTTCATTATTCAATCTGTCATTTTTTTTCTTCCTTCTTTGTTCAACAAAAGTCTTCCAATTCTCCTCACACTTTCTACCCCCAACTCTTTCAAACTCTTCCCCAATTTTTTTCCTTTCACGAATCTCCAGTAGCTTCTTCAATTCTTCATTTCCGCTCTCTATGCTTCTGACTGCTTCACTTCTTTCATCAGCATCAACTCGCTCCTCCTCCTCTTGGCCATCTATGTGCCACCTGCTGCTGCAACTCGATTTTGGTACCTACTGGGCCTCTCTCTCTCTCTCTCTCTCTCTCTCTCTCTCTCTCTCTCTCTCTCTCTCTCTCTCTCTCTCTCTATATATATATATATATATATATATATATGTGTGTGTGTGTGTGTGTGTGTGTGTGTGTGTGTATTCTCTAGTTTCTTTATTTTTCTTCCCTCACCTTCTCATGAATTTTTAGTCTCTCCTCTCCCGATATTCTTCCCTTTACCTTCATCGTTTATTATCTTCAGCAAATTCTTTCATCTACAATTCTTTCAGCTTCTCCACTGCAATATTATGTGTACCACTCCATCAATATATTTTCATTCCAAAATTCTAGATTCCAATGGAAACTCCATCTCTCGGGGGCATGTTAAGGAATTAGGTCAACATGAAAATATATTGTTAATTATATGTTATTATCATTAAAGATTGTATTAGATTATATTTCATTGATTTAGTCAAAGATTGTATTGGATTATATTTAAATGGTTTAGATTAGATTGATTTAGTTTTCTTTGTATTCAAAACTCTTGTACTATATTTATTTTCCAAAGAACATTAATAAATGTGTGCATTCTATTGTATTACTTTCTATAGTCCAATCCCAAGAATTAGAGTCCGCTTGAATATTTTAAAACCACTTGGAAAATGTCTAAAATTTGCTCTTGAAGGTTTTGCTGGAGATTTCTTACTACCATTACAATATTAAAAACTACCAGATTTCTGTTTTCGATGCAGAATCCTTAGGCATAAGATTTATGAATGTAATATGGTTAGAACTGATACATCTTCTGATATTGTTGAAAAATTTTATAATGACTCCCTTCGTGCGGTGGCACCATATTCTAAGCATCTTAACCTAGAAAGATCTTCATCATCCCAACCCAGTAGATATAACCAGGAGTTTAATCGAAAGAGAGACAATGTTTGCAATAGCCGATTTTCCTCTCATGATAAAGACATCAATTCTAATTGTTCAAAGTTTCCCCTTTGCAATCTTTAGTTGGAAATAAATCTCTAGTGCAGGCTGAAGAAGCTCAGGATGATATTAGATTAAGTAAGCCTGGGCATTATGCACTGAAGTCTCTTCTCCCACCAGTGCGACATTTAATTAAGAGCAAGTAAACGGCTAGAGAAGCAATGGTTGATTGGGAAAGAGCAAGTAAGGAAAATTTGAAACAGTTTGACCAAGGAGAGAAGCTTGGGAAACGGAATAAAACATATAGTAATGAAGAAAAAAACCCCAATCCGGAAGGAAATTCTTTAGGTGGGGCAAATGAAGAATCCAATGTAAACAACCAACAAAGGGGAAGAATATAATGGATACATTAACGGGTATTCGGATGGAAGACCTAGAATGGAAGGAGATTGAGATAGAAGGAAAAGATGAAATTGTCAATATGACAAAAGATTTTTCAAATAAAGGTGAGAACGACATAATGGAAATGAAAATTGTAAAAGTTCAAGGAGAGGGTAATATTAAAAAGGCTAGACAATCCCATTCAAGCAAATCAACGACTCAATTGTCTAGAGAAGTGGTAGAAACTGATATGAGAAAACGCAAAGATAGTGTAGAAGAAAAATTGGGAATGATGGAAATTAAAATGTCAAAGAGTGATGCTATTCACAAGGAGATTGGTGATGAAAGCTTTATAGAACCAACGGTAGAGCCTGTTCAACAGGCCCTCCATACACCATGATTCAATTATGCTGGAATGTACAAGGTTTAGGGAATCCTCGTACATTCAAGGCCCTTAAAAGGATTATTAGGAAATATTCCTCGGGAATGGTGTTTCCATGTGAGACTAAATTACATGGAGATAATGCGAGAAGAGTTAAGGATATCTTAGTATTCAAAGAAGGATTTCATGTAGATTGTAGTTGAAAAAGTAGAGGACTAATACTTATGTGGAAGAGTGAGTGGGAGGTTAGAGTTCTTTCTTATTCTCAAGGTCGCATAAGAAGGCTTTTGGTGGAGGTTCTAAGGGGTGTATGGTAATCCCAATAGCTCCCTCAGAGATCATAACTAGAATCTACTTAAGAGGCTTAGACAGGTTGAAAATGCCTATCTCCCCATTCGGTTCTGCAAGTCGGCAACAGCTAGGCGGTAGGCCTACTTTACCATGAAGTGCTCTAATGATATGATCATATTGCAGGTATTTCCCTTCCATCCTACTCATCAGCGTGCGTGTGTGCCAGTTGTTCTACCTTGCCGTCCAATGAATGAGAGGTAAGCTACCTAGAGGCGAGAAACCTCGGGAGCTGAACTTGCGATCTGTGAAAGTTGACTTCATGGTAAAGTAGGCCAACCGCCTAGCTGTTTCCGACTTGCCGAACCGAATGGGGAGATAAGCATTTTCACTGCGTGACATTCTCCCCCATTCGAATCCGCTTACGTCCTCGTAGCGGGAAGTGAGCTTCGCATCAACACGCACTCCTCAATTGCAGAATTAAACGGCACCATCCCCTCATGGACGAGCATTCACACGGTGGTACTCCCACACTTGCCCGCTGTACCTTGTACAAACCGCCTCCGACACCAACCTTTACCATCTGCCCCCATAAGCAGTAGTTCTTCGGTGGACGACCTTCAGCCGCAGCGCCTCCAACACATGTCGAAGCACATACCTACAACATTCTCGTAGGCCCTGCAAAATGCGCTCCTCAAAACTCCTTCAAAAGCAATCGTGCAACGCTGCCCAGCACACCCATCTTCCCCACAGCTTCCTTCTTCGTGTTCCTCATGCTTGCCGACACGATCCGTGGCCCAAATTCTTTTCTCCGCGAGAATTCATGTCACTGATCTCCACAAGACCAACAACGCATTCAAGCGGGACCTCTCTGATACCAACTTTCACGGATCGCAGGTTCAGCTCCCGAGGTTTCTCGCCTCTAGGTAGCTTACCTCTCATTTATTGGCCGGCAAGGCAGAACAACTGGCACACACGCACGCTGATGAGTAGGATGGAAGGGAAATACCTGCAATATGATCATATCATTAGAGAACTTCATGGTAAAATAGGCCAACCGCCTAGCTGTTACCGACTTTCCGAACCGAATGGGGAGATAAGCATTTTCACTGCGTGACACATGGCATTGAAGCTTGACATGAGTAAGGCCTATGATAGGGTTGAATGGGTTTTCTAGAGAAGGTTATGAAGAAAATGGTATTTCCTAATAGATGAATAAAATTAGTTTTTGATTGTATATCTACATCTTCCTTATCTTTTGTAATCAATGGGAAAGTCAAAGGCAAGGTGGTGCCATCAAGGGGTCTAAGACAAGGCTGTCCATTATCCCCTTATTTGTTTTTATTATGTGCTGAATCATTTTCTAGCCTTTTGAAGAGCTATGAGGATTATGGAAAGGGACTAGGTATTCGCTATTATAGAGGTGCTCCTCTAGTCAATCATCTATTTTTTTCCGATGATAGTGTGCTATTTAGTAGAGCTGGTAGTCATTGTGGATACAAAGTGCTAAAAGCTATCAAAATCTATGAAAAAGTATCGGGTCACGAGATCAATCTTCAAAAATCAAGTATTACTTTTAGCCCAAATGTAGATGAAAATTGTAGACAAGAGAAACAAGGCCATTTTGAGATCAGAACTTCACAAGCCCATGATAGATATTTGGGATTAACTACTCTTGTAGGTAAAAATAAGAGTAGAATTTTTTAGCAGATTAAGGAGAAGGTCTGGAACAAAATTAGGGAGTAGAAGAGCAGTGGCGTAACTGATCCCTACTTATACTATGAGTATGTTTCAACTACCGAACATGCTTTGTAAAGAAATAAAAGGGATGTTCTCTAAATTTTTGTGGGGAATGAAAGAGGGTAGAAGAAAGCTTAGTTGGGCTAGCTGGGAGAAATTGTGTATACCTAAAGCTAAGGGTGGGATGGGCTCTAAGGATCTTCATTTGTTTAACCAAGCCCTTATACTAAATAGGCATGGAGACTGGTGGTTAACAAGCAATCCCTCGTCTTCAACACTTTAAAGGCGAAGTACTTTAAGACTGAAGACTTTTACATACCGAACTAAAACCGGGGAGTTCTTATATTTGGAGAAACATATTATGGGGAAGAGAGCTACTTAGAAAAGGCATACATTGGAAAGTTGGTAATGGAAGGAAAATTAGGGCTTTTTTGGATCCTTGGATTCCTGGACCTAATAATTTTCGACCTATTTCGTATGTACGGAAACAAACAAATTGGTAGCTAAGTTTATTGACAAAGAATGAAGATGTGGAAGTCATATTGAAGTGGACATGATTCGAGGCATCCCTTTGGGGTTGGAAGATAAAGAAGATAGTATTCAGTGGCCGTTTGAAAAGAAAGGTGAGTATGAGGAGAGGAGCGGCTATTAACTGGCGGTAGAAGAGAAATTCAGCTCTACTTGCTCTAATCCTACGCTGTCTAGGCATTTTTGGAACAAGCTTTGGTCCCTATCTGTACCATCCAAGACCAAAATCTTTGCAGTGGTATTGGGAGTCACCGTGTAACTCCCCGAGTTCTAAGCACCTAGAACGTCACTTTATCCTTTCAAATTGGTTTTCAAGAATAATGATTTTGCAGAAAATAACTAAAATCCAGTCACGTTATTTTATAAAATGACTCCAATGGTCATCACTTCAATTTTGAAATAAAAACTAAATAGAAGCAACTAAAAATTCAATTTCATTTAAAACTCAATGAACAATAATTCAAGTGTTCAAAATATCTTAAATAATAATAAAGAAGTTCCAAAACTCAAAATTAAATGTGTTTATTCAATTATCTTAAATCATATTTTATAATTCTTCAATAGCCACCATCGCACGTTCCGTCGCCAACTCCGTAATCTGAAATTTGTAAGTTTAAAGAAAGAGTGAGCATTTCATAGAAATACTCAGTAGATTCGGGGCAACATAATAATTGGTATTATAAATAGAGCATATAATCATGATAATCAAGTAGTCTCATGAACAAGTAATAAATACAAGTTCAAGTCTCATGCACTTAAGCAAGTAAATTCTCATAACATCATGCTTAAACAAGCAAGTAATTGTCATGCCCGGAGGCACGTAGTCTCATGTCTGAAGACAAGTAATTGTCCGGCCTGGAGGCAAGTAGTCTCATGTCCGAAGACAAGTAATTCTCATGAATGCAATCATACATGCAAGATCTATAATACAAATTATTATTTATGCACATTTTAGAAAATAAGTTTGTACGTAGGAGTCTACCATATTTCATGAGTTTGTTGAGTTTAAAAAATGTCAATCTTCTAAACATCCAAACGCCTCGTCTAGCCATTAAATAAAATAAATCTTAAACTAATATTTTGGAATTCAAAGGATTTAAAATGAAAGAGTTTTTTAAAGAAGAAGTAAGAGTTTTAGGGATTAAATTGAAAATCAAACATAGTTGGAATTTGAAAAGAGTTGGGGACCAAATGATGGGTGTCGAGTCCAACAAATAATAATATTTTCCTGATCTTATAAAAATAAATTGTGATAGTGGTGAGCAATGTCGAATCCACAGGAATTGATTAGACTTAATTCTTCAGAAATTCAAACAGTAAATTAAAAATCGGGGGTTTTGAATTTTGAATGTCAAATCAATTTGTAAATAAACAATTGCGAAATTAAAGTGTTGATATTATCAAATTAAACAAGTATCCAGCCCAATGTATAATCTCAGTATTGATTCATAGAATTGATCATGGATGCAAAAATAAATTCTTTTACTACTTTTCTAAATTGGTTATGGTTATTGATACGATCTAACAACATATCTCTCCTTACTACCTCGATAATCAAGAGACGCTCGTTGATTATTTTCTTAACCAATAAACAACCCAAGTTACGATCTTAGGATTTAATTTACCATAGTATTAATCTCTAAGAGACGATCAGTTCTAACCAATAAATTCACACGTGTGATTCATTTAAGTTAGGTTAAATATCTTCATAACATGAGTCAAAAATTAATCTATAATGAACCATGCTATTTTTCACTTGTATTAGAAAACCTAAACAATTGCGGATTTAGATTCCTAATTGGCTAAGTATCGTTTTGACAATTAAAACAACGTCCACTTTGTATTAATAAATCAAAACAACAAATTTGATGCAAATAAAAGATATATAAATAGAAAAAAGATAAAAGAGCAATGAAATTAATTAGATCTCACAATTCTTGAAGAATCAACATTTCAATTATCCTTGAACTGGAATAATAAATTAGACACTAATAAACATTTTTAATTGAAAAAACTTGAATGAAAAATAATTCAAACCACAAGTCTAATAATAAAGAAATTCTAACACCAAAACGTTTCTGCTTCCCCTTTTTTTCTTTGTCTGTTGTCGAGAGTTTTTTTTTCCAATTGTGTCCAATTTGTCTTATCAAGGGTGGAATAATCATGGGCCAGAAAAAACGATATTGCTGGGCTTTCTTTTTCTTTTAGATGTGTATTCCTCCTCCAAATTGTTAGTCCCACCTCCAATTAATTCCTAGTGCCGTCTCTTAATTCCCCTTTTTTTTAGTTGCCTTATTCTCCAATCTTATTACAAATTAAGTGCTGACCTCCCTTTTTAGTCGTTGTCCAGCCCATTAATTTTTGAGGCTGTTATCTTTCTAAAATGGTAAGGCGTGCCCACGTCTTATGCAAAGTCCTTCTCTGATTGTGTGCTTTTTGAGTTCCAAACTTGTTCTTTTAATTCGTGATATTGAATCCAATTTTATCCAAGTTCTTCACCTAATCCACAAAACATGAAATATAATCAATATCCACAAATTAAAGCATTTTAAATCATCAAATCAGGGGGAAATATCACAATTTAAACAACAATTATGCGTCCTATCAAATCTCCCCACACTTAGACAATGTTTGTACTCAAGCATAAACTAGATAAAGTTTATCAATTGTTCTCATCATCATTCATTCTTCTACCTCCACCTATCCGTCCACAATCCAAACCATCATGCCTTAAGGATTTAAATCTTAATACAAGCAAAAATAGAGTAAATCCCCATCTACCAACACAAGGCTAATTACTTCAACAATTTTTCGAAATCCACATGTAGTGGAATTTAACACCTCACATTAGGTTCACACAATACCCTCAAAGTGTAAAGTATATATGTATTCTCAAGTCAAAGCATAGAAAATTCTTGCCATAGGCTTGCTAATATATCACATCGGAGCCACCAATGGCTTTGAATGAAAAGTAAGGGTCTTAACACTTGTTGTAATGGGCTTGGTTAAGGTGGGATAAAAATGATATATTTTTGGCAATTTTCATCGAAGGAATTATACAAACTTCTTCACAAGAGCTCACTTAGACTTCATGTATTTCAATCAAATCACTTCATAACCCAGTGTGGTTTATATCCTTTCACCTCTTGTGAGTATGCTCTCAACATCTATCAATTAATTACTACATGGGTGTTTGTTTAGATCAACTCGAAGGCACAGAATATAGACCAAGCAATTCAAACCACTAATAAGTATATGTAATGGGAGTTAACAGCCTCACTAGGTATTTCTCTCTTCACACAAAGTGTATAAGGGTGAAAATTTTCACTCAACTCACTGCATGGAGATTTCATTGCCACAGACTGCTCAGATGTTATTACCGGAGCCAACAATAACACAAGTGCAAAGCAAAGGTCTTTACTTGGATGTAAACGGGCTTCGAGTCAGGTAGGATAAAAGGAAAATATTTAGGCTAAGTTGAGAGGAGAGTTCACAAGCCGATTTGGTTCAACACGATCATCTCTTCCTCCACCTTTCAATGTGATTTTCCACTATTTCCTACTATCCAATCGATTCAGCTCTTGATTCTTGTTATGCACTTGGGGGTTTATTCTCTTCATCGGTACCTTGAACACATTTTTTTTTTCAAATGAGTTTACTGCAGCTTATTTTTCTTTTGACCCCATTACCACCCAATCCTTGATTAGCACAAAGTGAAATTACCCATCTTTTTGAAGCTTAGTTTGTCTCATACTTCTCAACCAATATAAGCTTGTGAAATTCCTCTCTTGCGAGTTCAAGATAGAGGTAGCATGAAAGAACGGGTATTCGTGGCTTGTAGAGTGGCACCAAAATTCCAAATACTGGCTAAGGCTCAAAGGGGCTTCTATTGGTACATGTATCATGGTAGGCCCTTTTAGAAGTCCAAATTAGGTTTAACCTAATGCCTTTAATATATTTTACACTTGAGTCAAGAAGTTACAACGGCATGCACAAGAGAGCGCATCCAAGAACAAACTAACCATGTAGGACACAGATCAAAGAAATAAGAGCTTAATATAAAGAGTAAAAGCGGCTCATAGGCTCAAAAGCTCAGGAATTACGGTTTATATGTGTTGCTCCCATCCATTAATGAGATATAGGTCATTGCTCGGTCCTGGTTTTGAACTCAAAATTTACTGACCAAGGGTTAATGCTAAAAAGAGTGGAGTTAGGTTAATCAGGGTGGTGTTACATCATATCAACTTTAGTTTGACTCTATTAGGTTGTAGGATTTTTTTTTTCAAATAAAAGAACATCATAGATGGCAACTCAACCACTTTATCCCTAACATTTCTTTCGCATTATAGGTCTTTCATTCTCAACCAAAATAAATTGAAGCTCATGTGAATAAGCCTATATATTCCTTCAATGCAAGGTTCAAGAGAATGGAAGATTAGCAAAGAATAGGATTTCTCATGGCTTGTATTGTGGTTAATTTTCAACAAAAAGGCTATGGCTCAAAAGTGGCTTTCTATGGGTATATTTCAAGGTAGGCATTTTAAGAAAGCTAAATTTGACTTTACCTAAGTGCCCTTACTTATTTAGTGCATCCAATTACAAAGAGGCATCTCAACATGCATAACAGAGCAAGTTCTAGAAGAGATCAATTACACATAACAATCACACAATCAAAGAAATAGAGCATGACGTAATTTTATATGAAAGTGCTCAAGAGGCTCAAAAGCTCACAAAATGGAGTTAATGTGTATCAAATCCCACACACTCTTCATTCAATCCACCATCAAGAGCAATAAATCCAGTGCAACAAACAAGAAATCAACTACTCATGCCATTCCTCACCTTTTTTTTTTTTTTTTTTTTGAATAGAGCAAACATTAAAGATAGTGGAAAAAGAAAATGAAATCAGAATTAAAACAAAAAATTTAGGTTAAGAAATTAAGCAAAAGCATCCCCACCACACTTAGTTCAAACATTGTCCTCAATGTTACAAAAAACATAAATTGCAAAAATTGGAAGATAGAGGACTTCCCTGAAGATATTTAGCTACGAAATGGATGGTGGTGAAGGCGGAGTGAATCCCATGTGAGCAAAGAAGGCATTTTGATTCTTTTCCATTCTTGCAAGTTGACGCTCAAGCCTATCAAATAGATCATCATAATGTCCTGTGGTAGATCCCGTAGATGTTGATGCAGAAGAATGATAGGAAATTAAATCCCTTTCAGTGTTTCTAATAGCAGGACTCGTACAAGTGACTGTGCAATAGGTCCTGGTTCATGAAATCTGTATGTACCTGCGTCCTTCCCAACTAAACCCATGATCTCCAAACAATGTAAGTCCAATGGTTTCATCTCACAAGAAACATGAAGATCACTATTATCTGGATCAATCAAATTTTCATGAACAGCTAAATGAGTGATCAAAGATCCAAAAATCAAAGAGCATTTGTTTGTCAAAACATTAGCAAATTGGGAAGCTAACCAATAACCAAGATTTACCTTGATTTTGTTTAGCATGCACCACAAGAAATAAAATTCAGATTTTGACAACACAGCAGCTGAATCTTTTCTACCCGAAAAGGTAAATGCACGAAACCTATGGATGTATTTCAAAGCAGGATCACAAAGGTGTGAATCTTTAGATTTGCTCGGGTTATAAAAGTTAGAAGTGGACAGTGCCTTATATAAAGAAACTGGTTCAAAATTCTCACTATAATCACATGCACTATTCAAATATTCCTCGATTTCAGAATATTCCTTATCAATAAGACCAAAGTCCAAATTGAATTCAGTGATCGAAAGCTTGAAATCCTTCCCCATGAGTCTAAATTGTACCACTCTAGGGCTATTCAATGTGAAATCATCAGGTTTCTTAAATTCAAAGGTAGTGTAGAATTCCCTAACAAGTTCAATAGAGGCAGGATACTGAATTGAAAAGTAAGTACGCCATCCTATATTATCAATTAACTCAAGCACATTCATGTCAATATGCAAAGTTTCCATAGTATGTCTATCAATATACTTAAAAGGAATGATATCCTTACCACAAATTTTCTTATACCTTTATTTGGCTTTTTTCTTAGTGAATTGTAGGCATCCATTCAAATTAGATTCAGAAGGTGGAAGAATATGCATTACCTTACCAAGTTGAGCCCGTTTATGCGCAGGTGGATTGACATCATCCAGGGCTGATCTGGTTTCTTCAATGGGAGGCGACCTAACAGATTTTTTTGAGCTCCCACGACTGCTTCGAGTCACTTTGTCTCTGCCCATAGTGCCCAATTCGTGGTGTTACTTATTGCTGGGTAAAATCAGATTGGTTTTGTGGTGGAGGGCGAAATGAGGGGTAGGCGAGGGGATTTGTTGTTGTGATAGAAAGGGAGAGTGTTGGCCTTCATGCGTGAGAGAGGGAAAAAGGTGGTCGGTGTCATCTAGTATAGAAGATGGAGAGAAAGCGGAGGTGGTGGATGTCGGGAAAGAGGGCTGCAGGATTTGAAGAATAAAGTTGAGGGATGGAGGTGATAACAGGTGGCTGTCGTGTGTTGGTCAGAGATGACTGGGCGTGTAGTTGAACGAAGGGTAGAGGAGCGGTGGTGGTGATTTTGTTGAAGGCTGAGAGAAGAAGAAGTGCGGCGGTTGAAGGTGTGTTGTCGACGGTGAGAACACAGTGGTGACTGTATGAGAGGTGGAGGAGGCGTTGATTGTGGCAGGTAAGAGAGTCCAGCGAGGGAAGATGGATGTTGGAAACTGAAGGTTTTAGGCAGTATGTGCTAAGCCACTGCGGTTTAAAGGTTGTGAGAGAAAGGGAGGAGGCACGGCTGTATGTGGTTGGTTGGAGAAGAAAGAGAGAGAAGGTGGGTGGTGTGAAGATGAAGGTAGAGGGTAGAGGCGGTAGAGGGAGAGAGTTTGATTTTGAATTTTTTTTTTTTTTTTTTTTGAATAGCTGCCTTGTCTTAAACCCGAGATGCACTTTGAATAAAGGCGTGGGCATGCCTTATTCCAAGATTTTCTTCAATATTTTCTTCAATTGCTTTCTCCATAGAGCGTGCCCACGTCCTAATGAAAATTCATATCTGCCCAAAAATCAAAACAAGGCCAATTGCACTTCAAAAATTATATGGATCATCAAATAAATAGTGGTGAATAATAAAATAAATAAATAAATAAATAAAACTGGTTGCTAAAACTAAAGAAAAATTCGGGTTGCCTCCCGAAAGCGCTTTTCTTTTACGTCTTTGGCTAGACGTTCCCATCACTCAATTGATGTAAGTTGGGCATTCTAAATTGAATTGATCAACACTACATACCGGAAAACCTTCATAAAAAGGTTTCAAGCGATGTCCATTGACTTTAAAAGTCTTACCCGTATCCAATCCTTGAATTTCAACTGCACTTTGAGGAGACACATTAGTAACAAGAAAATGGCCTATCCATCTAGAACGCAACTTACCAGGAAACAATTTCAATTTAGAATGGTAAAGTAAAACTTTTTGACCAATAGAAAATGTTTTCCTGGAAATCAGTTGATCATGGAAGACTTTTATCTTTTCCTTGTAGATCCTTGAGTTCTCATAGGCATCATTGCGGATCTCTTCCAACTCTTGCAATTGTAATTTCCTTTGCTCACCCGACTCATCCATTCTCATATTGCAATTTGACAGCCCAATAGGCCCTGTGTTCTAACTCTATTGGAAGATGACATGGTTTGCCAAATACTAAACGGTAAGGAGACATACCTATAGGAGTTTTGTAGGTTGTTCGATAAGCCCAAAGTGCATCGTGAAGCCTTAGACTCCAATCCTTCCTGTTTGGGTTGACGGTCTTTTCAAGTATGGATTTGATTTCTCTATTGGACACTTTAGCCTGTCATTTGTTTGCGGCTGATAAGCAGTAGAGATGACGTGGGTAACGTTGTATTTCTTCAATAAAGCTTCTACCACTCTATTGCAAAAGTGAGTCCCATGATCACTAATGATAGCCTTATGTGTCCCGAACCTAACAAAAATATGAGATTTGACAAAATCTGCAACCACTTTAGCATCATCAGTTCGGGTGGCTTTAGCTTCCACCCACTTTGAAACATAATCCACAACAAGAATTATGTAAACATTACTATAGAAAGAACCCACAAAACCAATACCCCACACATCAAATATTTCACAAACAAGAATAGGGGTGAGTGGCATTTGATCCCTACGTCCTGTGGTTCCAGTTTTTTGACATTGTTCACAAAATTTACAAAACATGTAGGAATCATGAAATAAAGTAGGCCAAAACAATCCACACTCTAATACCTTACGGGCTGTTCTCTTAGAACCAAAATGTCCTCCACAAGCATACAAATGACAAAATTTTAAAATTGAAGGAATTTCTTGTTGAGAGACATACCTACGAATAATTTGGTCAGAACAATGTTTCCAAAAATAAGGGTCATCTCATACATAATATTTAGCATCACTCTTTATCCTATCTTTTTTATCTCTAAACAAATCATATGGTAGTGTTCTAGTAGCTAGATAATTAACTATATTAGCATACCAGGGGACTGCCTCTTTAATAAAAAATAGATACTCATCTTGAGAACTATCCTTCAATGGTGATGGCTCTTCACTTGTGGTTAATCTACTTAGATAATTAGCAACCAAATTCTCTGTGCCCTTTTTATCATGTATCTCCAAGTCAAACTCTTGTAGCAAGAGAATCCACCGAATCAGCCTTGGTTTTGCCTCCTTTGAAAACAAGTATTTGAGAGCTGCATGATCAAAATAAATAATTACTTTAGTACCAAGCAAATAATGACGAAATTTTTCTAAAGCAAAAACAACATCTAAGAGTTATTTTTCCGTGGTTGAATAGTTACTTTGTGCATTATCAAGTGTTCTGGAGGCATAATAAATGGCATGATGGGCTCTTCCAACTTTTTGTCCAAGCACAGCACCTACTACATAATTACTTGCATCACACATGATTTCAAATGGGAGGTTCCAATCAGATGGTTGGATAATTGGTGCTGAGGTGAGCATGTCCCTCAATTTATCAAATGCTCCTTGGAACGCCTCATCAAATTCAAACACCATGTCTTTTTGCAATAATTTACACATGGGCTAAGTGATCTTGGAAAAATCCCTGATAAAGCGCCTATAAAAGCCTACATGTCCAAGAAAAGAGCGAAATTCTCGCACAGTTGTGGGGGTAGGGCAAGGATTTAATAATATCTATCTTAGCTTTATCAACCTCAATACCCTTAGAGGACACAACACGGCCTCAAATAATTCATTGATCAACCATAAAATGACATTTTTCATATTTCAAAACTAGATTTGTTTCTATCCATCTTCCAAGAACATTTGTAAGGTTAGTTAAACATGAATCAAAAGAATTACCATAGACTGTAAAGCCATCTATGAATACTTCTATGATGTTCTCCACATAATCTGAAAATATACTAACCATACACCTCTGAAATGTAGCAGGGGCATTGCAAAGTCCAAATGGAATTTGTCTATATACAAAGGTGCCAAGTGGGCATGTGAATATGGTTTTCTCTTGATCTTCTGGTGCAACTGGAATCTGGTGAAAACATGAATAACCATCAAGAAAACAATAATGAGTACGACATGCTACATGCTCAAGCATTTGATCAATAAATGAGAGGAGGAAGTGATCTTTTCTAGTTGCAGCATTTAACTTCCTATAATCAATACACACTCGCCACCCATTTTCAACACGAGTAATGATGAGTTCCGGAGTGGCTCGAAGAGCTTTGACCCTTTGCACGTGCCCGTGGGACCAATAACGAGGCAAAGAGCCAAAAGAATCAAGTAGGCGATGCAAGGATTTATGCAAGCGTGGATGGACGAATGCTCGAGTTGAAAGACCTCATTTACATTGCATAACAAACTGGAAGAGGAGCCAAAGTCACTACAATGCATTTGGATTAAAGAACAACAAGAAAATAATTCAGAAGCTGACTTACGGCCGTAACACCCAAATTTATGACTGCAACATTATCATGGCGAAATTAAGCAGAAGAGCGATTACGGCCGTAACTGAAGTGGAAGAACTCACGGCCGTAACCAGAGTTTAGTCACTTTTTTAATTTTGTTCAGAGAGTCGCTTACGGCCGTAAAAGAAATTGTCACGGCCATAACCTATGTTTTATTTTTTAAACCGTAAGTCACTTACGGCCATAAAAATATAAGTTTCGGTCGTAACTAGGCACCTCGAATTCTGACCTAATTTAGGTGGTTGCGTTTTGTTTTAGTTCTAGTTTATTTTGGTTACTATATTTTGTTAGCCTATTTAAAGGCTTTATTCAGCATTATGTAAAACAACTTTTATTCTTGAGATTTAATATATTGAAGGTGAGGTATTCCCTTAATTTTCTTTTTGTTCTCGTTGAACAAACTCGAACTTATCAAAGGATTTGACAACCTTTGTGCGTTCTCCCTCTGTGGTTCTTATCTCCGCATCGTAACGTGTTTTGGGTCTAATATACCCATAGTTCTTGCATCGTGAGGTCGGGGTTACATTGCTATCGTCTATCAATTGGATTTTAGAGCTTTCCGGCGTTTATTTTCGCGTGTTCTTGGTGATCCCCATATCGGATCACATCAAGTAGGGATCATCTCTCCTTCAGAATTTCTAATCACTGTTATACTTGTTTTCTTTGGGACTACCTGAACTGGACTTACCCATTTACTATCAGAAATTGGATAGATCATACCTGCATCCAGAAGTTTTAAGCTTTCTTTCTTTACCACTTCCATCATTGGTGGATTCAGTCTTCGTTGGGCTTCTCTAGAGGGCTTACAATCTTCTTCCAGTAATATCCTATGCATGCAAGTAGAGGGGCTCAATCCCTTAATGTCAGCTATAGTCCACCCAATTGCATATTTATACTCCTTCAGCACCCGAGTTAATTTCTCTTTCTCCAAGGGAGAGAGTTTCTTGGAGATAATTACTGGGAGCATTTCTCCTTCTCCTAAGAACACATACATCAAATGGTCCGGTAGGGGTTTCAATTCCAATTTTGGTGCCTGCTCAATAGAAGAAAGAAGTTTTGTGTGAGAAATAGGCAATTTGAATGGAGATATATTATACCTTATCGGTTCAAGTGACTCAAGCTCATGAATTGCTTCTTGCAAATCAAAATCAAACACAAAATTCTTCATAGCTTTCTCTAGTCCATCACGAGTGAGGTTCCTGCTAAGTGCAACATTCAACTTATCATCATCGTTAAGATCAAAAAATTTGTGCTAGAGGGTCAATAACATCTATAACGTAAACAGGGGACACATTACTAGGATATCTCATGGCTTCATAAATATTAAATTTAATAATTTCACCATCAAACTCCATTGTGAGTGTTCTAGCATGCACATCAATTTTTGTCCTGGATGTTTTAAGAAATGGTCTTCCTAGTAAAATAGGTGTAGGATTAGAAGAATCATCTTCTTCCATATTAACCACATAAAAATCAGCAGGAAAAACCAATTCATTTACTTGCACCAAGACATCTTATAAGACTCCCTCAAGGTACACATTACTATCAGCTAATTGAATATCACACTTGTTCTTTTAAGTGGACCCGTATTTAAAAATGAATAAACAGAAAAAGGCATGACATTTATTGAAGCTCCTAGATCTAACATAGCCTTCTCAACTCTAACTTTACCTACTTTACAAGGGATAATAAACATACCTGGGTCCTTGCATTTAGGAGGTAATTTTTCTCGAGAACAACTAAAACATTTTCTTCAATACTTATCTTTTCATTCCCTTTCAACTTCCTCTTTTTTGTGCACAACTTCTTGAGAAACTTAGCATAATGAGGTACTTGTTTAATTGCATCAAGTAAGGGAATATTTACCTCGATTTTTCGGAATGTTTCCAGGATTTCCTTCTCTTCTTCCTCCTTCTTGGATTTGCTCAATTTTGTAGGGAATGGAGGAGGTGTCATGAAAATATTTGGTTATTCTTTGTCAAGTACTTCAAGCTGGTCGATTTGATGTTGTGGGATGACTTCCTTTTCAGTTTCTTCTCCCAAATTACTTGGTTTCACCTTACTAGGCTCTTTCAGTTCCTTCCCACTTCTAAAGGTAATTGTACTGGAAGTTTGTTTTGGGTTGACAATAGTTTGGGAAGGCAAGTTGACTTGAGATTCCAGTCGGCTCATAGTTGATGCCAATTGACTCACTTGAGTCTCCAAATTCTTCATACGTGTCCTCGTCTCCTGTTGAAATAGTTGTGTATTAGTTGCAAGTGATTTAACAATTTCTTCTAGAGACATACCTAAACTTGAAGAAGGTTGTTGCGGTTGAGGGGTAGGTTGCCTAGGCTGGAATTGCTGGAACTATTGGAGTTGCGACCTAGTCTAATAACTGAAGTTGGGATGATCCCTCCATCCTGGGTTGAAAGTATTTCATTAAGGGTCATACTTCTCTTGAGGTGGGCCTAGAAATCGTCCAACTGCATTAGCCTACTCAAAATGAATCTTTTTGAAGAGTTGGGCATGTGTCAGTTGGATGACTAGTGGCAGTACAAATTCCACATGCTTTAACCTATTGCATATTTCCTGCAGCCATTTGTTGAACGAGAGAGGTTAGATTTGCTATTTGATTTTCAAGAGAAGATACATTTACCTCATTCACCCTTTTCAAAGGAGTGTCTTGTCTGAATCCAAACTGCTGTGTGTTAGTGGGCATGATGGAGATCAAATCCCTAGCAGTAGTTGGGGTTTTATTCACTAGCTCATCCGCTAGCAGCATCCATCATCTTCCTCTCCATTGGTAACAATCCCTCATAGAAGTATTGAATGAGTAAATTGTTTAGAAATTCCACGTTGAGGACAGCTTGCACATAGTTGCTTAAACCTTTCCCAATATTCATGCAAGGTCTCTCTGTTTGATTCCACATACCTGTCTTCTGATATTTGCAGCTCTTGAAGCTAGGAAACATTTATCAAGAAATAATCTAACCATCCCAGTCCACGTTTTACAGAACCTAATGGTAGATAGAACCGCCAATCCTTTGCCCTATCAGCTAATGAGAATGGAAAAGCCCGCAACTTGATTTTCTCTTCAGTCACTCCTTATGGTTTCATGCTTGAACACACCATGCGAAATTCTTTCAGATGTTTGTGAGGGTCTTCATTCTCAAGACCATAGAATTTGGGTAGCAAATGGATCAATCTAGATTTCAATTCAAATCCCAAATCTAAGACTGGATACTAAATACAAAGTGGCTGTTGATTTTCATTTGGTACAGCCAATTCCCTTAATGTTACAGCCAATTCCCTTAATGTTATTTCATCATTGGTCATTGCTTGCTCTTGCTCTGTTTTAGAATCACTAGAAAAATCAATTGTTGAATCTGTCGGGTTAGCTACTAGATTTAATCTAGTTTGTTTGCGAAACTTAGCTTCCTTCCTCAATTTTTGAGCTGTCTTCTCAATTTCAAGGTCATATTTCAATTCACATGTACGAGAACAACAAGGCATAAAAGAAATAAAAACAATAAATGAAAAAACAAATCTAATTAACACAATCTTCGGCAAGGACGCCAAAAATTTGATGGATATCGAATCCAACAAATAATAATATTTTCTTGCTCTGATAAAAATAAATTGTGATAGTGATTCGATGGAAAATCTACCCTCCAACTATAAAGGGGTCAAGTTATAGCCTAACAATAATCCGGGGTCATTCTTCCAAGGGATTTTATTGGTATAATAATATTTGCTAAATTCAAGTTTTAAACTATGATTTCAATTGTGCTAAAATGAATTTGAAGAGAATATAATTAAATTGCAATGAAAGAGAAATTTGAGTGGAGTTATTCTTTCGCTATCAATTGGGTTTTGTAAACAAGATTAGTATGAATTTCTTGAAATCGATAAGATTTAAACATATTAGTAAGAAAATTAGTCAATTTATTTTACGGTATTTAGTCGAGCATGTTTTGTGTATATTCAATACATACCACATCAACGACATTGATCCAAGTAAAATAATCTGAAAATTTAAAACAATTTGTAACCCCTTATCAATGACAAGAATTCATCGTTAAGAAATTAACACATATATATTGAAGCTAAGAATAACTCCCCTCAAATATAATTTAACCGACCATAATTAAATTAATCAAAATAAAGTTCAAACAAAAAATAACCATTCTAGAAAGTAAAATTCAATTTTGTAGATGAAAATTCTAAAACCGACAATATATCTAAAACTCAACTGACATCAATACTCTAAATTAATGAAAACTAATAATTGAAACAATTCAAAATCTAAGCAAAACTATAAATGGAAACTGGAACCAATCACCCAAACCTAGAGCTGCTTCATGAGGTGAACCGAGGGTTGCTGCTTTGGCCGATTGCTGTAGTTGCTGGTCCAGTGTAAAGGGAAAAAGGGACTGCCGAGAATGAGGAGTAGCTGGTTGGGAGCAGTTATTATTGGCTGTTGGCCGAGTGTGAGGGGCAGCAGGCTTGGTGCTGAGGTTGCTACTGCGGGTGCTGGACTATTAGAGAGAGTTCCGATTGCTGTCTGGTTGAGGATTCCGGTGGAGGCTGCTGGCTGGGAAATGAAGAACTGGCAGGCTGCTGGTTCGTTGATGAAGAATGAGGCTGGGCGTGAGTTGAGAAGAGGGCTAATAATAGAGAGGTTTGAGGGCTGAGTTGGGGAAGGAAGGTGTGGTTGGCGGCTAATGGTGAGTTGAGAGAGGTTGAATCCGTGAGGCAGAGTGAGTTTGTGGGAGGTGAGCTGCTCTGAGTGATTGCTCTGTGAGGTTTTGTGGGTGTTGAAGGTGGGGGAGAGGGGGTTGGCTGTTGGGAGTTAGTTTTTCTTTTTTCTTTTTATGCGTGAGAGTTGAGGTGGAGGGTTAGCTTGAGTTATGTGTTGTTGTGGGCCAAGAAATGTGAGGTTGAAGGTGGGTTCACACACTTTGGGCTTTTTTCGGGTGAACTAAATTAGGGATTTTTGAGTTGAAATTGTCCAAAATGTCCCAGCAATTAAATAAATGAAATTATTAGAAATTAAAATCAATTTAGAGTTAAAGAATTAAAATTGAATCTTTTATAATTTTTACTCTAAATAACCCAATTACTATCCCAAAATTGTATTTTTTTTCATGTATTGACCTACCTAAAATAAGTAAAATTGGACAATAATCAGATAATGGTGAGCAAGTTCAAATCCACAGGGATTGAATAGACTTTCTTCAAAAATTAAAACCGTAAATTAAAAATAGGGGTTTTGAATTGTGAATGTGAAATCAATTTGTAAATAAACAATTGCGAAATTAAAGTGATGATATTATCAAATTAAACAAGTATCAAGCCCAAGATATAATCTCAGTATTGATTCATAGAATTGACCATGGATGCAAAAATAAATTCTTTTACACCTTTTCTAAATTGGTTATGGTTATTTTTATTTAACAATCTATCTCTCCTTACTATCTCGATAATCAAGAGACACTCATTGATTATTTCCCTAATCAATAAACAGCTCTAGATACAATCTTAGGATTTAATTTACCAATAGCATCTGTAGAGAGACGACCAATTCTAACCAACAAATTCACACGTGTGATTCATTTAAGCTAAGTTATATATCTTCATAACATGAGTCAAAAATTAATCTATAATCAACTATGCTATTTCCACTTGTATTAGAAAATCTAAATAATTACATATTTAAATTCCTAATTGGCTAAGTATCGTTTTGACAATTAAAACAATGTGCACTTTTTATTAATAAATTAAAACAACAACTTTGATGTAAACAAAAGATATATAAATAGAAAAAAGATAAAAAAGCAATGAAATTAATTAGATCTCACAATTTTTGAAGAATCAACACTTCAATTATCCTTAAACTGGAATAATAAATCAGTTACTAATAAACATTTTTAACTGAAAAAACTTGAATGAAAAATAATTCAAACCACAAGTCTAATAATGAAGAAATTCCGAAAACAAAACTTTGCTGCTTCCCCTTTTTTTCTTTGTCTGTTGTCGAGAGTTTTTTTTTTTTTTCCAATCATGTCCAATTTGTCTTATCTAGGATGGAATAATCATGGGCCAGAAAAAACCATATTGCTGAGCTTTCCTTTTCTTTTATATGTGTATTCCTCCTCCAAATTGTTAGTGCCACCTCCAATTAATTCCCAGTGCTGTCTCTTGATTCCCCTTTTTTTTAGTTGCCTTATTCTCCAATCTTTTTCCAAATTATGTACTGACCTCCCTTTTTAGTTGTTGTCCAGCCCATTAATTTTTGAGGTTGCTCTCTTTCTGAAATAGTAAGGCGTGTCCACGCCTTATGTAAAGTCCTTATCTGATTGTGTACTTTTTGAGTTCCAAGCTTGTTCTTTTAATTCGTGATATTGAATCCAATTTTATCCAAATTCTTCACCTAATCCACGAAACATCAAATATAATCAATATCCACAAATTAAAGCATTTTAAATCATCAAATCAGGGGAAATATCACAATTTAAACAACAATTACTTGTTCTATCACCAAAATAAATAATTTTGAAAGCTATTGCATTGACTCTTGTTTAAAATATCTTGGGGACTAACTAATTTATTTTCAAAACAGTAAGGGCTAAGACAAATGATTTAAAAAACTTTAGAGTTGAATAAAATATTTCAGAAACCGCAGGGATTGAATATAAACTTTTTAAAATCAAAAGAACGAAAAAATACGTTTAAAACTTAATGGGCTGACATAAAATATTTTAAAACTTGGGACTGAATTAAAAGGCTTTAAAAAGGTGAGGCTTAAATAAATGACTTTAAAACTAACATGACTGAAATAATTAACTTTGAACACAAGGGGGACTAAAGGGAAATTTTATAAAATCAAACATTTAAAACAATATACAGAGGATAATTATATTACCACCACAAAATTTATTTACTATACCACATTATAATCACACCATAATTAAAATATATTTTCAATAAATACACCACAATAAATTTACAATAATACTCCTAATCCTATAAAAACTTTTAAAAAAAAAATATTATTTTGGTGTACTCATCATCCCAAATTCCCAATATTTCTCCCATTTTTCCTCATCATTGCCACCAATTGTTTCCTTAATTACAATTAATTAGGTTCAAATTTCCATGTTACACATTTTTTAATTGATGTTTGATGGATAATTGAAATAATAAGATATTCAATTTCATATAAACATAGTAGGTGGTTGCTTCTAAATACTTGATACACATTTTTTTTTTTTTTTAAATATTAGATACAATTGGAATCACTATTTTTTTTAATACTAGATGCAACTGAAAACACGATAGGTGGAATGCAGTATGAACACGCAAATATATGTAATTGAAAAACCATAGAATTCGAAAACCGAATATAAAATTTAATTGAAAATCAAATATAATTAAATAACCAAAATCTTGGGTGACATCAAAATATAGGGAACCTTGAACAATAAAAATCTTTCACTAACCTAAAGTCCTAAAGTTTAATTTATGTTAATGTTTGCATGATGTTATTATTTGAAAACTCATATGAAATTATTATATTAACATCTATTCCAATTAACTTGGTATTGAAAAGCAAAAATATAAAATAACAAGAAGAACAAGATGATTTAGAAAAATAAACATAGAGAAGATAAGAGAATATTTGAAAGATGTGATGTATATAAAAATTATTTTTAGTGAGATAATATTAAAAGAATATGTATGTAATTTTATTTATGTCTATTTTTATAAATAAAGAAAATACTTTGAATTTTCGTTTAAAAAATAAATTTTGTGGTGGCGATATAGTCACCATAAATATAAAGAAGAAAAGAAAATAAAAGTATTTGAAAGATTGTTGTGTATTTAAAAATAGTGAAAGAAAAATAAAAGGATATTTTTGTAATTTCTTTTATGTCTATTTTAGTCAATAAAGAAACCACTTAAAAATGTGGTGTAAGAATTAAGTTTTGTGGTGGCAATATAGCCACCCATATACAAACTCTCTCTTCCTATTTCAGACTCTGAGAGTCGGCGAGATGGCGGTCTGCCATCGTCGATCAAAGATTTTGGCGCGCTTCCGGCGGTAATGCTACCATCACTTGGTGGCGACATAGGTAGATAGAGGGGTGGCGGAAGGAGAAGTTTTGGCGATTTTGGGTGCGAAAACCAAGTCTGTTGGCTTCAGATTTGGGAGGCTTCTCTAACAGTACTCCGATCGAAATGGGTCGACGGTCGAGGTACGACAATAGGCTTGTTTCTATTTCGAGTTTTTTGGGTTATTTGATGTTGAATTTTTGGGATTCTTTGAAGTGGGAGGTGGCAGTTTGTGGTGGTTCGGTCAGTGAAGGGAGGTAGTGGTGTGGTTGGGTTTGGTGTGTGGGTCTGCATTTGTGGTGGTTGTGTGGTTGACTTGTGGTGTTGGAGTTAGTTGACCACGGTAGTGAAGGATGTGGATGGCAATAGTGGTGGTTTGGTTTTTGTGCGGTGGACTAAGGCAGTGAATCATTGGTGTCGAATTTTGCAGGTTTTGGAGGGAAGGTATGTGGATCGACCATGGTTGATTTGTGCAGTTTTTGGGGGAGTTTTCTCCTTGTGGCTGTGTTGACTTTTGCCAGATTATGGGACAGTCGGCTATGGAGCTTTAGAGTTCAAGGGAATGAATTTCGGTGAAGAAGACGGTGATTCTCGAAGATGGTGGTGGCTTGGTTATGGTCTGATTTTGTGAAGTTGGTTGAAGGATGTATGTGTTTGCGTGAATCTGATTACAGCGTGGTGACAGGGATCGATTGGGTTATAATGGTAGTGCATGGTAGTGTGACTCGGTGGTGAAGATTGTTGGCCGTGGTTTTGGTTGAGGCTCGACAATGGAGATGGAAACTCACGGATAGGGGAAATAGAACTTTGAAAAGTGTTGATGTGATTTGTGAATTGAATTGGGGGAATATATAGATTGTAGGAAGAGTGTTGTAGTTGGAATATAATTGTGAAAGATTGGATATCATAAATATTTGTTTTAGAATAAGATTGTGAAAACTTAGAATACAAGAATATCAATGGGAATATAATATCTTATCAAGAATAACTATTTAAAAGATAAAAATTGGATGAAAAATAAATTTGAAATTTTAGACTGAAAATAATTCGGATTTAAAATAAATAATCATTTTGGGCTTAAATCAATTTGTACTTGGACAATATTTAAAAATATGAAATTGGACTAGGAATCGAATTGGACTTAAATTATATTTTATTCGCTCGAAAATAATCAACATGGCTAGATAAATACACTTTAATTTAAAAATAGGTGAAATTATAGCAATACATTTTTGGGAAATTATTTATTTATTTTATAATCAACTGAAAAATTCTCCGTTGCCACAACCTTACCTCCTTAATATAGTTTCGTCCTTGAAATTTAAACTTGATCTATAATGTCTGGTTACTAGAATTTTTTCCTACATAGTTAAATTATAAGGAAGTAAATCAAAATCTGTAATTTCTTTCAAATTATGCTCAAACTCATTTTCTGGTTGAATACAAGTTCTTTCTTCTCTAAATTCTCATAAAAATAATCTCATACATCCAAAATAATTTAACGTGTCTAAATATATTTTCTTTACCTCGGAGTCGACGAAGCGGGCGCTGGCAGTGGCAAATTTCATCATAAAAATTTTATTTTATTTTATTTTTTTTAAATCTCTTTTGAAAATTTGCAATTCAGCAGAAACGTAGACTTACTCTGATACCATCTGTAACGCCTGAGTTCTAAGCACCCAGAACATCACGTCATCCTTTCAAATTAGTTTTCGAGAATAATGTTTTTTTTCCGGAAAATAACTAAATTCCAATCATGTTTTTTTTTTTTTATAAAAATGACTCCAACGGTCATTACTTCAATTTTGAAATAAAAACTAAACGGAAGAAACTAAAAATTCAGTTTCATTTAAAACTTAATGAACAATAATTCAAGTATTCAAAATATCTTAAATAATAAAAAGGAAATTCGAAAAATCAAAATTAAATGTGTTTATTCAATAATCTCAAAACATATATTATAATTCTTCAATAGCAACCATCGCGTGCTCCGTCGCCAACTCCGTAATCTGAAATTTGTAAGTTTAAAGAAATGTTGAGCATTTCATAGAAATACTCAGCAGACTCGGAGCATACTAATAATTGGCATTACAAATAGAGCTAATAATCATGATATTCAAGTAGTCTCATTAACAAGTAATAAATACAAGTTAAAGTTTCATGCACTTAAGCAAGTAAATTCCCATAACATCATGCTTAAACAAGCAAGTAATTGTAATACCGGAGGCAAGCAGTCTCATATCCAAAGACAAGTAACTGTCATGCCTGGAGGCAAGTAGTCTCATGTTCAAAGACAAGTAATTCTCATGAACACAATCATACATGCAAGATCTATAATACAAATAATTATTTATACGCATTTTAGAAGAAAAACTTGTAAGTAGGAGACTACCTTATGTCTCGAGTTTGTTGAGCGAAAAGAACGTCAATCTTCTAAACGTCCAAACGCCTCGTCTGGCAATATATAAAATAATAATTTGGAATTCAAATATTTTAAAACAAAAGAGTTTTTAAAAGAAGAAGTAAGAGTTTTAGGGATTAAATTGGAAATCAAACATAGTTGGAATTTGAAAAGAGTTGGAGACCAAAATAAATGATTTTGAAAGCTATTGGTTGACTCATATGTTTAAAATATCTTGGGGACTAACTAATTTATTTTCAAAACAGTTAGGGCTGAGATAAATGATTTGCAAAAGTTTAGAGCTGAAGAAAATATTTCAGAAACTGCAAGGATAGAATATAAACATTTTAAAATCAAAAGATCGAATTAATACTTTTAAAACTAAAGGGGCTAACATAAAATATTTTGAAACTTAAGACTGAATTAAGAGGCTTTAAAAAGGTGAGGCTTAAATAAGTGAATTTAAAATTAACAGGACTGAAATAATTAACTTTGAAAACAAAGGGGACTAAAGGGTAATTTTATAAAATTAAACTTTTAAAACAATATACAAACTCTCTCTCTCCCTATTTCGAACCAGAAAGAAGAGTCTGTGAGATGACAGTCTGCCATTGCCAATCACATGATGGTAATGCCGCCATCACTTGGCAGCGACGTAGGTAGATAGAGGGGTGGCAAAAGGAGACGTTTTGGGGGCAAAAACCGAAGTTGTTGGCTTCAGATTTGGGAGGCTTCTCCAACGGTACTCCGGCCGAAATGGGTCGACGGTCGAGGTACGACAATGGGCTTGTTTCTATTTCGATTTTTTAGGGTTATTTGATGTTGAGTTTTTGGGATTCTTTAAAGGGGGAGGTAGCAAATTGTAGTGGTTCGGTCGGTGAAGGGAGGTTGTGGTGTGGTTGGGTTTGGTGTGCTGGTCGGCATTGGTGGTGGTTGTGTGGTTAACTTGTGGTGTTGGAGTCAGTTGACCATGGCAGTGTAGGCTGTGGATGGCAGTAGTGGTGGTTCGGTTTTTTTGCGGTGGGCGAAGGCAGTGAATCATTGGAGTCGGATTTTGCAGGTTTTGGAGTGAAGCTATGTGACTAGACCGTGGTTGATTTGTGTAGTTTTTAGGAGAGTTTTCTCCTTGTGGCTGTGTCGACTTTTGCCAAATTATAAGACAGTCGGCTATGGAGTTTTAGGGTTCGGGGGAATGAATTCCGGTTAAGAAGAAAGTGATTCTCGAAGATGGTGGTGGATTGGTTATGGTCTGAGTTTGTGATGTTGGTTGAAGGATGTGTGTGTGCGAGAATCTGATTGCAGCATGGTGATGGGTATCGATTGGGTTGTAATGGTAGTGCCAGGTAGTGACTGTGACGGTTTTTATTAACCAATTAATACGAATTTAATAAATTGTTTCCATAAACTATATCTCATTTGATTTACTCAATAAAGGATGTAGTTTTGGTTAAGTCTGACCCATTGTTCAGAAGTATCTGATACGTCATAATGAAAAACATACCGACTAGCAAATAGTCTTCAGTGACTCAACAAGCTGACATCAATAGCAGACTCTGATTGTTCATTATTATAATGGAAAGCATATGACTTAATATAATTTTAAGTGAGGGTTTGATCTCATCATTCCTATGTATATTAATTAACATTAACCATACAATTAATCATACATATAATGTTATTCTGGATGATTATGGAAATTATCTATCTAGTCCTCTTAAGCCATGAAGAAGACTAGTTGGTCAATTCCTAAGGACATTGCATTTGATCATCGAATGCTAAATGCAATATTATCCATCTACTGCTCCATACCGTATCATATATTAATTGTCTTCTCATTGTCACCTGCAACCTGTATCCTATACTAGTTGGCACATAGACCTGTATAAAATGGACGAGCAAGCCCATATCTACAAACAAGAGCTCACATGTCCAAATAAATTAAAGGGGAAATTACAACAAATACCCTTATTTTATAACAAATTTGAATTATACCCTTGTAAAACAATTTAACATTTTAAGAAAGTAAAAATACGTCATTTTTCTTCTTACACACAAACCCAATCAATAGAAGTTCTCGGTAGAAATCCTCCACTGTCTTCCATCTTCCGTCTCCGGCATCTCTCCCAACTCCGGCGTCTCCTTTGTCTCCGGCGGGAAATGACTATCTTGGAAGTGACTCGGTCACATGGTCCGTGAGTAAATTTATACATTTTCATTCAAAATAAGACTTTCTTTATCTGAAATTGTGTTTGTGCATTAATTGTGAGCACAATTAATATTCTCAAGATTTATAGTCTTAATTTGAAACAATATGTGTTTATGGGGCTACAAGGAAACAAACAAGGCGAATTGCGAGGACTGTGACATAGGATTTTGTTTGGGATCTGTTCTAAGTACGAAACTGAATGGAAATATAAAAACAGGGGATTTTCGTTTCTTTCGATTATAAATTGCTTTTGTGTAAGATTTTAATTTTTTTTTGTTATAACTTGCAGACCCTTTTTGTCACTTTCAACCCTGTTGAGGTTGGATTTGTAAGCACTAATATTTATGTTGGACAATGTGTAGTTTATGGTTAGTATTTTATTCATTTTGGAGGATCACTTTGTTTTTGAAATATTTTTATAATAGGGAATGAATACAGTCTTTCTTTATGCCACTTTATGCCATTTCCTTTTTTTTTTTTTTTTTTTTTGATCGGAAAAAGGTGTAGCCCACACCCTGAGGGCCCGAACCGACCACGCCCAAGGCCATTGGTTCGGGAAGGTAAATCCAGGTTATGCCTCCAAGGAGCCAGGGTGGAAGGGCTTATGGTAAGCATGAGAAACGCTCAATAACTCCCGCTTGCCACAAGGCCAATTCCACCTTGCGGGGAATCGAACCAAGCACACAGCTGCGCTGAGCACTTACCACCCATCTCCTTTGCCACTTTATGCCATTTCCTAGTTTTTATTTTAGGTTGCTCTTGTAGTGGGACTTAAATCCAAACCCAGTCAATAATCGTATTTTTTCATCTTGTCCAGCATGCTGCTAAAAGCCTTGCCGCTTGCATCCTTATAATTAGCAATAGCTGTAGAACCTCTTCTTCCTAAATAGATGAATCAGTGATAGCACTTTGTTAACAAATCTTTATACCTATTAAATTCTGTTTTCATGGATTTAGAATGTAAATAGTATGTGAGCAAATTTGCTGGTTTTGTAGGAGTTTTGACTTTATTTTTGGTGTTAGACTTGGTAGTGTGTAACCTTGTTACTTCTCCCCCAAGAAGGAGAGTATGTCTTGATTGCGTGTTTTCAAAGGATATTCGACTTAGCTTGACTTCTGAGCAAAGTATGTTTCTACTTGTTTTTGGGAAGTTACTTTTAAGGTTAGCTTCTCGATGGAAAGAATAATTTGGGAGCAGAGTACCGGTATACAAACTTTCATCACACTTGCAAATTATGGAACATGCCTCTCAATGTTGTAACGACATGAAAATTTGTTCACTAGGTATAATCTGGGGTATTTTTGTGACCATGTTTTTCTTCTGTTTCTTGCTTGGCTCTTGGATTCACAAGGGCTATTTGGTGTATTTGATTTTGAAATTGAATTTGGAAAAACCCAAAAAATGTTTTGAAATTTCAGTTGTTTGTATTTATGTAGGTATAATTGAGAATGTGATGAATTTAAAAAGTGACATTCATGTGAAAAAAGTGACAAAATGTCATTTTTTATATAATTATAAAAAAAGATATTGTGTCACTTTCTTTTATAAAGTGACATAATTATTGAGAAAGTACAAAAATATCAAAAAAGTGGTACTCAAATTTTCACAAATGAATGGATATTACAAAAAATTGAAAAAGTGACATTCAAGTAAAAAAAAAAAAAGCGACAGTTTCATTCTTTCCATTAAAAGTGACATCATGTCACTTTTTAGTTAAAAATAAATAATTGACATTGTGGTTGCGTATGGCGAAGGGAGACTGTGTAATGTATCTAATAGTATTTGTGGATTTATGTAATTTGTTATTCAATAATGGATATTGCAAAAATTGAACAGTGACATTCAAGTAGAAAAATGTGACAAAATGTCACTTTTTTTTTCTTCTAAAAAGGGACATATTAACACATTTTAGTTCATAGAAAACGTGATAAAAAGTGACATATTGTCACTTTTCAATTCAAAGAAAAAGTGATAAAAAGTGAAATTATGTCACCTTTTTTAACAAGTGGCATTGTGGCACTTTTTTAAAAAAAGAAAAATATTAAAAATGTGACAAAAGTTTTAATATAATTTTTTTTTTAAAAAAAAGGTGACAAAAAATGGCACTCTGTCACTTTTTTAGTATAATTTTTTTTAAATTAAAAAAAATTGGTATTTTGTCAATTTTTCTTAAAAAAAGTGGCATTGTATCAAATTTTAGTTAAGAAAGTGACATTTTGTTACTTATTTATTAAAACAAAAATGATAAAAAGTGACATTGTGTATTGTGTCACTTTTTTTATTTAGCCGTCGTTTGGTTTTTTTTAATTTTTTTTATTTTTCTACAGTACTCAATTTCAACCATCCACTAAAAGTCAAACCCATAATATTTGACTTTTTAACCAAATCTTAAACATTCTTTCTCCTAAAAATCACTATTTATTTCAAAAAAACTTGTTTTAAACAATATCAAACACACTCTAAAAAAGTGATAAAAAGCGACATTGTTTCTTGTGTCACTTTTTTATTAAAATTGAAAAAGTGACATTCAAGTAACAAAAAAGTAACAAAACGTCACTTTATTTTACTAAAAAGTGACACCGTGTCACCTTTTAATTAAAAGAGAGTGCGAGTTAAAACAAAAAGTGATAAAGAAAAAAGTGGTATTGTGTAATATATCTATTAATGTTTGTGGACTTGTGTAATTTGTTAACCAATGATAAATATTAAAAAAAATGAAATTGACCTTCAAGCAAACAAAGTGACAAATTGTCACTTTTTACTTAAAAGAAAAAGTGATAAAAATTGACATTATGTAATAGGCACAATTATTTTGATATTTTGGATAAAATTAACAAGTCATAAATTATTCTAAAATTTTAATTTACGTTTGATTGAGAAAGTAACGTACACATCAATTTTTAAGAAATAAGTGACATTATGTCACTTTTTTAAAAAAGTGACAAAAACATTAAAAAAGTGGTACCCAAGATTTACAGAGTACTTTTACTTCCTAAAAATTTCAAAAGTGTATTTTTGTAAATGGTCCAAAAATAAGGATATTTGTGTTAATACCCCAAAATTAAATAATAGGTACGCAGACCCAATTCAATAATAATAGGCTCACAAGTCCAACCAACAAGAGCATAATAAATTAATCATTAATCCAACCAATCACATAGGTCGAGTCCATAACCATCTACTAAATACACATTCATCATATAAATGTATAATAATATAATATTTAATATTATATAAACAAATTTCAAGTTTCTAACAATCTAAGTCGTCTAAACCAATTTAATGAAAATCATATTTTAGTCAAATATCAAATTAGAGTCCAACTATAAATCCATAAAGAGGAAAATTGAATTAACTTATTAATTTAGGATAAAACTCCTAAAATAAAATAAAATTCAATTTAGTATAATTAACTAATCAAATACTTTAATTGACGGGTTTATTTAATTAAAATAAGATTTCAATTAAATACTAAATTAGACTCCAACTCCAATTTTAAAATTCTAGGGCTAATTGAATTTAAGATCAAATCCTAAATAAGATTTAAATAATAATCAATTAATCGAATTAACTAATTATTAAATTTAATTTAATTAAAATAAAATTTTAATTAAATACCAAATCAGAGCCCAAACTCTAATTCTAAAATTGGAAAAAAACGAATTAACATTTTAATTTAGGATAAAACTCCTAAATAAAATAAAATTCAATTTATGGTGAAAGTTAAAAATTCTGTTAAAATCCAATTTTAACAATAATTTAAAAGTCATGAATTTTAATATAAATTTTGAATTGAGTCAAAATAAAATTCCTGGTCAAATTTTTTAAATTGGGTCAAATCCATTTCAAAATCCAATTTAAACCCCATTTTAAAATTGTATTCAAAGTCCATTTGAAAATTTACGTTTTGACCCAGCCGAAAATTATAATTGGGGCCTTTCAATTTCATAAATTGCATTTAGGCCCTTACTTTTATAATTTGCAGATTGGCCCCAATTTCGAAATTACAAACAAGGGCCAGCCATTTCAAAAATTGGACAAGAGGCCCCAGTCTTGAAATCACACCAAAACCCTAAAATTAGACCTTCTTACAGAGGTGCCGCTTCGTTGGGGTGTGTTGCTACTGTCAAACATCGGCAGCAACTCACTAACTTGCAACAGCGCTGCAGTGAGCGCACGTGATGTACCTATGAGCAATAGCGATTGTGATGCGCCGTTGTAGTGCCACCGCTCCAGTGCGCTTACAGCGCTCCAGTCCCAGCAGCGTTTGCTCACAGAGGCGCCACTGTCTACCGCAACGCCTCTTCGGATCGCCCTGCTGGCGGCGACCACTCCTCCTTTGCAACACTATCGACCACCTCTAGTGGCTTTTGCTAACCTTTCGGATCCAGATTTTTTACCCAAAAATAATTTTCTTCTCCAAATCAGAGTTTGAACAAGAAAAAATAATTTTCTGTCAAGCTAGAAACACGAAAAATTACTTCAATCAACTATCTGATTCATTAAAGAATTTAGCAAATTCTTACAAGTAACAAGGTAAGCTCTGATACCACTGTAAGGTTTTGACTCATACATGCACAGCGAAAATTAAACAAACTCGAAACCATAGCTGGGATCAACATTGCACTTAGATAGAATCTATGATGAAGATAATACCTATGATGAATGTCGTGAATCTGAAATCTGAGGTACAATCTGTCACGCCTAGAACTTAAGCTTCGAGTGTCACATACTGAACATAACAACTTCTGCCTTTGTTATCGGAAAGATTCTAAAAAAAATTGAAATACATACAGGAAACTTATTTTCAACTTATAGTAAAATATTTATGTAAAATTTAATGGCCAGTAGAAGTACATGCTGACCTGAAACTTTTCTTTACATATACGAACATGGTGCAGTCACGACTAGTTGGGTAGCCAGTTCAAACATTTTTATAAAATTCATCCGAACTCCACTTTTTATGAAGTATATGGCGTTAGAAAGATATTTATAATTAGTTTCCCATGTTAAAATATAGAAAATTTCTAAGATCATACGATATGGACGTTTTAGTAAAAACAGTGAGGTACTGCACAGAAACTTCAGATTTGACCTTTCGATGCTTAAAAATTTGTATCTCTTGCCACACATATCCAAATTGAAAAATTGTGTAGTTTATAAACTTATTTATAAACAAGTTTATTTTGTTTACCGTACACGTGAAAGTGTAGAATATGATTTGGAAAGGGTAGGGTAATAGGGTTCTAGCAATTAGCAATAAGGTGCGTGTAATAACTAATACCTCATGTCAGAAAGAAAATGAGAAATGAAATGAAGGGGCTCAATTACAAAAAGAAAAAAAAAGGAAAATGAAAAGGGGAGGCTTTTGAAGCCCAAAAATACTCAAAAATACAAGAGGCCTAAACATTGGCCCAAACCAAAAGAGGCCCAACGTTAAAGACTCATTACAGGCAATAAGTTGGACGACTAGGCGATTGTGCGGCAACTAGGATATTTGGGCGACGGGGCGAGCGATGAAGCCGTTGGACGATTGAGCGAGCGAAAGCAAGTTCTGACACTTGTCTTATGATCACTTTATAGCGACCCAGAATTTTTATGCAATGAATAATTATTTTAATATTTAGAAAATTGAGTCGCTATTGTTTTGAAATTAATGCCGCGACGGATTCGTCTAGTCAAGTCAAGAAATATCGAATTTGTTCGATTTTAAATTAAATTTCCGAATTTCTAAAATTATGTTATTTTAATTGTTTATTCAAAGTATTATTTTCAAAATTATTTTGAATTCCAAATTTATTAAAATATTTCAATTTTCCTTATTCAAATTTATTTTCAGTCCAAAATATATCAGTTTTAATACAATTCCTTATACAAAAACATCATCATTATATATATAAATTTTACATCTATTTCATATTCCATCTCATTATACAAACACCAAAGCATTTCCAACTAATCTCTACACAATTCCATCATCCTTCCATATCAAACAAATCATGATGTCTTCCATTATTCATATTTTTTCTTTCTCCCACCTTCATTGTTTTCTTTCCATTTTCTTTCCCTCTGCACAAATCACACCCGAGCACCAACAAGACCATTTCAAACCACCACCTAAATTCCACAATAAACAAAGCAATTATCATATAGACATTACACCTATTCTAATTCAAAACTCCAACCTGGTCCATTTTCATCATTCTCTCCACCTACTCCCATCTACTCTCAATCTCATAAGATTCCCAAACCTTCCATGTGCATCCACTTTACAGCTCCATCTCCATCTCCAGCTATCAACCCTCACCACACACTGCAAAAACCAAGCATCATTATGTTCCTATACCAAATTCTCCACTAACCAAATCACAATTTCATTTCCATCTACCTTAATACCACCACAGCTTTTCCATCATTATATCAATCCACTAACTCACAGCCATTCACTGCTAAGCATCTTCTACTGCCCAGATTGAACTCCAAACCAACAGACTGCTTCAATCGAATTCATCACACTGAAATCAATCTGTCAACCAACAATCCTCAATCCAGTTGCAGCCCCAAACCACAACCACGAAACCTATGTATCATCATCTCCAACCCACACTGCTCACGATCATTATCACCACCACAATACACAAAACTAGAAAACCTGCCATCTCCACCTTCATCACCCGGAATCAGCCACCACCACTGCAATGCTAATCACAACCACCGCCTGAACCTCCATCGACGCCACTGCCCAACTTCAATAGCAAATCAGAACAACTCCTATAACAACCCAAAACCTGCAGCAAAACCACCTAAACCGCCGTTCACTACCTCAATCACAAATTGCTGCCAAAAGCCAAGTCCTCGAATCCAACCACCAGCAATCATAGATAAAACCCAAAATCAACTAAACCAAAGACTTACCTCGACGCCGACTGCCAGTGACCGGATTTGTCACCGGAAATCGCAATCAAGATCAGAGCTTGAGCCTTGGATTCACCTCGAATCAACACCAAAACCTAGCCTAAATCACCACCACATGATGGCCGAACCATCGCCGAACCACCGCCGGCGTTTGGCTCGCGGCAACCTTGACTGAAAGTAGTCGATCGCCAGTTTTTTTTTCAGCCTTCGTGCTCTCGCCTCCGCCTCTCTGTGTGGTCTCTCTCTCTCTCTCTTCGATCTGAATGAGAAAAAGATATATTTGATATTATATTTAACTTTCAGAAATTACAGCTTGGTCCCTGAAGTTTTTAAAGGTTTTCAAATCAGTCCCCAACTTTTTAAGTTATCCATTTCAGCCCCAAAGTTTTAAATGATTTACTTCAGCCCTTTAACTTTAAACTCTTTTATTTCAGTCCCTGCTGATTTTATTAATTTGATTTTAAGCTCAACTTTCAAAAGTATTCATTTTAATCCCTCAACTTTCAAAATATTTATTTTAGTCCCTGAACTTTCAAAAGTATTCATTTTAGTCCCTCAACTTTCAAAACATCAATTTTAGTCCTCAAATTATAATTTATCATTTTGAACTATATATTCGATATACTAAAGTGACTTATTGGCTAAGACGAAGCGTACGGAGAATTTAAAGAAATTGAAGTCATTCCCGCTCAACTTTGCACTCGTCGGATTTGAGGTAGACTCGCACTTATTAATTGATTTAAATTATGATTTCATATAAATGTCATGTGACTTGTGAAAGTCAATTTTCAAGAAAATTAAGTATGTTTTATGAAAAGTAAGTATACCCTATGTTTTTACGATAATGTTTTATATGTTTTGGATCATTGCTACGCATAAGAATTCTTACCACCTAAGTTCGGTAGAATTCTGTGTCTCCATAAGTTTATGAGGATTTACCACCTAAGTTCGGTAAAATTCCTGCCTTTCCATATGTTTATGAGGATTTACCACCTAAGTTCGGTAAAATTCCTGTCGCGTATGTTTATGAGGATTTCGATCCTATCTTATGTTATGATGGAAATGATCCCTATGAATTTCATGAATTATGTTTTGGTATACTTACTGTTATTATGATCTTACTGTTATTATGACTTACTACATAAGAATTCTTGCCACCTAAGTTCGGTAAAATTCTTATGTTTATGAGGATTTCGATATTATCCTATGTTATGATGAAAACTTACTGTTATTATGATTTTACTGCATAAGAATTCTTGCCACCTAAGTTCGGTAAAGTTCTTGTGTCTATTTATGTTTATGAGGATTTCAATCATATCTTATGTTATGCTTTCAAAAGAAATTATGCTTGGCATAATTAAAATATTTTTATAAGTATATGGTTTTCAAAGAGCTGTTTTCAAAGAGCCTATGATTTGCAAAATATGTCCCGTGCTGTAATGCACAATATGAGTCTTATCAAGAGCAGTTTTATAAAGAAGCTCTATCAATGCCCGTTTTATAAAGAGCCGGGATTTATGTGTTTAATCATCTTATAAATTAAATTAATATGCGATGAGTCTACTGAGTATTTCCCCCATGAAATACTCACCCCACTTTTTAACAGTTTTGCAGATTTCGGAGACGGTGGCGAGCGATGAATGATGGTGGCAATAATCGTTGAACGGTTGAAAGTTTGACGTTAATGATTTCCGTATTTTCCAAACAATCGAATAATTTAGAGAAGTTCATTTATTTGAGAAATTATGATATTGGCAATTTCTTTACAATATTAATGGTTCGATTTACTATTTCAAATGGTTTCATAAATGTTTTCAATTTTAGCGGCCATTACAGTTTATTTAATGTTGCCAAAAATGAATTTAAATTATTTCTTCCGCAAAAATATTATTCGAAAAATTTAGACAGAAAATGACGTAGTGAATCGGGTATACGGAACTCGGGGCGCTACAAGTTGGTATCAGAGCTAGTCTGCGTTTCTGTAGACTGGAAAAATTTTCAAAAAGAATTTTCAAGAAATATTTTCCATTATAAAATTTTATTGATGAAGATTGCCACTGCCATCATTCGTTCCACCAACTCCGAGGTAAAGAAGTTTATGATGTTTAAAGTTATTTCAGTATTTCGAAAACTCATTTTATTGATTTATGAGAAAGAATGAAGAGTATTTCGGATACTTATGATTTATGAGAAATAAGAATGTATTTCTTCGAAAATAATGATGTTGTTATGCTTTGTCATAACTTATATGCTTTAATGTATGATTATGAGAAAATTTTTTAAGAAAACGAGTGTTGAGCATAATGGGAATAATGTGATTTTATTGAGAATTAAGTAATGGATATTATGTTGAGTTAATTTATTATGCCTCTATGTTGAAGAGAAATTTATTATGAAGTTTGGCTTTGTGAATAAATTTTGGGAATATGATTTATGGCATATATTTATAAGTATGAGTAACTTTTGAGCCAATTAAGGTATGGAAGGAAGTAATATTGTGATATTGAAAAATATGATTTGAAATTTCTATGTTGAGGAATTATGAATTGAATTATGGGATATTTTGATGATATTGAAGTGTTGGAATCGTTTTCAATATTTTTAGATCGTTGTGATCAAATGTGGAGTTATTTATTATTGTGAGTTATGAAGTATGCTTATGGTTTGGATAAGTCCAAATTACAAGGGAGACTCTATCCAGAATTTTATCATTTGGAATTAAGAGCATAATATGATAAGCATCCACTAAAGGAATTAAGGTTAGACATGCAAGATCATTTACATCACAAACGAGATTTAGTAGATGATAACAGAGATTTTATTATTTTCTCATAAGGAGAACACACAAGAGTCACACTGGAAAGGAAATACATGAAACACACGAAAGCATAAGAGAAAAACATGGAAAGATCCTCAGAATGAGAGATGTGTTTCCGGAGTAGCCGTATCCTACCACCTCTGATCTTTTGAGGAAATAAAGAAACCTTCAAAGAGGTGTGTTTCGAGAGTAAGAATACTCCGTAATCTACCACCTGGAATCTTTGAAGTACACACAAGATTTAAACATTAAGGAAATCCTAGTAAATGGAGGGGTGTCTCGAGAGTGAGAATACTCCGTACTCTACCCCCACCTATTCTAAGATTCAAAGAGTTAAGTTTACATTAACCGGACTCCATTTTCGCTTGATTCCCCTTCCTTGCGACCAATCTATCTTAACTCCTGCTGGATCTTGTATTGAGATATATGACTGCAGCTTATCCAGTAGTTCATCAATAGTAGGAGCAGAAATAAGAAGCCTTCTGGAAAATGGAGAGATGAATCCCTGTTCCACAGTATAATCAAGAAAGGTTAACAAACCATCAAAGAAATTGTTAACATTCAGAAGCCCAATAGGCTTAGTATGGAGATCTAGTTGAGCCCACGAGGTAATGTTAAAAATTTCTTCTAAGGTACCAAAACCTCCGGGCAGGGCTATAAAGGCATCAGAACCATATAGCATACAAGTTATGCGTTCATGGATGGATAAGGTTTGAACTTCATGCCCTCGTGTTTTGCCTGCAACATCTACCAAAGGGACAGGTATGACACCGATTACTTTTGATTTCTCTGCAAGAGCAGATTGGGAAACACAACCCATTAGACCACTGCTACCACCCCCATACACAAGAGTGATACCTTTTTCCCCCAGTTTCTTTCCAAGATCTACAGCCGCTTCTAGATAACCGAAGCCTTTCCCTACTTTTGATCCACAAAATACACAAATAGTTTTGATCTGTCGAAGTTTTGGTGCTTCCATCTTTGATAGTAAAGAAAGGAAAACTTACGAAGAAGATGTGATTTTGGGATGCCTGAACTATGAAATATGTTTGGCTATTTAAAGCCGGAAAAATTTACTGTTTTTGATTGATTCTGAAAAAGTAAAGATTTACTTTTGACAAAATCAGCCCACTTTTGAATATTTTTATCGTATCGAGGCTGTCACCTTTCGGCGATTTAATATTTTATTTCCAGCTTTATCAAAACTCGAGAAAAGGAAAATATATTTTATTTTCAAAACGCGTGAAAGATAGCAGCAAAATATTTTAAAAGATTTACCTTATAACATTGCTGAACTGCCAGAAGCCTCATTTTGTAAAACAGACTGGCAAACAGGATCTTTTGCTATTATATTTTGGAGACTATAACGATTTTTGTCCTCATTAAATTGAGCGTATAAGGAGAGAAGTTCACGTTGCACATAACCACTTGGGTGCGTCTCAAGAGTCAGTCGAATATCATCCAAAGACTCCTTACTCAGTCCACCCTTTATGAATTCGATTTTATCATCCCGATTAGTAGAAGAATATCCTACTGATTTGCAACGAGTATCACAATTCCAACGAGCACATTTGTAGCAACCACCCAGTCTTTTTGCTCTTCGTTTCTTTGCAAACGTGCTTTTGCCTAAACCAGGCATGTGCTTTGGAAATGTTGATGGTAATTCACCAGATAGTCGAACCTTTGCTTCTATCAACCAGCGAACATCTTCTGGAATATCATGAGCCATTAGCAACCTCAATCTTTCGAGCCTTATTTTATAGATCTTTCTCAGATCATTCATAGGAAGACTGGAATAATACTTGCGAATGTTAGAAAGAATGATATCCATTGTTTGATGATTCAACCTCTTCTCAGCATGAACTATTTAAAAGCGCAAAGGATCTGAGTGAATCCGCGTGATGTTGTGACCAGCAAGAAAGCGCAGGATTATTTTAATGAAAAGAGGAGACAAGAAGTAATGCGCTGTTAAATTTTATCGATAAAGGAGATTTGATTGGAGATTTGGAATATTTTCTTGGATTATGGGTACTGATATTTTGTTTTAATAATGATAATCTTGGTATAATGTGATGATACGTGGAAAGTAAAATAAGTACCGTATTGAATCAGAATTCATACGTATATACAAGTGAAAGAAATACTTTGCAGGAAATATGGTGACATTTAAGTATAGAATCTTAGTTTTGGGAGATATTTGTTTACTGAATTTTGGGTTACAAATATTGGAAAGATAAGTTGATGATATTATGTTGATATGTTTGGGTATATTACGTAGAGAAGATATTCAGGTAATTCTTTGATTATTTTTGGAATTTTCGATGATAAGAAAGGAAAAATTATTATGATACGATATGTCAGTAAAGATTTGTTGAAATTTTAGAGATATATACGAATATTTGAGGTCACATGATACGATGATAAGTGACAAGTTACATGAATACTACAAGATATGATGAAATTTTTACATACGATTGGGAATTGTTTTGATTATTTTGAGAATATTCGATGATAAGAAGAAGATATTCTGATTAAGTATTCAGAAATTTTAAGATTTAGTAAGTTTAATTTCGAGGACGAAATTATTTTAAGGAGGTAAGATTATAGCGACCCAGAATTTTTATGCAATGAATAATTATTTTAATATTTAGAAAATTGAGTCGCTATTGTTTTGAAATTAATGCCGCGACGGATTCGTCTAGTCAAGTCAAGAAATATCGAATTTGTTCGATTTTAAATTAAATTTCCGAATTTCTAAAATTATGTTATTTTAATTGTTTATTCAAAGTATTATTTTCAAAATTATTTTGAATTCCAAATTTATTAAAATATTTCAATTTTCCTTATTCAAATTTATTTTCAGTCCAAAATATATCAGTTTTAATACAATTCCTTATACAAAAACATCATCATTATATATATAAATTTTACATCTATTTCATATTCCATCTCATTATACAAACACCAAAGCATTTCCAACTAATCTCTACACAATTCCATCATCCTTCCATATCAAACAAATCATGATGTCTTCCATTATTCATATTTTTTCTTTCTCCCACCTTCATTGTTTTCTTTCCATTTTCTTTCCCTCTGCACAAATCACACCCGAGCACCAACAAGACCATTTCAAACCACCACCTAAATTCCACAATAAACAAAGCAATTATCATATAGACATTACACCTATTCTAATTCAAAACTCCAACCTGGTCCATTTTCATCATTCTCTCCACCTACTCCCATCTACTCTCAATCTCATAAGATTCCCAAACCTTCCATGTGCATCCACTTTACAGCTCCATCTCCATCTCCAGCTATCAACCCTCACCACACACTGCAAAAACCAAGCATCATTATGTTCCTATACCAAATTCTCCACTAACCAAATCACAATTTCATTTCCATCTACCTTAATACCACCACAGCTTTTCCATCATTATATCAATCCACTAACTCACAGCCATTCACTGCTAAGCATCTTCTACTGCCCAGATTGAACTCCAAACCAACAGACTGCTTCAATCGAATTCATCACACTGAAATCAATCTGTCAACCAACAATCCTCAATCCAGTTGCAGCCCCAAACCACAACCACGAAACCTATGTATCATCATCTCCAACCCACACTGCTCACGATCATTATCACCACCACAATACACAAAACTAGAAAACCTGCCATCTCCACCTTCATCACCCGGAATCAGCCACCACCACTGCAATGTTAATCACAACCACCGCCTGAACCTCCATCGACGCCACTGCCCAACTTCAATAGCAAATCAGAACAACTCCTATAACAACCCAAAACCTGCAGCAAAACCACCTAAACCGCCGTTCACTACCTCAATCACAAATTGCTGCCAAAAGCCAAGTCCTCGAATCCAACCACCAGCAATCATAGATAAAACCCAAAATCAACTAAACCAAAGACTTACCTCGACGCCGACTGCCAGTGACCGGATTTGTCACCGGAAATCGCAATCAAGATCAGAGCTTGAGCCTTGGATTCACCTCGAATCAACACCAAAACCTAGCCTAAATCACCACCACATGATGGCCGAACCATCGCCGAACCACCGCCGGCGTTTGGCTCGCGGCAACCTTGACTGAAAGTAGTCGATCGCCAGTTTTTTTTTCAGCCTTCGTGCTCTCGCCTCCGCCTCTCTGTGTGGTCTCTCTCTCTCTCTTCGATCTGAATGAGAAAAAGATATATTTGATATTATATTTAACTTTCAGAAATTACAGCTTGGTCCCTGAAGTTTTTAAAGGTTTTCAAATCAGTCCCCAACTTTTTAAGTTATCCATTTCAGCCCCAAAGTTTTAAATGATTTACTTCAGCCCTTTAACTTTAAACTCTTTTATTTCAGTCCCTGCTGATTTTATTAATTTGATTTTAAGCTCAACTTTCAAAAGTATTCATTTTAATCCCTCAACTTTCAAAATATTTATTTTAGTCCCTGAACTTTCAAAAGTATTCATTTTAGTCCCTCAACTTTCAAAACATCAATTTTAGTCCTCAAATTATAATTTATCATTTTGAACTATATATTCGATATACTAAAGTGACTTATTGGCTAAGACGAAGCGTACGGAGAATTTAAAGAAATTGAAGTCATTCCCGCTCAACTTTGCACTCGTCGGATTTGAGGTAGACTCGCACTTATTAATTGATTTAAATTATGATTTCATATAAATGTCATGTGACTTGTGAAAGTCAATTTTCAAGAAAATTAAGTATGTTTTATGAAAAGTAAGTATACCCTATGTTTTTACGATAATGTTTTATATGTTTTGGATCATTGCTACGCATAAGAATTCTTACCACCTAAGTTCGGTAGAATTCTGTGTCTCCATAAGTTTATGAGGATTTACCACCTAAGTTCGGTAAAATTCCTGCCTTTCCATATGTTTATGAGGATTTACCACCTAAGTTCGGTAAAATTCCTGTCGCGTATGTTTATGAGGATTTCGATCCTATCTTATGTTATGATGGAAATGATCCCTATGAATTTCATGAATTATGTTTTGGTATACTTACTGTTATTATGATCTTACTGTTATTATGACTTACTACATAAGAATTCTTGCCACCTAAGTTCGGTAAAATTCTTATGTTTATGAGGATTTCGATATTATCCTATGTTATGATGAAAACTTACTGTTATTATGATTTTACTGCATAAGAATTCTTGCCACCTAAGTTCGGTAAAGTTCTTGTGTCTATTTATGTTTATGAGGATTTCAATCATATCTTATGTTATGCTTTCAAAAGAAATTATGCTTGGCATAATTAAAATATTTTTATAAGTATATGGTTTTCAAAGAGCTGTTTTCAAAGAGCCTATGATTTGCAAAATATGTCCCGTGCTGTAATGCACAATATGAGTCTTATCAAGAGCAGTTTTATAAAGAAGCTCTATCAATGCCCGTTTTATAAAGAGCCGGGATTTATGTGTTTAATCATCTTATAAATTAAATTAATATGCGATGAGTCTACTGAGTATTTCCCCCATGAAATACTCACCCCACTTTTTAACAGTTTTGCAGATTTCGGAGACGGTGGCGAGCGATGAATGATGGTGGCAATAATCGTTGAACGGTTGAAAGTTTGACGTTAATGATTTCCGTATTTTCCAAACAATCGAATAATTTAGAGAAGTTCATTTATTTGAGAAATTATGATATTGGCAATTTCTTTACAATATTAATGGTTCGATTTACTATTTCAAATGGTTTCATAAATGTTTTCAATTTTAGCGGCCATTACAGTTTATTTAATGTTGCCAAAAATGAATTTAAATTATTTCTTCCGCAAAAATATTATTCGAAAAATTTAGACAGAAAATGACGTAGTGAATCGGGTATACGGAACTCGGGGCGCTACACACTTGGTCAGTTAACGAAGATGGCAGTTGAGGTGATGAATTGTGGAAGTTACTTAAAGCAACGTGGCAAGTGGACGTTACAAGGACGTGGGCAATAGTTATGCAACGTGGAGAAAACAAGTTAACCCATGCGAGTGTTACAAAACAAGGTGGCAAACCAAGGATTCAAATATTAGTAGCAGTTGAAGGAAGTTTGTGCATTTGTATATATTGTAAAAAATTAGTCATTTAGAGGGACCAATCAATCAAATCTCAACAAGAGAATATGTAATTTTCCCTTATCTTTACTTTTATCGTCAACCTCATAGTGTAATTTGTGTGCTTGCGCCCCTTGGAGGTGTTTTGTCTTCACCGTAATCTTCATCAATATAGCACCCCTCGTTGGGACTTTGTCTCGAGAGGTTTGTTCCTTAGACATTCTTCTGAATCCCCTTTGTTGAGTGTTTCCGGGCAAAACAGTTTTTGGCACGCCTAGTGGGACAATTTGGTGTATTTTTGAAGATACAAAGTGAACCATCATGCCTCACAAGAATTCGATAAGGAAGCAGCAAGCCATCATCTCCCGTCTATAATTGAAAGATACGAGCAGGAACAAAGTCCTCCAGGAACAGAGGGAGAGAGTCATAGCTGTTACGAACCCATGATGGATTTAAATCCTCGAACCATGCGTGCGCTATTCGGAGAACTCGCTCAGGACGTGGTCGAGCAGGTAAATCTACAATATGTCCATAATATGGAAAATTTTATTCAAAGAGAGAAAGAACAATTTGATAATATGGCCAAACAACTAAAAAATATTGCATGATAATATGAATAAGTTGACAGGCCAAGTTGTTCAATCAACCTTTCCAAATTTGGGAAACGTGCCTTCTAGAACGCAAAATTACCCAAGTTTGGTCCCCGTTACCTCAAATGTGATTACTAGCCCTACATTGGGAAACGTGCCTTCTAGCACGCAAATCGAGGCAACGATTTCTGTGCTCTCTGCTGCGAATCTGATTATGGGACCTGCTTCATCGGCTCCAGCACAACAACAAATGTGTGGAGAAACTCCTTTGGTAACTAATCCTCCCGGTTCAATTGCTTTGGGAAGCATGCCTTCGAGCACGCAAAAAGTGGCTAAATATTACAACAACAGAGTGATAGCCAAATTATTTAGTGTGGGCGATTTGATCTGGAAAACCATACTCCCGTTAGAAAGTAAAAATCCTAAATATGGAAATGGTCGCCTAATTGGGAAGGGCCGTTTAAGGTAAGCAGTGTGTTGCCTGACGGAGCTTATCATCTGGAAGACCTAGATAACACAAAACACATACGATCCATCAACAGAAAATACTTGAAGAAATATGTTCCTTCCATATGGGAGGACGAACAAACATAGATGCGTTGTATTTCACTGGGAAATGCACGCTATTATCGCACAAGCAAGGAAAAGAAAATATGAAAACCATATGCGCCTGTGACAAAAACGTTTCTTTTATTCAAAAAGTTATATACATTTTACAATACACGAGGAGACAGAGGGACCTCACTCAGCAACAATAGGGAAACGAATACTGCATACCAACTACTACAGAATGAAGACTGCCTATCAACCATTACGGAAGACATCCCCATTACAGATCGATCTTCGTCAACCCAACAGTGGCGACATGCTTGTGAACAAGGATGACCCGCCTGGTAGGTCCTCCCCCTTTCTCCATCTCAACCATTGTGGAGCTTCCATCCTCGTCTTCTCGGATGCATCTGCTGGAAGCAATCACAACAGGTGAACGACCTGAGAAGCACTCTCAGCAAGCCATTGGCCGATCATGGAGTGAGAGATGGCCAGTGAACCCTCCCTACGGGCAGTTCCTCTACGTTAGATGACCCTGTAAAGGGATCACAAGGGAGAGAGTTTCCGAAAGGAGCTTCCGCGGCCAAGAAACAGTTTCCTATATCTCCCATACCAAAGGTATGTTTAGAGCAGATCTTGGGAAAGGGGAGTTAGATAGTCCGTATCTGGGAGAAATAGGAACAAAAGACCTGTCAAATATGGGGGAGTATACATGATAGCAATGTCGTACAAGATCGGAAGAAAGGGATGAAAGTCGTATCTGCAACCAAATCCTCTTTTTATAGGGTAAGAATCCACCTCTTTATGTGAGAAAAGGAAGGCAGAAAGGCAGAATCTGAACGGTCTATGTTGGAAAAGACGGAAGAAGATTGGAATGCTGCGAGTTTCTAGAAAAAGGGATACATTGAAATGATTTATATGGCTTGAAATTAATGGATAAACATTAATTCCGCCATATTGGGGGGTAATTGTTGACGCCAAAAAATACAAAAGGCCTATACCTTGGCCCAAACCAAAAGAGGCCAACGTTAAAGACTCATTACAGGAAATAAGTTGGACGACTGGGCGATTGTACGGAAACTAGGATATTTGGGCGACAGGGCGAGCAATGAAGTCGTTGTGCGATTGAGCAAGCGAAAGCAAGTTCTGACACTTGTCTTATGATCACATGGCCAGTTAACGAAGATGGCAGTTGAGGTGATGAATTGTAGAAGTTACTTAAAGCCACGTGGAAAGTGGACGTTACAAGGACGTGGGCAACAGTTATGCAACGTGGAGAAAACAAGTTAACCCATGCGAGTGTTACAAAACAAGGCGGCAAACCAAGGATTCAAATATTGGCAGCAGTTGAAGGAAGTTTGTGCATTTGTATATATTGTAAAAACTTAGTCATTTAGAAGGACCAATCAATCAAATCTCAACAAGAGAATATGTAATTTCCTTTATCTTTACTTTTATCGTCAAACTCCTAGTGTAATTTGTGTGCTTGCGCCCCTTGGAGGTGTTTTGTCTTCACCATAATCTTCATCAATACAGCAGCCCTCGTTGGGACTTTGTCTCGAGAGGTTTGTTCCTTACACATTCGTCTGATCCCCCTTTAGGTAATTGTTAGCGAGGTGACCTCCGCGCGAAACAGTTTGACATGCCCAGTGCAACTCATGATACATGTAAGAAAATCAATTTATGTAAATTTACAAGAGCATGACTTTACGAGAACATTACTTTAACAAAAATGTTTACAAGTGCATAACTTTACAAATAAATTTATGAAAACATAACTCTTCGAGAAAGTTTACAAGAAAGACTAGTTATGTAAGTTTTTACGAACACGTAATACCACAAGTATAATAACGTAATTGGAGTTCATAGGAAGAAAAACTTTTCAAAAATGTCTAAATTTATTTAATAACATGCTTGTGACCACTCTAAAACCCTCAACTTAAAAGATAGCATTTAATCGAGAAATTTGGATAAAATTTAAAAAAATTGACGCGCAGACCCCTAGGTGTTGATATTGGGGTCGACACCAAACAAATTGAGGCTACACTGTTGGGTCGGTGTCGACACCAATACAGAGGGATGTCAACACCAACACTATTTTCGAGGTAAAATAATTTTGGTGTTGAGATCTAGGATTTTGATGTCCTCACGTAATAATCAAAAATCAACGTTTTCATTAAAATCGCAACTTAAATAGTATATTTGTTTAGGTATTGATACAAAGAATCGAGTATCGACATCAAGCCTTTTATTGTCGACATATAGTGTTTTACATTTTAGTATATTACTTTTAAGTTCTACTTGTGTTAACACTTGATCTATTCGATCTCGATATTACATATAATGAGACTTTTGTCTCGTGAGTGTTTACACTTGGAAGCCACTTGGGCTTCCAAGTGTTGACATTTGAAAAGAAAACACTTTTTCTTTTACGTGGGAGCTTTTCCTATCGATGAACATCGTCTCAAGATATCACATCTATCATAAATATCTGTATCATATTTTATCTTGTAGGCTCTAAATTTCCTATGTTTAACTATCATTTCAAATATAAGTAACCAAATACAAATCCATATAAATTATTTCAAATCAATTATCAGTTTGCAAAGTCAAGTAGTCTAATAATGAAATCAAGTATAACAAGTAATCACTTACTTGATTGGCGGTACTTCAGATGATGACTTGACAGATATGTACACTAAGCAGTGTACAGAATCTTACAACCAAATGCTCTGATACCAAACTTGTCACGCCCCAAAATTTTCAAAACTTATTTATTTATTTATTTATTTATTTTTTAAAATACTTCACTTAGAATAAAATTCATTTATTTAAAAGTAACGATATTATTTTTACAATTGATTTTCAGAATAGATTTTTCTTAAACCAATTCCTTTAAAATTAAGAAATATAAATTTTTAAAACAATAGATCTTGACTTTAAAATAATGAGTTCGACAAAAGTGTGACAGTTCTAGTACAAAAGTTCTTCTTTGGTGGTAAGTCCACAACTCACAGGTCGTCACCTAACGCAGCACTCTCTATCAAGCTATCTGAAGATCCACGCCAATCCTTTTTACATTAATAATTACCTGAGAATTTAAGATTCATGGGGTGAGCGTACACTTGTTTAGTGAGTAGAATATGGTGCACATGTGTTATTGCACATTGAAACACAATTCAACATTACAAGTAATCGATGCATATGTATATTCTTTTCAGAATTATTGTTTTCAGGGCCCGTTTATATATTATCTAATCTACCCCAAAGCGCTTATCATTTCCATAACCCGGATATCGATACCATAACACATCAGATTACATAGGACTATTTCATTCTCTAGGGCTTCTACATCCTTGTCATCTTTCACCATGTTCAACTCCAACAAGGATATTAGATCACCACGTCGTTTTTCACAATCCTCGAAGTTGCGAGGTTCTCCTAACATCATCAACATCGATATCCAAAACAACACATTGATTACCTAGGGGGCTAGAGTTCAAATCTATAATCCATATGCACAAAACTCTTCTTTATGCATAAATTTTCTTTCATGATTCATTATATATCAAATGTTATTACATTTCCAGAACATGAACCGAATATAATTTCATCATATCATGTTATAATATATGTACCACATAATAAGGTATATCGAATATTCAGTTCATTAATTCAATGATTCAAATAACCATATTCAACTCACATTATAATAGAATCATAATTTACATAAACATATCCACTCACTTATAATCATATAATCTAATATACATGTTATTCAAACGATCCAAATAAACATATCCTACTCATGGTTTATTGGATGAATGAATCTGTGAACAGCTCCTAGGATGACTTTCATTTGGAATAAGGGTCTTTCAACTAGCTTTGAACGGAGTGTATGAATAAATAAGGACATAAATCCTAGTACATAAATCCCCATGAGTTTTACAATATATCAATAGAAATATAATCGAATCAGGAGTTCAACGCACTTTACGGATTGCAAATTGGAGTTGTAAAACAAAAGTTATGGATGAATGAAGTCAGGCTGTCGAGCTATCCGTTTGGTGTCGACACGAAAGTGTCAAAATCATCGTTTTAAGCCCAGATGAACATGGTGTCGAAATCAAACCAGTAGGTGTCGACACGAAGTATATTTTCAGAGCTTCAAATCCGTATTTCTTGGTTGTTTTGATCCAAAATCATTTGTTTTTTTTTTAAGCAATACCACTCGTGTGGCTTATTTTATATCATAAAATGCAAAAATACAAATAAAAGGAGGGGGGCATAGACCTGACCTCCAGCAAATGTAAAGTACGACAATGGAAATAGAAATTGAAACTAAAAGCAGGAAATACAATGAAGAATAAGTGTGATCATGGTAATTCGAGTAGTCCACTGTGTCCTCTGGATCACTAACTAGTTAAAGATGACGTCTGGGACGTGGAACCTCTCTGATGGAAAGAGGATCACCCACCCATGGACCATGGGTAGGTCGGAATGCAGGTGCCTCTGATCTTAAGATAGGTCCCATATGTGAAGTGGCTGATCTAGTGACTAAGGGGACCTGTGGTGTATGTTCTCCAGATGAAGATGATGTAGCTATTGGTAAATCTGCCTCAGTATTCTGTATGCAATCTCCTAAACCCATCCCATCAATATCACCCTGGATCTGTGCCGAGAAGGAGTTGATGAAGGTGTAGAAGTCTGAGTACTAGAGGGCTTGGCAGATGGGGTCTCTCCAAAGAGTTTGAGGACCAAGTCTTCAATGGCAAACCTCAAAGAGGATGTGATCTTCATGCGGTGTTTTTCCTTGAAGTGGTCTAACAAAAGCTGCTTAGCCTTGGAGTGCTCTGAGCCTAACTCCGTCAGCATACCCTGGGCAAGAAGCTGTGGACTTGTCCCTACTGACCCATGAGATGACTGTGTTGTCTCTACAGAAGGTGGGGAGCTAATGTGTGTAGTAGCTATGGGTGGTACCTTTGTAGCAGGTGTAGGAGTAGGAGACATGGGAAGTACCTCAATAGGAGCCTGTGGAGGATGCTCAGCTATGTTAGATACTGTCAATGAAATAGGCTCAATAGATGTAGGAATGGTCTGTGTGGCCTCTATCAGAACCTGTGGTATGATCTCAGTAGTAGGAGCGGGTTGATAAAACATGTTTGTCAATAAAAAGGATAGATTATAACGTATTGAAACATGATTTTGACATGAAATCAGTACTTAGGACTTGAAAGAGGAGAAATGGATTCTGTAGCATTTTGGATCTGATTTCTGATATGTTTTCTTGTTTAAAATCATCCCTATTTATAGAGAAAGATGGCTTCACGGATTGGAGCAGAGGAGATGGATGTATAGGATTGAAGCTTTTCCTTCATGGCTAAGAAACAATATTTTAATGCCAAGCTTGAGGTGTCATTCCATTTTCATGCAGCTGGAGGTGACTCATGTGAGCTAAAACCGGATATGGAGGTTTAATGTCTAGCTCATGCTTCTTGCTTTCCAGATTTTACAGTTTCAGGGTGCCATGTTTGAGGTCAGATTTGAGGTAGTAAACGAATTCCAAATTGGGTGTTCTTGGTCTTATTTCAAAGTACTCATGGATTACTTTCATATGGAATTTGTTTCACAAGGTTTGGTTAACCGAGGTGAGAGTTATGGATTCTCAAACGGTCGAGGAGCCAACTTTGAAAATTCACTGAGAGCTGTGCATTAATCAAAATGATGAATGGATTTCAGATTCTCGAAGTTTACTTCGAGCACTTATCCATATATATGAATTATGCATTTATCAAAGGTCGGAAGTGGTCAAAATAATCTTCTAAAGAAAGGCGTTTAAATACGTTTTATGTAACTTTTCATTTAATTAAAAACTCCATTTTTATTTCTTTAACTTCCAAAATAATTAAATAAATTCTAAAGCACTTTTATTATGTCACAATGGAATACTAAGGACGTCATAATTTTTTGGGTTGTTTCAATTGCAAGTACCACTCCCAAATCCCCAAGGAATTTTCTTGGCCATACATGGCTTCTTTGGCTGTTTCACAAGCTATAACACATTCAGCTTTCATGGTAGAGTCAGCGATGCATGACTGCTTCACTCCATATGATAGCACGACCACCAAGAGTAAAAATGGCCCCTAACGTGGACTTTCTTAAGTCCACATTAGTCTAAAAATCTGAGTCGGTATATCCTACCGGAACCAAGTCCTGCGCTGAGTAAACAAGCACATAATCTATCGTACTTCGAAGATAGTTGAATATATGCTTCACTGCTACCCAATGGTCTTGTCCAGGGTTATATTGAAAACCATAATCCCAACAGCATAATAAATATCGAGTCTAGTACATAGCATGGCATACATGAAACTACCCACAGCAGATGCATCAGGTATCCTACTCATTCACTTCACCTCGTCAGGAGTTTTCGGATACTGCTCCTTCGACAGGTGATAAATTCCATTCCTAAAAGGTAACAAACCTTTCTTGGAATCTTGCATAGCAAATCTAACCAGAATTTTATTAATGTATGAAGCTTGAGATAAAGCGATGCGCTTATTGATAAGCGTATTTTATACACTTATTTGTATGTCTAAATTAGGATTAATTATTGTCGCTTGGGAATATTTGCTATTTAATTTAAGTTTATTTGTTTACTTTTCAGAAAATGTCCCAATTGAAGAAGAAGGAAGCAATTAATGGAAAAATGACACAATTGGATGTTAATTAGAGCTAAACTGGACAAGTGAGGAGTTTGTAACGTCAACCGGGAAGGTTCATAGTGCTCAAGTGAACAAATCAGAGGTTGAAGGACCCAAGTAAAGGAATTGAGAGCTTAAATGAGCAAATCGAGAAGAAGATAAAGTTTGGGGACTAAATTGCAAAAATTGGAAGTTGAGGATTGAAGGTGCAATTAAAAGTCAGGGACTAAATTGTACAGCAGAGAAAAGAGGAAGTCGCGATCGCCGGATACGTTCCACACGATCGCGAGATGGTGCAAATTCTTAACCCGAGAGTTTAGAACGTCTACCACGCGATCGCCAGAGGTTCTACCACGCGATCGCGCGGTTGTCCGACTGGGCCGCAGATCAGATTTTTCTCGCGATTTTTAACAGGCTTTGGTATTTTTGACCTAGGTTTTCTCCAAAACCTATATATACAACATAAGAGGCACGAAAATCAGACCTCTGCCTCTCCATAGAACGAGCAACAATAAAGATTTCAACATCAAATCCTTGGAGATTCCAACATCGGAGAGGGGCGTGAATTGAAAACAATTGAAGAATTGATAATTGGTGCAATCTTTCCATTCTTTATATTGTTTTTCAATGAACGTTTATTTTTACTGTTTTTGTTATTTCATGATGATGTGTAACTAATTTTAACGTTCGGATGAACGATGTAGCCTAGTTAATTATTTTAATGCCATATTCCTTGTTTTAACGCTTTAATGCATGTGTTGATTTATTATTGCGTTTAATGCGTGAATGAACTGGACACTTATTCATGATTTCATGTGTTATTTCCATAATCCGAGAGGTGAGTTAATAACATAGATCTAGGTAATAAATCCGGTAATTGAACGAGAGATAGAGATATACTCTTGTAATTATTGCGGTAGTGTGTGTATTCTTGTGTGTAATGCATCTAGATAAGGAATATTCGGACCCTCTGTAGAGATACAAGGTTGACTTACTTAGGTAGGGTTGATTTAAACTCGAGAGAGGAATCTCAATTTAAATTAGTGAATTCGACCGAACACACAAATAGGAAATAAAACTGGAATTGGAATTGATTTAATTAGCTAGGTGAATTCGTGAATCCCAACTACTTTACAATCTTATTTGAAAACAAAACAAGTTAACAATTCTTTTTAATTCATTAGTTCCATTTCTTAATTCGAGATTTTTATTCTTAAAACGATTTTCATTTGTTCAAATAAAGTTAAGAACTGAAATATTTCGGTAATTAATAGCGGTCCTCGTGGGAACGATAATTCGGACTCTAAGGTCCACTTTATTACTTGATTGCGATATCGTACACTTGCGATTTCAAACACAACACTTATTCTTCCGAGCCCGAATGAACTTGTTAATTTTATATTATTGGAATTTTCTATTTTTCACAAATGTGTAATTTAAGAATACTCGATTTAATTACTAAATACGTGTATTTAGTAATTTATTAAGTTTAATTAAATTATGCAAATATTTATTGAAGAAAAATATTTCTTATTTTCGAGAAAAACATTTTATTGTTCGAAAGATAATGATCAAGAAATATTGATATTGACTTGATCATAATCTCGAAAATATTGATATTGATTTCGAAATCTTGATCTTCTTATTTTGGTAAAATTCTTGATAGTAGATTGTGATTATTCTTGACACTCAAGCTTATCCAAGATATGGTAAATGTCTTCTTAATATGGTCAAAAATATTTCAATCTTATCTTTGCATATGATAAGATTATCATCTTGATAAGGGTCGAGCTTATCTACACATGTAAAGATTTGTTGGACGAAAATCAATGTTGTGAAAATTTTTGATAAGGTCGAAAATATAAAGATAATATTTGAGATCCTATTTTATGGTAAGATCTTTTAAGATTTATCATTATCATTGTTTATGGTAAGGTTTATTAAAGGATAATTATCTTACCTTTTACTAATGATCTCTACCATGTTTTGCAAGTATTAGAGATCTTATGCAATAAGGAAAACTTGGGAGTCAAGTGAACCTGATTGCACTTTAAATAGGAGGAAAACGGGATGTTTTCACAAGACGTGAAAAGATACAAAATCCGTGTGGAGCTTATCAATATACACGTCCACTTTAGAAGTCTTGAAGCTTTATTTTCATGTGGTGCAAAAATAATTAAAGCTTCAATTGTATTGTGACTTCAATACTCTGGGAGGAGGATTCAATCACTTAGAGAAGGAAATAATTTCAGCGTGAAGATCAAACAGAAGGTTTGGATCAAGATCGAACGGGAGTTCATGTTGCTGAAAAGTGTTGCAGAGTCAAAGAAAACTACTGAAGAGTGGTGGGACGCATGTTAGAGTTTTTTCCACGTTAAACTCAAATTATTGTGTTCTTGTCCATTTACAATTCCACACAATTTATTCTTGTTGTTTAGGTTTTACTATCCAGACGAATCTGCCTGTGCAAGATTCATCTGGTACTGCACTAAACAAAACTTAACGATTTACTGTTAACTGATTACGGTCCAGACTTGTCTGTGACAATCTGTTTATAAAATTTAGACAACCTCATATTTTCAATTGGTATCAGAGCGGGTTCACTTCTAGAAAGTGAGGTTCGGTTGTCTAAATGGAAAATTCTGCATCTCTTAGGCCACCTCTGTTAACTGGTAGTAACAATGCATATTGGAAAATTTGTATGGAAATTTTCATTCAATCTATTGATGAACGTTGTTGGGCTTCTGTTCTTGAAGGTTAAACAACACCCACTGTCACTGCTGGAGGTGTTGTTATAGCTATAGCTAGAAATGCTTATACTGTAGATGAATTAGCTAATGTAAATTGGAAATCTAAGGCACGTAACGCTATTGTTTCTTTGGTTGATCCAGGTCAATTCAGACTCATCTCCTCCTTAAGGACCGCCAAGGAAGCATGGGATGCTTTGAGGATAGCAAAGGAAGGAACCAATGCTGTCAAAACCTCCAAGTTACAGATGATCACTCTAGTGTTTGAACAACTATCTATGGATGAGAAAGAAGACTTCAAAAGCTTCTACACCAGATTGAGTGATCTCACCAACTCAGCTGAAGCTCTCGGGAAAACCTATTCAAATGAATAGATTGTACAAAAAATCCTTAGATCTTTACCAGACAGGTTCCATGAAAAAGTGACAGCAATTGAAGAAAGCAAGGATCTTTCAACCATGCGAGTTGAGGAACTTGTAGGGTCATTGATGACCTATAAGTTAAATCTGACCCGTAGAAAGAAAGACAAATCACCAGGGACTGCCTTCAAGACGAACAGTGCCAATCCAGACGACTCGGCGAGACTGATGAAGATGAAAATTTCGTACTTCTCACTAGACAATTTAAAAAGTTACTCAAGGGCAAACAAAAAGAAAGATCCACAAATCTTCAAGGCCAGAATAAAAAACCGCAATAAAAATGGAAGAAAAGCAATTTCTGTAAGGCCGCTTTTCAATTTTACGTGCAACTTTAATTTTCGCTAAATATCTATGTTACTGTGATTATAAATTATAAATTTGTGATATTTAATGTCTATAATTTGAATTATTTTACAGTGGAAGGACTTGGGCGCCGTCTCGATTAATGTACCAATTAAAAAGTTTATATATTGTTTACGTACAATTTTACATTTAAGTGACAAATTTCATTTAATTTGATATTGGGGTAAGTTTAGGGGCTATTGGGGAGTCAAATAGAAGTTTTGGACTTAAATTACTAAATTATAAGAGTTGGGGGATTGAGTTGCTAATTTTCGAAAGTTTATACATAAACCTAGCCTAATAACCTCAGACTCTCATCCCTCTCTATCTCATGCCTCTCTCGCTCTACCTTGATCTCTCTCTCTCGCCTCACGTCCCTCGCTCTCAGCCTCTCGCTGTCTCGCTCTCGCCTCTCACGCTCCCAGCCACCCTCATCACCGGTAGTAGCTACTGCCGCCGACCACTGCCGCCGCATCCACCACCTCCCCTGCACGGTAAGGTTCCCTTTCTCCCTCCCTCTCGAGCGTAGCTGCTCGGACTCGTCACACCCGCGCACCCACATGGCCACACTCGCACACATCCACGTATATATGGAATAATATACATCTATATGTGGGATTTCGGGTTTTACAGTAACTTGCAGATTTCGAATTTGACTGTAATTTCAGAATTTTTGTAACTCAGTTGTTGATTTCAAATTCTTGATAATGGGTGTGTATATCTGTGTATATATTATTATGTGTATGTGTGTGTGTATATATATATATATATATATATATATATATATATATATATATATATATATATACACACGTAAATTTCAGATTTCTATGTGTAATTGGATTTTAGTATAAATGAGTATCTCGAGTTTTATATATATATATATATATATATATATATATATATATATATATATATAAATATATATCTGATTTCGAAGATTTTAAATTAGTTAACTGAGATTTCAAAATTTGGATTTTTACAGGTTTCGAATTTTTAATTGAAAATCAAATGTGTATGTTATATATGGGTCATTCTTGGATTTAAAATTTTGGATTAGGTTTGATTAGTTTTAAGTTTGATTGAAACCTTATTTTGAATATTTTCAGATTTTAAATAGTTAGAATTTTAATGGAACATTTGTTCGTAAAGTTCGACTAAGATATAATTTAGTTTGAGATGTGAGTAAATGGATTAGTACAATTCGTAAGTTGCATGAAATTAAGTCCCTTATTTCAATTATGATTTTTGTGTAAACGTGAGTAATAATTATAATTTCTAGATTTTGAGAAAATTGTAAAGTCGTGTACATTTTTCAAACTTTGGTTTTGATTTAAGTACCTTAACAGTTAAGCTTATAATGTTGTGTCGAATGGTTTAATCTTTTGCTTTCGAGTATGATATGGAAGTATTTAATATATATTAATACCTTGTTTGGAATAAATGACCACAAGAAAGAAAAGGGAAAGAAGATTTATTGTTTTAACTTGTTTAATGTTAAAGGACTGATGAATATATGAATTTGCACTGAAAGTATATTTTATTAAATGAATGGATACAACTAGGATTTTGGTACATTGACGACACGGGCAGTCGAGGCTCCTCCACTTACAAATTCAGAAACGGTAAATGCTAAGGACGTCAAGTAAGTAAACTTCCCCCTATTTTCATCAAAGTTGAATGTAAATGTGAAAGTTATGTGTAAATGACTGTCTTGCAACTAAATTGCTTTGATGAATTTCATTTACTTTGTGAAAGTATATGTTATTATGAAGAATGTTCAAGCATGCACATTATCATGTCATTGCATCATCAAGCATGCATTGGCATCGAAATTGGGAAGTGAAATGTTTTTAAATGAAAGAAATGTGTCAAGGTGCAAGTTTGTTCAAAAGTTATGTATCCCAAGTTTTTAAAGAAAGAATGGGTGTACTTCTAGTTCATGAAAGTTGCGAGTGGGAAATGGGGCGCGGGGGACCCGCGTACCCGAATTAAGTCGCTTTGCGACGGAATGTTCAACCGTTTACGGTGGACTGTTAAACCGCTTTGCGGTGGGAAAGTGAATGTTAAACCGCTTTGCGGTGGAAATGCGCATGTTAATCTGGTTCCAAATAAATAATTGCCCACTGTATTCTGATTGATTAGAAGTTACATCAAGTGAGCTCACGATGGAATGAAGTGAAGTTTTGAAATGTTAAGTGAAAGTTTGAAAAGTTTGAAAGTTTTGGAAAGTAAAGTAAATGGGGATACATACATGGAATTTTCGAAAAGCATTCATGTCATAAGCATGCATTCATGCATACAGTTTACTTACTGAGCTTTAGCTCACCCCAATCCCTCCCCAACATTTCAGGTGATGAAAGTTAGGTGATCCGAGGAGAGCACTCGGCAGCTGACTCAGGCTATACCCGCATCAACGCTTTAAAAATAAAGTTAAATTAGAGTTTATTTCAATTTCTAATTATTAATCCTTTAATTCATGTATTATTGAGGTTAAATTACCTCTTATTTCATTTGCTAAAGTTTATTTACTTGGAATTGTATTGTTGAGGAGTTTGGGACTTATTATAATGGTTTGGATGATGTTTGGGATGGAGTGAGTTGTGATGTGTATTTATAAATGGTTTTGATGTCCCTCTACAGGTTGGCTATGTCCAATTTACAGAGGAGATTCTGTCGAAATTTTTCTAACAATTTCATAATAGAAAATGAAACGTTCAAATGTTTTAAACGATTATTTCCGCATATAATGTGAATGGAAGTTAACACGCCTAGGTTTTAGATACTGAAACTTGGGGTGTTACAATTTCTATCCTAAAAATAATGCTAACTCGTCTGAAGGAAAGGCTAAGAGTCGAATTCAATGCAGAGAATGTGAAGGATATGGACACATTGCAGCTGATTGTCCTAATACTCAAAAGAAGACCAAAGGAAGGAAGGCCATGAATGTCACATGGAGTGATGGAGACTCAGATGAATCTGAATCAGAATCAGACAGCAGCAATTCTGAAAAACAAGTAACTACCCTTACTACTTTACAGCTGTTTGGTGCTTAATCTGGTAACTCTTCTTATGCGGATGAATCCGGACCAAATACTGAAAAATTGAGAAAGGAACTTCAAGATGCAGAAGAGAAGATCCAACTGTTGCAGGCCTTTGTTGAGCACAGTAGGGAACGACGATTGGACGTATCTGCAGTCTCAGATGTTGAACAAAATGAGGTAATCAGGTTAAGTTCAGAACTTGCTAAAGCACAAGACAAAATCAAGAAGCTGGCACTTGGATCTGTGAAGCTTGATGAAATCCTGAACAGTGGCAGACCTGTCAGCTTAAAAACAGGTCTTGGATATGAAGGTAAAGGTAAAAATCATGACCATAAAATAAATTTTGTAAGAGAATCTGGATACAGATGCATCAAAAAAATAGAAATTATACAGATGCATCTACCTCTCATCATCATGAATACAATGCGGCGGGAACTCAAAACTCACATCCAGCCAGGAACTATACAAGGAGACAATTTCAGCCAAATCTGTACAAGCCAGATGAGTCTATCCATCAGAACGACAGGAAATTTCAACCTCGACAGAGTCGGCAGGATACATCTGTTTTCCAGGTATTCTATAATTCTTGTGCTAAATCTGGTCATGATGTATTTAGGTGTCATGAGTACTTGAAATTTATCAATTCACACAAAAGAAGACTTGTTTCTAGACAAGAGAAGAAAATCCGAACTAATTCTTATGTAGTTCAATTATCTTTGAGTGCTTTGATTCCTAACACATGGCATTTTAATAGTGGATGTTCTAGACACATGACAGGTGATCTCTCTCTACTAACACATTTTGAAAAAGGTGAAACAGGTGCTGTTACATTTGGTGATGGCCAAAAGGGTAAGATAGATGGATCTGGTATCATCAACATCAAGGGATTGCCTACATTAACAAATGTCCTATATGTTGTAGGGCTTAAGGTAAATTTGATCAGTGTAGGACAATTGTGTTATGATAACTTGCTTGTCATGTTTTCAAAAGAATATTGCAAGGTTTTAAGTTGTGATAAGAAGTCTAACCCGTTAAAAAGTGTTTTATTTAAGGGAGTTAGATCTAGAGACAAATGCTATACACTTGAGAGTTACGTAACTTGCAATTCTGTTATGACCAAAAATGAGAAACTGTGGCATAACAGATTAGGGCATCTAAATTACCGTGATCTCATGAAACTGGCTAGACTACAGGCTGTGAGAGGCTTACCTAGCGTAAACAATATTCTAGATGAAATCTGTGGTGATTGTCAAAAGGGTAAGCAAATCAAAAGTCAACAAAAATCAGGTACATCTGTTAATACCTCTCATAAACTTGAACTAATTCACATGGATTTGATGGGTCCTATCCAAAAGGAAAGTATTGGTGGCAAGAGGTATATTTATGTGTGTGTTGATGATTTATCCAGATACACCGGGGTCATGTTTATTCGGGATAAATCTGATATCTTTGACAATATTTCTAATCTTTTTCAGAAATTGAGCAATGAAAAGGAAGACGAACAGGTAAGGGTCAAAAGGATCAGAAGTGATCATGGAAGAGAGTTTGAAAACTCCGAGTTTGCTGATTTTTGTATCCAACATGGGATCAAGCATGAGTACTCGTCCCCAAAGTTTGAGGATGAAGACGAGTCGGAGCAGTTGGAAGAAGAGACTGAAAAGGAGGTTGTAATCCCAAATAGAAAGGGAAAACAAAAAGCAGAAGCCACTACGAGTTCGAAGAAGAAAAATGGTGACACAGTTGCGGGTCCAGTGAGATCCAAGTTTGATGTATCTTCATTCGTCTGCATCCCCATGCAGACAGCAAGAGGTATGTTTACCCCATTCAATTTCAAATTTTGGTCGTCTGAGGCATACACTGATTTCCAAAAACACATTTTGGGTAAACGGTTGCATTGTGAATCTAGAGTGACTATAGGCGAATTTGATGATTTTGAGATTGATGATATTGTGTCACACTTTGGGTTGAAGAAATTTACTGATTGTAAGGGGGAGATCAATGAGACCCTGGTCAAGGAATTTTATGCCAATATCCCTATTGACTATAACTCCAAAAATGTCTTTTTACCACTTCAGTTTTTGTTAGGGGACAGTTAATTAAGATTTCTGCAAAAGAACTAAGAAAGTGGTTATCACTGAATGACGATGTGGCTGATGAGGATGAGTCTATGGAAGCCACTAATGATGAAATTGCTATGGAATTGTTAGGGGGAAAAGATCACGTGGCCAGTGAAGGGGTTAAAACAATTGCCTAGGTCTGAAATGTCAAAGAAATATCAAATTCTTCACAAAATTGTAAAGGCAAATTTTGACCAACTTATCCATGACTTAAGCTTTAAGAGAGAGTCTGCCAGAACCTTGTTTCTCCTAGGGACTAAACATAATATTGACCTTGGTGCACGAATCTGGAATTCTATCATTGGTAAGGTCTCGGGAAGTGGTCCTAGACAAGGGAATACTTATCTGTTGGTTTACCCTTGGATTATTTCACATTTTTTGAGTGATCAGGGCATCCAAACACTGGAAGATGATCTGGTGATCAACCCCAAAGTGTTAAATAGGGCTAGATGCAGAAAAACTCTGGAGATGCAGACGGGTCACAAGAAGCAGGTTGTGGATGAGACTGCTAGGAATCAGGATTTAGCTGATCTATGCCAGGCTTGGTCAGCTAGAAGTAGAGAATGCTGGGATGAAAGCTGACTTATCTGAACTCAGTGTATGTGTCAAACGTCTTGAAGACACACTAGATCAGCTGCTTGGAGGGTCTTCGACAGATGTGGCTCTAGTCAAAGCCAAGGAAAAGAGAAAGGTTGCAGCCAAGAAGCTCCCTACCTCAAAGAAGCAAAAGAAGACCTGAGCCTGATCTACACCCTGCCAGTTTAATCTGTTTATTTTCAATGATCTTGAAACATTGTTCTTGTTTTGACTTAACACTATTGTTCTCAACTTTAGGTTGTGAAGTTTTCATGCAGGTTTTGTGAAACTTATGGCTTCTCCTCTTTCTCCAAAAATGGGGAGTAGCATTTTGGCATGGGCATATGTCATATCATCTTTTCAACTTTTACTCTATGTGTTGATCTCCTTTACATGCATTAATTGATTGTGTTTATAATGATGCATAACCTGAGGGGGAGATTTTTGATAGGGGGAGTTTGTTGATTTCTTGTGATCATTAAAAAGATGATTGGTTTCTGAAAAATAGAAAAAGCTAAAGGGGGAGATTATTAATTTTATATTATTGGTATTTCCTATTTTTCACGAATGTGTAATTTAAGAATACTTGATTTAATTACTAAATACATGTATTTAGTAATTTACTAAGTTTAATTAAATTATGCAAATATTTATTGAAGAAAAATATTTCTTATTTTCGAGAAAAATATTTTATTGTTAGAAAGATAATGATCAAGAAATATTGATATTGATTTGATCATTGTAGCGTACCCGGACCTCAAAGGCTGCCGGTCGTCTACTCATGGTCTTTCCACTCCCCCCTGGTCGTCCTGCTCCTCAAGTGCTGGCAGCCTCGTTTCCAGAAAGTGGATTTTTGCCTTCCGCAGGATCGAACCTTGTACCTAGGGGTTAAGTACAAAGATTCTTAAATCCCTGCTACCATCAGACCGTTAAGTACAAAGATTCTTAAATCCCGGCTACCATTAGACCACTTGGTCTAATGGTAGCAGGGATTTAAAAATCTTTGTACTTAACCCCTAGGTATATGGTTCGATCCCTACGGAAGGCAAAAATCCACTTTCTGGAAACGAGGCTGCCAGCCCTTGAGGAGCAGGATCACCAGGGGGGAGTGAAAAGACCATGAGTAGACGGCCGGCAGCCCTTGGGGTCCGGGTACGCTAAAATCATAATCTCGAAAATATTGATATTGATTTCGAAATCTTGATCTTGTTATTTTGGTAAAATTCTTGATAATAGATTGTGATTATTCTTGACACTCAAGCTTATCCAAGATATAGTAAGTGTCTTCTTAATATGGTCAAGAATATTTCAATCTTATCTTTGCATATGATAAGATTATCATCTTGATAAAGGTCGAGCTTATCTACACATGGAAAGATTTGTTGGACGAAAATCTATGTTGTGAAAATTCTTGATAAGGCCGAAAATTTAATGATAATATTTGAGATCCTATTTTATGGTAAGATCTTTTAAGATTTATCATTATCATTGTTTATGGTAAGATTTATTTAAGGATAATTATCTTACCTTTTACTAATTATCTCTACCATGTTTTGCAGGTATTAGAGATCTTATGCAATAAGGAAAACTTGGGAGTCAAGTAAACCTGATTGCACTTTAAATAGGAGGAAAATGGGATGTTTTCATAAGACGTGAAAAGATACAAAATCCGTGTGGAGCTTATCAATATACACGTCCACTTTAGAAGTCTTGAAGCTTTATTTTTGTGTGGTGCAAAAATAATTAAAGCTTCAATTGTGTTGTGACTTCAATACTCCGGGAGGAGGATTCAATCACTTAGATAAGGAAAGAATTTCAGCGTAAAGACCAAACGGGAGGTTTGGATCAAGATCGAACAGGAGTTCGTGTTGCTGAAAAGTGTTGCAGAGTCAAAGAAAATTACTGAAAAGTGGTGGGACGCCAACTCACATTACATGCCACAGAAGGATCTGGGAGTAATCTATTTCTTGGATGTTTGATAAAGTCTATGCGTAGATTTATCCTGTAGTTTATATTGATTTGTATAAACTCTTTCCTTATATAGTGATTTGTTTTTTGTTCGCAGGATGCGAACCGTGGGTTTTTCCTGTTAGGGTTTTTCCTACGTTAAGCTCAAATTATTGTGTTCTTGTCCATTTACAATTTCGCACAATTTATTCTTGTTGTTTACGTTTTACTATCCAGACGAATCTGCCTGAGCAAGATTCATCTGGTACCGAACTAAACAAAACTTAACGATTTACTGTTAACTGATTACGATCCAAACTTGTCTGTGACAATCTGTTTATACAATTTAGACAACCTCATATTTTCAGAATTGAATGCCTAGAATAAAGCTTGTTTCTCCTAAGTCCTTCATACTAAATTGTTGGGCCAACCACGCTTTCACTACAGACTACATTTCTGCATCATTCCTAACGAGTAATATGTCATCCACATAAAGTAGTAGAAAAAATATCTTATTTTCCTGCTTCTTATTGTAGACACAGGGTTCGTCGAAGTTCTGATCAAATTCATATGGTTTAATCACTTCATCGAATCTTTTATTCCAAGACCCAGATGCTTGCTTTAATCTAAAAATGGATCTCTGAAACTTGCACAGTTTTCCTTCGTTCCCTCGAGTGACAAATCCTTCTAGTTGCATCATGTAGATACTTTCGTCAAGACATCCATTCAAGAATGTTGTCTTGATGTTCATCTGCCATATCTCATAATCCATATGAGCAATGGATAAAAATATCCAAATGGATTTAAGCATAGCAATCGGAGAGAAGGTCTCATCATAATCGATGCCTTCTCTTTGGGTAAACCATTTGGTTACTAGTCTAGATTTAAAGGTTTCAACCTTTCCATCCACTCCTCTTTTCCTCTTATAGACCCACTTGCACACAATTTATCCCCTCAGGCACTTCTACAAAATTCTATACCTGATTAGAATACATTGATTCCATCTTGAATTTCATGGCACTCTTCCATGAATTTGCATCCACATCCATGATCCCATCTTGATAAGATGTCGAATCATCTTCTTGCTCTAAGGAGATCGTCAGATAGGATTCTCCTAATAGCAAGTACCTCGTAGGTTTCTGAATGATCTTTTGACTTTTTTTTTGCGATGGATGTTCTTGGATTTCCTTATTGGTTTGCACATTTTGATGATTATGTCCAGTATAACTTACTTGATCATTATTCTCTTCATTCATATCATGTGCAGTATTCATGGGCAGAGGTAGATCTCCATTGCTCCTGCTCAAAAGCTGTACCGTATGATTGTTACCTTCAGGATATTTATCTGGAATGTCAAAAAGTGTCTCAGGGCTAGATAAGCTAGGAGTGGACTCCTTTATCTCTTCCAACACAATTTTACATTGAGACTCCTTTTTTTTCTATGTACTTGTCCTCCTAGAAAGTTGCATTTGTTGAAATAAATACCTTCTTGCTCAGAGGACTATAGGAGTAATATCCTGTCATTCCCCTGGATAACCAATGAATAGGTATTTTTCCATTCTAGGTTCCAATTTCTAAGTTTTTCCATTTAGCACGTGTGCTGAACAAACCCATATGCAAATGTGGTGTAAGTTGGGCTTACGACCATTCCACAACTCTAGGGGAGTTTTGGAAACCGACTTAGATGGACTAAGTTCAAAAAATATGTATTTGTTTGTAGTGCATATCCCCAGTTCAAAATTCTTTGAACTTGTCAAACGTTTTAGACTTTGGATACATTAGGTAAATATATCCATATCTTGAGTAGTCATCTGTGAAAGTCACAAAATATTCATGGCCATTTCTAGTATGCATACTCATAGGACAACATACATCGGTATGAAATAATTCCAAGACATCTTTAGCTCTAAGTCCTTTTGCAGAAAAGGATCCCTTGGTCATTTTACCTTCTAAACATGATTCAAAAATCGGTAAGGAATTAACCTCTAAGCTAGTTAGTGGTCCATCCTTAACTAACCTTTTAATCTTGTTCGGGTTAATGTGTCCAAGTCTTAGATTCCAAAGATACGTCTTATTAGTTTTAGGCGACATTTGTTTTTCAGCAACAATTATATAATTTTCATGTGTAGTAGCTTTGAGTATGTAAAGATGATTAGACAAATATCCAACACAAATACGAGCATTACTACTACAAATATTAATTCCAGAATATGTAGAATTAATGTAATATCCATGCTCATAAAGTCTTGAAACAAAAATCAAATTTGACTTCATTTGTGGAATATAATATCAGTATTCCAAAATCAAAGTCCTATTACTACTAAAAAAATAAACTATTCCTACTACTAATGCTGCAACTACGTCTCCTGTGCCAATTTGAAATCACTTTTTCTAAGGTTTCTGGTTTCTGTAAAACCTACACATCAATTCCTATATGATCAGTGGGTCTAGAATCTACAACCCAAGATAATGTAGAATCAACCACTAAGCATGACTCAGCAACGAAAGATTCACCTATACGCGCCTTTTTGGGCTTAATACAATCTTTCTTCCAATGTCCCTTGTCACCGCAGTTAAAGCACATACCCTTAGGCTGCTTATCTGCTCCAGCGTTAGTACCTGCGTTTGTGGAGCACTTTATCTTCTTGCCCTTAGCTTTCACTTTAGGCTTAGAGACACCACATGTAGCTATCATTGCTTGATCACTCTTATCCAATTCTACGCAATGAAGCTGATTCATTAACTCGCTCAACTACATGTCAAGTTTGTGCATATGATAATCTATCGTGAACTATGAGAACAGGTCAGCCACATAATTAAGCACCATGTCTTGTTGAGTTTCCTAGTCAATTTTATTCCCACGGACTTCTGTCTAGTAAAATAGTTCAACGATGGTCATCATGTGTTTCTTAACCAGCGTCCCTGGTTTCATGCGTATGTTCTGAAGAGTATGGATTGCTTCAAAACGATCTTGTCTCCCTCTCTTCCCAAACATCTCTTGAAGGCTTTCTATTGTGTCATAATCAGAGCAAAGTGGTCTTGTTTCTGTTGCAATACATTATTCATAGATGCCTTAGTGCAGCAGCATGCCATCTTATCAACTTTTATCCACTTATCATAATTATCCTTTTGGGATTTAGGAGCGTTAGTAGTAGGTTGTTCGGGAAATTCCTCTGTTAATTTTATGATATTGGCATTTCCTATTTTTCACGAATGTATAATTTAATAAAACTTGATTTAATTACTAAATACGTGTATTTAGTAATATATCAAGTTCAATTAAATTATGCATATTTTTATTGAAGACAAATATCTCTGATTTTCGAGATAAATATTGTTTTATTGAAAAGATATAATCACGAAAATCTTTGATCATAATCTCGAAAATATGTTGGTAATATTCTTGATAATATCTTGTGTTTATTCTTGATACTCAAAGTTTGGTAAGTATCTTCTTGATATGGTCAAGAATATTTTTAATCTTATCTTTGCATATGGAAAGATTATAAGGTCGAAAATCTTGATTGTGAAGAATATTCATAGGGGCCGAAAATATGGTGATAAATATCATGATTTATCACTTGATTGATAAATGGTAAGATCTTTATGATTTATCATTATCTTTATTCATGGTAAGATTTATTTAAGAATATTTATCTTACCTTTACTATTATCTCTAACCCGTTTTGCAGGTATTAGAGATCTTGTGCAATAAGGAAACTTGGGAATCAAGAAAACCTAATTGCACTATAAAGAGAAGAAATATGGGACGTGTTTCTTAAGACGTGAAAATACAAAAAATCGTGTGGAGCTCTACAAAAATACACGTCCACTTTAAACATATTGAAGCTAATTTTCGTGTGTGCACAAATACAAAAAACTTCAATTGTGTTGTGACTTCAATACTCCGGGAGGAGGATTCAATCACTTAGAGGAGGAAAGAATTTAAGCGTGAAGATCGAACGGAAGGTTTAGATCAAGATCGAATGGGAGTTCGTGTTGCAGAATCCTAGAAAACTACTGAAGAGTGGTGGGACGCCATCTCGCATTACATGCCATAGAAGGATCAGAGAGTGATCTATTTCTTGGATGTTTGATAAAGTCTATGCGTAGATTTATCATGTAGTTTAGATTGATCTGTATAAACTCTTTCCTTATATAGTGATTTGTTTTTGTTCGCAGGATGCGAATCGTAGGTTTTCCCTGTTAGGGTTTTTCCCACGTTAAGCTCAAATTATTGTGTTCATGTCTATTTACTATTCCGCACAATTTATTCTGATTGTTTATGTTTTACTATCCAGACGAATCTGTCTTAGCAAGATTCATCTGGTACTGCGCTAAACAAACTTAACTGGTTACTGTCCAGACTTATCTGTGACAGTCTGTTTATAAAACTTAGACAGCTTTAAATTTTCAATTGGTATCAGAGAGGGTTCACTTCTAGAAAGTGAGATCCGGTTGTCTAAATGGAAAACTCTGCATCTCTTAGGCCACCTTTGCTAACTGGTAGTAACTATGCATATTGAAAAATTCGTATGGAAACTTTTATTCAATCTATTGATGAACGCTGTTGGACTTCTGTTCTTGAAGGTTACACATCACCTGTAACGACCCAAAATTATAGAACTTGACCGGTCGTGCAAGCTTTATTTCTGTTATAATTTATAATTTTATAAAGGATCTTGTTAGTTATAAACCTTATTATTTATATAAAAAGAAATCAAAGTAAACCATATGAATAGAATTTCTATCATTCAAACTCAATTTAAAATATATTATTGAGACTAATATAATACCAAACTCTATTTTAAAAGAAATCGGATCAGTTAGAGCATTTACGTATAGCATGTCCTACGCTTGCCTTCTTGTAGAATTTGGAACAATTCACAAATTTGATTTAAATACTAGTCCTAAGGAAAATACAATTGATAGAGACGGAACATTATTCTAATAATGTCTACTAGAATGCACCATCATTGTCAAAAGAACTAGGTGTCAGGCTAAAGTTTAAAATTCTCCATAGGGGATAGATACGTATCAATTCATGAAGTTGGTCAAAACAATAAATGCGTAAATATCATACGTTCATGTAGAACAGCGTAGGAAACATTCTTCAATCCAAAATCAAAAACGGAACAAAAGAAATATCCGTAAATTAACAAAATGAAATACTACTGGTAATAAAGTTATTTAATAAAAATTACGCCAGATTTAATTATTGAAATCCTTAGATCCTGGCATCTCGACACCATTGCATCAACCTCCAATCAACGATTCGTTCTAATCTGTAAAATAGTAGGGGTGAGTATATGGAATACTCAGTAGGACACGAAAATTATGGTGCTATCCCGAATAAAATATCAAACGCATGTGCCAAGAATATCATACCGTCATCATATCTTTAGAAAACCGGTAAGAGCTCAATCATATCATATCTTTGGTACCGGATGGCCATAAACATCATATCATATCATATCATTTACTTTCATAAGCATGATAAATTAACAACATGGAAAAATAATTTAAACAGGATAAAATCAACTGCACCTCGTTATCCTACCTTAAGTCTTTGAAAAACTTGATTTGCTGCTCACAAAATAAATTTTGTACTCCTTAAAACTGCTCAAGACTTGATAATATATTTCTTTCTTCGTAGACTATGAAGATTTTGGATGAATTCTATTTGCGTTTGCAAATAAAAATATACTTAAAGAGATATATATACACGTGAAGGAAGAGTGGTGATACTTGAATAGGATTGTGTAAAATATCCTCACGTCTCTATCATCATGAAATATGAAATATCTTATAAAATATACTTGATGGGACACATCATCATGAAAGGAAGAGACCATTTCTATCCTACCTATCTAATCTAAAACCACTAAAATCCAAGAAACCTCATATTCTCTCTAAAATCTCAACGGCCATAACTTAACCATTATAACTCAAACACAAATAGTAAAATAACATTTATTGATAACTTCCTTAATCTTAAATAAATTAGGCTTCATTAATCCGAATCAAACTTTCTCGAGCCTATCATACATGATTAATTACAAGCTATCCAACGAGTCCAATATTGATATATTTATCAATATCTCATAAAAACTTATATATATATGGGGTAAATTGAAAGAAATTTTGTATATTTACCACTTAGCCCCTAACCTTCAAAACATGTATAATAGCATATAAAGAAAATAAATTTTGCTTTATGAAAATATTTGGGACCTTACAATCTCCCTTACTTAAAATATTTTCGTCCTCGAAAATTACCTTGGCTAAACAAAGAGTTCCGGATGCTGGGATTTAAGCTCATCTTCCTTCTCCCAAGTAGCTTCGTCGACACCATGATTACTCCATTGAACTTTGACCAATGGAATGTCTCTGTTCCTCAAAATGTGCACCTTTCTATCTAAGATCTTTGTTGGAGCTTCATCATATGACAAGTCCTTTTGTACATCCAATGTCTGATAACTCACTACATGATTAGGATCATGAACGTACTTTCTGAGCATCGAAACATGGAATACATTATGCACTGCAGCAAATTCTGGTGGTAGGGCAAGTCGATAAGCCAAACCACCAATCCTTTCAAGAATTTCGAAAGGACCAATGAACCGCGGTCTCAACTTCCCTTTCTGTCCAAATCTCAATACACCCTTCATTGGTGCAACTTTCAAGAAGACTTTGTCCCCCACTTGAAATTCCAATTCCTTTCTTCTACCATCTGCGTAACTCTTCTGTCGATCTTGTGCTGTCTTTATTCTTGCTCTAATTTTATCAATTGCCTCTACTGTTTGTTCAATGATTTCTGGACCCAAAACTCTTTTCTCTCCAACCTCATCCCAATGGACAGGAGATCTGCACTTTCTACCATAAAGGGCTTCATATGGGGCCATACCTATAGTGGCCTGAAAGCTATTATTGTAAGCGAACTCCACTAACGGTAGATATGTCTCCCAATTACCTCCAAGATCCAAAACACATGACCTCAACATGTCTTCTAGAATCTGAATGGTTCTTTCTGACTGTCCATCCGTCTGAGGATGATAAGCAGTGCTAAACTTCAATTTCGTTCCCATAGCGCCTTGCAAACTCCTCCAAAATTTTGATGTGAATCTTGGATCCCTATCAGAAATAATGGTAACTGGAACTCCATGTAATCTGACTATCTCTCTGACGTATAACTGTGCGAGCTGTTCCATACTGAAATTGATTTTGATTGGTAGAAAATGGGCTGACTTTGTCAAACGGTCAACCACTACCCAAATAGCATTGTGACCTCTAACCGATCTTGGAAATCCAATCACAAAGTCCATCGCTATGTGTTCCCATTTCCATTCTGGAATATCCAACGGTTTCAAAAGCCCTGATGGCCTTTGATGTTCTGCCTTGACCTGCTGACAGACAAGACATTTTTCTACAAACAAACCAATCCCTCTCTTCATGTTCCTCCACCAGAATGTATCTCGTAAATCTCGATACATTTTTGAAACCTCCTGGATGTGCAGCATACGGAGCAGAATGAGCTTCTTCCATTATCTCATTTCTTATATTTTCATCCTTAGGTACACACAACCTTCCTTTAAAAGTCAGTGCATTATCTGCAGATATTTCAAATCCACTTCGTTTTCCTGTACCAACCTCAGTCTTAATCTTTTGCAAAAAAAGGTCCATATTCTGTGCTTCCTTGATTCGATCCCTCAGTGTGGGTCGAATCATTAAAGATTCTATTCTTGCTGAAGTCTGTGTCGGTGGTATGATGACTTCTAACCTCAATTTCTCAAAGTCTTCTATCAAGTGTTCCTGTACTGTGGGTAAAACAGCTAAATGTGATCCTGTCTTCCTGCTTAAGGCATCTGCAACTACGTTAGCCTTACCCGGGTGGTAAAGGATTGTACAATCGTAATCCTTTACTAATTCCAACCACCTCCTTCGTCTCATATTCAATTCCTTCTGTGTGAAGAAATATTTGAGACTTTTATGGTCAGTGTAGATTTCACACTTCCCACCATAAAGATAATGACGCCATATTTTTAAAGCGTGAACTACAGCTGCAAGCTCTAAGTCATGCGTTGGATAGTTCTGTTCATACTGCTTCAACTGTCTCGAGGCATATGCAATGACCTTTCCATGTTGCATCAACACACAACCTAAGCCCTGTTTAGAAGCATCACTATAAATGACAAACCCATCTGAACCTTCAGGTACTGTCAAAATAGGAGCTGAGACCAATCTCTGCTTAAGTTCCTGAAAACATTTTTCACATTTTTCTGTCCATTGGAACTTCACACCCTTTCTAGTCAACTGAGTCATCGATCCTGAAATCTTTGAGAAACCCTCAATAAATCTCCTATAATAGCCAGCCAGTCCCAAGAAACTACGAACTTCGCCTACACTGGTTGGTCTAGGCCAATATGTTACTGCTTCTACTTTAACCGGATCTACTTCAATCCCGTGGGCCGTAACCACATGACCAAGAAAACCAACGCGATCAAGCCAAAATTCGCACTTCTTGAATTTCGCATATAATTTCTCCTTCCTTAAAGTTTCCAAAACTATACCGAGTTGTTTCTTGTGTTGCTCCTTATTCTTTGAGTACACAAGTATGTCGTCAATAAACACTATGACAAATTGGTCCAGGTACTGATGGAACACTCGATTCATAAGGTCCATAAATACAGCTGGAGCATTGGTCAAACCAAAAGGCATGACGGTGAACTCATAGTGTCCATAACGAGTCCTGAAAGCAGTCTTTGGTATGTCACTTGCCTTAATTTTTAATTGATGATACCCCGACCTCAAATCAATCTTCGAAAACACTGTTGCACCTCTTAGCTGGTCGAATAAGTCTTCTATCCTTGGTAGCGGGTATCTATTTTTGATAGTCAAACGATTTAACTCTCGATAGTCAATGCACATTCTCATACTCCCATCTTTCTTCTTTACAAAAAGTACTGGAGCACCCCAAGGTGATACACTTGGTCGAATGAAACCCTTTTCCAACAACTCTTCCAATTGTAATTTTAATTCTTGAAGTTCTTTTGGTGCCATTCTGTATGGGGCCTTAGAGGCTGGTGCTGCTCCGGGAACCAAGTCAATAGTAAATTCCACCTGTCTATTTTGTGGAATGCCAGGGAGATCTTCCGGAAATACATCTGAGTAGTCCCGCACAATGTTAATATCATGTATGGTCATTTCTGAATGTTTAGACCCAATGACATTAACTAGGAATCCTTGACATGACTCCTTCCTCAACATTTTCTCTGCTTGTAAAGACGATACAAGATGAGGTAGAGACTTATACTTTGTCCCAAAGAAACGAAATTCTTCCCCTCCAGGCTGCTGAAATAATACTTCTTTCTCACGACATCGGATGGTTGCATGATTTAGTCCCAACCAGTCCATGCCTAATATAACATCAAAGTCCTTCATCTCCAAAAGATATAAATCAGCCTCTAATATTTTCCCGTTAATCTCTAATTTCAAAGCTTTAGTCATCTGATTTGTGCAAAGGGTTATTCCTGAGGGGATACTAACCTCTAATTCAATACCCGTTTCAACACAAGTAAAGTTAGACCTAGCGACGAAGGATGCAGATATAAAAGAATTTGTAGCCCCAGAGTCAAAAAGTACATAAGCAGGTACATCAGATAATAATAGCATGCCTGTGTTCATAACTATAGAATTAGACTTGGGGAAATTAACGCCATTTAAAGAACATAAATAGGTACTCAATTAAAATACCTGCTATTACGTTCGGATCCTGTTCTGCCTCGTGTTGATTTAGTGCAAAAACTCGGGCCTTGCCTTTCTTGTTATTATCCTGATCTTCATCCCTCTTCTTCGGAGGCTCCATACAGTTATACGCAATGTGTCCCGGTTTACCACACCGAAAACAAATGTTTTTCCCAAATAAACATTCACCCTTGTGGACTTTATCACACTTAGGACAAGGTGTAATATTCCCACTCATCCCACCAGTATGAACTCCTGTGTTGGGTCTTTTGTTTTGCTAATTGCGTTTGTCCTTGCCGTGGTTGTTCCACTTTCTTTTTCCTCCCGATTCCTTGCTCTGTTGGGCATACTGTTCGAATGTAGTCCTCTGATATGAAATAGCATGGGCCCTTTCCAACATTTCACGATATGAAGTAAAACGATGGGACATGATGATCATGCCAATCTCCGGGCGCAACCCATTTTCAAACCTCCTGATCTTCTTAACTTCTGTGTCCACCAGGTGCGAAGCATACCTTGAGAGCTGATCAAACTGCCTCTCGTAATCAGTAAGCGACATGTTTCCTTGCCTGAGTTGCAAAAATTCCGATTCTTTGAAGTCCCTCAGGGCTTGAGGAAAATATTTTGACAGCACGTCATCCTTAAACTGCTCCCAAGTCAAGTTATGTTGTTCCTGTTCAGTCCTAGTACGCGAGATAGACTCCCACCAGTGACTAGCTGCTCCAACAAACATGAATTCTGCGCATAGTACCTTCTGTGCATCCGAACAAGCAATGTGTCGAAATATGCGCTCCAGGCTCCTTATCCACTCCTCAACAACCAATGGATCAGAACCACCGTCAAAAGTAGGGGGCTTGTACCTTCGAAACTGCTCAACCACTGAGACAACTCTAGGAACAGTCTGAGGTGCATTCTGTTGGGGCGGTGGATTTTGTGGTGGTGGTGGATTCTGCCTACTCAACTCTTGTACCGCTTGTAATAAATCACGCATCAAATTCGTGTGGGTGGGGGGAGCCATTTCCTAGAATTTAGTAGCTCATTGTAACGCCCCGAGTTCCTAGGAGCCGGGAACGTCACTTTTCTAAATTCTTGAATAAAACTTTTTGTTGCGGAAAATGATTAAATATTAAATATCGCATTTATTGAATAAAAGTTTAGCGATAATTCAAATTGAATAGGTAAATTCGTACAAAGTTATAAAAATGACAATTCTTGATAAAATGAAATAATTATTTCAAAGCTCACGACTTTTAAAAATATCAATTTGTAATTTTTCGTCATTGCCCATCACTCGCCACCGTCTCCGAAATCTGTAAAAGATTTTTAAAAACGGGTTGAGCATTTCATAGAAATACTCAGTAGACTCGCGCATAATAATCATTTAACGTTATAAATTAAAACACATAATCCTGATATTCAAGTCTCAGGTGTCTAACGATCACCAGTATTCTTATGAACATAAAGTTCAAGTTCTCATGCATTTAAGCAAGTAATTCTCATGAACATAAAGTTCAAGTTCTCATGCATTTAAGCAAGTAATTCTCATGAACATAAAGTTCAAGTTCTCATGCATTTAAGCAAGTAATTCTCATGAACACAATCATACATGCTAAACTTATAAATCAAATAATTATTGATGCGCACTTTTGAAAAACGTAAATTTGTAGATAAGAGTCTACCTTAAATCCGACGAGTGCAAAGTTGAGCGGGAAACGACTTAACTCCTTTAAAATCTCCGTACGCTTCGTCTAGCCAATTAGAAGATCAAGTCGAATTAGTCTTTTGAAATCTATAGTTTAAAATGATATATTACAATTTGGGGACTTAAATTGATGATTTGAAAGTTCAGGGACTGAAATGAATACTTTGAAAGTTCAGGGACTAAAATGAATACTTTTCAAACTTGCGAGACTAACATGTAAATTCTCAAAAACTGGGTCGAAGTTCAAAATGAATATTAAATTGTGGGGCTTGAAATAAGTGATTTTAAAACTATAGGGATCCATTTGAAACACTTTAAAACTTTGAGGTACTGAAATAGATAACTTGTAAAACTTGAACTTAAAATCAAATGAATTAAATCTACAGGGACTGAAATGAGTTTGATACTTAGGGTTAAAATAATAACTTTTGAAACTTAAAGTAAGATTTAAAACATTTAAACTGTAGGGACTGTTTTAGATTATTTTTAAAACTTGAGGACTAATTTGAAACAATTTAAAACCTCAGGGACCAAGCTGAAATTCTGAATAATCAAAATTAAATAAAACCCCTCTCACTCTATCTCTCTACCATATCGGACGCAGAGAGAGGGGAGGAGCGAGCGACGCCGGCGAGGTCCCCCCTCTGCGCAACTGCGATTTCGCCGGTGAAACGCCGGCGCTGGACGCAGCGAGCGACGGCCAAGGAAGGGAGTCGGATTTTTTGGGATCAGGGTGCGGGAGTAGGTGCGAATCCGAAGTGCAACCGAGGCTTGATTGAGCGATCTGGGTCTGAAATTCCGGCGAATAGGTCGGCGGTAGAGGTAAGTTTCTGGGTTTATTTGATTCTTGGGTTTATTGATTTGGTTTTGGTTGGGATTGGGCAGTGATGATGCTGGGTGTGTGTGGTGGTGTCGCGGCGGAATTGTGGCGGTGGTTGTGACTGTGGTGCTTGGTGGTGATGATGATGATGATGATGATGATTATGATTGGTGTTTGGGTTTGAGTCTCGGTTGAGAGGGCAGTGGGCGAAAGTGGTTGCGGTGTCTGTGTGTGGTGGTGGCTGCGGTAGAGGTCGTGGTTTGGGCGTGGTGATGATGGTGCTGATGATGACGATGAATGGCTAGGCAGTGGAGGCCGATGGTGTGAACTGTGGTGTTGTACGGTGGTGATGACTGGTTTGTGGGCGTGATGGTGATGATTACTACTGTGGTTGATTGCAAATTGGTTGATGGTGGTTCTTGCAGAGGAGTTCAGGATGGTTCATGGTGATTGGGTGGGGTTCTTGGTTGTGGATGGTTGATGGGAATGGAGGTGAAGGTGATTGGTAGTGATGGTGGCTGAGGTGCTCAAGTCTTGGCAATGAGGGTGGTTGCTTGGTCGAAAATGGTTGAGGCAGTGGAGTTGGATGTTTAGGATTAAGAGTCTGCAGGTTTATGTGATGATGATGAAGGTGAGGAAGGAGGTGGTAGTGGCGTCGGTTGGAGAATTCTGGTTGTGCATAGGGGGAAGAAGTCTGAAGAAAATAGGGAGGGGGGCAATAAGGTATGGGTTGGGTGTTGGGGAGTGTTGGTGGAAGTATGGGTTGAAGTAGAATATTTTGGGTATTTTATGGGGTTTGAAACACAAGGAACGGAAATCGAGAAATTAATACGCGTGAATTCAACTGAGTTGGGAAAAATGGATCTGATAAAATAAGCTTAACACGATTTGGATTTTAAAACGGTTTTGAAAGAAATAAATAAATAAATGATATAATTTTAGAAATTCGGGAATTTATTTAAAATTGAATTAACTCGATATTTCTCGACTTGGCTAGACGAACGCGTCGTGACGTTAACTTAAAATGGATGAGATCGCAGCGACACGCTTTTCGAAACTTTAAAAATAAATATTAAATTGCGTAAAAATTCTTGGTCGCTACAACCTTACCCCCTTAAAATAATTTCGTCCTCGAAATTAAACTTACTTGATCTGTTCTTTCTGGATACTTAACCAGACTTCTTCTTCTTCTTTATCTCAGATAGCCTTATCGCTATCATGTCTACCTCACTGGACTTTGACTAATGGAATCTCTTTGTTTCTTAAGACATGGACTTTTCTCTCTACTATGCACATAAGTGTCTCTTCTTAAGTCAAATTCTTCTTCACTGAAATAGACTGATAATTCACCACATGACTAGGATCACGAACGTACCCTCTTAACAGAGAAACATGAAAAATATCGTGAACAACTGCAAGTTCTGGTGGCAAAGCCAACAATAAGCCACATTATCCACTTCTCTAGTATTTCAAATGGTCCGATGAAACAATACCAAATTTCCCGTTCTTGTCGAAACGAAAATTACCCTTCATAGGAGTTACTTTCAAGAACACTTTCTCTCTGATCTCAAATATCAAGTCTTCTATTCTTTGATCGGCATAACATTTCTGTCTGTCTTGGGCAGCTCTAATTCGTACTCTGATCTTTCTCAATAGCATCAACTGTTCTTCTCAATTAATTCTGAACCCAATGATTTCTTCTCATTAACTTCATCCCACTCGATTGGCGATCAACATCGCCATCCATACAAAGCTTTATAGGGTGCCATACCAATGGTAGCTCGAAAATTATTTGTTGTAGGCAATCTCTACTGATAGAAAATGTATCTCTCAATTACCATTTGAGTCTAGAACACATGCCATAAGCATATCTTTCAATGTCTGAATCTGGAGATGGTATAATTTAGTACCCATTGCCACATGTAAACTGTTCCAAATCTCGAAGTAAAACTCGAATCTCTATCCGAAAAATGAACACTAACAATACATGAAATCGGACAACCTCTCTAACATATATCTGTACCTCATACGAAGCTATGCGAAAATACGCTCGATAGCTATTGAGTAGAACTAAATCAATCATCCGTCATTATCCAACTTATTAACTCATTCATTAACCTTCTACTCCCAAACTTTCCAGAATCTATACTGATATCGAATCCACGATATAAACATCAATTATTCAAATGCTTAAACTAGAAACCAAGAAGATTGATCAAGAATAATACCTTATCACCCAAAACATAGAAACGCGGTATCAATTCCAAAACATTTGGGTACAAACTCAAACTTGGCAGAATCTTTCTGAAGAGATTTACAAACGAAATCATTTCTAAACTCAACTGAAACTTCCCTTTCAAGATGAAGGAATTCAAACTTAAATCCTTTAGTCCATACTTTTAAATCATGTATCAAGTACTTGATATCACATACTCATTCTAGCTGAGGACAAAGGTACTTACTTAAATTATCATCATAAGAATCAGATATGATATTCTCAACTTAAGAAACCTCACTCACTTCCCAATCTGAAGTTCCATATACAATATCTCCTCTTCTCCAACTTCAAATCATGTCACACTATGAACAATACTCTGATTAAATCTATCACCAATAAATAAGACTCCTGCGAACCATATAAGATTCTTCATCAAGTTTACTTAACCCAAAGATACAATTCCATTATAAGAAAAAGTCACGCAACTGATCTTCTCAAGTTTCCATTATTGTTGCAAAATATCTTACTCACATCAAAAGTACAACTGATAACAAGTAATCGAAACTGCATAACCAAAATCTTAAATAAATCTCTATATCTTATGACTCAAAATGAAAATTCTCAATCGCAAGTAATATTTCACCATAATGCAATAACCCATCAAAATGAGATCAATTGACTCCATATATTCACACAATCCTTCGCGGGATAACCATAACATCTATTACCCGTCTAGTCACCATATCTTGTAGTAATCATGTAACATGTCACTTATCGTCGCATCATATGACCTCAAATAATCATATCAATCTCTCTAAGATTTCAATATAATAACCATCATCTCTATCACGTGAACCTTGTACGTCAATCTGCTCACTAAGATTATATATCAATCTCTTAAACTAAATAAATCTTGGATTCTGTCATATGTCACTATTTCTGCACACTACTCCGTAATAAGGCATTACTGTGAAGTCTGATCCTCATTCCACAAATTCTATCCATAAGGACAAATACATAAAATTTCATTTCTTATTCTCGAACCAAGATACCATTAGTAACTCTTTCCAAAATTTCCAGGTAGGATCTTATCATAAACTTTCCTCCGTTCCAATGCATTACTTCTGCAATACTTGAGCAAATTTAGGACCTGATAAAATTTCTGTCATCACTTTCTTCTAACAATTTTCTCTCATGATCTTCTAATATCATAAATGAAAACTTATTGTATATCCGTGAATCGTTCACTGATCACGAGGCAATCCCGATTTTCCATGACTGAGACTCATCTTTCCTCGAATTCTACTTAGAACCAAATATAGCATAACTGATTCATGAAAAGTCAACTTACTTCATAATCTCAATACATCGCCACCTTCAGTTCTCATCATCACATTACTCCTTATAATCATCTATTGCACCCTTAATATTCAAACGACTTTATGACCATCATCATTGTCTCACATAATCTCAAACATTCGATCATATGTACCCAATTTCTCACTATAACAAACCTCGATACCTTTAAGGGCATCTCACTGTAAAATACTTCCAGTATCTCTCATTCATGACAACTGACTTTTCCAAATAATCATATTACTTGTAAATAACCAAATCTTACGCATCATCTACCAATCAACTTCCAAAACAAATCAACAGTATTATCATATATCCTCATCATTTCTAATATTCTCCAATACAAGTGATCATCTCCAACTAGTACTCAATTCGTTCTCAAAATAATCAAGATTCTTCTCAATAACACCATAATATTTGTCTTCACTGTCTTTCAAAATATAATTTGACATTTCCCAATGTATGCATCAATTCATCACATCACTTCACGTATATCTTGATATCCCAAAAGTTGTATACATCATCTTGTTTGAAATTTTGAGACAAGGAGAGCACCTCAATAAAACTATATCCATTACAAAATGATCATACTTCGAAGAAGCCAAAAATATCTCAAGAGTCATTATCCCTCTATATCACTTACTAAATCTTGCTTGCGGTGTAAATGAACTTGCAAGTCTAACCTCAATTCTCTTAGTTGGTTGCTCTACCATACCTTGCTCTTAACTTAAAATGATAAAATTCTGGACAGAGTCTCCCTTGTAATTTGAACTTATCCAACCCGTGGGTATACTTCATAACCATCAATAACAACCTGTAGTTATACTCCACATCTGACCACCACGATTAAATATTGGCAACAATTCCAACTTACTTCAATACTACCAAAATATCCCAGAAAATTAATTCATCATTCCTCAACATAACGATCTCAAATCATATTTTCCAATATCACGATATCACTTCTTCAATACATTAATTGACTCAAAATGACCACAAATTCATCATACTTATAAAATATATGCCACAAATCAATATTTCCAAAATTTCTTCACAAGGTCAAACATTCTAATAAATTTCTCTTCAACATAGAGGTATAATTCACTTACTCAAACACAATATCAATTCTTAATTCCCAATAATTTAGAATCAAAACTTTAAATCTCGAATTTCATAATTCTTCTCATACAAGTCTCAATAAAATCATATTACTCATAATCTCAACATCTTATCACATCTTCATAAAATTGGCTTGCTATCTCTCGTTGATATATTCCGAAAATATTGTCTAATCCTTTCTTTTGACTTCTCGTAAATGGTGCCATGTCTAAAATAAATTATGCAAAGTCCAGTTAGGGTTCATCATTTCTAAGTTCGAGGACAAAAATTATTATAAAATCATTCTTAAGTCATATTATTCCCATTATGCTCAACACTCGTTCTCTTTCTTTTCTTTTCTTTCTGAAAAAATTTCTCGTTATGCTTCAAAACTCATTTCTTTCTTTCTTATTCGGATAAAATCTCTTTCTCTTTAGTAACGACCCGGCTCCCTCGCTGGGGACTTATCCGAGTCGTACTCATAGTCTTTACTTCTTTCTCATGCATTTAAGCAAGTAAGTTTTAACAAGCATAACGTCATCATAAATCTTCTTTCTCTTTCTCATAAATCATTAAAATAAGTATCCGAAATACTCTTCATTCTTTCTCATAAATCAGTAAAATAAGTATTCGAAATACTGAAATAACTTTAAACATCTTATACTTCTTTACCTCGGAGTCGGTGGAACGAATGATGGCAGTGGCAATCTTCATTAATAATTACATAACGAAAAACGTTTTCTTGAAAATTTCTTTTTGAAAACTTACCAGTCTACAGAAACGCAGACTGGCTCTGATACCAAGTTGTAACGCCCCGAGTTCCTAGGAGCCGGGAACGTCACTTTTCTAAATTCTTGAATAAAACTTTTTGTTGCGGAAAATGATTAAATATTAAATATCGCATTTATTGAATAAAAGTTTAGCGATAATTCAAATTGAATAGGTAAATTCGTACAAAGTTATAAAAATGACAATTCTTGATAAAATGAAATAATTATTTCAAAGCTCACGACTTTTAAAAATATCAATTTGTAATTTTTCGTCATTGCCCATCACTCGCCACCGTCTCCGAAATCTGTAAAAGATTTTTAAAAACGGGTTGAGCATTTCATAGAAATACTCAGTAGACTCGCGCATAATAATCATTTAACGTTATAAATTAAAACACATAATCCTGATATTCAAGTCTCAGGTGTCTAACGATCACCAGTATTCTTATGAACATAAAGTTCAAGTTCTCATGCATTTAAGCAAGTAATTCTCATGAACATAAAGTTCAAGTTCTCATGCATTTAAGCAAGTAATTCTCATGAACATAAAGTTCAAGTTCTCATGCATTTAAGCAAGTAATTCTCATGAACACAATCATACATGCTAAACTTATAAATCAAATAATTATTGATGCGCACTTTTGAAAAACGTAAATTTGTAGATAAGAGTCTACCTTAAATCCGACGAGTGCAAAGTTGAGCGGGAAACGACTTAACTCCTTTAAAATCTCCGTACGCTTCGTCTAGCCAATTAGAAGATCAAGTCGAATTAGTCTTTTGAAATCTATAGTTTAAAATGATATATTACAATTTGGGGACTTAAATTGATGATTTGAAAGTTCAGGGACTGAAATGAATACTTTGAAAGTTCAGGGACTAAAATGAATACTTTTCAAACTTGCGAGACTAACATGTAAATTCTCAAAAACTGGGTCGAAGTTCAAAATGAATATTAAATTGTGGGGCTTGAAATAAGTGATTTTAAAACTATAGGGATCCATTTGAAACACTTTAAAACTTTGAGGTACTGAAATAGATAACTTGTAAAACTTGAACTTAAAATCAAATGAATTAAATCTACAGGGACTGAAATGAGTTTGATACTTAGGGTTAAAATAATAACTTTTGAAACTTAAAGTAAGATTTAAAACATTTAAACTGTAGGGACTGTTTTAGATTATTTTTAAAACTTGAGGACTAATTTGAAACAATTTAAAACCTCAGGGACCAAGCTGAAATTCTGAATAATCAAAATTAAATAAAACCCCTCTCACTCTATCTCTCTACCATATCGGACGCAGAGAGAGGGGAGGAGCGAGCGACGCCGGCGAGGTCCCCCCTCTGCGCAACTGCGATTTCGCCGGTGAAACGCCGGCGCTGGACGCAGCGAGCGACGGCCAAGGAAGGGAGTCGGATTTTTTGGGATCAGGGTGCGGGAGTAGGTGCGAATCCGAAGTGCAACCGAGGCTTGATTGAGCGATCTGGGTCTGAAATTCCGGCGAATAGGTCGGCGGTAGAGGTAAGTTTCTGGGTTTATTTGATTCTTGGGTTTATTGATTTGGTTTTGGTTGGGATTGGGCAGTGATGATGCTGGGTGTGTGTGGTGGTGTCGCGGCGGAATTGTGGCGGTGGTTGTGACTGTGGTGCTTGGTGGTGATGATGATGATGATGATGATGATTATGATTGGTGTTTGGGTTTGAGTCTCGGTTGAGAGGGCAGTGGGCGAAAGTGGTTGCGGTGTCTGTGTGTGGTGGTGGCTGCGGTAGAGGTCGTGGTTTGGGCGTGGTGATGATGGTGCTGATGATGACGATGAATGGCTAGGCAGTGGAGGCCGATGGTGTGAACTGTGGTGTTGTACGGTGGTGATGACTGGTTTGTGGGCGTGATGGTGATGATTACTACTGTGGTTGATTGCAAATTGGTTGATGGTGGTTCTTGCAGAGGAGTTCAGGATGGTTCATGGTGATTGGGTGGGGTTCTTGGTTGTGGATGGTTGATGGGAATGGAGGTGAAGGTGATTGGTAGTGATGGTGGCTGAGGTGCTCAAGTCTTGGCAATGAGGGTGGTTGCTTGGTCGAAAATGGTTGAGGCAGTGGAGTTGGATGTTTAGGATTAAGAGTCTGCAGGTTTATGTGATGATGATGAAGGTGAGGAAGGAGGTGGTAGTGGCGTCGGTTGGAGAATTCTGGTTGTGCATAGGGGGAAGAAGTCTGAAGAAAATAGGGAGGGGGGCAATAAGGTATGGGTTGGGTGTTGGGGAGTGTTGGTGGAAGTATGGGTTGAAGTAGAATATTTTGGGTATTTTATGGGGTTTGAAACACAAGGAACGGAAATCGAGAAATTAATACGCGTGAATTCAACTGAGTTGGGAAAAATGGATCTGATAAAATAAGCTTAACACGATTTGGATTTTAAAACGGTTTTGAAAGAAATAAATAAATAAATGATATAATTTTAGAAATTCGGGAATTTATTTAAAATTGAATTAACTCGATATTTCTCGACTTGGCTAGACGAACGCGTCGTGACGTTAACTTAAAATGGATGAGATCGCAGCGACACGCTTTTCGAAACTTTAAAAATAAATATTAAATTGCGTAAAAATTCTTGGTCGCTACACTCATCATATCGAAACCTAATATGTTATGCTTACACTCTTATAATTATGTCACATCCTATTTCATGCTTGCCTATACACATATTTAAAATCATGGATAACATGCTTCACTTGAAATATAAGACTTAAACGTGTAGATAAAACTTACATATCATATAATTTAGGCAATAAGAAAACTTTCAAAAATTTGAGCAATAGGTTGAACTAAACATATCTTTTCTTACCCCTTTACGTACCTTATGATCGTCGAATGATGGTCGATTGGTGGTCGTTGAGTGCCAAGGATCATATATTTATCTTACTCCTCTATTATTCCAAAATATATAATGCATATGTATAACATCACATATTAAATATCCTTCAATTTGAAGAATAAAATTGCATTTCTAATTCACACTTCAGTTTCACATATAATCAAATAAAATTTAATCGAAACCCATAACATACAATATTCACTTATTTAAGGTAAATAAAAAAAAATTAATGCATAAACCATTAAAATCAAATTGTGATTTTTTTTTTTTTTTTATAAATCCACTGTTCACGACGTGAACAGTGACACGTACTGTTCACCGTGAACAGTGACGTAACTTTTTTTTTTTTTTTTTTTTTTTGTGCATAGGTCTACAGAAAAATTAACCTTGTGCTCTGATACCAAACTGTAACGACCCAAAATTATAGAACTTGACCGGTCGTGCAAGCTTTATTTCTGTTATAATTTATAATTTTATAAAGGATCTTGTTAGTTATAAACCTTATTATTTATATAAAAAGAAATCAAAGTAAACCATATGAATAGAATTTCTATCATTCAAACTCAATTTAAAATATATTATTGAGACTAATATAATACCAAACTCTATTTTAAAAGAAATCGGATCAGTTAGAGCATTTACGTATAGCATGTCCTACGCTTGCCTGCTTGTAGAATTTGGAACAATTCACAAATTTGATTTAAATACTAGTCCTAAGGAAAATACAATTGATAGAGACGGAACATTATTCTAATAATGTCTACTAGAATGCACCATCATTGTCAAAAGAACTAGGTGTCAGGCTAAAGTTTAAAATTCTCCATAGGGGATAGATACGTATCAATTCATGAAGTTGGTCAAAACAATAAATGCGTAAATATCATACGTTCATGTAGAACAGCGTAGGAAACATTCTTCAATCCAAAATCAAAAACGGAACAAAAGAAATATCCGTAAATTAACAAAATGAAATACTACTGGTAATAAAGTTATTTAATAAAAATTACGCCAGATTTAATTATTGAAATCCTTAGATCCTGGCATCTCGACACCATTGCATCAACCTCCAATCAACGATTCGTTCTAATCTGTAAAATAGTAGGGGTGAGTATATGGAATACTCAGTAGGACACGAAAATTATGGTGCTATCCCGAATAAAATATCAAACGCATGTGCCAAGAATATCATACCGTCATCATATCTTTAGAAAACCGGTAAGAGCTCAATCATATCATATCTTTGGTACCGGATGGCCATAAACATCATATCATATCATATCATTTACTTTCATAAGCATGATAAATTAACAACATGGAAAAATAATTTAAACAGGATAAAATCAACTGCACCTCATTATCCTACCTTAAGTCTTTGAAAAACTTGATTTGCTGCTCACAAAATAAATTTTGTACTCCTTAAAACTGCTCAAGACTTGATAATATATTTCTTTCTTCGTAGACTATGAAGATTTTGGATGAATTCTATTTGCGTTTGCAAATAAAAATATACTTAAAGAGATATATATACACGTGAAGGAAGAGTGGTGATACTTGAATAGGATTGTGTAAAATATCCTCACGTCTCTATCATCATGAAATATGAAATATCTTATAAAATATACTTGATGGGACACATCATCATGAAAGGAAGAGACCATTTCTATCCTACCTATCTAATCTAAAACCACTAAAATCCAAGAAACCTCATATTCTCTCTAAAATCTCAACGGCCATAACTTAACCATTATAACTCAAACACAAATAGTAAAATAACATTTATTGATAACTTCCTTAATCTTAAATAAATTAGGCTTCATTAATCCGAATCAAACTTTCTCGAGCCTATCATACATGATTAATTACAAGCTATCCAACGAGTCCAATATTGATATATTTATCAATATCTCATAAAAACTTATATATATATGGGGTAAATTGAAAGAAATTTTGTATATTTACCACTTAGCCCCTAACCTTCAAAACATGTATAATAGCATATAAAGAAAATAAATTTTGCTTTATGAAAATATTTGGGACCTTACATCACCCACTGTCACTACTGGAGGTGTTGTTACAGCTGTAGCTAGAAGTGTATATACTGTAGATGAACCAGCTGATGCAAATTGGAATTCTAAGGCACTTAATGCTATTGTTTCTTTGGTTGATCCAGGTCAATTCAGACTCATCTCCTCCTGAAGGACGGCCAAGGAAGAATGGGATGCTTTGAGGATAGAAAACGAAGGAACCAATGCTGTCAAAACCTCCAAGCAGCAGATGATCACTTTAGAATTTGAACAATTATCTATGGAAGAGAAAGAAGACTTCAAAAGCTTCTATGCCAGATTAAGTGATCTCACCAACTCAGCTGAAGCACTTGGGAAAACCTACTCAAATGAGCAAATTGTACAAAAGATCCTTAGATCTTTACCAGACAGGTTCCATGCAAAAGTGACTGCAATTGAAGAAAGCAAGGATCTTTCAACCATGCGAGTTGAGGAACTTGTAGGGTCATTGATGACCTATGAGTTAAATCTGGCCTGAAGAAAGAAAGGCAAATCACCAGGGATTTCCTTCAAGACGAACAGTGTGAACCCAGACGACTCTGGCGAGACTGACGAAGATGAAAATTTCGTACTTCTCACCAGACAATTTAAAAGGTTCCTCAAGGGCAAACAAAAAGAAAGTCCACAAATCTTCAAGGCCAGAATCAAAAACCACAAAAACAATGGAAGAAAAATAATTTCTATCCAAAGAATAATGCCAACACGCCTGAAGGAAAGCCTAGGATTCGAATCCAATGCAGAGAATGTGAAGGATATGCACACATTGCAGCTGATTGTCCTAATACTCAAAAGAAGGCCAAGGGAAGGAAGGCCATGAATGTTACATGGAGTGATGGAGACTCAGATGAATCTGAATCAAAATCAGACAGCAGCAATTCTGAAAATTAGGTAACTATCTTTACTGCTTTACAGCTGTCTGGTGCTGAATCTGGTAACTCTTCTTATGCAGATAAATCCAGATCAAATACTGAAAACTTGAGGAAGGAACTTCAAGATGCAGAAGAGAAGATTCAACTGTTGCAGGCCTTTGCTGAGCACAGCAGGAAAAGTCAACTGGATGACGTATCTGCAGTCTCAGATGATGAACAAAATGAGGTAAGCAGGTTAAGTTCAGAACTTGCTAAAGCACAAGACAAAATCAAGAAGCTGGCAAGTGGATCCGTCCAGCTTGATGAAATCTTGAACAGTGGCAGATCTGTTAGCCTAAAAACAGGTCTTGGATATGAAGGTAAAGGTAAAAGTCATGACCATAAAATAAACTTTGTAAGAGAATCTGGATACAGGTACATGGAACAGAATAAAAATCATAAAGATGCATCTACCTCTCATCATCATCAATACAATGCGGCTAGGACTCAAAGCTCATATCTAGCCAAGAACTATACAAAATGACAATTTCATCCGAATCTGTACAAACCAGATGAGTCTGTCCATCTGAATGGCAGGAAATTTCTACTCGACAGAATCGGCAGGATACATCTGTTTTCCAGGTATTCTGTAATTTTTGTGCTAAATCTGGTCATGATGTATTTAGGCGTCATGAGTACTTGAAGTTAATCAATTCACACAAAAGAAGACTTATTTCTAGACAAGAGAAGAAAATTCAAACGAATGCTTATGTAGTGCAATTGTCTTTGAGTGCGTTGATCCCTAACATACGGTATTTTGATAGTGGTTGTTCTAGACACATGACAGGTGGTCTCTCTCTACTTACACATTTTGAAAAAGGTGACATAGGTGCTGTTACATTTGGTGATGGCCAAAAGGGTAAGATAGATGGATCGAGTATCATCAACATTAAGGGATTTCCTACATTAACTAATGTCTTATATGTTATAGGGCTTAAGGAAAATTTGATCAGTGTAGGACAATTGTGTGATGATAACATGTTTTCAAAAGAATATTGCAAGGTTTTAAGTTGTGACAAGAAGTCTAACCCTTTAAAGAGTGTTTTATTTAAGAGAGTTAGATCTAGAGATAAATGCTATACACTTGAGAGTCACGAAACTTGCAATTCTGTTAAAACCAAAAATGAGAAACTGTGGCATAACAGATTAGGACATCTAAACTACCATGATCTCATAAAGCTGACCAGACTACAGGCTGTGAAAGGCTTACCCAACATAAACAATATTCCAGATGAAATCTGTGGTGATTGTCGAAAGGGTAAGCAAATCAAAAGTCAACATAAACCAGATACATCCATTAATACCTCTCATATACTTGAACTAATTCACATGGATTTGATGGGTCCTATCCAAAAGGAAAGTATTGGTGGGAAGAGGTATATTTATGTATGTGTTGATGATTTCTCGAGATAAACCTGGGTCATGTTTATTCGGGATAAATCTGATACCTTTGACAATTTTGTTAATCTTTTTTAGAAATTGAGTAATGAAAAGGCCAACGAACAGGTAAGAGTCAAAAGGATCAGAAGCGATCATGGAAGAGAGTTTGAAAATTCCGAGTTTGCTGATTTTTGTATCCAATATGGGATCAAGCATGAGTACTCGTCCCCAAAGACTCCTCAACAGAATAGAGTGGTGGAAAGGAAAAATATAACTCTACAAGAGATGGCTCGTGTTATGCTGAATAGCAACAAATTGTCCACGAAATTTTGGGCAGAAGCCATAAACACGGCTTGTTATATTATCAATAGAGTCATGCTTAGATCTGGAACAAACCAAACTGCATATGAAATTTGGAAGGGTAGAAAACCTAGGGTTGATTACTTTCATGCCTTTGGGAGTAAATGCTACATTTTGAAAGATATAGAACACCTAGGAAAATTTGACTCAAAATCAGATGATGGAATATTTTTGGGTTATGCTGAAAATAGCAGGGCCTATAGAGTTTGCAATCTAAGAACTCAAACTGTTCTTGATTCTATTAATGTGAAAGTGGATGACACTAATTGTTTAAATTCGGATTTGCAGGAAGCAGATGGTGATCAACTGGAAATTCCACCAAAAGAAAGAGCTGGAACTGTAAAATCAGAAGAAAAACAATATCGAGCTGAAAGTCTCAATGATGCTGAAGAATCCGATCAGGATGAGTCTGGGCACCCAGTAATATCTGCAGATCGAGACGAATCTGATGACCCAGACACACCTGATATTGCTGAATCAGAAGCATCGAGACTACCACCTGCTAGGATCCAAAAGGCACATCCACTTAACAACATTGTCACTGACATGTCTAAGAAATATGTGAGCAGAAGAAAATTTGCTGAGATGAGTAACATCTGTCATATGTCTCAAATTGAGCCAAAAAATGTCAAGGAAGCTTTGATAGATGAACACTGGGTACAAGCTATGCAGGATGAGCTTAACCAATATGAAAGAAACAATGTCTGCTGGTTCCACGTCCTAAAGAAGGTAATGTAATTGGAACCAAATGGATCTTCAAGAATAAGTCAAATGAACAAGGAAATGTGGTAAGAATTAAAGCCAGACTTGTTGCTCAAGGCTATACCCAGATTGAAGGGATAGACTTTGACGAGACATTTGCTCCTGTAGCCAGACTGGAATCCATCAGGCTGTTGCTAGCAGTGTCCTGCTACATCAACTTTAGACTATTTTAGATGGATGTCAAAAGTGCCTTTCTTAATGGTGTGCTTAATGAGGAAGCCTATGTGGAACAGTCTCAAGGCTTTACAAATCCATCTCACCCGGATTATGTCTTTAGACTCAAAAAGGCGCTGTATGGGTTGAAACAAGCCCCCAGAGCTTGGTATGAAAGGCTCACATCATTCTTGCAAAGCAACGGATACAAAAGGGGAGCAACTGATAAAACTCTTTTCATTAAGCCTCTAAATCCTGGCCTAACTGTAGCTCAAATATATGTTGATGACATAGTATTTGGGTCTACATATAAGTCCAAAATTAATGAATTTATAAATACAATGAAAAGAGATTTTGAAATGAGTATGGTTGGTGAGTTAACCTTTTTTCTTGGTTTACAGGTACAGTAGGATGAATCTGGCATATTCATATCTCAAACAAAGTACGCTAAAAATCTGGTGAAGAAATTTGGACTTGAAGATGCAAAGGCAATAAGGACTCCCATGGCGACTACTCTAAAACTTTCAAAGGATGACAGTGGTAAGGATGTAGATCCATCCCTTTACAGAAGCATGATTGGAATTCTTCTGTACGTTACTGCCAGTAGGCCAGATATATCCTTCAGTGTTGGAGTTTGTGCAAGATATCAAGCCAAATCTAAGGAATCTCATGTTGCTGCTGTAAAAAGAATCATCAGATATGTAAGTGGTACGTTGAATTATGGAATTTGGTTTACAAGAGATACCACTTCCAATCTTGCAGGTTTTTCAGACGCTGACTGGGCTGGGAACGTGGATGATCGAAAGAGTACATCTGGAGGATGTTTCTACATTTGGAACAATTTGGTGGCATGGCTAAGTAGAAAGCAAAATTCAGTGTCACTATCCATAGCCGAAGCTGAATATATAGCAGCTGGGATTTGCTGTACACAACTCCTGTGGATGAAACAAATGTTGGAGGACTATGGAATCTCTACAGAACAAGCCACTATGTATTGTGACAACACCAGTGCCATCAATATCTCAAGGAATCCAGTCCAGCACTCTAGAACAAAACATATTGACATCAGACACCACTTCATTAGAGAATTGGTGGAACAAAAGATTATCAATCTGGAGCACATACAGACTGATCTACAGCTGGCAGATTTGTTTACTAAGGCCCTCGATACTGTCAAATTTGAAAGCCTTAGAAAATAGATTGGAGTATTACCTCATTCTGAATAGGAACATGCATATTTAATAAAAAAAAAAAATTGTTTTTTATTGCATGTATTTAAGTTATCCTATTCTTATACTAAGTAGATCATGTTTTTGCTTGCAGATATATCTGAGTGCTTGTGGCTGATAACGAGACAGATACGTCTGGCTAATAGCAGTCAACATGTCTCTGGAAGAATCTAACTAGGACTCAAATCTGGACAATCCTAAGGATAAGTCACTGCTGTCTATGTCATATGGTTGTTACTGGATGAGATTTCATATTCTGTGTGTAGATCTATGATCTCAATCTTGCTTATAGCATTGCATGCATTTTTCTTATTATCCAAGGGTAGGGCTAGTGGAAAATAAGGCTGCCTATCCAAGCCAAGTTCATACCCTTTAGCCTCAAAAATACGATGAATTGATATAAATTTGGTAATATTATAGAAGTAAGGGGAAACCTAGTAAGATAACTTCTGGGGATTGTGTGAATCTACCAATCCAAGCCAAGTTCGTACCCTTCTTCTAACCTAAAGGGGAATATACTGTAAGATAACTTCTGGGGATTGTGTGAAGCTGTTTCCACCTCCAAAAGACATTGCCACAATATAGAAAAATTCGGCAAGCCGGATTTGAAAAAATGCACTACTTATAGATTTTGATCGGTCTTAATGTGCATTACGGTGAAAAATCGATAAGTCAGAGCAATCATATGATTTTTGGTAGTATGTGGATGACTAAGGATTGTTCGGATCACACACGCACATTAATCAACATAATCATGCCAGATATATCTGACTCAACAAATGCCAACAAGTGCTCAGACGTGTCCCAGGTATACATATGCATTTAGATTTTTCTTATTCACGACTTTTAGATTTTATTCTGAAAATCTTTATTTTTAAGACAGTATATCGTGGGTTAATAAGTGCAAATCTTGCAGAACAAGTCAGTTGATTGTGGAGCCCACTTTTTGGTAATTCAATGGTTTCTAATTCTTAACATATTTTGTTTCTATACTTATCTACTTTTTTTAAGGAAAGAAGTTGACAAGAATCAGGATTCTCCAGTTACCATAATTAACCCTAATTCCTTTCATATTAGAATTCCTCTTAAACCCCGAAAAACCCTCACACTCCTTCATAAAACTTCTCATCCTAAGGCTTAAAAACCCCAAAAACTCTCTCTGCAAAACCCTAAGCTCCGTCCTCCTCTCACTATCCTCCACCCATTCCAAGACATGGCTCGAAGCAAGCAAACTGGAAGGAGGAGAGTCACCAGAGGCAGCGGTGGCATTGACGAATCACCTCAACCAGACCCATTGGGGATGGGAACTCCAACCGGTGCTATTATACCTGCACCGCCCCCCAGCACCAGCCCGACGCCAACATCTCTCTCTACGACTAGTACTACTCCAACACCTGCTCTCCTCATGGCCCAAATTGGCCGAAGAACGCCTATTATTCCACCAACCATGGGCGTCAATTTGACCCCCAGTTCAGGTAATCTTGGATCCAGCCATATCTCTCCATTGGACATCGGAGTGAACTGCAGGGAGCCCAAAAACTTGCTGCCATGAGAAGTGCAAGAGATGCGAAAACTGGGGTTGAAGAAGGAGGAGATGAATCGGGTGAGACAGAATCTAGTGATGAAAAGGAGAAACCAGAGGAGCAGGAAGAATCTGGGGAAGATGAAAAATCTGAAGAAGAAAAGGAAGGAGAAGAATCTGAGGATGATGCACCACCAGAAGAGCCAGAGGAATTTGAGGATGAAGACGAGTCCGAAAAGTTGGAAGAAGAGTCTGAGAAAGAAGTAGTTGTTCCAGACATAAAAGGAAAACAAAAAGTAGCCACTGTGAGTTCGAAGAAGAAAAAGGGTGACACGGCTGCGGGTCCAGTAAGATCCAGGTTTGATGGTTCTTCATTCATCTGCACCCCCATGCAGATAGCAAGAGGTATGTTTACCCCATTCAGTTTCAAATTTTGGTCATCTGAAGCATACAATGATTTCCAAAAACATATTTCGGGTAAACGATTGCATTATGAGTCAAGGGTGACTGTAGGTGAATTTAATGACTTTGAGATTGATGATATAGTGTCACATTTTGGATTGAAAAAATTGACTGATTGTAAAGGGGAGATTAATGAGACTCTGGTCAAAGAATTTTATTCCAACATCCCCATTGATTATAACACCAAAAAATGCCTCTTCACCACTTCACTTTTTGTTAGAGGACAATTGATTAAGATTTCAGCAAAAGAACTTAGGAAGTGGTTAGGCCTGAATGATGATGTGGCTGATGAGGATGAGTCTATGGAAGCTACTAATGATGAAATTGCTATGGAGTTGACGGGGGGAAAGATCACATGGCCAGTAAAAGGGTTAAAACAATTGCCTAGGTCTGAAATGTCAAAGAAATATCAAATCCTGCACAAAATTGTTAAGGCAAATTTTGACCAACTAATTCATGATTCGAGTTTTAAGCGAGAATCTGGTAGAACCCTTTTTCTGCTGGGGACCAAAAGGAATATCGACCTTGCTACTCGAATCTGGAATTCTATCATTGGAAGAGTGTTGGGAAGTGGTCTTAGATAAGGTAACACTTATCTGTTGGTTTATCCGTGGATTATTTCACAATTTTTGAATGATCAGGGTATCCAGACATTGGAAGATGATGTGGTGGTCACCCCCAAGGTGTTAAACAGGGCGAGATGCAGAAAAACCTTGGAGACGCAGACGGGTCAAAAGAAGCAGGTTCTGGATGAGCATACTGGGAGTCAGTTATCAGCTGATACAGATGCCAGGCTCGGTCAGCTGGAAGCAAACAATACTAGGATGAAAGCTGATATGTATGCACTTGGTGTACGGGTTAAGCGTCTTGAAGACACGCTTGATCATTTACTTGGAGGTTCTTCGACAAATGTGGCTCCTGTAGAAGCCAAAGAAAAGAGGAAGGTTGCAGCCAAGAAGCTCCCTGCCTCTAAGAAGCAAAGGAAGACTCTAGACTGATCTCAACCCTGCCAGCCTCATCCGCTTATTTTCAGTGATTTAAAAACATTGTTATTCGGTTTTGGCTTAAATCTTTTTCGTATGATCGGATTTAGGTTGTGAACTTTTTTAATGCAGGTTTTGTAGGACTTTTGGCTTCTCCTCTTTAACCGAAAAGGGGGAGTAGCATTAGCATGGATATCATCTTTTTTTAATGCTCTCTATGTGTTGATTTCTTTACATGCATTTATTGATTGTGTATCTAGATGCATACCTTGAGGGGGAGACTTTTGATAGGGGGAGCCAATTGATTTTTTTGTGATCATAAAAAGATGATTGATTTCGGAAAAATAGAAAAAGTCAAAGGGGGAGATTGTTAATTTTATGATATTGACATTTCCCATTTTTCACGAATGTATAATTTAATAAAACTTGATTTAATTACTAAATACGTGTATTTAGTAATATATCAAGTTCAATTAAATTATGCATATTTTTATTGAAGACAAATATCTCTGATTTTCGAGATAAATATTGTTTTATTGAAAAGATATAATCACGAAAATCTTTGATCATAATCTCGAAAATATGTTGGTAATATTCTTGATAATATCTTGTGTTTATTCTTGATACTCAAAGTATGGTAAGTATCTTCTTGATATGGTCAAGAATATTTTTAATCTTATCTTTGCATATGGTAAGATTATAAGGTCGAAAATCTTGATTGTGAAGAATATTCATAGGGGCCGAAAATATGGTGATAAATATCATGATTTATCACTTGATTGATAAATGGTAAGATCTTTATGATTTATCATTATCTTTATTCATGGTAAGATTTATTTAAGAATATTTATCTTACCTTTACTAATTATCTCTAACCCGTTTTGCAGGTATTAGAGATCTTGTGCAATAAGGAAACTTAGGAATCAAGAAAACCTAATTTCACTATAAAGAGAAGAAATATGGGACGTGTTTCTTAAGACGTGAAAATACAAAAAACCGTGTGGAGCTCTACAAAAATACACGTCCACTTTAAAAATATTGAAGCTAATTTTCGTGTGTGCACAAATACAAAAAACTTCAATTGTGTTGTGACTTCAATACTCCGGGAGGAGGATTCAATCACTTAGAGGAGGATAGAATTTCAGTGTGAAGATCAAATGGGAGGTTTGGATCAAGATCGAACGGGAGTTCGTGTTGCTGAAAAGTGTTGCAGAATCAAAGAAAACTACTGAAGAGTGGTGGGACGCCATCTCGCATCACATGCCATAGAAGGATCAGGGAGTGATCTATTTCTTGGATGTTTGATAAAGTCTATGCGTAGATTTATCATGTAATTTAGATTAATCTGTATAAACTCTTTCCTTATATAGTAATTTGTTTTTGTTCGCAGGATGCGAACCGTGAGTTTTCCCTGTTAGGATTTTTCCCACGTTAAACTCAAATTATTTTGTTCATGTCTATTTACTATTCTGCATAATTTATTCTAATTGTTTACGTTTTACTATCATGACGAATCTGTCTTAGCAAGATTCATCTGGTACTGCGCTAAACAAATTTAACTGGTTACTGTCCAGACTTTTTTGTGACAGTCTGTTTATAAAACTTAGACAACTTTAAATTTTCATCCACGTCCAGCACAAGTTCAATGTTATTAGCATTAAGTAGGATCATTAAGTTGCGTTTCCAATCATGATAGTTATCTCCATTTAGCATGTTTCTTTTAGTATTGTCGATAACGGATTGAGAGACATTTTTGTAATTGAAAATAAACACGCAATCATTAAATATAAGTTGTAACTATGATTTAGTGTATGATGCATGCATGCATAACTAGTATCCATTTAGACTACAAAAACACTGCGATGACTTAATTCCGATTCACCATTGCCCTCGCTTTAGGTAAGATCACAATGATTTCTCAATTAAGCTAAAAAATTAATTTCACTTATTTTTATTGTTACCCAGGCACCAAGTACCTTAACATAAAAAATTGCAACGTTCCTTTTGGCCATCAACCTTAAAAGGAAGAGCCTCCTTAGGAGGTTTACTGGTAAGGTGATCTTAAGTGTATAACCTTTTGTTGAGATCCTCAAATATATCTTGATTCCAAAATATTTCCATCTTTAGGATGATCGAACATTTTAATCAATATTTTTGCAAATCCTCCAATTAGGGATATATTCCTAAAATCAAAATACACATGCCTTCCTTTAGAGAGGTCGAACAATGAAGTCGACTTGAGGAAAGGTATTTTATTTTAGATGTATCGACATGAGGAGACCGAGGGGGTCGCAAATCTGTATGAATAATGTATGACATTCATTTAAATATATCATCGATAAAGGGATAAATAATTTAAAGCATACGATCAATTTGTCTGTGGCCAGACTCAAAGATTAAAAATAAATTACAACTTTGGGTTCAAGCCCTGAATAGTTTTAATTTCCTTCATCTTCGTCACTTGGTCATGTTGGTCTCCCACTACATTTGATCCATGATCTGCAAATAAGCCCATCAAATTTACAGGGAAAGCCCATGTGTTTATGTAACACAATATATCCAGATATTTGGCCCCCGTGTAATATCGAAATGAACCAAATGAATTTGACCCAAATCACACATGGCCCTGGACACCAAAAAACTTAGGCTCGGACAAAAAAAGACTCGGAAACTCGCTGGATGCTACTCCTCCATCTCTTACTCTTATTTTTTTAATACAAAATTACTATTACAATTTTCATAAATCCCATAATGCGGGATTTATAATTGATCTAATACAGACTCAAAAAAATCATTACAATCGATAAACCCTAACGCCATTCAACTAAATAAATTCATCATAACATTTAAACATCTAGGAATCCTAAAACATCATCCAAAACTATAAATCATACATTCTTTAAAGATTGAATTCAAATTAGTATTTAATTAAATATCAAGTCAGGCTCTGATACCAATAGTTGGAAATCGATTCCATGAAAGTGTTCAAATCAAAAAAATTTAGTCTTTGAAAACAAGAACGACCAGGAATTTAATTAATTACCAAATATATTAAAACTACCTTGAAGGTGCGTAGCAGAGTTACCTTCCAACAACAATTATGAATTCTAATCTTTGAAATAATTGTTCCAATTTCCAACCTTTGAATCTTCCCCAATATTCCTTCAAGAACAAGATTGCGTTGATACGTGAACACCAAAGGATCAAGAACACAATAATATTATCCAAGAAGAATCAAATTCTCACTCTACTATTTAATTAGAGAATGACCAAACACAAGAATATGGAATTAATCAATTAATTAGTTTTTGGTCGTTCCCTAATAGTGTATATATAGGAGAAGAGATTCTCCTATTCGTTGTGGGTTTTAGAGTTTCATACTTGTAGCAACCGAGAAATTTTAAGTTTAAAAATTAGTTTTACCGAACTTGTCGCTACGACTCTCCAATCTTAACTGTCACTATTTTGAAAATTAGCGCTATTGTCTAGCAATATTAGTTATTTTTAAAATCTTAAGAAAGAAATTTAAATTCATTTTAGGCGTTAATCCAATTTGTGATTTTAAATTTGTCCAAAATCATTATTTTCATTTTAAAAAGGAAACCTTATTTATTTTAAATCTAATACATATTAAGTCCAAATTTTATTATTTTATGTCCAATTCATTTTACATCTTTTTTCCTTCCAACATAGATTTAACAAATCAACCTCTCAATACCAAAAACTTACAACATTTAAATTCTCATCAAATTCTTAGGTTACATATAACCTATACATTCATTCCATAACTTAAATACTCTTCAACTTCCCATTTATTTCATACAATCAAAACCCATGAACTACAAATTCTTCAAATTCCATAATAAGCCTATAAATACCTCAATATTCCCACTTCCACACCTCACGCAGCATTTGCAAATTTCTAGTAAGTATCCATATGTCTTCAACCTCCAAGCATATACAACTCACACAAGTATTTTCAATTTTCATCATCTCTAGTCCAACATTGAAGGAACGAGAAAACACATCATACAAAAACCAGTCACTACCGAAGCCACACACACACACACACACACACACTCATATGGGCACCATCTACATCTCGACCAAATCTTAACCACACAACCCGAGCCTTCCACCTCAAATGTTAACTAACATAATCGAGCCTCATAAACTGCCCTTCATACACACACCCAACATTGTCCAAAATACTTCCTCTCCTCAGCCCCACTGCCTTTACTGGATGGAGGCACTACCACCGATAGTGCGCTGATGTAAAGACGCCGGTAGCCGTGGGTAGGGATGGGCTGGTGGCGCCCATACCACTCTTCTCTCTCTCTCTCTCTCTCTCTCGGTTACGGAAATGAGAGAGAGACAGGAAAGTGGATTTGATTATGTTAAGTTTGATTTTTATAAAAAATACCTTTTGGTCCCCCACTTTTACAAAGTACTTAATTCGGTCCCTCAAGTTTCAAAACCCATTTTATTTTAGCCCTTTGATTTATGAAAATCTCTTTATTAGTCCCAAAAATTTATTTATTTTCTCAAATCAGTCACACGGTTCATTATTTACGTGTAGCAGCCCCTGATTTCTTGAAATTAACTATTTAGTGGTTAAAACTTTTAAAAACCCTACTATTACACAAATTAATCATTTAAGACTCGATTGTTCAAGAGTCTGATTTTAATTATTTAAATTTATTTTATAGAATTAGACGAGGTGCGAAAGAATTAAAATTTTTAACCCGTTTGCTCAAAAACTCTAGAAATAAGGTAGACTCTTATTTACAAATTTACATTTTCAAAAGTGCACATCAATGATTATTTGGTTATAAGTTTAGCATGTATGATTGTGTTCATGAAAATTACTTTCTTTTCAAGCATGAGACTACTTGTTCATAAGAATACTGGTGATCGTTAGACACCTGAGACTTGAATATCATGATTATGTGTTTTAATTTATAATATCAAATTATTATTGTGCACGAGTCTACTGAGTATTTCTATGAAATACTCACGGTTTCCAAAAACAAATTTTGCAGATGATGGAGTTGGCGGCAATGCGTATGATGGTAGCTATTATTGAGTCTTTGAAAATGTTTTATTTGAAATTACAAACTTATTTATTTCAACTTTATACCATGCTCTAAATTTTAACCGTTTGGGTCTATTTATAAAATTATATGAATTGAAATTTCAGTTATTTTCACTCAATTATCATTTTGAAAGTTAGTTTGAAACGATGAAGTGACATTCCAGGTATTTAGAACCCGGGGCATTACAGATTTGTCCAACAAGTAACTCTTTTTCTTTTCCTTTTCCATGTGGAATTTAGAGTTTCACACTTGTCCAACAACTCTTTTCCTTTTCCTTGTGGGATTTAGAGTTTATACTTGTCCTACAAGTAACTCTATCATTATCCCTTTTTATTAGCGCGATCCAGGAACTATCCAACTCTTTAAAAGTTAGTCCTTCAATTCTTATTTAGTCTATTAGGGGGATCCAATTAGATTTATATATTATAGGCTCCCAATAATAAAATCCGGTTACGCTAATTAATAACCTTCCAATTTAATTATCGAATAATTCGCTCATACCACTATCGGCGAATTATTGCAACTCCTAAATATATAAAATAATCATAGAAGCAACATATATTTATTTCCATAATTATTTTTCCTCTTGACGTATCAATCTAATGGTTTTTTCCCATTTGAGATCGATTATTAATTAGGCATACAATTAACCGTTTCCATAATTAATTATACATTTTGCTTAAATCAACATTCTTATTGCTATTATTTCTATTTAACATCGACATGGAGGATATGGTGCCTACTGTGGGCACCATAATCCTTACCCACATACAGTGTCGGATTGCCATGTTGCATAAAAATCATTTGTTCCACGTGGCAATCCCACAACATATGTGGGTAAAGATTATGGTGCCCACTATGGGGACCATATTTGATGTGATCCCAGGGAGGGGAACACAACGAACTCGCGGAATAATGCCGGGAAAGTTCCGAATTTAGGTTGAAACGGACGATAACACTTTGACCCGAGCCTCACAACGCAAGAACTAGGGGTATATTAAACCCGAGACCCGTTACAATGCGGAAATAATAACCATAATGTAGTGAACGCCACAAAGGTTGTCCAATTCCTTTGATTAGTTCAATTTGTTGAACGCCACAAATATCTCACAATATTTGATAAGTTCGGGTTTAAAGGGAATCCTCACCTTTAGAGAGTATAAACATTCAATATCTTTTATTCATCAAAAACTTATTGTTACATTGAATGAAAAGGAATATAAATAAGCAAAGCGGAATTGGATAAGCCCTAGCCGCTATAGAGGCCCAAAATAAACCCTAAAACAAATAAAAATAGAATTTAACCTAAAAACTCGTGAAACCCTATTTCCCGTATGCATAGTTGACTTGCTGTTTTGAAGCCCAAAATGATGGAATTTGGCCATAAAGTTAGTGGGCTCAAGGGCTTTAGCCCAAGAGTTTTGCTCAGTGGCATGTTTCTACTCAAAAAACATATATTATGCATCTAATTCCGACATAGTTGACTGGATTGCACTTCGTTTAGCTTGAATATTTAGTCTTTCTAGCAAGTCTGCTATGATTCTCATCATTCCCTCCTTCTTCAAGATGATTCGTTCAGATTCATAGCTTTGTTCATCATTTACAGCTGCCGCATCTGGATCAAATGGGAAATTATGGACTCCATGACATGAATTCGATAAGTTGTACCCCCTCACTTGGTAAACATAAAGATATTGATGCATAAACTTTATTGGCCAAGGCGAACATGGCTCAGGCTTCCCAGTGTAATCAACGTGCAAGAAAGAATTAAGCAAAATAGGGTGGGCATGTTAGTTTTGCCATGTACAAGGTATGGATCCTTCTACTCATGATACAACACTTCCACATCTTCTTTTTGCACTACGAGGCTCTTCTCTTCACCTCCAACATTTATCTTAATTTCTTGATAATTCCCCTCTTTTTCTTTCTTCTCACACTCAACTACCACCTCCAATTTCACAATTTCTTGTTTAACCATCACTTCTAAATTTTTGGGTTCTACCAACTCTTGCACATTTTTATTCTCAGGCTTTTCAACCCTCAATTCACGCATCTCATCTTCATGACTCAAATTTTTATCTTTTAACTTATGTTTCAATTCTCCCTCCTTCTTCTCAAAAATCTTATTCCGAGGTGCCAATTGTAAATCTACCACATTCTCACTTTCATTCTCCTTTGTAATTTATCATCAGCCTCTCCTTCACTCTCCCTCTCTTGCAACTTAGCCAATTTTTCCTTGCTCTCTGTGCATTCATTTCCTCATTTAACTGTAGTAATGCCTTGCCATCTCCATGAATTCATACTTAAATCCCCAACCACCATTTCTCATTATTTTTTCCTCATCCCTCTTTTGTCGCAGTATTTTTTCTTCAAATATTTGTTCCGGGGTTAACGACATAAGCTTAATATTTTTCCCATCTTTAAAAAATTTGTACACATTCCTACTTATCATAGAATGCTTTCCTCTCAGACTTCCACAGCCTACCCAACAAAATGTGACAAGACTCTATAGGTGCCACATCACTCCATAATTCATCGCTATATCTCTCGAGTGAGAATTTCACCCTAACCCTATGGGTTACATTTACCTTCCCACATTCCTTTAACCATGTTAGCCTATAAGGATTGGGATGTAGTAGTAGAGGTAAACCTTACTCCTCAACCAGGGTGGTACTAACCAGATTAGTGAAATACTCTCTATCGATAGTAACATTGCACACTTTACTGCTCACATGACATCTAGTCTTGAATGTAGGATCGAATTCATAATTCATCCCTTTATAAGGATTTCAAGAATTCGAAAACTCAAAATAAGAGGGTCCAAATATTGGTAATAGGAAGAAGGAATTAATTTTGGCTCGAAAAGGAAAAGAATATCAAGAATTTGAGGAAATTCAAGAAAGTGGTTCTTCAATTTTGGAACGACTCTTTTTTTTGGAATGAATTTTCGGAATAAATAAAAAAATAATTTTTTTTTTTCAAAATCCGAAAATTCAGCTACGAATACGGGAAAACTAACGAGACTTAATTTGGATGAAAAATGGACAAAGAAACAACTTGTGAATTTTATTTATTTTTGAGATTTTCTGGATTAAAGACTCAACAAATGATGAAGAACATGAAGAACCAAAAATAAAGACTAGACAACAAAAAAAAATAAAAAAAGGATATGGATAATTCTATGTAGACTCGATGATAAAAATGCAGAATTAAACTAGGATAGAAAAGAAAAACAAAACCTGAATCCAGAGTCGAGCTCTGATACCAACTGATTTGATCCCGGGAAGGGGATCACGACGAACACGGGGAATTAACGTCGGGAAAGTTCCGAATTCAGGTTGGAACGAACAATAACACTACGACCTGAACCTCACGACCCAAGAATCAGGGGTATATTAATCCCGAGACCCGTTACGATGCAGAAACAAGAACCATAATGGGGTGAACGTCACAAAGGTTGTCTAATTCCTTTGATAAGTTCAATTTGTTGAACGCCACAAATATCTCACAATATTTAATAAGTTCGGGTTTAAAGGGAATCCTCACCTTTAGAGAGTATAAAACTCAATATCTTTTATTCATCAAAAACTTATTGTTACATTGAATGAAAAGGAATATAAATAAGCAAAACGGAATTGGATAATCCCTAGCTTCTATAGAAGCCCAAAATAAACCCTAAAACAAGTAAAAACAGAATTTAACCTAAAAACTCGTGAAACCCTATTTCCCGTCTGCATAGTTGACCTGCTGTTTTGAAGCCCAAAATGATGGAATTTGGCCATAAAGTCAGTGGGCTCAACCCTTGAGTTTTGCTCAGTGGCCCGTTTCTACTCAAAAACATATATTATGCATCTAATTCTGGCATAGTTGACTGGATTGTACTTTGTTTGGCTTGGATATTTAGTCTTTCTAGCAAGCCCGCTATGATTCTCATCAATATCCTCCCTGTTAACATCGAATGTTAAATACTAAGTTTAGATTCCTGAAATCATACTCGTACTTACATTATTTAAGTGATCTCCTAACTCTAAAGTTAGAGCAACGGATTCCTATTGCAATGCATCATTTATTAATTCACTTTCCTTCGGCTCCCAACATACCAAGTTATTGATCAGATAAATGATTGATCTCACTTAGAGTATATGAAAGACCCTAAGGATCATTACATAATAAATACCATCCAAGAAAGATTAAGACAATCCACATGATAGTAATGTGAAATCTCAATTCCCAAGTATAGTTATGCTAGAGAATTAATTTCACGGTGGTCCGGTCCAATACACTTGTCCCGAAATATATCAATGTTATTACTCATGACTCAACTAGTTACGACAGTTAAGATAATCGCCTATTATTATTAATTAGAGTAATAATCAAATGAACCTCAGTAGACTAAAGTGCCCATATTTATTCTGTTGGTATTATATATGTCCATGGAGTATAATTCATGACATTTAAAATAAAATATTAATTGATTGTATTAATATGAAGTTGCGTTTGTCCACAGGTCCATTTGATATTTCAAATTGAGTGTTTAAGTTGTTAAACACAGAAAGATTCAATTTGTGAATCGATCTAAAATTAACGTTCACGATCAGTAAATAAATATGGACAATTTATTTTGATAAGATCGTCTCGGTTTTATTAAAGTCTATCTTTCACTTTGATAATAAAATTGAGAGTATGTTTGGAACGTATTGGACGGGACCACGTGAAATTAATTTGTGACATTGACCGTACAAATTTAATTTCACTTGACTATCGTAAGAGGGACCTTAATCCTAATTGGACAATGGACTTTGATTACTAACTTGAAATTTCGGTACTTTGGGAACTAAAGTGAACTAACGAGGAACATATATTCGTATTATGGAATCCGTCACCTTTTAGGTGTGATCATAATCTCACTGGTTCTTCTAGTGGACAGTTGAATCTGAGCTCAGTAATTCGACAGTGACTGTTGAATTCTATGATGTGATGGGATCACATCGAACTGTCAGATAGAAGATGAGAGTTGAGAATTTATGAATATTCAGAGAATGGCATTTTGGTCATTTTAACTTGCTACAAATATTTGAGTTGATCGACGGGGGTAACATGTAAGAAAGATAAGTCAGAGGATATAATTATTGATTAATTGTTTCAGTAATTTCAATTTTACTAAGAGTGAAATCTCGTTCTTTTAGTGGAATAGAACGTGATTAATAAATTAATTTTGACTGATCAAGAGTTGATTGGGTCATAATTAATTTATTGGAGCTTATTTTAATTGGGTCCGATCATGTTCCCTCGGTGGCTTCACTATAATGGGTTTATACAGGCTTATTACCTGTATTGGACTGTGCAAAAATGGGCCTGGGTTATGGTACTAGGCCTGGTAGGGTTTTAGAGTATAAAGAGGTTACAAATAGTCTCCTAAGACTATTATTTTTAACCTAATTGGAAAAGTGGCGAGACACACACTAAAGTGTGTAGTATGTATTTCCTCTTTACAAAGAAACCCTGATCCTAGTTTAACCTAGGTCTTGAGAAAGGTGACCACACACCTGCACAGCTGCCATTGGAGAACACCGGGGAAAGGTTGAGGGTTTGAAGCTTTGGTGGAATCAAGAAGCGGCGAAAAGAGATTATTGTAAAGCACGCTACAAGGGTAATCTTCTCGAAATCATTTTTGTGTGCAAAATTGTTTATTCCAAGTCGAATAAATAGAACAGAAAATCCTGTAACGGAATGATCTAGTCACAAGAAATCAATTTTTGTGAGTAGAGCAACCCGGGTTCCCAACAAATTGGTATCAGAGCGTCAGGTTTTTGATACTGTTTTGTGTATTTAGGAATAAATTATTTTGTTATTGCATGTGTTAGTGGAGCTGTGTTAGGATTATGTGATTTATTTGTTATTGGATGAATGATGTTTTGTTGAACTAATTTATGGCCTTAGATTTTATTTTGTAAAATCTTGTATTGTATTATCGAGTTATGTAACAAAGGGGGTGGATTACGACTCCATGTTTTCCCCTTTGATTTTGATTTTTGCAATAGAATTAGTATTTCGGTAAATCTTGTTGTAATTGTAAAAATTCGAGGACTAGATCTGCAGTTTTAGATTGAGGGATCAATTATGCAGTTTCAATTGAAGGACTTATGTTGCAAATCCGAAGGACCAGATCTGCCATTTTAATTTGACGGACTGCTGATGTAATTTCCAAAGAAAGAACAATCTTCATCTTCTTCAAAAGTACAAGGACTTCCATTGCAAATTCACGAAAAAAATGGAGAAAGTTTGCAGCAGCAATCGTGGGTGCTTCCATAGAGGTCAGCGGTGGATGGCTGCTCCTTAAGGTGCCCCCTTTTGGCCTTTACAAGGCTACAGCTGTACCATGGTGCCTCTGTGTGAGAAGGTGCGACACAAATGGTGTCACTGTCGCCATGTGCGGTGCGCAACGGTGCCTTGGGCACTTCCATTTGAGTGGTCATGGTGGCAGAGATGGTACCACTGGGTGTTCACCACCTACTTGCCACTTTTCTCTATCACCTTCCCGACGACTAGTGAGACGAGATTCAAGCAGAGCAGCGGCGCTCCGCTGGCAAGGTGACGCAGCTCCACTCCTGGAAGTTGGCTGCTGCGTGTTCTTCCAGCAGTAGCGAGGTCTCCTATGGCTGCTGCATTTTTCATTTTTGCTGGGTTACTGAATCCCATGCAAAAGTGTGAAGAGGAAGAAGATAAGTCCAATGGATATTGGCCGGATCAATGCAGTTATCAGTTGGGCCAGATTTTGGTTTTGGAATAGACTACTCAATATTCATTTGGGTCAGATTTGGGTGAAATTAAATATGGCTCTGAAATTGTAAAATTGGTCTATTTTAATTAATTGCAATATGGGCTAAATCGTTTAGCTGGGCCAATGCAATGTGGACTAAATTTTACAATGGACTAGAATATTTAATTGGATCACTACATTTGGTATTTGGACTGAAGATTGAAGCTTTACAGATTGGACCAGTTTGATAATGAGCTGAGAAATATTATCTGAAGAGTTCAAGTAATGGGCTGGACACTTGCAAATAGAAATTGAAGAATTGAGCCGGCTTGTGGCTCAATAGACTCTTTAATTAATTTTTAATTTTGAATCTAGGTTTGGGCCATAAATTATGTTCTTATTTATTTTATTATCGCATTTATTTATGGCTTTAATAATTTGTGAATGAATGTCATTAAATAACATGTCATGTAGATCGCATGAACACCGCTCTAGGTACTATACTGTCATTCATTATTTTATATTTTATTTTCTTTTCTAAATGTTAGATTAGAAAATAAATATATTTATTAATAATTAAATCGATTTTAAGAGCTAAAATTGATTGGTAATTATTAAATTGAAAACCCAAGAGTTCAAAATATTAAGTGAGTGAGGGTGCAGTTTTTGAACCTGTGGCCTCCCCTATTAGCCCATTAGTAAAAATTTGTATATGCCTCGTGCTAATCTAATTAGTTTCCCTATAGGAGGGTTGTACTGTTTTGGTTACTAGATTAGACCCAATTAGGTGATGATTTTTTAAGTGTGAATTAATCATGATTACCCTATAGGTGACATAATTAATTTGGTACTTGAAATATTATCGATATAGGGGTTATACACTTAAATCAAGGACATCGCTAGGACTTCCTATAGAATATCCAAACAATGTCAATGATGGCCAAATTTTAACGACTATAAATTAAATATTGCATGAGATGCTGGATGTATTTAATTTAGTGGGAGTGTCCCAGCCTAGTCATAAATCACATTTATTTCTCCTATAGAGAAATATGTTTAAGATTTTGGGATTTTAGATTGTCGTCATATTATAGTAGTTTTGGGTCTACTTGTGCATAATTTTTTTATTCATGCATCATATATGAAAGTATTCATCATTTATGCAACTCGTGTTTAATACATTTATTTTATTTGAATGCCGTATTTCCACAACTAGTTATATGTTTAGACATCACCAACTAATTTGCGAAAAATGTAATATGTCTCATTATAATTCTTTCCACTTATGACATTTGTTCGTGCTAGAAGATCCTTGTTCAATAAGAATTATAAATCTTCCAATGAAAATGGTTTTATTTTGATGAGATGGTTTATTGCATAGTTTTGAATCTCATGTCAAGTACTTCGCAATAAAAACATCAAAATAGGATACCATATTTATTTTCTCGATGGAAGGGTATTTATGATAATTTGAGCATTTTAATTATGGAGTTATACAAAATATGCTATCAAGCTATAATATATCTCTACTTATGAACCAATCATGTTTTTTACAAGAGACCATTTGATAACACATGATTGGTCACTTTAACGTGGTGGAGGTTCCACTTGCAAAAATTGATTCATGTGACATAATGCTTGAGAAATCTTTTAAGATGATCTCTTACGGTTCGTGTGGACTATATTCACCAGAATGAATGTGTCCCTGAAAGGTTCAATCTAAGCTATTCATAGAGAAGAGATTATTTTAAAGCAATGGATAGTATGGTAGGCCCTCTAACCTTTTTGCTTTTGAGCAAAGATAGGATTAATGAGGAGGTAGCTTTTTCCGGAAACTCTATAATGGAGTAAGACTCTGTTCATTGTGTTACGATTAGTAATTGAGTCTATCTTGATTATAGATTCTAGAGTAACTAATCACTATTGCAAGTTGTTGCAATATGATCCTAGGTGACCAAATGGCTTAATGAGAGATAGAGTATACTATAAGGATAAACACGGGTATAGTAATATGGAAAGATCCGTTGGGCTTTTATGTTTGCGAAACAATTTGATTGTTATTTTGTCTCTTTATTATTTGAGCGGAATTATTTAGCACTTAATCTCCAGTTATTAGTTGGAATTAAGTTAAATAAGTGAGACAAATGGATAACAATCTCAAAACCTTGTAAATGGTTCAAAGTGTAATATTACTACAAGTGATAAGGGATAGATGATTCATTGTATTAATGAACTCTTCGATAAGATCTTAAGATAATCATATTTATCTAAATAAGATTGAAAGACTAGTAAAGATAGCCTCTAAGTACTTTGGAGGTGGAATCTATGTGGGCTTTTGAATTTTATTTAGAGGGTAAAATGATTAAGATCTTAGGCTTGGTCACACTTATCCAAAACTTGATTCTAATACTAGTAAGGGATGGACCTCAAAAGGATTCTGAGGTGGAATCTATAATGTTTTCTAAATCTTGTTTAAAGGATTAGATAACCAAGAGTCCTTATACACTAAACGGACTTAAGAGTTTGGGGTTTAATACACTTCGATATGTGTGGATTCTTTTGTGCTCAAGATACGAGAGAGTACGAGTACTTCATCACTTTTATTAAGATGATCACTCCAGATCTCGATTCTATACTTAATATCTCATTTATCTGAAATGTTGAAGAAATTCTAGAATTTTGGATAGAAGTTGAGAAGTAATTAAGAGAATCGAGATACTTCGATTTGATCGAGGTTTGTGTATCTCTTATATGAGTTTAGGAACCATTTATCGAAAAAGGAGAACAAGGTAATACCAAATCAATGATGAGTTATCCTCATTACTAGTTTCATTTGAGAATGTACACCAGAGATAATCAGGTTCCTTCATAGCCTAGTACCATTGATTCGTTTCTTGAAATACCCCTAGAGTTGTGGCATGGGTGCAAGCTCAGTCTACACCACATTCAGGTTTGGGGACTTTTGGCACACAAGCTGAAAGCAAAGATTGAAGAGATGGAGGCAACAATGAAGGTTTGATTATAAGGTATGCAACGAAACTAGAAATTGTTTCTTCTATAGTCCTCTGATCAAGAAAGTATTTGTTGAGTACAAATGTAGCTTTCTTAGAGGATAAGGCATATAGAAGAATACAAATCAACAAGTAAAATTCTATTGGATGAGATGTTAGAACGTGGTTCAAACAACTTGATTCCAGATTTCCGCATAGAATTAATCTTGATGATTTGGAACTTCCTACTGAACCGATTGTTGTTGATCCTAGTGGGAGAATTGGGTTTGATTATAAGGTATGCAACGAAACTAGAAATTATTTCTTCTATAGTCCTCTAATCAAGAAAGTATTTGTTGAGTACAAATGTAGCTTTCTTAGAGGATAAGGCATATAGAAGAATACAAATCAACAAGTAAAATTCTATTGGATGAGATGTTAGAACGTGGTTCAAACAACTTGATTCTAGATTTCCGCATAGAATTAATCTTGATGATTTGGAACTTCCTACCGAACCGATTGTTGTTGATCCTAGTGGGAGAATTGGGTTAGTGGTTCAACCACTATTCTTGCCTGGTGATCCTAATGGACAGGGGAAAACCAAAGGTTGTAGTCGAAGTTGTTCTCACGGTTCTGCCTCTTCTTTATGTTCATAAAGAGGTAGTAGAGAGGTTGATCCCAATTAGGGATATAACCAAGTAGTGGGAGGAGAGGAAGTAACTCTATTTGGACATAATGGAAATACACTTCAAGCGACTAATTGGATTGGGAGGGTTGTAAGACCACCTTCTTAACATTTATTCTATAGAGAGTCTTTTTAGACGATCTCTACTGAAATAAGAGAAGGACTCCTCATTTAGGGAAGTGGTGGAAGTTATGAAATTGAAATCATGGAAGGTGAACGTGAACTCGGAATTGGATTCCTTGTACTACACTAGGGTTTGGACGTTTGTAGAAACACCTAATGAGGTCAAACCTATAAGGTGTGATGATTTTAAGATGATAGGAGAATGGTAGATGGGAAGGTTGACGCCTTCAGCGCAAGGCTTATGACTGTGGGTTTGTGAAACCCTTCTTACCAATTGCCATGCGAAAGTTTACCTGGATTGTTTATTCATCGTCGTTCATCGTGAAAATGAGGCACGAAAGATGGATGTCAAGAAGTTGTTTCTTGAATTCATCTTGAGGAAAGCATTTACAAAGTATAACCTGATGAGTTCATACTAAAGACCATGAAAGTAAAGTTCATGACTTAAAAGTTTCCAACTTTGGATTTGGGTAATTGTTCAAGATATGGAATATCGAATTTGATCGAACCATTGTGATACATGTTCTTGATGAAAATCTTGATATATCTTAAGTATACTCGTGTATACAGAAAGATGAGACAGTTTTTGCGACTATTTATTTGAATGACATTCTACTTATGTGTGAGAGTATTTTCATTAAATAGTAGTTGGTACCAGCAATTAGACTTGAAGGACTTGTAGATGGCTGCCTATTTTTTCTAGACATCCGTACTTTTCGAAGTGGGAGAAAAATGGAATAGAATAGTCTCAAGTTTCATGTAACAATAAGATACTATCTATATTTGCAATATTGAAGTCTTGAAAGGAATAATGTTCTTTGTGGTAAGATAGAGAAGGTTCTTTATGCTCCGGATATAGGAAGCCTTACTTTGCACTAGATAGGTCATATCTTATGTTGGGGATATTGTTGGTGATTATTAGTTTGATCTAGGATCAGATCATTGAATAGAGGTAAAGCATATACTGAAGCGTTTTTGTAAAACGAGTAAATATGTGCTTATCTATTCAGTTGTAATATGATGGATTAAAACTAATTAAGATCTGATTGGACTAGGACTCTCGAGATTTGTCAAAATTGGAATATAATTGGAAGATGATGTGGTTAATTGGTTGGGTTTAACACAATCTTGGATTGTTTGTTATACAACCGTGACTTACATCGAAAGGAGTTACTATCTTGGTTGAGAACATAATCATTAGTGTAATGATGATGTTGACAAGATGGATGATTCGATGTTTCATGTATACTCTAAGGGGCAAGTGGGAGATTGTTGGTATTATATATATCCATAGAGTATAATTCATGACATTTAAAATAAAATATTAATTGATTGTATTAATATGAAGTTGCGTTTGTCCACGAGTCGATTTGATATTTCAAATTGAGTGTTTAAGTTGTTAAACACAGAAAGATTCAATTTGTGATTCGATCTAATATTAATGTTCACGGTCAGTAAATAAATATGGACAATTTATTTTGATGTGATTGTCTCGGTTTTATTAAAGTCTATCTTTAACTTTGGTAATAAAATTGAGAGTACGTTTGGAACGTATTGGACGGGACCACGTGAAATTAATTTGTGACATTGACCGTACAAATTTAATTTCACTTGACTATCGTACGTGGGACCTTAATCCTAATCGGACAATGGACTTTGATTACTAACTTGAAATTCTTTGAGGTGTTAATGGGTGAGATCAAGTTCCTGATCAATATCTCAGTACTTTGGGAAATAAAGTGAACTAACGAGAAACATATATTCGTATTATGGAATTC